>CM066994.1:104499957-105897457 GCA_033977485.1 Hydrangea macrophylla
TGGATGTTTTAGATTACTCTTTAGCAGTAGGTAGACCCAAAAAAACAAAAAAATTAGTGTGAATAAAATATATATTGAAAAAAAGAAATATTTTTTAGTGACGAAATCGTTCGTAATCAATTGTCAAATTGTATTTTTTAGTTTTATTTTTAGCAATGAAACTTTCGTCACTAATTAAACATTTTTATTGACGAAACTTACTTCGTCACTAATGATTACTTTTTAGAGACGAAATATTTCGTTGGGAATAGAGATCTTTTGCCGACGAAACTTGCTTCGTCGCTAATACTAGGACTCTTTCGTGACGCAATTTGGTTAGTTGGGAAAAACATATTTTTCACGACGAAATATTTTGTCACTAAAGGGTACTTTTAGCGACAAAAATTTCATCGTTAATAGTAGAACTCTTTCGTGACGAAATTTGGTTCGTTAGGAAAAATACACTTTTTCCCACGAAATATTTTGTCACTAAAGGGTACTTTTAGTGACGAAATTTCATCGCTAATAGTAGGACTCTTTCGTGACGAAATTTGGTTCATTGGGAAAAATGCACTTTTCCGACGAAATATTCGTCACTAAAGGGTACTTTTAGAGTCGAAATTTCGTTGTTAATAGTAGGACTCTTTCATGATGAAATTTGGTTAGTTGGGAAAAATACACTTTTCGCGACGAAAAATATCGTCGCTAAATGTTACTCTTTGGTGACGAAATTTGTTTTCGTCGCGAAAGACCTTTCCTGACGAGGAATTAGTGACTAACGTGCGACGAAATATTTTTCGTCACTAAAAACCTTTAGTGACGAAAATCTGACTTTTAGCGACGAAAATTTTCGTCACTAAAAGTCAATTTTCTTGTAGTGTATATATATCGCCAAGCTAGGGGCAAACTTCATTTGTTGAACACCTCATTTAATCCCAAAATCAATGCCTCTGAGTCCTATTCAAATTAGAGGCAAACTTTGTTTGCCAGAATCCCTCTATGTCAAAGGTAAGTTCTCAAGTAATCAAGTCTGTTTTGAAAGGATTTAAATAGAGTGCCTTTCACTCTATAAGCTAAATCACTACTTTGAAGCACATTCTAGATGGGCAAAGAATTCGCTAAATCAAAAAGGGGAAGTTTTCAAAGTTTAGATTTATCAGCGAAGCACTACCATTTGTAAGATGATGAATAAATGAAAGGTGAGATGATACATTATTCACAATGAAAGCATGTTGATTCATAATGAATGTAGAGTTTGAGTTAGTCATCTTGAGTAAATGGCTTTGTCAGGCTTATCCTCTTTTGATAAGTTTAATGGTCTCAAATGTGTGGGTTTAAGATGATGAATAAAGATTTTGAAAAGTCTCCATGAGCATCCTAAAAGCGATACGAGCAGAGATTTCGAACACTATCACAACATAATGCTAAAGTGGCAATATAAGAAGAGTCCAAGACTAGGGGCAAAGGTGAGTTCCCTCTTTGGACACAATTATTGTGTTTCTTCCAAATGGTCCGCAAGTGTAAAAATTCATGCTTTCTAAAGACTGCTAGGGAAACACAACTCCCTTCACAAACCCCACGAAGTTCCGTTCAAATTCCTTGAGCTTGAGGACTCCCCATTTTTGTAAAACCAATTCTTTGGGGATCGGTGCAACTGAGCCAGCGAGGTGAGAAATCGGCCAGGGTGGGGCCGGCGAGGTAAAGGATGGGTGAGGGTGGGGGTGCCACCCATCGCCAGTGGGATTAGGTGAGAGAATAAGAAGAAGAGAGGGAATAGAGATAAGAAGCAAAGAGAAGATAGAGACGATACAGAGAGACAGCAGGATGAACGGTGGCCTCTACAAACTCTCTTTCGGTTTCAGTGGGAAAAGGGGGGAAGAGTTGGGGGGGGGGGAACATTTTGGGAAAATTTTGGGATATTGACATTCTGTTTATTTACAAAATTGCCACCATGTTTTCATTTTTATTACTCTGATTTACAAAAATGCCATCGCCTTTTTGTTTTTAAAAAATATTCAATTTTAGGAAAATTAGTAACAAATTTAATCGTTACTAATTATTTTCTGACCGTTACAAATAAAATTAAACATGACAATGAGAAGAAGTAACGCATTTCTCCTATTAGTAACATATAATTTTTTTACAAATTTGTAACGAGTATATCCGTTAGGCCATTTCCAAGGGAAGAGCCATCACACTAGCCAAAACTTCTCAGCTGCCAAAATGCCTAGCCAAGCTTTAGAAGTTGATCTCCAAGGGAGGAGCCATCACTCTCGGCAAAATGCCCAGTCCCCAATTTGTGAGCCAATTTTCCGAGTGGTTTGGAGACGAGGCAAAAAAATGCCTGCCACTTTTGATGACCGTTGGTTCACTTCTACTTCTCTCTCTCTCTCTCTCTCTCTCTCTCTCTCTCTCTCTCTCTCTCTCTCTCTTTGGTTGTGTCTCCTACCATCAGTGAAGAAGATGAAGAAATAGGGGTGGTGGTTGGGATAATTTGGTTAGGGTTTTTATTTGGGTTTGGGTTGTGGGCTTAATATTGTGTTTAGTTAATTTGGATTTGGGTTGTGGGCTTGTTTAAAATTGAGTTTTTATATCATTTTAAAGTAAAAATTAAGTTCTTGATTGAATGAAAATAATGTACAATAAACAAAATGGCTAGTCATTTGGCTAGTATGGTTGGAGTAGATTTGGCCTATTGACTAGGCATCTTCCTATTCAATTAGGTAAATTGGTATTTTGCCTAGTCAATTTGCCTCATACCATTGGAGTTGTTCTTACAAATGTTAAAAAAATGTCCATATGGTGTAGTGAATAATGTATCAAATTTCAAAATCAATCTAGTATATTTTGGCCATGGTACTGTAGACACCCCAATTTTGACCGAACTATTAAACTTAGGGGAATTTACCTCTAGAAATCAATGATGAATAATATCCCGGTGATTTTCTTCAAGTTCATCGCTTCGACTTCTGAAAAGCTTCAAGTTCCCAAACCTTGCTCCGAATACCCCTAGATTTGGCCAATCACTGGCCATCTCTCTCGAGCTCACTGGATCATGGGTTACTTTCTAAAAAATGGAATAGATTAAATAATAATAATAATGATATTTTCTAAAAATAACATTGTTTCCCATACTTTTTTAGATTCAAAAAGAAAAAAGAAAAATATTCTATTTGGTGACTTATATGATTAATTTAGATTTAAAATGAAAAATGTGTCTATACATACATACAAATATATATATGTGTGTGTGTGTGTATGTGTGTGTGTGTGTGCATAGATAAGAAAAGGAAAATAATCAAAGAAAGTATCACATGTGATTTGGAGAGTTAGAGATTCCTTGGCATATTCCTAATCCAAGTAAATACCCAAAGAGCCCTTTCTTGGGCACTAATCTCCCATGTGCTTTGAAGATACTCTAGAATGTTCCTATATTCCACCCATCTAAAATGCTTTTCAAGTTTCTTAGAATTACATAGAAGTGCTATGGAGAGTTAGAGATGCCATATAATATTCCTTTATCCCTAACCCATCCCAAATTAACCTATCTAGCCTTATCTTAGCCACCAAGGAAATCAAAGTCTACAAAAGCTCATTTCTCTCATGAGGGTAAAGGTTGGACACTTGAATTGTATAGAGAAATATATTGGGAGAACTTTAGAGGAGGAAAAGATAGAGAGAGAAACTCTACCAATTATCTACCCAAATCCCACCAAAACTCTATCCAACCATCAAATCACCATTGAAGGAGCTTGAAACTTGAGGAAGAAGAAGAAGAAGAAGAAAAGCTTAAGGAATTCAACATCTCTACAAATTTTAGAAGATCTAGAGGTAACATTTTCAAATCTATCTTCATATATAATAATTCAATCACAATTCATAGTTTTTACTAGGATCTTTACACATTTTCAAAAAGTCTCTTCCTACCTCATTTCATCACACACCACTAGAATTGTGATTGAATTTTCATTTGTTTTCTTCATTGATTTGGATCTATATACAACTTTGGGTTTAAGACAAAGTAAGTTGTAAAAGAATTCTCACTTGATTTTTTCAAATAAACTTTGATTCAACTTCATTTTGACTATATTTTCTTTGGGAAATCCATGAGAACTTTAATATCTCATTGGATCTCTTTGAGCTTGATCCTCTACTATGATTTATGTGGGGATTAAGATTGATTATAGTTATATCCACCCATGTTTGGATGGGTTCAAGTCTTATTTCATGACTTGGAGCTTCCAACGAGGAATCTCATGGAATTCTTTCTATATTCCATAGGGGTTTAGGTGGATGGGTCATGTTTAGTCTCCAAGGGCCATTAATTTGAGAGAAGAATAGGGTATAATAAGTTCACATCCCTCAAGAATCATCAACTTGGGAGGGATTGGCTTAATGACTTCCATGATTTAAAATGCTGATATTGGTGTAGTGAATTCATGAATCTACTGTGATCAAAGATTTTTCATTAAAGATTAATATTTAGGGCACTAAAAAATTCCACTAACACTCACACCCACACTCTATCTCTCTTAGTGGCACTGTGTGTTGGGATTGTATGCCTTCAAACCATTTTATTTGATTTTATGTAGACATTTTAATCCTATTTATGGACATGAGTTATATTTATTTCCTTTTCTTTCATGAGATGAATTGTTTTAGCATGATATCCATTAATGACGTTTTATATGATTACATATTTATGTGAATGAGATTTACATAAAGAAGATATAAATCATAATTACGCGTCATTTTAAATATAGATCACAGTCTTTAATAAGATTGGATATCTTATTAGGTAGACTGTAGTATATTAACTCCTATGAGGTAAGGTGGTGAATCTCAACCACTAGAGTGTCTGACTCTTAGTTAATATACTAGTGCATGTATTGCATTGATGGACGATGAGTAAACCCATTAACATAAATTATTGTCAAGGTTAATAGGGTTCTCATACTTACTTTGAAGCAATGTACTCTAAATCCTGAGAAAATAGTGAACTTAGACTTTAGAATTAATCACTTTGATTTATCAATCAGTGAGGTCTCTAAGATCAACATCTGGGTATCTTGGGTAATCAATTTCTAGAGTTGTAGGAACATATATTTTCAAGATGGAATCCACCCTCTTTTATAGAGTCAGTATCCCCTTGAGTTAATCACTAGTTGAATTACTAGAATCTGATCAGTCTTTTCAGTAAAATGTTTACTGGAATAAGTAGTAATTATTTGAATGTGATTAAGTTTCAAGGATAATAAGCTATGGGCATTTAATTGGTTCAACAGTCTTTATTTAAAGATCCAATTAAATCATGGATACATATGGTGGAGGGGTATTATTGAAATATCAAGCAAGTTTAGGGGTCACTTTGTAATATTATAGTTTTTCTATATTGGAGTGCAATTATTATTATTTGGTGGAATTAATAATAATTAATTCAGATAATTCCATAGATAAAGAGATTTAACTGGAATGGAATTATCTAATTGGGGCCACTGTAGAGAACCCTAAGAGTCCCACTTCTAACTGA
Source organism: Hydrangea macrophylla (assembly GCA_033977485.1). Taxonomy (NCBI): domain Eukaryota; kingdom Viridiplantae; phylum Streptophyta; class Magnoliopsida; order Cornales; family Hydrangeaceae; genus Hydrangea; species Hydrangea macrophylla. Next base: position 104,505,467 of record CM066994.1, read on the forward strand.
TAAGAGTGAGTTGGACAAGGATAAGTTACAGTATTTTTGAAATACTAATTGGAGGATATATACTTATACATATATGTATACACAAATATCTCCAGATTATCCTAACATGTAATTCAAAAATAAGGGAAATTGAAAAGGTCACGTATCTTTTATTTTTCCCATATATTTTTGAGTCTCCTATCCTATGAGATACCACTGTTCTCTCATTCCAACTAAAAAAAAACTCTATCAGCCATAGGAGTGCAACTTGAAGGTATACAAAGCTGATCAAGAGGAAGAGATCAAGGATCGGAAAAAAGGATCAAGGGCCATATCTACATACCTCATTGGTGTAAGGGTATGTTCTTAACTTGCTCACTAATAAATCTGATTTCTTGCAAGGCATAAGATTTGATCTTGTTTAAAATTCTAAAATCCATTTCCGCTTATTCTAACAATTGGTATCAGAGCTTCCTTGCATAGATATCAGATTTATATTCATGATTAATGATTATGTTGGTTTGTGTAGTAGTGACCACTATGGGTACTCGTGTATATACATATATATATATATGCGAACATATTTTTTTATCACAAGCAGATTGATTGAGATGAGATCTCAAAATTGGTGGCTATTTATTTATTTAATTTTAATCAGCCATGACTTATTACTTTATTAATAAAATATTAAAGTAGTTAAAATTCTTGGTCCATATGTTTTCTCTGAAACCCATTAGATGGCCAAGTTGACTTGGGTATGAGATACTCGAGTATCATAAATATATATATATATATATATATAATTTGTATGACCACATTGTTACGGGTATGGGATATCCCACTATTAAATTTTTTTTTTTTTTTGGTTGCCGCACAGCCAATTAACCAGACATAAAATTGTATTTTGTGTAAATCTGATTTATACTTTCTTTGTGTTCGGGTTGCTGTATGGTTATGCATGTCTTCTATTGGTGTAAACATGTATAATGTGATTGTACAGAATGCCATCTAACTCTTTTTTGCAGCATATAAAATAAAGCCTTGTCTCTCATTGTTACTTTATTTATTTATTTTCTTTATGTTTTTCTAGAAAATAAATACTTATGATTTGTTTGTTGGGGCAAGTGTAAAGGGTATTATAGTCTTAATTTCCTGTGAAAAGGGAGACTATAATGGTTTTCCTATGCCAACTTTATTTTAATTTCTTAGACACTATGTACACTTCTTCGAGAAGTATAGGAAATTAAATGTAAATTTCATCTTAGAATAAATTTTGATAAGAGTTATCAAGATGGAGTAAACCCCAATACAAGATGGTGGCTATCATGAAGATAATGGATACACCGTTAGGGCGCAAGGCCATGAGAGATAAAGGCTCTTTTTATGTGTGCTTTATTTTATGTTATGTGTGCAGTAGCTTTATATGAGTTTATGTGCATAAGACACCACCATAACAAGTATATGTCTATTATAATGTTTTTAATAGACAATATTTTCTCCCAAAATATATATATATATATTAGTGCATAATTAAATATGAGATATTTAGTGGGAATATGCATGTTATGGTTTATTATTATTTTTTTTATAAAAAACAAGAAAAAATTCTCAATTATTTATAAATTCAAGTGGGAGAGGGGTTTCTTTTACCAAAGAACCCCATGGTCTTCCATCATCGATTCATTATAAAATGAAATGAGTGCCTCGTGTCACTTTAAGCGTGATCTCCTCTAGGAGGGCATTCTTTTCATTGGCTACTAGATATGAATCTCCTTAGGGAAAGAGTTAGTGAAACGTATTGTGGGTGACTTCCCCTAGGAGGCACTGCTTAATAGGTTGTCACGAGATTCTTGATAATGGTATACACTTGACTAATATTTATTAAGAGTCTTCCTTAGAAGTTTTAATAAAATATTGGAGACCAAAGTATCAGGAGTCATGAACTATTTGGTATGAGTTACCTAGTTAATAGTAATGATGGGTTTCCCAATTAGGTTTATGAGCATTTGATCTCCCCTAGGAGGCTTGTGCTATAATTCTAATATTCTGATGGTAATTTTTCCATATTGGTTTGAGGAATCCATAGTTTGTGCTTAAAATTACATTTTATTTCTCATGTCTAATTTCTTATATATGTATGTCTGTTTTTAAATTTCAGATATCAAGTCGCCTACATTTAATCCTCTTGCTACTATTTTGAATCAAAACAAATTGGTTGGAAATAACTATGTGGACTAGAAGCGTAACCTTGATATTGTACTTACTGCGGAGGGACACAAATATGTTCTTACTACTCCATGTCCCGAGCTTCCAAGCTCTGATGCTCTTGCTGGGGAAATGGATAGGTATGATCGGTGGCGTAAGGCTGATGAAATGACTCAATGCTACATGTTGGCATCCATGTCAAATGTATTGCAGCATCAACATCAGCCATATGCCACTGCAGCTGATATCATGCAAAACCTTAAGGAAATGTTTGGGGACCAAGGGCGACCTGCTAGGCAACTAACTGTTAGAAACATTATGAACTATAAGATGACAGAGGGTACTCCAGTAAGAGAGCATGTTTTGAAAATGATGGATTCTTTAAATGTGCTGGAGGTCCTTGGAGCTGAGATTGATGGTGAAACTCAAATTGACATGATCTTGGAATCCCTGCCTGATTCATTCACTCAGTTCAAATTAAATTATAATATGAATAAAATGCATTTATCCTTGAGTGAACTGATGAGCTGTCTCCAGGCAGCGGAAGGGATTGTCAAGGGTCATCGTAGTGTTCATAATGTTGAAAAGGCTTCATCTTCTAGGTCCAAGCCCAAGGGCAAGGGATGGAAGAAGAAGAAGCAAGGTCCCAAGAATCCTAAAGGTAAACCTGGTCCATCTGGTGGAGTAGAGAAAGGGAAGCAGAAAGCTGGTGCTAAGCCCAAAGGAAAATATTTCGAATGTGGTGTACCTGGACATTGGAAAAGGAACTGTGCTATTTATCTAGCTAAAATAAAGAACCGAGGTATGACTGAATCACTCGTAGTTGAAGTAAGCTATCTAGTGGATACTTCAAATACTTGGTGTATTGATTCCGGAGCAACTAATCATATATGTAATTCGTTGCAGGGATTTCAAACAACCAGGCAGTTGAGTGATGGCGAGGTGTCTCTTACATTAGGTTCGGATGCAACGGTTTCAGCTGTTGCAGTTGGAATAATTAGATTACTTTTAGCTAGTAATAAAACATTGGTTTTGTCAGACGTTTTGTATGTGCCTAGTATAAGGCACAACCTCATTTCAGTTTCTGCTTTAGTTAGTACTGGTTATACCATTACTTTTGATACTGAGATGGTAATAAAAAAGAATGGTTCTTTTATATGTTCTGGTGTGTTGACCAATGGTTTATTTTTTGTTACTCCTGTCTCGTATGAATTGTATGATGTGGAAATGAATAAATCTACTATATATTTACCTGTTAAAAGAAAGCATTCCTCCACTAATCCAACAAGACTTTGGCATATGAGGCTGGGTCATATTAATCTTAACAGGATTGACAGACTGGTTAAAGATGAGATTTTATCCTCACTTGTTCTTGAACCAATGCCAGTTTGTGAATCATGTCTAGAAGGTAAAATGACCAAGAGACCCTTTACTTCTAAAGGCAACAAAGCCAAAGACTTATTGGAATTAGTACATTATGATGTTTGTGGTTCTATAAACATTAAAGCACGAGGTGGTTTTGAGTATTTCATTACTTTTACTGATGACTACTCTAGATATGGATACATTTATCTATTGCACCAAAAATCTGAAGCCTTTGAAAAGTTCAAAGAATTTCGGGTTGAGGTAGAAAAACAATTGGATAAGAATATCAAAGCTCTTCGATCTGATCGAGGTGGGGAATATCTCTCCAATGAGTTTATAGATCACTTAACTCAAAATGGGATTTTAAATTAGTTGACTACACTAGGGATACCTCAATAGAATGGTGTAGCAGAGAGGAGAAATAGGACTCTCTTAGATATGGTAAGGTCAATGATGAGTTATTCAGATTTACCACTTTTTCTTTGGGGTTTTGCCTTGGAAACTGCAATGTATATACTAAATCATGTTCCAACTAAATCTGTCCCTAAGACTCCCCGGGAGCTGTGGAGTGGGCGCAAGCCTAGTATACAACATTTTCGTATATGGGGTTGTCCAGCACATGTGTTGAAGGGAAAGATGGATAAGTTGGAATTCAGATCAGAAGTATGTTACTTTGTGGGTTATCCAAAGGGAACCAAGGGTTGGTACTTTTATAATCCTAGAGAACAAAAAGTGTTTGTCAGTACAAATGCTACTTTTCTTGAAGAGGATAATATAATCAACCACAAATCTAAAGGAAGAATCAATTTAGAAGAGATTCAAGGAGAGCCCTCAATCCCGAATGCAGTAACAACTAATTCTGAAGAAGAACAACAAACCACTATATCTACACCTATTCCTGAACCAGAACCTCGTCGTAGTGGGAGGGTTATCAGACCACCTGATAGATTCACCCTTTTGGGTGAAGCTTATGAAGCTATCCTAGAAGGATCTGAATCTGATCCTTCTAACTTCCATGAGGCAATGTCCGATAAAGATTCAGGACATTGGGAACATGCTATGAAAGCTGAAATGGAGTCAATGTATTCCAATCAGGTCTGGGAGCTTGTAAATCCACCTGCCAATATTAAACCTATTGGTTGTAAGTGGATTTACAAAAGGAAAAGGGGATCAGATGGAAAGGTAGAGACCTTCAAAGCTAAGCTTGTTGCGAAAGGGTTCTCACAAAAGGAAGGCATAGATTATGAGGAGACCTTCTCACCGGTAGCCATGCTTAAATCCATAAGGATCCTCTTATCCATTGCAGCTTGTCTCGATTATGAGATATGGCAGATGGACGTCAAGACAGCCTTTCTAAATGGTCAACTTGAGGAGGACATCTATATGATGCAACCAGAAGGGTTCGTAGCCAATAATAAGGAACAGATGGTATGCAAGTTGCATAGGTCTATTTATGGACTTAAGCAAGCATCCAGAAGTTGGAACATCCGATTCGACCAAGCAGTCAAATCATTTGGATTTATACAAAATCTGGATGAGCCTTGCATGTATAAGAAAGGTGAAGGAAGAGTGGTGGTTTTTCTTGTTCTTTATGTTGATTATATACTACTCATTGGGAATGATGTAGGTGTTTTATCAACAGTTAAGGTATGGTTAGCTAGCACTTTTGATATGAAAGACTTAGGAGAAGCCAGTTACATTGTTGGGATTAAGCTTATGCGAGATCGGAAAAATAGGATGTTAGGACTTTTCCAAGCTTCATATATAGATAAAGTACTAGTGAGATTCGCTATGGATAACTCCAAGAAAGGGTTCTTACCTTTTAGACATAGAGTTCCACTCTCTAAAGATCAGTGTCCACACAAGAGGAGAGAAATCGCATGAAAGATGTACCATATGCCTCGGTAGTGGGTAGTCTTATGTATGCGATGTTATGTACCAGACCAGATAACTGTTTTGCTGTTGGCATGGTTAGCAGATATCAATCTAATCTTGGACCATCTCATTGGATAGCTATAAAGCATATTCTCAAGTACTTACTAAGTACTAGAGACTATATGCTTGTGTATAGCGGAGAAGACTTAGTTCCAATCGGTTATACAGATTCTGACTTTATGTCAGACAAGGACTCGAGGAGATCGACGTCTGGACATGTGTTTACCCTAGGTGGAGGAGCCGTCAGCTGGAAAAGTATCAAGCAACAGTGTATTGCAGATTCCACTACAGAAGCTGAATATGTGGCTGCATCAGAGGCAGCTAAAGAAGCTGTTTGGTTTAAGAAGTTCCTTTTGGAATTGGGAGTGGTACCATTGGCACAGACCCCTATTACTCTCAATTGTGATAACAGTGGGGTTGTTGTTCAATCCAAAGAACCGAGGAACCATAAGGGAGGAAAACACATAGAGAGAAAGTATCATCTAATTAGGGAAATTGTGCAGTGTGGAGACGTTGTGGTTACAAAGATTGCATCAGCAGAAAACTTGGCAGATCCTTTTACTAAAGCCTTACCTGCAAAGGCTTTCGATTGTCATTTGGATAGACTAGGAATTAGATGCATCCCTAATTGGTTGTGAGTGCAAGTGGGAGTTTGTTGGGATTGTATGCCCTCAAACCATTTTATTTGATTTTATGTAGACATTTTAATCCTATTTATGGACATGAGTTATATTTATTTCCTTTTCTTTCATGAGATGAATTGTTTTAGCATGATATCCATTAATGACGTTTTATATGATTTATTTATGTGAATGAGATTTACATAAAGAAGATATAAATCATAATTACTCGTCATTTTAAATATAGATCACAGTCTTTAATAAGATTGGATATCTTATTAGGTAGACTGTAGTATATTAACTCCTATGAGATAAGGTGGTGAATCTCAACCACTAGAGTGTCTAACTCTTAGTTAATATACTAGTGCATGTATTGCATTGATGGACGATGAATAAACCCATTAACATAAATTACTGTCAAGGTTAATAGGGTTCTCATACTTGCTTTGAAGCAATGTACTCTAAATCGTGAGAAAATAGTGAACTTAAACTTTAGAATTAATCACTTTGATTTATCAATCAGTGAGGTCTCTAAGATCAACATCTGGGTATCTTGGGTAATCAATTTCTAGAGTTGTAGGAACATATATTTTCAAGATGGAATCCACCCTCTTTTATAGAGTCAGTATCCCCTTGAGTTAATAACTAGTTGAACTACTAGAATCTGATCAGTCGTTTCAGTAAAATGTTTACTGGAATAAGTAGTAATTATTTGAATGTGATTAAGTTTCAAGGATAATAAGCTATGGGCATTTAATTGGTTAGACAGTCTTTATTTAAAGATCCAATTAAATCATGGATACATATGGTGGAGGGGTATTATTGAAATATCAAGCAAGTTTAGGGGTCACTTTGTAATGTTATAGTTTTTCTATATTGGAGTGCAATTATTATTATTTGGTGGAATTAATAATATTTAATTCAGATAATTCCATAGATAAAGAGATTTAACTGGAATGGAATTATCTAATTGGAGCCACTGTAGAGAACCCTAAGAGTCCCACTTCTAACTGATAAGAGTGAGTTGGACAAGGATAAGTTACAGTATTTTTGAAATACTAATTGGAGGATATATACTTATACATATATGTATACACAAATATCTCCAGATTATCCTAACAGGTAATTCAAAAATAAGGGAAATTGAAAAGGTCACGTATCTTTTATTTTTCCTATATATTTTTGAGTCTCCTATCCTATGAGATACCACTGTTCTCTCATTCCAACTAAAAAAAAAAAACTCTATCAGCCATAGGAGTGCAACTTGAAGGTATACAAAGCTGATCAAGAGGAAGAGATCAAGGATCGGAAAAAAAAGGATCAAGGGTCATATCTACATACCTCATTGGTGTAAGGGTATGTTCTTAACTTGCTCACTAATAAATCTAATTTCTTGTAAGGCATAAGATTTGATCTTGTTTAAAATTCTAAAATCCGTTTCCGCTTATTCTAACACTGTGGGGTCCGCAGTGAAACCAAAGTGCCACTAGGAGAGAGATAGAGTGTGGGTGTGAATGTTAGTGGAATTTGTTAGTGCCCCTAGCATTGTTGTTCATTAAATCATGGTCTATGAGAATTGAATGAGACCAATTGGAAAGTGTTCATAACTCATATATGTATCACTAGGATTTTTCATCTGATGAAATTTTTTACTTAAGATGGTTTGGCCTTATGATTTGTGGACTAGTCACTGTCTGTCCAAAATTTCAGAACAACAAGTCTGTCTTAAACATAGTAGATCAGAACCTTATTCAAGATTTCTTGACTTGAAATAATTTTTTCTAGGAAGTTAAATATGTTACCAAGATCCCCTAAAAAGATTGAAGTCATTCGGATTTATTTGCTATTTTAAAAAAATCATACAAAAACTCTGGACAGAGAGTTGTAAATTTCTGAGTGATGCCTAGTTTTTACCCGATTCCCGGATATTGAACCGTTTATCTTCGATTTCCTTTTGGGTTAGAAAGTAGACTCATAGAGGCATAACATACCCAAAAATCATTAAGATCCAACCGATGGAAGTATGAGTTTTCTATTTTCTAAACTCAGGTTTCTTCTCTGTAAATTCTGAAGTTCTGTCACAATTTTGATAATTTTTGTTAAGTCTAATCTAAATGATCTCCTAATGCCCTAGGATTCAAACCATGTTCTAATAATGACAGTTAAGCTTAAATCCAGAGCTTAGATGATCTAAATCAATGAGTCGTTCATAGATCATTCTTGTCTATGTTCATGCATTTATCCATGTATGTTGACACTTGAAGTTAGGACTCATTTTTGAATAAATCACATATAATTGAACTTAGTTGAATATAATTATAGGTTCCTTATCATCAAGTCGGGATTATACCATCTCTATATAGACATTGCATTGGCTCCTAGTTGAGACTTGTATATCTATAGAGGTGTTGTATCTCTAACTAATTAGAAGGAATTCATAATTACATTAACTCTCTCTACGATTAGTGGATTTAAGCTAGAAGTTTGGATGTATTATTTAGGATTTCATTTTATATTTCATTTAAAGCATGTAGACTAATCCTTTGTTTTGTAGCGCTATTTGGGGTATGATTCTCAACCCTTCTCTAGTTTACTCTTTCTTGATTTTATTGATTTTCGACTTTTTGTGCGACACCTTAGACTTGGTCTTGCCTTATGTGTATATATGCGTTAGAGACCTTTTCTTAAGCTTTATTTATTTGTATGCATTACACGTTTCGATATCACAGCTAGATCCCGTGTAAGTTCTTAGTTCCCTATTTGCATATCACTTTGCTTGCTACTTGAATTATGTGATTTTGAATGATATTTTATCGTTAGCAATTTTACACTCTTTCCAACATGCTTGTGTAACATATATATATATATTAATTGAGGGCACAATTAGATAATTAATTCGATTAAAAGGATGTTGAGTAGAGGCCTATCACGAGATAGCAGGGAGTGTTTTAGTCTGTCGGGCTCCTTCCCCTCTCACTTCATAATCCCCGGACCTAGAATCTCTGGTTTCTAAAAAGATCGGTTTGCTTTAAAATGGTTTCTTAATTTTCCTTTAAAAAATTAAGTGGCGACTCTTTGTATTTGATTTTGAATTTGAATTTGAAAAAAAGAATTTAAAAATCGTGGTCAAACTCCGGTATCCACAAATACTGTTTTTGTTTTTGTTTTTTTAAATTTTTTAAATTCAAAGATTTGAAAATTGATTACATAAATATAATTAAATTGTCAAATATTTTAATACTCACACATATATCACTAAGTTTTCCTCAATTCACACAAAGTACGGATATATCACAAATTTCATCCAGTGTGAATGTCAATTTTGAAAATAAATCTTAATTTGTGTTATTTATTTGCAATTAATAAAGGGTTTCACCAACTGAAGCACATCTCAAGTGGCAAAGAGCTTACCGAAGACTAAATAGCCAGAATATAACTGATTAATTTTCAAATTTGTATAAGGATTTATTCGTAAACCCTAAACTCTAAACCCTACCCTAATATCAACACATAGTTTTAAAACTTTAGAAGTCATCAACTTTTATCATGAGCTTTTAATTTTAAAATACCAATACCCTAGCTTTTAAATTGTTTACAATATTGCTAACAAAAAAAATTAATTAAAGAGAAGAATAACTTTAAAGTTTAAAAAATCATAAGCAAAATTAAAAATAATCAACTAATACACTGGCTTTTAAATTGTATACAATATTATCAACAATAGGTTTAAAAGTTTAAAACTTATCAACAAAATTAAAAATTACTAACTTTCGTTGTGAAGATTTGTATCAAAGAATGTTAATATGTATTTAAAAGAGAAAGTTGACCAAGATGTAATTACTGCAATAAAGTTGACTAAAATGTAATTAAGAATTGACTAAAATATAATTTATAAGTTGTTTCCTTTGTCCAAAATTCTAGCACGTATTAAGTAATAGAGTAATGCTTTGCTTCCCAATTTTTTTTTTCCCAAAAAATGTTTCCCAATACATGTGGCAGTGGGCCCCTCTTCATTAATGGTAGGACCATTTCAACATCAACCAATCAAAATCAACTGAACCCACTGCTACATGTGTTGGGAAACACTTATCGAAAAAAAATTTGGGAAGCATATCATTAATCTAAGTAATAATATTTGTCACACCCTGGAGTAGTAGAAATTAGGAGGAAAAAAATTTTCCTTTCTGGATCCGTAAGCCATGACTAGTTACATTAACTGATTATCCACAAATACACTAGATAACAATAGAGTAACTTAAGCAAAAGTACAAACTGAATATACGATTTCTAGCTATTACATCAGAGTTGTAGTTTCAAAAGATAAAAGAACAAAAGGGATTAAGACGTTAGAAGCCGTTTACATCTTTATATGTAAGGACAAAAGAAAGTGTAATATTGTTGAAGTAAGGCGTGTGACACCAATTTACAACTTAGTATGAATGGACAAAAATCCATAAAGAACGACTAAGTCTCCTTTCTTGAATCACACCTTTAATTGGTGTAGCCGCAGCCTTCATCATTGTCTGCTTCCCCGTCGTAGGTTTCCTCTCCAAAGGCTCCGCCTTGATAGTCCTCTTCCGTGTAGTCATATCCTGTATAACCTAGACGTGGGAGTCTAGGGCATAATATATCGTTAGCTTTTTAATAAAAGCTAAGTGAGTGTCCTAACTAAACACTCCTAATATAAAATACGTATCTGATAGTACAGAGCGAGTAGTTACAATGGTTGAATGAATTATAATGAGATCGTGCGTGAATTATGCATCATCGATATAATCGACTTCACTTGACTACTTTTAACCGTAACTCCGAATTTCTTTGACCATAGCATCGGCATATTCCTTGAGCTCCCTCGTGGGCCAAAGCAGCAGTCGTGATACAATATTCTCTTCTTACAAATGATGTACCCCTTGACCTCTCTCGTGGACTAAGGCGGTAGCATCGGTATACCCCTTAGATGTATCCCTTAGCCTCTCTCGTGGACTTAAGAGATACCATCGGCGTTGCTTCCTTAGATGTATCCCTTAGCCTCTCTCGTGGACTAAAGTGATATCATCGCTGTTGCTTCCTTAGATGTACCCCTTAGCCTCTCTCGTGGACTAAAGCGATATCATCGGTGTTACTTCCTTAGATGTACCCCTTAGCCTCTCTCGTGGACTAAAGTGATATCATCGGTATTACTTCCTTAGATGTATCCCTTAACCTCTCTCATGGACTAAAGCGATATCATCAGCATGCCCCTTGACCTCTCTCGTGGACCAAGACAGCATAACCCTATCTCACTACACTTCACAGCCGTCGTGGCCAATGTCTACCAACTCAAATCAACTCAACTCTAGGGTCTCCGTAGTCGACTCCACATATGTAATAATGCATACGAGCTTGGTCTCCACGACCATTCGACACTTACTAACATGAACGTCATCTTGATGTCACGATTACGACTCTTAGGTTATCATGTGTTATGCACGAGGTACAAGTTAATTAATCATAAATCCCTCTCGAAATATAATACTGGCCGTAAACTCATAGTACATGTTAAATCAGGATATTATTTATAATAATAATAATAATAACAACAATAGTAATAATAATGAAACTAATGTATTCGAGGTACAACATATCGAGCGTATATGTCACGACCCATCCCGCTACGCGCGGAAATAGGACACGTGGCACGCCATCAAGGCTTATCCAGTTCCATTAAAGTCAAATAGCAGCGGAAAATATTATTAAAATCCATTAAAATCAGAGTTTTAAAAAGTTTTGTTCAATTGAAACCTGTCCAAAGGAACACAGTTTTAAAAACAGAGGTTCAGTCGACTGTGCTAGGGTCCAGTCGACTGTGCCTGGCAGAAACCAAAACTCTCATTTCTCATCAGGGGTCCAGTCGACTGATCAGAGAACCCAGTCGACTGCATTGGTTACTATTTGGATCAGTAGCTAAAATCTACAGTGGTCCAGTAGACTGATGTAGGGTCCAGTCGACTGCTCCTATTACTATTCACTTTCAGTGTCTAAACCCCACAGAATCCAATCGATTGCTTCATGGTCCAGTCGACTGCTCCCCTGCTGGGCAGCCCTGTGTGAAAATAATACAACTCATGCTTCTCCACCTCAACAACAACTACAACTACCACTTAATTTCAACATTTTAAAACACAACTACAGGAGTTCAATTACAAGTTTATCATACTACGGAACTACACCATGATCCTATTACAACATCTTACAATTTGTAAATCCTTACACAAGTCTAGGATTAAAATAAAAACATATACAATTGTGGTTCTCCGGCGTTCCTCGGCCTCACTCATCACGCTTCTTCTTGTCTTTCTTCTTACCTGCAATGGAGTAAATCTCCACTGCTCAGCTATATGCTGAGTGCACAAGTCTAAGATATGCAATATATGACAAAACATGCTTTAATCTCATAAATCATATCAATAGTCTCTAGGGAGAAAAATACGCCTTCATCCGGTAGCGGCAAGTCCAAGCCTTAAACCGCGATGTCAATGGCTAGTCCAAGCCTACAACCATTACATCCCACAAGTGTCGTAGCCGTCGCTACTCAAATTCTCAAACAACGAGAAACTTACTCCGGCATGAATTTGTATAAGACTCCCCTTTGACCCATATAGACAACTCAACGTGCTCGCGTAAATTTAGACATGCTTTTCACAATTTAGCGCGTGCATAATTAACGGGCCTACAAATAATACATGGATTTTGCCCGGATCTCAATTTCGTCGTCGAAATATAAAACATGTATTTCTCTATATTTCACAAGTTAGAACTTCATACCTCGTGCGATTTCCCCCAAACTTTGAAGGATCGACTAAGAGGCTAATTAATCGTCGGATTTCGAATTTGAGACAATTCCTACAAGTTTATACCTGTTTTCCCCAAAAGTCTAGAATTAAGATTTTTACAAAAATTGGCCAAACACGGCCTAAGTAGTATCAAAACGTAGATCTTACCTTCACGAGTTCAAATCTTGAATCTGGTGAAAAACTGACAGACGAAAGGTCGCCGATCGTCGTCGCAAAGCCCGTGGCAACAATCTCCCTTCTCTCTCCTCTCTCTCTAGATATTTTTCCAACTTTTGGATAATGAAATCTTATCCTCCACTATTTATAGAAAATCTTCTCGGAAATTGTGTTTACCTCCCCGCAAGTTTCTCAAAACTTCTAATTAACCCATGAAACTTCGCACACGTCCATTTTATGTCTTTACGAGTGAAAATTATAAATTTCAGAAGTTTCCGACTAAGTCTCGTTTAGGTCCAAAAAATAACGTCCGAAGCTAAATTATGTGGAATCTCTACACCACCTACTATTTATTTAACGTGTCACTCACGTTCTCACCACCGTTCTCAAAACGATATATAATAATATTGAGATTACCAGAAACTATACTACACAGGTATAATTCACTATTCACAAAACACCAGATAAGTCAAATAACATTTAAATCATATAAATGTCATTTAACCATGCCAATGCAACATGAAATACCATGTTCCTATGTCTTCTCTGACACCTCACCGTTGACCCACAATCAACCTCATTCAAATTTTCAAATGACATTGAAAACCCTTGAAATTAAATTTATGCATTAAAAACCAATGATTTTTCGGAACGGATGTGACAGTATAATATTATCCGGGATATAACAATAGCAATAATAATAATAATAATAATAATAATAATAATAATAATAATAATAATAATAATAATAATAATAGTAATAAAAGAATAATAATAATCATTATACAGACCTACATATGTTTGGGGTACAAAATATTGAAGCACAAGGTTAATCGGAATAAATAATAATAATAATAATAATAATAATAATAATAGCAATAATATAAATAATAAGCGGAATAATAAATCAGACATTATAACATGTTAAGCACGGGATTTACTGGAATAATAATTAACAACAATAATAATAATAACGGAAAATAAATACAAATGATAGGTTTGGGGTGTAATGTATTAAAACTCATAACTGTAGTATACCAAGTGAGTTAGGAACTCACGCTAATATGTCCAAATACACTATTTCAGATATAGAAATCCGTCTAACTTTCAGGCTATTTTCACCTTAGATAAAATTAGTCTAAGTTCTTCCTTAAAACTACAATATTATAGATCTCCGAGTTATCTTTCCACCGCCACAAATGGGGTATTAATTGAAGTTTCAAGTGAGGAAAAAAGTCAATTTTACTAACATTCTGACACACTAAAAAACTGCTACTATTATTCCAGACTCTCTACTTTCAATCTGTTTTTATCCGAAAAGAAGAATGAATCATCAAGTTCTCAAAACTACAAAGTTGTAGGTCTATATGTCTTCTTTTCAAAACATTAAATTTGGAATGATTTGCATTTGTGAGTAAAGATTTATGGTCAAAATACTACAACTAGTGCAAGCTGCCAGAAAACTGTTTTGGGTTGATTTTGGCTACTATTTTCAGGCTATCTCCCAAATGTTTTAAGATTAGGTTCTGAAATTTTAAGGGTAGATAGATTATGGAATAAAGAACAACTTTCAATCAGAACACCTATGGATTTGGGTTACGGAGTAGGGTGATAATGAAATGTCTTTACTAGTCACTACAACACGTCAAAAGTAGGATATAACTAGCGACAACTTTGAAATCTTATATTCTCTAGGATTTCTCCAAGGTGTGATAATTTCTACTATACCAAGTGAGTTAAGGGTACTCACTTTATAGTTCGGGGGTCGTGGTGGTGATATGGTGGCCTCGGGGTGGTCGTGGCGGCTATGGAGGGTGGTTCCTCCTTTTCTTTTCTTTTCTTCTTCTTCTTCTTCTTCTTCTTCTTCTCTCTCTCTCTCTCTCCCTCTCTCTCTCTCTCTCTCTCTCTCTCTCTCTCTCTCTCTCTCTTAGGTTTCTAAAGGAAATGAGAGGCAAATGGTAAAAAAAAAAGAAATGAGGGAGGGGGAGTATTTATGGAGGAGAGAGGGAAGTTGGATTCTCTCTCTCTCTCTCTCTCTCTCTCTCTCTACTAGCATATATATCTATATAACACATACATACACATAATATATATTATATATATAATATACACACACAACACTGCACACATAACATATAATATGTATTAACACAACACATGCACAGTTGCACACAAAGCACCCACACACGACCACACACACACATAATTCACACACACACCACACACCACTCAACACACTCACTGCCACTCATACTCACTACATCTCACACTCACATATACATTATACATATACATACACTTATATTTGGTGTGGGTGTGATGGGGGTGGTTAGGGAGGTGAGGGAGTGGCATGGTGAGGTGATTGTTGGAGTGTGGAAGGGGGTTAGGAGGTGTAAGGCGGTGTAATGTTTGAGTGTGTAAGTGGGTTTGGTGGTTAGGGGTGGTTGGGTATTTTTTCCCAAATTCAAGGGATGTGACTAGGTGAAGTGACCAGTCTCAAATTGCGCATAATTTCGGAGTACGTGCAACACAGGTCTATAAATAAATACAGAATTGTATGCTAACCCCATCCTTATTCTAAGATTACTGTCCGGGTTTTAAAAAAATAGAATAGGCATATTGATATAAATATAATCTAAATATTATAAAATTATAATAGCGAATTAAACGTCATAAAAAATTAATGAAAACGACATGATTACTTATACAGGGTCGTGTCTCTGGAACTAGAATTAGAAATTCTAATTTATAAAACGGCCAGAAATTGTGAGTACTACAATATTAGACATGTGTGCATATGTAATTAGGCCATACCTTTAGGGAGGTGAATCGCAACTGTAATTTACTCAATAAAAATTGAGTAAGATTTATTTTTGATAGAAAATAATACTTGGGAATGGCGGTATTAACCAAATCTTTTAATTTCACGAACAAACTTTCGGAAAAGTTCTGTAATTAAGAAAGGGTAAACTTCAACGGTTGCTTAATTACCTCTTCAGACCAATTTTCTTATCGGGATGGCTTTATATAGGTGACGTGTCCGTTTCTAAAAATTGCATCATAGATACAAGAAAAGTATTTGCCGCATCTAATACGTATCGAATGTGCATCGAGCAAGTGTCGATGTCCGATACATGGTCATATGGGGCCCTTTTTGAGGTGTAGTGCTTCCTAGGTTATAGCAATTTCAAACCAAGTTATAACATTTTAGTACTAAAATGCTGCCAAAATATTGTAAGTAATGGAAGAAGTTTCCTATTGGTCATAGCTAATATAATGTAGGTGAATTGTTAACCCCCAAAATGGTCCATTCATTGTCTTTGAGAAAAACATTGAATGTAATAATTGTTAAATAAAAAAAATTAGTTCTCTTTTTCCTTATATTATGATTTTTGTGTATGTGTGTGTGTGTCATTCTTGGTACTATTTGTTCCACTTTGAAGTGGTAATAGATAATTTTGTACATGATTTAGTATGAGATTGAGTTAAAGTCAATTTGGTATGGTTTTACAGATTTAATTTTAACACTTTTTATTTATTTTTTCATTCTTGGTAATAGATAATTTTATGGATGATTTGGTGTGTATTTTCAGTAAAAGACAATTTGGTATAATTTTGAAAATTTAATTTAGACTTTCTTTACTTATTGTCTCATTCTTTGTAGTATTTGTTGCTTCACAAGTGCCTATCCTCTCTTATTAGTTGCTTTGTCTTTTTTTTCCCCCATTTTAAATTTTATATCAATTGTGTAAAAATTTAATAAACTAATGAAAGACATTACATTCTCTCCAATTATATTCATTGACTTTTAAAATGTGAGTACTTCTATATTATTGGTATTTTTCTTCCTTTGAGTTGTGTTATACCTTTGTTGTCTTTTTTTTTTTTTTTTGCAATTTAAAATCTTGTTACCAAATGTGTAATAATGTAATAAATTGATGAAAAACATTATCTTTTGTCAAATTATCTTCATTAAAATTTACAGTTTAACTACTTCTATATTATTGATATTTTCTCCCCCTTGGATTGTGCTATGGCATTCAAGTGTTGCAACTAATAATACAGAGTCAGCAAAATGAAATATGAGTAAGTCATACTTTTGAAATATTCTTTGACAATACTTTGTGTGGTCCTAAATTCCAAGGAAAAAGATGACCCTAAATGTAAATATTAGTGACAAATTCGTAAATAGCCATTATTGCTGACCTTTTTTTTTTTTTTAAGCAAATGATAAATATCCAAGAATTTGTTGACCCAAATGTATTTAGACATAATATTATTGACTGAATCTTCATTATTTTATTAAATAAAATTTCAAAAATTGACCTGAATGTAATTATTTATCTAAAATGACATAATTAACCTCACAGAAGTATGACAGTATGAGTAATTATGATATAGTAAAATGGTACACTTGTAATTACAAGTTCACTTGAAGATACTTGATTGGCTGAAATGACAGAATTGTCCTCAAACAAATTAATATATTCTCATGATGAGTATAGATAAATAAGTTAGGAGATGGACAAAATGGCATTTAACTGACTCCTTTAAGGCTTTTATTTGATTGCGTTTACTCCATCTGTTAATACCATGATAAGAGATTAAAAAAGGGAGACTTGGCTTAAGGTCCTTAAAGTTGGGCATAATTGGATTAAAAGACAGCCCATTAACAATAAACTCACTAAGGACAAAAGCCCAGGTCCATTTTTATCCTACATCCACAATATTAAAACATCACTTTTCAAATCCATTTTACTTTTTCCATCAGACCAAATTACCCTTAAAGAATTGTAAAATAATCAAGTCAAACATGCCCTAAGCTCGCACAACGCGCCAGAATTTTTCCCCAACGCGCCACACGCGCTAACCTGGGGGAATTGTCTCCCAACCCACTCACATGGTGTGAGTATAGTACTTTATAATTTCTAATTTCGAAAAATATTTTTAAACTTTAAGCCTTCATAACTTTTGATCTACAACTCCATTTTTCGCAAATTTTATACCATTGGAATCGTGTCGACGAGATCTACAAAACTAGTACCATTGTTGATATGTTTTGAGCAAAAAAAAATTTCAAAATTTTACCTATATGAATAATAAGTGAAATTTCACTTATTAAGTGAAATTTCACTAAGGGTATGTTTGATAACCCAATTAAGTGATAAAAATGAAAAGATTCAGCACTTATTCTTTTTCAGTGCAATTGATAACATACCACTTAATTGAAAAAGCAGCCAAAAAACCACTGAAAACTTTAAGTGAAAATTTTCTACTGAAAATAATCACTGAATGCATTCTATTTCAATAGTTGAAGCACTGTTTTCAGTATTACAAATTCAATCACTTAAAATTTTCAGCACTTAATTTTCAGTTTTATCAAACGCACCCTAAGTATATGAAATATTAAGTGAAATTTCACTTAATATTTATGGAGGTTGAAATTTTCTCTATCGTAAAATTTCTTAGTTTAAAAAGGGGCAAATTGAGCAGGGTCGCAAACGCTTTTAAGTATAGATTAGGGCTTAGTTTGGCCCCCACGCGGTTTTTATAAGTCGCTAATGAAATTTATTATTAAGTTGTTTGATAATTTTGTACAAGTAGGACATTACTCTTCAAAAAAACATCATGAAGCCAAAAAGCAACCTTGAGCTTTTAAAAGCTCCATTCTAAAGTTTTAAAAGCTCCTCCCAAAAAGCCCTAAGTTCAATTTTTACATATATGAATAATAAGTAAAATTTCACTTATTAAGTGAAATTTTTACATACATGATTAATATGTGAAATTTCAAATTTTACATATATGAATAATAAGTGAAATTTCACTTATTAATTGAAATTATTCATATATGTAAAAAAAAAATCAAGTTTTACATATAGGAATAATAAGTGAAATTTCACTGAGTATATGAAATATTAAGTAAAATTTCACTTAATATTTATGGAGGTTGAACTGGTCATGCACTTAATATTTATGTAGTAAACTTGAACTCGACCATCAGATGCTATGATCACTTAATATTTATGGAGGTTGAATTATTAAGTGAAATTTCAATTAATATTTATGTAGTAAACTTGAACTGGACCATCAGATGTTATGATCACAAGAAAGAAGAAATATAAGATCGACTTGAATAAGATTAAGTTGGTAGTTAGTTCATCAAAAAAGAATTGTGTTTTGGAGGATAATGTGAAATCTAGAATGTGAATGGCAGCCCATCTCAGTGTTCTCTTTGGTGGCTTTCCCTAAACATAACAAGCAACATGACCTTCACATAAAAAATAAATAAATAAAAAAAATCATGACATATGCTCATTAAAGTACAGACTTAATAGCATAAAATAGTCACCACATTGACCACACACTCTACAAAGAACCATTGACACAATCCTAAACGCACCACACCCATATTGCTAAAATGGACTAGGGAATAGTTTGACAACTATAAATAGCCAACAACAACTTCTCAACTGATAAATCATAATTCCCAAGTTTCACTTTCATTTCCTTTACCTTCTGTTTAATCTATTTGTTGTCTGTTTGTTTCAATCAAGACTATCTAGTTTTTGTGTGCCCGATTAATGCAAAGAAATGTCATTTGTTTCCCCGATTAAAGAAGATCAAACATTATAGTATTTAGTCTGTATCAACACAAAAACGAACATGCAAGGCCTCATAGTGTTCTCCTCTCGACTAAAGCCGATCGAGTGCTAAATATATAAAAGAAAAGCTAACTTAATGGTTAAGATTGAAAATTGCTAACTTAATAAGTGAAATTTTACTTATTATTTATATATGTAAAAACTTTAATTTTTTTTTTTGCTCAAAACATATCAACAATGGTACTAATTTTGTAGATCTCGTCGACACGATTCCAACGGTATAAAATTTACAAAAAATGGAGTTGTAGAACAAAAGTTATGGAGGTTTAAAGTTTAAAAACATTTTTTCGAAATTGAAAAGTATATGGTACAATGCTCGCATGGTACAAGCAGTTTTTGGAGAAAAGCCCTGAGCGTGAGGCGCTTGTGGTGCGTGAGGGGCGCTTGGGGAGGGCGGATCGTGCGCATGTGCGCATGTGGCACCAAGGGTAGATGCGGTTTTTTCAAATTTATTTCTTTTGTCTTTTTCTGGCAGGACTTGTTTCCAATGTGTATTTTAAATTGTCTTTAATTCCAATAAAGCTCATTTTAATGACCTTTTCACCAATTTTCCCATTAAAAAATGTGGTGGTTGAAAATATCTACTGAATTTTTCTCTTCACCCAAACATACAACAGTAGATCAATGCTGAAAGTGCTACTACTCCAATGCAGATCGTGGATGTAGTGTAAAATTGAGTACATGTATGTAGATTGTAGAGTTTTATAGAGTCGATGAAGTGACTATAGCTTAGGAGGGGCCAACCAAAACCTAGTTTTATTCTCTATCGTTAATCCCATTTTCACTTTATTCCTTACGGCCCGTTTGTTTCACGGATTATTTTAGGTGGATTTTGATTACTAGAAATTATAATACCAGTAATCACTTTACTAGAAATCTGAATCCCTTCAGAATGTTTGGTTTACCAATAGATTTCTAGCTGAATTTAGAATCTAGTGTTTTGTTGGGTCAAGGAAAATGAAATAGAAATATTGTTAAATACTTAAGCTACCCTTGAAGGCTAAAAGAATGTATGAGTTCAAATTAAATTGTCAACCCTCTAAAAATGGAGGGTGATTGAAAAAAAAATAATGGTATAAATCTAAAAATCAATGACACATAAAAAATGAGATAAATAGAGTAATTAAGACATGAACACGAGTCTAAACTATTACATGTAGTTAAAATATATTTGAATAATAACAACAGATATATTATATTTTTAATCTTAAAACATGTATAGGTCTAACGTACAAATCACAATATGCCAAATATGTAGTTATTGTAATATCATATAGACTTTTCAATCATTAACAAATAGCAACCCAAATTTGAATTCAGTCATTAAACTAACATCAAATATAATGTTTCAAGCATAAGAAATCATCATAAACAATCTCATCTACCAATCTCTCCATTTTAGAAAATAATAATAATTATAATCATAAATTTCTTCTGATCACATTATTTGTTTGTTTAATAGTCTAATAAAGGCTAGTTTAGGTATTATGAAAATAGTAAATCAAAACCCCAGTAATCCTTAGAAATACCACTTCTAAGCTAGGATTTAGAATCCACCATATTTTCCACCTTTGGGTGGATTCTAAATCCAGTGGGACCCACAATTCTTTAAATATTCCATGAACCAAATATAGATATATTTTAAGATTACTAGTAATCTTCGGGTGGAATCAAAATCCACCCTAAGAATCTATGAACCAAACGGGCCGTTATGGTTTTAGACTAAAGTGAAAGTAAGATTTCTCCTAAAATAACCACGTAAGGATTAAGTATTAAAATTAACCCTTATAGGAGAGTGTACATGTCACAATTAGGTAGGTAGTTAACCCCAAAATTAGCTCCTCTTAAGTGTTAAAAATTAGTCTTACATAAATGGATTAAATGACATCATTATCACCACATAAAGCATTGACCCCCCACTTAACCTCACAAATGAGTACTAATATTTTGGAAAAATTTTAGAATTTTTATTAATTTTGAAAAAAATCTAAACAATTTCACTTTAAACAGACCTAACCACAAGGGGCAAAATGTATTTAACCCTTAATATAAGCATTACGCATCTGCAAACATTATTATCGAATCATTAATAGGTTGGCCAAAAACTATAAATCATCGATCACAAATAGCATACAATGGTTAGTTTCACTTCAATTTTTTTTAGTAGAACAAAGAACAATATGAATATGCTGTATACACAAAATCATATGACCAGATCTTAAAATGGACAAAATAACAATCTTTTTTTGAGGAAGACAAAATACCAATCTAACACAAGCTTTTTCGGTTAAAACGTAAAACTAACAATTTTTTTCAAAATTACGAAGGAACATACAATTTTCAAAATTATGAATTCCATTAGGTTCTGTGAAACTCAAATCAATCTAACGAGCTTTTTCAGTTAAAACTTAAAACTAACAATTTTCAAAATTATGAAGGAACTAACAATTTTCAAAATTATGAATTCCATCAGGTTCTGTGAAACTTGAATCAACCCATATGCATCTAATTGTGAATTGTAAAATTCCAATAACCATTTAATGCATAGTAAGGGAAAAAAAAAAGGCCAACATAATGCAAATAGCCCCAAACATTATATATGACAACCAGCCGATCAGTAGCATCTGACTTAATTTCCGAAAACTTGCATAACAAATAAAAGCAGCTCTTCTACAGTCCCGTAGTTGAACGATGTTCCCTAACATAAGGGCAATCATTAGGTTTTCAACAACAGCGAAAGCTTTTGACAATCCTAAGAAAACAAGCTTTTACTATAATAATCTAAAGAAGATGACAATCCATTACTGATCTCCAGGCAGTGTCTTGATGATATCCGAGTCACCTGAGGCATTACCAATTGAAATGTCATAAAGCTTGTTAAGCCCCATACATTTGTTAAATAAAGACTTAACAATCTTCATATGATAAAACAACCAAGTGTTACCTGGATCAACAATGCTCAGGCATGACACACGGTAATATTTCCCGCATGCTGTTCCCAGATCAACATTGTCTACAGCAATCAACCAGCAAAAGAAGAAAGAAGAATCACAACGCATGTCCCACAAGACACTTGCAATTTTTGTCAAAAACAAAAATCAGAAAATGGGATAGAGTAGTCGCAGCCAAATACATAAACCTTCTGCACAGACTGATTGCATGTGCGGTTAAAAATTACCACTATTGGATAAAATCGATTTGATTTAGTCCAGAATAATTCAATACAAAGAGAGATAAAATAGAACATCTGACAGGACTAAATTGAAAGGGATCTTGAATTTTGAGGGAACAAAACTGGCATAAGTTGTATCATTATATTTTCAATGGACGAAGTGATTATTTTATTATGTGGCAGGATATAGCAGGAGTATTTCCAATTTACAACCAAAGAATGTCACCCTATGAATAATCTATTACATTGAGTCAAATTGAAACTAGGTTTTAGTTTTTCCTAGAAACTGTGAAAATAATAGATCTGGGACATTAACTTTCAATTTAGATCAATGAATCGATGGGAAAAGAAGAAGAACAAGAAGATTGCAATGGAAGAAACATGTTGCAATAGTAAATTGGTTTCTCTCTGTGTTACATGGATTTGGGTTTGGGTCCATGCCTAAGAGACCGACTTTTTAAATCCATGAACTAAGGACGGGTATACGGCGACAAATTTACACATATTTTTAGATTTCTAAGAGAAATTAGTGTTGCAATAAAATAATTGGACTTAAAACATGAACTTTATAGCAAAAGAAATATGATTATACACTTTTGTCTACCACTATGCAAGTAGCTATCATTCTTATATGCGAGGAACCACCCCACGACACGAAGACGGTGATACGGTAAATTCCAAAAATGTAGGATACAGAGATGACTAGGATACTTGAATAAAAAAAATATTTCTAAGAAAAAAAATTAGTTTGAAATAAAAGAAGAAGAAGAGAGGATTAAATATCAACATTACATTGCATATTCTGATATTCACCCATAGAAACTAGGCAAATAACTTCTTACAACATATACTCATAAAATGATTACAAAACATAACAATTTAACATGATACAGACACAGTAGGATACAGTCATACAACGATTAAATCATTATCTATAATAATATAGAAAATGAAAGGGAGGGGTATCAATAAAGGTTGCTCTTAAACAAATAATTACAATAAGACTTGTACAATTTCCAAATAAAAATATTTTCACAAAGTATTAAAATGTCATTTCAAAATTTTTTTAAAAAAATAACTTCCCTCAACTACCCAAACTCACTTTTTTTCTCTAGCACTCACATAGTGAGTGGCACTCCTCTAGTATCTTTGAATTAAATATACAATTTGCAGTTGCATGTCCACTCATGTTTCCATAATTGTCAAATAAACCAATTGCTTATCCCCAATTTACAATATTAAGATTATTGCCTCAAAGGTTTAAAACGCATTTCTAATGAGAGGCCACCATGTTGCATTCACTAATGTGTCCGGCCATGTCAGTTGCGTGTCCGACATGTGATCAAGGTGTGTCCGATGTTAAAATATTTAAAACACGTTTTATAGCGTGTCTGACACATGGTGATGAGTGTCGGTGTCTGACATGGACACAATACGGAGACAGCACCCAAAGTTAAGTGTCTGTGCTACATAGGAATCCCCTAAAGAGTCGAGCACATATCCTATACCCTTGTCCGACATGGGTACTTTGACCTACTTAGAAGAGTCCATGTAACAAAGATTTCTCGGCCTTATACACAAGGATTGACAAACCACCAGTCTTTGGCTCTTTACATAAGACACTTGGTTTTGACAAGTTCCATTTGATTTTGGTAGAAAAAATGGGTAAGAAATTTTCATCTAAGCTAGTTTCCAGTATAAAATTATCCCCCACTTTGGATCATCTGAACAGATAACTAATCACTAAGCAGCTACACTTTATAGTAACAGCTCTCTTAGACAAGCCACAAAATCCTTTTCTGCCCAATAACTATTGTTTACTTGTATGGGGTCCCTCACTGACACATAATAAAACACTTGACTACAGAGTTCTGTGAAATCCTAAATGGGCACCATTCTAAAATTGGAACAAGAGATGATATACCTGTCGCTGAAAACACCCACTTGAATACTACTGACTAGAACTCTCTTGCTTTCTTAGAAAAACTCTTAACTCTTTACATTCAAATTGAGCTTACTGACCAGTACAATACAAACACTTACATGTGAATGCATAGAAGATAGCGAGAGAGACATTGACCACAGGAAAAAATAAATGCATCTGGCAGAAGAAGCTTAGCATATTAATTTCTTCCAAACATTACTAAATGCTGCTGCGTCTGACATCACAATTGCCAACATACTACTACAGTGGAAACCATCCATCCGACTTGGAGACAAATACGATGGGTCACTACTTAGTACTACCCACAAACTGCGTAGATATACGTCCAATTAGTTAAATGTAATGCAACCCAAACTCTGGACCTCAACACAACACACTATTAATCAGAGAGTAAGACTTCATGTGTAAAGGATTGTTTAAAGATTATTGAACCTATAGCCCGTTGCTACTCGGCAAACAGGGCATTGTCAGCAATAAACTTCAGGACAATTGTACCAAAGCAAAGTGACTTACGCTTACGATACAAGTCAGAACGCACATTAGAACAGAATAGAAACTAATTACCAACTAAAAACTATGTAACGAAAACTCGTAGCTGACAAGTGTCCATGTTAACTACTTACTTCCACTGTAATGGTGAACCCCGACCTTCGCGAGCATTGCGTAATACTCGATCTCAGATTTTCTCAAAGGTGGGCAATTGTTCGAAATAATAATCAGCTTCCCTGTAATTAACCATTAAAATAAATTTTAAAATATACAAAAATAGTTTTAAGTTGTGCAATAGTTCAAAATTATTATGAGCTTCCCTGCAATTACCCTTAAAAAAAACACCAGCATTAACATTTACAAAAATAGTTCAAGTCGGGCAATTGTTCGAAATTACTACGAGGCTTTCAAGTCGGGCCCAACTGTTCGAAATTATTATGAGCTTCCATATGCAATTTACCCATATAACATGAAGAACACCAACATTAACATCTACAAAAAATAGTTTATGTAAATGATCGAATTAACAACAAATGAAAGTGATTTCCATTTTCTGTAAATACATCAATAAAGAAATGATAAAAATAAATGAAAAAAATAATAATAATAAAGGGTAAATATCACCTACCACCAACCCCTGAGGTTTGGCCTTAATACACATCCCTCCCCCCACATTTCAGAAATTTTACTTACCTCTTATTTTTGAATGTTAGTGTTAGATTCCCTTAAATTTTCAAATGATTTGTTAAAAGGAAGGGGAACTGATACTAAAATTCAAAACAAAAATAAGGGTCCCTCCCTTTTAACAAATCATTTGAAAATTTAAGGGAATCTAACACTAAAATTCAAAAAATAAGGGAGATAAATTGGATTCCTGAAAAGTGAGGGTAAGTATGTGTATTAAGGTCAAGTAGGTGATATTTACCCAAAAATTTAAAAAAAAAAAAAAAAAAAAAAAAATGGAGGAAAACTGATCTACCTTTGGAGTTTCTGAGCGTTTTGAGTACAGTTTTGTAACCGAGAGTATATTTGCCGCTCTTCATCACGAGAGCTAGCCTGTTGTTGATACTCTCATGAGTCTTCTTCTGCATATATTTACAACCCACAATAGTTTTTATAATTATCAAATGCAAACAACTAAACATATGCATAGAGAGAGAGAGATGAATACCGTCTTCTTCCCTGATACCATTGTTGCTCCTCAAATTCAATCTGAACCACAAAGGAAAGAGAGAGAAATTCAACGAAGATCTGTTTAGGGTTGAAATTGGATACAAAGATAGATCATACACACTAAGAAAATATACATAAAAGTTCAGATTCAGTTTCTTTACTTACAATTTGAAACCCTAACAATATTCGACCAATAGCGGCAGAGAGGCAGCGAGCGAGAGAGAGAGAGAGAGAGAGAGAGAGAGGGGCTTGACTTGAAGATAAAAATGAGTTGAATTAGGGCAGTTTAGGGTTTATTTGCTCCACAGTCCACACTTGTAGTTTGGGCTAAACATAAGCCCAGTGGGCTATCTAGCCAGATTTTGGCCAGCCCAAACAGCAATCTGAGTTTGCAAAGCCTGATCAAATTTCAATGAGTGTTTTAAGACTCTCCAAAGACTCCAATGCTTAAAATGCTATTTTCTTCTTTCCAAAGGTATATTTTGACATTGTTATGGTACTATGATGCCATATTTTAACATTGGTACTCCAATTGTACATGTTAAAAAAAATGCTTTCATCTATTTGTGTTAGGAAAATTTGAGGTATTGTGATATTGTCGTGTCAAATTATAGAATAACTATAAAAATACCTTTAATAGTATGTCGAAGGTTATGCCAAATTTTGACACAGTATATAGCATTGCAATAATTTGGCAACTCAAATAGCATGTCATTGGAGCACTCTGTATTGGAGATGGCCTAATGTTATGCTTCCTAAATTGAATGCTAATTGTAGTTCTCAAACGCATTACAACTTTTGGTATAACTGTTTAGCCATATAAATTGGAAAGTGAAAAAAGTGAGAAATGTGTCTAAAGTGGGTGCCGCACCCTTGGTCTATTTATATTTTTTTTGTGCGAGACAGAGTTGAAAGAGTAGTTTGGTCGATTAGATTTAGATCTTTTTTATCTCATGAGCTAGGTAATTGAGTATTATTCTTATCCTTCTCTATTATGGGGGACAGTTAATGTCATACCCTTGGAGTAAATAGGAGTAAGTCTTGGGGCATTGACATGGTGCACCGAATGATCGGTGCCCTCAATTTCGATGGAACAAAGACGTGACTCCCACCGAAATTGAGGGCACCGATCATTCAGTGCACCATTTTGGTGTCTGTAGCATTGTTAACTGAATAGTCCTCCATATGAGAACTATTAAGTTGATATTGACAATTAAGCTTGCACTGTTTGGCCTACCAAACAACGAACTATTAAATTTAAAATGATTGTTAGTCCAGTTTTTTGTGTCCTTAGATGAATCCTGCAAAACAAACTGTGGCCTTGGTGCTTTTAATTTCAAATTGACTTTTTTGAATGGTTTATATTGTAAATGTTACAATTTTGGGAGGGCCAATTTCTAATTTAATTTTTAAAATGTTAAAACTACATATATATATATCCCACAAATTTTCACAATTTTTTTTTTTTTTTGGAAGGGGGGGAGGAGTGTCTCTTCATGGGTCTGCCCCTGGGTGGCCATCCCTTTGACACCTCTTCATCTGCAAGTAATTCTTGATATAAAATACAGAAATATAGAACTTCATCTTTAAAGTGTGCACTATTAAGTAATGACTTAGTCCAGTTAGTAAAAACGTGCTTCATGCCATGTTTATTACTTGAGTTCTAACTCCGTCCGTTTCTGTTGTGCCTTGATACCTGTGTCATTGCGCCATACCACTACACGAAACGATTAAAAAATTGTAAAAGGAGTGTACTTTTTAAAGGATAAAAAAGTTTATTCCAACTCTTTTAAGTGGCACTAAAGCAGTTTTACAAAGGACCTAATTTAATTACTTTTTTTTTGGTGCTAAAACCCTAATTTAATTACTTGAGTGCTCTTATTGTATAGTTGCTTTAGTACACCTACGTTTATGAGGTGATATGAACTTTTTTGCTCCTTTAATATTGAACACAATGCTATCTTACTAGCTTCACATATATGTGTGATAATAAGTAATTAATTTTAATACAAGGACACTCGAATAGGGAAATAGTTAACTTCAGTTTAAAGTCCAAACATAGTTTACCAACCCAAAACAAAAAAATAAAAATAAAAAAATAAAAAAAAACAAAACAAAAACAAAAAAGGGAGTCCTACTTGCCAAAGCAATAGCTGCTAATGCTAAAGTATTTTGACTTGAATGGATAAAATAGCCCCTAGCCTCTCGTAACAACTCTACTTTCACTAGAAGAGCTATTTTGTCCATTCAAGTAAAGTTGCTCTGGCATTAACCACACACTGAGTATGGGTTGACAATTATCTCCATGGAGGTCGGCAGGACCGATATCTTACTCGAATCGCTGCCCATTTGTTTCAACAATTGGTAGCTAAAATCAATCTAGCTGCTGCAAAGTTGGTCACCAAATTTGGCTCTTTAAAAATTACAATGTTTTCATTTTCAAAGAACCAGTGTAGCAAATATTTGCACCAAAAATTCACAAATTTTGGCCAAGCCATTATGACCAAATTCGGTCAGGTCGAGATGACCGAATCTGTCTATCATCCATATTATATTGTAGAACTTTATCCTACTAGGACAAGTGACTAGGATAAGAAAATGTATTTTTGCTGATTGGATTGATGGCAGGGAGTGTAGGATTTTTGATCCCTCAAACCCTATCTCAATCACAGACCCCTAAACCTCTCTCTCTCTCTCTCTCTCTCTCTCTCTCTCTCTCTCTCTCTCTCTCTCTCTTTCCTCCCCCTCTCTGGCTCTCACCGAACAACCGCTCTCGGCTCCACTTCCCTCCCCACACTTCTCTCTGTTCACAAGCAAACCCTCTCGCTCTCCCCACAGATCAACCATCACCGATTTATTTCCCTCTCTCTCCACAGATCATTGAAGAAGAAGAAGATTGGAACCCACCCCACCACCCATCTGCGCTCCTTCGCCACCGTCGTCGCCGCTATCTACATCTCTCTAGAACCCACTTCTTGCCAACGATTCTGGTCACAGCCTAGAGGGCACCGGCGAAGAAGTTGAGAGCTTCCTCCTCAAAAGGGAGCAGATATGTTTCGACGAATCTCAAGTCTGCACAAACAGATCTGGTTCTTGAGCATAGAATTTTATGCATTCGAAGAAGCTCAGGTCCGCACGACCCAAAAATAAATCTGAACAGTTCCAAACAGATTTGTTCACGTTTTTATTCTGTTCGATTTTGTCGGACAGATCCGACCATACTCCAAACAAATTCGCACGTTCAATCGGTAATGGCTTCAAGCTCCGATCAAGAAAAAAATTCCAGATGCTTCAAGCTCTGGTCTAGATAAGGGTTTCAAAAAAATTTCTATCTCCAGATAAGGATTTCGAAAAATTTTTGCTACAGTTTTTTTTTCTTGCTTGATTATTTTAAGAAAATATGTAAATGTGTTAAATCATCAAACTGTTTATCTGTTTGTTTGTGTTTAAATTGTGTTTACATGTCAAAACTTTAAAATTGCTTGGGTTTCTTACCTTACTTGGCATTGATTGTTTGATTTTCTTTTCTTTTCTTTTCTTGCTTGATTATGTCTTTGGGGTTTTTTTTTTCCTTTACTTGCTTGATTTTCTTTTCTTTTTAGTTTCCTTTCTTTTTCTTTTTCTTTTTTTCTAACCCATTTGTTCTGTTATTTTTTTATTTTCAAAAATGTCTGTAATTCTAATTTGATTGCATGTGATTGATATTTGTTCCATTTGTTTCCTTCATGACTGCATTTGCAACTTCAACCAATTTTAGTCCCCAATTTTGATATTTCCATAAAATTCTGGTTGGCATTTACTTTGCTTATCAACGATATTCCCCAATTTTGTTCCTTTCCTTATCAAGGATATTCCCCAATATTTTCCCCAGTTTCCGTTTCATCCTTTCTTTCCAAATATTTGTGAACATGATCAGGTAACGTAAATACATCTTTCCATGACTGCATGTTTCTATTTAGGAAATGTTCTGGGAAAATATTTTTTTCCTATGATTGTGCCCCAATATTTTTGGACTGATTTCCTATTTCTCCCCTCTTGTGTATACACTGCAATCTCTCCCTTATACTTTCACTTGCTAATCTTCCACCCTCTCTCTCCCTAAAATTTAATACTGCAGAATTTCACACCAAATCTTGCAAAGTATGTTCGTCCTCTAACTTTTTCGTGTGTTCGCTTTCATACTTGATAATTCTATTGTATGGGTTCATGTTTTCTTTTTTCCTATTGTGGGTTCATGTTTTCTTT
Organism: Hydrangea macrophylla; assembly: GCA_033977485.1. Lineage (NCBI taxonomy): Eukaryota > Viridiplantae > Streptophyta > Magnoliopsida > Cornales > Hydrangeaceae > Hydrangea > Hydrangea macrophylla. Next base: position 104,536,246 of record CM066994.1, read on the forward strand.
GTGTTTACTAGTAGTTATGCGCGGGTGTGCCAGAGCCAAACAGGCTCGATGTGTGCGCAAACTAATTTCGTATATGCTTGAGTGAGTGGTACTCAAGGCTTTGAAATTTAACTTCTAAAAGGTGATTGTGTGCAATGAGTAGGAAGTACCCTCACCAAAAATCCTTTGGTAGTTCTGAAGCGCACAAGCCAAATAGTGCAAGAGCTTACCCATAAATAATCACAAATAATTTAACAAAATACGAAGGTATCTTATTCAATGTTTGGAAAATACTCACAAAGAAAAAAGAACAAGATCATAACAGGCTCTGATTGTTCAAAGGATTGAAAACAGTAAAGCAAATACTAACAGAGACGGACCTATTTGCTATGAACGCAGAAAAATAGGGAGACTGTCGGATTGTTGAATGCTCTAAATGTTGTGTATGTGTGCTGTTTTCGAGATGATGCAGAGTACTTTTGTCACGCCCCGGAGCAGCATAAATAGAGAAAATTAAATTTCCTTTATGGGTCCATAGGGAATGACGGGTGAATAACCGCATTGTCATCTAATCAACCAACAAACACCACGATAGGGAGGATGCTATTCATAGAACATAACTTATTAACATAATCAGAGGCTACAGCGGGAACTATAAAAGGTTTGGAAGCAACAGATGCCCAAGTACCAATTATAAAAGTCTACTAAAACTACTACAACAGCTGGCTTAGAGTCTGAAGCCTATACCAACAACATCAGTAGTACAAAAGATACACCAACTAATTATTACAAAGCGGCACGTCTTCGTCTTTAAGCCTTTAGCTCCACGTCCGGCGAAACATCGGCCTTCCGTCCTCACTACCTGCCAAGCTCTAGACATTGGAATGTCCAGGGCATAAACGCCATCAGCTTCGAATACAAAGCTGAGTGAGTACATTAAACAACACTCCTCACCGCTATTATTCAGCATCTTAAAATGCGGTTAATCTCTTATCAATGACGTCACTCACGGACATAGCAGAGGTCTCATTAAACTATGCATGAATTCAATAATAACAGAAATCATATTAAGTAATGACAAGGATAAACATCATGGTATAACATATCTCATCACGTATTCACCAAATCCATGCATGTGACCCATGCATCTAACCCATGCATATACCTTTACGTCGGGACGCTGAATCCACGACTGAACCTTTATCTCATCATATCCGTACTCATATTCATATCTCTATCCATCTCTGTATCCATACGTCAATCCCATCATTCCAATCTGATATCCATTCGTCGATACAATACTGCCAATCGGAATCACCTGACTAGGCAGCAGGTCCCACAATCCCTTGATAGGGTTACCGGTCGTCTACACGGTACCACCTATCTGTAAACGATGGAAGCGGCACAACGGACGTCTTCTACGCTGTGTATATCCTCACTGGTCGTCTACACAGCTGAGAATACATTAGAGCACTAGCCGGACGTCTTCAACGGTACACTGGACGTCTTCAACAGTGCATACGCATCACTGGACGTCTTCAACAGCGAGAGGCGCACTAGGAACTCTAACCATCCCACGTCCACCCGGCTCGTCAGCCGTTGATCCCACGGATCCAAAGTACCAATATCTCATTATTCCACATTGAAGCACATATCCCATTTCTCATCATATTCTCTTGTCTCGTCATAATACTATCCCATTTCTCATCAGATTCTCTTGTCTCTTTATAACACCATCCCATGCATGCTGACACATGTTGTGAAATGCTCATCTACTAAGTACAGGAAATACCACATGCTCTGTATTCAACATATCTACTCATTTCTGATTATTAACATGCTGTCGTATTCCATTCTACTATTCAGTTCAGCAATATTATCATGTAACAGTTAAACAGTTCATCTCATAACAGTGTTGCACTATCTCTTAGATTAACAATATCGCATAATAAAAGCATGGATCAACATTTAATCAACTAAACAGTTCATATTATAATCAACAGGAAATAAACATGTTCTGCAAGGTTCGATCGATTGAGGTCCTCTCGATCGATTGAAGTCAAACTAAGTTCGATTGATCGAAGTCATTTCGATCGCTCGAGGAAAAGTCGTTTCGATCGATCGAGAATAGTTCGATCGCTCGAACATCGTCTTCTACCCAGAAACTTGGCAGCGACGAACAAAGATTTCGGGGTCACAATATAAACGTTCTAAACAGCATATAACACCCTAGAATCATTCTTCGAGTGAGTTAATGAACTCACCTCTCTCCGGTGGTCCGGTGGCGGCGTTCCGAGCTCCGCGGTGGCGGCTATGGTGAGCTCGTTCTCTCTCTCCTTCTTCTCTTTCTCTCCTCTTCTCCTCTCTGTCTCTATTCTCCTCTTCTTCTGCTCCTCTTCTTGTTCTCTTCTTCTTCTTCTCCTTCTTCTCTTTCTGCCCAAGCACATATATATATATATATCACACACACACATACGGTTACATATATATATATATATGGAACACACATACACACACAAGCTCTCTCTCTCTCTCTCTCTAAACTGCCAAACACCACACACACACAAAACACACGTATATATATAGGGAAACAAGAAGGGCAGGTGGCAACCACGTAAACTGAAAATACAACGTTCGATCGATCGAAGTGAGTTCGATCGATTGAGACCAGGTCGGTTAAGGTTCGATCGATTGAAAGAAGTTCAATCGCTCGGGAAAGGGTACACATCACAGAATCAGGTCGGCAGAGATTCGATCGCTCGAAGTATGTTCGATCGATTGAGAAAGCACAATGTTCGATCGATCGAAGTGAGTTCGATCGCTCGAGAAAGATTCTTCCCCAAGGTTTCACACAAGCATACAGGGTCTTATTTATATAACCATGCATCCGAAAATACAGGGTATTACATTATCCACCACTCATCAAAAGATTTCGTCCTCGAAATCTGAAGCAGTAGCCCCTCAAATAAAAACACAAATCATCTCAGAAGACATACTCTAAAATGCTCAAGTTCTCGTTTTACATAAACGATCACATTAGCGGCCAAAGGTTTAAGTTCTAAACACGCGATGCAAAGTTATCAACGATCTATAAGTGCTAGGGTAACAACTATCAATCCTCGGGTTAGCTATATGAAAATTCGTATGTCGAATTTCGAGAAAATGTTCTAGGTAGCATAATCTAATCATCTCACAACTCTGAAACAGCTAGTCTCTAAACACAAGATTCATTCCTCAAGTCAAACTCTACGGTGTGAGGGTTCTATCGATCAAATGTTCTAATCTCGTCTAAGTCTTAGCAAAACGTTGATGTTTACTCTCGTCTCTGAAGATGCTTCATACTGTGCTGACGATGTCTTCACTATATCATCAGTTGACTGTCTTCTTATCTCTGGACTTCTCGTTACGATCGTCAACGTTATTAGTCAACCTCGTGTTGCACACTACGTCCTTATAAAACTCATGTGTTATTATCATCCTTTAGTATGCTGACTTAAAAGCATCATGACTCTAACATCGTCATTTGATAACTCAAATTTCCTCATGGCTCTCCAAATTCCCACGTACTATTGATATAATCATCTCTTTGAGGTCGTTCAATCCATTGAATACTCATTCTGCTTCCACGTACTAATCAAATAGGTTAAGCAGGACTACATACTGATATCGTGAGTCGTTCTACTACAAAACATCTCGACTAAATAAAAGTAACAGGCGATTGGTGTTGAAAAGCATTCCTCTGCGATACTCTTTTGAAAGTTCTGGTGTTGTCTCTGCGTTACTCGTATCTCTTCTCGTATACTCGCAATCTTCTAGTTCGTCCTCTCTTGTTAAGGCTACATCTTACGAAAATTTAGATTCCACATCTCTAGTCTTTGTCCAACATACCAATGGTTGGCGTAGTCTTTCGATAGGGAGGCAATTGACGTCATATAAGGATGCAAAAGATGTCATATAGGGATGCAATTGATGTTATACAGGGATGCAATTGATGTCATATTTATTCTTGGAAAACTACTGTCATAGACGATTATTGATCAGTACCAAATGAATTGTTCCGGTAACTACAATTTACGGTGTAGGCTAATCCTCTTACAATCAATCAAACAAATACCAAACTTCCTGCAATATCGGGATCATATATAATACATGATGTAGGTGTTGAGTGTTGTACCTTCTGTCTATCGTCCTTGTCTAAGTTGAGACCAATTACTTGTATGGTGAGTCTGCCCTCGTGGTACTTGTTGCGATGGAACATTGTGTTGCATCTCTAGTTCTGGACAAAACTTACGAACATGACCAAATTTACCGCAGTTGAAACATCGTATTCCTCGTCCATTAGATTTCCTTAACGCTCTGCATTCTTGGGAATGGTGTCCCGGTACTCCACAATTGTAGCAGATATCTCGTTCCCTATGCTGTGTTGGGGTCGTCATTAGTTTTGATTCTTTCTGGTCGTTCCCCATCCTCTTACGCTTCTGGCGGTTGCTTATGTAACTTCTCTCCATGTTTCCTCGTTGAACTTGGTTAGTTGCCAACACAATCTGACTGTCTTTTCCTCTCTGATCCGTTATGAAAAACTGATCGTTCTTTGGAAATGCTTGATCAAAGTGTTGTCCTTCACTAATCTGAGTGTCGTCTTCCAGTTTCGTTGCCATTTCTACCAAAGCTTCGAAAGATTGATCTAAATGTCCTATAGTCATATGACGAATATGCGGAACTAGTCCTTGATGATATCTTTTGATCTTTCTTCTTGGTGTATCGATCATATGCGGTGCAAATCGTGATAGCCTCTCAAATTGAGTTGTATATTCGGGCACTGAAAAACAACCTTGAACTAATTGGATGAACTCCATTTCCCTTTTGTTCTTCTCAGATTCTGGAAAGTACTTTTCTAGAAATCGAGTCTTGAATGATTCCCAAGTCATCCTTCCTACAGCTTCTTCACCTATCGTAGCTTTCACTGCGTCCCACCAATCTGCTGCTGAGAATGTCAGTTGAAATACGGCCAAATGTCTTTTCTCAATGTCAGTACATCCAAGTACCTCAAATATCAATTCTATTTGTCGAATCCATTGCTCAGCTTGCCATGCTCCCGTTAATCCGGTAAAGGTTCCTGGTTGAAGAGCACGAAATTCCTTTAGCAACTTGACTCTTGTTTGTCGTACTGGTGCTCCATTGCCGATGAAGTGATCCGCACGATTGATAACTTGTTCCATGCGACGGATGAAAACTCCGACCATTCCGGTTGGATCTATCTCAGGAGGTACTACATCAGATACCCCATTCAGCTGGCCCTGGTTTCCTCGAGTCGTCCTAACCATAACGAGTACTGGTAGGGTTCAATGTTGCTACCTACAAATGAAAACTATTCGGTCAGACGCATTCTATCTTATAGTTCAAGCAAAAGCATGCGGTAATAAATAGTACCACTATATAACACGATCACACAAAGCAATACGAATACCTCACATAAATAGTAATATCCACAAGGTCAGTCTATCTACCAAGTGCGCTTAAATGTATCTATGCTCAAGACACGGGTTACGAAACTATAGGTTCTACACGTAACGTCAAATCTAAACATTCTATTTCCATTCCCAGGTTCCAGACTATGAGTATTGTTCAACTAAAATGTGAGAACACTCAACTAACATGTGGATCAAGGTAACAGGATAATCTTATCCTAAACCTCTTTCTACTTCTAGGGCATACTGACTGTTCCGACATCGCTCAGGAATTCATCAGCGTCTAACATCCAACGGCTCTATATTTAGGATCTCCATCACCACAACTAACTCTCGATGTCTGTTCTCCGTGAACTCAGCTATCCAAATTCTTATTGGTTCCAACAGTTACTACCTTCCAAAGAAACATCCTCAAACGGATTTTTCCAACCTCTTATCTGCGTGACAAGATAACAGTTCTATCTCATCTCAGCTAATCCTCATGCTACCGATATTATCTTAGAACTCGGGTTCTAACACAAAAGACAAGCGGTTAACAACTGAAAACCTAGGCTCTGATACCAAAAATCCTGTCACGCCCCGGAGCAGCATAAATAGAGAAAATTAAATTTCCTTTATGGGTCCATAGGGAATGACGGGTGAATAACCGCATTGTCATCTAATCAACCAACAAACACCACGATAGGGAGGATGCTATTCATAGAACATAACTTATTAACATAATCAGAGGCTACAGCGGGAACTATAAAAGGTTTGGAAGCAACAGATGCCCAAGTACCAATTATAAAAGTCTACTAAAACTACTACAACAGCTGGCTTAGAGTCTGAAGCCTATACCAACAACATCAGTAGTACAAAAGATACACCAACTAATTATTACAAAGCGGCACGTCTTCGTCTTTAAGCCTTTAGCTCCACGTCCGGCGAAACATCGGCCTTCCGTCCTCACTACCTGCCAAGCTCTAGACATTGGAATGTCCAGGGCATAAACGCCATCAGCTTCGAATACAAAGCTGAGTGAGTACATTAAACAACACTCCTCACCGCTATTATTCAGCATCTTAAAATGCGGTTAATCTCTTATCAATGACGTCACTCACGGACATAGCAGAGGTCTCATTAAACTATGCATGAATTCAATAATAACAGAAATCATATTAAGTAATGACAAGGATAAACATCATGGTATAACATATCTCATCACGTATTCACCAAATCCATGCATGTGACCCATGCATCTAACCCATGCATATACCTTTACGTCGGGACGCTGAATCCACGACTGAACCTTTATCTCATCATATCCGTACTCATATTCATATCTCTATCCATCTCTGTATCCATACGTCAATCCCATCATTCCAATCTGATATCCATTCGTCGATACAATACTGCCAATCGGAATCACCTGACTAGGCAGCAGGTCCCACAATCCCTTGATAGGGTTACCGGTCGTCTACACGGTACCACCTATCTGTAAACGATGGAAGCGGCACAACGGACGTCTTCTACGCTGTGTATATCCTCACTGGTCGTCTACACAGCTGAGAATACATTAGAGCACTAGCCGGACGTCTTCAACGGTACACTGGACGTCTTCAACAGTGCATACGCATCACTGGACGTCTTCAACAGCGAGAGGCGCACTAGGAACTCTAACCATCCCACGTCCACCCGGCTCGTCAGCCGTTGATCCCACGGATCCAAAGTACCAATATCTCATTATTCCACATTGAAGCACATATCCCATTTCTCATCATATTCTCTTGTCTCGTCATAATACTATCCCATTTCTCATCAGATTCTCTTGTCTCTTTATAACACCATCCCATGCATGCTGACACATGTTGTGAAATGCTCATCTACTAAGTACAGGAAATACCACATGCTCTGTATTCAACATATCTACTCATTTCTGATTATTAACATGCTGTCGTATTCCATTCTACTATTCAGTTCAGCAATATTATCATGTAACAGTTAAACAGTTCATCTCATAACAGTGTTGCACTATCTCTTAGATTAACAATATCGCATAATAAAAGCATGGATCAACATTTAATCAACTAAACAGTTCATATTATAATCAACAGGAAATAAACATGTTCTGCAAGGTTCGATCGATTGAGGTCCTCTCGATCGATTGAAGTCAAACTAAGTTCGATTGATCGAAGTCATTTCGATCGCTCGAGGAAAAGTCGTTTCGATCGATCGAGAATAGTTCGATCGCTCGAACATCGTCTTCTACCCAGAAACTTGGCAGCGACGAACAAAGATTTCGGGGTCACAATATAAACGTTCTAAACAGCATATAACACCCTAGAATCATTCTTCGAGTGAGTTAATGAACTCACCTCTCTCCGGTGGTCCGGTGGCGGCGTTCCGAGCTCCGCGGTGGCGGCTATGGTGAGCTCGTTCTCTCTCTCCTTCTTCTCTTTCTCTCCTCTTCTCCTCTCTGTCTCTATTCTCCTCTTCTTCTGCTCCTCTTCTTGTTCTCTTCTTCTTCTTCTCCTTCTTCTCTTTCTGCCCAAGCACATATATATATATATATCACACACACACATACGGTTACATATATATATATATATGGAACACACATACACACACAAGCTCTCTCTCTCTCTCTCTCTAAACTGCCAAACACCACACACACACAAAACACACGTATATATATAGGGAAACAAGAAGGGCAGGTGGCAACCACGTAAACTGAAAATACAACGTTCGATCGATCGAAGTGAGTTCGATCGATTGAGACCAGGTCGGTTAAGGTTCGATCGATTGAAAGAAGTTCAATCGCTCGGGAAAGGGTACACATCACAGAATCAGGTCGGCAGAGATTCGATCGCTCGAAGTATGTTCGATCGATTGAGAAAGCACAATGTTCGATCGATCGAAGTGAGTTCGATCGCTCGAGAAAGATTCTTCCCCAAGGTTTCACACAAGCATACAGGGTCTTATTTATATAACCATGCATCCGAAAATACAGGGTATTACAACTTTGCACGGTTGGCCTGCCCTTGTATTTATAGTGGCCTAGAGCAATCCGGGTAAGTCAAGGACTCCTTAAATTACCCCCCAAGCTAAAGACAGCTTACAAAACCCTTAACCCTAATTCTTTCACTTCATCCTAATTGAATCAATCCCAATATTTTAGGGATTAACCTTCCATATCCAGCTCAACATGATCTGACTCAACTCCTTAATGGATTCTAATTCCTCATATTAAGGATAACATTACCATGACAGCTAGAATAGCACCACCTTCCGCTTTTAGCGCATCGAGCTCATATGATCATACCCTTTACTAAATCGGGCTCGCACCTTCCAACTGTCATACTTTCGGACTTCCCTGCCCGATGACGGTTTTACGAATGCTCATGACCAATCGGGCTCGTACAACCAGCCTTTATCGTTTAACTCAAGTATGGTGTCCGATTGCTAAGTGTACTCTTAATCACTCATCAGGCTTCCCTTTTGATGCTAGCTTATGCCTCTCGGATGGCCGATCGCTATTACTCCTACTTGGTCTTGTAATCAGACTCCTACACTCGCTATTGCTTATTATTCTAAAGATGGTGCCCAATCATTCGGTACATGACTCATATCGCCTATTGGGCTCCACCAAACTGGGATAATAACCTTGTCCTAAACTATGTGATGTTCTTTCTCTCAGCCTGATGCAGTCTCTAGGCCAGTCACTCTTTGCCATGCTTTAGGCCAATCATCCCCAAGCCCATTTCAACACATCACTCGTGCTCAAAACCTTTGGCGATTTTTGGGTGCAAATAACTGCCCCTAAAAGGTCACATCAAACGTCCTGTGTTGATTGATGTAACATTTTGAATTTAAAACTTGCCATGTATCCATCATACAAGGCCTGTCAGATCATTGAGAATCCCACTAGTCACTCTACATTAAATGCTAAACGAATAAAGTGATGAGATTTTCAAAAATCTCTCCACTTTTCCTTCTTATTTATATCTTCTTCTTCCTCTCTTTCTATAACCCAGAGCTTCTCTCTACAACTCCATCTTTTTCAGCAAAAAAAGGAATCCTACCACCACTCCTTTTATTATAATGGCTCTTAAGACTGCTCTAGCGGCATCTTCTAAGGGAAAAAAGTCATTTCTGGAGGCCCCTCCCCCACAAAATCAGTGCAAAAAAGTGAGGACACTGGATAAAACCCATGCTTCATAGATTTTTACCAAAAGTTTCACACATTACAGTACTTCTGATGGTACCCCGGCGGCGCCTGGCCTTTGTATAACATTTCACGATGACCCTCCGACGGCCTTCAACCCTTACTTTCTGCTAGTTGACAATGAATCATTCCTCCAGCTTCCAACCCATTAGAGTAAAGCATGGTCTGCTGCTCATCCCATCAGGGGCTGGCCCATACCCACCGCGGATTGGGACAGATGGGTGACTAGGGTATCGGCCTCTAAAGCTGATATCTAGAAGCGAACAGGCATCTTCAATGCCATTATGCTCAGTCGGTCTAAGTTGGAGATAGATCGCCCACTCTTCTTGTTTGCTCTCCTCTTCTGGTCTTCTTCATACAATGGATTCCTCTTTCGCTGCGGTCCGATGGGCCCGACGATCAAAGATGTCACCTACCTGCTTGGGCTACACCCCCATGGACAATAAGTCATCCCTGGCTTAGACGTTGGAATGGCTAGCTTCTCCTACCCTCAACAAGAATCCGTTAGGGATAGGGCGGTGTCCAACTGGGCAATTATTGTGTTTGGTGGCTTCTTGACTGCCTCTATGGGTAAAGAATGAACAGATGTTTCTGATGCTAAGCACACCGCTTTCCTCATCTATTGGCTGAACAGTATCTCTTCTACTTGACCAATCAGACCATAATGAAAGAGTAAACTACTTTGGCCTTGGATCTAGCCTTTGGGAAACCTTTAGCTTTGGTCACTTGTAGACACCCCAATTTTGACCAAACGTCGAATTTAGGAGAGCGTCACCTCCACGTCCAATGATGATAAGGACCGAAAGATTCAAAGCATTCCAAGCTCTTCAGAAAGTTCTCCAAACGCGATAAAATTTCACAGAAAGAAGAAAATACCGGGTATTTGGGAGAATTCAGATATAAAACATCATTTTTAGGAAAAGATCTTTGAAAATAATTATCTTTAAGAAAAAGGAAGAAAGAAAAAGACCTAAAAAGGGAAGTTCAACAAAAAATGGCACACAGCAGTATTTGGCGACACTCAGTGAGTGCCGAACAGCATTCAGTGAGTGTCGAACGGCAGTCACTGAGTGTCGGCCCAGCATTTACCGAGTGCCGCCAACAATTTCAGACTGCCGTTTGCTTTAACAGTCCATATTGTGTGGTACAATACGTATATATATGCGGATAAAAACAAAAAACTGATAAAGTAAGGCTGACTAAAACACGGCCATTAATAATTTTTCGCGGCACTTACTAAGAGCCGCGCGGCAGTCACGGAATGCCGCCGCGGCAGTCACGGAGTGCCGCTACGGCATCCACTGACTGCCGAAAGTGATTTTTGACTGCCGCCCTGTGCAGCAGTCTGTCTATTTTTAGGAAGTACGTATTGTACCACCAAATGAGATATTTACACCTGTCTTTTACTTCGAATTCACTGAAAATACTTGGTAATTTTGTATGTAAAAGAAGAAGGATCCTCCTTGGGAGGACACACAACAACATCATCAACAATACACAAGAAATCATTACCACTACAACAACACATATTTGAAAGAAAAAAAGAGTTTGGAGAGCTTGGAGAAGAGTTTGGAAGATTTTAAAAGTAGAGAAGCTTTGAGGATAGCTTGGAGGTGATCCTCTAACCATGAGTTATTTCTTTTCTTTCTTTCTTTTAAGTCTTTAATCTTCAAACTACTTAGTTTTTTTCTTTGTTTCATTCTTTTCTTTGTGTGTCTTTTTTTTACTTCACTCTTGAGACTCTTAGAGATCTTCAATATCTCTCTTGAAAACTCTTGAGTTTGATGTCTTGAATCTCATGTAAGCTTATGCTCCACATGGGATTCAAAGTTTGATCATCACTTCATTTTATAAGCAAATAGATAGATCCAAGTCCATATTTATGGTTTGGGTCCTCTAGCTTGGTGTTTCATGGAATCCTTTCTATATTCCTTAGAAGCTCATGAGTATTAGTCATATCTTCATCTCCAATGACCATCGAATGGTAGGAGAAAGTAGTTTTGAGTCTAAGCCCATCTCCATGGTTTAGGTTCATTATCTTGAGATTTCATGAAGTCCATTCATACTTCATTTGAAATCTACAAATATAAAGGTTTTTAGCCTCCAATGACCATCAAATGGTAAGAGAAAATGGTTTAGTTTAAGTCCAACTTCATGGTTTAATAGTTGGGGTTAACAAATAAAAGTTGAACTTGACAATGAAATAGTGGATTCATAAATTGTTTTTGATCAAGGATTTTTAGTTGGAAATCTAACCGTTGGAATCAAGTGAAACCAACAGGAAAATGTCAATAACATAATGTTCTACCACTGTAATTTTTGTTTTAAGGAGATTTCATGTTTAATGTGGTTTGGTCATGAGTTTTGTGAAGACACTATAATCTGCCCAGAGTTTCAGAACAGCAACACCCTTTTGAAATAAGCAAATCAGAACCTTAATCAAGTAGTTGTGACCCAAAATAAATTTTTCTAAGTAGATCAATGTGTTAGGAAGTCACCCTAAAAAGAACAAAGCATTTCTGATTTTTTTGCTATATTTAGAAAATCGTACAAGAACTCTGGATAGAAGGTCGTAGAATACTGAGTGATGTCTGGTTTTTGTCCAATTCTTGGAGATCCAACCGTTGGAACTTTGATTTCTTTTTTAGGTTAGAAACTAGATACACAGAGGTATCTTGTGTCTAAAAATCATCAAGATCAAACCACGGGAAGCATGCTTTTTATTTTCTTAAAGATCTGGTCAGCTCTCTGCAATTTTCAGAATTCTGCAATAATGTTAACCAATCTTATGAATAATGGCTTAGATGATATTTTCATGAGTTAAGGGTCAAACCATGTTTTAATAATGATTAGTTAAGCTTGAATTCAAAGTTTAAGTGATCTAAATCATTGAGTACTCCAATAATTTATTCTCTTCATGTACATATTCATATGGCTCGATGCTTGTAATTAGGACTTGTTTGCTTTAGATTTAATTTGATAGATTTAAGCTAGAAGTCTAGGATTGTTATTTAAAATCCAACTTTACATATCGTATATCATGTGGACTAACCCTTTGTTTTGTAGCGCTATTAAGGTATGATTTCTCAAACTCCTCTTGATCTATTTTAATTTCTTGATTTTATCGATTTTCTTGACCTTTATGCGCGACATATTAGAATTAAGATTTTGCCTTAAATGTATATATGGATTAGAGACTCTTTTTCTAGATTTTATTTAATCGCATGCATTGCACGTTTAATATCCACGGCTGGATCCCGAGTAAGTTCTCTTGTTCTTTATTGCATATCATATTGCTTGTTACTTGAATTACGTGGCTTTTGAATGATATTTTGTAAATTGGTAATTTTACACCATTTTGACATGTTTGTGTAATGTATACATATACATATGTATTAGTTGAGGGCACATTTAAATTAATAATTCGATTAAAAGGATGTTGAGTAGAGGCCTATCGCAAGATAGGATGAGAGAGGGTGTTTTAGTCCGACGGGCTCCTTCCTCTCTCATTCCATAATCCCCGGACCTAGTTAATCTCTGGTTTCTAAAAAGATCAGTTTGCTTTAAAAATGGTTTCTTAATTTTTTCCTTTTAAAAATTAAGTGGCGACTCATTTGTTCTGAAATTTAAAGGAATTTTAAAAGAAAAAGCGGTGGGTAAGAAAAATTGCGATATCCACAATCTGGTGACTCCACTGGGGATCGAACCCAGAATCTCTGATTTCGCAGACCAGAATTCTGATTTTGGGTTCACTTGAGGATTAGACTTGAAAGCATCCTTTTAATCGAATTAATTAATCTTTGTGTGCCTGTTGCATTTCACTTGCATGTCCAGCCAGTCGATTGCACGGAAGTATGACCTTGGAGGCTCGGGGCAACCCGGTCGGTCAAGTTATCATGGGACTGTGTGATCACCCTTGATCTCGTACCATGATTTGGTATATGAAGCATCCTATCGGATGTGTGTCAAGGGTCCCTTATTTGACCAAAACCCAGCTTTTGCATGGTAGCTTCTATAGAACCTTTCAATCTTAGGAAATCAACTCTTGATTAAGATTATATGCTAGGAAGTTTTGTATGCCCGAAAGGGATTACTTGAGATGATGACGATACTTACTTGATATAGGATGTGTAAACTCTTAATCACTTTTGAGCAATTCCTCTTCATGCCCCATGACATTTGGGAATATGTTAGATGTTGATTATAAGATTACATCTCTGGTATCACGTATAGCTAAGCATCATTGGCCTTGTATGTATCCAAATTCATGAAAAGTACGGTGATAATCCGATCATGTGATCCTCCTACCCAAAGAATTTTAAATCCATCTTTGAAAGCAAATGGACTTTTGCCATCTTTATTCCAAAGTTTTCAATCGCTCCTTTGGAGTTTACTTTTTGATTAAAATTTCAAGTCAACCCTTGTTGAGGTATATTTTTACATTCTCACCTTTGAAGGAATAACCCGAAAATCTTGGGAATTATTTTAGGAGAAATGCTTTTCAAATGAATTTTAAAGTAAAATTTCAATTCAATCATCTTGGTTGAGGAATGTTTAACATCCTCGTTCTCAAAAGAGTTCACGAGGATTGTTTTCAAAAGATTTTATCATTGTTGGCCCAAATGTGGAAACCTTAGAGGGGGGGGTGAATAAGGTTTTAGCGAAAATTAACCTTTTAAAAACTTGATTGCAAATTAAAGCACAATCACAAGATATAATATGAAGAGATAAGGGAAGAGATACTTGCAAACCGAGTTTTCAAGTGGTTCGGCAATCGCACCCTGCGGCCTACGTCCACCCCTCAAGAACACCTCTTGAGGATTCCTTTAATCTGATCTACTTCACGAGTGTAGACCAAACCATTACAAGAGCGTCCAATCTCTTCCAAAGAAGAAAACCTCTTCTTTGCACACAAGGGTTACTAACCCTCACTCTTTACAATTGAAATGAGTACAAATGATAACTCTCTATCTAGAGTGGATAATACAATTTGAAGCTCACACAATAACTCCTTAGTGAGTAGATAATACAAATGAAAGCTCACTACAATTTACTCTTGAAGAAATACAAATCAAATACTAGAGCAAATTGATAAACTCACACAACTAGGGCTCAAATATGAATGATTAGAAATCAACAAGTTGTGTGATTTAAATAGATGTTTTCCAATAGATTGATCAACATAAAATGGTGTGGGAAAACATGTATTTATAGGCCAATAAAGATTATAGCCGTTAGTGGCAAGTTTGGTAATTAAAACTCCCTTTAAAAACTAGCCGTTATAAGCATTTCAGCGCGATCCAGTCGACTGAAAAGTTTGAGGCAGTAGCTACCTTCCAAAAACTGAAAACAGTCGACTTTTTTGTAATCCAGTCGACTGGAATAGTACCTTCAGTCGACTGGACATTTATCCGGTCGACTGGACCCTTAAAAAATCAGTCGACTGATTTTAAGCAGTTTTTGGCAGACTGACACCTCTTTACTAAAACGGCCATAACTCCCTCTAGAAAACTCGTATTCGCGATCCATTTGAAGATCCGGAAACTAGATTCACTTACATTTCCAACCATATAAAACTCAAGATCTAATTCCTTACCAATTGGATCAGGTTTTCATTTAAAGTTGACCTATCTGCGCAAAGGTACTTTCTTTTGACTTAGCCACTTGAAAGCTTTTGTGAAATGAATTTAATTGAGTGGTCTAAGTATGTTTAGGTCCTTGAAAGTATTTTAAAGTGTGAGAGAAAGGAACCTAAAGTCCAATTAAAGTTACTTGAGCCCCTATGAGTGATAGATCAAAAAGCTTACAAGTAAATCCTAATCTCCAACCAAGGATGAAAAAATCTTCAAGTCTTCAAGCTTGATCCTTGTTGAGCTCCCTCACTCTTGGACTTCACCACATGCTATCTCATGATCTCAAACAAAGTTAGAACATTTAAGTACATGAATCAAGAAATTAACATAATAAAAATAACATGATAATTTGATTAAAATAGAACCAATGAAAGTATGCAATTATCACTAGATTTGTCATCATCAAAACAAAACAAAAATAATGCCTTAAATAAATTCAAGGCTAACAATTCAAGATATACTTCCCGAAAGAATATCCAACCTTCGAAAGGGTAATGAGGATCGCAATGAAAAGAGGAATTGCCGCACTTGACATGGGTGAAGATTTTATGTGTTTATGTGTCATGTGTTAGGATTAGGATTTTCTTTTCTTTGGCATTTAGTGTAGGCACACACACACTTGCATTTCATCTGTGTGCCATGTGTGCGGCGCATGCATTTAGCCACATCAAATTATCAAAGCATTGCATGCATGCAGCATACTAATCCACAACATCTTCCTTCCAATTAAGATCAAAATAATTCCTAGAAATTCCTTACCTCCTAAAAATCGATTTTGCATGCGGGCCTTTTCATGTCGTGAACCTGTAGAAAGAGTGGAACAACCAGATCTCCTAGTGAGGACACTTCTAACCTTTTGGGTTCGTCTTCTTGATTTTAGAGGAGAACATGAACCATCATCTTGAGATTGATCTGCCAATGGCCTTAAGAGATTTGGAGGAGAAAGTGAACAAGCTGCAAGCCACTATTGAGCAACAGAACTTAAGGGTGAATCAATTAGAGAGAATAACGCTTGAGCTCTATCAGTTACTCAAAAAGCAAGTGGGTTTGAATGAGGTAGTGATGAACAAATTGGAGAAGGGAATAATGGATCACCAGGCCGAGCACCAAAATCCACATCCAAGTCTAACCAATCACCAAAGCCCATGTCCAAATCCAACATATCCCTAAAGTCTATACCAAAGTTCAACCATTCACCAAAGCCTATATCCATGCCCAATCCCAACGAACCAAAGAGTTATTCCAATTCCACGTCTCAACCCAAAAGCCAGCTCAAGTTCAAAGTCGAATCCGAAATTAAGCCAAGCCGGCAAGTCAAGAATATTCACCAACCTTGGCATGACATTATCCATGGCCCTTAGTCACCTCATCACGAGTGGTCACCTCAATCCCCTAGACCCAAGGCCACCATCAAATCCCTTACCTCGCAAATATGACCTATCCTTGTACTGCGCCTATCACCAGACTCAAGGCCACAATACCGATTCTTGCTTGAGACTCCGCCATGAGATCCAGGATCTCATTGATCAGAAAATCATCATTCCTCTGCCAAATCCACCGAGTGACCTTTTGCATAATGATCTTGACTTGCAAGCTCTTCACTCTCTAACCTCTCAATCCCAGCCATCACTGACAACCCTCAAGGGATTTGCTACATCCATGAGTGCGCAACAACCAACTGGTCCTGGCCCAATCAACAAATGTGGAAGAGGCATTGACAGCACTTGGTATGAGTCAAGTGAATACTGTCCTGCTAAAAATTGGGCCATGGATGTGGATGATATTTCTGCACACATGCTGTTGGAAGGAGGTGAACTCGGAGGTTCAAATGATGATAGTGAAGTGATAGTGTTTGGAAGTACTGTTGTTGAAGCAAATGTGGATGCTCTTGGGGACCCAATAAATTGAAAATCATCTGTGACACTCCAATTGAGACCAGAGTCGAGTCATGTTAAGTTGGAGTCAAATGTCAAGTCCAGTCAAGTCTTTGAGTCAGTCGATTATTTAGTTTATTTTTCAAGTCTCTTTTTATCGAGTCAAGTGATGTAATCCTTTTTCCCTACTAGTTGAATAAAATCTCATTTCGCTTAATTCAGTGTGCCAAGTCGTGAATGTATAGATCATTAAAAAAAAAGAAAAAAAAAGTCACTTTTTCAAACGATCATGGAAAATACTTTGTTAATAAATCTTTGCATTGAAAAGGATCCCCAAGTGATCAAAGCAAACTTTGTGCCAAAACCAAGGAGGAGTAGAGAATTGATTAGCTTTACTTTAAGAATTTAAAGATACTCTTGCTCAATCTTGAAAAGATGAACTCGGAACTTGAAGCTTGCTCACCATCCCCTTTTCTCAAATACCAAGCCTAAAAGATGAGCTCAACCAGTTCAAAGCCATAACTTGGTCCTTGATAGTAGCCAAAATTTTTTTAATGAACTTCTTCTTCAAAAAAAAAAAAAAGAAAGAAAAGAAAGAGCTTGCTAGGATGATAACCCGAAAGGGTGCCTAGGCAAAAGTTAGAGCAAAAATGAGATGCGTGTTGATTTCAAACTCTGGATCCTAGCCAATCAAAATCATAAATAGAGTAAGAGATAGTGAGGTAGAGAAAACAAATGAAAGAGAAAATAAAAAGCAGAGAATAAGATTTAGAATTCTTGAGTACTTCAAAGTACATCATTGGCACATGAATTATCTCAAGGCTTTGTGCAATTAGGAATGAAAAGAGAGATTTGAAAGTATCAATTAATCTCAAAATTTTATGGAAGGCTCAATTGCTAAGTGGGCCTAAAACAATGCAGAGATATCTTTGAAAAAGATAAAGAGTGATTTGAAGGGTTGATACTGCTTTGTGACTTGTGAGTATGATAGAGTATGATTACAACACGATGTGCTATGAGAGTTGTAAAGATTGACTGGCTAGTGAAAAGGTGAAAAGAATCAATCGCCACAAACAAAAAGAAAAGAAAAGAAAAGAAAAAAGAAAAGAAGAGGAAAAAAGGAAGAAAAAAAAAAAGAAAAGAAAAGAAGAAAATAAAGGAAAAAGTAGTTCATCATGCTACACAAGGGCCACCACAAGTGACATGTACCCCCTAGACCCAAATGGCAACATGGCTCGAAAAGCCCACCAATTCTTGAAGCCTAATTCTTTTAAGACCTCCAGAGTACTTGAACTACGCTCGACCTGATTCCCACTTGGGGATACGTAGGCAACCTGTTCGGTTCGGTCGACACCTTTGCCATTGATCTGGCACTTTCTTTAGAACTTTAGTCGAACTACTTTGGACCTGATTCCCATTCGGGAATAAGTAGGTGAGCCACACTTGGTTCTCAGTCCAGAAAAACATCAGTAATATCGTTTGCACCTGTAGATCCCTCATTCCAGACTAGGGGCAAACTTCATTTGCTAAAAACCCTTTTTATCGTAGAAGTAAGCCCCCAAGTCCCTTTCAAACTAGGGGCAAACTTTGTTTGTCAAAAGCCCTCTATGTCAGAGGCAAGTTCTCAAGTAATTAAGTTTGTTTTGAAAGGATTGAAATAGAGTGCCTTTCATTCTATAAGCTAAAGCACTAATTTGAAGCACATTCTAGATGGGCAAAGAATTCGCTAAATCAAAAAGGGAAAGTTTTCAAAGTTTAGATTTATCTGCAAAGCACTACCATTTGTAAGATGATGACTAAATAAAAAGTGAGATGATACATTGTTCACGACGAAAGCACATTGATTCATAATAATACAGAATTTGAGTCATTCGTTTTGTGTAATTGGCTTGGTCAAGTCTGTCCTCTTTTGATGAGTCAATAAATGGTCTCAATTGTGTGGGTTTAAGATGATGAATAAAGATTTGACAAGTCTCCATGAGCATCCCAAGAGCAATATGAGCAGAAGTTTTAAACACTATCACAACATATTGCTAAAATGACAATATAAGAAGAATCCAAGACTAGGGGCAAAGGCGACTTCCCTCTTTTGACAGAATAGATGTGTTTCTTCCAAAGGTCCGTAAATGCAGAAAATCCTTCTTTCTATCAGCTTCGTCCAAATTCTTTGAGTTTCAAGACTCCCTGAGTCTGCGGACTCCCAAACTTTTATGAAATCAATTCTTTGAGTCCGAAGTAAGCACGAGGAGACTCCTGAACAAGCGTTAGTCATCATTGGCAGCTTCTCTTTCTAAGCGTTAGTTCTCATGGGCAGCTTCTTTTTCTAAGCGTTAGTTCTCAATGGCAGCTTCTTGTTAGCAAAATTGAAATGTTTTGAGTCTAATTTGACTGTCAAATTTTGGAAATAAGAAAATTCTTTGAATCTAATTTGACTCCTGATTTTTTGAAAATTCCTTGAGTCTAAATTGACTCTCAAATTTTGGAAATAAGAAAATTCTTTGAATCTAATTTGACTCCTGATTTTTTGAAAATTCCTTGAGTCTAAATTTACTCTCAAATTTTGGAAATAAGAAAATTCTTTGAGTATAATTTGACACCTATTTTTAGAAATTTTGAAAAATTCCTCGAGTCTAAATTGACTCCCTATTTTGTGAAATAAGAAATTCTTCGAGTCTGATGAACACCAGATTTTGTAAAATTAAATTCTTATTGAGTCAAATTGCCTCCCGATTTTTGAAAATTTTGAATGCTTTGAGTCTGATCGACTCACAACCTGAAAATAAAAATTTGTTTTGAGTCAGATGGACTCCAAGTTTTGGAAATAGGATTTGTTTTGAGTTTGATCGACTCCCAAATAAGAAAATTCTTTGAGTCTAATTCGACTCCTGTTTTTAGAAAATTTGAAAAATTCCTCGAGTCTGATCCGACTCCCAAATTTGTGAAAATGGAAATTCTTTGAGTCTGATTCGACTCCTGTTTTTGAAAATTGGGATTTTTGTGGGCAAATTGACTCCGATTTTGAGATTTGAGATTCTTGTTAAGAAAATTTCAAATGTTATAAATTAACCCTCGATTTTGAAATAAGAAATTCTATGAGTCTGTGTGACTCCATTTGTATAAAAAGTGAATTTGTTGAGTCCAAGTGACTCCGTCGTTGTGCAAATACGGGTCCATGGATCCAAATGACTCTTTAGAATGTGAATTTTTTTGAGTCCTTGTGTAAGAAATTTGAATTTTTGAGTCCGCATGACTCCCTTTGTCTTGTAAAATATTTAATTTTGAGAAAATTGGAGTTTTGAGTCCATGTGACTCCCTTTGAATTTTTGAGATTTACGTCGATCCTTTAGTTGAGAGTGTAACGGATTTACATTCTCGGTGTTCACAACAAATTTGCGTTAACCCTCGTTTTGAGAATATAATAGATTTATATTCTCGGTCTTCGTAACAGATTTACATTGACCTATTTTGGGAATGTAACGGATTTATATTCTCGATTTTCGCAACGGATTTGCGTTAACCTTCGTTTTAACAATATAACAGATTTATATTCTCGGTCTTCGTAATAGATTTTTGAGAGTGTAACGGATTTGCATTCTCGGTTCTCACAATAGATTTGCGTTAACCCTCGTTTTGAGAATATAACAGATTTATATTCTCGGTCTTCATAACAGATTTACATTGACCTATTTTGGGAATGAAACGGATTTACATTCTAGGTTTTCGTAACGGATTTGCGTTAACCCTCATTTTGAGAATATAACATATTTATATTCTCGGTCTTCGTAACAGATTTACGTCGATCCTTTAGTTGAGGGTGTAACGGATTTACATTCTCGGTGTTTGCAACAGATTTGCGTTAACCCTCGTTTTGAGAATATAACAAATTTATATTCTCGGTCTTTGTAACAGATTTATATTGACCTATTTTAGGAATGTAACGGATTTACATTCTCGGTTTTCGCAACGGATTTACGATAACCCTTATTTTGATAATATAACTGATATATATTCTCGGTCTTCGTAACAGATTTTTGATAGTGTAACGGATTTGCATTCTCGGCTCTCACAACAGATTTGCGTTAACCCTCATCCTATGGGAATATAACGTATTTATATTCTCGATCCGCGTAACAGACTTACGTTGATCCTTGTTTTGAGAGTGTAATGGATTTACATTCTCGGTTCTCGTAACAGATTTGCGTTAACCCTCGTTTTGGGAATATAACAGATTTATATTCTCGATCCGCGTAACAGACTTACGTTGATCCTTGTTTTGAGAGTGTAATGGATTTACATTCTCGGTTCTCGCAACAGATTTGCGTTAACCCTTGTTTTGAGAATATAACAGATTTATATTCTCGATCCGCGTAACAGACTTTCGTTGATCCTTATTTTGAGAGTGTAACGGATTTACATTCTCGGTTTTCCCAACAGATTTGCATTAACCCTCGTTTTGGGAATATAACAGATTTATATTCTCGATCCACGTAACAGATTTGCGTCGATCTTTGTTTTGAGAGTGTAACGGATTTACATTCTCGGTTTTCGCAACAGATTTGCGTTAACCCTCGTTTTGGGAATATAACAGATTTATATTCTCGATCCATGTAACAGATTTGCGTCGATCCTTGTTTTGAGAGTGTAGCGGATTTACATTCTCGGTTCTCGCAACAGATTTGCGTCAACCCTCGAAGTCAAATCGAAAGCATCTTCATGCCCCCCGTAACAGATTGAGCATAGGTCAAGAATTAGGTTATCTTCCCTGACTAACACGTCACGTAAAATGCGTCATACGTGGGGAAGACATGATAAGCACGCCGCTTGTATGACCAAGCCGATTCAGAAAATACCATTGCATGGCACTTGCATGACGATAAGATAAGGTGCATTCATCCGTATGGTTACTTGTGCTTGTGTATGCTTGGCTCCTGCCCGAACTACGTCCTGGTCTGATTCCTGAATGGATACGTAGGCAGCTCATCATCGAGCACGACCAACGTGAACCATCGCCGCGTGCATGTTCTCTTTTTGCAACGCATTTTGTTTTTACCTAAATCTGACAGTTTGGTCAAAGGCTTGTCTTCACACAGGCTTCGACATTCACTTGTGAAACGCGTTGCTCCACAAGCTCTGTCGAAGAGGGGCAAACTGTAGACACCCCAATTGTGACCAAACGTCAAATTTAGGAGAGCGTCACCTCCACGTCCAATGATGATAAGGACCGAAAGATTCGAAGCATTCCAAGCTCTTCAGAAAGTTCTCCAAACGCAATAAAATTTCACAGAAAGAAGAAAATACCAGGTATTTGGGAGAATTCAGATATAAAACATCATTTTTTGGAAAAGATCTTCGAAAATAATTATCTTTAAGAAAAAGGAAGAAAGAAAAAACCTAAAAAGGGAAGTTCAACAAAAAACGGCACACGGCAGTATTTGGCGGCACTCAGTGAGTGCCGAACGGCATTCACTGGGTGCCGAATGGCAGTCACTGAGTGCCGCCCTGGCATTTACCAAGTGCCGCCAATAATTTCTGAATGCCGTTTGCTTTAACAGTCCGTATTGTGTGTTACAATACGTATATGTATGCGGATAAAAACAAAAAAACTGATAAAGTAAGGCTGACTAAAACACAGCCATTAATAATTTTCTGCAGCACTTACTAAGAGCCGTGCGGCAGTCACTGAATGCCGCCGCGGTTGTGGATATCGCAATTTTTCCTACCCACAGCTTTTTCTTTTAAAGTTCTTGTAAATTTCACATTCAAAACAAATGTGTCGCCACTTAATTTTTAAAAGGAAAAATTAAGAAATCATTTTTTTAAGCAAACTGATCCTTTTAGAAACCAGAGATTAACTAGGTCCGGGGATTATGGAATGAGAGAGGAAGGAGCCCGTCGGACTAAAACACCCTCTCTCATCCTATCTTGCGATAGGCCTCTACTCAACATCCTTCTAATCGAATTATTAATTTAAATGTGCCCTCAAATAATACATATGTATAAAATATACATTACAAAAGCATGTCTAAAGGGTGGAAGATTGCAAGTGATAAAATGTCATTCAAAAGCCAAGTAATTCAGGCAGCAAACAATATGATATGCAACAAAGAACAAGAGAACTTACCCGGGATCCAGCCGTGAATATTAAACGTGCAATGCATGCGATTAAATAAAACCTAGGAAAAGAGTCTCTAATCCATATATACAAGTAGAGCAAAACCTAATTCTAATGTGTCGCGCATAAAGGTCAAGAAAATCGATAAAATCAAGAAATTAAAATAGATTAAGAGGAGTTTGAGAAATCATACCTTAATAGCGCTACAAAACAAAGGGTTAGTGCACATGATATACGATATGTAAAGTTGGATTTTAAAGAACAATCCTAGACTTCTAGCTTAAATCTATCAAATTAAATTTAAAGCAAACAAGTCCTAATTACAAGCATCGATCCATATGAATATGTACATGAAGAGAATAAATTATTCGAGTACTCAATGATTTAGATCACTTAAACTTTCAATTCAAGCTTAACTAATCTATTAAAACATGATTTGACCCTTAACTCATGAAAATATCATCTAAGCCATTATTCATAAGATTGGTTAACATTATTGCAGAATTCTAAATATTGCAGAGAGCAGACCAGATCTTTAAGAAAATAAAAAGCATGCTTCCCGTGCTTTGATCTTGATGATTTTTAGACACAAGATGCCTCTGTGTGTCTAGTTTCTAACCCAAAAAATAAATCAAAGTTCCAACGATTGGATCTTCGGGAATTGGACAAAAACCAGACATCACTCAGTATTCTACAACCTTCTGTCCAGAGTTCTTGCACGATTTTCTAAAAATAGCAAAAAAATCAGAAATGCTTTGTTCTTTTTAGGGTGACTTCCTAACACATTGATCTACTTAGAAAAAATTATTTTGGGTCACAAATACTTGATTAAGGTTCTGATTTGCTTATTTCAAAAGGGTGTTGCTGCTCTGAAACTCTGGGTAAATTGTAGTGTCTTCACAAAACTCATGACCAAACCACTTTAAACATGAAATCTCCTTAAAACAAAAATTATAGTGGTAGAACATTATGTTATTGACATTTTCCCGTTGGTTTCACTTGATTCCAACGGTTAGATTTCCAACTAAAAATCCTTGATCAAAAATAGTTTATGAATCCACTGTTTCATTATCAAGTTCAACTTTTATTTATTAACCCCAACTATTGAACCATGAAGTTGGACTTAAACTAAACCATTTTCTCCTACCATTTGATAGTGATTGGAGGCTAAAGACCTTTATATTTGTAGATTTCAAATGAAGTATGAATGGACTTCATGAAATCTCAAGATAATGAACCTAAACCATGGGAATGGGCTTAGACTCAAAACTACTTTCTCCTACCATTTGATGGTCATTGGAGATGGAGATGTGACTAATACTCATGAGCTTCTAAAGAATATAGAAAGGATTCCATGAAACACCAAGCTAGAGGACCCAAACCATAAATATGGACTTGGATCCGTCTATTTGCTTATAAAATGAAGTGATGATCAAACTTTGAATCCCATGTGGAGCATAAGCTTACATGAGATTCAAGACATCAAACTCAAGAGTTTTCAAGAGAGATATTGAAGATCTCTAAGAGTCTCAAGAGTGAAGTAAAAAAAAAGATACAAAGAAAAGAATGAAACAAAGAAAAAACTAAGTAGTTTGAAGATTTAAGGCTTAAAAGAAAGAAAGAAAAGAAATAACTCATGGTTAGAGGATTACCTCCAAGCTATCCTCAAAGCTTCTCTACATTTAAAATCTTCCAAACACTTCTCCAAGCTCTCCAAACTCTCTTTTTCTTTTTTCTCTCCAAAAATGTATTAGTGTAATGGTATATTCTCCTTGTACATTATTGATGATGTTGTTGTGTGTACTCCCAAGGAGGATCCTCCTTCTTTTATAGACAAAATTACCAAGTATTTTCAGCGAATTCGGAGTAAAAGACAGGTGTAAATGTCTCATTTGGTGGTACAATACGTACTTCCTGAAAATAGACAGACTGCTACACAGGGCGGCAGTCAAAAATCACTTGCGGCAGTCAGTGGATGCCGCAGCGGCACTCCGTGACTGCGGCGTCGGCATTCCGTGACTGCCGCGCGGCTCTTAGTAAGTGCCGCGGAAAATTATTAATGGACGTGTTTTAATCAGCCTTACTTTATCAGTTTTTTATTTTTATTCGCATACATATATGTAGTGTACCATACAATACGGACTATTAAAGCAAACGACAGTCAGAAATTATTGGCGGCACTCGGTAAATGCCGGGCCGGCACTCAGTGACTACCGTTCCATACTCACTGAATGCCGTTCGGCACTCACTGAGTGCCGCTAAATACTGTCGTGTGCCATTTTTTGTTGAACTTCCCTTTTTAGGTCTTTTCTTTCTTCCTTTTTCTTAAAGATAATTATTTTCGAAGATCTTTTCCAAAAAATGATGTTTTATATCTGAATTCTCCTAAATACTTGGCATTTTCTTCTTTCTGTGAAATTTTATCACGTTTGGAGAACTTTCTGAAGAGCTTGGAATGCTTCGAATCTTTCGGTCCTTATCATCATTGGACGTGGAGGTGACGCTCTCCTAAATTCGACGTTTGGTCAAAATTGGGGTGTCTACAGTTTGCCCCTCTTTGACAGAGCTTATGGAGCTACGCGTTTCACAAGTGAATGTCGAAGCCTATGTGAAAGCCTTTGACCAAACTGTCGGATTTAGGTAAAAACAAAATGCGTTGCAAAAAGAGAACATGCGAGCGGCAATGGTTCACGTTGGTCATGCTCGATGATGAGCTGCCTACGTATCCATTCAGGAATCAGACCAGGACGTAGTTCGAGCAGGAGCCAAGCATACACAAGCACAAGTAACCATACGGATGAATGCACCTTATCTTATCGTGATGCAAGTGCCATGCAATGGTATTTTCTGAATCGACTTGGTCATACAAGCGCCGTGCTTATCATGTCTTCCCCACGTGTACGACGCATTTTACGTGACGTGTTAGTCAGGGAAGATAACCTAATTCTTGACCTATGCTCAATCTGTTACGGGGGGCATGAAGATGCTTTCGATTTGACTTCGAGGGTTGATGCAAATCTGTGGCGAGAACCGAGAATATAAATCCGTTACACTCTCAAAACAAGGATCAACGTAAGTCTGTTACGCGGATCGAGAATGTAAATCTGTTATATTCCCAAAATGAGGGTTAACGTAAATTTATTGCGAGAACCGAGAATGTAAATCCGTTACACTCTCAAAATAAGGATCAACGTAAGTCTGTTACGCGGATCGGGAATATAAATCTGTTATATTCTCAAAATAAGGGTTAACGCAAATCTATTGCGGCAACCGAGAATGTAAATCCGTTACACTCTCAAAACAATGATCGACGTAAATCTGTTACGCGGATTGAGAATATAAATTTGTTATATTCCCACAACAAGGGTTAACGCAAATCTGTTGCGAGAACCGAGAATGTAAATTCATTACACTCTCAAAATAAGGATCAACGAAGTCTGTTACGCAGATCGGGAATATAAATCTGTTATATTCCCAAAACGATGGTTAACGCAAATCTGTTACGAGAACCGAGAATGCAAATCCGTCACACTTTCAAAACAAGGATCAACGTAAGTCTGTTACGCGAATCGGGAATATAAATCTGTTATATTCCCAAAACGAGGGTTGACGCAAATCTGTTGCGAGAACCGAGAATGCAAATCCGTTACACTCTCAAAACAAGGATCAACGTATGTCTGTTACGCTCTCAAAACAATTTTTTAAAGTTCGGGAGCCCATGGGCTTAAAGTTTACTTTAAATTTTCAAAATTTTGGGGCCCACAGGCTTAAAATCTTCTTTAATTTTCAAAAAGGCCAGGGCCCACAGGCTCGAATTTCAACTTTTGAAATTTAAGGCCTATTGGCTCGAATCTCATTTCATCTTTTTTTGGGATTTGGGGCCTATATGCTCGATTTTACCTCAATTTTCAAAATTGGGAGCCCGCGGGCTCAAATTTATTCTCAAATTTTGAAGTTTGTAGTCAATTTGAACCTAAAAATGACTCCGATGGCAAAAAGTGTAATGAGGGTAAATTTTGGGGGGCCTCAACTTCAAATTTCGGGACCTGATTTGAATTCTTGGGGGGAAGTGAAAGACCTCTAAACCGACTTAACCGCGGCACACGCTGTTTTTTGCAGCAGTCCGTGACTGCCATGCGGCACTCACAGAATGCCGTTGCGACAGTCAGCGAGTACCGCGCGGTAGCCCACCGAGTGCCGCGCACGAATATCAAGTGCCGCGGTTTGCCCGTGGCAGCTTATACCGAGAGTTCATTTTCATTTTCAATTCATTCTCTCATTTCTCATTCACCCGAATCCTCTCTGGAGAAATTTTCTCTCATCCTCTATTTTTTTAGTATCGATCTCTGGTACTCACAGGTTAGTTTTGCTCGATCAAAACTTGATTAATCTCTTTTATTTCTTTGTTTTTATGAAATTTCCATGAATCTAACGCGCGAATTCTCTCTTTTCCTTGATAGATCATGGGGAGCGGTGATGGTGTCAAAATCAAGTTCTTATTTAACCCTATTAAAAACGTAGTATGTTGGAAGTAGGGTGTCGAGTCCACAGGGATTGATACAAGAACAACGTTTGGGAGGTTTAGTAACTAATTATAATGCTCAACAGAAATAAATAAGAAAAGATGATGAAAGAGAATAAAAATGACATTGCGTCTTGCGGCTTTTTGTTTGGTTTTTGGAGGATAAAAGGTAAATAAATACTAATCTAAAAAGCAATAGGTTGGGATCATTCCCCCTATCTTGGGTCACAACAAGATGAAATGGACTAAAGTTTCAATTAAATTCTAAGGTAACATCTCATTGTGGCATATTATCAAACACTTGGAATGCACCTATGTGTTAGATGAAATGAGCTTTAAGATTTCCATAGAAACGGATTTGAAGCTAACGTTTGACTATCCAGGATGCATGACATACAAGATGAAGCCTCTATGGCTTCTAATCCGAATGATTTGTCCCCCCTACACTAACTAATCTACTTGGTGGACAAACCACCTATGAAGCCTTCAAAAGGTAGTATTTAAAACTCAAGAGTTTGAACAATCAAAGATGCTTGACATCAAAGATGAAGACTCCAAGTTTTAAATCCCACACACAACATTTATCAAATACATGGGGTGCAAAACACAAGGTTACATAATATTCCATATGAAATACATAGGGTAGGATTCAAAGTCCAAGTTTTAACAATCATAGTTGCAATACAAATAAGATGAATCCCTTAGTTTTGAATCCTACACAAATGAACCCTAGAAATGCTACAACATTAAATCCAAGAGTTCATGATCCACAACCTAAGTAAACCTAACTAATCAATGGAAAACATATCAATATCATCAAAGGAAAAGAGATAGAAAATATACGTAGCCATTAGCACTTCAATTCAAGCTTCAAGTTTATACAAATGAAGAAGAAATAGAAGGGAACCCAAGTGGGTTCCAAAAATGAGAGAAGAAGAAGAAGAATGTTGGGAGAAAAAAATACAAGATGATATAAGATATAAGATATAAGATAACCCTAAAAATCTCTATCTCTATCTATTTATACACAAACCCACACAATGGCAAACTTGTAAATAAAAGAGAGCAGTTTTCAGCAGCCGCGGATCAATCCAAGGCAAAAAGCCGGATCGATTCGCTTCTTTAATTCGCCGTTAGAATCTTCAGCGAAACACACAGATCGATCCTCGTTGAAAATCCGGATCGATCTGCATTCGGATTTCTGGGCAGAGAGTTCTATATAACGCGCGGATCGATCCAAGTGAAAGGGGCGGATCGATCCGCTCGGGTAGCTTTTGACTTCTTCCTTTATTCCTCACAAACAAGGCCTCCAATAATGCCTCAATTACCTATAAGAAAAAGGGGTATTATTAGTAAAGAGAGAACATCAAGAAGAATAACAAACGCACAAATTCACCCATTAAATCTCCCGGTTTAAGTGATAATTCGTGTCCAATACAATAAAGAACATGTAGTCAAGAATGCAATATTGGGCACGAATCACACCCCCCAACTAGCATGTTGCTAGTCTCTTAGCAACAAAAATAAATACCAAGAGATTTAAGAATAACCTTGCACAACAATTTATTTAAAATGAAAGATAAACCGTTTTCGTGGGGAACACGATTGCATTTAACGAATGCAACAAGCCGTTAAACCTCTAGGTTACCCATAGAGGCGGAGTTTTGTCTCCGGAGGGTTCTTGGAATGATACCCACAAATATTTTGTTTCCTCATGATAGTTGCCCACTATCTAATGCCGACACTCAACATAGTCCCACGAATTTTTAAAGGATTTTAGCACATGACACGCAAATCCAAAAAGTTCTCAAACTATCAAGATTATTAGATAAACTTCATTAAGCTCAATCTTAGATGCGTGTGTGGTGTGAAGTGCATAACTACAACTATTAAGAAGATGGCAATACTTTCATAATTCGAATTTCGTTTAAAACGCGCTTCAACTCAATTCTCACCGGTATTACACTCTAAAATGAATCGCTCGAAATGGGTAATACACTCAAGGCATGCGGGCAAACAGAGTAATGAAAATGGAAACTAAAGCCACACATATGCCAATGATGAAAAACGTAAGCATGAAAAATGAGTAAAAATTAATCTCATGAAAGATACTATTCACTAGAGGATGTGGACTAACTCTGACTACTTGTCACATCCGTTTCAAACTTCGAATCACACAACTTGAGGATCAACTAGGACCTGGAGGGAGTTGTAAAGTGGGAAAATGATATGAAGTGAAGGACAAGGGTAAATGAAGTGAGATGTCTAAGTACAAACTTGGGATTTATTGGAATGCATGGATACAAATGACCACAAGAGATGAATCATCCACAAATATTTCTTTGAAGCTCAAAAAGAGAAGTACAATTGACTATGAAGCTCTT
This sequence comes from Hydrangea macrophylla, assembly GCA_033977485.1. Classification (NCBI taxonomy): domain Eukaryota; kingdom Viridiplantae; phylum Streptophyta; class Magnoliopsida; order Cornales; family Hydrangeaceae; genus Hydrangea; species Hydrangea macrophylla. The sequence goes on from CM066994.1 coordinate 104,566,422, forward strand.
TTTCTTTTTCTTTTTCTTTTTCTTATTTTTATTTTTTATAATTTTTTTTTCTTTTTCTTTGTACTCTCACAACAACATGGCTCAATCTCTTTTACAACCTTACAAACACGATCTCATGCAAAGACATCCCACAAATGTAATTCAAACGTGGATATAAAAGGTGTATGGTTAAGTGAAGGAAGGGTATGTGTGGTTGAGGTTAGAAATGGTAAAAGGAAGGACCTAAAATCATTTTCTCGGACAATGTGATTCTTAGTTCTCCACTACAATGACAGGCAAGCAAGAGTTTTGCATTCCACACAAAAAGATTCCTCTAATGAACAATCAAAGCAAGAAGATGAGATTATCTATGACTTATGTATGTTTTTCAAAAAGAGAGAATTGAAGTATGTAACACTCAACAATGGAGAAAAGGATCTAAAGCTCACAAGGGTAAAGTCTCCACATATGTTTTAAACGATTTTCGGGTAATAATTGCATTAAACATTATCTTAATACAAGTAGTCATACAACGTGCTCGATAATCCAAGATTTGAACTTCATGAAATTTACTATAATCAAGACAGTTATAGAACTAATGGGATTCAACAGGTGACGCATACCAATATCGAATAAAAACTCAAGACAAGCGTCATCGCTCGGCATTAGAACGAGGCAACTATACCAAAATCATTGGAAACTATTTTTTTTTTTAAAATCATCTTTTCTTTTATTAACAACCAAAACATGCATGGAGAATTAATGGCAAGAAGAAAATGGAACATCGATATGATGGGTGAATATCCCACACCCCCCAACTAAAACATTGCATTGTCCCTAATGCAAATGGTTCGAAACAAGGACAAAAATGAGTAGGGATAGAGTGATATCACCAACACAACGAGCAATCCCCGATAAGCACAAAAAAAATGTTCCTGCACATGAATCACTACCGAGCACATCAAGCAAATAAAAGAAGAAAATAAAAAGAAAAACCAAAACACAAAAGAAAAGAAAATGGAATGATAAGGAGATGATGCGGATGAATTTGAAGGTTAGAATGTTGATTCTACCACTAGCCCAACATGCAAAAGAGAAATAATATTCCTTTAAAAGAAGTGTTCTAGAAAGTTTGGCAAAATAATCAAACTTTGCATTACTATACTATGACTCTACTTTGATTAATATGATTTGCCCACCCTACAACTAAATTACATTAACTAAACTACGTTAACTAAACTACATGGTGGAGCACATCACATTTTCTTGGATATGAGTCAAGCATCTTAACACAAAGCATAACTATCACAATAACAAGTAAGTGGTAAATTACTACACTATGTAACACCTTTGATTAGAATGACACATCCACCCTACATTAACTAAGCTACATGGTAGACAAGTCAACTTCTCTTAGAATGACTCATGTGCAACAATACACCACTTCTATTAAGCACAACTATGTAAGAAATCACGAAAATCAATTACATATGCCAAAATTTTAAAGAACAACAACCAAAGGAGATACTAGTACCTTCTCCATGCAAGACCAATGTGTCATCAACATCCTAGATGGAGGTTTAGCTCTTCAAGAGTAGCTATTCCTTCAAAACAAAGACAAAATAAAAAGATCAAATGCAAAAGCGCATATAATTAGAAACTAAACAACTTAACGTTGTCGCCAATCCCCGGCAACGACGCCATTTTGATGGTGTCAAAATCAAGTTCTTATTTAACCCTATTAAAAACGTAGTATGTTGGAAGTAGGGTGTCGAGTCCACAGGGATTGATACAAGAACAACGTTTGGGAGGTTTAGTAACTAATTATAATGCTCAAAAGAAATAAATAAGAAAAGATGATGAAAGAGAATAAAAATGACATTGCGTCTTGCGGCTTTTTGTTTGGTTTTTGGAGGATAAAAGGTAAATAAATACTAATCTAAAAAGCAATAGGTTGGGATCATTCCCTCCATCTTGGGTCACAACAAGATGAAATGGACTAAAGTTTCAAGCACATTCTAAGGTAACATCTCATTGTGGCATATTATCAAACACTTGGAATGCACCTATGTGTTAGATGAAATGAGCTTTAAGATTTCCATAGAAACGGATTTGAAGCTAACGTTTGACTATTAAGGATGCATGACATACAAGATGAAGCCTCTATGGCTTCTAATCCGAATGATTTGTCCCCCCTACACTAACTAATCTACTTGGTGGACAAACCACCTATGAAGCCTTCAAAAGGTAGTATTTAAAACCCAAGAGTTTGAACAATCAAAGATGCTTGACATCAAAGATGAAGACTCCAAGTTTTAAATCCCACACACAACATTTATCAAACACATGGGGTGCAAAACACAAGGTTACATAATATTCCATATGAAATACATAGGGTAGGATTCAAAGTCCAAGTTTTAACAATCATAGTTGCAATACAAATAAGATGAATCCCTTAGTTTTGAATCCTACACAAATGAACCCTAGAAATGCTACAACATTAAATCCAAGAGTTCATGATCCACAACCTAAGTAAACCTAACTAATCAATGAAAAACATAGCAATATCATCAAAGGAAAAGAGATAGAAAATATACCTAGCCATTAATACTTCAATCCAAGCTTCAAGTTTATACAAATGAAGAAGAAATAGAAGGGAACCCAAGTGGGTTCCAAAAATGAGAGAAGAAGAAGAAGAATGTTGGGAGAAAAAAATACAAGATGATATAAGATATAAGATATAAGATAACCCTAAAAATCTCTATCTCTATCTATTTATACATAAACCCACACAATGGCAAACTTGTAAATAAAAGAGAGCAGTTTTCAGCAGCTGCTGATCGATCCAAGGCAAAAAGCCGGATCGATCCGCTTCTTTAATTCGCCGTTAGAATCTTCAGCGAAACACGCGGATCGATCCGCGTTGAAAATCCGGATCGATCCGCATTCGAATTTCTGGGCAGAGAGTTCTATAAAACGCGCGGATCGATCCAAGTGAAAGGGGCGGATCGATCCGCTCGGGTAGCTTTTGACTTCTTCCTTTATTCCTCACAAATAAGGCCTCCAACAATGCCTCAATTACCTATAAGAAGATGTAATACCCCGTATTATAGGTATAGATCCCTAGTACCTTTCTTAGCCTTTGGTGTGATTGTGTGTTCAATCGATTGACCTTATCTCAATCGATTGATATGTCAATCGATTGAATAATTTTCCAATCGATTGGTATCCTGCCGACCTAACCCCAATCGATTGACACCTGGTATCAATCGATTGAGAGTAGTTGGAGTTGGCCACCTCGTTGGTTTTGTGTGGTTGTGAGTATTTTCCCCTCCCTATATATACCCCTCCCCTTATACATATATATGTTTGCTTGTGTGTGTGTTTGGGAGAGAGAGATATATATATATATACTCTCATATATATATACACACACATATATATATATTGTATATATATATTACACACACACACACTCTCGGGTTAGAGAAGAGGGAAGGGAAGGAGAAGAAGAATAAGAAGAAGAAGAGGAGGACAGAGAGAGAACAGAGACGGACAGACAGAGAGACCGAGAAGGAGAGGAGAGAGATCAACCACCATAACCGCCGCCGCGGAGCTCGGGACGCCATCAACGGGACGCCGGAGAGAGGTGAGTTTATTAACTCACTCAAGAGGGTTGTTTTTGTGATGTTTATATGTGTATAATAACGTGCATGAGGAGGAAAGAGGACCCCCAACGTTTTTATAATAAAACCAGCAGTTTTGAGGAAGAAGACAGAGTTCAATCGATTGACATAAGTCCAATCGATTGAATAATTTTCCAATCGATTGACATATTCCCAATCGATTGACGTAAGTCCAATCGATTGACATATTCCCAATCGATTGACATAAGTCCAATCGATTGACATTATTTCCAATCGATTGAGTAAGAGCAGAATGTTGTTTATCTATTATTATATGTTATGAGCTGATTGTAATGTACCCAAGCTGTTAATGGCTGTACCATATGTGATATTGGATATGTGCTTAGTCAACATGATACTACGTAAGCCTTATATGATGTTTATGTTAATGTTATAAGATGAACTGTTTATTATTTACTGTCGATATGAGATGAATTGTTCAACTGTCATATGTTATTGTCAAACTGAATAGTAGAATGGAATACAACTGCATGTTAATAATCAATAATCAGTAGATATGATTAATACAGAGCATGTGGCATTTCCTGTACTTAGTATATGAGCATTTCACAACATGTGTCAGCATGCATGGGATAGTGATGTGAGTAGGCAAGAGAAGCTGATGAGAAATGGGACATGTGACTTATGTGGAATATGAGATATGTGTACTTTGGATCCATGGGATCAACGGCTGACGAGTCGAGTGGACGTGGGACGGTTAGAGTTCCTAGTACGCCTCTTGCTGTTGAAGACGTCCAGTAATGCGTATGCACTGTTGAAGACGTCCAGTGTACCGTTGACGATTACGTCCAGCTAGTGCCCTAATGTATTTTCACCGTGTAGTCGACCAGTGAGAATATACACAGCGTAGAAGACGTCCGTTGTGCCGCTTCCATCGTTTACAGATAGGTGGTACCGTGTAGATGGGACCGGTAACCCTATCAAGGGATTGTAGGACCTACTGCCTAGTCGGGTGATTCCGACTGGTATTATGGTATCTATGTATGGATACGGATTTGGATTATGGTATCAACGTACAGATACAGAGATGGATATGGATATGAATATGAGAATGGCTAGTAAGAAGATGGTTCAGTCGTGGATTCAGCGTCCCGACGTAAAGGTATATGCATGGGATGGATGCATGGGTTACATGCATGGATTTGATGAATATGTGATAAGATATTATACCATGATCCTTGTCTTTGTCATTACTATGCTTCCTGTTATTCCTGTTACCTTTGATTAATGTACAGTTTACTGAGACCTTTGCTATGTCCGTGAGTGACGCCATTGTTAAGAGATTAACCGCATTTTAAGATGCTGAACAATAGCGGTGAGGAGTGTTGTTTAATGTACTCAGTCAGCTTTGTATCCAAAGCTGATGGCGTTTGTGCCCTGGACATTCCAATGTCTAGAGCTTCGCAGGACTTGAGGACGAGAGACTGATGTTCTGCCGGTCTTGGAGCTGAAGGCTTGGAGAAGAAGACGTGCTGCTTGTAATAGTTAGTTTGTATATCTGTTGTTGTTATTGTTATAGGCCTGAGACTATAAGCCAGCTGTTGTAATAGTTTTAGTAGACTTTTATAATTGGTACTTGGGCATCTGTTGCTTCCATACCTTTTATAGTTTCCGCTGTAGCCTCTGATTAATGTTAATAAGATATGTTTTATGAATAGCATCCTCCCTATCGTGGTGTTTATTGGTTTGAGTTGATGACAATGCGGTTATTCACCCGTCACTCCCTATGGACCCATAAAGGAAATTTATTTTTCTCTATTTATGCTACTCCGGGGCGTGACAGGATTTTTGGTATCAGAGCCTAGGTTTTAGTTGTTAACCGCTTGTCTTTTGTGATTAGAACCTGAGTCTTAAGTTAATATCGATAGCATGAGGATTAGTTGAGATGAGATAGAACTGGAATCTTGTCATGTAGACGAGAAGTTTGAAGAATCCATCTGAGAATGTTTCGTTAGCAGGTAGTAACTGTTAGAGTCGATAAGAATCGTTAGAACTGTTGATAGCTGAGTTCACGGAGAACAATGCGTTGAGAATTAGTTATGGTTGTGGAGATCCTATATATATAGAGCTGTTGGATGTTAGACACTGACAAATCCCGAAGCAATCTCCGAACAGTCAGTATGATCTAGAAATAGAAAGAGGTTTAGGATAAGATTATCCTGTTACCTTGAGCCACATGTTAGTTGAGTGTTCTCACATTTTAGTTGAACAATACTCATAGCTTGGAACCTGAGAATGGAAATAGAATGTTTAGATTTGACGTTACGTGTAGAACCTATAGTTTCGTAATCCGTGTCTTGAGCATAGATATATTGGAGTACACTTGGTAGATAGACTGACCTTATGGTTATTATTTATGTGAGGTATCCGTATTGCTTAATGTGATCGTATTATATAGTGGTACTATATATTGGTTACCACATGTTTTGTTCTTGCTTGAGCTGTAAGATAGAATGTGTTTGACCGAATAGATTTTTCATTATAGGTAGCAACATCGAACACTACCAGTGCTAGTTATGGTTAGGACGACTCAAGGAAACCCGGGCCAGCTGAATGGAGTAGCTAGTGTAGTACCTCCTGAGATAGATCCAACAGGAATGGTCGGAGTTTTCATTCGTCGCATGGAACAAATTATCAATCGTGCGGATCACGTCATCGGCAATGAAGCACCAGTACGTCGGACAAGAGTCAAGCTGCTAAAGAAATTTCGTGCTCTTCAACCAGGAACCTTTACCGGATTAACGGGAGCATGGCAAGCTGAGCAATGGATTCGCCAGATAGAATTGATATTTGAGACACTTGAATGTACTGACATTGAGAAAAGACATTTGGCTATATTTCAACTGACATTCTCAGCAGCAGATTGGTGGGACGCAATGAAAGCTACGATAGGTGAAGAAGCTGTAGGAAGGATGACTTGGGAATCATTCAAGACTCGATTTTTAGAAAAGTACTTTCCAGAATCCGAGAAGAACAAAAAGGAGATAGAGTTCATACAATTAGTTCAAGGTTGTTTTACAGTGCCCGAATATACAACTCAATTCGAGAGGCTATCACGATTTACACCGCATATGATCGATACACCAAGAAGGAAGATCAAAAGATATCATCAGGGACTAGTTCCGCATATTCGACATATGACTATAGGACATTTAGATCAATCTTTCGAAGCTCTGGTAGAAATGGCAATGAAACTGGAAGACGACACTCAGATTAGTGAAGGACAACACTTTGATAAAACATTTCCAGAGTACGATCAATTTCTCCTAACAGATCAGAGAGGAAGGGACAGTCAGATTGTGTTGGCAGCTAACCAAGTTCAACAAGGAAGAACAGAGAGAAGTTACATGGGCAACCGCCAGAAGTGTAAGAGGTTGGGGAACAATAAGAAAGAATCAAAACCAGTGACGACTCCAACACAACATAGGGAACGAGATATCTGCTATAATTGTGGAGTACCTGGACACCATTCCCAAGAATGCAGAGCGTTAAGGAAATCTAATGGACGGGGAATACGATGTTTCAACTGTGGTAAAGTTGGTCATGTCCGTAAGTTTTGTCCAGAATTAGAGATGCAACACAATGTTCCATCGCAACAAGTACCACGAGGGCAGACTCACCATACAAATGATTGATCTCAACTTAGACAAGGACGATAGATAGAAGGTACAACCCTCATCACCTACATCATGTATTATATGTGATCCCGATATTACAGGAAGTTTGGTATTTGTTTGATTTGATTGTAAGAGGATTAGCCTACACCGTAAATTGTAGTTACTGGAACAATTCGTTTGACACTGATCGACAATAGTTCAAGTATAGATATAACATCAATTGCACCCCATAAGACATCAATTGCATCCTTATATGACGTCAATTGCCTCCCTATCGAAAGACTACGCCAACCATTGGTATGTTGGACAAAGATTTGAGATGAAGAATCTCAATTTTCGTTAGATGTAGCTTAACAAGAGAGGATGAACTAGAAGATTGCGAGTATACGAGAAGAGATACGAGTAACGTAGAGACAACACCAGAACTTTCAAAAGAGTATCGCAGAAGAATGTTTTCGACATCGATCGCCTGTTGCTTTCATCCAGTCAAGAAGTTATACAATAGATCGACTCACGATATCAGTACGTAGTCCTGCCTAACCTATTTGATTATACGTGGAAGCAGAACGAGTATTCAATGGATGGAACGACCTCAAAGAGATGATTATATCAATAGTACGTGGGAATTTGGAGAGCCATGAGGAAATTTGAGTTATCAAATGACGATGCTAGAGTCACAATACTTTCAAGTCAACATATTAAAGGATGATGGTGACAACACTGGAGTTAACAAGGACGTCGTGTGCAACACGAGGCTGACTAATAGCATTGACGATCGTAACGAGAAGTCCAGAGATAAGAAGACAGTCAACTGATGATATAGTGAAGACATCGTCAGCACAGTATGAAGCATCTTCGGAGACAGGAGCAGACAGCAATGCTTCACTATGACTTAGATGAGATTAGAACACTTGATCAGTAGAACCCTTACACCGTAGAGTTTGACCTGAGGGAGGAACCTCATGTGTTTGGGGACTAGCCGTTTCAGATTTGTAAGATGATTAGATTTTGTTACCTAGAACCTTTTTCCGAAGTTCGACTTACGAATTTTATATATCTAAACCCGAGGATTTGGTAGTTGTCACCTTAGTACTCGTAGATCGTTGATATTTTCGTATCGCGTGTCTAGAACTTGCATCCGTTGGCCGCTGAGGTAATCGTTTACGTAAAACGAGAACTTGAGCATTTTTAGATTCTATCTTCTGAGATGGATTTCTTTTTGGTATAGGAGCTACTGCTTCAGATTTCGAGGACGAAATCTTTTGATGAGTGGTGGATGATGTAATACCCCGTATTATAGGTATAGATCCCTAGTACCTTTCTTAGCCTTTGGTGTGATTGTGTGTTCAATCGATTGACCTTATCTCAATCGATTGATATGTCAATCGATTGAATAATTTTCCAATCGATTGGTATCTTGCCGACCTAACCCCAATCGATTGACACCTGGTATCAATCGATTGAGAGTAGCTGGAGTTGGCCACCTCGTTGGTTTTGTGTGGTTGTGAGTATTTTCCCCTCCCTATATATACCCCTCCCCTTATACATATATATGTTTGCTTGTGTGTGTGTTTGGGAGAGAGAGATATATATATATATACTCTCATATATATATACACACACATATATATATATATTGTATATATATATTACATACACACACACTCTCGGGTTAGAGAAGAGGGAAGGGAAGGAGAAGAAGAATAAGAAGAAGAAGAGGAGGACAGAGAGAGAACAGAGACGGACAGACAGAGAGACCGAGAAGGAGAGGAGAGAGATCAACCACCATAACCGCCGCCGCGGAGCTCGGGACGCCGTCAACGGGACGCCGGAGAGAGGTGAGTTTATTAACTCACTCAAGAGGGTTGTTTTTGTGATGTTTATGTGTGTATAATAACGTGCATGAGGAGGAAAGAGGACCCCCAACGTTTTTATAATAAAACCAGCAGTTTTGAGGAAGAAGACAGAGTTCAATCGATTGACATAAGTCCAATCGATTGAATAATTTTTCAATCGATTGACATATTCCCAATCGATTGACATAAGTCCAATCGATTGACATATTCCCAATCGATTGACATAAGTCCAATCGATTGACATTATTTCCAATCGATTGAGTAAGAGCAGAATGTTGTTTATCTATTATTATATGTTATGAGCTGATTGTAATGTACCCAAGCTGTTAATGGCTGTACCATATGTGATATTGGATATGTGCTTAGTCAACATGATACTACGTAAGCCTTATATGATGTTTATGTTAATGTTATAAGATGAACTGTTTATTATTTACTGTCGATATGAGATGAATTGTTCAACTGTCATATGTTATTGTCAAACTGAATAGTAGAACGGAATACAACTGCATGTTAATAATCAATAATCAGTAGATATGATTAATACAGAGCATGTGACATTTCCTGTACTTAGTATATGAGCATTTCACAACATGTGTCAGCATGCATGGGATAGTGATGTGAGGAGGCAAGAGAAGCTGATGAGAAATGGGACATGTGACTTATGTGGAATATGAGATATATGTACTTTGGATCCATGGGATCAACGGCTGACGAGTCGGGTGGACGTGGGACGGTTAGAGTTCCTAGTACGCCTCTTGCTGTTGAAGACGTCCAGTAATGCGTATGCACTGTTGAAGACGTCCAGTGTACCGTTGACGATTACGTCCGGCTAGTGCCCTAATGTATTTTCACCGTGTAGTCGACCAGTGAGAATATACACAGCGTAGAAGACGTCCGTTGTGCCGCTTCCATCGTTTACAGATAGGTGGTACCGTATAGACGACCGGTAACCCTATCAAGGGATTGTAGGACCTACTGCCTAGTCGGGTGATTCCGACTGGTATTATGGTATCTATGTATGGATACGGATTTGGATTATGGTATCAACGTACAGATACAGAGATGGATATGGATATGAATATGAGAATGGCTAGTAAGAAGATGGTTCAGTCGTGGATTCAGCGTCCCGACGTAAAGGTATATGCATGGGATGGATGCATGGGTTACATGCATGGATTTGATGAATATGTGATAAGATATTATACCATGATCCTTGTCTTTGTCATTACTATGCTTCCTGTTATTCCTGTTACCTTTGATTAATGTACAGTTTACTGAGACCTTTGCTATGTCCGTGAGTGACGCCATTGTTAAGAGATTAACCGCATTTTAAGATGCTGAACAATAGCGGTGAGGAGTGTTGTTTAATGTACTCAGTCAGCTTTGTATCCAAAGCTGATGGCGTTTGTGCCCTGGACATTCCAATGTCTAGAGCTTCGCAGGACTTGAGGACGAGAGACTGATGTTCTGCCGGTCTTGGAGCTGAAGGCTTGGAGAAGAAGACGTGCTGCTTGTAATAGTTAGTTTGTATATCTGTTGTTGTTATTGTTATAGGCCTGAGACTATAAGCCAGCTGTTGTAATAGTTTTAGTAGACTTTTATAATTGGTACTTGGGCATCTGTTGCTTCCATACCTTTTATAGTTTCCGCTGTAGCCTCTGATTAATGTTAATAAGATATGTTTTATGAATAGCATCCTCCCTATCGTGGTGTTTATTGGTTTGAGTTGATGACAATGCGGTTATTCACCCGTCACTCCCTATGGACCCATAAAGGAAATTTATTTTTCTCTATTTATGCTGCTCCGGGGCGTGACAGAAAAAGGGGTATTATTAGTAAAGAGAGAACATCAAGAAGAACAACAAACACACAAATTCACCCATTAAATCTCCCCGTTTAAGTGATAATTCGTGTCCAATACAATAAAGAACATGTAGTCAAGAATGCAATATTGGGCACGAATCAAGCGGTTCGGGGAGAAAGAAGAAGGCCAAGTTTACGGCCACTCGTCATCCTGATGCTACACTCCAGCTTCGGGATCCGGACGTGCATTTATCTCTCCGCGCGTTCAAGCACGAGGTAGACACCTCTTCCTTTCTCTCTTTTAATTTTCTTCCCTTTTCGAATATTGTTAATGCTATGCCTACTCAATATAATAAATTTTTTTTATGCCTCTCCATGTTTGTTGATTTCCCGCGTGTTCCGATTGTATCTGTGCTTGTTTGTCTGTTTAAGTTCATGAATGCAACCGCTATATTTGAAGTTTCCACTTTCCCTCATAAATGCAGTTACTGTGCTTACGAATTCTTGGGTGTTTTATCTGTGCACATCACCATCTTTTATTTTCTTCCAAAGGATCTCTTTTCTCTCCCTTTTGAACTTCTCTTTTTGTTATTATTATTTTTTTGAAATCCCTCTTAGTTCTTTGAATGCTTTCATTATTCCATTCCTTTTATTGAAGGCCATGCCTATGAAATTTTCTATGAGTATATCTCTTTTCTCCCTTATTATTCTTATGTCGCTTTTCCTTATTATTACCTATTTATTTTTATTGCTCTCTTCTTTATCCATTTTCTAACAACAAATCTTGTGATTCTTTCTTGCAGCTGCAGCCCAAGGTGCTGAAGGGGCACGACAGCCTTGTTCACGGGTTTGAGTGGTACGGGGAGCTCAGTGAGACCGTGCGGGGATTCATCGTGGTTGCCAGTTTTGGAGACTTCGTCAAACTCTTTACGAAGAGCTCCAACGACTTACAGCAGATACATGCACTGGCCGAGTAGTGGTGGGATACCACCAGTACCTTCCACTTTCTGTTTGGGGAGATGACGATGACTCCCCTTGACTTTAGTATGATCACGGGGATCCCATTTGGCGGAGAGCTCTTGCGATATTTGGATGTGACTCGCGAGTGGGATCGGGTGCAGGTACTACTTGGAGTAGTCCCCAATGAACCTTTGGTTATAGCCCGATGGTTTATGGACACTTTTCGGGGCCGGCAGGGCTTTACAGACGAGCAGATGGCTCCGGGGTTTCTGATGTACATGCTGGGGTGCTCCCTGTTGAGCACCAAAGGAGACCGGATTTCTGTGGCATTGCTGGGGTCCTTGGATCGCATGAACCAGATATATCAGTACGACTGGGCTGGTGCAGGATTAGCCATCCTGTATCGGCATATGGGAGAGATATCCCGGGATCACCCGGCCTCTACTGGCGGCTTCTGGAGGGCATGGGAGGTATACTCCTTTTCTTTTCCTCATCTTATTTTAAAACTCATGTTCCTTTTTTCTTTTTTTGCAGATTTGGTCCCATGAGTACTTACACATGATGTCGCCTGACACGCGACCAGCGGACGCCCTCATCATGCCCCAAGGGCTGAAGTGGGTGAAGGATCAGGTCGGGCGGAAGACCGGAGCTCACGATTTTATCTCGTTCAGGAACTTCCTGACGAACCTACGAGAGCAGCACGTCCGGTGGCAGCCCTGGATTAACGTGCTTCCAGAGGCCTCCCAGGGGATACGAGAGTCGGCCGGGTACGACCCTCAGCGAATTTTATTAGATGGACCCGAGGCTCGGGCTTGGTATTTGGGAGAGAGTGTAGACACCCCATTTTGTCGGCTATCAGATTTAGGAGACCCATAGCTTGGTGGTTCACAATGATTGTAAAAGACTCAAAAGGACTCTCGGAAGTCAGCTCTATCTCTCAGAATGCTCAGAATGACCAAAATGCCCCTGAAAGCCCGAAAACTCCCAGATTTGGTCCCAAAGTTCTGAAAACATGCTACGTCGTAAGAAAAGTGATAAAATGAGTTTGTAAGAAAAATCGGATGAAATCGTCAGCTCCCAGAGACCCCCGGAAGACCCGGAAGTTCCCGAAAAGTCCCCGTTGACTGGTTTGACCAAGGTTTGACCAGGTTTGACCAGGGTTTGACCAAGTTTGACCAAGTTTGACCAAAGTCCAAATTCACCGGAATCATTTTTAAATCATGAAAAAAAGTGTTAAAACAAGTTCCGAAAGAAAATCGAGTGAAAACGTCAGCTCCCGGGAACTCCCGGAGGTTTCCAGAACTTCCCGGGAATCCCAGGTTTGACCAGTTTGACCAAAATTTGACTTTGGAACCGGAGCGCCGTAACATTTTTCAAACATTTTTCATGGATACTAGAGATCAATAGCTTTCCAACGGTATATCGCACTTAATTTTCGGATTTAAAACGAATTTATTATGAATTTCCAAAGGCGAAAAAGGCGATCAAATTGGCTTTTATCGCGAATACCGCAAAACTTTTCAAAGTGACCTATCCCCGAACTATTTTTTATGTAAAGTAGACTCCATTACCTTTCCAACGGTATATCACAACCTCGATTTGGAGTTCGTATGCATTTTCTGTGAATTTCGGACGAAATAGGGCCTTTTCGCGAATACCGGAACTTCAGGGGGCCTAAACAGCATTATCCAGACGAAGGGAGGAGCACTGCCGCCGCGGCACTGGCCCAGTGCCGCCGCAGCACTCCCCTCCAGAACAGTCCATTTTTGTAATATATTTTGTGGTCCCATTTTGATTAATTAAAAGCTAAAACGACGTAGTTTTATGATTTCAGATGTTTGGAGCCAATGGGAATACTTTCTAAATCCCAAAACCACCCCAAGTTGGCCTATACAAACACCCCATTACTCTTCATTTTGGGGGAGTCAAATGCAAGTTTAGAGAAAGTTTGGGAGAGAAAGTTATAGAGATAAGGTTAGAGTAGAGAGAAAAGAAGCTTTCTTCTTTGATTTTCAAAACAAAAGTGAGTTCTAACTTTGTTTTTACTTCATTACTTCCATTTACTTCAACATTCAATACTCCCAACCACCATTTTAGTGAGCATTTAAGAGAATGGAAGCTTCTTCCATGTCTAGTGTCATTACATATGAGTGAAACACCAATCTACAAGTCTCATACTCCATGAATATCATCTATTGATCATTATCTACTTGCTTGTTCATTTATTGTTCATCTCTTCTTATCCCATTTCTTTTTTGATTTTCTTTATTTACTTACTAGTTCATCATCATCTAAGTGATGACATGAAGTTTGGGGTGAGTGAATCCTTATGGATAGTAGCTCTTGACCTCAAAAACATGTTTGATAGATGATGATCATAACCTCAATACTTCCAAGGTATTCTTGGAATGTATTGAAGTTATGTTCAAAAATAAAATAAATCTCTCCAACAATCTTGGAGGTTCTTAATGATGAGTTTGATGTAGGTATTCTAAGTGGCTATGATCCTTATTGAGTGTTGAAAATATGTTTTTAAAACATCTATTTCAAAACCCCTCTCAATCCCTCTCATTTGGTTTCAAGAAACAAAACTTTGTTTTCTCCAAAATCTTCAAAACAATGAGTCAAAATAGTGAGTGAGTTGAGTTCAAAGATTTTTCTAGAACTCAATACTCAACATATGGATACAAGGCCACTTATAAAGTATTCCTAACTCATTGGAGAACACCCATGATTTTTGGTTTGACTTGAAAGTACTTGGAAATGGTCCATTTGGGTCCCAACATTCCTTCCAAACATTCTATTTTTGCTGTCACAGTAGCTAGGTCAACTTACCACCTATTTTCCAGAAAACTTTTCCAAAAGGGGTGGTCCTAACTTATTTTTCCCTTTCAATTCAATGTCTTAGGAAACTTTCTGTATAAAATGGGCCTCTAGATCATTCGTTTTTATTTTCTAATATTTTTCAACATTTCAGTCGACAGTACGAACTCTGTTTCTGAGTGACCTCTGTTGTTTATATGATTTCTCTCAATCTGTGATAGTTATTAAGGATTGGCTTTTTGGGTTGTGTTCTAGACACAATAAGGAACAGCTCTATAAAATATCATGCATTGAAAACATTCCTAACCCCTCTTTTCAAATTCCAAAATATCATGCTACTGTTCTGTCCACTATTCACAGCAAGTACATTTCAACTTTCATTCTTTGATTTGATGCTCATATGCATTCCAAATTAGCTCATATCTTAGGAAGTAGTTCATACTACATTTGTACACATCCCATGTTAATTTCATTCATTCATTCATACACATTTTAGACTTCTAAGTCATTCTAGAAATTCATGCACACAAAACACACTACAACCTTTGCAAATTTTAGATACATACATTGCATTCATGCAAGATTTGGGGTTTTTGTAACTCTTAATCCAAGGAGATTATAAGGAATGAACTTGATCACACATTCATGCTTCCCCTTTGATCTAATCATCCTTTCTCATCCGTCCCGGGGATTGAGAGATCTTCTTTTCTCAAAGAATAACATGCATCATACTAGCTTGTTAAGCATATTTTGATTTCTTTGTTTATTTGTTTCAAGAACAACTCATGTCCCCCTTTAGATTAGGAAAACTTGATTAATTGATATATGATTAGACAATTTTTCCTAGGTTTATTTGTGTGATCTTTCACTTCGCATTGTGTGATATTTGGCTTAGATCTTATGAATGATATCTTATCTTTAGATCTTTCATTTCAAGTTTCTTATGTGATGTAATATACTATCGTAGTATTATTTGTCGAACCATACCTAGTATAAGATGATTATTTGGATGCTAATTGAGGCCCGTCGAAAGACGGGGCGAGTTGAGGGTGTTTTAGTCGCGACAAAGGCTCCTTCCTCTCTTGTACCAAAACCCCGAACCAAGTTCTTTGGTTATGAAGGGCCGGTGCCCTTATCCGCTTGGGTGAGTCAAAGTTAGGTTTCTTGGTTCCTTAAAGACCAAGTGGCGACTCTGTATCTGTTTTCAACAGACCTATTTTCTTTCTTTGATTCAAATCAATTTCAAAACAATCTCAAACAAGAGAAGTGGTCCGATTCCGCGTGTCCACAATCTGGCGACTCCACTGGGGATTTTTTATTTTAAAACAAAATAATACAGAGGTTTGACTCATAAGAAGCATCCTTAAAATCATCTTTTTACTGTGTTTGGTTCACCGCATTGCACTCTTGCATTCCCCCCCTCCGACTGTGTCTGAAACGCGGCGCTGACATTGTTCAGGTCTTGCTGTGCCAGGGCACAAGTCACCGTTGATACTGTACCTTCCAAGGTATATCAAAAAGAGTAAACACTTCCGTACTGTCTCCCTGACGGTATATTGGAACTCTCGTCAACGGACCCTCTTTGACTAAACCCAGCCTTTGCATATAGATTCCTGTAGAACCTTTCATAGGACTGTTCATTTATCTTTTCAAATAGGACAATGTGATATAACTGTTGTATGCCCTGACGGGATTACCTGCGCGGTGTAGACGCTTATGTGGCATGAGGCAGAACTTCTTTCTTATGATCCCCAAGGCAATCACTTACATGTGACCACATTGAGTGACCTGCCTAGGCACCATGGTAAGGAAGTCTGCTCCATGTTCACAAAGATATACACCGCATACCTTGTTTGTTGGTCCTAGGACATAGGAGTATGAAAACTAGCTAGACAGTATGATCACCATCATAACCTGTTTCTCCCAGAAACTCTGTCCAGATATCCCAGATATAACCATATTGTCCAGTTCTCCTAGAAACTCTATCCAGATATCCCAGATACACCCATATTAACCAGTTTTTCCCAAAAAAAACTCTGTCTAAATCTCCCTGATTTCCCAGATATACCAGTTTCTCCCAGAAACTCTGTCCTATCTCCTAGAAACTCTATCCAAATTTCCTAGAAATATCCAAAGTACCTGTTTTCCCAGAAGCTCTGCCCAAATCTCCCAGATTCTCCAAAAAATCCCAAGCATCTCTGCCCAAATCACCCAGAAATGCCCAGATATACTTGTTTCCCCTGGAAACTCTATCCATATTTCTCAGAAATACCCAAAATACCAATTTCTCCCAGAAACTCTGTCCAAATCAACCAGAAATCCTTATTTCTCCTAGAAACTCAAATGACTTCTAAAAATTTCTCCGAATCTTCCAAACCCATGTTTCTCCCAGAAACTCTATCCGAAATTCCCAAAGTATCCCGGAAATCCCTGTTATCCCTTGGTGATCATACTGGAAAGTAAGGTTAGCACACTCTGTATGGCTAGGACCTTATTTGTTTAACTTCTATCTGTTAGAAGTAGGGGCATCATATAGATTAGGGCTTGCATCCGCATGCTTGTCTCATGTGCATGCACCATTCTCATCAGTCTGCGCACACTATCTCAGTCAGTTTGTACACAAGTCAGTCCATCTTCCTTAACATCACTATCATTGTTTATCTAAAGTCATCACTATCAGAATCTGATATACCTCTCCTCTCAAATCTATAGGTTATTATAGATTCCCAAAGTCAGCCTCTGAGATCCCCATCCTGGGTCAGAAGTCCGAGCAGTCATTTGGTTAGAATCAGTCCACCGAGAAAATTCAACATGAATCAAGAAACTTTGGAAGCCAAGGTCACTGAACAGTCAGATCGGCTGACTCAAGTTCTGAAATTTATGGAAGAGTTCCGGCAACAACAGCCACAGTACCCATCTGGGTTCATGCCACCACCACCACTTGGATTTGGACCGCCTCCCGAAAATAATAGAGAAGAAGAATGGTTTCAAAGGGTCCGGCCGCCTGCATATAAGAAAAAGCTCCAAGAGAAAATGGACAAGGTCGATAAGCTTGAGAACATACTAAGGAAGAGTAAGGGGGTCGACGATTACATGTTAGATCTGGAAGGATTGTTTGAGCCCAACAAGGTGAGGCTACCCGAGAACTTCAAGATGCCTGAAATTGACCGTTTTGAAGGAACTGGAAATCCAAAGAGCCACGTGAAGTTTTGTATGAGCATTTTCCAGTCAATGGGCTGCACCCATGAGCACATAGCTATGCTGTTCCCTCAAACCCTCCAGAAAGCCGCACTATCCTGGTTCCTAACCCTCGAAACTTCCAAGACCCGAGTTTGGGAAGATGTTGCTAGAACTTTCATTGATCACTACTCCTACAACCAAGAGCTTGATGTCACCATCCAAGATCTGGAAACTACCAGGCAGAATTTCAATGAGTCCTTCACTACATTCTTGAGCAGATGGAGGAATAAAGTAGCCCAAATGATCCACAGGCCTGTTGAGAAAGAGCAAGTACGTATGCTGGTCAAGAACCTGCAACTAGTATACCATGAAAAACTATTCTACCAGTCCATCTCAACATTTGAAGAGTTGTTTGAGGTTGGGACTAGAATCGAGGATGCTATCAGTGAAGGCAAGATCAATGGAGCTGGGTCACTGAAAAAGGAGAAGAGACACCATACCTTTGATGACGATCAAGAGAGCCTAGATGTCAATGCCTTAAGCCCATCATCAAGCCAAAATGACTGCAGTAAGAGGCACAAGAAAGGAAACCAAAGAGTCTTCACGCCACTTGACATGAGCTTATCCTCCGCTCTCAATCACCTTGTTCAAAAGGGCCACCTTGTACCTTTGGAGTCCAATATGCCTCCTAATCACCCACCTCCTGGGTACAATGAATCCAAATATTGTGATTACCACCAAGACCAAGGCCATGAGACCGATAACTGTAAGAGGCTCCGTCACTCAATTCAGGATCTCTTGGATGATGCGCCGCACCCCAATCCAATCCACTACCTTGGTCTGGACCAACCTTGACCTATTTGTTTGAATGATCCCCTTCGTTGAGGACCATGAATGTTGAACCTGTGCAAGTGAAGTGGTGGTGTTTGGGACTTTTGCTGGCAAAGAAAATGAGGATGCTCTTTCAAAGAAATAAAAAAGGAATAAGTGAGTCACTGTGACATTCCATTTGAGACCGGGTCAAGTCCAGTTGAGTCTGTTGTGTGTTTTGTCTATTTCAAGTTTAGTCTTGTGGTCGAGTCCGTCTGTCATCAAGTTGTTATGAGTCTGTAATCCTTCTCTACTGATGGAATGAAGTCTCATTTTGCCTAATCTGATGTGCCTAGTCATAGATGCATGAATCGTTGAACTGAAGTGTCATTTTCAAATTACCATGGATATTACTATGCTAAAAAAATAGTTTTCTTTTTTTAACTCAAACAGAAAATCCTGAAAGG
The DNA here is from genome assembly GCA_033977485.1 of Hydrangea macrophylla. Lineage (NCBI taxonomy): Eukaryota > Viridiplantae > Streptophyta > Magnoliopsida > Cornales > Hydrangeaceae > Hydrangea > Hydrangea macrophylla. Next base: position 104,585,627 of record CM066994.1, read on the forward strand.
TCAAAGTCAATTTTGCGCTGACGCTGAAGAAAAGCTGAGAATTGAATAGTCTTACTTTAAGAATTTAAAGATGCTTTTGCTCAAATCTCAAAAAGACATGCTTGGAACTGACTTGGGGCTTGCCCAACACCCTTTTCCTACCATTTCGAAGCCTTAAGCCCAATCCAATTGGGAGCCACGCAATCTGTCCGATTGAAAGCAATGCAAACTTAACCCTTGATGGTAGCCAAACATCTCAGTGAGTTTCATCTCCACTTTCAAAAAAAAAAAAAAAGAAGAAAAGAAAAGAAAAAGCTCGCTAGGTTGAAAATCCGAAAGGGCACCTAGGCAAAAGTTAGAGCTGAAAAAGGTGTTGATTTCCAAAATCTGACCCTAGCCAGTCAAAATGTTAGAGAAAATTTTGATGAAACAAATGAGAGAATCATACGCCTCAAGATACATCTTAAGAACGTGCCAAGATCACATTTCAAAAGACACGGAATGACCACAAATAAATTCCGAGAGCTGACATGCACATTCTGGAATTCTGAGATTGCGATTGAAAGATCTCGCAAGAATCAACTACAATAAAAAGCAAAATTGACTGGCTAGGCGAAAGTGAAAAGGATCAATCCTCAAATCAAAACAAAAAGAAAAAGAAAAAGAAAAGAAAGGGAGGCTGAAACTGAATCTTCTTATTCAAAGCTACCACAAGTGACCTAAGTTTGAACTTCTCTGACGATTGATTTGAAAAACCCTCAACCAATTTCCTTCAAGCCTCGCCTTGAACTACGCTCGACCTGATTCCCGTTCGGGGATACGTAGGCAACCACAATGGTTCGGTCACCCCACCTACCTAAAAATCAACCCGCTTCTTTCCAACCATGGCCCGAACTACGTTGGACCTGATCCCCACTAGGGGGTACGTAGGCAGACTTTCAAAAAAGAAAAAAAGAAGGATGGCTCGCTAGGTCGAAAATCCGAAAGGACGCCTAGGCAAAAGTTAGAGCTAAATCCAAGGTGAGCAATAACAAAAGAGAGAAAAGAGCTTGCTAGGTCACCTCACTGGTGCCTAGGCAAAAGTTATGAGCATTTGAGAGATTAAAGTCACGGTCCATGCCTCAAGTCAGAAAATCACCTTCCACACTAGGGGCAAACTTTGGCTACTCGCCTCGTTTGCCTAAATTTTACTGTCTACCCTTCATACAAGGGGCAAACTTCGGTCACCTACCTCGTTTGCCCAAAACCTCCAATGAACCTTCCTCCAAACTAGGGGCAAATTTCGGTCATTTGCCTCGTTTGCCTACCAATCCCACTTTATGCCCTTCAAACTAGGGGCAAACTTCGTTTGCCACCCAATCCCTATACACCAATGGTAAGCCTTCAAGTCACAAACATTGTCTTGAACAGATGAAAATGGAGCATCTTTTATTCTATAAGCTAAGGCACTAATTCAAAGCACATCTTAGGAGAAGCAAAGAAATCGATTAGATTAGTAGGGAGGAATTTTCAAAAATAAGATTCACCATCAAAGTGATGCCACGTTAAGGCGAGAAGTAAACACAAAAGAGAAATGGTACATCATTTATGACAAGAGCACATTAAGTTTTGGCAAGTCGAGCTTGTTTCAGTGTCGAATGTGTCACCCTCGCGTGTCGGTGTCTGTCAGTTTTGAGTCTGTCATAGTCTTTTTCAGGAAAAGAGTCGGTCGTAGTCTCAAATGTGTAAGTCAATAGTGACGAATAATGAATTTTTTAAATCAAGTTATAAAGAGCATTCTAATGACAATGCAAGCAGGAGTACCAAACACTATTACTGCACCAGTTAAGGCGTCAGCATGAGAAGCGTCCAAACTTGGGGAAAATTTCATCCCTTTCCAAACCGCCAAAAGTTAACCATCATCTTCTAGCAACATAAGTCCATGAGTGGCTGTTGATGATCTTCTTTCATCTGTCCAACATAAGTCCATGAGTGGATGTTGATGATCTTTCTTTCTCCTAGCAACATAAGTCCATGAGTGGCTGTTGATCTTTCATATTTCTTCATGCAACATAAGTCCATGAGTGGCTGTTGATGATCTTCCTTTCTCCTAGCAACATAAGTCCATGAGTGGCTGTTGACTGTCATCTTTCTTTATGCAACATAAGTCCATGAGTGGCTGTTGATCTTTCATATTTCTTCATGCAACATAAGTCCATGAGCGGCTGTTGATGATCTTCCTTTCTCCTAGCAACATAAGTCCATGAGTGGCTGTTGACTGTCATCTTTCTTTATGCAACATAAGTCCATGAGTGGTTGTTGATCTTTCATCTTTCTTCCTAGCAACATAAGTCCATGAGTGGCTGTTGATCTTTCATATTTCTTCATGCAACATAAGTCCATGAGTGGCTGTTGATGATCTTCCTTTCTCCTAGCAACATAAGTCCATGAGTGGCTGTTGACTGTCATCTTTCTTTATGCAACATAAGTCCATGAGTGGCTGTTGATCTTTCATCTTTCTTCATGCAACATAAGTCCATGAGTGGCTGTTGATGATCTTTCTTCCTTCCTGCAACATAAGTCCATGAGTGGCTGTTGATCTTTCACCTTTCTTCATGCAACATAAGTCCATGAGTGGCTGTTGATGATCTTTCTTCCTTCCTGCAACATAAGTCCATGAGTGGCTGTTGATCTTTCACCTTTCTTCATGCAACATAAGTCCATGAGTGGCTGTTGATGATCTTTCTTCCTTCCTGCAACATAAGTCCATGAGTGGTTGTTGATCTTTCTTTCTTCATGCAACATATGTCCATAAGTTGCTATTGATTATCACCCTCCATCAGTGTCAAACCACCACAAATCATCTCTGTCATAAATAAAATACCTCGACTCCCATTTAATGGACGTATTTCCTTCTTCCTAGCAGAGTACATTATCCTTTAGCTCCCGGAGGCCCTGACCGGCCCTCTTGGATTGAGCGCTGAAAGAGATTCCCCGAGAACCCCGCATCATCCCCCAAGGACAGAAGCAGAAAGAAACCAGCTCCCGGAGGCCCTGACCGGCCCCCTTGGATTGAGCGCCAAAAGAGATTCTTCGAGAACCCTACATCATCCCCCGAGGACAAAAACCAATAGATACCAGCTCCCGGAGGCCCTGACCGGCCCCCTTGGATTGAGCGTCAAAAGAGATTCTTCGAGAACCCTACATCATCCCCCGAGGACAAAAACCGATAGATACCAGCTCCCGGAGGCCCTGACCGGCCCCCTTGGATTGAGCACCAAAAGAGATTCTCTGAAAACCCTACATCATCCCCCGAGGACAGAAACTGATAGATACCAGCTCCAGGAGCCCCTGACCGGCCTCCTTGGATTGAGCGCCAAAAGAGATTCTCCGAGAACCCTACATCATCCCCCGAGGATAGAAACCGATAGATACCAGCTCCCGGAGGCCCTGACCGGCCTCCTTGGATTGAGTGCCAAAAGAGATTCTCCACGAACCCCGCATCATCCCCCGAGGACAGAAACCAAAAGATACCAGCTCCCGGAGGCCCTGACCGACCCTCTTTTGGATTGAGCGCCAAAAGAGATTCTCCACGAACCCCGCATCATCCCCCGAGGACAGAAACCAAAAGATACCAGCTCCCGGAGGCCCTGACCGGCCCTCTTTTGGATTGAGCGCCAAAAGAGATTCCCCGAGAACCCTGCATCATCCCCCGAGGACAAAACCAGATAGATACCAGCCCCCGGAGGCCCTAACAGGCTCTTTTGAATTGGTCCCCGATCAAGAAAAAGAGATTCCCTGAGAACCCTGCATCATCCCCCGAGGACAAAAGCAGATAGATACCAGCTCCCGGAGGCCCTGACAGGCTCTCTTGGGTTGAGCACCGACAGTTTTGATCAACCGTGAGAGATTCAGAGATGGATCCTGGTCCCCGATCAAGAAAAGAGATTCCCCGAGAACCCTGCATTATTCCCCGAGGACAAAAGCAGACAGATACCAGCTCCCGGAGGCCCCAACCGGCCCTCTTGAATTGAGCGCCGAAAGATTTGATCAGCCGTGAGAGATTCAGAGATGGGTCCTGGTTCCCCGATCAAGAAAAGAGAGATTCCCCGAGAATCCCGCGTCACCCCCCGAGGACAGATACGGAAAGAAACTAGCTCTCACTACCCTCAGCAGAAAGTAACAAAAGAGGAACCGACTCCCGAAAATCGGCCGTCAGGAACAATCAGAACATCGCCCGCTTCCAGATCTCCTGATTATCAAGGGTTTTCTCATCTGTCCATTTCCATAGCTTTATCACAAGATCCCTCGGTCACCTTTGGCCGTCGTCTTCTAAAGAAAGCACATCTGATCTATCTCACTCATTTGCAAAGCACACTTCCCAAATTTCAGAAGTTGCCCCTAAACCCAGAGTCTTCTAAACCTGGATGTCCTTATCCGAGTCATCCACCACATCACAGTCGCAAACACTAGCACAACACCAGCCCACTCGGAGTGGCACATCCCACAGCACCTGCTCATACTAGGATCATAACACTGGACATGATAGGACTCATGACACGATTCATATCACATCCATGCATTGCATATCATCCTCATAGCATAACATCCGCATGTCTTGTTGTGCATGTGTGATTTGTTCCTTTGTGCCCTGAACTACGTCCTGGTCTGATTCCCCTTGGGATACGTAGGCAGCTCACGCAGAGCACGACCAGCACAAACCTCATCATCCTTTCATCTTTTGCAACGCTGTTTATCCTAAATCTATAGCCTCCAAAAAGTCATGTCTCTTCAAAGCTTTGGCACTCGCTTGCGACATGCGTTGCCTCGCAAGTTCATGCCAAAGAGGGGCAAACTGTAGACACCCCATTTTGTCGGCTATCAGATTTAGGAGACCCATAGCTTGGTGGTTCACAATGATCGTAAAAGACTCAAAAGGACTCTCGGAAGTCAGCTCTATCTCTCAGAATGCTCAGAATGACCAAAATGCCCCTGAAAGCCCGAAAACTCCCAGTTTGGTCCCAAAGTTCTGAAAACATGCTATGTCGTAAGAAAAGTGATAAAATGAGTTTTTAAGAAAAATCGGATGAAATCGTCAGCTCCCAGAGACCCCCGGAAGACCCGGAAGTTCCCGAAAAGTCCCCGTTGACTGGTTTGACCAAGGTTTGACCAGGTTTGACCAGGGTTTGACCAAGTTTGACCAAAGTCGTCCAAATTCACCAAAATCATTTTTAAATCATGAAAAAAAGTGTTAAAACAAGTTCCGAAAGAAAATCGAGTGAAAACGTCAGCTCCCGGGAACTCCCGGAGGTTTCTAGAACTTCCCGGGAATCCCAGGGTTGACCAGTTTGACCAGAATTTGACTTTGGAACCGGAGCGCTGTAACATTTTTCAAACATTTTTCATGGATACTAGAGGTCAATAGCTTTCCAACGGTATATCGCACATAATTTCCGGATTTAAAACGAATTTATTATGAATTTCCAAAGGCGAAAAAGGCGATCAAATTGGCTTTTATCGCGAATACCGCAAAACTTTTCAAAGTGACCTATCTCCGAACTATTTTTTATGTAAAGTAGACTCCATTACCTTTCCAACGGTATATCACAACCTCGATTTGGAGTTTGTATGCATTTTCTGTGAATTTCGGACGAAATAGGGCCTTTTCGCGAACACCGGAACTTCAGGGGGCCTAAACAGCATTATCCAGACGAAGGGAGGAGCACTGCCGCCGCGGCACTGGCCCAATACCGCCGCGGCACTCCCCTCCAGAACAGTCCATTTTTGTAATATATTTTGTGGTCCCATTTTGATTAATTAAAAGCCAAAACGACGTAGTTTTATGATTTCAGATGTTTGGAGCCAATGGGAATACTTTCTAAATCCCAAAACCACCCCAAGTTGGCCTATACAAACACCCCATTACTCTTCATTTTGGGGGAGTCAAATGCAAGTTTATAGAAAGTTTAGGAGAGAAAGTTGTAGAGATAAGGTTAGAGTAGAGAGAAAAGAAGCTTTCTTCTTTGATTTTCAAAATAAAAGTGCGTTCTAACTTTGTTTTTACTTCATTACTTCCATTTACTTCAACATTCAATACTCCCAACCACCATTTTAGTGAGCATTTAAGAGAATGGAAGCTTCTTCCATGTCTAGTGTCATTACATATGAGTGAAACACCAATCTACAAGTCTCATGCTCCATGAATATCATCTATTGATCATTATCTACTTGCTTGTTCATTTATTGTTCATCTCTTCTTATCCCATTTCTTTTTTGATTTTCTTTATTTACTTACTAGTTCATCATCATCTAAGTGATGACATGAAGTTTGGGGTGAGTGAATCCTTATGGATAGTAGCTCTTGACCTCAAAAACATGTTTGATAGATGACGATCATAACCTCAATACTTCCAAGGTATTCTTGGAATGTATTGAAGTTATGTTCAAAAATAAAATAAATCTCTCCAACAATCTTGGAGGTTCTTAATGATGAGTTTGATGTAGGTATTCTAAGTGGCTATGATCCTTATTGAGTGTTGAAAATATGTTTTCAAAACATCTATTTCAAAACCCCTCTCAATCCCTCTCATTTGGTTTCAAGAAACAAAACTTTGTTTTCTCCAAAATCTTCAAAACAATGAGTCAAAACAGTGAGTGAGTTGAGTTCAAAGATTTTTCTAGAACTCAATACTCAACATATGGATACAAGGCCACTTAGAAAGTATTCCTAACTCATTGGAGAACACCCATGATTTTTGGTTTGACTTGGAAGTACTTGGAAATGGTCCATTTGGGTCCCAACATTCCTTCCAAACATTCTGTTTTTGCTGTCACATCAGCTAGGTCAACTTAAGACCTCTTTTCCAGAAAACGTTTCCAAAAGGGGTGGTTCTAACTTATTTTTCCCTTGAAATTCAATGTCTTAGGAAACTTTCTGTATAAAATGGGCCTCTAGATCATTCTTTTTTATGTTCTAAGAGTTTTCAACATTTCAGTCGACAGTACGAACTCTGTTTCTGAGTGACCTCTGTTGTTTATATGATTTCTCTCAATCTGTGATAGTTATTAAGGATTGGATTTTTGGGTTGTGTTCTAGACACAATAAGCAACATCTCCATAAAAAATCATGCATTGAAAACATTCCTAACCCCTCTTTTCAAATTCCAAAAGATCATGCTACTGTTCTGTCCACTATTCATAGCAAGTACATTTCAACTTTCATTCTTTGATTTGATGCTCATATGCATTCCAAATTAGCTCATATCTTAGGAAGTAGTTCATACTACATTTGTACACATCCCATGTTAATTTCATTCATTCATTCATACACATTTTAGACTTCTAAGTCATTCTAGAAATCCATGCACACAAAACACACTACAACCTTTGCACATTTTAGATACATACATTGCATTCATGCAAGATTTGGGGTTTTTGTAACTCTTAATCCAAGGAGATTATAAGGAATGAACTTGATCACACATTCATGCTTCCCCTTTGATCTAATCATCCTTTCTCATCCGTCCCGGGGATTGAGAGATCTTCTTTTCTCAAAGAATAACATGCATCATACTAGCTTGTTAAGCATATTTTGATTTCTTTGTTTATTTGTTTCAAGAACAATTCATGTCCCCCTTTAGATTAGGAAAACTTGATTAATTGATATATGATTAGACGATTTTTCCTAGGTTTATTTGTGTGATCTTTCACTTCGCATTGTGTGATATTTGGCTTAGATCTTATGAATGATATCTTATCTTTAGATCTTTCATTTGAAGTTTCTTATGTGATGTAATATACTATCGTAGTATTATTTGTCGAACCATACCTAGTATAAGATGATTATTTGGATGCTAATTGAGGCCCATCGAAAGACGGGGCGAGTTGAGGGTGTTTTAGTCGCGACAAAGGCTCCTTCCTCTCTCGTACCAAAACCCCGAACCAAGTTCTTTGGTTATGAAGGGCCGGTGCCCTTATCCGCTTGGGTGAGTCAAAGTTAGGTTTCTTGGTTCCTTAAAGACCAAGTGGCGACTCTGTATCTGTTTTCAACAGACCTATTTTCTTTCTTTGATTCAAATCAATTTCAAAACAATCTAAAACAAGAGAAGTGGTCCGATTTCGCGTGTCCACAGAGAGGGTGACCAGATAGTCACTTGCGGTCGAGTCCTTCTTCGTTCCACACCCTTCGCCAGAGTCTATGAGGGCTACTGATACCCTCCAGGGTTCCGCGCTTATAGCTGTCCTAGCCGGTCTATCTCTTCAGGGTTTCGTGGATCCTCCATCAGGGTACGTAGCCTTCCGGGCTGCGAAGCTGATGAGGAACTTCCCTTTGATGGAGGTGACCCGGGTGAGTTTCTTGTAGCCTTTTCCTTATCTTTATTTTATTTTCTTAAAATGTGCGTATCCATTTTCTCACTGGATTCATTCTTTATTCGCAGCCTGTCCCTACTGCTGCTCGGGCTACTGCTTTACCGCCCTGGGATTGGACCCTTAGGATAGTCTCCTACGGCGAGCAGACTACCACGACCGTCCCCAGATATCAGGTGGGAGCTCCTACTGTACCGCTCCAGTATGACCATGTCCCGCGGGACTACGCGGAGGAGGGCCTACTCTATGCTCACAGCGTGAGGGAGTGGATTTATGGCCGAGAGTGGAGGGTAATCTTACTCTAAATCTTGCTTTATTTAAAACTTTTTATTTTGACACTCTAACCCTTCTTTCTTTGATTCAGGCTGATGGAGCGCGGGCAGCTGCTGAGGCCCACATGAGAGCTTTGGTAAAGATGAAATGCCCATTTTATATATCACCTTGCTTTTATCTTTCCAATTGATTTAATTATGTCCTGACAATTTATTTTGCTTACTCTGTCCAGGAGGAATAGGTTGGTGATCTGTCCCGACAGGTGGGAGAGCTCTAGCACCGTCTTCGGCAGTTTGGTATCCCTCTCAGCGATGCCCTTGGAGGTAGCGGTGCTGGACGTGGTGGAGGTGGCGGTGAGGGCACCAGTAGCGGCAGAGGCAAAGGCAGAGGAGGAGGTGGACGTGATGGGAGCGACACCGAGTCGGATGAGGAGCCCCTCAGACGCGTAACTCGCCAGACTCGAGGCCGGGGCCGTGACTGACTTTCTCTTCCTTTATTTTTTAGCGTTTTTGGAGAGGACTTATACTGTATTCTGGATGATTGTATATACACATGCACACACTTTATTCTGGATGGCAGCTTCAGGATAGCCGGTAGGATAGACACTTGCTTTTATCTTTTCTGTTTATTCACCGTATGCGTGACCATAGCTTGGTCCTTTTATTATGCTGAATTTTCCTTTGTCTGCCGTACGTGGGACCATAGCTTGGTCCCGTCTTTATTTTAATTTTGGATGCTTTGATCTCTTTTTCTTATTACGAAATGAAAGTAAATGGAATGAATGAATGTATTGATCATTGTTGCACGTGCTGCGCACGTTTTATTGTTCTCTATTTGGTTTTCTGTTTGCAGGTGGGCTGAAAGTGCTACAAACAGACCCTGGCCAATGAAAAGCCCGGAACGGCACTTAGTTAGGTCTCAGCGGCACTCGGTGACTGTCGCAGTGGCAGTCAGCAAATGCCGCAACGGCACTCACGGACTGCCGTGCGGCACTTCATCGAGTGCCGTTCTACTTTACCGAGTGCCGCCCTGACTCCAGGCAGATCTATCTCTATTTATACCCTTTTGTCTTCAAAACTCCGCAAAACACCACCCTCTTTCATTCTCCCCTATCTCAAATGGCCCCCGTTAGCTCTCAAATCCTTTTCCCATGGATGGATACCCTCTCCGGTATTGATAAGCTCAACTTTAAGTGTTTCAGGCTAAACGACCTCTTTTCCTTCCGACGAATGATTCTAAACTAAAGTTTGCTTCAAGCCACTACCCGATGTTGGGATCCTTCGCTCCATGTCTTCCGTTTCAGTCATCAAGAGATTTGTCCTCTATTTCAAGAGTTCAGTGCTATCCTTCATACTGACCCTTCCGCGAATCTGACTGTTCCTCCGGTGTAAGCTGGGTATGTTCATGACTTGGCGGCTCTTCTCCATATATCCCGCGGTGCCGCGGGCTCTTTCATTCATGACAGATAGGTCAACTTTGAGCGTCTCTCCTCGATTTATGCTCTCGTTGGGGATCCTTACGACAGCGGGCATCAAGTTACACGGCGTAGCGCTCTATCGATTGCTATGCTTTCTTACTTCCTCTTTCAGTCGTCCTCCGACATTCTCATACCTATTGCCTGTGGTTTGAGAGAGATGAAGAGCGCAGTCATGCTAGTTCTTGGTGAGACTCTGATAGGTCTGGATCATGCCCATGCTACTGGGGCCATGTTATCTGTCAGGGCACCTTTTATTCTGCAGATTTGGCTCATGGAGCATTTGGACCTCTTTATACATCCTTCCCATCTTCGCGGGTCACTTCTTTATGATCGTATGGAGATTCACAGCTTATTTCAATCTGCCGATGCATGGCTTGGTTGGCTCCAAGGCCTCTCTTCTAGTGATATCTGCTGGGTTTGTCCGCAGTGGATTCATCGCTCTATTGCTGTGCGTCTTCCTGGGCAACCTGGCATCTGGCTGCCAGGCTTACGTGCCACTACCTTCTACATTCCTGATCGGGTGGTCTGTCAGTTCGGACTTTTGCAGGATACTACTGAATCTGTGACTGCTGATTTCACCAGGGGGTCCACTTTGTGCCCTCCTATTGTGAAGGCTTTCATCGAGGCTTGGCACAGTAGAATGGCTGCTCCGTTCCTGAGGATTCCTGCTCCGACTGTGCCTACTACCGAGTATCTTCTAGAGATTCAGGCTTTGGTTGCGAGACGAGCTTGACAGACACATGCATAATAAGGAGACGAAAACAGGAAAAAGCTTGCCATTTTACAAAACTTTCTGACTGACCCTGCCTACTCTTTTACGCTTTCGAATGTGTTTTTTTTTCTTCAAGAAGTGTTGTCATCTTTAAGAAAGTTCTAACATGCTTAATCAAAGTGTTCACTCCTTCGATTAATCTTTTATGAAGATTTATCCTTTCAATGTTTTTACTCGGCTCTTTACTTTGCTTTAAAGCTTTACCATGAATCTTAATTTGTTTCTTTATGGTACTTATTTTGATAGCCAGGTGATCCAAAGGAGGGTTTTGTATCTGGGTTCTTCGGCTAGCAAACAAAGTTTGCCCCTAGTTTAGCATAGGGCTTTTTTTTAATTTTTTTATTTTTTTATTTTAGGTTTTCATGGGCCGAAGGCTTTTGAGAGCCCGCCTACTTATCCCGGAATGGGTATCAGGCCTACAGTAATTCGGCTTAAGGCTGCACAGAAAAGTGCCAATCAGGCAATTATTTATTGACCGAACCGAGTAGGTTGCCTACGTATCCCCTAACGGGAATCAGGTCAAGCGTAGTTCATCGAGGTAGGAGGTTTTGAAAGAAACGGTTTCAAGCCAAATATTTCTTGAGGCAATCGAGGTTAATTGGTTGCATAAATTCAACTCCGTCCAAGTCCATGAGGTAGGCCGCCCCTCCAGAAAGGAGAGTCTTTATGATGAACGGCCCAACCCAGTTGGGTTTAAACTTTCCTCTGGAGTCATAAACGGGCACTTTCAGTTCTTTGAGGACTAGGTCACCCTCAGCAAGCTTCCTTGGGTGGACTTTTTTGTTGCAAGCACGAGCTATTCTCTTCTGGTATCCTCGAGTATGGTTTATCACAGCCAGCCTCTTCTCATCGAGCAACATCAGCTCTTCATACCTTCCTCGTATCCATTCTGATTCGGTGATCTCACACTCTGCCAATACCCTAAGAGAGGGTATCTCTACCTCGACTGGGAGAATGGCCTCCATGCCGTAAACCAGTGAATAAGGTGTAGCTCTTGTAGAATTCCTTACAGAGGTCTGGTACCCCCACAGTGCGAATGGCAGCTTCTCATGCCAATCTTTGTATATATCCGTCGTTTTCTCCAAGATTGCTTTAACATTCTTATTTGCTGCTTCTACTGCTCCATTCGTCTGAGGCCTATACGGGGATGATTGATGGCGAGTGATCTTATACTTCTCTAAGAGCGGGATGACCTCTCCTTGGAAATGACTGCCATGATCGGAGATGAACTTATTCGGGACCCCATACCTGCAGATTATGTTTTTCTCGATGAAACTCACCATGTCTTTTGCTTTCAAAGTTGCATATGAGGCTGCTTCTACCCCTTTGTAAAATAATCGATTGCCACGATTATATATCGGTGCCCATTGGAAGCCTTCGGGACTATCTCACCAATGATATCAATCCCCCATACGGAAAATGGCCAAGGGGTGGTCATGCTATAGAGCTGTGACGGCGGGGTATGCATCAGATTTGCATGAATCTGACACTTGTGACACCTTTTAACATATTCGCAACAGTCTTTGTCCAAGGTCGTCCAATAGTACCCCTGTCGGATGATCTTCTTTGCCAGCATGTGCCCATTCATGTGGGGCCCACACACTCCCTCATATACTTCCTCCATCATTCTTTTAGCTTCCTTCCTATATAGGCACTCCAGATTGTACCCGGTGTAGGACTTCTTCCATAACTTATCTGCATAAATCACAAATTGAGCGACGAATCGTCGAATTGCCTTTCTGTCCTTCTCTAAGGCTCCTTCGGGGTATTCTCCTTCTTTGATGAACTTCCACACATCTTCATACCAAGGCATTTCATCCTCTCTTTCTATGGCCGTGATCATTTCAAATGATGGTCGATTCCTCACTTCTATGGACAGCGGGATCATGGCAGTTTTGGAAGAGATTCGGATCATTGAAGCTAAGGTATCCAAGGAGTCGGCTAATTGATTTTCTTCACGAGGAAGGTGGTAAAAAGAAATCTTCTTGAATTACGCTTTCAGACTTTCCAGGTAATCGTGGTAAGGTCTCAATTTCTCATGCTTTACCCTCCAATCCCCTCGGACTTGGGATATGATCAAATTAGAATCTCCGAAGACATCAATCTATTCGACTTTCAAAGTCAAGGCTGCTTCCATCCCAATTATGCACGCTTCGTACTCTGCAGTGTTGTTGGTTGAGTTATACTTGAGTTTGACGGCTAATGGGGTAGGGGCCCCATCAGGCGCTATGAGAATGATTCCAACTTCGTAACCTAGTTGGTTGGCTGCTCCGTCGAAGTACATTTTCCACAAGTCATCCTTTACCTCCATTATTCTTTCATTCGGGAACTTAAATTCTCCCTCGTCCTCGGATTCTATAGCGAGGTCGGCTAAAAACTCATCGACAGCCCTTCCTTTTACAGACTTGGCATTGACATACTTGATGTCGAACTCAGCTAGCATCATGGTCCAACGGGAAATCCTACTGGTCAAGACGGGTGCACCAAACCAACGCCCAACAGGCCTTTTCCAAGGGCGAATACTTTAACTCATATCCGACCATTCTTTTGCTCAAGTAGTAAATGGCCTTCTCCAAGTGCCCCTCTTCTCCTTCCTAGGCCAACATATACCCCATCGAATCTTCGAATACGGAGAGATAAAGCAGCAAGGGTTTCCCAAGTGATGGTGGTGACAGGACAGGTGGGTTTTGGAGGTAAGTTTTGATCTTATCGAAGGTTTCCTGACACAAGGCATCCCACTCGAACCTCTCTCCTTTTCTGAGTAACTTAAATAGCGGGTCGCAGGTCAAGGTGAGTTTGGAAATGAAGCAGCTGATGAACTGTATTCTCCCCAAGAATCCTCTCAATTCTTTCTCATTTTTTGGTGGGTTCATTTCGGTTATGGCTTTTATTTTGGTCGGGTCTACTTCGATCCCCCTTTGGGTAATAAGGAACCTTAACAATTTTCCTGTGGTAACTCCGAAGGTACATTTCTGTGGGTTTAGCCTCATTTTGAACTCCCTCAATCTCCCAAAGAACTTTCTCAAAGCCTCTAGGTACCTTCCCCTCTCTTTGGATTTCACAATCATATCATCCACATATACCTCCACCTCTTTGTGGATCATGTCGTGTAGTAAAGTGGTGGCGGCCCTCTGATAGGTCGCACCTGCATTCTTGAGTCCAAATGGCATGACCCTATGGCAATATGTCCCCCATGAAGTGATGAACGTGGTTTTCTCCCTATCCTCGGGTGCCATGAGGATTTGATTATTCCCAAAGAATCCATCCATGAAAGATAGAAGCTCGTGCCCCACAGTGTTATCAACCAATACGTTGATGTGGGGTAATGGGAAATCGTCCTTAGGGCTAGCTCTGTTTAAATCTCTAAAATCAACGCAAACCCTAACACGACCATCCTTCTTTGGGACAGGCATGATGTTTGCAATCCACTCAGGATACTCAGTGACCATCAAGAATCCAGCCTTTAATTGCTTTTCAACCTCCTCTTTTACTTTAAGTGCCCATTCTGGCCTCATTCGCCTTAATTTTTGTTTTATGGGTTTTGAATTGGGAAAGAGAGGAATGTGGTGCTGGACTATTTTTGGATCAATACCTGGCATATCATTATAAGACCATGCAAAGACATCTTTGAACTCATTTAATAGATTGATTAGTTCTTTGCTTTCTTTATTACTAAGCGTTGAGCCAATAAAAACATTTTGAGGTTTGTCTTCATTTCCCAGATTAATTGTTAGGGTGTTCTCTATGATTTTGCATGCAGACTCATTTTCCTTTTCAACTAGTTTGTGCAATTCATTAGGTATTTCGTATTCATCACATTCATTAAGCGCATTCGAGTAGGCGGTATCAGTCATACTTTCATCAATTTTGTTAGGAGTGATTACAACAGACATAGCAATAGTGAGACACCTCATTTGGGCCATTACATACTCTGGGGGAGGGGGGTACTTATCACTAGACTCAAAGACCCACTCCTTGTTGACTCCCTGCTTGAGCTCCATAGTGTTATATCCCGGCAGTCCCCCGGTTTCCGTCTTCTCTTCCTTTTCTGGCTTCGGCTCTTCTTCCAGCGCATCCTCATCACTCTCCTCCTCAATCTCGACTTCCAGGCCCTTGTCTTCTTTCCCTTTTTCTTTGGCTTTCACCCCTTCTTCACTCAACAGGTCCTGCATGACCGGTCCATCCAATACACTAATCCAATCGTTGAACGTAGCAAACTTTTCAAGCATTTGCAAAAACGAATCTTTGTACTCGGAGAATTCATGGGAGAAAAAGATCTCGAACCCCGGCTTTAAACACTTGTCTTTCTGGTCCATCCATGGCTCTGGGAAGCCACAGAAGGGGAAATCTTTTCCTTCCTTCGTAAAATATCCACTGAACGTCTTCAGGTAAGGGTCTAGTGGTGCATCGATGGCCTTTTTCTTTTCCCTCAGTTCCTTCTTTGTCGACTGGTATCGTAGGCCATGAATGTGAGTCTGAGTTGGAATGAGCGGGAATTCCAGCATGCCCTGAAGGTTCTTTCCTAATCCCATGCCTGGGAAGAAACCCATCTTTTTCATTATCCTTGCGACCACTGGACTGGCATACTGATCAAAATGGAGCGGTAGAAACTCTCTTGGCTTTTCCTCTTCCAGCACGCTGATGAACTCGAACCCCCCTATTTTTGCTTCTTCTTCTTGCAATTGAAGTTCTAAGACCGGCGCGCTTGATGATGCTTCGAACGAACGAGCCCAGTTGTCTCCGAGGATATCACAAACTTTATTCTCCCATACATACTTAACCTTTTGATGGATCGTTGACGGTATAGCACCCAAACTATCCAACCAAGGCCTACCTAGCAACAGGTTTAAGGAAGCGGGAATATCGATGACCTGGAATTCAGCTTCTTTTCCGAAAGGGCCGATGACCAGACGAAGGAGGACTATCCCCATGACCGTTCTCTGGGTGTTGTCGTAGGCTCTTACCTTTTGCTCAGATGGTATAAATGTTGACTCATCCAAGCCCATTCGCTTAGCCGTTCGGAAAGGACACACGTTGAGGGCCGACCCATTGTCAACCAGGCAAGCAGGCACGACGTTTGCCAAGCATTCGACAATGACATATAATGGTTTGTTACGCACGGGCCCTCCCGAAGGCAAGTCATTTGATGAGAAGGTAATAGCCAAAGTTGGGATTTTGCCGATCAGCCCTATGAGGTCCTCAGGGGTGGTGTCGATAGACACGTCAGATTGGTTCAGAGCGTCTAGGACCGCCTGCCTATGGCGTTTGGAGGCAATCAGCAATCCCCAAATAATGATATTGGCCTGGGTCTTCTTCATCTTCCTTAGAACCCTGTCTTCTTCCTCTTCTTCATTCATCTTCCCTTTTCCTTTGTCTAGATCTCTTCCCGGATGATCCTCTTCTAGCTCATGTGGTTTAGAGTGTCTGCCAGACCGAGTTAAATGACTGATTTCTTCCCTTACCCACAGATTGTCAACTTTTGAATCAACTTTCGAAGTACCCTCCACCACCTCTGTTTCTTTGTCGCTCTCGTACCAAAGATCATCTTCTACCTGGTTCTCGTCTCGACTGTCACTCCCTTGAATCCACCAGTCTAACTGTCCCATTTCATTCTCCTTTGGCTGATCCTCCAAAGCACAAATTGTCAAATCCTCAAGTAGCTGGTATGGCTTTCTTGGTGTCCCGGCCTTAGTGATTAGCCTAGATGGATCGTTCTTCTATCCCCAAGAGATGAAGGCCCTGCGGTGGTGGTACGTCTCAATGATTCGGAAGCGGATTTCTAGTAACATTCAGAGCTTTGGTGGGGGGTTCCGAAATTACCTTGTTACCAATGAGGTCCTGAATCTCGTGCCTTAATCTCATACACCTATTCGTTGAGTGACCCTTCTGCTGATGAAATTTGCAAAAGAGGTCCCCTTGAAAATTTAGCGGAAGCGGACTTGGTAGGGGTCGGGATTCCAACTGACGGAGATGCCCCTTGGCTAACAGCCTATCGAGGGCGGTTGACATTGACACTCCCAATTCTGAGAACTTCCTTGGTACTTTATCCCCTCCTCTCCTCGGTGTTATGTCGAATTTCCTTTCTGGTCCATTTAGTGCATTGACATCGGTAGGGCAAAAGTGACCCCCTGCTTGTCCTCCGTTGGATCCATAGTTTGGCCTCCTGTACCAATTTGGTTACTCCTCTTTCTTGATTATCCCTTCTTGGATCGTATCCTCTATCTTTGTCTCGACATCGAAAACCTCAGCAAAGGTGTTGATTGACTAGAATCTCATCTTTTTCTGATACACTAGCTGTGGATTCTTCATCAGCATTCGGATCTGGTCCTTCTCAGACGGTCTTTGCACCATTTTAGCTGCCTTTTCCCTCCATCTGCTCACGTATTCGGCGAATGATTCTTTGCTCCCTTGCCTAGTGGTCTCCAAATCTCGGACGGTGACATCCAAATCTTGATTGTACTCGTACTGTGCCACAAATGCCTTAATTGCTTCCTCCCACACCCTGGTTTTGCTTGGTTCGAGAGTAAGATACCAGGATAGAGCAACTCCAGTCAAAGTTTGTTGGAATAGGACCGCCATCATGATTGTGCTTAAGCCGCTTGGTTGGAAAGCCCCAATACACATTCTTATATGGTTGCGAGGATTGCCGGTCCCATCAAAATTGTCAAGAACTGGCATCTTAAACCTGACAGGCAGTGTCTCACACACCCCATCATACAACCCCTCCAGTTCCATCAGATAGGCATTAACTCCCTGAGCCTTGCGCATCACCCTTTCCAACTTATCTATTTTCTCGGTTAGTAACTTCTCCTTCTTAGCTTTCTCTCTGTCTCTGTTGGCTCATAGTGCATCAGTCCATTGTGCTTCCTGATCATCGAACCAATCTCCTTCCCCTCCTCCCAAAGGTGGATCCATAATAGGCGGAACTACATGTGGTGGTCGGCGATTCAGCTCCTCTATCATCCCCATCATGCGGTTTATATTTTTGGCCTGTCGCCTCATTTGCTCTGCTTGTTGATCTACAAGTATTCTTAACCCGGCCATTTCTTCGTTGTTTCTTTCTTCAACCATGTCAGCGTATTCTCTTCTTACCAGCCTGGCCGTGGGATCCCTAAACCACGCTTGATTTGACGTTGATGCTATTTTCGCTCCTACAACAAATTTTGAAATTTTCCCTTTTAAAATCTTTTTATCTTCCTTTTATCACGCAAAGATACTTTTGAAAAAAAACTTTCCTTTTATATGTCACACGGATCAATGCATGTGTGCGTGTGTGCCTATTCTATATGCCAAAAGAGAAAATCCTAATCCTAACACATAAGCATATAAGCACATAAAATTCTCACCCATGTCCAGTGCGCTGATTTCTCCTCTCATTGTGATCCTTACTACCCTTTCAAAGGTCGGGTGTTCAAATTTTTTTTCAAAAGACATGATGAGATCTTTCAAAAACAATTCTCAAGGATTTTGAATGAGAATGTAAAAATATTTCTCAATAAAGATGATTGGATCAAAACTTTGCTTTTAAAAAGCATTCCTTCCCAAAAACAATTCCCAAAATTTTTGATTTTTCCTTAGAAGATGATCATGTGAAAATATACCTTAACAAAGGTTAGTTTGGAGTTTTAATTAAAAAGTGAGCCCCAAAGATTTTTTTTTAAAAAAAAACGATTGAAAATTTTTGGAATAAAGATGGCAAGAACTGTTTGCCTTCAAAGATGGACTCAAAACTCTTTGGGTAGGAGGTTCACATGATCGGATTATCACCGTACTTTCCATGAATTCAGATGCATACAAGGTCAATGATGCTTAGCTAACATGATATAAGAAGTATAATCTTATAATAAGGGTTCGGCATGTTCTCCAGATATCGTGGAATCATGAGGAGAAATTGCTAAAAGGTGATTAAAAGTTTATACATCTTTTATCAAGCAAGTATTGTCATCATCTCAAGTAATCCCTTCCGGGCATACAAAACTTCCTAGCATATAATCCTAATCAAGAGTTGATTTCCTAAGATTGAAAGGTTCTATGGAAACTACTGTGCAAAAGCTGGGTTTTGGTCAAATGAGGGACCCTTGACATACATCCGATATGATGCTTAATATACCAAATCATGGTACGAGATCAAGGGTGATCACACAGTCCCATGATGACTTGACCGACCGGGTTGCGCCGAGCCTCCAAGGTCATAGTTCTGTGCAATCGACTGGCTGGACATGCAGGTGAAATGCAACAGGCACACAAAGATTAATTAATTCGATTAAAAGGATGCTTTCAAGTCTAATCCTCAAGTGAACCCAAAATCAGAATTCTGGTCTGCGAAACCAGAGATTCTGGGTTCGATCCCCAGCAGAGTCGCCAGTTTGTGGATATCGCAATATTTCCTACCCACAGCTTTTTCTTTTAAAGTTCTTGTAAATTTCAAATTGAAAACAAATGAGTTGCCACTTAATTTTTAAAAGGAAAAATTAAGAAACCATTTTTTAAAGTAAACTGATCTTTTTAGAAACCAGAGATTAACTAGGTCCGGGGATTATGGAATAAGAGAGGAAGGAGCCCATCGGACTAAAACACCCTCTCTTATCCTATCTTGCGATAGGCCTCTACTCAACATCATTCTAATCGAATTATTAATTTAAATGTGCCCTCAAATAATACATATGTATAAAATATACATTACAAAAGCATGTCTAAAGGGTGTAAGATTGCAAGTGATAAAATATCATTCAAAAGCCACGTAATTCAGGTAGCAAGCAATATGATATACAACAAAGAACAAGAGAACTTACCCGAGATCCAGCCGCGATTATTAAACGTGCAATGCATGCGATTAAATAAAACCTAGGAAAAGAGTCTCTAATCCATATATACAAGTAGAGCAATACCTAATTCTAATGTGTCGCGCATAAAGGTCAAGAAAATCGATAAAATCAAGAAATTAAAATAGATTAAGAGGAGTTTGAGAAATCGTACCTTAATAGCGCTACAAAACAAAGGGTTAGTCCACATGATATACGTTATGTAAAGTTGGATTTTAAATAACAATCCTAGACTTCTAGCTTAAATCTATCAAATTAAATCTAAAGCAAACAAGTCCTAATTACAAGCATCGAGCCATATGAATATGTACATAAAGAGAATAAATTATTGGAGTACTCAATGATTTAGATCACTTAAACTTTGAATTCAAGCTTAACTAATCATTATTAAAACATGGTTTGACCCTTAACTCATGAAAATATCATCTAAGCCATTATTCATAAGATTGGTTAACATTATTGCAGAATTCTGAAAATTGCAAAGAGCAGACCAGATCTTTAAGAAAATAAAAAGCATGCTTACCGTGGTTTGATCTTGATGATTTTTAGACACAAGATGCCTCTGTGTGTCTAGTTTCTAACCCAAAAAAGAAATCAAAGTTCCAACGGTTGGATCTCCGGGAATTGGACAAAAATCAGACATCACGCAGTATTCTACAACCTTCTGTCCAGAATTCTTGCACGATTTTCTAAAAATAGCAAACAAATCAGAAATGCTTTGTTCTTTCTAGGGTGACTTCCTAACACATTGATCTACTTAGAAAAAATTATTTTGGGTCACAAATACTTTATTAAGGTTCTGATTTGCTTATTTCAAAAGGGTGTTGCTGCTCTGAAACTCTGGGCAGATTGTAGTGTCTTCACAAAACTCATGACCAAACCACTTTAAACATGAAATCTCCTTAAAACAAAAATTACAGTGGTAGAACATTATGTTATTGACATTTTCCCGTTGGTTTCACTTGATTCCAACGGTTAGATTTCCAACTAAAAATCCTTGATCAAAAATAGTATGTGAATCCACTGTTTCATTGTCTAGTTCAACTTTTATTTATTAACCCCAACTATTGAACCATGAAGTTGGACTTAAACTAAACCATTTTCTCCTACCATTTGATAGTCATTGGAGGCTAAAGACCTTTATATTTGTAGAGTTCAAATGAAGTATGAATGGACTTTATGAAATCTCAAGATAATGAACCTAAACCATGGGAATGGGCTTAGACTCAATACTACTTTCTCCTACCATTTGATGGTCATTGGAGATGGAGATGTGACTAATACTCATGAGCTTCTAAGGAATATAGAAAGGATTCCATGAAACACCAAGCTAGAGGACCCAAACCATAAATATGGACTTAGATCCGTCTATTTGCTTATAAAATGAAGTGATGATCAAACTTTGAATCCCATGTGGAGCATAAGCTTACATGAGATTCAAGACATCAAACTCAAGAGTTTTCAAGAGAGATATTGAAGATCTCTAAGAGTCTCAAGAGTGAAGTAAAAAAAAAGACACACAAAGAAAAGAATGAAACAAAGAAAAAACTAAGTAGTTTAAAGATTAAAGACTTAAAAGAAAGAAAGAAAAGAAATAACTCATGGTTAGAGGATCACCTCCAAGCTATCCTCAAAGCTTCTCTACTTTTAAAATCTTCCAAACTCTTCTCCAAGCTCTCCAAACTCTCTTTTTCTTTTTTCTCTCCAAAAATGTATTAGTGTAATGGTATATTCTCCTTGAATATTGTTGATGATGTTGTTGTATGTCCTCCAAAGGAGGATCCTCCTTCTTTTATAGACAAAATTACCAAGTATTTTCAGTGAATTCGGAGTAAAAGATAGGTGTAAATGTCTCATTTGGTGGTACAATACGTACTTCCTGAAAATAGACAGACTGCTGCACAAGGCGGCAGTCAAAAATCACTTGCGACAATCAGTGGATGCCGCGGCGGCATTCCGTGACTGCCGCGCGGCTCTTAGTAAGTGCCGCGGAAAATTATTAATGGACGTGTTTTAGTTAGCCTTACTTTATCAGTTTTTTGTTTTTATCCGCATACATATACGTATTGTACCACACAATACGGACTGTTAAAGCAAACGGCAGTCAGAAATTGTTGGCGGCACTCGGTAAATGCCGGGCCGGCACTCAGTGACTACCGTTCCGCACTCACTGAATGCCGTTCGGCACTCACTAAGTGCCGCCAAATACTGCCGTGTGCCTTTTTTTGTTGAACTTCCCTTTTTAGGTCTTTTCTTTCTTCCTTTTTCTTAAAGATAATTATTTTCGAAGATCTTTTCCAAAAAATGATATTTTATATCTGAATTCTCCCAAATACTTGGCATTTTCTTCTTTCTGTGAAATTTTATCGCGTTTGGAGAACTTTCTGAAGAGCTTGGAATGCTTCGAATCTTTCGGTCCTTATCATCATTGGACGTGGAGGTGACGCTCTCCTAAATTCATCGTTTGGTCAAAATTGGGGTGTCTGCAGCAACAGTCACGGTGTGCCGCTGCAGCATCCACTGACTGCCGGAAGTGATTTTTGACTACCGCCCTGTGCAGCAGTCTGTCTATTTTCAGGAAGTACGTATTGTACCACCAAATGAGACATTTAAACCTATCTTTTACTCCGAATTCACTGAAAACACTTGGTAATTTTGTCTATAAAAGAAGGAGGATCCTCCTTGGGATGACACACAACAACATCATCTACAATACATAAGAAATCATTACCACTATAACAACACATATTTGAAAGAAAAAGAGAGTTTGGAGAGCTTGGAGAAGAGTTTGGAAGATTTTAAAAGTAGAGAAGCTTTGAGGATAGCTTGGAGGTGATCCTCAAATCATGAGTTATTTCTTTTCTTTCTTTCTTTTAAGTCTTTAATCTTCAAACTACTTAGTTTTTTCTTTGTTTCATTCTTTTCTTTGTGTGTCTTTTTTTTACTTCACTCTTGAGACTCTTAGAGATCTTCAATATCTCTCTTGAAAACTCTTGAGTTTGATGTCTTAAATCTCATGTAAGCTTATGCTCCACATGGGATTCAAAGTTTGATCATCACTTCATTTTATAAGCAAATAGGTGGAACCAAGTCCATATTTATGGTTTGGGTCCTCTAGCTTGGTGTTTCATGGAATCCTTTCTATATTCCTTAGAAGCTCATGAGTATTAGTCATATCTTCATCTCTAATGACCATCAAATGGTAGGAGAAAGTAGTTTTAAGTCTAAGCTCATCTCTATGGTTTAGGTTCATTATCTTGAGATTTCATGAAGTCCATTCATACTTCATTTGAAATCTATAAATACAAAGGTTTTTAGCCTCCACTGACCATCAAATGGTAGGAAAAAATGGTTTAGTTTAAGCCCAACTTCATGGTTTAATAGTTGGGGTTAACAAATAAAAGTTGAACTTGACAATGAAACAGTGGATTCATAAACTGTTTTTGATCAAGAATTTTTAGTTGGAAATCTAACCGTTGGAATCAAGTGAAACCAACGGGAAAATGTCAATAACATAATGTTCTACCACTGTAATTTTTGTTTTAAGGAGATTTCATGTTTAAAGTGGTTTGGTCATGAGTTTTGTGAAGACACTACAATCTGCCCAGAGTTTCAGAACAGCAACACCCTTTTGAAATAAGCAAATCAGAAACTTAATCAAGTATTTGTGACCCAAAATAATTTTTTCTAAGTAGATCAATGTGTTAGGAAGTCACCCTAAAAAGAACAAAGTATTTTTGATTTTGTTTCTATTTTTAGAAAATCGTGCAAGAACTCTGGACAGAAGGTCATAGAATACTGAGTGATGTCTGGTTTTTGTCCAATTCCCGGAGATCCAACCGTTGGAACTTTGATTTCTTTTTTGGGTTAGAAACTAGACACACAGAGGCATCTTGTGTCCAAAAATCATCAAGATCAAACCACGGGAAGCATGCTTTTTATTTCTTAAAGTTCTGGTCTGCTCTTTGCAATTTTCAGAATTCTGCAATAATGTTAACCAATCTTATGAATAATGGCTTAGATGATATTTTCATGAGTTAAGGGTCAAACCATGTTTCAATAATGATTAGTTAAGCTTGAATTCAAAGTTTAAGTGATCTAAATCATTGAGTACTCCAATAATTTATTCTCTTTATGTACATATTCATATGGCTCGATGCTTGTAATTAGGACTTGTTTGCTTTAGATTTAATTTGATAGATTTAAGCTAGAAGTCTAGGATTGTTATTTAAAATCCAACTTTACATATCGTATATCATGTGGACTAAGCCTTTGTTTTGTAGCGCTATTAATGTATGATTTCTCAAACTCCTCTTGATCTACTTTAATTTCTTGATTTTATCGATTTTCTTGACCTTTATGCGCGACACATTAGAATCAAGATTTTGCCTTAAATGTATATATGGATTAGAGACTCTTTTCCTAGGTTTTATTTAATCGTATGCATTGCACGTTTAATATCCGTGGCTAAATCCCGGGTAAGTTCTCTTGTTGTTTATTGCATATCATATTGCTTGCTACTTGAATTACGTGGCTTTTGAATGGTATTTTGTTATTTGGTAATTTTACACCATTTTGACATGTTTGTGTAATGTATACATATACATATGTATTAGTTGAGGGCACATTTAAATTAATAATTCGATTAAAAGGATGTTGAGTAGAGGCCTATCGCAAGATAGGATGAGAGAGGGTGTTTTAGTCTGACGGGCTCCTTCCTCTCTCATTCCATAATCCCCGGACCTAGTTAATCTCTGGTTTCTAAAAAGATCAGTTTGCTTTAAAAATGGTTTCTTAATTTTTCCTTTTAAAAATTAAGTGGCGACTCATTTATTCTGGAATTTAAAGGAATTTTAAAAGAAAAAGCTGTGGGTAAGAAAAATTGCGATATCCACACCACTCTAGTTTGGGCTTACTTAGTTCGTAGAGTGACCGATTTCGTCCACTCGAGCTTAAATGCTGGTGGAAGCCCGATCTAGATCTTACAGCTCCGGCTAGACTCATATTTTCAATAGTTTCGACCAACTACCTGACTTCAGGCCTATCTTGCCTCTCTCAATACTCAGCTGCAGAAGTACGAGGCTGAAGTTAATACCAACGATGCAACAATGGCAAAGGTGGATGAGGCCTTGGCATAACTTGGTGGAGATGCGCAAAAATGCAGCAAAAAATTGCAAGCCAATACTCCTAATGCTCATTTATGGTCTCAAAGACTCAACAAAGCTAAACAAGACTGGGCTAGAGCTGAGAGAGCATGGAAGGACTTGCAAGCGAAAATTAGGAATTTTCAATCGGCTTAGAGGCCGATTTTCATATTTTATATTTGCATCTTTTGTTTTATATATTTTGTGAGCCCCTTTTGTAAGTAAGCTATGCTTAGCTATTTTTAATACAATTAAGCTTTTGATCATTCAAGCTCAGGCTCATAATTGAATGGTTCGTACTTTAACCCAGGATTTGGCTTGTACTCTAGATCTATGGTTTCCCATAAGGTAGGATAATAGGACTTTTGGTACTGACTGTTTATTATCCTGACATGAGCCGTTCCATCCACATCCCGTAGCATGTATGCTCTACCCTTTTTGACTTGGTGAATAATAAAGGGACCTTCCCAGTTGACCGACCATTTACCATATCAATTATCCTTGTCTCTGAAAGGCAAGACGGCCTTCCAAACTAAGCCTTCTATACAGGAAGACTTCTCCTTTACCCTTTTGTTATAGGCTCGGGTTGCATGTAGCTTTTGTACTTTTAACGAATCCAGGGCTGCCAACCTTGTTTCGTCCAGTCCTTGCAATTCAGCTATCATAGCCTTAATGTGCTCAGCGGGCTCAAGATGGTTTTGCAGTGCCCTCCTAGATGATCGGACTGTAACTTCCATAGGTAGCATAGCATTATGCCAGTAGGTCAGCATGAACGGCGTAACCCTAGTGCTAGACCTTTTGGATGTTCGATAGGCCCACAGTGCTTCGGACAACAACTTATCCCATTCTCGTGGATTTTTATTAATCATCTTCTCAATGATCCCTTTGAGGATCTTGTTGGTTGATTTGGCCTGTACATTAGCCTGTGCATAGTATGGAGTAGAATCGAGAATGGTGATCCCTCTACTTTCTGCAAAGGCTGTGGTCTCTATTCCTATAAACATACACCCTTGATCGGCCGTAATGGTCTCAGGGAGGCTGAATCGGTGTATGATATGCTCTTCAATGAATTTAATGACTGTGGCTTGAGTCACCGCCCTGCATGTTATGGCTTCGGCCCATTTAGTAATAGTCCGTAGCTACCATAATGAAGAAATGTTGGCCCAATGAAGGTGGGAGGACATTGCCAATCAAATCTTTGGTCCATCCTTTAAACGGCCATAGCTTTATGATGGGTTAGAGCTCCATTGCCGGAACTCTTTGAATTGGGCCATGCTTTTGGCAAGCTTGGCACCCTTTTGCATAACTGATGAAGTCCTTTAATATGCCTGGCCAGTAATAGTCATATCTTCGTAAGAGCCATTTCATCTTGGTACCGACCTAATGAGCCCCACAAATTCCTTCATGGACTTCGACCATCACCTGCATAGCTTGTTTCTTCACGAGGCATTTTAAAATTGTTAGGAAATTGCATTCCTAGAATCCATTGACAGCGATATAAGTTGGTACTGCAAAAAATTACGTGAAAACTACAATAACCCTACAAGGGCGAAACTAGGGTTTCCTTAAACTGCTAAAACGGATTATTGTAGTAGACGAATCGAGAACACGGGCTCGATAACAGCTCACGATCTTCTACCGTATTCCTTTGCTGCCAGAATATCGAACTGAGTGTGGGCTCTTTCGAAATCCTTTCTGTTTCTGCTCTCCCTCTTTTTCACTCTCTTTTCTATTCCGAATTATAATTCTCTATATAGAAAAAAGCTAGCTGATGAGAGAGCCAAAGCAGCATATATGTAGGCTACGATAGGGACCATAAGAAGTCAATAAGGAATAGTCTTCCTTATGGAATTAGGAAACCCTAATTCGAACTGAATCAAATTCTTATTTCCATAAATTATAATTTATACCACTAAAGAATTATAATTGCACTCCTACCCTTATCTCAAAAATATATTTCGAGCTCTATGTTATTAAATACTTATTATCTCCCCATGTTAAGATTACAGATATCCATTAATTAAATATAATTACTGACAATCATATTTAATTAACCTCTTAAAATCCCTTGAGATCCTCTGCTTAACTTATCTGATATGTCGGATACAAAATTCACCTGCAGGGTTTGACATAATCAAAACTTATAAGCTATCTCAAGGGGATATCATCAATCCCAAAATTGAGACATGGATTCCATCATTAATTAATATCCACCACACAATTAATATTGTCACATTTAAGGATCTCACCCTTTTACGGATCAAAGTGTAAATATCAAATGTACGTGTCTATAAATTAACTTAGGATTTAGAGCATAAGCACTCATAATAGTCATGAGGTATTAATTATCTTATAAGTCAGTATAAAGATAATTACCCCAAGTCGGTCCCATTTAATATGCAAAGTGTACCAGCATGGTGAGTTGAAACTATATCGATTTCCGATCCACAGTCAAGACAAACCTACTACAATACCATGCTGCAGTCCTACCGATGGTGTGTACAATCCATCTAAGACTGTAAACCAAAATCTTAGATTCTACAAGATCCGATGGTCTGATCTTCCGTGTGTAAGCCAAACTCTACACACCAAAGCACCTAATCTGTACAATGAAAGACACACATGCATAATATTAAATAAACAATATAATACAAATATTACCCACACAAATTCTCATAAAAATAGATTAACTGATTTTATTAAATGAATAATAAATAAACTACATAAAGCATGGCTTTTAGTATATATCCCTAACAAAAATCACATCATCACCGATGGGCTTCTTGAATAGTTCTCCATCAAGCACCACAAATCGGACTGCGAACAGTCTGACTTTACGGTCCACCCTAACATTTGGGTGTCTTAAATGTTCAATGATAGGGATTCTCCAATCATCATCCTCTATAAAGACCGAATTGGTTGTAGTATACCAGCCTCTCTTTGCCACTGATGGCAATGATCAGACCTGAGCCGTTATAGCTTGGTTCTCTACATCTTTCAAGGGGGGTGTGGCCGACCCTACTTTAGCTAACTTATCGACCTCTATATTTGTAGACCGGGGTATATAACTCACACTTATGTTATCAAGTGAATCCATAAGTTGAGTAGCAACGGAGTAAAACGGGCACAACTCCCAACTCTTTATTTGAAATTCACCTAATATCTGTCCGATCACCAGCCCTGAGTCTCTTTTTATATGTGCAGATGATGCCCCCAACTCATTGATTATTTCCAGTCCGATGATGAGTACCTCGTATTCAGCCTTATTATTGGTACATTTAAAATTGAGCCTAAAGGAGATCTTTATCTTTTTATATTTAGGTGATACAATGACCGCTCCTGCCCCAGCACCTTCTGGATTCTTAGAACCATCAAAGACTAACGTCCATGGTACCAAGGACGTATTTAGTGCTTTAGGTACTAGTGATAGATCTCCCAGATCAGTAGGATCTGGGTAATCGGCCAAAAAATTGGCTATGGCCTGGCCCTTGACCGATTACTGTGATCGGTATTGAATGGCAAATTCCATTAAGGCCAAGGCCCATTTCCCAATTCGGCCTCGCATAATAGGTCTTGACTACATATATTTAATCACATCAGTTTGATATATAATATAAGTAGAAACAAGAAGCATATATGTTCTTAACTTTTGTGATGAAAAATACAATGCCAAGCAAAACTTCTCAATCGGCGCATAGCGCTGCTCGATTGGAGTTAATATTATACTCAAGTAATATACGGCATGTTCGTTACCTTGCTCATTATCCTAAGCTAGCATACTTTCTATTGAGCAATCAAAGGCTGATATATACAATTTAAAGTACATACACTTCTTGGGCGGCATTAACACTGGAGGGGAAGACAAGTATTGTTTTATCCCTTCAAAGGCCTATTGATGGTCTTGATCTTTAGAAGGAGAGTCCAAACCTGAGTCTTTCCTGCACATTTGGATATAAATCTTCTCAAGAATTTGATCTGCCCAAGTAGCCTTTATTCTTGTTGGCTGGGGGTTTTGCTGCTTGGATAGCCCGAGCCTTGTTGTTGTCTATTTCTATCCCTCATTGGTGCACCAGGAAACCCAACAAGTTCCCTGCTAAAACACTGAATGCACATGTAAGGGGAATCTTTTTTAACTTATGAGCCCTCATTCTTTCAAATGCTTTCTCCAGATCCCTCAAATGATCGGCATTGTCACCAGACTTTACCACTACATCATCGATGTAGACCTCCATAAATCATCCAATCATGTCATGAAAGATTGAATTCATTACCCATTGATAAATGGTTCCTGCATTCTTCAACCCGAAGGGCATGACAATCCACTTAAAGGTTCCAATTGCCCCCGGCCACCGAAAAGCTATCTTTGGGACATCCTCCTCGGTGATGTAAATCTGATTATATT
This sequence comes from Hydrangea macrophylla, assembly GCA_033977485.1. Taxonomy (NCBI): domain Eukaryota; kingdom Viridiplantae; phylum Streptophyta; class Magnoliopsida; order Cornales; family Hydrangeaceae; genus Hydrangea; species Hydrangea macrophylla. The sequence continues at coordinate 104,614,842 of CM066994.1, forward strand.
CTGAATGCCCGTCCATAAAGGACAAGATCTTGTGCTTAGCGACTGAATCAATGAGCTGATAGGCAATGGGCATTAGATATTCGTCTTTTGGGGTAGCCAGGTTTAGGTTTCTAAAGTCGATGCACACTATGCGCTTTCCATTTTTCTTCACCACAAGCACTACGTTCGAGACCTACTCTATATATCTGGAAGTCCGAATGAAGCCAGCTCCAAGGAGTCTCTCAATTTCTTCCTTGACTTTTAATGTAACCTCTGGTGACATACTGATTCGTGTTCAATATTGCATTCTTAACTTCATGATTTTTCCCGTATTGAGCATGAATTAGTACTTAAACCAATAGATTTAATGGATAAATTATACTTTTGTTAACCCTCATTGTTACTCTCTTTTTGCTAATAATGATCTCTTTTTTGTAGGTTTTGCAAGCTTGGGTGAAGAGGAACCAACCCCTTTTGACATCCATGTCATTGAAAGCGCAAAAGTTGAACTTCAGGAGAGTCAGATTGATCCGGCCTAAAGAGGGGATCGATCTGCATGTTGTAGAAGAACTTACTCTCAGATTCAAAAAGAGTGGATCAATCTGCCATTTCGAAGGGATCGATCCGCAATTCTAGGGTAGCATTCTACAATGACATCCCAAAATGGATTGATCCGGCCTATAGAGTGGATCGATCTGCGGCTTCTCGAGAATATATTAACTGCATAGATGAAAGGTGGATCAATCTGCGGCTCTTGAATCTTGTTGCTTTGATTTTACAAGTTTGCCATTTTTTTTGGATAATATATATAGTTAGAGATAGTTTTGTGTTAGGGTTAGCTTGGATTTTACTTAGATTTTTGGTTATAACCTCTCTGTCTCTCTCAAAACTCCTCATCCTCCCTCATCAATTTCTCCTCATCTACCCACATTCATTGCTATTTAGTGTTAGAGAGAGAGAGAAGAGTGTGAATGTATTGAATGATTGAAGTTTTTATTGAAGTATTTCTTGGACTCTCTATGGCATTTATGATGGTTTCCTCTAGAGGTTATAATCTTTTTTTCACTCTCTTTAATATTAATGTATATGCTTTTACTTCCATGAGTAGCTAAATCATGTAGGTTGGGGATCATAAACCCATCATTGGACCCATGTGTGTGTAATGTAGAGCTCTCACACTTTGTAGCATATATAGAGTTCATGAGTATAAGGTTTGATGTCTTGAGACTCCACTTTCAATGTCAAGCATTGAGAGTTGTTAAATCTCTCGACTTCAAACCTATACTCATGTATTGCATTGAAACTTCAATCTAGCATGTAGATTGACTACCACATGTTTGATAGTTTGTCACAATGGGATTCTCTACTCTAGAATGTGCTACAAGTATGAAATCCATGTGTTAGTTGGTTTAAGGTGGGGGAATGCTCCCCAACCTTGATTTCTCCATTTGCAAAACCCCCAATTTTTAATTAAACTTAGCTTTGTTCAAAGTTTACTTTCCATTTTCTTAATAGTCATTATAGTATAATTTAGTACAAATCGAATCATACCCAAAGTCGAAAAGACTCAATTTTATTTTGTAGTTTGTTAATTACTCCTCGCATTATAATTGGTTATTAAGCGCCCACCAAGCATTGTTGCATTCCAATCCCTGTGGACTCGACACCCTATTTCCATTGTACTATGTTTCTAATAGGGTAATAAAAGAACTTGATTTTTACATCATCACATACGCCTAGGTAGCTGTTTGAATGGCATGAACCCCAATTTGATTGGTGATCAGTGTTCCACCAGTTCCCTAGATAACCCTGGCATTTCATCGTAATCCCAGGCGAAACAATCTCTATACTTATGTAAAAGGGTTATTACCTTAGCTTGAAACTATGGTTCCAACATCTAGCTTACATACGTTGGCTTATGTTTTCCTCCATCGCCCAGGTTGACTTCTTAAAGGGGATATTGAACGTCGGCCTTTAGATCGTCTAACTTTGCTGTAGCCATTTCAAGTTTATCCATTTGGATCTCTTCCTCCCTTAGTAGTTCTTCCTCATAGATACAATCGGCCAAGCTAACCATACCATCAATTGGACCGATTTCTAATCTTCTATTGGCCAGATACGGATACCATCTGGTTATGCTGGCTCTAAGGGCCAACTGTCTCTGAGTCTCAATCGATTATGGATTCTTCGATATCTTCCTGTTCATTAATCTCAATTAGCTTTACTTCTTCAGTCCGATTGGGATTGTGGTAGTGGGACTTTAAGTCCAGAGAATCTCCTTTGCAGAATGTAGCTGTATTTGGTCTTCCAAGTTTGCCACATCCTAATAGTTTGACTAGTCCGATATCATCCTCGTCTAGGACTGCGTCGGCCATTTATACACCTGCTACGAATGGCTTTGTATCAGCTCCAACTACCTCCATCTCATCATCTCTCTAGAAAATCAATAGTTGATGGAGTGTAGAAGGGATACAATAATTGGGATGTATCCAGTCTCAGCCTAATAGTGCATTATAAGCGGCCGATGTTTCTACGATAAAAAAGGCTATCATAATCGTCTTGCTTCCAACAATTAGCTCCAATGGTAGGATACCCTTGGTTCTTGAAGGTGTCCCTGTGAAACTTTGAACGTTCATCTCGGTCGGAATAAACTCCGACTCTAATTTTTGGAGAACTCTCAGCATTATCTGGGGCATAATGTAGATGGTAGATCCTCCATCAATGAGGATTCTATTTATAGGAATTCCCTCAATATGTCCCTTCACATACAGTGTCTTCAAATATTGGGACATCTAATAGGTGGGCTTTTCAAAGACTACCTTGATAGGTCCTCCTGGCTTTTGCCCCTCCTCGGTTTGATTCCCTTTTGGCCTGAAGACGGTGATCTTAGGTTGATCAGACTATAGATCGGTGGCATCCATATTCTTACTTGTGGCTTCTACTATGTTGGGTTTGACAGTCTCCCCTGTGCCCCAGAACATATCTTCTATCGTGGCCGACTCTTCAGCCTGGCCTTCTACCACATCTCCTTTCATAGCCATGGGCTGGTCTGGCTTGGTCATAAAGGACATGGGTAGAGTGAACACCATGTTTGAAGACAGTTCTTTTGGGATGGTCCTGAATTGAATCGGTGAGTGGTCCAAATCCCCAAAATCATCGGTCTCCTCATCCATTAAGCCGGCCTTGGGTTTACATTCTTCCTTTAGCTTTTCTCTCCTAAAGATTTCCTTCAGGTGCTCGGCGACGTGCATCGCTCCCTTACCTACTTTTTATCAAAAATGGGCTCTCCTTCTGTTGGATGTCCCTTCATATCGGGCATAGAAGTTGGAAGAGTCCTGGGGGGGACTATTTGCATGACCCTCCTAGTACTGCTATTCCTTTTCATCCTGTCTCACCCTCTGAAACCTTCTTTTATGAGATCTGCTGTATTTGGGCATTATCGGGAATTTAGGGTGTTCATCCTTATACCACCTTCCTTCATCTACTCTGGGTGGTAGTATCATCCTTGGTCGCATGTCCGATGCTGGGGCCTTTCCTGGCATACCTGGTTTGGAGAATGTCTGATTACGCCTTGCCCCCAACCGGCTTGAATCTCTTATGCTGGTCTGCGGGGCAGGCGATAGTTTTGGTTGCCATTCGGGCCTAAACTGACCTTGCTTGGGCAATGAAAGCCTTTCATGTATAGGCCTTCTTGGGCTGTGCTCCTGGTGTTCGTTAACTCTAGGCCTCTTACTTGGTTGGAGGCCTCCTTCTTTATATCGGCTTTGCATCTTGGGCAGAGGCCTTGTTCTATCAGCTCAAGTTGGTGTCACAGGTCAGCTATCAAGCTGTTAGTGGTTGATCGGGCCATTTTAGCTTCAGCCTTGCCCTTTTTTTATTTGTTCCTGATACGTCATATGGAGCTTATGAATTATCACCTTCGGTCCTTCGGTGGCCAAAATAGCGATCTGTTTCCCTTCCCTTTGTTGTGGTCTTTCCTCCTTCTCAGTCAGGTCAACCTTTGGTCTAGGCCTTGTTAGCTTGGTCAGATCGGGCATGACCATGTTAGCACCGGTAATCTGAGGAAACAGATTTGCATCGATTCCCATGGCTTTATCTAAGAACTTAAACACTCCTTTTTCCACGTTTTCCTGTATCACATTACGAAATACAACTCAGTTGTTAGTAGAGTGTTTCCAAGAATTATGCCACTTGCAATATTCTTTATTTTTTATGTCATCGGTCTTAGGGATCCGATGACCATCACTAGCTTGATCACTTTATCGGCCAGAAGGGCCTCGAAAATTTGTTCAACCATCGTGATGTCAAAAGTGTAGTTTTTGCCTGCCTCGAATGCCATCTTCTTTGCAGCTACATTATTATTGATAGGCTTGTTCAAAGCATTGCAGACAATCAGTCGTTTGCAAATTAACTCGGCCATATCAATTTCAGTTTCGAGGATACAATCTACTAGATGAACCTCATAATTTGAATCCTTATAGTATGTATATTTGGATGAATTCTTCTTCTCCTATTCATCCAAGAGGATACGCTCATAGCAAGCAGCCCGCGTGGCTAGCTCGAATAAATCACGAAAGTAAGTCCCTTCAAACCTCTTCCGAAGTTCAAAGGGCATCCCTCCCATAGCCATCTCGACGTACTCTTCTTCTGGCAGAACAGTTTTGCACCTATACTTAGCCTTCCTAAATCGGGCTATGTAGGTCTCCACTGTCTTTCCCACCTAGACAAATCTACCAATGATGTTTCAGGCTCTGTCCTATAGAACTGGCCATGAAACAATTCTTCCATCACTTGCCAATTTTGTACAAAATTGGCTAGAGATTGATATACCATAAGAATGCTATGCCTCTGAACGAGTTTGGGAACAACCTCAATTTTAATGGGTTACTACTCCCTACATGGCCGTATTGCATATTAAAATAGCATATATGTTCTACGGATGACTGTTCACTTTTCCTAGACAACAAGGTAAAGTTTGGGACCTTATAGCCTTGGAGAAAATTGACTAGATCGATCTCAGGAGGAAATGGTCATCTATATGTCGGCCTCTCCATTCTTCTCATAAACAGGCCATACTCCTCGTGTATGGCCACCACCAACTCCTCCCTATTAATAGGTTGTGGGATAACGGGCTGAGCTACCACCACAGGGGCGTTATTAGGGGTGGTATTTGGTGTTGGTTGTGATTAGCCTAATGAGGCCAAAACACATCATTAAGTCTTTGCCCCCCAATAGCGTGGGCAGGGGGGCGGTGTGGCCGACTGGTTCTTCGTTATGGCCATTATGTTGAAGGGTCACTGGTGTCACCGATCCATTAGAATCAGTGACCTCTCCTTTACCCGATTCCCCTCCTTATGGATCGGGCTACCTATTTAACCCATTCTGCCATCATAGATTCGGGCAAATGTAAACAGGATCTTTCTTTTTATCGGCCCATCTAGAAAAGCTGATGTGCTCTTTTGGGCTTTCGGGAGTTATCATCTCCGCTAGTGCGATGAGGATTTTTGACAGGACCGAGATCTCTGAAGTCAAGCAGTCTAACTTAGCATGTGTGGCCCTAGTAGATGAGACGAGGTCAGCCTGCCCCCAATGTATTTCGGCCATTTAGCCGACTAGATCCTTGAAGTTACCCATCGAGCCTATTAAGGCGTTATAGTCTCGCCTCATAGGTTCAACGTATTCTTAGAACTTCTGAAATTGTCTCTAGAGTCACGCCGCTATCAAGTGGAGAGCAACCGGTACTTTTTTCGGCAGTTGGGTCAACGACAGGATCGTCCTATATGTTCTTCCCATTTTTCTTCAAAGGCATATCTTAGCACTATGGGTCCCACCGGGCGTGCCAAAATATTTGCTAGTAGTTATGCACGGGAGTGCCAGAGCCAAACGGGCTCGATGTGTGCGCAAACTAATTTCCTATATGTTTGAGTGAGTGGTACTCAAGACTTTGAGATCTGACTTCTAATCAGGCGATTGTGGGTTCGAGTCCCACCAGGCATGCCGAAATGTTTGCTAGTAGTTATGCACGGACGTGCCAGAGCCAAACTGGCTCGATGAGTGCGCACACTAATTTCCTATATGCTTGAGTGAGTAGTACTCAAGGCTTTGAGATCTAACTTCTAAAAGGTGATTGTGTGTGATGAGTAGGAAAGTACCCTCACCAAAAATCCTTTGGCAGTACTGAAGGGCACAAGCCAAATAGTGCAAGAGCTTACCGGGTAAACAATCACAAACAATTTAACAAAATACAGAGGTATCTTATTCAACGTTTGGAAAATACTCACAAAGAAAAAAGAACAAGATCATAACAGGCTATGATTGTTCAAAGGATTGAAAAAAGTAAAGCAAATACTAACAGAGACAGACCTATTATGAACGCAGAAAAATAGGGAGAACGCCGAATTGGTAAATGCTCTGAATGTTGCGTATGTGTGCTATTTTCGAGATGACGCGGAGTCCTTTGCACGGTTGGCCTGCCCTTGTATTTATAGCGGCCTAGAGCAATCCGGGTAAGGCAAGGACTCCTTAAATTACGCCCCAAGCCAAAGACAGCTAACAGAACCCTTAACCCTAATTCTTTCACTTCATCCTAATTGAATCAATCCCAATATTTTAGGGATTAACCTTCCATATCTAGCTGGGCATGATCTGACTCAACTCCTTGATGGACTCTAATTCCTCATATTAAGGATAACGTTACCATGACTACTAAGAACAGCACCGCCTTCCCCTTTTGGCTCATCGGGGTTATATGATCACACCCTTAGCCAAATCGAGCTCGCACCTTCCAACTGGCATACTTTTGGACTTCCCTGCTCGATGAAGGTCTTACGAATGCTCATGACCAATCGGGCTCGTATAATCGGCCTTTACCGTTTAACTCAAGTATGGTGTCCGATTGCTAAGTGTACTCTTAATCACTCATTGGGCTTCCCTTTTGACACCAGCTTATAACTCTCGGATGGCCCATCGTTGTTACTCCTGCTTGGTCTCACAATAGGACTCCCACACTCGCTATTGCTTACTTATTCTAAAGATAATGCCCGATCATTCGGTACATGACTCATACCGCCTATCGGGCTCCACCAAACTGGGATAACAGTCTTGTCCTAAACCACGTGATGTTCTCTCTCTCAGCTTGATACAACCTTTGGGCCAGCCACTCCTGGCCATGCTTTGGGTTGATCATCCCCAAGCCTAGGGGTGGGCATACTTCGGGCCAACCCGAAAAACCGAACCGAACTGAACCCGAAAATTTTCAAATTTCAGTTCGGTTAATAACCGACCCAAAATTATTTCAGTTCGAAACCGAACTATATTATTTAATATGGTTCGGTTTTCAAAAGTAGGAAAAAATTCGGTTCGAAACCGAATAACCGAATTTTAAGAACTATATAAAAACTTGTTTGATGAATTAGGGCAATGTTATAAAAACTTGTTTGATGAAAAATAACAATAAAAAAATAGAATCTCAAAGTGGTGAATCACTGAATCTGCACTAATTAACTATACTTAATTTTTCCTAAAAATATATATATATAATTAAAAAAATAAAAAAATAAAAAATAAAAAATAAAAAATAAAAAAAACTTCGGTTTAGTTTTAACCCGAATTTTCGAACCGAACCCGAATATAAATTTCGAAACTGAACCATATTTTTGAAGTTTATTTCAGTTCGGATTTCGGTACCAAAATTCCCAACCCGAACCGAACAACCCGAACCAAAATTTTCGGTTCGAAACCGAACCGACCGAATGCCCACACCTACCCAAGCCCATTTCAACAGATCACTCGGGCTCAAAACCTTTGGCGGTTTTTGGGTGCAAACACTTTGGTATATTACATGTTTTTGATTGTGGGTTCATGTTTTCTTTGATTGTGGTTCATATTTTCTTTTTTTCTATTCTTTTTTACTTTTCCCTCTTATTGTTGAAAAAACTCATTTGACTGTGTTCTACATTTATTAGCTATCTTTTACAAATGTGATCATTAACCGTAGGGCGTTACTCTCAAATGCCCTCACTGCTCTTTATTTTTGTTTTTCCATTAGTTGAAAAAAAAAAAATGAGAAACTTCTATATATATTTTTTAATATCATTTGCTTCCATTTTTTTTTTTTTTTTTAGCTGACAGTATACAAAATATGGTTACCCAAACTTCAGCAACATCATTTGCTTCCAGGTTTTTTTTTTAGGGTCAGAACTTGGGTTTCTTTTAGCACAAATCTATGACTGATTGGAGGGTGTACTTTAGATAACTAAATTGCATTTTGCATAAAATTGACACAGACATTTTTATCTCAAAATTGTTATACCTTTAGTCACGCGTTATACCCATTATATAGTTTGTTACTTCTCATTTTAAACTTAGAACTTTTTTTTTTAAATTTTTTTTTAAGTTAACTATTGGAAGGAAAATACCTAAAGGTAAAACTTTTGTTAAGGACTGTTTGGAACAAAAACTTTTGTTAAGCAAGTTCCATTTGGACATACAATAACGTGTCTTCATAAATAATAAATACTGTAATGTTAGAGAATAATGTAATGTTGGAGAAAATATTTTGTTTCCATTAGATTGATAATTGAATTTAGAATGTAGCAATTGTTTTGTAACCCATTCCAACACCTTTAGCAAGTTAGCTTTGAATAGTTTATTTTGTATTGTTGGAGAAAATATTTGTTTTGTTACTCTATTTTTTTTACTATGCTATGCTTGTTTTGACATACAATAACCAAACCAAACCAAACCAAGCCTTGTGTCCCAATCAATTGGGGTCGGCTATATGAATCCTTTTTCTCCATTCTGCATGATCAAGAGCTATATCCTTATTTAAATTATATATATTCATATCTTATTGCACTACATATTTCCAAGTCAGTCAAGATCTGCCTCTCCCTCTAACCATTCCAGGCACTACGATCTTATCACTCTTTCGCACAGGTGCATCTACAGGCCTTCGTTGCACATGGTCGAACCATGTAAGTCTATTCTCCCTCAACTTATCCTCAATATGTGTCACTCCTACAGTCTCTCGGATGTACTCATTTCTAATTCTATCTTTCCTAGTCTTACCACACATCCATCTTAGCATCCTCATCTCTGCTACACTCACTTTGCTAATGTGTTGTTTCTTAGTTGCCCAATACTCTGTCCCATAGAGCATAGCTGGCCTAATAACTGTCCTATAAAATTTTCCTTTCAATTTTATTGGTATTCTCCTATCACATAATACTCCAGAAGCACTCCTCCACTTAAGCCAGCCCACTTTAATTCTATAGGTCACGTCATCACCAATCTCTCCGTCTCTACTGATTATTGAACCTAGACAGCGAAAGTGTTCCCTCTTTGGGATCTCCTGATCTTCGATCTTCACTTCTTTGTTGTCTCTACTTCCACTATTGCTAAAAGTACATTCCATTTATTCTGTTTTCGTCCTACTTATCTTTAGCCCCTTCGTCTCCAGTGCTTCTCTCCAAGCTTCTAGTTTAGTGTTGAGTCCCCTTTTAGTCTCATCAACCAAGATAATATCATCTACGAACAACATACACCATGGGAACTCATCTTGAATGTGTCTAGTCAATTCATCCATAATTAGGGCGAACAAATAAGGGCTCAAGGTCGACCCCTGGTGCAGGCCTACGGTAATTGGGAATTCGCTTGTTTCTCCAGCTGGTGATCTAATCATAGTAATCACTTCATCATACATATCCTTCACCACGTCAATATAACCCTTGGTCACTCCTTTCTTCTCTAGCACCCACCAAATTAAATCTCTAGGCGCTCTATCATAAGCTTTCTCTAAATCAATAAAAAACCATATATAGATCTTTTTTCTTCTCTCTATACTTTTTCATTAGTCTTCTAAGTAAATAAATTGCTTCCATAGTTGATCTCCCAGGCATAAATTCAAACTGATTTTCTGACACTGATGTTGCGCCTCTTAAGTGATGCTCCATCACTCTCCCCATAGCTTCATAGTATGGCTCATCAGCTTAATACCTCTATAGTTGTTGCATTGCTGTACATCTCCTTTACTCTTATATATAGGCACTTGGATGCTCTTCCTTTGCCTGGGTTGTTTCAACACTGCCGTTCCCAAGCTCGAATAAAGAGGAGGGTTAGTGCGTTAGGTAGCTCGACAACCAGCACGTAAAAAAAAACCGTTGGATCCTTATGATATGAATCCAAATATGAATACTCATATAAATGCTAGGGCGTTCCCTTTAAGCGACGCGTTGCGCCTGCCTTTGGGTGTTTCAAAAAATGTACAAGGGGCGTCGCATTGACGCCCGGGTGCGGTGTTAAATAAGCAAGGGTTCCCGCGCTCATCTGGGCCACCGCGGGTAAAGAAGCTAGTCCAGAACTATAGGCTTAGGTTAGCAACTTGGAATATAGGAACCTTAACAGGTAAAGCTATGGAACTAGTAGACACTATGATTAGAAGGAAGGTTAATGTAGTATGTTTACAAGAAACAAAGTGGGTTGGAGAGAAAGCTAATAAGGTAGAAAAAATCGGGTATCAGATATTCTATATAGGGAAAGATAAGCATAGAAATGGTGTCGGAATCGTGGTTGACAAGAACCTCAAGGATAAAGTTGTAACAGTCACGAGGAAAGGAGACAGAATATTGCTTATCAAACTGGTAGTTGGAGTGGATATAATTAATGTGATTAGTGCATACGCGTCCCAAGTAGGATTGGATTATCACACTAAAAGACAATTTTGGGATGAGTTAGACGCTTTAATGCAAGAAATACCGGGAGGAGAGAAGATAATTATAGGTGGAGATTTTAATGGCCATGTAGGCAAAGATAGAACTGGATATGAGAAGGTGCATGGGGGGTATGGTTTTGGAGATCAGAATGAGGTAGGGGTGAGTATTTTAGATTTTGCAGTAGCATATGATCTTGTAGTAGCAAACACCTTTTTCAAAAAGAGGGAAGAGCACTTGATAACCTTTAATAGTGGATCTAATAGAAGCCAGATCAATTTGCTCCTTGTGAGAAAGGCAAACCACTTAGCTTGTAAAGACTATAAGGTCATCCCAGGAGAGAGTTTAACATCTCAACATAGACTTACTATTTTAGATATCCGTATAAAAGGACAATGTCGTACTAGAAAAGACCCTATAAACCCGCGAACTAGGTGGTGGAACCTTAAAGGCGAGAAACTAGCAATATTCCAAGAGAGAATGTATACAGAAGCACCTTGGAATTTGGAAGATGGAAGCAATACTATGTGGGATAGAATGGCAAGGTGCATCACGAGAATATCGAAATAGGTCCTCGGAGAGTCGAAGGGAAGAGGGTTAGCTTCTAAAGATACTTGGTGGTGCAATGAAGAGGTACAAGCTGCAGTAAAAACCAAAAAGGATTGCTTTAAGAAGTGGCAAAATGATAGAAGTGAGGAACACTTCAAAAGCTATAAATGTGCAAATAAAGAGGTTAAAAGGGCAGTTAGAGTTGCTAAAATGGAAGCCTATGACGCCTTCTACACCAAACTAGACACTAGAGAGGGAGAAAAATGTATTTATATTCTTGCTAAGTCGAGAGAAAGGAAAACAAGAGACATTAATTAGGTTAAGTGTATAAAAAGCGATGACTCTAGGGTATTAGTGAACGACGAAGAGATTAAGAAAAGGTGGAAGAGCTATTTTGAGAAGTTGCCGAATGAAAAACATATGGATAACACAATGGAAGAAGAAACTGGAAGTTACGATGAAACTAGAGAATACAGATTCTATCGTAGAATAAGGAAGTTTGAGATGGAATTTGCTTTGAAGAAGATGAAACCCAACAAGGCCTTAGGACCAGATGGGATCCCCATTGAGGTTTGGAAATGCTTGGGAGATGTGGGGGCATCTTGATTAAGAATTGTTTTTTTTTTGGAGCGTAGAAACAAAGTATAAGGGTAAAAGTTTATTTAGTGTAACAATACATTGTTACACTAAATAAACTTTTACATTGTTACACTAAATAAACTTTTACCCTTATACTTTGTTTCTACGCTCCAAAAAAATTCTTAAACATCTATCGCGATATAAATATAAATTCATTTTACTAAATTCTCATACTTTGAAAGTTTTTTTCTTACATGTGTATATTCTTCACATGGGAAGGTGCGTTGTATTGGATACAACTTCGTTCGGTAGGATGATTAAGAAAATGTATGGTTGGATGCCCGAAGATCGTACAGGATCATCCAGAAAATGAAAATCATTAATCCCTTTTTATGTTCTTTGTGTTGGTAAAATATAATTGAACCGAACCGTTACCTAAATTGAACCAAACCGAAACTGATCAGTTTGACTAAAAATTGCACCGAACCGAATCGAACTTAACCGAACCATTTTCAACCCTAATGGTAGTGCCCTCGGGCACGGGCAATCGCTAGTATATATATAAATGTTGAAGCAAATGAAGCCTCCACAATAAGCCACATCATCTTCCAAACAATCTTATGTGGCATGATTTCCCTCAACTTTGCTAGCATTAATTCATTCAAACTATGTGGCTAAAGCAATCCCACTTGATTGAGTCTATCCACATCAACTACTTTCAAAATCCTATATGGCAAATCTAGCATTTTTCCTTCTTTTTTTATTTTTAATTTTTTTATTCATATATACTATATTAAATCTTAATAGTGACCTTGAGATGGAACATTAGTGGGAATCCAAAAATCCTAAAAATAGTGTGCTTTCTTGAAACAAGAATAAAGTTGTTTAACAATTGAAAATTTACATATTTTCAATGTTACATATATTTTTCCTTTTTCTTCCTTCCCCATTTTCTGTATTTTTTATGGATATTATATTAAATTTAAATAGGGACATTGGGATGGAACATTAGTAAAAAATAGGAGCTTTCTAGGAATAATAATGAATTTGTTTATCACTTAAAAATTCCCATGTTTTCAACCTCATATATCTATAAAAATATATCAAAGACAACATTTTTCCCCTCTTCTAAGACATGCCACATGATACTTTCTCTATTTTTTTTCTTTATTTTTTTTTTAAAATTTATGTTATAATGTCTCTACAACTTTTTTCTTTTCTTTTTTTTTTTTGTAATAATTTACTTTAAAACAGTAAGCTTGATTTTGGTCAAATGTATTTGGATAGATATTTTGGTCAAATGCATTAGACACATGTTGTTTTTAGTATAATGCACATATCTAGGATTGTACATGAATGTATATAGGGAGATTCATGTATGGAAGTTGGAAGTGATACATGTATACATTAAGTACTTGAGTTCTAAAATTCTCTAACCCATACTATATAAACCCATGTAATCTAGGCATCCTTCATCACTCTATATTTTTGTTTCTCTCTATGAACAATTCCTACCGACCCTCAAATCGTCTCCGCCTAATACACAAAACTCACAAGGATTCTGTAGTGCCCCGCCCTGCCACAAGTCCCGGCGACGGGGTGTCAACAAAAAAAAATAACAAGGAAGCGGAAGAACTAAACATACTTGTAATGCTCCGAGTCCTAGACTCGAAGCTTACCCGAAAAACTTTCTCTTTAGAAAACCAAACGTTTAAACTTTAAAACCTCAAAACTTTGATACCATTTTACAACGCCCCGAGTCCTAGACTATGAGAATTACTGCAGAAGCATTGAATAGCCTTTTTTAAATCTTTAATGGGAAAACAAAATCCGTATAGACTAACGGATTTAGGTAAAATGATCGCAGAAGTATTAAACTAGTCTTTTGAAAAGCTTTGCTTGTCAATTTAAAAGATATTAACAGAAAATCTTTATCGGCTCATCAAATGAAAAACAGTACAACAGAAAACATACAAATCTGGTAAACATTTATCATACTCCTTCTCAAGCTTTATAATACAACTATTAAGTAGAAACTCAAGTTTGGTTTCACATATAAAAAACCAATACAATGACCTACGTTCTTTTTCTCAAACTTTAGAAACCCTTACAATAAAAAATTAGGGTTTTAGGAATGTTCTGAAATCAATACGAAGTATCATGATCTCACAATTTCTTCCCCAAACGGGGTCTTCACGGGTAAACTTTACTCCAGGCCTTGGCCTAATTCAAGTCACCTAAAAAAGAGGGTTTATATAGTCCATAAGCCATGGAGGCTCGTATAGTCATATAACCACACAGTAACATTTGTTATATAGCATGAGTGAGTGCAATGAATGCCAATGTCATGCATGAAAACCATTTTCATGCATTTTCAAACTCTCACCCTCAATCATCAATATCATTACCCGGACCATGGGCTTCCCGTCCACGGAGGCCTAGCCTTTAACATGCGGGACTTTGGGCCTTACAAATTACACGGAGGCCTAGCCTTCAACGTTATGGGGGTTTCTTGCAGCACATACCACAATTTGAGTTCCTAGTTCAAACACCTACCCACAAATTTGGGATTTCTATCTTTTCAAATCAAAATCCCTCCAAGAGGGTTTTCATGCATGGAAGCCTCTAAGGTCTTCCCTTTTTTAAAAAAGTCTCTAAGGTCTTCCCTTTTCAAAAATCGATAGCCTCTAAGGTCTTTCATCCCAAAACCATTTTTATGATTTTCGTATCCATGTTCATGCTTATTAAATACTATGACATATGCAAGCTCTAACCATCTAGATATATTCAATATTTCATAAGACAGATTATCAAAGCATGCTTTTAAGCCAGTTTAAAAACAATGAGTTGAAATCATCCAAGTAAACACATAAGGCATAGCAACTCAAGTAACCACTTAAGGCATAGCAGCTCAAGTAAGCACTTAAAGCATCACAGCTCATTTAAACATATAAGTACATTATTAACATGGTATACAACTTTATTGAGGGTTATATGGAACTATCGTTAACCGATGATAGAATAATTACTCGGAAAAAGAATCCGGAATCGCTTAATCTATTACAAACTAATGTCAATAGTAATACAAGTGTATTAGTGAGGTACAACACTTCTAAGCACAAGTACAACTACTATTAAAGTGAAGTACAACTCTTAGTGTTTTGGGTACAAGGTCCCTTAGCTCAGTTCTGACCAAAGTACAAGAAAATAGAGGTTTTTACCAAACTGCTTCAGGTCGCTCACGCAGGTCGCTAGGGCGAATTCTATTTTGAAAAGCCAAGTGGACATTTTAAAACAGTTTTCAAAATATGCCTAGTCACGCGCACGGACACTCGCTCGCGCGAGTCACGCGCGTGACCTGCAAACCAGACTACCATTGTTGTCTTGTTCAAGCTCTGTTAAAAATATCAAAACTTAATCAAAACATACTTTCCAATATATGAAACTCTTCATTTTCCACGTAGATTCCAAATATGAAATCAGATTTTCATGAAATTAAACGTAGCTCTTAGTTTAATCAAAAAACTGAAAGACGATAAAACTTTAATTCGACCGTTCGTCACAACCGTAATGAATTACCTTCTGAAATTTGAAACAGAGTCGCATGGGATCGAGACCTTTTATTTGATATAAAGAAATCGAGTTTCTGTTGCAGTTTTCTACTTGCTATTTTTGGACCCTTAACGATATATATTTCAATATATATATATATATATCTACAGTGGTTGTATAAACTGAAATCACAATCATAATTGGAAGCTTACCCAATTTCCATTTCAAATTACAAGTAGAATAGCAGAGAATTCAAATCTAAGCTTTGATTTCAAATTTCCTTTGTATATTGACTTGTGTATGTATAAATGTATACATATATATTTCGTGTGTGTGTATGTGTGTGTGTGTGTGTGAGAGAGAGAGAGAGAGAGAGAGAGAGAGAGAGAAAGAGAGAGTAGTGAGTTTGTGTGATGCTGGGGAGTAGTATATATAGGAATTGAATTACTTGGGGGCCACAACACACACAACATATACTGCACACACGCACAGCTCACACGCACACATTGTGCACATTTCTTTGGGCTCCAAGTTACACATGGGATATTATCCCATGTGATTGAGCTCACACGACCACAAGTATATTATTACGCTGTACCAATTCCAAAACTGGAATATTTCTTTGACGAAATTTTCTAATATACATTTCTAATTTTTGGGTCATTACACTCTACCCCCCTTAAAAGAATTCGTCCGCGAAATTCAAGTAAGGTCATCTAATAACAAAGTAATCGCAACGCAGTCCATGGAATGGTTCACACTCCATTGTACAACACGAATATTCAATTATGAGCATTCTGAAATGTCGGATCGCAATAACCTTAGGCATTGTATGTCATAACACTCTATCTCCCCTGAAGTAATTTTCTTAAAAGCCTAGTATCCTATCCTCAAAGAGCATTCCTCAAAATTCTAAACGAGATTCAATTATCAGAGTCCAACATCTACCATAATACAAGTTGAGAGATTCCTCAATCACTTCATATATGCCGTAATTTGATAACACCGTAAATAGGTTGAGAGATTCCTCAACCATCCCATATACACCGTAGGTCCATAATAGAATACGTCTTCATTATTTTGAGAGATTCCTCAACCATCCATATATACCGTATTAGAATACGTCAGGATAATACCGTATTAGAATACACTATAATATAAGATGAGAGATTCCTCATCTTTATACCATAAATTGTAAAGGAATACCACAAGTAAGATAGGTTGAGAGATTCCTCAACCGTTCCATATCCACAGAAATATACTAATCTCAAATGATTAATATCTCCAACGACGCTATCGTCGATCCTCGATATACTCAACTCATATCCCCATGTACTCACATCACATCGCATAACCCAAGTTTGAAATAGAGATTAATGTTCCCAATGTGTGAACCATAAAATACTTACCAAGACCAAGTCCAGGCAAAATAGCAAATGCACTTTATGCTTCACCTCATGTGCTGTCTCAAATTCCTATGCTCATAACACATATAACTACATATTATGATGTTCTCTATACATTTCTTCTAATGACGTTTCTCAAACATCTAAGGTTGATATAATCACCTCAAAGATTCCATAGAATGACACGATCATAGAATAATATGATCACAGAAAGATACGCTCTTTCTAGAAAAGCATGTGAACGTACACTGAAAGATAGTCAGACCAAGAAGCTCCACTGAAATAATCAGTCATCAAAATCAAACAGCATGAATCCGTAAAGGCAAGCATACCCAACTCATAAAGAAGTGAATTTATCAATTCAAAAGAATTCCCAAGGAATAAGGAGGGTCTAACCCAAAGGAGAGACTACTTCAAAAAGTCAAGAAGTTACATGTAGTCGAACTCTCGAAACAGGGGGTGCATAGGAACTACACAAATGTTCTCACTACCCATTTCACACAAGAATCCAATTCAAGCCGCACTCATGGGCATAACACAATCGTGTACACGTCTCATGGGTATGCATAATGTCATAAACATATATTCGTAGAAAGGCATATTTCTAGCATGCTTGTCGCTTAACTAAACATGTAAGCATAAAAGCATCTTCAACAACGTAATATGTTATATCATATAGTCCCACAGGCAAGTAAACATGCTCAATTCATCTTCTCAAAGATATGTGTAGTTAAAACTTTAAATAGCACATCACAAGTTATCAAGTAACAGGTTAGTACATGATAATACGTTTCTTAAGTCAATGACTAACATGTTAACAAAACAATCTCTCAATCAACATGAGCACATAACCCGACATTTCGAAGTATTCGACCCAATATGCTCTGATACCATCTATAGCGCCCTGCCCCGCCATGGGTCCTGATGATGGGGTGTCAACAAAAAAAAAATAACAAGGAAGCGGAAGAGCTAAACGTACTTGTAATGCTCCAAGTCCTAGACCCGAAGCTTACCTGAAAAACTTTCTCTTTAGAAAAACAAACATTTAAACTTTAAAACCTCAAAACTTTGATACCATTTTACAACATCCCAAGTCCAAGACTCCAATGATTACTGTAGAAGCATAGAATAGTCTTTTTAAATCTTTAATGAAAAAACAAAATCCTTATAGACTAACGAATTTGCGTAAAATGATGGCGAGAGCATTAAACTAGTCTTTTGAAAAGCTTTGCTTGTCAATTTAAAAGACATTAATAGAAAATCTTTATCGGTTCATCAAATGAACAACAGTGCAGTGGAAAACATACAAATCTGATAATTATTTAGGCTAATACTAATACCAAAGCATAAAGTGCTAATGCCAAAGCAATCTGTTAGAAATTTCTAATGCTTAAAGTCTAACCGTTAGAAATTTCTAATAGGTTGCTTTGGCATTAGCGTATTTAGCTTTGGCATTAGCATTAGCCAATATTTTTCATACTCTTTCTCAAGTTTTATAATACAACTATTAAGTAGAAACTTAAGTTTGGTTTCATATATTGAAAAGTAATATAATGATCTACTTTCTTTTTCTCAAACTTTAGAAACCCTTATAATAAAAATCCAAGGTTTTTAAGATTGTTTTGAAATCAATACGAAGTATCAAGATCTCACAATTTCTTAATGGGATCTTCACGAGTAAACTCTACTCCGGGCTTTGCCCTAATTCAAGTCACCTGAAAAAGAGGGTTTATGTAGTCCATAAGCCATAGAGGCTCGTATAGTCATATAACCACACAATAACATTTGTTATATAATATACGTGAGTGCAATGAATGCCAATGTCATGCATGAAAATCATTTTTAGACCTTTTCAAACACTCACCCTCAATCGTCAATATCATTACCCGGACCATGGGCTTCCCGTCCACGGAGGCCTAGCCTTCAACGTGCGGGACTTTGGGCCTTACGAATTACACGGAGGCATAGCCTTCAACGTTACAAGGGTTTCTTGCAGCACATCCTGCAATTTGAGTTCCAAGTGGTACCCATCTCACACGCCTACCCACAAATTCGAGATTTCTATCTTTTCAAATCAAAATCCCTCAAAGAGGATTTTCATGCATGGAAGCCTCTATAGTCTTTCCTTTTTTAAAAACCTAGAAGCCTCTAAGGTCTCTAATTTCTTCCATCCCAAAACCATTTTCATGATTTTCGTGTCCATGCTCATGCTTATGAAATGCTATGATATATAAGGGCTCTAAGCATCCAGACATATTCAATATATCATAAGACAGATTATTAAAGCATACTTTTAAGCCAGTTTAAAAACGAGCTAAAATCATCCAAGTAAACACATAAGGTATGACAACTCAAGTAACCACTTAAGGCATAGCAGCTCAAGTAAGCACTTAAAGCATCACAGCTCATGTAAACATATAAATACATTGTTAACATGTTATACAACTTTACTAAGGGTTATATAGAACTATCGTTCACCGATGATAGAATAATCACTCGGTCCGGAATCGCTCAATCTATTACAAACTAATGTCAACTGTAATACAAGTGTATTAGTGAGGTACAATACCTCTAAGCACAAGTACAACTACTATTAAAGTGAAGTACAACTCTTAAAGCTTAGGGTACAAGGTCCCTTAGCTCAATTCTGACCAAAGTACAGAAAATAGAAGTTTTTACCAAACTGCCTCAAGTAGCTCGCGCGGGTCGCTCGGGCGAATTCTATTTTGAAAGGCCACGTGGACAATTTAAAACAATTTTCAAAAAATGCCTAGTCGCATACGCGGACAGCTGCTAACCAGACTACCATTGTTGTCTTGTTCAAGCTCTGTTAAAAATAACTTGTTTCAAAACTTAATCAAAGCAGACTTTCCAATATATGAAACTCTTCATTTTCCACGTGGATTCCAAATATAAAATCAGATTTCATGAAATCAAACATAACTCTCGATTTCATCGAAAAACCGAAAGACGACAAAACTTTAATTCGACTGTTCGTCGCGTCCGTAATGAATTATCTTCTAAAACTTGACACGGAGTCGCGTGGGATCGAGACCTTTCATTTGATATAAAGAAATCGAGTTTCCATTGCAGTTTTTCTGCTTGCTATTTTTGGACCCTTAACGATATATATATATATTTAATATATATCTACAGTGGTTGTATAAACTGAAATCACAATCACAATTGGAAGCTTACCCAATTTCTATTTCAGATTACAAGTAGAATAGCAGAGAATTCAAATCCAAGCTTTGATTTCAAATTTCCTTTGTATATTGACTTGTGTATGTATGAATGTATACACATATATTTCGTAAGAGAGAGAGAGACAGAGAGAGTAGTGAGTTTGTGTGATGTTGGAGTAGTATATATAGGAATTGAATTACTTGGGGGCCACAACACACACAACACACAAAACACATACTGCACACACGCACAGCTCACACGCACACACTGTGCACATTTCTTTGGGCTCCAAGTTACACATGGGAGATTATCCCATGTGGTTGAGCTCACACGACCACGCATACTCACAGGTATATTATTATACTATACTAATACCAAAACTAGTATATTGTTTTGATGAAAAATTTTAATATATGTTTCTAATTTTCGGGTTATTACAGATTCACTTAGGGCCAGTTTTGTAACATTGTGATTTTGCAGATCATGTGTTCTTTTTTCTATTTTTGTTTTTTGGGCCCATTTTCAGTTTTCATTTTCAAAAGAAAAAATGAAAACGGTTACCAAACGCGTTCCTATTGTGCCATGTAATATTTTTTGGTTTTTTTAATTAATGTATATGATATGATTATTGTAAACTTTTTTTTTTTTTAGGGATCGACTTCATTTTTTTATGTGATTTCCTCGTATTGTTTTGTTAAACCTTAGTTAAGTTAAACTTTTTCATATTTATATAATGAACTAATAATAAAGAGTACCCAAAAAATCATTCAATTAGACTCCCGTACATTGTACGGTCTGTCTACTAGTTGGTGAACTAAAGTCCACAAGCTGGAAGTTACCCCATAGTGGGTGATTATTTGTTGATGTGGAAGTTACTTGATCGTGAGTAGTTATCCATTAATGGGCTGAATTGGTTATTTTTTGTGCTCTATAAATGCCAAAGCCGGCCATACAAGAGCTCTCTCCATTCATCAAATCAACTCGAAAAAGCATCTTACCATTTTTTTTATTTTTATTTTTTATGCTTAGTTAGTTCTAGCACCTAGCCTTGTACGTAATTTTTTTTTTTTTTTCTGTTTTATGTTTCTTTTGCCTTATCATAGGTACTGTTTGTAATTTCATCATTGTGCAATGTTTTTCCAATTTTAAACTTCATTTGTGTTCACTAGCTATTTTTCCTACACCTTTATTCTCATCACTTGGTCGAATATTTGAAAGTCATCTTCATTGAGCCAATTACAACCTTAAGGGAAGTGGAATTTCTATAGGCTACTTCCCAACAATTGCCTGATCATAGTCATATCAAGCTTAGGGATAGTTTGGCTCTTTGTATAAAGTCTGTGGCACACCCATGCAAAGTTTATTTTGCCAAATGGGTACATAATTGAGTGATACAACCAAAATTGGTTCTGCTCGAAGACCAAGCGGTTTAACTCAGCATTCGGTCTCCATCCCGACCGTGTAGCATAGAGCTCGGTCAAAGAAACCCGGCCTACAGGTCGGGACAGCATCGTCCAGTCACCAAACAACTTGGGAAGAGTACATCTAACTCAACAGCACGTCCCGTACTGCTCAACTCTAGCCATCGAGTCATCACCAGGACAGAGGCCTAGCTCCCAAGCGTTCATCCACGACCCGACTAACAGGTCAGGAAGACCGCGTAATCACAGCCCGTCATAGGGACAGCTCACCTAGGCACCGAGGCATGATCCAAAATATTCCAGGCAGTTTCCTACTCAAGTTAGAAGACTAATGGAAAGTGCAAATTGATTCCTAATCCAATTAGGAAACCCCCTTTGATTGATGCCAATCAATCCCAAATTAGATTGTATTATTTAAATTTATCTACTTTCCCTGTATGAGTAGGTCTCTTACAATTTTAAAAGAGACCACTCACCCCTATAGAAGGGGATCGACTTTTCAGTCTACACAGCACCTCTATAGCAATCATCATCACGCCCAACCGACCTACGGTAGCTCCAAAGTATTGTTGGTTCACCACAAGTCCCCGACTTTTTACAGTATAGTGAACGTGCTCTGACACACACATGGACGTAGGTTCTTTCATTAACAGGGCTTAACCACATACAAAAAACCAGTCTCTCTCTCTCTCTCTCTCTCTCTCTCTCTCTCTATCTCTCTCTCTCTCTCTCTCTTCTTAAACTGCTCTAGTTTATCTAACCAACTTTTGGCATCATCAACTTGGTACCTTCTGTGGGAATCAACAGATTTCTCAAAAAAACAATCTCTTGGCTGATAGTCATGCCTCCAAATAAGGGTAAGAAGGCTACGCAGTAGGCTAACGGAGACATTTCGCTGGCCTCGACATCGGCCACAACAGTCTTAACACCGGAGCAGATCAACACGACCCTCGCATAGGTCTTGAAGGTCAAACCCAGTAGCAGATCTAATCCCTGCTGGCCCAACAATGCAATCCTCCAGTGGTTGAAAAATAGCCTGAGAACTTTGGGTATGGTCGAGAACCGATCTTGACCAGACAACATGCCCGAGCCAACCCGTCCCGCGTCGAGGACACCAGAGACAACGGTAGGTGTGCTGCCCGAGAGGAAAGGCAGGAGCGTATGGCCCGATAGTCAGTCCAGGGTCACTCGGTCAAGAGTCGAGGTAATCTGAGGCATACGATCAGCAGGAGACATAGCCGAGCTCGATCCTAAGGGACAATACACCGCCCGAAGAAGGAAGCCTCTTTCACTAACCCGACCTACGTCCCGGATACCGGTCGAGAATGTATGGTGGCTCGTAGCAAGAATTTGGAAAAATAAATCGACGACATAGCCAAAGACCGGGGATGCTACTCATATCAATACTGAGCCAGAGTCACCATTTTCAAGTCGAATCTTGAAGTTTGCCCTCACGCGCAAATTTAAACAACCTCATCTAGATTCTTACAATGGCTCGGGAAGCTCGGTCGATCACATCTGGACCGATAAGGCTCAGATGGCCCTGGTCACTAACACCGACGAACTGTACTGCCTGGTCTTTCCCAGCACTTTGAAAGGCCTGGTCACGCAATGGTTTCACTCCCTGAAGCCCCGATCGGTCAAAGACTTCAAGGAGCTCAGCAAACAATCCATTAGCCAGTTCATAGGCATGTTTGACCGGTCGCAACCTAACACACAGCTGCTCACTGTTAGACAGTGGAGGGGAGAGTCGTTGAAGGGTTACACCAATCGGTTCAATCAACAGAAGCTTCAAGTCCACAATCTGAACGAGACGGTCGCCATTACAACCTTCTACTCAGGAGTTCAACACGCCAAGTGCGCTACATCGTTCCACATAAACCGACTGGTAATGTTAGTTGAACTCACAGAGAGGGTTGAAAAATACATTGACACAAAAGAATTTCTAAAGATCAAAGACCCCGGGCACGTAAGCGATGAGCCTTCAAGAAATAAGTTGAAGCGAGATCAGCTTGAGAAGAACAACACAAAGAAGCGCGATAGTTCTAGCAGCTCCTTCAGTTTACAATGGACCAGATCCGGCAGCCCTGACCCGACCTCCAGTTCACAAGATGGATCACAACAATCTGGGTCCAGCAACCCTGACCTAACCTCCAGTTCACAGCGGTCTAAGTCCAGCAGCCTCGACCCGACCTCCAGTTCACATGGGTCTGGGTCTAGCAGCCCTGACCTGACTTCCAGTTCGCAATAGTCAAGATCCAGTGATCCTGAACTTGCATCCAGCGTAGAGTAACCAGGAACTCGGTGGACCCGACCCGACCTCCTCTCTCTAACAGTCTAGACGAGTCCAATTATAGTATTACTTGCCTGATCATAGCATAAGAGTCCATAGACTATGAGAGAACTCCTACCAAGACCTCAGGATCACACCTGAGGCACCCAAAAGACCTCGAGATCACACCTGAGGCACCTAAAAGACCTCAGGGTCACATCCGAGGCACCAAAAGACCTCGAGATCACACCGAAGGCACCATCAAAAGACATCAGGATCATTCCCGAGACAGCAAAAGACCCTGGAACTACCAACGTTCTAGGTCGGTCACCTACAGTACTTGTTCTTGTAGCACCCGCCTCAATTAAGCTCAAGGAGCAAGAGGGGATACAGACTACAGGAAGTCACACTGGGTATTTACAAGCCTCAGGGTCAACTAAGTCAAACACTTAGACAACCCGAGCGCCTACAATACTCAGAGGTACCGGCTCCACTTAGGTCCAAACCGGCGATAGAGGAAATCCTCTTAGGTTGGCCCACAATAGAGGAGTGAAAGAAATCCCTAAAATTCATAGATTTTTGGGTCTCTACTAAGGTCCAAACCCACGATGGAGGTAACCAAAACCTTTTAGGTTGGCCCACGATAGAGAAGCAAAAAGTCCCTAAATCAACACGCTTCAAGATATGAAAGTATGCTTACTTATGCTTTACTTTCAAAAGATTTGCAATGTGGAAGTAAAGGTCGAACCCACAGAGATTGAATACTACGCACTTTAATTTTTAAAACCTAAATTTATTTAATTAAGAAAAATGGATTTTGGTTTTAATTTGAATTAAACTAATAACAATGAAAGTAAATCTAAATTATGAAAGCAATTAAATATTTATTTTTATAATAAGTTTAAGAAACCTAGGATTGCAAATCCACCACTAGCTTCATAATAAGGGTATTTACGAATTACTTTATTTTATTAAGTTGGATGATAATGGGGAATTGTAGCTACAAGCCCGATTCCTCCGTCAAGAAAATAACTATGGTTCAAGCACCAACATAATCCATCTTCGGTTAGCACGAATTATCCCACACTAAACTAGGGTTGTGGTATAATCCGTCTAATCTAGGCATGGACTATTCGGATACTTGATAGCACAATTCAATTTAAGCACCATTACATGTAAATAATCTAAACAAGCGCAGCAAGCATAGATCATTGAGCACACTATTATCAAAATAGATCTAAGACAAGAGTAAACTTTGAAAGTAACAATTTAATCAATAAAAGCATGATTTATTTATAAAAATCCTCAGAACATGTAACTGTCATCCATACATAATAAAACTAAAATAAAAACATAAAATATGCCATATTACTTAGCTAGGGTTTCATTGAAACCCCAGATCTTGAGTTTAGTTGGTCATAGAATTGATGAACGGCAAGAGGTTGATGGAGGAAGCCATGGGAATCCTTGGTCTTCTTCTTCTTCTCCTTGCTTTCCTCTCTTCAATGGCTAAAATTTTTATTGTATATGGATGTATCTAATGTTGTGTAATGATGTATAACCACAAAATTGATTTAGAATAGGATTTATATGGAGTTAGGAAGGATTTAGGAAGCTTTCCTAAGCCAAATCGTACTAAAACAACTGTTTTTACGTTTCTGGACATAATCAGCCAATTCGGTTCGCACAGGGCTCTTTAGGACCTCGAAATACGCATATTTGACTTTTTCAACGGGTCACTCCAACGACCAGGCCATTTTCTAACTTTTTTCAGATTTTCTGCTACTCTGCGCACCAATTGTAGAATTGTGATAACTTTTGACTCAGAACTCGGATTGACTCGCCGTTTACGGCCATGCGTTCGTAACTCGAAGATCTACATTTTACATCTCTAGAGAAATTTCTCAAATTCAAAGTATTCCTTGCCAAAAATGTGATTTACCTAGGCTGCTACTGCATTCAGCTTTCACTTGAATCACAGTTTGAGCCTAGAATGACTTCCAAAGCCACTAATCATTGGATTTTTGTTTATTTTCAAGTTAAAGCTCCAAAACCAACAAAATTTAGAATACATATTAAAAACAACTAATGACTACATGAAATGGGCTGACAAAGCATATTTTTAGGACTATAAACGGCAACTATTCGTCGTCGATCAGTCGGCTCTACCAATATAGTCAAGCTCTTATCCCAACAGCCTTGACGAAGGCTGGCTAGGCAAAAGATAACTATTCTGGGGAGTTAACCAGAAAAGGACCCTAAAGCAACATGCTTTAGATCGGCTTTTCCAACCCACAACCTTGACAAAGGTTTATGGGCAAAAGATGACCATCCTGGGAGCTAACTCAAGCAAAAGACTCTGAATTAGGCTGAGTCTCAACTCTTAGCTGATTCTCGATCACTTAAAGATTTTGAGTTAGGATAAGTCTCAACTCTTAGCCAGTTCCCGCGAGTTCACCAAAATCAGAAGCTTCAAGGCGACTTTCCTGAGCAATCAACCGATTTCCATACTTGACTCAATATGCATCAAGCCAACCTTGGAAATAGGGGGAAACTGATACATCCAAAATTGGCTCTGCCCAAAGACCGAGCGGTTCAACTCAGCATCCGGTCCCCATCCCGATCTATAGCATAGAGCTCGGTCAAAGAAACCCGGCCTATAGGTTGGGACAACATCATCCAATCACCAAACAGCTCGGTAAGAGTACATCTAACTCAGCAGTGCATCCTGTACTGCTCAGCTCCAGCCATCAAGTCATCACCAGGACATAGGCCTCCCGAATGGTTCATCCACAACCCGACTAATAGGTTGGGAAGACCACGTAGGCACGGCCCGTCATAGGGACATCTCACTTGGGCCCCGAGGCATGATCCAAAATATTCCAGACAGTTTTCTACTCAAGTTAGAAAAATAATGGAAAGTGCAAATTATTTCCTAATCCAATTAGGAAACCCCCTTTGATTGATGCCAATCAATCCCAAATTAGATTGTATTACTTAAATCTGTCTACTTTCCTTGTATGAGTAGGTCTCTTGCATCGATAAAAGAAACCACTCATCCCCATAGAAGGGAATCGACTTTTCAGTCTACATAGCACCTCTATAGCAATCATCATCACGCCTGATCGACCTACAGTAGCTCCAAACTATTGTTGGTTCACCACAGGTCCTCGACTTTTTACAGTATAGTGAACGTGCTCAGTCATACACGTGGACGTAGGTTCCTTCATTAACAGGGTTGAACCACATACAAAAAACCAGTCTCTTACTCTTTCTCTCTCTCCCCTTAAACTACTCTAGTTTATCTAACCATATTTTGGCATCATCATTGAGTAATTTAGAAAATATATCCCGCATCTTCGCATTCCGACCCGGCATCACTAGTGCTTCCTAGACCTAGACCTATTTTCATTAGGATAACTCTTAGGGCACATAAGAATCTCACATAAATAAGATACATAGACTTTATGTGTCTGTCTCTCTATTTTGTGGACCTCACAGATACTGTGGAGCCCACAGTATCAGTGGACCCCATCAAGAGAGAGATAGACACATTGTGATTTATGTATCTTGTTTATGTGAGATTCCTATGTGCCCCAAGAGTTATCCTTTTCATTATTCCCAAATTGGTCCAAAGTTTGGTTGTAGGGATCTTGGAAACTATTGGTGGCTTGGAGTTGGTGCTATACTATGCGACCAACACAAAAGCAACGGTGAAGGTGTTGTTGCAATCGTTATAGTTGAGTAGTGTATGTATATTGTATAAGTGGACAAGATTGGGTGCCTTATTGGCTTGTTTTGTGTGTTATTGTTATTATTCATAATGGGGTTCAATGTAATACTTTACACACAAATTTCACACAATCTTTTATTCACAACTTTAAAAAATGTATCAATCTCTCTCCTATGTCACTGTGGGTTCCATAGTGACATAGGAAAGAGATAGACACAATTTTTTTGGATTGTGAATAAAAAGTTGTGTAAAAATTGTGTGTGAAGTATTACTCCTGTTATATATGGTCAACCCAAAGAAAGCTACATAAGAGTGGAGGCCAAATGCTACATCTCAATCACAAGTGTTGATGAAAAAAAAATTGTAAGACATACACATGCACCAATATATATATATGGAGAGAATCTTAAGTGCACTCTACCCAGTGTACTGGTTTTTATGCCTAAAAAAATTCATGGGGTGCCCCACTGACTTGCACCCAGTGTAATACCCCGTATTATAGGTATAGATCCCTAGTACCTTTCTTAGCCTTTGATGAGATTGTGTGTTCAATCGATTGACCTTATCTCAATCAATTGATATGTCAATCGATTGAATAATTTTCCAATCGATTGGTATCCTGCCGACCTAACCCCAATCGATTGACACCTGGTATCAATCGATTGAGAGTAGCTGGAGTTGGCCACCTCGTTGGTTTTGTGTGGTTGTGAGTATTTTCCCCTCCCTATATATACCCCTCCCCTTATACATATATATGTTTGCTTGTGTGTGTGTTTGGGAGAGAGAGATATATATATATATACTCTCATATATATACACACACATATATATATTGTATATATATATTACACACACACACACTCTCGGGTTAGAGAAGAGGGAAGGGAAGGAGAAGAAGAATAAGAAGAAGAAGAGGAGGACAGAGAGAGAACAGAGACGGACAGACAGAGAGACCGAGAAGGAGAGGAGAGAGATCAACCACCATAGCCGCCGCCGCCGCGGAGCTCGGGACGCCGTCAACGGGACGCCGGAGAGAGGTGAGTTTATTAACTCACTCAAGAGGGTTGTTTTTGTGATATTTATGTGTGTATAATAACGTGCATGAGGAGGAAAGAGGACCCCAACGTTTTTATAATAAAACCAGCAGTTTTGAGGAAGAAGACAGAGTTCAATCGATTGACATAAGTCCAATCGATTGAATAATTTTCCAATCGATTGACATATTCCCAATCGATTGACATAAGTCCAATCGATTGACATATTCCCAATCGATTGACATAAGTCCAATCGATTGACATTATTTCCAATCGATTGAGTAAGAGCAGAATGTTGTTTATCTATTATTATATGTTATGAGCTGATTGTAATGTACCCAAGCTGTTAATGGCTGTACCATATATGATATTGGATATGTGCTTAGTCAACATGATACTACGTAAGCCTTATATGATGTTTATGTTAATGTTATAAGATGAACTGTTTATTATTTACTGTCGATATGAGATGAATTGTTCAACTGTCATATGTTATTGTCAAACTGAATAGTAGAACGGAATACAACTGCATGTTAATAATCAATAATCAGTAGATATGATTAATACAGAGCATGTGGTATTTCTAGTATTTAGTATATGAGCATTTCACAACATGTGTCAGCATGCATGGGATAGTGATGTGAGGAGGCAAGAGAAGCTGATGAGAAATGGGACATGTGACTTATGTGGAATATGAGATATGTGTACTTTGGATCCATGGGATCAACGGCTGACGAGTCGGGTGGACGTGGGACGGTTAGAGTTCCTAGTACGCCTCTTGCTGTTGAAGACGTCCAGGAATGCGTATGCACTGTTGAAGACGTCCAGTGTACCGTTGACGATTACGTCCGGCTAGTGCCCTAATGTATTTTCACCGTGTAGTTGACCAGTGAGAATATACACAGCGTAGAAGACGTCCGTTGTGCCGCTTTCATCGTTTACAGATAGGTGGTACCGTGTAGACGACCGGTAACCCTATCAAGGGATTGTAGGACCTACTGCCTAGTCGGGTGATTCCGACTGGTATTATGGTATCTATGTATGGATACGGATTTGGATTATGGTATCAACGTACAGATACAGAGATAGATATGGATATGAATATGAGAATGGCTAGTAAGAAGATGGTTCAGTCGTGGATTCAGCGTCCCGACGTAAAGGTATATGCATGGGATGGATGCATGGGTTACATGCATGGATTTGATGAATATGTGATAAGATATTATACCATGATCCTTGTCTTTGTCATTACTATGCTTCCTGTTATTCCTGTTATTATTGATTCATATACAGTTTGATGAGACCTTTGCTATGTCCGTGAGTGACGCCATTGTTAAGAGATTAACCGCATTTTAAGATGCTGAACAATAAAGGCGAGGAGTGTTGTTTAATGTACTCACTCAGCTTTGTATTCAAAGCTGATGGCGTTTGTGCCCTGGACATTCCAATGTCTAGAGCTTCGCAGGACTTGAGGACGAGAGACTGATGTTCTGCCGGTCTTGGAGCTGAAGGCTTGGAGAAGAAGACGTGCTGCTTGTAATAGTTAGTTTATATCTGTTGTTATTATTGTTATAGGCCTGAGACTATAAGCCAGCTGTTGTAATAGTTTTAGTAGACTTTTATAATTGGTACTTGGGCATCTGTTGCTTCCATACCTTTTATAGTTTCCGCTGTAGCCTCTGATTAATGTTAATAAGATATGTTCTATGAATAGCATCCTCCCTATCGTGGTGTTTATTGGTTTGAGTAGATGACAACGCGGTTATTCACCCGTCATTCCCTATGGACCCATAAAGGAAATTTATTTTTCTCTATTTATGCTGCTCCGGGGCGTGACAGGATTTTTGGTATCAGAGCCTAGGTTTCAGTTGTTAACCACTTGTCTTTTGTGATTAGAACCTGAGTCCTAAGTTAATATCGATAGCATGAGGATTAGTTGAGATGAGATAGAACTGGAATCTTGTCATGTAGACGAGAAGTTTGAAGAATCCATCTGAGAATGTTTCGTTAGCAGGTAGTAACTGTTAGAGCCGATAAGAATCGTTAGAACTGTTGATAGCTGAGTTCACGGAGAACAATGCGTTGAGAATTAGTTATGGTTGTGGAGATCCTATATATATAGAGCTGTTGGATGTTAGACACTGACAAATCCCGAAGCAATCTCGGAACAGTCAGTATGATCTAGAAATAGAAAGAGGTTTAGGATAAGATTATCCTATTACCTTGAACCACATGTTAGTGGAGTGTTCTCACATTTTAGTTGAACAATACTCATAGCTTGGAACCTGAGAATGGAAATAGAATGTTTAGATTTGACGTTACGTGTAGAACCTATAGTTTCGTAATCCGTGTCTTGAGCATAGATATATTGGAGTACACTTGGTAGATAGACTGACCTTGTGGTTATTATTTATGTGAGGTATCCGTATTGCTTAATGTGATCGTATTATATAGTGGTACTATATATTGGTTACCACATGTTTTGTTCTTGCTTGAGCTGTAAGATAGAATGTGTTTGACCGAATAGATTTTTCATTATAGGTAGCAACATCGAACACTACCAGTACTCGTTATGGTTAGGACGACTCAAGGAAACCCGGGCCAGCTGAATGGAGTAGCTAGTGTAGTACCTCCTGAGATAGATCCAACAGGAATGGTCGGAGTTTTCATTCGTCGCATGGAACAAATTATCAATCGTGCGGATCACGTCATCGGCAATGAAGCACCAGTATGTCGGACAAGAGTCAAGCTGCTAAAGGAATTTCGTGCTCTTCAACCAGGAACCTTTACCGGATTAACGGGAGCATGGCAAGCTGAGCAATGGATTCGCCAGATAGAATTGATATTTGAGACACTTGAATGTACTGACACTGAGAAAAGACATTTGGCTATATTTCAACTGACATTCTCAGCAGCAGATTGGTGGGACGCAGTGAAAGCTACGATAGGTGAAGAAGCTGTAGGAAGAATGACTTGGGAATCATTCAAGACTCGATTTTTAGAAAAGTACTTTCCAGAATCCGAGAAGAACAAAAAAGAGATAGAGTTCATACAATTAGTTCAAGGTTGTTTTACAGTGCCCGAATATACAACTCAATTCGAGAGGCTATCACGATTTGCACCGCATATGATCGATACACCAAGAAGGAAGATCAAAAGATATCATCAGGGACTAGTTCCGCATATTCGACATATGACTATAGGACATTTAGATCAATCTTTCGAAGCTCTGGTAGAAATGGCAACGAAACTGGAAGACGATACTCAAATTAATGAAGGACAACACTTTGATAAAATATTTCCAGAGTACGATCAGTTTCTCCTAACGGATCAGAGAGGAAGAGATAGTCAGATTGTGTTGGCTGCTAACCAAGTTCAACAAGGAAATACAGAGAGAAGTTACATGGGCAACCGCCAGAAGCGTAAGAGGTTGGGGAACAATAAGAAAGAATCAAAACCAGTGACGACTCCAACACAACATAGGGAACGAGATATCTGCTATAATTGTGGAGTACCTGGACACCATTCCCAAGAATGCAGAGCGTTAAGGAAATCTAATGGACGGGGAATACGATGTTTCAACTGTGGTAAAGTTGGTCATGTCCGTAAGTTTTGTCCAGAATTAGAGATGCAACACAATGCTCCATCGCAACAAGTACCACGAGGGCAGACTCACCATACAAATGATTGATCTCAACTTAGACAAGGACGATAGACAGAAGGTACAACCCTCATCACCTACATCATGTATTATATGTGATCCCGATATTGCAGGAAGTTTGGTATTTGTTTGATTTGATTGTAAGAGGATTAGCCTACACCGTAAATTGTAGTTACTGGAACAATTCGTTTGACACTGATTGACAATAGTTCAAGTATAAATATGACATCAATTGCATCCCTGTATAATGTCAATTGCATCCCATATGACTTCTTTTACATCCTTATAAGACTTCAAATGCATCCTTATATGACGTCAATTGCCTCCCTATCGAAAGACTACGCCAACCGTTGGTAAGTTGGACAGAGATTAGAGATGAAGAATCTCAATTTTCGTTAGATGTAGCTTAACAAGAGAGGATGAACTAGAAGGTTGCGAGTATACGAGAAGAGATACGAGTAACGCAGAGACAACACCAGAACTTTCAAAAGAGTATCGCAGAAGAATGTTTTCGACATCGATCGCCTGTTGCTTTCATCCAGTCAAGAAGTTATACAATAGATCGACTCACGATATCAGTACGTAGTCCTGCCTAACCTATTTGATTAGTACGTGGAAGCAGAACGAGTATTCAATGGATTGAACGACCTCAAAGAGATGATTATATCAATAGTACGTGGGAATTTGGAGAGCCATGAGGAAATTTGAGTTATCAAATGACGATGCTAGAGTCACAATACTTTCAAGTCAACATATTAAAGGATGATGGTGACAACACTGGAGTTAACAAGGACGTCGTGTGCAACACGAGGCTGACTAATAACGTTGACGATCGTAACGAGAAGTCCATAGATAAGAAGACAGTCAACTGATGATATAGTGAAGACATCGTCAGCATAGTATGAAGCATCTTCAGAGACAGGAGCAGACAGCAATGCTTCACTATGACTTAGATGAGATTAGAACACTTGATCAGTAGAACCCTTACACCGTGGAGTTTGGCACGAGGAAGGAACCTTGTGTGTTTGGAGACTAGCCATTTCAGATGTTGTAAGATGATTAGATTTTGTTACCTAGAACCTTTTTCCGAAGTTCGACTTACGAATTTTATATATCTAAACCCGAGGATTTGGTAGTTGTCACCCTAGTACTCGTAGATCGTTGATATTTTCGTATCGCGTGTCTAGAACTTGCATCCGTTGGCCGCTGAGGTAATCGTTTACGTAAAACGAGAACTTGAGCATTTTTAGATTCTATCTTCTGAGATGGATTTTTTTTTGGTATAGGAGCTACTGCTTCAGATTTCGAGGACGAAATCTTTTGATGAGTGGTGGATGATGTAATGCCCCGTATTATAGGTATAGATCCCTAGTACCTTTCTTAGCCTTTGGTGAGATTGTGTGTTCAATCGATTGACCTTATCTCAATCGATTGATATGTCAATCGATTGAATAATTTTCCAATCGATTGGTATCCTGCCGACCTAACCCTAATCGATTGACACCTGGTATCAATCGATTGAGAGTAGCTGGAGTTGGCCACCTCGTTGGTTTTGTGTGGTTGTGAGTATTTTCCCCTCCCTATATATACCCCTCCCCTTATACATATATATGTTTGCTTGTGTGTGTGTTTGGGAGAGAGAGATATATATATATATACTCTCATATATATATACACACACATATATATATTGTATATATATTACACACACATACACACTCTCGGGTTAGAGAAGAGGGAAGGGAAGGAGAAGAAGAATAAGAAGAAGAAGAGGAGGACAGAGAGAGAACAAAGACGGACAGACAGAGAGACCGAGAAGGAGAGGAGAGAGATCAACCACCATAGTCGCCGCCGCGGAGCTCGGGACGCCGTCAACGGGACGCCGGAGAGAGGTGAGTTTATTAACTCACTCAAGAGGGTTGTTTTTGTGATGTTTATGTGTGTATAATAACGTGCATGAGGAGGAAAGAGAACCCCAACGTTTTAATAATAAAACCAGCAGTTTTGAGGAAGAAGACAGAGTTCAATCGATTGACATAAGTCCAATCGATTGAATAATTTTCCAATCGATTGACATATTCCCAATCGATTGACATAAGTCCAATCGATTGACATATTCACAATCAATTGACATAAGTCCAATCGATTGACATTATTTCCAATCGATTGAGTAAGAGCAGAATATTGTTTATCTATTATTATATGTTATGAGCTGATTGTAATGTACCCAAGCTGTTAATGGCTGTACCATATGTGATATTGGATATGTGCTTAGTCAACATGATACTACATAAGCCTTATATGATGTTTATGTTAATGTTATAAGATGAACTGTTTATTATTTACTGTCGATATGAGATGAATTGTTCAACTGTCATATGTTATTGTCAAACTGAATAGTAGAACGGAATACAACTGCATGTTAATAATCAATAATCAGTAGATATGATTAATACAGAGCATGTGGCATTTCTAGTATTTAGTATATGAGCATTTCACAACATGTGTCAGCATGCATGGGATAGTGATGTGAGGAGGCAAGAGAAGCTGATGAGAAATAGGACATGTGACTTATGTGGAATATGAGATATGTGTACTTTGGATCCATGGGATCAACGGCTGACGAGTCGGGTGGACGTGGGACGGTTAGAGTTCCTAGTACGCCTCTTGCTGTTGAAGACGTCCAGGAATGCGTATGCACTGTTGAAGACGTCCAGTGTACCGTTGACGATTACGTCCGGCTAGTGCCCTAATGTATTTTCACCGTGTAGTCGACCAGTGAGAATATACACAGCGTAGAAGACGTCCGTTGTGCCGCTTCCATCGTTTACAGATAGGTGGTACCGTGTAGACGACCGGTAACCCTATCAAGGGATTGTAGGACCTACTGCCTAGTCGGGTGATTCCGACTGGTATTATGGTATCTATGTATGGATACGGATTTGGATTATGGTATCAATGTACAGATACAGAGATAGATATGGATATGAATATGAGAATGGCTAGTAAGAAGATGGTTCAGTCGTGGATTCAGCGTCCCGACGTAAAGGTATATGCATGGGATGGATGCATGGGTTACATGCATGGATTTGATGAATATGTGATAAGATATTATACCATGATCCTTGTCTTTGTCATTACTATGCTTCCTGTTATTCCTGTTATTATTGATTCATATACAGTTTGATGAGACCTTTGCTATGTTCGTGAGTGACGCCATTGTTAAGAGATTAACCGCATTTTAAGATGCTGAACAATCACGGCGAGGAGTGTTGTTTAATGTACTCACTCAGCTTTGTATCCAAAGCTGATGGCGTTTGTGCCCTGGACATTCCAATGTCTAGAGCTTCGCAGGACTTGAGGACGAGAGACTGATGTTCTACCGGTCTTGGAGCTGAAGGCTTGGAGAAGAAGACGTGCTGCTTGTAATAGTTAGTTTATATCTGTTGTTATTATTGTTATAGGCCTGAGACTATAAGCCAGCTGTTGTAATAGTTTTAGTAGACTTTTATAATTGGTACTTGGGCATCTGTTGCTTCCATACCTTTTATAGTTTCCGCTGTAGCCTCTGATTAATGTTAATAAGATATGTTCTATGAATAGCATCCTCCCTATCGTGGTGTTTATTGGTTTGAGTAGATGACAACGCGGTTATTCACCCGTCATTCCCTATGGACCCATAAAGGAAATTTATTTTTCTCTATTTATGCTGCTCCGGGGCGTGACACCCAGTCCTGCGCCTCGCTGACTCACTGATTTTTTAGGCTTAAAAGTTTGTGCATGAGGTAGAGTGCACTTACCCAGTGCACTTAAGATCCTCTATCTCTCTCTCTCTCTCTCTCTATATATATATATATATATACATGCATGTACAAAGGAGAAGCCAACAAGGGGCCAGGGTGGGCCCAGGTTCCTCCTAGATTTTTTAAAATTCTACTTTTTGCTTAGGTATTTTATGCGTTTTAGAAATAGACCCCTGGAATTTTGAAAATTATACTTTTAGCTTAAGAATTTTTTGAGTTTTAGAAATAAGTCCACTTAGAATTTTAAAAGACATCCTATAATGTTTAGGTTTCACCAAATAGACCCAAGTTATATTTTCAAACATCACATTTCAAAATGAAAAATCACATTTTTACCTAGAAATGTGGTGTAAAAATAATTCTACATCTTCTCTCCCTTTTTTAATATTTTTTTCGTCTCTTATATCAAGACCAAAAGATACCCACTTTCTCTTTTTTATTGCGACATAAAATCAATTCTACACAAAATTATTTATAAGTACCCCAAAAAAAATGTCTTGGGAGCGCTGCCCCCGAAACCCCAAACTCCTGTATAGCTTAGGCCTCTATGACCAAAATTCCTGGCTCTGCCCCTATACATACATACATACATACATACATACATATATGTACATACATATATACGGGATGGTATAATGTGTGTTGTGAATTTATGCATATTTTAAGTCAGCAATGATAAATTTTTGTATTTTTTTTTCCTTTGATGTCAAGATCTTTCCCCTCTTTAACGAAGTTCATGAATACGTAACAAGTACAATGCGTTGCACACACAAAACGCATGTCTAGAGGCTAGTTTATAATATAGGAATTGCTATTCCCACTCCAAATTTTAACTAATGTCTTCCATGCAAATATTACTAAATCACCATGCAGTATGTACCATGCAGTCAATGCATTATATAGAGTGTATTGGTTCATCCATGGAGTGCGAATAGCAATTCCCTTATAACATTTTGTGGATTTATGTCTCCCTAAAGTTTTAATTTGTCTTTCTAAACTTGAAAAAAAAATAAAAAATCTCACCTTGGTCATTTGAAAATTTCAAACTTTGAACCGTAATAAATATCATATTTATTCAACTAGGTTCAAGATTTTAAGTCTTTGTACATATCTTTTTTGAACATATTAGGATTCTTTGCTTTATAAGTAGAATCAATGAAACGAAAAAGAAAAAGAAAAGAAAAATAAATTAAACTTATAAACAGAATTTTTTTTGAAAGAGTAATGGGAAAAAAAAACTAATAGTTATGTTTTTACCTCTTAATTAACCTATTCTATCTGAACATGGGCGCATTGGGCGGATCAAGAAAATTAATTCAGGGGGCTTGATAGAAGTGGAAGTGTACGGGGTTGCCCCCGATTTTTTTTTTTTTTTTTTTTGACATATTTATACATATTTTGAATAGATAATATAAACTAATACTATAAAAATTATCACAAAAACATAAGAGGGAGGAGGGGCTTTATAATTAACACAAAAGCATAAGATAGGGGGAGCTTATTATGATAATTTTATAATATCGGGGGGGGGGGGGGGGGGGGGGGGGGGGGGAGGGTGTTAGGGAGGCATAAAGGTAAAATTTATTTTTTTTCAAGGCTAATCTATAATTTTCTAAAGTCTAGGGGGGGGGCCTTCAGCCCCCCTTTGACCCTTATTGGCTCCGCCCCTATATGTGGAACCCAAAGAACAACCACACTATTCTTACACACTATTCTTAAAATTGTAAAACAAAAAAGTATAACATATCCACCCCCCCCCCCCCCCAAAAAAAAAAAAATAATAATATAAAAAATCAGGCTGCGGCTTCAAAACTCCATTTAAGTTTGTGCTCCCACAAGATCAAATCCAAGACTCTGCCCGTGTATTTGCGCGTACATACTTATGTATAGGCTTAAACACTTTTGAATACCTTCTATTTTCTCAAAATTTCATTTCAAACATAAATTATAAAATGCATCAATATTAATGAGTAATAATAGCACTCTTAATTAGTATCACCTATATGAGAATGGACGTGGGCTCGCTTCTATGAGAACTTCAAAAGCTTGGATCTCTAAGAGCTCTCATGAATAAGGATCATGTTCAGGACCAAAATGAACATAACCGAATGGATTAATATGTATAAGGATATGTGATGTATGTTATCTAGTGTTGGTTTATACTAAAAGGTTGAACAGATCAATACTTAATGTACACTGCGTCACCGAGTAAATCCAGTAGATATTCATTAAGGGAAAGTTCAAGTCCAAAAGACAGTCTCCTAATGCATCACAAGTCCGTGAACTGCTCTCTTAGTTTTATTGTATTTCGTTTTTGTTTAGTTAGCCATAAGCATTCACATGTGGGTCGGGGATTGTTA
Source organism: Hydrangea macrophylla (assembly GCA_033977485.1). NCBI lineage: Eukaryota > Viridiplantae > Streptophyta > Magnoliopsida > Cornales > Hydrangeaceae > Hydrangea > Hydrangea macrophylla. The sequence continues at coordinate 104,653,086 of CM066994.1, forward strand.
GATTCGTGGTGTGAATGGGAGCTTATGTAAGTTCAATGGGATTATTAGGATCGCTATGGACCGGCAGGGAAAGGCTTGAAACATTAAGTTTCAAGATTCTAACAGAGGGGTTTTTGACCGGTCGATTGGGTCCCTTTGACCGAGCCAATGGCTATAAGAAGTTTTAAACAAATTCTGGTAGAGGGGTATTCGACCAGTTAACAGGCCCCGTTCGACCGGTCGACTGAACCCAGTTTGTGAAAAGTTACAACTCATGTGGTAACTTTGAATTTGTTTGAATTTCTTCTGTTCTAATGGCTGATAAACGTGGATATACTGTTATATACTTAGTAAATAGGTGTTGGGATACAACCATTTGTGTAGAGAGAGATATGTCTCTTACCCAATAGACACCTCTATATATATATATACATTATAGCAAATTAGTTTGCATAGGCTATTTACAAATTTTATTTCTTCTTTTCTTCATCCATTCTTGAATCATAGAGAGCAATTCATATACATTTAATTCTGCAGAACATTGAAGTTTTTTGTACTTCAATTGTTAGATCGCAGTATCCTCAAGAACAAGACATCGTAGTCCACAAAATAACTGTGTGTGGGACGTAAACTTATTTTTCCGACAACGTATTTATACGTGCTTTGATCAAATTTAGTCACTATTTAATTGAAGTTTATTATCCATTAGATTCCAACATTACTTACTGATGATGCCGAAAGTTGGTAAGAGAGATTCAGAGAGAGATGTTAGGACACAAGAGTTTGTATGTGGTTCGGTCCCGTTAACGAGGTGACCTACGTCCATGGATGCGTTGGTGTGCTTCACTAGCAAATCACCGGTGGGCCTGGTGAGCCAATAGTCGGGCGGCACTACCAGTAAAATCGATCGGGTGTATGTGTCTTAGTGGAAATAATACGCTAATCTTTAGGTTCAGAATGCGATCCCCCTAATGGGGGGTAGGCGATCTCTTTTATAGATATAAGAGACCCCCTGTACATGGTAAGATCTGCAAATTAGGAAGCCTAATCTGATTGCAGTTATCTTGCATGAATTTGGGGGAGTTTCCTAAGTGGTTTTGGAAACTACTATATTTATTCCTTCAATCTTCTAACAGGATTAGGAGACTGATCAAAAACTTGTTGGTCAAGCTAGATTCGCAAAATGCTGCCCTATGCGTCTGGGCTGTGCGCCCCATACCGAACAGTTGTAGCGAGAAAGCTAGGGATCACGAAATTGTAAGCGCCTTCGACGGAGTGCTCGGGGATCCTCTGATGATGTGGCGACTTGACTCCCTAACCGGATAATTTTTACATACCAGCTGCCCCCCATTTTCAGAACTGAGGCGAGGCCTTATCGGATAAGATTCAAAAATTAGTATCGCCCCGGGGGACCGTTCGGTTGAGAGGTCATGTATCTACCCCGGGTTAGACCGGACGCGTCGGTCAGCCGGGGTCCATACCGAGCGGTGACCCTACGGGACCATGGTTGGCATCTGCCATGTGTCAACAGATGGTTGGCTTGGTTAGGTTCAAGCAAGGCCGGTCTAAAAGTAACTGAGCAGTTGCGTGATAATCGGACTGTCTCATCAAGCATTTAATGCGCACGCCTTTTGAGGCGATGTTTCACGTGCCCGAGGTGACAGTTATTAGGCAGTTTCGACGAGAAAGTGTCTGAACCGTTGGATCTACTTTGATCTTGGTCATTCGTGCTCCTTATATAAGAAACACTTGTCCATTTCTTGAATTCCTGCTGCCAAGATGTATATTCCCGAGTGGTTTGAGAGCAAAAAGTCCCCGGTCAAGATTTTCGAGCCTTTTCTTGCGTTGATTTTTGTAAGTTTCTTTCCCCTCCAAGTTCCTTATTTCCCTTTCTCTTCTTTTTTTTTCCCGAAACGAGGCTAGAGGGAGCGAACCCCCTGGGATTCAAGTGGGAGTGGGATTTTTTAGGTCATGAGGTACCTTGGGCCAATTGAACCGAGTGGGTGTCCCCGGAGTAGTCTTGAGAGAGTGCCACCTAATGTTGAGGAACATTTACTCTTTGCCTTTTCAGTTAGTGACCCTACCCCCTTTGTATATCAGGCTCAGGGTCACTGACCTATACTTAGGCTATAACCTACTATAGAAGTACCAGAGATAGAGCATTCCAACTTCAATTCTACTTCCCGATCAGAGGGCGAGATGTCCCGATCGGGAACGCCTGACACCAGCTTGGATCCACCTTTCGCTTCCCTATCTGACCACCAGAGTGAGGGCAGGATTCCTGTTCATGTATTTGAAAGTGAGTCTGACCAGGAGGCCCCCGTTGCCTCCATTTTCCAGGGATTGGGTGATGAGACACCGGGGAGACCTGACCCCGAGGTGGTGTTCGCCTGTGAGTCTACCTCCTCTATCCTGTACTCCCAAGATCTCGTGCGCATTAGGGAGATGTATTCTCTCCCTTATGATTGTTCTTTAGCCGTTAACCCTGGCGGAGTGCACCTCTACCAGCGAGGCTTCGTCACCCTATTTGAGGATGCACTGATGGCTGGCCTCCGCCTTCCGCTTCACCCAGTCTCCCGGGACGTCCTAATTTACCTCAAGATTGCTCCCGGGCAGTTAGCTCCCAATGGGTGGAGGTTCTTGATGGGGTCAATCTCCCATTGGCCCCAAGCCTTCGAGCATGAACTCACCCTTCAAGAGTTTTTATGGGCGTACCGTCCGTTCCCAGTACACCGAGAAATTGGGTTCAGCCCGACAGGGCAGAAAGATCATTGTCAACTGCCCGAACAATAACAAGGGGTGGAAGAGCAAGTTCTTCCAGGTGTCCACCATTGGTCTTTGCCACCCGGCCCTGAGAACCCAGCTAAGGACTTCTTGGGCGGGGGAATTGAGGGGTAAGATCGCCCTGTATGCCACTTTTTGCTTTCCTTTACCTTAGAAGGTTGTAAATCTGCTAACTATTTTCATGTTTTCGGTTGCAGCTGGGTTGACCAACCCTCCAGGGATCCCCAAGGAGTGCCAGGCCAGGGTCTTAGGTTTGGCGAACCTACCTACCAACATCTGGAATGTATTGTCCCGGATAGGAGATTTTGTCCAGTCCCACTCTCCAGAGGAACCCGTCCAAGCTCCCACCTTCTCTTCAATCATTCTTGGTGAATGTCTGGGCTACCTGTCTTCCCGTTTCTCATTTCCCTTTTTGCTGCCTCCTCTATTTTCTGACTGGGTAGTTTTCTTTTCTGCAAAAATGACCCCCAAGAGGGATTTGGAGCAGCTGAGTACTAGACGGGCCGCTGTCACTGTTGCTGCTGCCGCCTAGTTGGCGGTGGCACAAGGAAAAAGGCCCGCCGTTGTGGCCTCGGGTAGCGAGCGTCCCCTCAGGAGGATCCGGCACGGGACTGCAAACTGCCCAGAACCTGTGGGGGTGGCAGCTCCCCGAGTGGTGGTGGTAGAGGAGATAAGACCCCGGGCAGATGCACCTTCTGTCTTGCTAATGGGGGGACCCACTGAGGTAAGAGAGAGGGTGAAGTCCATCCTAATCCCTAGCCAGGTGGAGACATGCGCAAGCTTGTCTCCCGAAGACTTTCAGGGATGGCTTTATAGCCTCTCCCATCTGGTGAGCTTCTTTGTTTCCCGCACGGTTGCTTTTTTTTTTATTTGCCTTATTGACTGACCAGTCTTCTTCCTTTCGTTGTAGGTTGGGTGCATGGCCGCCGAGTCCGAGTCTTTCCTGTCTTCTTAAGCCAGGAGGGGCAGCACCACCGAAACTGCCTTGTCAAAGAAGCGGGTAGAATCGGAGGTCGGGAAGACCGCCCTGGCCATCGAGAAGGACAAGACCAAGGCCTTGGCCTTGAGCTTGGGTGCAGTCCAGGCAGATTTGGCGGCTGCTCAGGCCGATTTAGAAGCTTCCCGAGCCCTTACAGTGGCGGTTGAGGCCCGAGCAAAGGTCGTAGCTGAGGTGACGGCCGTAGGGGCCACGGAAGAGGCATTTGATGACGGCTTCTTCCAGGGCTATGAGGATTTGAAATGGAGGGTTGCACGGGATCATCCCGAGTGGGACATCTCGTCCTACGAGGGGATTGATTCGGACTACTGGGACGTCAGTCCCGCGACTGGTGAGGATCCTGTTGCTGGTACTGGAGCTGCTGAGCCTGCCCTAGGCGAGGGCTCAGGAACTGGAGATGGAGCTGCCCTAGAAGAAGAGGCTGGGGAGACTGAAGATTTGGTCGAGGTGGATGACTAAGGTCCCCGACCTGTTTTCTTTTTGTGCTGTAGTTTTTTTTTTTTTTTTTTGGAGGCTACTACAACTGCCCCTAGGCCCTCTACAAATCATTTTTAATTAATGAAAAGGTCCTTGAGACCAACTTTTCCATCAATTTTTCACTATTTCTGCACTTGTGTGCCTGTGTTTGCCAATTCCCGACCGATTTTGACCGACCTAACTCCCTGCCTTAGCAAATGGTTTAAGACCATAACCGGTAGAATTCCTGGTCTTCTTGACCCATTTTAAAGGTCCAGCCTGGTGTACTTTAGGAGCTTGTCCTATTTTACTACCCGAACAATTTTTCTCTAATCACTGTATGTACTTAGAATGTTAGGATTCCTAGCCCAGTTAATGACCGGTGTGATTTCTTGTTTTTATCTGGTTTCCCTCTGCCCCCCAAGCATTTTGCTAAGGTGGGAGTCTAGGAGTGAGGGACCATAGGAAATCGACCTGGAACATGGGTGGTTGCAGGGTCCTTTGAAGCTTGCCATCATTAGCCACCTAGGTGGTTTGCCCCCTTCGTCGGTTGGGCCTAAGCGAAGCTTTATGTGATTCCCTGTTTTGGTCGGGTATTCCCTTGCCCCCCAAGCTTTTTGCCAAGAGGGTGTGTGTGGAGTACCAACTGTAGGAAACTGACCTGGAACATAGGTGGTTGCAAGGTCCTTTGAAGCTTGCCATCATCAGCCACCTAGGGGGTTTTTCCCATCATCGGTTGGACTTAGGCGAAGCCTATGCCTCGGGGTTAGGCCCGAGGTCTTTTTGTGCCTTGGTTTTGAGCCCAGGTCTTTTATGCCTCGGGTGTAATCTCGAAGTCTTTGGAGAAGCTTCAGGGTTAGTCTCGAGGTCTTTCAATTTTTCACGGAACACCGTTAGGAATAATTTTAGGAAGTAAAGTAGAAAACCTTTATTTTATTTGAAAATTTATAGTGATTACTCAAGTAGAGCTACAAAAAGTCCTAGCCAGTGCTAACCCGCTTATCGCCGAGCACTACTGAAAGTATTTGCGGAGGTGTTGTATGTTCCATGGGTGAGAGAGCTCATGCACGTCCAAAGTTTGTAACCAGTAAGTGCCCGGTCAGTTGATCCAGGTGACTATATACGGTCCTTCCCAGTTTGGCCCCAGCTCCCATGGCTCGGGACCTTGGTAGACTGGTTTACCATCTTCAGGATGAGGTCTCCACTTGGAAACTCCGATGCTTGACCTTGTTGTTATAATACCAGGAGACTCTTTGTTTGTACGCTGCCACCTTTAGATAGGCCCGGTCTCTTTTTTCTTCTACCAAGTTAAGTTCGGTTTTGAGGACCTCTTCGTTGCTCTGATCATTGAAGTTTGCCACCCGGTAAGAGGGCAGCCCGAGCTCTGTGGGGACCACCGCCTCGAAGTCGTAGGTGAGTGAGAACAGTGTTTCGCCTGTTGCCACTCGGGGAGTTAGACCCACAAGAGGGTCAGTAGTTCCTCTGCCCATAGTCATTTGGCGTCTTCAAGCCTTGTTTTAATTGACCGAAGAATAGTCCAGTTGGTCACCTCAGCTTGGCCATTGGCCTGGGGGTGCTCGGGGGATGAGTAGTGATTGGATATCCCGTAGCCCGAGCAGAACTGCCTGAATACTGGGGTGTCAAATTGCCTACCGTTGTCACTAACCAGAACCCCAGGGACGCCGAACCTACTGAGGATGTTCCTCTTCATGAAGCTTTCCATTTTCTTCTCAGTAATAATCGCCAAGGGCTCGGCCTCCGCCCACTTGGTGAAGTAGTCCACGGCTATGACGGCGAACTTGACTTGTCCTTTTCCCTTCGGGAGAGGATCGATAATGTCAATACCCCACTGAGCAAATGGCCAGGGGCTGAGGATTGGATTCTGAAGTTCTCCCGGACGGTTGATCATGGAAGAAAATCTTTGGCACATATCACATCTCTTGATGTATTCTTGAGAGTCTTTGGCCATGGTCGGCCAATAGTAACCTTGCAGCAGGGCTTTGCGTGAGAGTGCTCGGCCTCCATTGTGGTTCCCGCACACCCCTTCATGGATTTCATAAAGTATTGCTTGGACCTGTTCAGGGTGGACACAGCGGAGGTACGGTATAGAAAATCCCCTTTTGTAGAGGATGCCATCAATGATGTGGTACCTTGCCGCTCAGTATTTAACCCGGCGGGCTTCTTCCTTTCTATTTAGGAACGCGCCTATTTCCAGAAATGCCATGATTGGGTCCATCCAGCTAGGTTCTAGGGTGGCCGATTTGACCTCCATGCATTCTGAGTTGAACACACTTGGCTCGGGTAGGTACTCTATCCTTATCCCGGGCAGGTCTGACTCAGAAGATGAAGCAAGGCGGGCTAACTGATCGGGCCTAGCATTTTCTTCCCTAGGTATTTGCGTGACAAAGAACCCCTGAAGTTTCTTTAAAACTGCTCAGACAAGGGCTAGATAAGCTACCATGTTATGCTCTCGAGCCTCATACTCTTGATTGACTTGATTTACCACGAGCTGAGAGTCACTGTACCCTTTAATTTGCAGTGCACCCATTGAGGTTGCTATTTGTAATCCGACCAGCAAGGCTTCGTACTTGGCCTCGTTATTAGAGGCTTTGAATTCGAACTTGAGCGCATACTCGAGCTGGATCCCATCCGGCGTGGTTAGGATCATCCCTGCTCCACTGTCCTGTTTGTTGGAAGAACCATCCACATAAAGTACCCAGGTTGGGATATCTGATTGTAGTCCGAGCGGTAAGGTCGGTGGGGCGGGCTCTTCAATTGGGTCTGCTTGGTATGTGAATTCAACAATGAAGTCTACCATTACCTATCCCTTGATCGCTGTGCGGGGTCTGTAGACCACTTCAAATTTCTCTAACTCCAAGGCCCATTTGACGAGCCTTCTGGACGTTTCAGGCTTACTCAAGATCTTACAGAGGGGCTGATCCATAAGGATCACGATACCGTGGGCCTGGAAATACGGGCGAAGTCTCTGAGCTGAAGTGATGAGGGCGAGAGTGAGCTTTTCAATGCGAGAGTATCTACTTTCTGCGCCTTGAAGTGTTCGGCTTATGTAATAGACCGGAATTGTATCCCATAGCCCTTCTAGAATGAGTGCCGAACTGACCGTCAAGGGTGACACCGCCAGGTATAAGAACAATTCCTTGCCTGGCGCGGGCGTTGAGAGTAGAGGGGGCGATGCCAAGTACTTCTTGAGTTCCTAGAACGCTTCCTCGCACTCTTTTGACTATTTAAAAGCCTTACGAAGGATCTTGAAGAATGGAAGACATCGGTCGGTAGCTCGGGACACGAATCTGTTTAGTGCGGCTACCCGCCCAGCCAAACTTTGTACCTCTTTGGTTGACCTAGGTGACCTCATGTTTATGATGGCTTAAATTTTTTTGGGGTTCGACTCAATCCCCCGCCTGCTGACTAGGTGCCCAAGAAACTTCCCGGACGAGACGTAGGTCCCCTGATCCGTGATGAACGAGGTTTTTTCTTTGTCCCCGGGGTACATGCTAATCTGATTATATCCGGAGAAGGCGTCGATGAACGAGAGGAGCGAATGACCAGCTGTGGAGTCCACAAGGAGATCTATCCTGGGCAGTGGATAGCAGTCCTTGGGGAAGGCTTTGTTCAGATCGGTGAAGTCTACACACATCCTCCACTTTTCATTGATTTTCTTAACCAGTACTACGTTTGCTAACCAGTCGGGACAGTGGACCTCTCGGATAGATTTTGCTTTGAGGAGTTTATCGACCTCCTCGTACACTGCCTTTTTGCCTCTCGGGGGCCATGCCCCGTCTCTTCTGCTTCACAAGTCGGGAGTTTGGGTCGATATTAATTCGGTGAGACATTACCTGGGGGTCAATCCCAGGCATGTCTTTATGACACCAAACAAACACATCCTGACTCTGTCGCAGGAACTGAATTAGCTTCTCCCTAAGGCCGGGCTCCAGCAGGGTGCCGATAGTGACCGTTCGGTCAGGGAGTTGCAGGTCTAGCACTACTTGTTCTAGGTCCCCGATCGGTCCCACTCTGTCATTCTGAACCCTCGGGTCCATCTCCTGGATATTCAGTGTTTCAGCGATGGCCTCCCGGCGTAGAGAGCTAACATAGCAACTCCGGGCGACGGCTTGGTCTCCTCGTAGGCTCCCAGGCCCTTGGGGGGGTTGGGAATTTAACCACCAGGCTATGCGTTGATACGACCGCCCTAGCCTTGTTGAGGGTTAGCCTCCCAAGGATGACATTATACGCAGATGAAGCTTCCACGACCACAAAGCTCGCTAGTATAGATGCCTGCTGAGGGTAGGCTCCCATGAGGACTGGGAGCTCGATGGTACTGAGCGGTTGGGTGCTGGACCCGTTGAATCCTACCAAGGGAGTGGCCACTAGTCAAAGCCGATCCCTGGATATCCTGAGCTGATCGAATGCTGAGACAAACATGATGTCAGAGGAGCTACTCGTGTCTACAACACCCTTTTAATCACGTAGTTTGCTACGGAGAGCGTCACCACCAGCGGATCATCATGAGGGTAGTGCAGGTCTAGCATGTCCTCGGATGAGAATGTCAACATATCTATTGGGGGAGAGTGGGTGGATTGGACATACCAGACATCCGATCGAGATGCCTGGGCATGCCTCTTCCTGACCGACTGCGAATCCCCTCCACCTGAAATGCCTCTGGAGATTACATTGATTTGCCCGAGGGGTCGCGGTTGCTTGGGAGCCCAGGTTTCTTACCGAGGTCGTCTGTCTGCTTCAACGAATTCAGCTAGGTGGCCCTGCTCAATCAGCTTCTCAATGGCAATCTTAAGCTTAAAGCAATCCTCTGTGTCATGCCCATGGTCTTTATGGAAGCGGCAAAACTTGTCCCGGTTCCTCTTATCGGGCGGGCTTTTCAAATTGGCGGGCTCTTGGAGTAGCCTCTGGATCTCTACGGCGGCCATAACTTGGTAGATTGGTCAGGAAAGTGGGGTGAAGGTAATCTGGGCCTGATCCTGAATGCCTCTCTGTTGATCTTGTCTGGGCTTCTTTCCCAGACCCTTCTCGGAGCCCTCCCGTTTTCGTTTAGCTTTCGAGGACTCTTCTCCCGTAAAGCTGGCGTGCTTGGACTTCAGAAACTCCTCCGTGTCGATGTACTTTCTGACCCTCTCTGAGAGTTCCACCAGGTTATCGGGCGGTCACGGTGGAACGATGCAGCAACTTTGGTGTGTTGAACCCCCGAACAGAAAGCTATGATTGTGGCCGTTTTGTTCAGGTTGTGGATCTGGAGCCTCTGCGGATTAAAATGGTTCACGTACTCCCTCAGGGACTCTCTCTTTCGCTGTTTGACGGTAAGCAGCTGGGTGTCCAGTTGTGACCGATTGAGCATCCCCATAAACTGGCTGATAAAGAGCTTGCTCAATGTCTTAAAGTCATCAACCGTTCGGGGTTTCAGAGCGTGGAACCACTACACAGTTGGGCCTTTAAGGGTACTAGAGAAGGCCAGGCACAGTAACTCGTCGACCGTGGTGACTAGCACCATTTGAGCCTTGTAAGTGCGAACATGATCCACTGGGCTCCCTAAATCATCATAAGAGCTGAGATGTGGCAGTTTGAATTTCCGTGGGATGGGGAATGCGGTGATCCAAGCGGTGTAGGGCGACTCGATCTCTATATTGCTATGATCGTGGAGTTGCTTACGGTTCAGTTTTTCGATTTGCTGCTGCAAGTCCTCGATCTAGGCCTTTACATCTCGCCCGGTTCTCCTTTCTATATCCGAGCGGTACGTCGGGTCTGATGATGAGGCCTCCACCTCAAAGTGCGTCGTCTTCGGGGATAGAACCCTGCTCCGACTCCGGCTCCGGCTCTGGCTCTGGCTCCAGGTAATCGTATGCGTAAGATCTCCCCGGCTCCGGACCGGAGGGTCTTTGGATGATTCCCGGGCCTTTGGTTCTGATTCCTCCCTCCTGGTGGTGCGTCGTCTGTTGATGATATCTCTAACACCTTCTACCCGGCGAGGATTGGTCCGAGCTTGCCGCCTGGTGTGCCTGGGCGCTCTGCTGCGGTCACCATTCTGGACGTGTTCCCAATCCAACGGGGATACCGGCGCAGAGTGGGTATGGTTCTGGACTCGTGCGGGCTCCCGGTCAGGGGCACTCTTCCCGGTTTGGTTCTTGGATTGAGGACGATTTTCCTGCAAGGCCAACAGCGCTTCAATTTGCTGCTGGGTTTGCAGCTAGCCTTCCAAAAGTTGCGCGAGCGCCGCTGTCACTTGCTCGGAGGTCATGGAGGCGGCCTGCTGCTCAAGGCCGGGGCAATATTTTTCTTACTCGTCTTCGGTGGCATGTTGATCAGTCAAGAAATTTGTTGGTGAAAAACTTATCGCTTCCCACAGACGGCGCCAAACTGATGATGCCTAAAATTGGTAAGAGAGATTCAGAGAGAGATTGTTTGGACACAAGAGTTTGTATGTGGTTTGGTCCCGTTAACGAGGTGACCTACTTCCACGGGTGTGTCGGTGCGCTTCACTAACAAATCACCGATGGACCTGGTGAGCCAACAATCGGGCGGCACTACCAGTAAAACCGACCGGGTGTATACGTCTTAGTGGAAATAATACGCTAATCTTTAGGTTTAGACTGCGATCCCCTTAATGGGGGGTAGGTGGTCTCTTTTATAGATACAAGACACCCCATGTACATGGTAAGTTCTGCAAATTAGGAAGCCTAATCTGATTACAGTTATCTTGCATGAATTTGGGGGAGGTTCCTAAGTGGTTTAGGAAACTACTATATTTATTCCTTCAATCTTTTAATCGGATTAGGAGACTGACCAAAAACTTGTTGGTCAAGCTGGATTCATGGAATGCCGCCCTATGCGCCCGGGCTGTGAGCCCCATACCGAACGGTTGTAGCGAGCAAGCTCGGGATCACGGAATTGTAGGCGCCTTCGACGGAGTGCTTGGGGATCCTCTGATGATGTGGCGACTTGACTCCCTAACCGGATAATTTTGGACATACCACTTACTTTAAGTTAGAAATACAAAATAAAAATGACACCATCCACGTGCAACGCATATGTAATATTAAGTAGTATATTATAAATATATAAAAAGATGATTATGTGGGTTCATCCTTTCTTCTCTGTTTAGATTGAGTTTTATGGTTGTATCAAGGGTTAACATGTGCTACAGTGCTACTAAAAAGATGATTTTGTGGGTATAACATTTCATCTCTATTTATAACATGTGCTACTACTTTTTGGTGAAAATCCTATGAGTTGTAATCATGAAAAGAATATTTTTGGGTGGGATTAAATACACCATCCTTTCTGCTAAATATACCACCCTGTAATGTTAAAGGTTAAAAAATTTGTGAATGAATGTGGTGTATTTAGCAAAAAAAGTGCTATATTTAGCCCCACCCAATTTTTTTTAATGAACCGAGAAACATAATTAAGGAACATTATCAGCACATGCATTGCGCGTGGCCCTCCCCTAGTGTTAAAGAAAAGAGTCTTAAAATTTAAGGGTAAAGTTATTGTGAAAGCTTCTCATATGAGAAAGTATCTTATATCCCTTGGATGAGAAAGCATCCTTTGAATTTTGGAGGATCCCGAGATCTATTTATGGCTACTCACTCATCCAAGGGCTAAATGGTGTTTTCTCATATGAGAAGCTAGTCACTATAGCCTTACCCAAATTTAAATTGTGTATTATAAATTGAATTACCAAATTGCCCTTTTCAAAAAGTTTAAAGAGTGTACAAACATTGAATATGAATATTACTCAAATAACTCAATTATTTAGTTAGCGGTGCATGTTCAATACATATAGATATAGGGTTTAATATTTGATTTTACTTATTTTGCAAATAGATCTATGAAATATATCCATAATATATAAATGCATCTAAATTTTATTTCTCTATTTCGACTCAATTATTTTTCCTACAAATTTCGAACACAATTTCTAATTGGTCAAAGAAATAGCAAATAAATATTACTCTAAAAAATTCTTTCACTTTAAATTTTTGAAATTTTTTGTTAGTCCAACAATTAATTATCCAACAAAAAGTTATTGGTTTAACGTCAATTAATATAATTGTTCGAGCAAATTTTTTCTAACATTTTATGAATTAATAAAATTTATTTCTCTTTATTATACACATAAAAATAAAATAAAATATATTATATTTTTTCTAACAAATCTAATGCCCATGCACGGAAAAAAAACCTTACTACATAAAAGAACAACATAAAATATGATTCCACCATCATTAACCCATTCCTTTCTCTCTCAGTACGTGTCTAACCCTTTTAACTCTGTGGACAATACTCTCCTCATTTTGATCTAGTTAATTAAATATTCTATGTTTGTAAAATTTGCAAAAATGTTTGTAAAATTTGCATTTCAACTAGTGAGGGCCCTTAAGCACAATTTTCAATGAGAAATTGGGTAGTACAATTATACAATGAATGGTCTCTAGCACCTGTAAAACAGTAAAAGGACAATGTGAAAACGTCAGATTGGGTTGGGAGGAGACACCTGTATACCTTTAGACGTTGCATTTACTGCTCCTTATTCATAATGCGACTGTAAATAGGAATTAGTGGTGCAGCGGTAATCATTTTCAAAAGAGAAATGTTAGATGCACAAAAAAAATATATATATAATTAAATATATAATTTATTTAAAATTGTTGGACTTTGTGGAAAAAAAGTTGTACATCTCATTTTTTGTCTTTTTGTGTGTATAGATTTTTTAGCACAAAGTTCAATAATTTTATATAAGTTGTGCATTTAATTGTGTAATTTTTTTGTGCATCTAGCATTTTTATTTTCAAAACATCCACATATGAATGAATTATAGTATTATACCATAAGGAATATGAAATATATATAATATAGAAATAGAGAGAGTGCAAAGAATTGAGATGTATGAATTAATCAAGCACTGAATCCATCCAGTAATAATAAATAGAGCACTACAACATTCACATAGTGAATCATATATTTTTTTTACACATAGTTTTAAATGTTTGTATTTTATGTTGTTTGAATTTTTTTATACTTTTTTGTGCCCAACTTATACAATTCAAGATAAATGCATTTAAAATTATATATAAAAAAATATATATAATTCACTGTATAAATCTAACATTTTCCAAATAATTATTGGATGTGGTCCACACATACTGTAAATCTGTGGACTACTCAGTCTAGTCCATTGAATTTGAATGGATAACACTGTAATAAAGACTTGTAGCTAGGATACACATAGATGCTGAGTTGGCATTCTTACTAGTGCAGCATCATCCACATCCTACAACCGTTGGATCTTCCCAACTACATTGTCTCATGGCTTGATTCAAACGTCTAATCATGAACCCTTTATTGTCCCCCTCACAATAATTCAAGAATTGTGCCACGGCCTTAGGGTCCTTGTTCTTCCAGTTCAACCAAATATTGTCAGATTCCGGCAAAATTAACTCGATTTTGCCGAAATCTGACAGATCGCGGAACCCTGCTAAACTACTACTTATATACTCAATCATACCTTCGATAAGGGATGTTGGACCATTATTATAAATCCATACGCGTGTCATGCCTTGTTGTATTGCGTTTAACATAACATGTTTGAAATTAATCTCTTCCATAATTGAGGGACTTAGATGAATCACAAACTCGTGTCTTGTGTTAAACTCAACATTGACCATGTGGGTCGTCATCAGATTCCGGCTAGCAAGCCGGACGGTGACACGGTTGACTTGCTTCTTGGGGTAGCTATTATTTGGGTAAAGAAGATTTTCAACAAACTTACTTGTGTTAAGGACTATACGCGTGGCCTGGTCGTTCGATACGTAGAAGAGTTTGAACCGTTGACCGGCGACAGAGTCAATGGCATCATTGGTGATTGTTATCTCGAAACCTTTGGCAGCTTCATTGTTTGCCCAGATGGAGACTAGTCCGATGAACGTGATGGAGACTAGCCGGAAAAGAATGCCAGAGTTGGATGAGATGATCTTGATCATGTTATGTCCATTACTGTTGTCTTCCACAAATGGAATTTTAGTAGCGGTGGTGGTGGTGGTGGTGGGTATGAGGGGATGGAGGAGGTGGTAGTCCCCCTCCATGTGGAAGATGAGAAATGAAAAAAATGAGTTGTAGTGGTGTACAAGCAATGGGCACAACAGATACTAATATTTATTCATACTTTCTATACAAAGCACAAAGTACTCTTTGTTTGGCTAATAATAAATGAAGGGTCCCACAAATGAATTTTTGTAGTGGAGGTGGAAAATGAGAAATGAAAAAGGGGAATGTTAGTTACATTTAAAATATATATCTACAAAGAACATAAGTTACTGTGAATATCTTAAAATATTCTATACATTCATATATTTAGTATCTAAAGAGTATTTTAAAATATCGATATCAGTTTGCATTCTTTTTATGTGTATTTTTAAAATATACATAATATTACTCAATGAAAAATGAGTTGTGGTGATGTAGATGCAATGCACACAATAGATATTTGTTTATTTATACTTCTTCTCTTATAAAAGAGTCTATGCCTCCTATTGTCCTATGAATGTTTGCCATTTTGAAATTAATTTGGCCAATTTGGAGAATTGCCAATTATTTTGTCCTTTTAAGTAATTGAGTAATGATTGGTGCACATAATGATTTAGATTATTAAATTTGGTGGGTCTCATATATGCAAGTATAAATCCCACCAAAATAAATGGCTAAATATTTATGCACATACTTTAAATGCATATTTTATGTGCATATAGCATTACCATAAGTAATTTTGCAATTGGTGTCTCTCAGCACATACAAAACAAATTAAAAAGGGGGCGGTGGCTATACCTATGACAGTGACACGCCAGCTTCGCCAAAGCTGCCCATGTGATCCTTTGGGACATTATGTGATGCGTCATGGTGGAATTGGTGGCATCATACACAACCACTCAACCAGCCTTGGATCTTTGAGATCAAATCCCGACCGTTGAATGTCATGGAGTGATCTTTGTTATTTGTCAACAAACATAATTAAATGGGATACATCATAATAGTTTTGATTGTGTCATTCATCACAACTTCTTACCAAAATATAGAATTTTGAACTTTCCTAATTAAGTATATGTATATATATATACATGTTATAATTAATTATTATTATTTATGTATTTAAAGTGTATATAATTATAACTTGAATAATTTAATTACCATTTTATCTTTTGTAAATTATCTATTTATTTCTATGCCTTAAAGAAAATAGTATTAAAGTTTCAAATAAATCTATGAAATGTATCCATAATAAACGCATCTAAATTTTATTACTCCATTTCGAATCAAGTTTTTTTTTTTTCCCTTACGAATTCCAAACACAATTTCTAACTGGTCTAAGAGACTCTATAAAATTCTTCACTTTAATTTCTTTTATTAGTCCAACTATTTATCCAACAAGAAGTTGTTGGTTTAACGTCAATAAATACAATTGTTCAAGCATATTTTTTCTAACACCATTGTATGAATTAATAGAACTTATTTCTCTTTCTTGTGCACATAAAAAAAATACATTGCATCTTTTCTACCAATTCAACACCCGTGTCTTGAACGGGCCGTCCTCCTAGAATATTTATAAATCCTCAAGCGAGATAAGGTAAATTATAGAGTAAGTCTTTGGGCACAAAAAAATCTCACAAACACCACAATGTGTCTATCTCTCTCCTAGTGGGGTCTTTTGTCACTTTGGGGTTCACAAAGAAGAGAGATAGATACATTGTGGTATTTGTGGATTGTGTTTGTGAGATTTGTTTGTGCCCAAAGACTTACGCTAAATTTTATCATCCTTATGGGACTTGTTATTTGTTTGCTAGTAGTTATGCACGGGCGTGCCAGAACCAAAAGTGGTTCGGTGTGTGCAAACTAATTTCCTATATGCTTGAGTCAGTGATACTCAAGGCTTTTAGATCTGACTTCTAAACTAAACAATTGTGTGCGGCGAGTAGGAAAGTACCCTCACCAAAAATCCCTTGGCAGTACTGAAGCGCACAAGCCAAATAGTGTATGAGTTTACCAAGTAAACAATCACAAACGATTAATAAAATACAGATTTTATTAAGTGTTTGGAAAATACAACCAAAGAACAAATTCAGAACAGACTGATTGTTCGTAAGAATGAAAACAGCGTAAGAATGAAAACAGTAGAAGAAATTAACAAAGAAAAAGGGTAGACCTATTTGCTATGCGTGCAGAAAAAACAAAAGGTTGGATGCTTTTGAATGTTGTGTTGAATGCTGTTTTCAAGAGTGACGCGGAGTGTCTTCAATGGTTGGCCTGCCTGTATTTTTATAGCGGCCACAGTTTAATTCCTACTAGGAAAGGACTCCTTGACTTGCGCCTTAAGCTATTCACTGATTGGTTAATTGAAGAAATCCTTCTTAATCACCATCTCCTTCCTTATCCAGAACTTGCTTGAATCAATCCCTTTAAATTAGGGATTAGACGTTCCAACCCAGCTGGCAACTGACAACTCCTTTCCTAAACGGACTCCTGTTTCCAAACAACTCTCAGAGATGACATCATCATGCCAGCTGTGGACATCAATGCCCTCTCCTTGTTGGACGAATCGGGCTCATGACTCTTTCCATGTCCGATCAAGTTTCTTCAACTTGTTATAATCAAACGGACACACTCTTCCATTTTGTGATGCCCGATTAGTTATAACGTTGCTTTTACTTTTCCATCGGGCTCTCAACATGATAAGTTATGTTCTCATAGCCCGATGATGCCTACACTTGGCCACAAGCTCCCATCGGACTCTCCTCATCTCCAAACAGTTGTTCCTCCCATCGGGCTTACCTCTTGAGTCCGATGAGTCATCACTACTTGTCCCAGCGTCTCCTTTGCCCAACTTCAACTCGACTCGGGCTCAAAAATCATTGACGGTTTTTGGGTGCAAACAATTGCCCCCCAAAAGGTCATATCAAACGTCCCGCCCTGATTGATGTGACGTTTTGAATTTCAAATATGCCACGCGTCAAGTACGCAGCCAACGTCAGGTTATGGAGAATCCCACCAGTCACCCTACAATTAATGTGCCATGATTACGGCGTCGTGATATTTAAATACCACCCAACGTCCGAAAACTCATCACACATTCATATTTTACCTTCAGCAATTCAAGCAAACACAGAGCTTCTCACTCTTTATCTTCATCTTTTCCGGCGACCTTTCTTCTCTCCATTGCCATGGCTCCCAAAACCGCTCCAGCCACCTCCAAAGGAAAAAAGTCCTTCACAGACGCTCCACCACCACAAAATCGCTGTAGGGAGGTTAGAGCTTTAGCTAAAGCGCACGCCGCTGACATATCCACCGAATATCTTACCCCCTACAGCTCATCCGACGGTTCCCCCGTCGCTCCAGGCCTAGGCGCGGCGTTTCTGGGCCACCCTCCGGCGCCTTTCCTTCCTTTCTTTCCTCCGGTAGGAAATGAGACATTCCTACAAGTCCCTGCTCACTGGGCCAAGGTCCAGACGGCGAATCAACCCATTCGGGGATGGCCGACCCCCGCCGCTGACTGGGACAAATGGGTGACTAGGGTTTCAGCCTCTAAGGCCGCCGTCTGGAAGCAAACGGGCATCCACGACGCAATCATGCTCAGCCGGTCTCGCATTGAGATAGACCGGCCTCTCCTCCTTTCTGCTCTACTCTTCTGGTCCTCGTCTTGCAACGGCTTTCTTTTCCGTTGCGGACCAATGGCTCCTACTGTCAAAGATATTAGTTATCTGCTCGGCCTCCGTCCCCACGGACAAGAGATCACTCCAGGGCTTAATGTTGGAACGGCCAGCTTTGCCTATCCACAACAAGATATTGTCAGGAACGGGGCCGTTTCTCATAGGCCGATCACGGCCTTTGGAGGTTTCCTTGCGGCCTGCATCGGGGCAGATGATACAGCGGTGTCCGATGCTGAGCACACTGCCTTCCTCATCTACTGGCTCAACAAGTATCTCTTTTACTCAGCCAGCCAGGCTATCACTAAAGAATATACAACCGTAGCCCTGGCCCTTGCATCAGGGCAGCCACTGGCCATGGCTACGCTGGTTTGGGCACATTTAGTTCGAGGCACAACAGATTTCGTTCATTCGGGCTTCAGCGCTGGTGGGAGCCCGATGTGGATACTACAACTGTGGCTTCATTCTTACTTCCCTGAATTCCAGCCCACAATTACTCCCTTGGCCGACGTGCCTATCTCTGCCGTTCAATTCGTGAACGTATCCCCCTCTGTACATTCCTTTGAAGAGTGTTTTTCCTTCTTTTACCAGGGTTGCTCCCCTCGGGACGTCAATCTCTTCACCCCATTCTTTTCTCTTCAATTTTCTTCTTTTCTCCAGCTCTCCAATAACCCTTCAAACTGGGGTCCGGGCACCCAGTCAACCTATAATGAAATTTTTTCTAGCTACTTAGTAGCTAGAGACATTATTTTTAGCCCAAGTATCCCGTCGGCCAACAATAAATGCGGGGCCGAGTACTACTTTGCTCCTTTATATGCCCGCCAATTCGGGCTTACTCAACTAGTGCCCGTTCCTCCTGGTATCACTATCAACGTCGATTGGGTTGAACGGGGCCTTATCGTTAACGACGGGCAGGTGAAGAAGATAGCAGAGAGGTCTGCCCGGCTCAAAGCCGCGTTCAATTTTACACCCTTCTCCGCCCGGCCAGTAGTATCAGAAGAGTTCACCCAATGGTGGGGTGAACGGGCTAGACACATATTTCCAAGCACCGCTGCTGAGGCCCTGGCTCCTTTCTCTGCAACATCGGCCACTGTGGCCGATGTCCCTATACCAGCAGCAGCTCCAACAATAAATGCGGGGCCGAGTACTACTTTGCTCCTTTATATGCCCGCCAATTCGGGCTTACTCAACTAGTGCCCGTTCCTCCTGGTATCACTGTCAACGTCGATTGGGTTGAACGGGGCCTTATCGTTAACGACGGGCAGGTGAAGAAGATAGCAGAGAGGTCTGCCCGGCTCAAAGCCGCGTTCAATTTTACACCCTTCTCCGCCCGGCCAGTAGTATCAGAAGAGTTCACCCAATGGTGGGGTGAACGGGCTAGACACATATTTCCAAGCACCGCTGCTGAGGCCCTGGCTCCTTTCTCTGCAACATCGGCCACTGTGGCCGATGTCCCTATACCAGCAGCAGCTCCAACCCGGCGCAAACAAGCCGCCAAGAGACCGGCTCGTAAACAAACCCCGGGCAAAGGTCCGCCCCAAAAGAAACAAAAAACACCGGCCTCTGTTCAGGTTTGCTCTTCCCCTTTTGATTTGAGCCCGAATTCCTGTTATTCCATATTAATCCTTTTGTTCTATCTTTGCAGCTTGCTGACGAAGATTCGGGAGAGGATCCACTTCCAAACCTTGCTCAGACTCTTTCCCCAACTCTCCCTACATCACCGGCCTCTGCAGCGGCTTATCTAGAGAGAGTGGCCGTTAGGGTGATGCCACTTCACATCGTGCCTCCTCTAGATCCTTCAAGCGGAGACGGAGACGAAGACCTTGCTCATGTCGGCCAAGTCCCTGAGCAGGTTGTTCTTTCTTCGAGTACTGAGGGTGAAGCCAGTGCTGAACCTGCCACCGAGGCCGCTGGGGAGGAAGTAAATCAAACCGTCCCCTCTGAAACCGAAACTCCAACCGGTCAAGGGGCACCTACCACCGCCATCAGCTCTCCTGTTCACATCATACCAGGACCGGTGGTGACCGAGGTCACTCCTCCTGAAGTGTCTGCTGTGGAGGCCGGTGATGATAATTCGGGCTCTGTCCCTGAAGCAGAAGCCCCACAGACGACAATGGCCCCAATGAGTCCGGTCGCAGGAACCGGCCTCCCTTCTTCTTCCCAAACATCTTCTCAACCAAGCGAAGCCGATGTTCGCGAAACAATCTCGGCCTCGCTTCGTCCTCATACCCAGGTACTGCTGTTACTTTGCGTTAATTCATACATTTCTAAAAACAATACCTGACTGTATTTTCTTTTCTTGAATAGGCCGATCCTTCAGACCCAGTGCCCGTTATTCCTTTCAATGACTTTTTCTTGGGCCTGGACCTGGGAGCTTTTGACCTCGGCCCCCTTGAGCCCGAAGCGGTTTTACCTTCCGTCCTTCAACAAGCCAAGGACCTGCTCTTCGGACTTGCTGACCAAGAACTTTCCAATCTTCCTGCTGCGGCTGACGTTGACACTGCTTTGAACACCCTCATGGCCGATCCTTCTCTTTCAGACGGGCAGCTATCATTACTCGTGGAGATCAAAGAAAGACTTCCTAGCGTCCGTCTTATGGATAGAACGGCCTTGAAGATTCAAGCGGATGCAGAACTTCATTTAGGCTCCCGTCAGAAAGCATTGAAGTTCTTGGAAGGGGCCAGAACCAAGTTCGAAGCGGGAAAGGCCTCCCGTGCTCAAGTTCTAGCCAGGGGTACTTGGCTGCGGGACCGTATTACTGTATTAAAAACTCAACTCGCCCAATGTGAGGCCGAGGTTGTTACCAACAACGCCTCCATTGAAAAAATTGACGAGGCATTATCTTCACTAGGCGGGGACGCTCAGAAGTGCAGTGATCAGTTACAAGCCAGCGTCCCCATATCCCGGGCTTGGGCCCAGAAGCTAGAAAGGGCCAAGAAGGACCGGTCTGGGGCCGTCAAGACCTGGGAAGACCTGAAGGCTAAGCTTAGGAATTTTGAGTCGGCCTAGAGGCCGACTCCTCTTTTGTACTTATTTTTATTCGCATATATTTGTAAGTAAGCTGTGCTCAGCCTATCAATACAAACCATATTTTTGTTACTCGGGCTCAGGGTCGTAGTTAATGATTTGGTCGTATTCTAATCCTGGATTTGGCTTATAATTCAAATCAATAGTTTCCCACAGAGTAGGGTAATAAGACTTCAAGTACTGACCATTTATTAATCTAGGATGAATACCACCATCCATATCCCGCAGTCTGTAAGCACCACCATTCTTGACCTGATGTATAATGAACGGACCCTCCCAGTTGACCGACCATTTACCGTACCGATTATCCTTGTCCCCGATAGGTAAAACGGCCTTCCATACCAAGTCTTCTGTACTAAAAGACTTTGCTTTTACCCTCTTGTTATAAGCTCGGGCGGCCCGCTGCTTCTGCACTTTTAACGAGTCCAAAGCCATGAGCCTCGTTTCATCAAGTCCCTCCAACTCAGCTATCATAGCCTCTGTGTACTCTGCGGGCTCAAGCTGGTTCTGTAAAGCTCTCCTGGCCGATCGGACGGTAACCTCCATTGGTAACATAGCGTCGTGCCCGTAAGTCAACATGAATGGTGTGACCCCGGTACTGGACCTCTTAGATGTCCGATAGGCCCATAGAGCCTCGGACAACAACTTGTCCCACTCTCTAGGGTTCTCATCGATCATCTTCTCAATGATCCCCTTAAGGATTTTATTGGTTGACTCAGCCTGACCGTTAGCTTGAGCATAGTACGGGGTAGAATTGAGAATCTTAATCCCTCTGCTCTCCGCAAAAGCGGTCGTTTCAGCTCCTGTGAACACAGATCTTTGGTCGGCCGTTATGGTTTCTGGGAGGCCGAATCGATGTATAATGTGCTCTTCAATGAATTTTATCACGGTGGTCTGGGTCACCGTTTTACATGGTATGGCCTCGGCCCACTTAGTGAAGTAATCCGTCGCCACTATAATGAAACAGTGTTGGCCTGATGATGGTGGCAAGACTTTGCCAATCAGATCCATAGCCCATCCTCTAAACGACCATGGTTTTATTATTGGTTGAAGCTCTTTAGCCGGTACATGCTGAATCGGGCCATGCTTCTGACACGCTTGGCATCCCTTTGCATAGCTGATACAATCCTTCAACATGCCTGGCCAATAATAGTTATACCTTCTCAGTAACCATTTCATTTTTGTACCGGCCTGATGAGCCCCACAGATCCCTTCATGTACTTCGGCCATCACCTGCATGGCCTGTTTTTTGCCTAAACACCTCAAAATCACGTCGTCACCGATGGGCTTTTTGAACAATTCTCCATCGAGTGTCACAAATCGGACAGCGAAGAGTCTAACTTTTCGGTCTACCCTGACATTTGGGTGATTCAGGTATTCGATGATAGGCCTTCTCCAATCGTCGTCCTCCATCAAGACCGAATTAGTAGTAGCATACCAACCTCTCTTTGCAACGGAAGGCATTGATCGGACATAAACCGTGATAACTTGGTCTTCCAAAGCCTTTGTCGGAGACGAGGCCGATCCTGTCTTTGCCAGCTTATCGGCCTCAGTATTCGTAGACCTAGGGATATAACTCACGCTAATATCATCAAACTCGTCCATGAGCTGCGTGGCGACAGAGTGAAACGGGCATAATTCCCAACTTTTTATCTGGAATTCTCCTGAGATCTGCCCGATCACCAGACCTGAGTCTCCCTTTATGTGTACGGACGATGCCCCCAACTCAAGGAGTATCTCTAGTCCGATAATTAATGCCTCGTATTCGGCCTGGTTATTTGTGCACTTGAAATCGAGCCGAAATGACATTTTTGTCTTCTTATACTTGGGTGATACAATGACCACACCTGCCCCAGCACCTTCTGCGCTTTTGGACCCATCAAAGATCAATGTCCATGGGACCAAGGAAGTGTTTAACACTTTAGGCACTGGTAGTACTTCTCCCAGATCAGTTGGGTCTGGGTGATCAGCCAAGAAATTGGCTATGGCCTGGCCTTTAACCGATTGCTGTGATCGGTATTGGATGGAAAATTCCATTAGGGCCAAGGTCCATTTTCCGATTCGGCCTCTCATGATTGGTCTTGACAACATATATTTTATCACATCGGTTTGACATATAATATAAGTAGAAACGGGCAACATATACGTTCTTAACTTCTGTGATGAAAAATATAATGCCAAACATAATTTCTCAATCGGCGCATAGCGCTGCTCGATTGGAGTTAATATTCTGCTTAAGTAATAAATGGCTTGCTCATTTCCTTGCTCATTATCCTGAGCTAACATACTTCCTATAGAGCATTCAGAAGCCGATATATACAATTTAAGGTACCTACCCTTCTTGGGTGGCATTAAAACTGGAGAAGTTGACAAATATTGCTTAATTCCCTCAAAGGCCTGTTGATGGCTGTCTTCCCACTTGAACTCTTCGTCGGTCTTGATCTTCAATAATGGGGTCCATACTTGGGTCTTTCCTGCACAGTTAGAGATGAATCTTCTCAGGAAATTAATCTGCCCGAGTAGCCTTTGAAGCTCTTTCTTATTGGCCGGTGGCTTTGCTGCCTGTATTGCTCGAGCCTTGTTCTTGTCAACCTCTATCCCTCTTTGATGCACCAGGAATCCTAAGAAGTTCCCCGCTGAAACGCCGAAAGCACATTTGAGAGGGTTCATTTTTAGTTTGTGAGCCCGCATTCTTTCAAATGCCTTTTCTAAGTCTCTCAAATGATCGGCGTTGTCACTCGATTTTACCACCACGTCATCAATGTAAACCTCCATGAAATGCCCGATCATATCATGGAAGATTGAATTCATCGCCCTCTGATATGTGGCTCCGGCGTTCTTTAGTCCGAAAGGCATGACAACCCATTCAAAGGTTCCAATTGCCCCCGGGCACCGGAAAGCTGTCTTCGGGACATCCTGCTCAGCGATGTAAATCTGGTTGTACCCCGAGTGCCCGTCCATGAAGGACAAAATTTTATGTTTGGCGGCCGAATCAATCAATTGATCGGCCATGGGCATAGGGTACTCGTCTTTTGGGGTAGCTAGGTTTAGATTTCTGAAATCAATACAAACTCTCAGCTTACCATTTTTCTTTACCACTGGGACTACATTTGATACCCATTCCACGTACCTGGCTGTCCGAATGAAGCCAGCCCCCAAAAGCCTCTCAATTTCTTCTTTCACCTTCATCGTGACTTCAGGTGACATGCGCCGTGGGAGCTGTTTGAACGGCCTAAAGCCCGGCTTAATTGGCAATCGGTGCTCTACCAATTCTCGGGATAGTCCGGGCATTTCGTCGTAATCCCAAGCAAAGCAATCCTTGTATCTGTGCAAGAGAGCAATGATATCGGCCTGGAACTGTGGTTCAAGCACCTGACTCACATATGTGGGTTTGTGCTCTCCTTTATTGCCCAGGTTGATCTCCAATAGTGGATCCTGCACGTCGGCCTTCAAGTCATCAAGCTTGGCTGTGGCCGTTTCGAGTTCATCCATTTGAATCTCCTCTTCTATTGGCGTTTCTTCTTCATAGATACAATCGGCCAGATTAATCATACCGTCTACAGGGCCGATCTCTAATCTTCTATCGGCCAGATATGCACACCATCTGGCCATGCTGGCCTTAAGGGCCAGCTGTCTTCTAACTTCAATTGGTTGTAGATCCATCAAAGTCTTCCTGTTCATTAATTTCTATCGGCCTTACCTCTTCTGTCCGACTTAGATTGTGATAACCAAGCTTTAAGTTTGGTAGAATTTCTTTACGGAACGTGGCTGCATTTGGTCTACCAAGTTTGCCACATCCTAGTAATTTGATAGGTCCGATATCATCTTCATATAATACTGCATCGGCCGTCTGCACCCGGGCTACGAATGGCTTCGTATCAGCCCCAACCACTTCCACTTCGTCATCTCTCCAAAAGATCAACAATTGATGGAGAGTGGAAGGGATGCAGTAATTGGGATGGATCCAATCACGGCCAAGCAACGCGTTGTAGGCGGCCGATGTCTCCACGATAAAAAAAGCTGTCATGGCCGTTTGGGTTCCCACCCTCAACTCCAGAGGCAAGATGCCCTTTGTCTTAGACGGTGTGCCCGTGAAGCTCTGAACATTCATTTCGGTCGGAATCAGTTCCGACTCAGATTTTTGAAGGATCCTCAGCATGATTTGGGGCATGATGTTAATTGTAGATCCCCCATCAATCAATATTCTATTCACGGGGATTCCCTCAATGTGACCTTTTACGTACAACGGCTTCAGGTGCTGAGACATCTGATAGGTAGGTTTTTCGAAAACCACCTTGACTGGCCTCGCCGGTTTCAACCCCTCCTCAGTTTGGATCCCTTTCGGCCTCAAGATGGTTATCTTAGGCCGATCGGTTTGTATATCAGTAGTATCCACGTTCTTGCTCGTAGCCTCTACCACCTTGGGTCTGACGGTCTCACCACCACCCCAACATACGCTTTCTATTACTGCCGACTCCTTGGTCCGGCCTTCTATTACGTCACCTTCAATGGCCGTTGGCTGATCCGGTTTGGCCATAAATGACATGGGCAAAGTAAACACCATGTTCGAGGATAGATTTTTTGGGATTGTCCCGAATTGAATCGGTGAATCGTCCTCATCTTCATAATCATCAGCCTCCTCCATTAGATGGGCCGATGGCTCACACTTTTCTTGTTCAAACAGTTTCTTCAAGCGCTCTGTGGCATGCATTGCCCTTTTGCCCGCTTTCTTGTCGAAAACGGGCTCATCTTCTTCCATGGCCGTTATCTGTTTGTCGGCCTTGCGCTGAAGGGACTCTTGAGGAATCTGGACACGGTCTTGCGAGCGCTGCCGTTCCCTCTCGGCCTGTCTCAGTCTCTGGTACCTCCTCTTCTGAGACTTGCTATATTGAGGCATCGCTGGAAATTTTGGATGCTCAGCTCTATACCATCTCCCATCACTCACTCTTGGTGGGAGTATCATTCGGGAGCGAATGTCCGATGCTGCAACCCTTTGTGATGCATTCATCGTGGGTCGTGCTCCATATTCCCTTCCTTCCCTACGACTCGAGCTAGGCATACTGCTTGCTGGCGGCGGCTTTGGCTTCCACTCGGGCTTTGGGCGTCCCTGTTTGGGCAAGGAAAGCCTCTCATGCACGGATCTTCTCGGGCTGTACTCTCGTCGTTCCTCAACCCTAGGCCTCTTGCTTGGGCTAGAGGCCCCTTTCTTAATATCGGCCTTGCACCTCGGACACAGGCCTTGTTCAATCAGCTCTAGTTGGTGTCGTAAATCCGTAATCAAGCTCTCTGTATTTGACCGGGCTCCATCAGCCTTTAGTTCTGCCTCCTTGCGTTCCTGGTATGTCCTCTGAAGCTCATGAATAGTCACCTTCGGTCTATCAGTTCCTGAAACGGCAATTTGTTTTCCTTCCCTTTGCTTTGGGACTTTCTCGCTGTCGGTCAAGTCTATCTTGACCCTTGGCCGTGTCAGCTTAGTCAAATCGGGCACTACCATGTTGGTTCCAGTGATCTGTGGGAACGGATTCGCATCAACTCCCATAGCTTTGTCCGAAAATTTGAACACTCCTTTCTCCACGTTCTCCTGTATCACATTACGAAAAACAACGCAGTTGTTAGTTGAGTGTTTCCAGGAATTATGCCACTTACAATATTCCTTATTTTTTATGTCATCGGCCTTGGGTATCCGATGACCTTCACCTAGCCTGATCACTTTTTCAGCCAAGAGGGCGTCAAAAATCTGATCGGCCATTGTTATGTCGAATGTGTAATTTTTTCCTGCCTCGAACGTCATTTTTTTAGCAGCAGCGTTATTATTGACCGGTTTGTTCAAGGCATTACACACAATAGGCCGCTTAGAGATTAGTTCGGCCATGTCAATTTCTGCCTCGAGGTCACATTCTGCTAGATGGACCTCGTAATTGGGATCTTTGTAATACGTTCCCTTAGAAGAATTCTTCTTTTCCTGTTCATCAAGCAGGATACGCTCGTAACGGGCGGCCCTTGACGCCAGCTCGAATAAATCACGGAAATCGGTCCCTTCGAACTTTTTGCGAAGCTCGAAAGACATTCCGCCCATAGCCATCTTTGCGTATTCTTCCTCGGGCAATATTGTCTTACATCTGTACTTAGCCTTCCTGAATCGGGCTATATATGTTTCGACGGTCTCTCCTACTAGTTGGAGCATCCTAGACAGGTCTGCCAACGAGATCTCGGGCTCAGTCCTATAAAACTGCCCATGAAACAATTCCTCCATTGCTGGCCAATTTCGTACTGAATTGGCCGGGAGATTGACATACCACAAAAATGCTATGCCCGTGAGCGAATTTGGGAACAGCCTTAATTTTAAAGGGTCACTATTGCCTGCATGGCCGCATTGCACAATGAACCGACCTATGTGCTCTACCGTGGTATGCTCACTTTCCCCAGAAAATAGAGTAAAGTTCGGAACTTTATACCCTGGTGGGAAATTAACTTGGTCAATTTCAGGCGGGTAAGGCCGTCGGTACGTCGGCCTCTCCATCCTTCTCATGAACGGGCCATACTCTTCATGTATGGCCGCCACCAACTCCTCCCTGTTAATAGGCTGCGCAGCAGGTCGGGCACCACCCGCAGGGGGTGGTGGCTGCTGTGGGTTGTTATTGGCCTGACGAAGCCAAAAATCATTATCATTCCTTTGCCCCCCAGCAGCGTTACCTGGGGGCACTTGTTGGCCGATTACCTCTGGGTTACGGCCTATTGTTGCAATTACCTCAGGCTGAGCCCCTGTTCCCGGGGTTTGTAGAGGTGGCAACTGTTGATTATTGTTGATCTGGTGGGTCCAAAACCCCCCATTGTTTCTTTGCCCCCCAGCAGCGCGAACTGGAAGTGGAGTCCGGTCGAACTGGGTTTCAACACGGCCTCCTATCTGGACAAAACTTGGTGTCGCCGATCCACTGGGATCGGTGACCACCACGCCACTGGCCGTTTCGTTATGTAATTCGGGCTTCTTGCCCGAGATGTTACCCTCCCTTAGGTTTGGACAGACATAGAGTGGGTCTTTTGGTTTGTCGGACTCAAGCGGCGTGCCAGAGCCCGATCCCGAGCCTGAGCCTGATCCCAAGGCCTTTTGTTTGTTATTGGCCTCAAGAACGGCGCAAAGCTGTTGTATCTGAGTAGCCAGGGCGTCCAGCTTCACGTGGGTAACCCTAGTCTCCATGACCAACTCAGACTGTTCCCGGCGTATATCGGCCGTTTGCCTGACCACATGGTTGAGACCTGCCATTGATCCTATCAAGGTGTTATAGTCCTGCCTCAAAGGATCAACGGTGGCTCTCACGGTTTCCGAGATTGCTTCGATAGTAACGCCACCGTCATCCGGAGAATGACCAGTGCTTTCCTCCGTAGGTGTATCAACGGCCGACTCTTCTTGGCCGTTTTTGCCGATCTGCTTATCCCTCTTTGGCGGCATGTCTTGACACTATGGGTCCCACTGGGCGTGCCAAATTGTTTGCTAGTAGTTATGCGCGGGCGTGCCAGAACCAAAAGTGGTTCGGTGTGTGCAAACTAATTTCCTATATGCTTGAGTCAGTGATACTCAAGGCTTTTAGATCTGACTTCTAAACTAAACAATTGTGTGCGGCGAGTAGGAAAGTACCCTCACCAAAAATCCCTTGGCAGTACTGAAGCGCACAAGCCAAATAGTGTATGAGTTTACCAAGTAAACAATCACAAACGATTAATAAAATACAGATTTTATTAAGTGTTTGGAAAATACAACCAAAGAACAAATTCAGAACAGACTGATTGTTCGTAAGAATGAAAACAGCGTAAGAATGAAAACAGTAGAAGAAATTAACAAAGAAAAAGGGTAGACCTATTTGCTATGCGTGCAGAAAAAACAAAAGGTTGGATGCTTTTGAATGCTGTGTTGAATGCTGTTTTCAAGAGTGACGCGGAGTGTCTTCAATGGTTGGCCTGCCTGTATTTTTATAGCGGCCACAGTTTAATTCCTACTAGGAAAGGACTCCTTGACTTGCGCCTTAAGCTATTCACTGATTGGTTAATTGAAGAAATCCTTCTTAATCACCATCTCCTTCCTTATCCAGAACTTGCTTGAATCAATCCCTTTAAATTAGGGATTAGACGTTCCAACCCAGCTGGCAACTGACAACTCCTTTCCTAAACGGACTCCTGTTTCCAAACAACTCTCAGAGATGACATCATCATGCCAGCTGTGGACATCAATGCCCTCTCCTTGTTGGACGAATCGGGCTCATGACTCTTTCCATGTCCGATCAAGTTTCTTCAACTTGTTATAATCAAACGGACACACTCTTCCGTTTCATGATGCCCGATTAGTTATAACGTTGCTTTTACTTTTCCATCGGGCTCTCAACATGATAAGTTATGTTCTCATAGCCCGATGATGCCTACACTTGGCCACAAGCTCCCATCGGACTCTCCTCATCTCCAAACAGTTGTTCCTCCCATCGGGCTTACCTCTTGAGTCCGATGAGTCATCACTACTTGTCCCAGCGTCTCCTTTGCCCAACTTCAACTCGACTCGGGCTCAAAAATCATTGACGGTTTTTGGGTGCAAACAATTGCCCCCCAAAAGGTCATATCAAACGTCCCCCAAAAGGTTCTGTTTGGGAATTTTATTAATACAAAATGCTTGAAATGATTAAGGTAATGAATTACAAGTTATCAATCCCTGTACGTGTGTAATTCCTTTAATTCAGCGATTTACTTTATGTTTAAGTCTATGTCATTCATATGGAGTCAGTGGTAGATGCATGTGGGTGTCAGTCAGTGTGGAAAAGAGTAATGGTAGTGTGGAAAGAGTATGAGTTTGAGTTTGTGGTTGTGGTTGTAGTTTGTGGTTGTGGTTGTGGTTGTAGTTGTGGTTGTGGTTGTGGTTGAGATTGCGGAGAGGGTATCTTTGAAATGCGACGGTGGCAAATATGGACACTCCCTGACGCCCATAGAAGCGTTAAAGTGTGTGAAGCCGAACTTGGACATTCCCTGGCACCCATGGTAGTGCTAAAGTGTGGCCTACGGACACTCCCTGATACTCGAGTCTGGATACTGCGTGAGAGGTTGCCCCGGTATTTGCATGGCGGTTAGGGTATTCAAAGTGTGAGGCATTGGACACTCCCTGGTACCCCGGACCAAGTGTGAGGCAAACTGGACACTCCCTGGCGCCCCGTTGCTAAAGTGTGGCTATCTTAGTGTTTCAAAGATACCAGGAGTAAGATAGTGGGTTGTTGGGTTTTGTCGAGAGAAAAGAGTCGGTCAGATGAGTTGGTGCATCGTTCTCATACACGGTCACATATGTGTGAACTTATCTTTTGAATAATGTTGTGGCTGTTTTCTAAACAAGCTCTTTATCTTAAATATAAACTTGTGGATTTAAAAAGGGAAATGGGAAAATGGTAAATGAGTATGTTTTACATTTAAAGTTATGTTTTTAATACTCACCAGCTTCTCGAAGCTGACGACGTTGATGCGTCCTGGACATTCGTGTCCAGGCTTTTCAGGTTATAACCAGGAGGAATCGTACGACTATGCTAATTGAGAATGGCTGCTTTTGGAATGAGAGAAACTGTTTATTAATTATATACTTTAAGTTTTATGTTTAAGTTTTAAACTGTTTTGTTTTAAGGATGACTGTAATAGACACTACGTTATTGTTTTGTTTCAAGGCGGTCTGTGCCTTAGTTGACCCCGTGCTGTAATATGTAATAAGTTAGAAATTTTTTTATAAGCCTTGATTGCTCTGCTCTGATTTTCATGTTATTGTTGTTCGACGTTTGGGACGGAATCGATCCTTCAAACTGTCGCGACCTACGGGTCCATAAAGGAAATTAAACGCTTTCCTTATTTATGCTACGTCGGGGCGTGACAGGATTTAGTGGTATCAGAGCCAGGTTATTATTTATCTCAAGATAGTTTAGCCAGGTTAGGGTTTACCAGTATAGACCCGATTCCACATTCCATTAAGTGTTACACACCCGATGATACGACAGGGAGGATAGACTCAGAACCCAAACGCCTAAGATTATCTTTGTTCTGACTTAAGTAGTACCTTTTCAGGTATGGATCCAGCTCAGCCCCTGTTTGTACCTGATGCTTTTGGAGGGCATTGGGTTACTGTGGGAGCGATAGTGCCGGCTTCGGCGACCCTTTATTTCACTGCTGTTGGGCAGCGTGCAGCTGATACCGTCGAGCTAGATCTTTGGCATCAGATTCACATATTAGGACTGGTCGACCTGTCCCGTGCTCGCCTTGAGATTCTTTACTTTATAGAGATTCAGCGCTTAGTACTCGTTGAGATGGTTCGCTTGGTTAACAGCGATGCCTTCTATTTTCCCCTTGAGGTTTAGGTTGTGCAGGCCCACCTTGCACAGTTGGAGGTACCTCCACCGGTCGTCCCCGCTGTTGAGGATGACGGTGACGTTGACGTTGTGTTCGCTCCTATTTCCGAGGACGTCGAGGAGGATGGCTTAGGATGGGACGACTTTGCAGTCGACCTTGAGGAGGCACTTGCACTTGAGCCAGCCTTGCCTGAGGCAGATGTCCCTGGACCTGCTTCACTGATGACCTCTCATAGCTGTAACTTTGGGGCAGGCCTCTCCCATGTTCAGCGACTTCATCAGGCCGACTCGCTTGACCTGTTGATGGCTACCTACGGCGATGACTGACTGTTTAGATGTCGCCTTGTACATATTAACTGTTTTGACTATTAGCTCTATCTCTTTTTGCAAGCTGTAATTACATGCATTAGAGTGTAGGGCAATGACCCATTTTTGTAACATTAACTCTTGCATGCATCCTAACCCATACAGGTAGGGTAGGCATTGATCTGACCATACATGCTTTTTGTATCAACTTGACAAGAAGTTATATATAAGATATACTCTTTTGAATATTGTCCTCATTTGAATTACTTCATAGCATTGTTGCATGCATGTTTCTCATTCTACTATCACTATCATGCATAGAATGGCCGGGGGACTAAGGAGGAACAGGAACTTGATCGAGGGAGCACCCGAGGCTGCCGATCCTACGGGGATGTTCGAAGCGTTTATCAGACGGTTGGAAAGAATCGGTAATACGAATGACAACCGACGAAACCGTCAAACTGGAGACAAATTGCTAGAGAGATTCCGTGCACTAAGGCCCGAGCAGTTTGCGGGTACCGCGGAACCCTGGAAAGCGGAACAGTGGTTAAGACAGATGGACCGCATGTTTGAAGCTGTCCAGTGCAACGAGATGGACAAGAGGAGATTGGCTACATTTCAGTTGACCGATGCTACCGCAGATTGGTGGGATTCGGTCATAGCTACTATCGGGAATGGAGCTGCAATAGGGATGACGTGGACGGCGTTCAAGGGAAGATTTTTGGAAAAGCATTTCCCGGCTACGGAGAGGCACAGAAGAGAGAAGGAATTCATGGATCTGACGCAAGGAACCAAGTCGGTACAAGAGTACACCACACAGTTCGAAAGACTGTCTCGGTTCGCTCCACACCTGGTTGATACTGAAGAGAAGAAGATCCGGAAGTATAACCAAGGGCTGACACCGCAGATTCGTCGCCTGACTCTCGGCCACTTAGATAAATCGTTTGAAGGACTTGTTGGTTTGGCTACCGATCTGGAAGAGGATTGTGGATACCGGGCTTCCACCGCTTCGTTTGCTATGTTTTCGAAACTTGTTTGATTTTTGAATCAAGGAAAGAGAAAATGGTCTGTTGAAAACAGATACAGAGTCGCTACTTGGTCTTTAAGGAACCAAGAAACCTAATTTTGACTCACCCAAATGGATAAAGGGCACCGGCCCTTCATAACCAAAGAACTTGGTTCGGGGTTTTGGTACGAGAGAGGAAGGAGCCTTTGTCGCGACTAAAACACCCTCAACTCGCCCCGTCTTTCGACGGGCCTCAATTAGCATCCAAATAATCATCTTATACTATGTTTGGTTCGACAATTAATACTATTGTAGTATATTACATCACATAAGAAAACTTGAAATTGGAAGATCAAAAGATAAGATATCATTCATAAGATCTAAGCCAAATATCACACAATGCAAAGTGAAAGATCACACAAATAAACCTAGGAAAAATCGTCTAATCATATATCAAATAATCAAGACTTCCTAATCTAAAGGGGGACATGAATTGTTCTTGAAACAAATAAGAAAGAAATGAAAATATGCTTAACAAGCTAGTATGATGCATGTTATTTTTTGAGAAAAGAAGATCTCTCAATCCCCGGGACGGATGAGAAATGTCACACCCGTACTTTTAATATTATTCCTTTCAAACGTTTATTAATTTTTTATGGGGCTAAATAGCGATTAATGGATTATTTAGGGGTGTAATTATAAATATGATTAAGTAATTGGCTAGTCATGGTGCACGTGTGATGTGTGTAATGTGAAGAGGTAGAAAAGTGACACATGTGTGTTGTGTCATCCTAAGTGATGATTGGAAAAAGAAAAAAAAAAGACCAAGCACAATTCGTGTGGTGTGTGTACAGTATAGTGTTATAAGTATTAGGAGCTACTTTGTGCCATGATCATTAGGAGGCTAGCTAAGGCCACGTTTGGCCTTGGCTTAGGGAGGAGGTGCATGGCTAGTAGGGCCATGTTTGGGACGACTATTCAACTGGTTTTATATTGGTGTATTTAATTCAGGTACAGGGGTTGTATACAATATTCTTCCAAATCTCCGGAATATTTCTTTATTATCTCTCTTGTACTCTTTTGGAGTTATACTGTGCTTTCATTTGGCATCTATGAATTACTGGTAAATATGTTGGTATAAGTTTGGTGGCTAAATACCATGGAACTGATGGGTATATGAGTAAGGAGCACCTGCCAAGAGCCAATAGTCCAGAGACCAGAAAAGTCATAAATGACTTGGTAAAAGGTGAGGTGAGGTAAGGTGACTCTTGCTATATTACCACGAGGAATCCTGGTATGATGCTCTTGGGGGTGAGCGGTTGACTGTGGGATAGGTGTATATTTTTAAACCTATGCAATTGTGTATTATTTATTCATTGAGCTGTTTATTCCTGTCATATTGTATACTTCCCCGTGTGTATTGGTGAATGCAGGTAGTACAGGTAGCTGGGAGAGCGGAGGTGTTAGAGTAAAGTTAGATTGGGACGCTATATAGACTACTGTGGAGTCCGGGCTATTTTAGCCTTTATTTATGTCAAAAGAATTCTTGTAATTTTTTTTTTTTACAAGTGTAATTTATTTTATTTTTAATGAAAAATGTAACTATTTCAATTATTTTAGAAAGTGGATCCGGGGTGTGACAAGAAAGGATGATTAGATCAGAGGGGAAGCATGAACGTGTGATCGTGATCATTCCTTATAATCTTCCTAGATTAAGAGTTACAAAAACCCCAAATCTTGCATGAATGCAATGTATGTATCTAAAAATGTGCAAAGGTTGTAGTGTGTTTTGGGTACATGGATTCCTAGAGTGACTTAGAAGTCTAAAATGTGTATGAATGAATGAATGAAATTAACATGGGATGTGTACAAATGTAGTATGAACTACTTCCTAAGATATGAACTAATTTGGAATGCATATGAGCATCAAATCAAAGAATGAAAGTTGAAATGTACTTGCTGTGAATAGTGGACAGAACAGTAGCATGATCTTTTGGAATTTGAAAAGAGAGGTTAGGAATGTTTTCAATGCATGATTTTTTATGGAGATGTTCCTTATTGTGTCTAGAACACAACCCAAAAGGCCAATCTTGAATATCTATCACAGATTGAGAGAAATGATATAAACAATAGAGGTCACTCAGAAACAGAGTTTGTACTGTCGACTGAAATGTTAGAAAATCTTAGAAAATGAAAAAGAATGATCTAGAGGCCCATTTTATATAGAAAGTTCCCTAAGACATTGAATTTTAAGGGAAAAATAAGTTAGGACCACCCCTTTTGGAAAAGTTTTCTGGAAAAGAGGTCGTAAGTTGACCTAGCTGCTGTGACAGCAAAAACAGAATGTTTGGAAGGAATGTTGGGACCCAAATGGACCATTTCCAAGTACTTCCAAGTCAAACCAAAAATCATGGGTGTTCTCCAATGAGTTAGGAAGACTTTTCAAGTGGCCTTGCATCCATATGTTGAGTATTGAGTTCTAGAGAAATCTTTGAACTCAACTCACTCACTGTTTTGACTCATTGTTTTGAAGATTTTGGAGAAAACAAAGTTTTGTTTCTTGAAACCAAATGAGAGGGATTGAGAGGGGTTTTGAAATAGATGTTTTGAAAGCACATTTTCAATACTCAATAAGGATTATAGCCACTTAAAATGTCAACATTAAACTCATCATCAAGAACCTCCAAGATTGTTGGAGAGATTTATTTTTATTTTTGAACATAACTTCAATACATTTCAAGAATACCTTGGAAGTATTGAGGTTATGATCATCATCTATCAAACATGTTTTTGAGGTCAAGAGCTACTATCCATAAGGATTCACTCACCCCAAACTTCATGTCATCACTTAGATGATGATGAACTAGTAAGTAAATAAAGAAAAGAAAAAGAAATGAGATAAGGAGAGATGAACATATATATAATCAAAGCAAGTAAATAGCAATCAATAGATGATAATCAATGTGATTTTGGACTTGTAGCTTGGTGTTTCACTCATAGATTTTGACATTTGGACATGGAAGTAGCTTCCTATCTCATGAATGCTCAAGAATGAGGGTTGGAGTGGACTTTGAATGTGAAGTATATAGAAGGATGATGGAAGAAAACAAGAATAAAACTCACTTTCTTATGGAAAATCAATAGGAGAAGCTCCCTTTCTCTCTTCTAAACCTATCTCTATCTCTCTTCTTCTTACAACTTTTCAAGCTTTGCAC
The DNA here is from genome assembly GCA_033977485.1 of Hydrangea macrophylla. NCBI lineage: Eukaryota > Viridiplantae > Streptophyta > Magnoliopsida > Cornales > Hydrangeaceae > Hydrangea > Hydrangea macrophylla. The sequence goes on from CM066994.1 coordinate 104,688,932, forward strand.
TTGGCCCCCCCAAAATGAAGAGCAATGGGGGGTTTATATAGGCCAATTTGGGGTGGTTTTGGGGTTTTAGAAGTACTCCCATTGGTCCCAAACAACTGTGAACACAAAACTATGTCGTTTTGACTTTCAATTAATCAAATTGGACCCCCAAAAAAATTACAAAAATGGACTCTGCGAGGGTTGAGTGCCGCGGCGGCACTGGGCCAGTGCCGCGGCGGCACTGCTCCTCAGGAGCCCAGAAAATTACGTTTAGGCCCCCAGAGGTTCCGGTATTCGCGAAAAGGCCCTATTTTGTCCGAAATTCATAGAAAATGCGTATGAACTCCAAACTAAGGTTGTGATATACCGTTGGAAAGGTAATGGAGTCTACTTTACATAAACAATAGTTCGGGGATAGATCACTTTGAAAAGTTTTGCGGTATTTGCGATAAAAGCTGATTTGATCGCCTTTTTCGCCTTTGGAAATTCATAATAAATTCGTTTTAGATCCAGAAATTATGCGCGATATACCGTTGGAAAGCTATTGACCTCTAGTATCTGTGAAAAGTGTTTGAAAATTATTTCGGTGCCCCGGTTCCAAAGTCAAATTCTGGTCAAACTGGTCAAACCTGGGATTCCCGGGAAGTTCTGGAAACCTCCGGGAGTTCCCGGGAGCTGATATTTTCGCTCGATTATCTTTTGGAACTTGTTTTAACACTTTTCTCATGATTTAAAATGATTCCAGTGAATTCGGACGATTTCGGTCAAACTTGGTCAAACCTGGTAAAACCTTGGTCAAACCGGTCAACGGGGACTTTCCGGGAACATCCGGGACCTCCGGGGGTCTCTGGGAGCCGACGATTTCATCTGATTTCTCTTAAAAACTCATTTGAATACTTTTCTTACGACGTAGCATGTTTCCAAAACTTTGGGACCAAATCTGGGAGTTTTCTGGCTTTCAGGGGCATTTTGGTCATTCTGAGCATTCTGAGAGATAGAGTTGACTTCCGAGAGTCCTTTTGAGTCTTTTACGATCATTGTGAACCACCAAGCTATGGGTCTCCTAAATCTGATAGCCGACAAAATGGGGTGTCTACAAGGATGCTCGAGTGAGCCATAAGCAATTTGATTTTCGACCGCCTCAAAGGGGTAATTTTGGGAATAGACCACCAATGAATCGTACCCAAGGGAAGAAGAGGAATTTTGACGGAAGCAAGAAGACCCAGGCTATTACCTATCCGACTCAACCCCGACTAGGAGAAGGAAGTAGTAGTGGAAAGTGCTTCAATTGTGGCAACCCTGGTCATCTGGCTCGTGATTGCAAGGCACCAAGGCGTGCTACTCAACAAGGGATAGTCTGCTTCAACTGTGGTGAACCAGGTCACATCAATAGGTTCTGCACTGCTCCTAAGCAGGTGACTTATGGTCAACAGGGTCAGACTCGTTTGAATGCTGTTATCCCAGATGCCGCTGGATATGATAGAACTGTGTACGAAGAAGGAGATTATGGAGAAGCTCAACCTGATCAGCAAGCAGTGGAAGGTACATTAACTCTGTTTAACTCCCATGTTAAAGTGTTATTTGATACGGGTGCTGCTCTTTCGTTCATATCTGTTAATACTATTCGGAGATTGGGTATCTTACCTCATCGCTTAGAGAAAGCTTTGAAGGCTACATCACCATTAGGAGCCGTAGTCAGATTAGGACACGTGTGCAAGGATTGTCCTCTATGGATAGGAGACCGTGAAATCCCTGCAAGGTTGATCGTCCTATCGATGAAGGAGTTCGACATAATCCTAGGAATGGATTGGCTCTCACAGAATCAAGTGAAGTTGGATTGTGCGAGGAAGAGAATTACATTCCCCGACAATGAGAATCAGCCCTTTGATTTTCAATGTAACCCTATGGGAGATATGTTCCTCACGAGATGTTTAGCCAACATCGAAGTCGTCAGTACAGAGGTGACAGCTTCATCTATACCTGTAGTCAAGGACTTCGAAGAAGTATTTTAAGACGTTTCTGGTTTGCCGCCCGAGAGAAGTATAGAGTTCTGTATTGAGCTTATACCGGGTACCGTACCAATCACCAAGGTTCCCTACAGAATGGCCCCCACAGAACTATTGGAATTGAAGGAACAAGTACAAGAGCTCGAGAACCTAGGTTTTGTACGTCCAAGTACATCGCCTTGGGGAGCACCAGTGTTATTCGTGAAGAAGAAGGACGGGACACTCAGACTGTGTATCGACTACAGAGAATTGAACCGAGTGACTATCAAGAACAAGTATCCCTTACCTCGGATTGACGATTTGTTTGATCAACTACAAGGAGCTACGACATTTTCCAAGATAGACGTAAGGTCGGGATATCATCAGTTGAGGGTACGCAAGGAAGACATACCTAAGACTGCATTCAGAACCCGATATGGTCATTATAAATTTCTGGTGATGCCGTTTGGAATGACGAATGCCCGGCAGTGTTTATGGATCTGATGAACAGAGTGTTCAAGCCTTATTTGGATCAGTTTGTCATCGTCTTTATAGATGATATTTTGATCTATTCTAAGTCAGGAGAAGAACACGAGCAACATCTACGTATTGCGATGCAGACACTCAAGGATCATCAGTTGTATGCCAAATTCAGTAAGTGTGAGTTCTGGTTACAAGAAGTGAAATTTTTGGGACACAAGGTGTCATCTCAAGGAATTTTAGTGGATTCGTCCAAGACCGATGCTGTGTCCAACTGGGTTAGACCGAGCAACCCTACAGAAGTTCGGAGTTTTCTTGGACTCGCAGGCTATTATCGGAGATTTGTTGAAGGATTCTCCAAGATAGCAGCACCTTTGACTGGGCTGACGAAGAAGAATCTGAAGTTTGAGTGGACAGAGAAGCATGAGCGAGCCTTTCTAGAGTTGAAAGAGAGACTCACTACCGCGCCGGTACTAGCAATACCCAAGCCTGATGAAAAGTTCACTATCTTTAGTGATGCGTCATATCAAGGGTTAGGGTGTGTACTTATGCAAGAAGGCAGAGTTATCGCTTATGGATCTAGACAGTTGAAGCCGAATGAGTTGAACTATCCTATTCATGATTTGGAGTTGGCGGCAGTGGTATTTGCACTCAAGATTTGGAGACATTATCTCTACGGTGAGAAGTTTGATTTATTCTCCGATCACAAGAGTTTGAAATACTTGTTCACACAGAAAGAGTTAAACATGAGGCAACACAGATGAATGGAGCTGATTAAAGATTACGGCTTCACATTGGAATACCACCCGGGTAAAGCCAATGTGGTTGCTGATGCCCTGAGTCGACAGACTCGTGAGGCGATCGCCTCCTTAATGGTTAGAGAGTGGCGAGCGTTGGAGACCTTGGCAGAGTTCGATGTACAGAGTGCTGAAGAAGGAGAAGGACGATTGTTCGAATGTCTTATCCTACATCCTGTTCTTATCGATCGCATTATTGGAGCTCAGAAAGAAGATGAGAAGTTTCAGACATGGTTTGCGAAGATGTCAGAAAAAGACCCGACAGAATGGAAAGTGGGAGTTGATGGAGGGTATCGGTGCAGAAATAGATTATGTGTGCCAGGTGATGGAGAGTTAAGGAAAGATATCCTGGAAGAAGCACATAAGTCAAGATATACAGTTCACCCGGGAGGAACGAAGATGTACAAAGATTTGAAGAGGAATTTCTGGTGGGAAGGTATGAAGAAGGACGTGGCCGAATTCGTATCCAAGTGTTTGACGTGTCAGCAAGTCAAAGCGGAACATCAGAGACCATCAGGATTGTTGCAACCGCTACCTATTCCTAGTTAGAAGTGGGAGCACATCACGATGGATTTTGTAGTAGGATTGCCTCGATCGCAACAGAATCATGACGCTATCTGGGTAATCGTGGATCGATTGACGAAATCAGCTCATTTCATTGCTTATAGTATGACTTACCCGGTAGAGAAGATGAGCCGGATGTACATACAACAAGTTGTGCGACTTCACGGTGCACCTGTGTCGATTGTGTCAGACCGTGACGCACGTTTTACTTTAGGATTTTGGGAGAGTCTGCAAGAAGCTATGGGAACCTCGCTCAAGATGAGCACTGATTTTCACCCTCAGACAGATGGACAAACTGAGCGTGTTAACCAAATCATGGAGGATATGCTTAGGGCTTGTGTGATCGATTTTGAGGAATCTTGGGAGACACACTTGCCGTTGGTGGAATTTGCCTATAACAACAATTATCACACGATTATCGGTATGGCTCCGTTCGAAGCATTGTACGGACGACCATGTCGTTCCCCTTTGTGTTGGGCAGAAGTTGGGGATACAGAATTGTTGGGACCAGAATTGGTTAGAGAAACCAACGAGAAGATTTCCTTGGTCAAGGAAAGGATGAGAACCGCTCAGAGCCGGTATAAGAGTTATGTCGATCGACGCCGGAAAGATTTGGAATTCAGTATTGGAAATCATGTGCTCCTTAAGGTTTCACCAACCCGAGGAGTAGTACGCTTTGGTCTCAAGAGAGGGAAGTTGGCTCCGCGTTTCATTGGACCGTTTGAGATTTTGGAACGTGTTGGGAAAGTGGCCTATCGGCTGGCGCTACCACCGAAGATGTCTGGGGTTCACAATGTATTCCATGTGAGTATGCTGAGAAAGTACATACGAGACCTCTCGCATGTGGTTAGTTATGACGATATTGAGACGAGTCATAACATCTCTTACAAGAAGAGACCTGTTAAGATTCTGGATCAGAGTATCAAGAAGCTGAGGAATAAGGACATTTCGTTGGTGAAGGTTCAGTGGAATCACCATGACGAGAATGAAGCCTCGTGGGAAGTTGAAACTGATATGAGGAAGAAGTACCCGGAGTTATTTCATGACTAGTCAGTCTTGATTTCGGGGACGAAATCCTGTTTAAGGGAAGAAGGGTGTAATAACCTGCATTTTCATATTTAATTTGTTATTGCATTGTCATATTAAATTTCATTTGGTATTGACTGCTTCATTTAATTACATTTCTCATGATCTAATTATTATCCCTTGTGTTATTTCATATTAAAATTCATGTTGGGGTTAAACTGCAATTTTTATAAAGTTAGCAATACCTGTGTGGATTTCAAAACTGTATTTCAAAATGGTGAAAATAATTTCTTTGGATTCAATTAGTATTTTTATAGAACCAGAAAATCAATTCGTAAGTTAAAATGGATTTTCTGTATTTTTGTGGTGATCACCGCGCCCCAAAAATACCATTTTATGTTCAAAACTGTCCGCGCTGTGCTAAACTTCCACAGATTTTTGGAAGTGATGTAAAGTTGGACATGACATATGCTTTACTTTCCATTTATAGCAAGTGATCATTGGATAAGGCATTGTTTGGGAATATTTAACTTGTGTGTGTTGTGTAGTGCCAAAAGCTTGGTTTGCCAAACACTTTGGGTTTGACCCCTACTAACCTATATCACCCCTTCAGTACTTGAGACAGTATATACGTATGTATATCACACATACATCTGTGGTATTTGTGGTTCATTTAGAATTGAAGAGAAAAATTAGTAATTGAAAAACAATCCATTTGTTGAGTATATTGTAATGAACTTGGAGCCCAAGTTCTTATAGTTGGCCCTCTATATATGCATACACTATACACTCTCAAACACACACATTCTGCACATCAATTTCACAGAGAGAAACACTGAGAGTTTAGAGAGAAACACATAGAATTCTTCAAGCATATAATAGAGAGAGAGAAGCTTCAATCACCATAGTCAAGCTTGGATTAATTTCTTATTGAGCTCATCTTTCTCAACAATCTCTCTATACTCAATCTCAGTGAGTATTTCTAACTCACTAAAAATGTTAATTATACTTGTTTGCTATGTATATGATTGTAAATTATAATTCTCCATTTCAAATTTCGTCCATGGAAGCTTGAGCTTCAAAATCAAGATTTTCAAAACTTAATCTAAATTCGTTTTCAGAGTTGAATATCAAAGATTATAGTATATAGAGTATATAGTTCAAGTTATGGAGCCTAATTTGTTCATACCACAAAGTATGTAAGAAAATTAGTTTTGACATGTTTTAGTTTTTCATAAAATTGGAGAGCTATGGATCAAATGGTGTTAAATTGATTTTGGAATCATAATCCTTGTGAAAAACCGAAGAGAATAATATATTATATGCCCTATATACTTTCAATTTCGAAAATGGGTCAATTTGGACCCCTTAAGCTGAAACAGAGCAGCTTCTGCGGGGAAGAAGAAGCCTCAGCTTCAACTCGCGCCACGATCGCGCGCGCGAAGATCGCGCGAGCGGCCCGTGGCGCGAGCGATCCGCGCGCGCGATCCTTGTTTCCCCAGGCAGACAGAAGAGTTTATATATATAAAAATAGAATTTAGGCAGATTGCGCGAGCGAGGGTCGCGCGAGGAACCCTTCGCGCGAGCGATCCGCGTGCGCGACCTTGGCTTGTTCAGGCAGACAGAAAAGTTTATATAAAATGAAATTTAAACATATCGCGCGAGCGACACTTCGCGCGAGCGGCCCGCGCGCGCGACCTCTGGCAGATTCTGGTTTTTGTCTGTTTTGTATTTAGGGACTGTTTGGTTCAACTTTTAAGTACTGTTAAGGTTCTGTTTGGGAATTTTATTAATACAGAATGTTTGAAATGATTAAGGTAATGAATTACAAGTTATCAATCCCTGTACGTGTGTAATTCCTTTAATTCAGCGATTTACTTTATGTTTAAGTCCATGTCATTCATATGGAGTCAGTGGTAGATGCATGTGGGTGTCAGTCAGTGTGGAAAAGAGTAATGGTAGTGTGGAAAGAGTATGAGTTTGAGTTTGTGGTTGTGGTTGTAGTTTGTGGTTGTGGTTGTGGTTGTAGTTGTAGTTGTGGTTGTGGTTGTGGTTGAGATTGCGGAGAGGGTATCTTTGAAATGCAACGGTGGCAAATATGGACACTCCCTGACGCCCATGGAAGCGTTAAAGTGTGTGAAGCCGAACTTGGACATTCCCTGGCACCCATGGTAGTGCTAAAGTGTGGCCTACGGACACTCCCTGATACTCGAGTCTGGATACTGCGTGAGGGGTTGCCCCGGTATTTGCATGGCGGTTAGGGTATTCAAAGTGTGAGGCATTGGACACTCCCTGGTACCCCAGACCAAAGTGTGAGGCAAACTGGACACTCCCTGGCGCCCTGTTGCTAAAGTGTGGCTATCTTAGTGTTTCAAAGATACCAGGAGTAAGATAGTGGGTTGTTGGGTTTTGTCGAGAGAAAAGAGTCGGTCAGATGAGTTGGTGCATCGTTCTCATACACAGTCACATATGTGTGAACTTATCTTTTGAATAATGTTGTGGCTGTTTTCTAAACAAGCTCTTTATCTTAAATATAAACTTGTGGATTTAAAAAGGGAAATGGGAAAATGGTAAATGAGTACGTTTTACATTTAAAGTTATGTTTTTAATACTCACCAGCTTCTCGAAGCTGACGACGTTGATGCATCCTGGACATTCGTGTCCAGGCTTTTCAGGTTATAACCAGGAGGAATCGTACGACTATGCTAATTGAGAATGGCTGCTTTTGGAATGAGAGAAACTGTTTATTAATTATATACTTTAAGTTTTATGTTTAAGTTTTAAACTGTTTTGTTTTAAAGATGACTGTAATAGACACTAAGTTATTGTTTTGTTTCAAGGCGGTCTGTGCCTTAGTTGACCCCGTGCTGTAATATGTAATAAGTTAGAAATTTTTTTATAAGCCTTAATTGCTCTGCTCTGATTTTCATGTTATTGTTGTTCGACGTTTGGGACGGAATCGATCCTTCAAACTGTCGCGACCTACGGGTCCATAAAGGAAATTAAACGCTTTCCTTATTTATGCTACGTCGGGGCGTGACATACTATAAGCTGTGAAATGCACCGATTTGGTAAATTGGTCTACAACTACCCAAATAGAGTCATGGTTTTGCTGAGACCTTGGCAATCCTACCACGAAGTCCATAGTGATATGCTCCCACTTACATCCAGGAACTGGTAATGGTTGCAGAAGTCCGGGTGTTTTCTGATGTTCCGCTTTTACTTGCTTACACGTAAGACATTGCTCAACAACTTCTCGCTTCATTCCTTTTCCACTAGAAGTTCCTCTTCAAATCCTTGTACATCTTTATACCTCCTAGGTAGATAATCATACGTGACTTGTGAGCTTCATCCAGTATACCCTTTCTAAGATTATCTTCATCTAGCACACAAAGTCTACCTCTACATCTGAGTGCTCTATCCGAACCAATACTCCAATTCTTGGGTTCTTTTGATGTATTTGTGAACCATTCCTGAAGTCCTTTATTCTTCTTCCGTGCTTCCAAGATCCGACTAATAAGTGTTGGTTGTACTATGAGACATCCAAATTGTTGTCCTTTATATGGATCTGAGGCCTGAAAATCGAATTCAGTCAAAGTTTCCAATGCTTGCCACTCTTTGACCATAAGAGAAGCTATAACTATCCTTTGGGGTTTTCGACTTAAAGCATCAGCCACCACGTTCGCTTTCCCAGGGTGATATTGTAACGTGAAATCATAGTCCTTCAACAATTCCATCCAACGTCGTTGCCTCATGTTCAACTCCCTTTGAGAGAACAAATGTCTCAGACTCTTGTAATTCGAAAATAGATCAAACTTCTCACCGTAGAGGTAGTGCCTCCAAATCTTGAGTGTAAATACATTCGTGGCTAGTTCAAGGTCATGTGTAGGGTAATTAATCTCATGCGGCTTCAATTATCATGATCTATACGCTATTACCTTTTCGTCTTGCATTAGGACAGATCCAAGTCCTTGGTGTGATGCGTCGCTATAAATGGTGAATTGCTCATCGCTCTTAGGTATCGCTAGCACTGGCGCTGAGGTTAATCTTTGTTTCAATTCCTGGAATGCTCATTTGTGCTCGTTGCCTCATTCAAACTTCAAATCCTTCTTCGTAAGTCTGGTAAGGGGAGTTGCGATCTTGGAGAATCCTTCTAAAAATCTCCGATAGTATCCAGCTAAACCAAGAAAACTTCTGACTTCTGTTGAAGTACTTAGTATATTCCAATCTAGACTGCGTCTGTCTTTGACGAGTCTACAACTATTCCATCTTGTGAGACGACATGTCCTAGAAATTTGACTTCCCTTAGCCAGAACTCACACTTGCTAAACTTCGCATATAATTGATTATCTTGGATGGTATGTAGTATGATTCTTACATGTTATTCATGTTCAGCCTCAGTCTTCGAGTAGATCAGAATATCATCTATGAACACGATAATGAACTGGTCCAAGTAAGTTCTAAATACTCTATTCATTAGGTCCATGAATACTGTTGGGGCATTGGTTAATACAAAAGATATAACCAAGAATTCATAGTGCCCATACCTCGTCCTGAAAGTAGTCTTGGAAATATCCCTGGTCGAACCAATAGTTGGTGATATCCAGATCATAGATCAATCTTTGAGAAAGTTGTTGCTCCTTGTAGCTGATCAAACAGATCATCGATTCTAGGGAGTGGGTACTTATTCTTAAAGAGCTCCCTATAGTCGATACAAAGTCGTTGAGTTCCATCCTTCTCATCGAATAACACTGGTGCTCCCCAAGGCGACGTGTTGGGTCGAACAAACTTGAGATCTTCTAACTCCTGTACTTGCTTCCTCAGTTCTTGCATCTCCGTTGGTGTCATCCAATAAGAAGCCTTCGGTTGTGGTAAAGTACCAGGCACTAATTCGATGCAGAAATTAATCTCGTTCTTAGGTGGCAGTCCTAAAATATAGGGCCGGCCCTGAGGTTTTGGGGGCCCAAGGCAAACTCTAAAAAGGGGCCCCTATACTTTATGGGGGTTTGGGGGCAGCGCCCCCGAAGCGATTTTTTTTTGGCTTACTTGTACATAATTATGTGTAGAATTAATTTTAGGTGTTTTTTTTAACATTGAATGAGCAAGCACATCAAACATTCCACAACCAGAGGAAGCATGAAGACATGGCCAACATTCAAATCCTAGACACCAACAAAGTGGTGTGGACAAATCAAAACAGAAATTCCATCAAACAAGAAAACCCTAAAAAAATTGAGACCTCCACTGTCAGAAACACATAGCAGCACCTTGAAACCCCATAAAAATCAAAATATTAGAACCAATAATTTGAAATCCCCAAACAGACCCTAGCCCACATTTTTTTTTGGAAGATTGAATTATGTGTGTGATTTGTAGAGTTAAATCCTATGTGGGCTAGGGTCCGGGAGAAGTTTATTTTAAGGGCTTTTTTCATTTGGGCTGAGACTTTGGGCCAAATAATTACTAGTAGTAGTGTATTTTGGAAATGGGTTTTGGGGGCCCTTAATTTGGTAATAGATTTGGGGGCCCTAGGCAATGGCCTATGTGCCCTATGCCCAGGGCCGGGCCTGCTAAAATATTCCAAAACATATCCTCAAAGTCTCGAACTATGGGAATCTGTGCAATAGTGAGTTCCGAACTTGAGCTCTCGATAATTGCTAGATGGCTAGTGAGAAAAGCATCACTAGAGGAGTTACATTGAAAATCAAAAGGCTGACTTCCTGGTACCGAAAAGGTAATCATCTTATTGGCATAATCCAACTTAGCACAATACTTTGTGAGCCAATTAAATCCTAAGATGATGTCAAATTCCTTCATTGACAAAATGATTAGATCTGAGGGAAGAATTCTATCCTCAAGGGTTAAGGCACAGTCCTTGCACACTTTTCCTAATCTTACGGTCACTCCCAAGGGTGATATAACATTCAGAGCTACATCAAACGCCTAGAATACTAAACCCAAAAGTTTAACAATTCTGATAGTAATAAACGAATTCGAAGCACCAGTATCAAATAACACCTTAACTCAAGTGCTGAATAACGTAAGAGTTCCTTCCATGTTCTGCTGTTCATCGTCATCAAATCCTACATTCTCTGGGAGGATAGCATTCAGACGAGCCTGCTCAACTTGGCCCTGAACAACTGGTCCATTGTATGCCCTACTGGGTGCTCTACAGTCCTTGCTGAAGTGGCCGTAATTGCCACAGTTATAACAACGAATACCTGACCAGTTATAGTTCTTGGGAGCTCTACAATCCTTAGCCACATGGCTTGGCTTCCCATAGTTGAAGTATTGCTTCTAGTAGCAGCAGGGAGTCCTTGTGGGAGAGGTGCTTGATTTGCAGCATAGCAGTTATGAGAAAACGCATGTTATTGCTTCCTTTCACCAGTCCAGTGGCGCTTATTCCCTTGGAACCGCATCGGAGGTCTCGGTCCTTGGTTACCTCTGGGTGGTGGTCGATCGCCAAAGCGTTCTTGTTCTCGGCCATTGATATCCTCATGATTGATCACCATTTCTACCATGGCCTTTGACAAGCGGGGGTATTAGTAGAATACACCTGCGCAATAATATGAAAATGTAATGATTTAGTTTATAATTCTCCGATTTATTTGCAATTGAGTTACAATGTGTAGTTTAATACAATGAGATGATTCCGTGATGAATTTTGTTGTGTTAGATGTTATTATGCAAAGATTTACTATGTTGTTATAATCAGGAATGGTTTCCAGAAAAAAGGGTAAAGCACAAATGCAAAGAGGACATGCCAAAGTGAAAAGACAGTTTTGAGCGATCGAATGATTTTCAAGCAATCGAGGATTTTCAAGCAATCGAGGTTTTTCAAGCGCTTGAAAACTGTGAAGTTCGATCGATCGAACATGGTTTTATCATAATTTTACGGGCAGCGTAACATAACGTATATTGTAACCCTAGCTTAGGTTATCTCTGTAAATATACGATGTAAACAAGTCCCTAAGGACGCCCACTTTTAGTTTTAAAAGTTTATAGAGAGAGAGAGAGAGAGAGAGAGAGAGAGAGAGAGAGAGAGAGAGAGAGAGAGAGAGAGAATTTTTATTGTTTCTTTGGTAGGTTTCATGCTTGGATATCGACATTGTTTAGATTTCTACAAGTTTTATTAAAGCTCTCAAGTTCCAGGTTTTATACATTGTTTATCTATGTTCTGTCTTTAGTTATCAGTAGTTCTAATCTGTTTTAGTCGTAGGTTTTGCTCGCTAGTAGTACAAATTCTTAGTTTTCATAAGTTTTATGTTCAAATCAAACCAAACATAGCCTTACCATGTCTTACGTTAAAAACCTATTTTCTGCAATCAAAAAACATTTATGAGTAGTTCAGTAGTTGGGAGATCATGATGAAACAGTGATCTCGAGTTTCTGCCATGCACAACAGAGAAAACCTGTGTTCAATCGATCGAAGTCATTTCGATCGATCGAACCAGAGATGCAGGAAAGCGATCAAAGATATTTCGATCGATTGAAGGGTAATGCTATTCAATCAATCGAGAGCGCTTCAATCGATCGAACAAGTAAATTCCTGAGATGACTCCTTTAAGTATTCCAAGACTTTCTGTTTTAGAAATCTGTCATCAAATTGTTCCAATAAGTGCAGTTTGTCATAACAGTTTTTAGAACCTAATCCTTAAGGCCATTTTCCTCAATGACTTTTGCAAACCATCCTGAATGCTAACACCATTGAGGGTACGAGACTAAACCATTGTTTTAAACTGTCTTTTAAGTAATTTAAATCAATTGTGATAATGTAGTCTGGGTCATGTAAGGACTATTGATTCTTTATCTTTAGAAAAATACGGATTACTGAAGAGGGATGTACTCCTTAGAGCTATAACGAATGTGCATGGTAGATGGCTAGGTCATTGAGGATTCGTGTGAACCCAATGTTTTTTTTTTTTAATTATAAAGTAAAAACCCCTTTTAAAATCTGCTTAGTTAATTAGTTAAATTGCTAGTTTAGTTTAATTGTTTTATCACAATAGTCGTTAATTGTGGAACTTTGTGTTCTGCACTCCTTTTGAATTATTGATTTTTACTTTTCTTTTTGAAAATAGTCTAAGTTAGTACACTATCATCTTCTTTGTGGGATCGACTTAGTATTACCAGATTTACTACTTGCACGATCACCTACTCTTGGGTGTTGCACAAGAGCGCACAACTTTTTAGTCATGTCAGCTTTGAAGGTTTGACTCTGATGATTCAGAGTCATCCATTGTAGTGGTAGGGAGAGAACTTGATGATACTACCGGTTCTTCTACTCTGGAGTATCAATCATGTGAAGGGAAAATCGGGACAACTGTTCAAATTGCACCGTGTACTCCCCTCACGGTAAGGTTTCCTTGTCTTAGCTCAATGAATTCCCTCTCTTTCTGTTCCTCTTCGTTTGAGGAAAATAATTATCTAGAAACAGCCCTTTAAATGTAATCCATGTCATTCGTCCAGCCATGTCCATTCTCACTTTAACCCTCCCGTGGTTGAAGTTGACACTTAATTACCTTGTGGTTCTGCGAATTTTAATGGCTTACACATTTACTTTCAAATGACAAATATGCTCTTCATTTATGTGTTTTTATCTTATTTGTCTATCTTTAAAAAACTAAATTTACATGACGGGTGGTTATGTTGGTGGTGGTGGTGTGATGAAAGACATAGAATGAAGAAAAGTGGGAAAAAAAAAAAATAGATAATGGAGCAAAATTGATATTTTGAACTCAAAAATTGTCAAACTTTTCCCCCAAATTGAATTTGATAGAATCGGTTGGTTTTAACTAGGGGTGTGTTTTGGATAGAACGGATTGAAAATGACAGTTTTGGAAAAAAAAATCTAAAATTTTTGGATGTTAAAAGACTTTCCAATGCCAATTCCGAAATTTCAGAATTTTCATTTTGTATTCAGATTCTGAATTTTCGAAAAAATCGGAATCGAAAATTTCAGAAATTTTTTTTTCCGGAATTTTGAGGCAAAAATCACAATATAATTGTTTCAAACTTTGATTAGTAGATTTTTGGTACATTTGATTTTAGGACAAAAGTTTTTAAAATTGTAGTCAAACCCCCGTTTTGATATAGAATATATATGTACTTTTATATATACCATTAAAAAAGTCAAAATATATCGAATTTTTTTTCCAGAAATTTATCGAAAAAAATTCGAAATATTTTCGAATTGAAAATTCAGAATTTTTAGAAATTCTAGAACTATTATCGATTCTAATCTGTTTTTTTTTTCTTTTCGAAAATCATAATTTTTGGAATTCGGAATTACTTTTATGTTGTCAAAATCAAAATTTTTCGAATCATAATCTGAACTTCTCACCCCTACTTTTAACAAAAAGCTTAACAATTTCAGTCTAGTCAGTAGTCACAACTATATAGAGGTTAAGAGTCAAATTTAAACCATAAGATGCATAATGAACATGGATCTACATAGTTGTCAGTATTTTAACGGTCAATTGACGGAGGGAGGAATTTGATACCTCATTTTTAAACCTAAAAAGAAGGAAGTGATTTGTTCAAACGTGAGAGGTGACGGATATAGTTGGAGCAAACCTTAAGGTATTTTAGGTGACATTTACCTTTATATATATATATATATATATATATATTTTAATTCTTATTTTTATTTTGGTTTCAAATTAAAGGCCGCCAAGTCCCCTACAAATCATTCCCGCCACCGCTCTCTCACTCACAAAATCTCTCTCTCTCTCTCTCTCTCTCTCTCTCTCTCTCTCTCCGCCCGTAGCTGAAAGAAGCAATTCACAAACACCGTCGTAATTTCGGACTTCAGGTCGTCGCAATTGACTGCGATACAGTACGTAAAGCTTTCATCGGATCTATTTATTTTATTTGAATTGTTTTTTAGTTCCATTTTTTTTAAACCTAAAGTTGGAATTAGGGCAATCGAAGTTTTTAACATGATCGAATTTCAGTACACTCTTCATGAAATTTGAGTTATAAATTAGATGCATTCTTTGGATGTGTAAGTATTTTTATGTGTTCAATTAAGTACGCTAACCAATTATTGACCTAATTGTTCATGATTTGAGGCCATATTTGTTTGAATTGGATGTAAATGTAGTCCTCTGTTACTGACTTTAGGGTTTCTGGACTTGACCTTTGAAATCAAAGAAACATAAGGGGCACGTATAATGTGTAGTCAGGGGCAGAACCAGGGCCGGCCTGACAAATTGGGGGCCTTAGGCGAACATTGAGACTGGGCCTTTTGAACAACGGGGGTTCGGCTGCCCCGAAGCGAAAATTTTTGGGTCTATTTATATATGTTTGTGGGTATAATTAAATATACTGTATTATAGTGTTGATTTGTGAGTTTTCTTCCATCATTTTTTAGAATTTGGAGCTTCTGTAATTGTAATCCTTATTGCATGTATTGAATTCGGAGGTTTCCAATATTTTCTTGGACTCCATTACAATTTGTTCAACATATTATAAATATAAGAAATTATTTTGGACCCTACTAAGTTTTTTTCGGGCCCTATTGAAGAGCAAAAAATGAACAAGATTTGGGGGCCTTAGGCGACCGCCTATAGGCAGGGCCGGCCCTGGGCGGAACATACAAGGGACCCCCAAAATTTTGTGAAAATTCTAATTTTGCGAATTAAAATAATTTGAAAATTATAGGGAGTGCATATATTGGCCCCTGTAAATGAAATTAATTTACCGATTACCCTTCTAAATATATATATATATATATTACGAAATGATCTAGATAAATATACATATTGCACCACTAGTTGTAACCCAATCCACCCTAAACCGTCAACTTAGTCATGGATTTCAACAAGGTAGATCAAGATCAACATTTGCACTGAAGATTACAAGCACCAAACTCTCAACTTTGAAAAAGGCAACAAAAAAAAAAAAAAACTTTTTTGAGACAAATTCTACCCGAAAATATGGAAAAATAGATCCAAATTTTTTTTCTCGGGGGTGATCCCTGTTTGCTAGTAGTCCGCAAGCCAGTATACTCGGCCCTCCCAAGTGCACATTCTTGGCTCCGCTCCTTGTATGTATACAATTATATGTTATTGTTACGGTTACAATGAGGTGTTGTGGCCTTACTGGAAGTTTAGTTTAGCCAGACAATTCTTTGATCCTAAAAAAATTAACTAAAAATTCGGTTGGGCTAATGGCTTAACACGATAATTTGCTTGATTTGCAGCCAAGTTGAGTAGTTATGAAAACGAGTGGAAGTCGAAAGGAAAAGACGGTTGAGGCTCCTAAAAAGAACAATGCAACAACAGTTTGCTCTGGAGTCAAGAAAGCAAGGAAGAGAAATTGTGGGCGGCACCAGAAAGCATCAGGTGTGGAGATTTGATCAGAGTAGTTGTCTACCTTTTTAGCATTAGTTACACGGTTTTTCTTATAGTTAGCTGCAGTAACTCCAATTATTGGTTATTATGTATCTCAATATACACCGACTGATGTAGCATTTTTTTTTACTGCAATTTGGGGTTGTCGGTTATTTGTTTTCCGGATACAGAATGTTAATATAGAAAGAACTACACAAACATCGAAAGGACTTCCCTTTATATGCACTAGTGTATTCTACTTATTTCTGTGAACCTCCTATTTCTAATGGATGTGAACATGTTTTCACTGAAGAGGATCGAGGTGCTTTACCTGTTAGTGTTGTCCGAGTGTCAGAGGGCAAACAGCTTCCAAACCGAGGCACATCTCATAGAGGAGCAACTGAAGTAATTCCTCCACCGGATCTTAAGGCTGGACAACTTCACCCTTTTACAAAGATTAAGCTGCAGCTTTTCCCCATAGATGGAGGCACCCGTGTAAGAGTAGAGAAGGTAAAGTTTTAAATTTGAAAGCATCGAGCAAATCCTAAATCCTAATCCTGCAAGAAATAAGTCTGTAGTTGTCGGTTTTCACAAGGAATGTGTCCCCTTTATTACAGGATGGTCACAACCCATTTTTGGAACTCACTGTAAGAGCTCGGAAGAAGATATCTTCGGTGCTGAAGCACCTCAATGACAAATGGGGATGTTCAACTCTAGCTCAAGGGGAGCTCATGCTCCTCCCATACAATATACAGTTGGAGAAGTTAGCTAATTACAGAAGATGGACTTTGAATGACAATGGCATCAGCGTAGGAGAGGTTTATTCAGCTTTAGAAAGCCCTGCCGTGTTTCGCTTAAGGTCTGAGTTTGATCCTCTTCTTCAGTGTGAGCACTTTTAGTAATTTAGCTTAACTTATGACTTAATCTCTCCTTCTAGGTATGGTTGGTTCTCTAGTCTTGATTTCGAAACGCTGAGGGTGCCACCTACCTATACACTGCTGGAAGCTCGTTCAGAAGCTGACAAAAATGAGAAAGATTGCAGCACAACTGCGCAGGATATGTGTGACAACCGGAAAACAGTTGAGGTAACCAGTGAAATGGTCTAGCCAATAGGTTTAAGCAAATCAGTGGTTGAAATAATGACTGGGCAGGTATCTTTGGATGTAGCAGTAGATGTAATCTTTTAACTCCATTTTTCTGTCCATATGCAATGTATTGTGGTATACTTGAAGGACAATTCATATTTGTTTATGTGCTCAAAGCTTCAAAGCACCATACTCGTGGTATTATTCCTTGTGCAGATCTAGACTCAGCTTTTAATGGCCTCCACTAGCGATAATAAATGATAGAATATTATAATTGGAAGATAGTATTAGTCTATTGGAATGCTTGCTTTTCTTTTTTTTCGGAGTTGAGCTATGAGTAATTGTTAAAATATTCTTGAATGAAGTTTCAGATTAATTGGTTCAGATTCTCTGTATCCCTTGTATGTACCATATTTCGAGATTACACATGTTCTGTTATGGTGCTAAAGGACCTGCTTCTATCGAATGGAATAGCACACAGCTTATGATTCTTAATATTGTTCCCCTTTTTTTTTCTTGCTAGGGTCAGAAGATGAAGACTGATAATGGCATTGCTCAATCAACAGTTCAATGGGATGACAGTCTTGCTACCTTAAGCATTGGAGGCCTGCTGTCTGAAGCATCTTTGCAAAGGAAAATCAATAATGGGGATCCGAAATCGATTGGGAACAGAACAGATTTGCGGCCAATTCAGTTTATCTCAGATATCAGCATCGGAGGTCTGCTCTCTGAAGCTTCTTTGCAAGGCAAGATAAAAAACTGTGATTTCAAAGAAAATGGAAGCAAGTTAGGCTTGAATCCAACTGTGGACGAGGGTCCGGCACAATCGCCATTTCCATGGGATGATTGTTTTACTACCTTAAGCATTGGAGGGTTGCTGTCTGAAGCATCGCTGCTGGGAAAGTTCGGTAATTGTGATTCAAAATCAAATGGGATCAAATCAGGGTTGCAGGAGCCAACTGTATTAATTTCTGATTCTTTTAGTGCTTTTGTTGGTGGCCAAATAAGTTCACACCCTCAAGTGTTAAATCCATCCTCGCATGAACCACAATCATCTATCTTGGATGCTGAAGAGACTTGCCATGCATTTTGCTTCCGAAAATTATCTTCAGGAGGCAAATATGATGTGCCTTCTGATAAAAGGGCCAATTCTGGAGGCTGCAGCAATAGTGGTGGTCCAAACCCCTTCAGATTGCCTAATTGTCCTGAGGTTTGAATCCTCCCCCTCCCTCCCTCCCTCTCTCTCTCTCTCTCTCTCTCTCTCTCTCTCTCTCTCTCTCTCTCTCTCTCTCTCTCTCTCTCTCTCTCTCTCTCTTTCTCGCGCGCGCGCGCAATTTGGGAGTGATTGTTCTGCACAGTTTCTGGTTATGAAACAACTAACTTTAGTGCGGTAGTTTTCAATTCCATCTATCCACGACTCTTGCATGCAAATTTGTTGAGGGTATATATACATTGTTGGGTCCAATCTCTAATAGCTTAAGCTGTTGGAGCAACCGGTGACTTAAGAGCGTCTCCAATGGTGAATGCTATTTCTTCACTCTGAACCTATATTTTGGCATTGCTCAGAGCCAAAATGCTATGTTTTAGCATCTTTGCTCCAATGGTACATTCTCAAAAATAATACTGGTCATTTGTTTGTATTGAGAAAAGTTGAGTTATTGCCATGCTGGCAGGGCCATATTATAGCATGCCCCTTCGAAAACACCATTCCAATGGGGTGGTGTTTGAATGAGCTCTGCCATTGCTATAACTTGGATGAGCTTTGGCACACCATTAGAGTGGTATTTTCAGGAAGTCATGCTATAGTTTAACTGTAGCATGATCGCATACCTATTGGAGAAGCTCTAAGATGGTATCATTCCTTTGTTTCTACGAGGTCTTGGTGCAAGTCTCCGTACCCCATTCTGGTGTGCATATTTGGACTTTGTTATTTGTCTCCAATATGGTGGTGTTTGGTTTGTGTAGTTTGTTGTCTCTTCGTGTATCGGTGTATGTGATGGGCTCGCACGTGAGGAAAGGGTGTTGAAGCTTGACATGTATTGTTGGGTCATTCTCTAATGGCTTAAGCTTTTGGAATAATTCGTGACTTAACCAGATGTAGTTGCAAGCAATGCATGTCACGTTCTCAAGTTTGGTTTCAAAACGGGGATTCGCGAATTCACAAAATCCCGATAGAAAGTGTGACACGAATAATCATATGACTATTGCAAATAACAAGTCAAAAGTTTGTATATGCATTGGTTCATAGTCCATTCATACTCTGACTGAAGTGTGCTAATTTGGTTAAAAACTGAACTTTTGGTTATAAGAAGTTAGATACCTGATGGGTCTAATTTTCTATGGAATCCATGGGAAGATGATTACTCAATTGAATATCAAATACTAGTCTTGTAAAAATTTCTCTTCTTAAAAGTGGTATCGTATTTTCATGTACCGAGGAGCTTTATTGGTTTTACAAACAAAACTTGAGGCTTTACTTGTTGACATATGGGCTAGGATGAGTTTTAAGCAGTTTCTATACGTAGGTTTATGAGGACAGTAATTTGCTTTATCGGCCGTAGTGGGGTTAATATTCTCCCGAGATTAATTTGTTTCAGAACAAAAACATTTACCACATTATATCATGAGTTTTAGGAGGTATCTATTGTTATTTTTTGAAAAGCTGGTTAATTTGGTTCAAGGTGTAAAGCATGATTGAGGTAACTTGAGATTTTTACATTTTTCGATTTCGATGTCTATCTTCTTCTATTCCTGCTATAAATATTCTTCAAAAATTCTACATTGAACTGTTGTGATTGTCTGTTTTTTGTAGCTCAACAGCCAAACCAAATATGCACACGGTCCTCTTCGTCAGGATTCCAAAGTGGACCCATTGCCTCATTCACGAGCGTACAATGATGAAAGCAGCCTCGGGCTAACTGGAATCAAATGGGTACTTGAATATTTTGTTCATCGTCTATCGCATATTTTCTGCAATTTTTTCAGTGCAAACAGCTAATATATTTATGTTTTTTATTTTTTATTTATTATTTTTCCTGACACAGAATGACTCTTTGGGGCCATTTGATCTTGGCCTATCCTCGGGGCAGATTACCAGGGGAGATGGAAACAGTATCAGTGAATTTGTTCGATAGCTGTTTTTGAGCAAATTATAAGCTTGCTCCATGCAGTAAACTGAGAAACTAACATACGAAAAAGTTGAAGCTGTTTTTGAGCAAATTATAAGCTTGCTCCATGCAGTAAACTGAGAAACTAACATACGAAAAAGTTGAAGCGATTGCATCACTAGTGCACATGCTATTATTCATGTTTGGACTAATTTTTGTAGGCAACAACTTTTTTGTGTTAGTGATCTGAACCTGCAGATCTAGATTGGATCTTGAAATCATTTGAGCATTACATGATACCACCTTATCTCTAATTTCATCATCAACCTTGATGGAATAGTTACAAAGTGGGTGATTCAAGTTTTGCATCATTTTTATAGAAATATCAATAAATATGCTACTTCTTGTGCACACATTTGTTTATCTACTTCAAGCATACGTTTATTGGTTCTTTCTAGTTCCTTTTGTGTTTTATCTGATGCAAGTAGCACCATTACATGGAAGCATTGCAACTTTACAGCTAATTTAGTGTATGCTGATCGTATTGATTGGACAAGGTTAGTTTGGCCTACGAGCTTACTGCTTGCAACATTATTCTCAATGGTTTGCATTTTCTTGCTTTCTACAGAATACAAACTCAGTTATTTTATTTTCAGCAACTGTCATCTCCCTCGGTATGCCTTGTTTTTTCCATTCCAAAATTTGTGATTACTCGTAGAAGCAGGAACCTTCTGAAGTGATCACACTCCTACCTTAGACTCTCAATACTATGCGCCTTACTAAGAAGCTTGTCGGAACCTCGCTCCCACCCCACTCCCATCTCAACCAATTCTCAAAATAGCTTAGAGATTGATTTAAGTTCTTAGTTTGCTGAAACATTTTATCATGCATTAAGATATTTCAGAAATTATATCCAGGATCAAAATATCTAATTTCAACCCAATTCCTCTTTCACTAATTAAGTACAAAATATATCTATTTGAAAATATTTGGACACTTCTTAGATGCTCGATCCCAATCTTCAATCCTCTTAAAGTTTAATGTTTCACTGCCTCCGTCTCCGCTTTGTGCTTCTATGTGATTACTAGCATCCCATTTAAGTCACTACTACACATTGCTTAACAAAACTAACACTTCTATTTCTGTCTTGGTTTATAAGTGAGTTGAAAATATGATGCGTGTTTTCCTGCCTTCTGCGTTATTTCTGTGTTCACATAAATACAGTTTGCATTTGGGTCTTGGAGAGCATTTTTGCTCACCTATTGCTCATCCAGGGCTTTACTGGGTGACGTGTCCCATTTTATTTCCATTTTGCCCTATATTATCTACATAATTATTGAAATGGGACACATGTCGCATTGGAGGCTTAGGTGAGCAAAAATTCTCTCTGGGTCTTGTTGTTGAGTAGTGGAACAACTTCCAATCTATGGCATTCTTTATTTCGATTCAAAGACGTATGAATAGTCGTTGAATGTGGATAATACTTGGGACGCACATAAAGACACAACTTTTAAGGCAACCCAAAAGATGTGTGTGTCTCACCCTTGTGATGTCACTGGATTCCATAGTGACACAAGAGAGAGATAGACACATCTCTTGGGTTGTGTCTCAAAAGTTGTATCTTTGAGTGTGTCCCAATCATTTACTCGTTGAATCCTTGCCTTGGAATAAATGAAAGAAAAGGGGCTAATATTTGTGCGATCTGATCCATTTTCAGAGATCAATCCTTGTTGGATCATTCCTTTTTCTAGTATACGAAATAGGGGATTTCACTAAGTTGATTTTTAGGAAATCTTGAATCAAATCGTTTTTCCTTATTTCAACAAAGGAAGCACGGGCCTCTTCCCTAGAAGAACTTTCTTTTTTGTGTGTGCGTGTCTTAGCCCCAATTCAATACTAAACAAGTTTGAGCTAATTGCATACTTGAGTCAGAAATTCCCGAATTGGGTTGCCATTTACATAAAGGGTATAATTGATAGCTTGAATTTGCATATTATCCCTTTCCTGTGCCAGATTTGGAGGGAAAAGTATTACTAAATTTATATTGTCCCTTATTTCATATGTGACTACAAGTTGAGCCAAAACAAAATACTTTTTCTTGGCATATATATGGTCTTTTGGACATAGATCGAATTTTTCAAATTTTTGTTGGAACTTTATTAATTTTCGTTCCGTTCAGTCCGAAAAACACTCCTAGTCTCACTCTCTCTTTCGTTTAGGAGTCGCTCAAACTTTCTCTCTCCTCATTGGGACTAGGGTTCTTGTTTTCATTCCTTCGAGAACTATACCAGAATTTTCTAAGAAAAAAATAGATGGAAAATGTTTTGCTTCCCAATAATTTTGTATCTCAAAAAATGCTTGTCAGTAGTATAACAGGATGTGACAGAGCGATGGTACTCCATGCCACTTATTTATTTATTTGTTTATTTATTTTTATTGATTGAGATCCATGCCACTGAATGTGGTTCAACTGACAAAGCATTTGAGAACAAATTTAATATTCAAAATTTGGGAATCATGATGGCCAAAAGAGTAATGTTATGCTTCTATAATATGTACCTTAAAAGTGGATCCCAACACATGTGACAGTGGACCTACCCAATGTAGAATGGATACGGACACGTGACACGATACGGACATGCCGACACCACAAATCCTGAAAATGCAGGATACGGACACGGCTAGCATACGACGAATAAAGAATTATAGTTTCATATACAATTTGTAGTTTTGTATCTATTCTTGTTTCTATATAATTCTAAAAAAAACCAATTGCTTATCCCCAATTTTACTATATTAAGACTAATGCCTCAAAACTTTGAAAGCATTTCTAATGAGAGGCCACCATGTCGTGTTCCCTCGCGTGTCCAGCCATTCGGCTGTGTGTCCGACACGTGCTCCAACGTCAAAAAATTTGAGACACGTTTTTTTAGCATGTCTGACACGTGGTGACGCGTGTCTGACACGTGGTGAGCGTGTGTCGGTGTCTGACACGAACACAATACGAAAACGACACCCAAAGTAAAGTGTCCATGCTACATAGGACCTACCTATAATAATGGTAGTATCAATTTAACATCCTCTAATCAAAATTAATTTCGCCTACTAATAACTAAAATTTTGGGTTTTATGCATGAAACGAAACGTTAAGTACTTCATTTTTGACATGGATCGAATAAGGGGAAAAAAAACCCACACTGATACACAAACAGGGAATATTACTAATTGCATGAAAGCAATCAGAAAACCAACTTCATATATATATATATCTGCATCCATGTGAGTTAAAGGTAAATTTCCTTTCTAACCTCCCAAATCAACTCCAAAAGGATAGATGTTCATTACTTAATGAGTAATGCAAGGTACACTAGTTTGGGATACCTAAACAGTTTATCTGTTGATGTATTCATGACGGTTTTGAAATAAAATCTAACTTTGAAGTCCTTTCGTTTACTAATTTAAGAAGTCCCATCAATAGATAAACCGTTTAGATATCCCAAACTTGTATACGTAGCATTTTACTTTTTCTAATTAAAGGGCGATATTCAATAAAAATATACAAGTGCGAGTTATTAGTTATTTGCCAAAGGCAACATACAATTCCATGATACATAACTTGCAAATTCAACACACATATATATCACACACACACCAAAAAAAAAAAAAAAGAGAAGGCATTGAACAAACCCCAAACTCCGGTGAACTTTCATGAGGAATCATAGTGATCATCGGTGAACTTTCCCTTGATCCACTTAAAGCTGTTCCTTAGTGATGATTTGAGCTTACCTTCCATAGAATACATGTTATATGCTGCAATTCTCTTCCTCCTCTTCACCTCCGGATTGTCCGTCGGACCATTGAAGCTGAATGATTTTGTTCTGTCCTCGAACCCCAATCGGATTTCTGAGTATGAACATGATGAGTAGTTCTCTGTAAACGATTTGCTCTTCTCCATTATCAAAAGCAGCTCAAGGATGACCACACTATATAACAAT
Organism: Hydrangea macrophylla; assembly: GCA_033977485.1. Lineage (NCBI taxonomy): Eukaryota > Viridiplantae > Streptophyta > Magnoliopsida > Cornales > Hydrangeaceae > Hydrangea > Hydrangea macrophylla. Next base: position 104,713,286 of record CM066994.1, read on the forward strand.
CATTATATATATACACACAGACTCCTATACATAATTAATAGAGGGAACTTCTCCTATGCGCGTAGGAGAGAGAGTGACAGTTTTTTGGTGAGTGGTTTAGTGGAGTACGTGGTTTTATTAGTTACGTACAGTTTTTTTTTTATATATTTTTTTAATTACAATTGTTAGAGAATTTCCAACCGCATATCTAAAAAATTTCTAATTTTTAGTTAAAGTAGATAAAAAGCTATTTTAGCTAATCAGTTTTAAGCCTCTAACTCTAACCATGTTCTCCATTATAGGGAGTTTTGAATTATTATATTAATTTTTTATACAAAAGTTAAAAATTTTAATGCACTCTCTCTCCACAAATGTGGAGAACCAAAAAGGGACTCTCCAAAATGGAGAACCATTTAGAGAACCCATTGGAGCTTCAAAAATCTACTTTGATTATCCAAAATAGCTAAAAATTAAATATGAGTAATGTAATTAGAGTTGCTCTTACAATTTTTTGTTATGATAAGTTAAAATTTTTTTTCTCAAAAAATAGAAAGAAGTAAAAGTAGCCAACATGAAAACAACCGTGCACCATGACAAAAAATTATAACCTAAGACCAAAAAATTAAAGAAAGAGTAACAAAATAACTTTCGTGGTTACCAAACCACTTTTGGTACAATTTATTTTATTAGTTACAATATTTTGTTCATGGTGGTTACGATTTTTTGTCATCAAGTATAAATTTTTCTCATCAAATTATATATATACTAGTATTTATCCGTGCTATGCACGGGTATCATTTAAATATATTTGTATATATATTTTTTAAATTTATATATATCACCCATGAAATTTGTTAAAAAAAAATATGAAAAAAAAAAAGAATATATGATGGGAGAGAGGCAGTTACAATGAATGTGAAAGAAGTCACTGCAAAATTATAGGATGTTAGGAGGGTTTTTTTTTAATAACCTTTTAAATTTCATTAAATTTCAAATATATATACAGTCATATATATATACATATACATATATACATGGTGTAGCAATGTCATGTGGCATTCCATGTATATGAGGTTACCATGTGACACCTACATTTATATTTATATATATATATATATTTATTATCAAACTAAAATTTTCTCATCAAATTATAATTTTTTTTTATCAAAGTAACACGCAACTGGAGTACAATCTCACATTTCTCTCTCACGCACGCTTGATGTGACTAGCACGCACTGCAGAATTATCCAGTATAGAGAGAGAGAGAGAGGAGAAAGCTAAAAAGTCATCCGTGGTGGATTCCATGCAAAACTTAGTGCACGTTAGTGCGGTGTCCATTGGCCCTTGATATGAATTGATTTGATGATAAAAGATTCGGATTTAGATCCTTGTTGAGCTAAAAAAAGATGGAGATACATTGTATATCACTCAGAGCCTGTGTTCCAAATTTAAACCTCGTATTCTTCTCAAATTTTATATCTTAAATAGTTCCAAACATACGTGACAGTAAGTTTACGTGATTTTAAAAAGTTAAAGTAGTCTCACTATTATTAAATGTGTTACCATTATCACATATATTTGAGAACTATTTGGGATATAAAATATGAAAAGAATAACATTACTCTTGTAATAAAATGTCACTAGCTTGTCCTATTCTAGTAGAGTGATTCAATGCTTTCCAACTTTTGTATTTCAAATAGCTTCTCAACACATGTGACAGTGGGTCACCTAATTTTAATTGGAGGATTTACAACATTATTGGTCGGTGGTCACATTATCACATGCATGTGTTGAGATACAAAATTGGAAAATGTATAGTACATCGGATTTATGTACATAAACTATCCACCTACTGATGTGTCATGACAATTTTAAAATTAATTCGAACTTTGTTTTATAACTGATGAATAATTTTGGAAATTCACATCAACAACTATATTATTTAGGTGTCCAGTTCAGGTGTAGCTTGAAATAAAAATTAGGAATAAAATATACTTAAACGCACAGCGGAAAGATTAAGTTACAAAAATTTATTGGTAGTCTGGATCTACTACTTGTTAACTCTATAGAAGCGTACAATAGAGGGGACAAGAATTATATACCTCAGGTCTTGAACCCAATTTTGAATTCTCTTCTTCCTTGATGATGCAGCAGCCTTTACTAGGTTGTCTTCACTCTTATGACTCCTACGGATGCCTATTGGAGAGACTAGGATTGGTGGGAACCCTTATAGAGAGAATAGAGAAGGTTTGGGAAGCCTAAAACAGTTTCTGCAGCTTCTGGTATATCAAAAAGACGAATTTCAATTTCTGAACGCAGCTGCCTTATTTATAGATTCCCATAACCGACTACCTTTCAATTGATCGAAGCGGCTTCGGTCGATCGAAGCTTCAATCGATTGAAACACCTTCGATCGATCGAATCTTTCTAAACTTCAATCGATCAAAACAACTTCAATTGATCGGATCAATCTTGACAGCATCCTCAAGTGTCTTTCTAAGCATCCTAGCGGAGCTAAGAGTGCGACCTCCTAGGCTCCTTATTGTTGGATCAGACTAGCTGTTAATTCCCATGATCAAACTCTTTGATCAGCAAACTAACCAACTGATCAGTTAACGTTTTCTCTAGTATAAAACGATAACTGAACTCCAACGCGAAAGAACATATCCAAAGCGTTAACTAGGCTTGTATGGTGTACTAATGTCCCTTTACCATCATCATTCGTAATCATATTCAAGTTGTCGGATAACTTTTACTATCATCCTGAATCATGATTACTTCTTGTATTCCTTGAGTCCCATTCACCACTCATGATTACCAAACATGTTGATAACTACTTATCAACAAGACTGTAGTTCTCAGTAATCAACTTGGTGACATTCTCAAGGGAATGCTTACTATTGAACAGATGGTAGATTCTATTTTGACAATATATGTTCACGACCCTATGAACATGACAAACCCAAGATACCCAGGTGTTGATCTTTAAGACCTCACTGATTGGTAACTTAAAGCAGTCAAATCCACAGTCTGTGTCCATAATCGTCTCAAGATTTAGAACATGTACCTTATACAAGTTGTGAGTTCCTATAAACTGTTGACAGTCTTAAGTATCAATAGGAAAGCTCAGGTCTGTCAATGCACTATAAGCACTAGCATACTAACTAAGAGTTATACTTTAGTGATTAAGATTAAGCACTCCATCTAATGGTAGTTAATCATGCTACAGTGTAAACCTAATGAGATATCCAGTCTTATTATCTACTGTGACAAATTCTAAGTATCAAAGAATAGTAATTCGTATCTCGCTTGTATGTATCTCATATATACACACACGAATTACTTACTATGATATTTAAGGATTAAACAATCATCTCATGAAAGACATACATAACAAAATGTAAAGCTGATATCCATATATTAAAATGTCAATATCTCATACATATAATATTGGTTTGAGGTCACAAACCCAACAAACTCCCACTTGCACTCATAACCATTCAGGACTACATCTGAGACCTAAACTATCTAGATGACGATCAAAGACCTTCTGTGGCAAGGCCTTTGTAACAGATTCGCAAGATTGTCAGCGGTGGTAATCTTGGTGACAGTTACATCTCCAGCGTAATAAGTCTGTAATGCATTTTTGCTTAATGCTCCTCCAACTAACAGCATTACCTTCCAAGGTAAAGAGATGTCCGGACGTCGAATTCCTCGAATCTTTATCTGACATAAAGTCTGAGTCACTGTATCCTACTGGAATTAACTCATTACCACCGTACATAAGCATGTAATCTTTAGTCCTTCTCAAGTACTTAAGAATGTGCTTAACGGTTGTCTAGTGCTCTGGACCAGGATTCGATTGATACCTGTTGACCATGCCAATGGCAAAGCAGATATCTGGTCTAGTGCATAACATCGTACACATGAGACTACCCACTGCCAAAGCGTAGGGAACTCCTGCCACGCAATTCCTCTCCTCATGTGTCTTTGGACACTAGTCCTCGGAAAACGCTAAACCATACCTGAAAGGTAACAAACATTTCTTCGAATTGTCCATTAAAAACCTAGTTAGCACCTTATCGATATAACCAGCTTGAGATAATCCCATTATCTTTCGCTTGTGATCCTGAAAGAGCTTTATCCCAAGAATATAGCTCGCCTCTCATAGATCCTTCATATTGAAAGTACTAGCTAGCCAAACCTTAATCGTTGATAACGCCGCTACATCATTCCCAATGAGTAGAATGTTGTCAATGTGAAGAACAAGAAAGGCCACCACTTTTTTCCTTCACATTTCTTGTATACACAAGGCTCATCCAGATTTTGTATGAAACCAAACGACTTAACCGCTTGGTCAAAACCTATATTCTAATTTCTGGATGCCTGCTTAAGCCCGTAAATGAAATTTTGCAACTTGTATACGAAGTTACCTTTCTCACCAGCTATGAACCTTTCTGGTTGCTGCATATAGATGTCCTCCTCAAGATTTTTATTCAAGAATGCAGTCTTGACGTCCATCTACTAGATCTCATAATCAAGGCATACGGCAATGGATAAGAGTATTCTGATGGACTTGGGCATGGCTACCGGCGAGAAGGTTTCCTCATGGTCAATGCCCTCCCTCTGAGTATAACCTTTCGCTACAAGCCTTGCTTTAAAGGTCTCAACCTTTCCATCAGATCCTCTTTTCTTCTTATAGACCCACTTATAGCCAATGTGTTGAATATTGGCTGGAAGTTCTACAAGATCCCAAACCTGATTGGAATCCATAGATTCCAATTCAGCCTTCATAACTTTAACCCAGTGAGCTGAGTTTACATCAGCCATTGACTCTTCGTACGTGGTAGAATCAGATTCAGATTCAAAAACTTCTCCTAAGAACATGTATCTATCAGGTTGGTTGATAATCCTCCCACGGCGAAGAGGTACCAGTGCGGAAAAGGGTGGAGAAGTGGTATTTTCTTATCTTACATCGTTATCAACCGCGGGTAGGACTGAGGGCACTCCTTCTATCTCTCTAAGATCCATCCTTCTCTTAGGTTTATGGTTCATGATATAATCATCCTCCAAGAAAACAACATTTATTCTAACAAACACTTTCGGTTCTCTTGGATCATAAAAATACCATCCATAAGTACCCTTTGGATACCCTACAAAGTAACATACTTCTGATTTAGAATCCAACTTCCTCATCTTTCCTTTCAGCACATGTACCGGACATCCCCATATCCAGAGTTGTTGCAAAGAAGACTTGCGCCCAATCTACATCTCCCGTGGTGTCGTGGGAACAGATTTGCTTGGCACTAGATTTAGTATGTATGCAGCGTTTTCTAAAGCATAACCCCAAAGGAATAATGGCAACTCGAAATAATTCATTATCGACCTAGTCATGTCTAAAAGAGTCTGATTCCTTCTCTCTGCTACACCGTTCTGCTAAGGCGTACCAAGTGTAGTCAATTGTGACAGAATCCCATTCTATACGAGGTGATCAATAAACTTATTAGAGAGGTACTCGCCACCTCAATCAGATCGAATGGCCTTGATATGTGTGCCCAATTACTTCTCCACTCCAGCCTTAAACTCTTTGAACTTTTCAAAGGATTCAGACTTGTGCTGTATTAGGTATACATATCCATACCTAGAGTGGTCATCAGTAAATGTTATGAAATACTCATAACCACCTCATGCTCTAATATTTATTGGTCCACATATATCAGTATGAACTAATTCCAACAATGCATTGGTCCTATTGCCCTTTACAGGAAAGGGCCTTCTGGTCTTCTTACCCTCTAAACAAGACTCACAAACTTCCATTGGTTCGAGAACCAAATCGCCTAAGACCCCTTCTTTGACTAGTCTGCCAATCCTATTTATGAATGAATGCATGGAGAAAATCATCATGGGATATGTACAAATATAGTATGGACCACTTCCTAAGATATGAACTAATTTGAAGTACGTATAAGCATCAAATCAAAGAATGAAACTAAAAGTATACTTGCTGTGAATAGTGGACAGACCAGTTGTAGACACCCCATTTTGTCGGCTATCAGATTTAGGAGACCCATAGCTTGGTGGTTCGCAATGATCGTAAAAGACTCAAAAGGACTCTCGGAAGTCAGCTCTATCTCTCAGAATGCTCAGAATGACCAAAATGCCCCTGAAAGCCCGAAAACTCCCAAATTTGGTCCCAAAGTTCTGAAAACATACTACGTCGTAAGAAAAGTGATAAAATGAGTTTTTAAGAAAAATCGAATGAAATCGTCAGCTCCCAGAGACTCCCGGAAGTCCCGGAAGTTCCCCAAAAGTCCCCGTTGACCGGTTTGACCAAGGTTTGACCAGGCTTGACCGGAGTTTGACCAAGTTTGACCAAAATTGTCCAAATTCACCAGAATCATTAGAAAAGTATTAAAATAAGTTTTTAAAGAGAATCGAGCGAAAACGTCGGCTCCTGGGAGCTTCCGGAGGTTCGCAGGACTTCCCGGGAATCCCAGGTTTGACCAGTTTGACCAAGATTTGACTTTGGAATCGGGGCACCGAAACAATTTTCAAATATTTTTCATGGATACTAGAGGTCAATAGCTTTCCAACGGTATATCGCACATAATTTCTGGATTTAAAACGAATTTATTATGAATTTCCAAAGGCGAAAAAGGCGATCAAATCGGCTTTTATCGCAAATACCGCAAAAATTTTCAAAGTGACCTATCCCCAAACTATTTTTTATGTAAAGTAGACTCCGTTACCTTTCCAACGGTATATCACAACCTCGATTTGGAGTTCGTATGCATTTTCTGTGAATTTCGGACAAAATAGGGCCTTTTCGCGAATACCGGAACTTCGGGGGGCCTAAACAGCATTATCTAGACGAAGGGAGGAGCACTGCCGCCGCGGCACTGGCCTAGTGCCGCCGCGGCACTCCCCCCCAGAGCAGTGTATTTTTGTAATAACTTTTGTGGTCCCATTTTGATTAATTAAAAACCAAAACGACGTAGTTTTATGATTTCAGATGTTTGGAGCCAATGGGAGTACTTTCTAAATCCCAAAAACACCCCAAGTTGGCCTATATAAACACTCCATTACTCCTCATTTTAGGGGAGTCAAATGTGAGTTTTGGAAAAGTTTGGGAGAGAAAGTTGTAGAGATAAGGCTAGAGTAGAGAGAAAAGAAGCTTTCTTCTTTGATTTTCAAAAACAAAAGTGAGTTCTAACTTTGTTTTTACTTCATTACTTCCATTTACTTCAACATTCAATACTCCCAACCACCATTTTAGTGAGCATTCAAGAGAGTGGAAGCTTCTTCCATGTCTAGTGTCATTACATATGAGTGATACACCAATCTACAAGTCTCATGCTTCATGAATATCATCTATTGATTATCATCTACTTGCTTGTTTATTTATTGTTCATCTCTTCTTATCCCATTTCTTTTTATTTTCTTTATTTACGTACTAGTTCATCATCATCTAAGTGATGACATGAAGTTTGGGGTGAGTGAATCCTTATGGATAGTAGCTCTTGACCTCAAAAACATGTTTGATAGATGATGATCATAACCTCAATACTTCCAAGGTATTCTTGGAATGTATTGAAGTTATGTCCAAAAATAAAATAAATCTCTCCAACAATCTTGGAGGTTCTTAAATGATGAGTTTGATGTAGGTATTCTAAGTGGCTATGATCCTTATTGAGTGTTGAAAATATGTCTTCAAAACATCTATTTCAAAACCCCTCTCAATCCCTCTCATTTGGTTTCAAGAAACAAAACTTTGTTTTCTCCAAAAATCTTCAAAACAATGAGTCAAAACAGTGAGTGAGTTGAGTTCAAAGATTTTTCTAGGACTCAATACTCATATATGGATACAAGGCCACTTAGAAAGTCTTCCTAACTCATTGGAGAGCACCCATGATTTTTGGTTTGACTTGGAAGTACTTGGAAATGGTCCATTTGGGTCCCAACATTCCTTCCAAACATTCTGTTTTTGCTGTCACAGCAGCTAGGTCAACTTACGACCTCTTTTACAGAAAACTTTTCCCAAAGGGGTGGTCCTAACTTATTTTTCCCTTAAAATTAAATGTCTTAGGGAACTTTTTGTATAAAATGGGCCTCTAGATCATTATTTTTCATTTTCTAAGATTTTCTAACATTTCAGTCGACAGTACGAACTCTGTTTCTGAGTGACCTCTATTGTTTATATGATTTCTCTCAATATGTGATAGCTATTCAAGATTGGACTTTTGGGTTGTGTTCTAGACACAATAAGGAACATCTCCATAAAAAATCATGCATTGAAAACATTCCTAACCCCTCTTTTCAAATTCCAAAAGATCATGCTACTGTTCTGTCCACTATTCACAGCAAGTACATTTCAACCTTCATTCTTTGATTTGAGGCTCATATGCATTCCAAATTAGTTCATATCTTAGGAAGTAGTTCATACTACATTTGTACATATCCCATATTGATTTCATCCATCCATTCATACACATTTTAGACTTCTAAGTCATTCTAGGAATCCATAAGCACAAAGCACACTACAACCTTGGCACATTCTAGATACATACATTGCATTCATGCAAGGTTTGGGGTTTTTGTAACTCTTAATCTAAGGAGATTATAAGGAATGAACTCGATCACCCGTTCATGCTTCCCCTTGATCTAATCATCCTTTCTCATTCGTCCCGGGGATTGAGAGGTCTTCTTTTATCAAAGATTAACATGCATCATACTAGCTTGCTAAGCATATTTTGATTTCTTTGTTTATTTGTTTCAATAACGATTCATGTCCCCTTTAGATTAAGGAAACCTAATTACTTGAAGCGTGATTAGACGATTTTCCTAGGTTTATTTGTGTGATCTTTCACTTTACATTGCATGATATTTGATTTAGATCTTATGAATGATATTTTATCTTTAGATCTTCCATTTTCAAGTTTCTTATGTAATGTAATATACTATCATAGTATTATTTGTCGAACCATACATAGTATAAGATGATTATTTGGATGCTAATTGAGGCCCGTCGAAAGACGGGGCGAGTTGAGGGTGTTTTAGTCGCGACAAAGGCTCCTTCCTCTCTCGTACCAAAACCCCGAACCAAGTTCTTTGGTGATGAAGGGCCGGTGCCCTTATCCGCTTGGGTGAGTCAAAATTAGATTTCTTGGTTCCTTAAAGACCAAGTGGCGACTCTGTATCTGTTTTCAACAGACCATTTTCTTTTCTTTGAACCAAGTCAAATTCCTTTTCAAAACAATCTCAAACAAGAGAAGTGGTCCACTTCCGGTGTCCACACCAGTGCGTTGACCTTGTAGAAATTGAAAAGTGGGGTAAGAAATATTTTTAATGCATGATTTTTTTATGGAGACCATCCTTATTGTGTCTAGAACATATATCAAAAATCCAAACTTCAATAACTATTGCAGATTGAGAGAAATCATATAAACAATAGAGGTCACTCAGAAACAGAATATGTACTGTCGACTGAAATGCCAAAAAAATCTTAGAAAATGAAAACAAAATATCTAGAGGCCAATATTATACAGAAAGTTCCCCAAGATACTGAAGTTCAAGGGAAAAATGATTTGGGACCACTTATTTTGAAAACATTTTCTAGAAAACAAGTTGAAAGTCAACCAAGCTGCTGTGACAATAAAAATAGAATGTCTGGAAGGAATGTTTGGGCCAAAATGGGACCCTTCCAAGTGTTTCCAAGTCAAACCAAAAATCATAGGCGTCCTCTGTTGGAAAAACCGGTTTAAATTAAGTTTTAAACGCGCATCGGAAATAGGTCAAGTTATTAAAACTTTTGGTATCCCAGGGTCTACTACTCGTCAATTCCATAGATGCGTACAAGAGGGGACAAGAGTTATACCTTAGTGTCTTGAACCCAATTCTGATTTTCTTCTCCTTGGTGATGCAGCAGCCTCCACTAGGTTGTCTTCACCCTTATGTCTCCTGCGGATGCTTCCCGGAGAGACTAGAGATGGTGGGATCTCTAATAGAGAGGAAGGAGAAGGTTTGGTACTCTAAAACAGTTTCAGCAACGTCTGGTTAATAAAAACGACGAACCTTTTTTCCAGAACGCAGCTGCCCTATTTATAGATTCCCAGAACCGACCTAGACTTCGAGCGATCGAAGTGATTTTGATCGATCGAACATTAGATCGATCGAACCATCTTCAATCGATCGAACCTGTCTAGACTTCAATCGATCGAGACAACTTCGATCGATCGAACCTGTCTTGACATCATCCTCATTTGCCTTTCCAAGCATCCTAGCGGAGCTAAGAGTGGGACCTCCTAGGCTCTTTATTGTTGGTTCAGATCAGTTGATTAATTCCCATGACCAAACTCTTTGATCAGCAAATTAATCGACTGATCAGTTAACGTTTACTCCACTATAAAACGATAACTGAACTCCAACGCAAAAGAACATATCCGAAGCGATAACTAGACTTGTATGGTGTACTAATGTCCCTCTACCATTATCATTCGTAATCATATTCAGGTAGTCGGATAACTGTTACTGTCAACCTGAATCATGATTACTTCTTGTATTCCTTGAGTCCCATTCACCTCTCATGATTACCAAACATGTTGATAACTCTTATCAACAAGACTGCAGTACTCAGTAATCGACTTGGTGACATTCTCAAGGGAATGCTTACTCTGAAACAGAGGGTAGATTCTGTCTTGACAATTTATGTTCACAACCCTATGAATATGACATACCCAAGATACCCAGGTGTTGATCTTCTATAGACCTCACTGATTGGTAAGTCAAAGCAGCCATATCCACAGTCTGTGTTCATAAACGTCTCAAGATTAAGAACACGTACCTTATACAAGTTATGAGTTCCTATCGACTGATTGACAGCCTTGAGTGTCAATAGGAAAGCTCAGGTCCGTCAATGCACTATAAGCACTAGCATATTAACCAAGAGTTACACTCTAGTGATTTGAGATTGATCACTCCATCCAATGGTAGTTAATCATGCTACAGTGTAAACCTGATGAGATATCCTAGTCTCAACATCCACTGTGACATGTTCTAAGTAACAAAGAATAGCAATTCATATCTCACTTGTATGTATCTCATACATACACGAATTACTTACTATGATACTTAAGGATAACAATCATCTCATGAAAGAAACATACATAACAAAATGTAAAGCTGATATCCATATATTAAAATGTCAATGTCTCCTATATAAAGTAATGGTTTGAGGGCACAAACCCAACAAACTCCCACTTGCACTCACAACCATACAGGATTACATCTGAGACCTAGACTATCTAGATGACGATCAAAGACCTTCTGTGGCAAGGCCTTTGTAAACGGATCAGCAAGATTGTCAGCGGTGGAAATCTTGGTGACAGTCACATCTCCACGTTGAATAATATCTCGGATAAGATGATATTTCCGCTCTACGTGCTTTCCCTTTCCGTGGTTCCTTGGCTCCTTGGACTGAGCCACTGCCCCACTATTATCACAATAAAGCGTAATAGGCAACAGCGACGCTGGTACCATCTCGAGTTCCATAAGGAACTTCTTGAGCCAAACAACTTCCTTTGCGGCTTCACAAGCAGCCACATACTCAGCTTCTGTAGTTGAGTCTGCAATGCATTTCTGCTTAATGCTCCTCCAACTAACAGCACCACCTCCCAAGGTAAAGAGATGACCGGACGTCGACTTCCTCGAATCTTTATCTGATATAAAGTCTGAGTCAGTATATCCTACTGGAATTAACTCACTACCGCCGTACATAAGCATGTAATCTTTAGTTCTTCTCAAGTAGTTAAGAATGTGCTTAACGGCTGTCCAGTGCTCTGGACCTGGATTCGATTGATATCTGCTAACCATGCCAATGGCAAAACAGATATCTGGTCTAGTGCATTACATCGCATACATGAGACTTCCAACTGCCGAAGCATATGGAATTCCTGCCATGCGATTCCTCTCCACCTGTGTCTTTGGACACTGGTCCTTGGAGAACGCTAAACCATGCCTGAAAGGTAACAAACCTTTCTTCGAATTATCCATAGAAAACCTAGTTAGCACCTTATCGATATAACCAGCTTGAGACAATCCCATTATCTTTCGCTTGCGATCCCGAAAGAGCTTTATCCCAAGAATATAGCTCGCCTCTCCTAGATCCTTCATATCGAAAGTACTAGCTAGCCAAACCTTGATTGTTGATAATGCCGCTACATCATTCCCAATGAGTAGAATATCATCAACGTAAAGCACAAGAAAGGCCACCACTTTTCCTTCACTCTTCTTGTATACACAAGGTTCATCCAGATTCTGTATGAAACCAAACGACTTGACCGCTTGGTCAAATCGGATGTTCCAACTCCTGGATGCCTGCTTAAGCCCATAAATGGACTTTTGCAACTTGCATACCAAGTTACCTTTCCGACCTGCTATGAACCCTTCTGGTTGTTGCATATAGATGTCCTCCTCAAGATTGCCATTCAAGAATGCAGTCTTGACGTCCATCTGCCAGATCTCATAATCTAGGCATACAGCAATGGATTAGAGTATCCTAATGGACTTGAGCATGGCCACCGGCGAGAAGGTTTCCTCATAGTCAATGCCCTCCCTCTGAGTATAACCTTTCGCTACAAGCCTAGCCTTAAAGGTCTCAACCTTTCCATCAGATCCTCTTTTCCTCTTGTAGACCCACTTACAGCCAATGGGTTTAATATTGGCTGGAAGTTCTACAAGATCCCAGACCTGATTGGAATCCATAGATTCCAATTCAGCCTTCATAGCTTTAACCCAATGAGCTGAATCAACATCAGCCATTGCCTCTTCGTATGTGACAGGATCAGATTCAGATTCTATGGAGACAGCTTCAAAAACTTCTCCTAAGAACATGTATCTATCAGGCTGGCTGATCATCCTCCCACTACGACGAGGTACCGGTGCGGAAATAGGTGAAGAAATGGTGTTTTCTTGATTTACATCGTTATTAACTGCGGGTTGGACTGAGGGCTCTCCTTCTATCTCTCTAAGATCTATCATTCCCTTAGGTTTATGGTTCATGATATAATCATCCTCTAAGAAAACAACATTTGTACTAACAAACACTTTCTGTTCCCTTGGATCATAAAAATACCATCCATAAGTACCCTTTGGATAACCCACAAAGTAACATACTTCCGATCTAGAATCCAATTTGCTTATCTTTCCTTTCAGCACATGTGCCGGACACCCCCATATCCGGAGATGTTGCAAAGAAGGCTTGCGCCCAATCCACATCTCTCGTGGTGTCCTTGGAACAGATTTGCTTGGTACTAGATTTAGTATGTAAGCAGCGGTTTCCAAAGCATAATCCCAAAGGAATAATGGCAACTCAGAATAACTCATCATCGACCTAGTCATGTCTAAAAGAGTCCGATTCCTTCTCTCCGCTACACCGTTCTGCTGAGGCGTACCAGGTGCAGTCAACTGTGACAGAATCCCATTCTGTACGAGGTGATCAATAAACTCATTAGAGAGGTACTCGCCACCTCGATCAGATCGAATGGCCTTGATATGTGTGCCCAATTGCTTCTCCACTTCAGTCCTAAACTCTTTGAACTTTTCAAAGGCTTCAGACTTGTGCTGCATTAGGTACACATATCCTTACCTAAAGTGGTCATCGGTAAATGTTATGAAATACTCATAACCACCCCTTGCTCTAATATTTATTGGTCCACACACATCAGTATGAACTAATTCCAACAATGCATTGGTCCTATTGCCCTTTGCGGGAAAGGGCCTTTTGGTCATCTTACCCTCTAAACAAGACTCACAGACTTCCATTGGTTCGAGAACCAAATCGCCTAAGATCCCTTCTTTGACTAGTCTGCCAATCCTATTTAGATTGATATGGCCAAGCCTCATGTGCCAAAGCCTTGTTGGATTAGTGGAAGGTCTCTTTCTTTTAGATGGTATATTAACCACTGAGTTATTAAGTTCCATGCAAGAGTCTTTAGAAATATTGGAAGTAATCACATACAAACCATTTGATTTAACACCAGAATATATAAAAGAACTATTTCTTTTAATCACAACTTCAGTTCCAAAATGAAAAGAATAACCATTATTCGATAAATTAGAAACTGAAATTAAATTACGTCTCATTGAAGGGACGTAAAGAACATCTGATAAAATCAAAATTTTATTGTCTAGAAATTCTAAAACTACTACTCCTATAGCAACCGCAGAAACGGTTGCGCTAGAACTTAGAGTAAGTACGATTTCTCCATCACTGCACCTCCTGGTTGATCTGAACCCCTGTAATGAATTACAGATATGGTTAGTCGCACCAGAATCAATGCACCAAGTGTTTGAAGTATCCGTTATAAAACTTACTTCAATCACATGTGATTCAATCATACCTTGAACTCTTGTAGCTAAGAATTCTGGACAGTTCCTCTTCCAGTGGCCCTTCTCACCGCATTAGAAACACTTTCCTTTGCCTTGGCCACCCACCTTCCCTTTGCCTTTACCTTTTCCCTTAGATTTTGCAATCTTAGGGACTGGTCCAACACTTGAACCACCAGTGCTAGCTTTCTTCTTCCCTTTCTTTCCTTTCGGCACAGATCGGGAGGAGGAAGCGCTTTTCTCAACGTTTAAAACGTTGACCCCAGGTTTGATCACCCCTTCCGCTGCCAAAAGAGAACTCATCAATTAGCTCATTGAAAAATTCATTTGATTCATATTATAGTTAAGTTTAAATTGAGCGAATGAAGGCGACAGCGAATTAAGGATCATATCAACTTGGGTCTGTGCATCGATGTTGGCACCTAGGGTCTCCAGCTCGTTTAAATAACCAATCATTTTTAAAACATGTTCCTTGACTGGAGTCCCTTCCGACATCTTTGCACTCATTATCTTTTGCATGGTTACCTGTCTGGCAGGCCTGCCATGCTCCCCAAACATCTTTTTCAGGGATGTGATAATGTCACTGGCAGAATCATTCGATTGGAATTGGTGTTGCAATACACCAGCCATTGAGGCCAGAATATAGCAACGAGCCATTCCATTCGACTTCTTCCATTTGTCGAACTCACGTCTGGCAGCTGCCGAAGCATTTGCCGCGGGTTCTTCGGGGCATGGGGTGGTGAGGACATATATGTGATCCTCCGCAGTTAACACGATGTCAAGGTTACGTTTCCATTCAGTGTAGTTGTTTCCAGTTAACTTGTTTTGAGTGAGTATGGTGGCAAGTGGACTAAATGCAGATCCAGACATTATGATTACTGAAAATCAAACAAACAAAATAAATATGGATATCAGGATTTGACAGTTTGAAATAAAAGAATCCTTAAAACTCTTATTTTAAAACAAAGTCGCCGGAATATCGAAACAAAAGAATAAAGCCTCCTTGTGGAGGTCAATTTTCTATTTTTCGATTAATCAAGACTTGTCCGCTATGCAACTCTTGCAAAAACAAGTTATGACTCCCGATTCCTTTTGATCTCTAAGTTTCTGAACAATGCCCCGTGTGGGATCCCTTATCCATAGCTTAGCTAGTGTGTACCATTAACTAGGATCCAATCACAACCGTCTCAAGTAGTGCCTCCGTGTGGTGGTCACCCTCTAACACGTCTGATTGATCCTATCAAAAGAAGTTCACATCTAGTAACCAATAAGTAATGCACCCTCCGTATGGAATGATCACCCCTGGCGAGGTGACACATAATGCACGACCAATTCCAATCCCTAGAGAAATCTTTGAACTTAGATTGTTCACTGGTTTGATGATTTTTGAGAAGAAAAGGGTTTTATTTCTTGAAGTCAAAAGAGGGGTTTAATAGGGGGTTTTAAAATAGAGGTTTTGAGAGTATATTTTCAGCACTTAAATGAGGATTATAACCACTTACAATATCAACATTAGACTTGTATCAAGAACTTCCAAGATTGTTGGAGGGTATTGTTTTTATTTTTGAAGATAACTTCAAGAATATATAGGGATGTATTGAAGTTAGGTTCATCATCTATCAAACATGTTTTTGAGGTCAAGAGCTACTATCCATAAGGATTCACTCACCTCAAACACCATGTCATCACTTAGATGATGATGGACTAGTAAATAATCAAAGAAAAATAAAAAAGAAATGGGGTAAGGAGAGATGAACAAACATAAACAAAGCAAGTAAAAAGCAATCAATAGTTGATGATCATTGAGATATTGGACATGTAGCTTGGTGTTTCACTCATATATAATGACTTTGGACATAGAAGTAGCTTCCTGTCTCATAAATGCTCACAAAAATGGTGATTGGATGTATTGAATGTGAAGTAAATGGGAGTAATGAAGTAGAAAACAAAGTTTAGAACTCACTTTTTAGTTGAAAATCAAAGAAGGAAGCTTCTTTTCTCTTTATTCTAACCTTATCTCTACAATTTTCTCTCTAAAACTTTTCTAAGCTTTCATTTGCCACCCTCTAAATGAGAAGTCAAAGGGGGTTTATATAGGCCAATTTGGGGGTGGTTTTGGGATTTAAAGAGTGCTCACATTGGCTCCAAATGTCTGTGAACAAGTAACTACGTCGTTTTGGTTTTAGATTAATCAAAATGGACCCCCAAAATAAATTACAAAAATGGACGGTTCTGGGGGAGAGTGCCGCAGTGGCACTGGGCCTGTGCCGCGGCAGTAGTGGGCCAGTGCCATAGTGGCACTGCTCCTCCAATGTACAAATAATGCTGTTTAAGCCCCCAGAGGTTCCAGTATTCGCAAAAAGGCCCTATTTCGTTCAAAATTCACAGAAAATGCATATGAACTCCAAACTGAGGTTGTGATATACCGTTGGAAAGGTAATGGAGTCTAGTTTATATGAAAAAGAAAAGTTCAGAGATAGGTCACTTTGAAAAGTTTTGCGGTATTCGCGATAAAAGTTGATTTAATCACCTTTTTCACCTTCGAAAATTCATAATAAATTCATTTTAAATCCAGGAATTTTGTGCGATATACAGTTGGAAAGCTATTGATCTCTAGTATGTATAAAAAATGTTTGAAAAATGATATGGTGCTCCAGTTTTAAAGTCAACTCTTGGTCTAACTGGTCAAACTAGGGACCTCCAGGAAGTTCTGAGAACCTCTAGGAGCCCCCAAGGGCTGACGTTTTTGTTCGATTTTCTTTTAAAACTCGTTTTAGTACTTTCCACATGATCTAGAATGTTCTCGTAATTTTTTGGCGAATTCGGATGATTTTGGTCAAACCCTGGTCAAACCCTGGTTGGTCAAACCAGTCAACGGAGACTTTCCGGGAACTTTTGAGACTTCTGGGGGTCTTTGGGAGCTGACGAGTTCATCCCATTTTGCTTCAAAAACTCATTTTACCACTTTTCTTACGACGTAGCATGTTTTCAGAACTTCTGGTCTGAATATGGGAGTTTTTGAGCTCTCAGGGGTATTTTGGTCATTTTGAGGATAGAACTTCCAGGAGTCCTTTTTCGAGTCTTTTTCGATCGCCATGAACCACCAAGCTATGGGTCTCCTAAATCTGATAGCTGACAAAATGGGGTGTCTACAGTGACACGCCCATTCTTATGGAAAACGCCATAGCATACATATCATACTAAATGTGCTAATTAGCGATCAAATTGTGGAGCAATGGATTAATCCCTATTTCATTGTTGTGTGAGCTACGTAGTCTCCCTGTAACGTGGATTCTACACCATTTTCCTTATGACCTACGACTGTGTCATGAAGAAGACATTTGATTATGCTACTTTAGAATACCTCCTAAGGGCGAAGAGGTAAATTTTATTCTATGGGGTATGTCTAGGAAAGCGGTAAGGTTAGTTGAATTGACATTAGTAGGCAAGGAAGACTAATTCGATAACACACCATGCTATGTGACTCATTAGTTGGCCAGTGACTATAATATATGTACGGATTGTCATGGGTGCATATTTAGGGTGTAGAATTGCTTTTTGAGGGATTGAGAATGCTAGATTAGGTATGGTTGAATAAGTCTTGGTAAATACACAAGTAGCTTCCGAGTGATGCGTTTTGCTAGTTTAGTGATTGACTTAGCATCTCAGCTCCTATTGCTGTACATTCTTTTCATGAAGTCGCACAGATGAAACTTAAAGTCTGAGAGATTTTATTTTTACACAAAGCCCTATATGGGTAAGTGAGAGATGTAGGAAATATTGTGGGCCTTGTACCCACACATTGGACCCGGGGTCTAAACATGCTTTACTTGACTACCAAGCAAGCCCAACTTGGAGTTCTAGTCTAACCCTAATAGGAGAGAGATGATATATGTATATTTATGTTATATATACACACACAAAACATACACACCTCACACACACACTCTCTCTCCCTCACTCCGTCTCTATCTCTCTCTCTAGTTTTGTCTTTCTCTCTCTAGCTTAATCACATCTAGGGCTTGGGATTTAGCATATGGATTCAAAGGGGGTTGCTGTAGTAGTAGTTCTTACCACCATAGCGAAGCACAAGGCATACATAGAAGCTAGGAGATCTCGTGTGAATGCTTCAAAGGAGTAGACTTATAACGATCAATGTATATCAATTCATCGGGTTCAATTCTGCTAGGTAATTTCCTAAACTCGACCCTATGCATGATTGTGTGTTATTCAACAGTTGGAATAGATAGATTAGATGAAAAAAATTGGTTTGTTTTCTCCATCTGAATTTCTTTCTCTTCTCTTCTTCTCCTTCTGGTTATACACGAATATCTCTCTTAAGTAATGATTTATTATGGATGCTCTAACCGTTGTAGCCAAAAATTGTAGTCATTCTAATACTTTACGTATTTTGATGCACCCCAACTGATAAATAGGCCATAAATACTAGTAAGAGAGAATTAATTAACCATTCCTAGATTGGAGACTTTTCAACAAACAGTCTAGCGCATTTTTTTTAAGGATATAAGGACAATCGTTTTCAAATTATATGGCCTTAAATTTATTTTTAGATTAAAAATAATGATTTTCACAAATTTGCCCATGTCACACATGTAGAACATTTCTGTTTTGCCACCTCAGCATGTTCTTCTAGGAAGGATTTTTTTTCAAACTTTAAAAAGCTATAACTTTCAAACCACAACTCTAATTTGAATAGAACTTACATGTTTGTAATATAGAAGAAAAGATCTATCAAACAAGATTCATAGTGACTACGAAAAAAATGAAAAAAAAAAAATTACGTGTCACTATTGGACCAATATAATGCCATGTCAATGTCATTTGTGACAGTGACATATTACTATGCTTTGTTTTTTTTTTTTTTTGATGTATGTCACTATCTTTTACCTTGGGCAATAATGTAAATGCAGTAACATATGAAAATTGACCATAATTTTATAATTTTTTACGACGGTGACATGCTACTACTATTGTTGCAAAAACATATGTTTTATTTGATGAAATATTAAAAACATGTACTATTTAGGAATATGTCACTGTTTTTACCTTACGTAGTAGTACGCAGGCAGTAACATATATAAATTTTACCCTAAAGGTAGTAGCATCTTAAAATTGGCCATAATTTTGAAATCATGACAGTAACATCTGCTTTAATGAGAGTAACATCTGCTACAGTGACAATATCATTTGTTAAAATGACCATAACTTTGCGATTCTTTCGCCGGTTTGGATGATTTATTTATTTTTCTAATTTGGGGTAATTGTTCGAGATCTACCCATTGGAAGTGTCGATTTTACAAAAAAAAAAAATTATTTATTGATATCCGATTGTGAGCGGTAAAATTTCAATTTCTTTTGAAGAATTTTATAGTCACTATAGATCTTGTTTTGTAGACCACAGATATATAAAATTGATTTAAAACTGATTTGTAGTTTGAAAGTTATGGCATTTTAAAGAATAAAAAATAAGAAAAAAACGATTTTGTTGGTTTGTTAGCTAAAATTAAGGAACACACAAGTTAACAGTATTTTGAGTGTAATTTTGATCCAAAAAAAATCGGAGGGCCTTTGACATTAAAAAAAACACGCGTGGACTAATCCTCTATTTTTGGCCATTTCAAAGATCTTTGGTCTCACACCCCTATTATATATATATATATATATATTATAATAATAATAAATAAATAAATAAATAAATAAAACCCAGTGGTTGAAAACTTTGCTCCAAATTTTGCCATCTTGTGTTTCTTTCTCCATAGATAACAAGTATGGGTCTCCAAAATAGCTAGAACAATTTTTGCTATTGCTTTCACTCTACCATTACTGTTAGAGCATAATTTTTCAGCCAAGAGAAGCCATAAGGACCCTTTTAGCTTTAGGTTGGAGATGCTCTTCTATGCAAATTTACATTCATGTTTCTAGATGGAGTTGTCAAATGCACAATCCGATTCTCTATGCACTCATAGGTACAACAATAGATAGTGTATGTTCTCAGTCTCATTGCAAAAGGTGGGTGTATGAAGAAAAATTTTGTTCGGATCTACTTAGCAGCACTCTTTCGGTCTTTTCTAAATAAATTTTGGATAAATTACACTTTATATCTTTGTAGTTTAGAAGTGATTTCAACTTGGTCTTTGTAGTTTCAATTTTGTTAATTTGATCCATACAGTTTCAGTTTATGTTCAATATAGTCCATTCATCAAATTTTCTTACAAATTTTGACAGATTTTGGTTCAATGAAGGTGTGTAAAGTGTAATTTATCTAAGCAAATTTACCAGTATGCCTCTAATGATACCTCCATGTGCATCACATGACCTATTTGTGTAAAAAAAAATAAATTGTAAAAAATTCACAAATGGACTATGTTGAACCTAAACTAAAACTGAAAGGACAAAATTGAAACTACACAGATCAAAATGATATCACATCCAAACTACAGGATATAGAGTGTAATTCATAATAAATTTGATATTTGGAGGTACTTAAGTAAAGGCCATCTAGTAGGCCAAAAGTATACTTAATTATCTGCATCTCACCTGTGGTTCTGTTGCCACTCCACTAATCAGACAGGTATATTTATATGGCTTGGGCTCTTACATGTGGAAAAAGAGGCCCATCTTATCACAAAATTCAATGGACTTACATGGGCCCCCAAATTTATACTGTTCTCACAAATCAATAATTCTCCAACAACCATGTCCTTGTTCATACAAAAATTCGCTCTTGCCACAAATTTTGAGTAATAATTGGTGCATATAACTTGTGCATAAAAGATTTGAATCGTTAATTTCGGTGGATTTCATTTATGCAGGCACGGACTCCTCTAAATTGCATAGTTAAAATCTTTATGTGCACATAACATTACCCTACAAACTTTGGTCCAACTACATAATTTCTAATGAAAATGGTCCCTCCCTTATTGTATACAAATTGCCCCATGCCTACCCATTGGTGTCTTAGCTCTCCCGAATACTCCACAAAGCTGGCCCTTTTCACTTATGAGCAATGTTGTGGCATTGATTTTGATGTTTTGTGCTCTTGATTTTAAAAAAAAAGCAAAGAAAAAAAAAAGGAGTTTATTTGAGATATAATTTCAATGGCGTGATCATCAACCACCAAGCATGTTTTGGTTTCTATTTTCAACTAAAAGAAACACACAATTCAAAACTGCAACATTATCAAATAGACCTAATTTTCAGGTAATATTTCCTTGCGCACTTTAATGGGTCACAAATGTTACACATAATTCTTATAGAGTATATGTCACGCACACACTGACGTCACAAATACTAGTATTTCTGATGCATTTCATGCGTCACAAATAATATTCTAAATATGACGAAATTTATTTGTGATGCATACGTCACAAATAATAATAATAAATAAAAAATGATTGAGTATTTGTGACGTATATGAACATCACAAAAGGTCACTATTTCTCAAGCGTACGGTGTTGTTTATTTGTGACACTGTCATTTATTATTTGAGGCGCGTTGACTGTGTCACAAATGATTATCTGCGACTAGGGATTTTGTGACACTTGTGTGACGCGTTTTTGATTATTTGTGATGCATTTGTGACAAAAGACCAAAAATGTTGTGGTAGGGTAAGGTTAATTTTTTTTTTTCTTTTTCTCTTTGTGTTTATATTTGTTCTATCCTTGGGTTTCTTGTTTTGAGATTGTGCAAATATATATTAACCCACATATTTTCTATACAATATTATCTAAGGTTTTATGTTCTGGGATTAACAAAACTAGAAAATCTTTTATGATTTTCTATACAGTTTTTTTCTTTCTCGTTTCCTATTTCTTTTAGGCTCTGTTTGGTTTATAAATTTAGTGAGGCAAAAGAAAGTAAAATATTTTCATTTAGTGGCAGAGCCAAGAATAAAGGTTTGCGGGGCCCTGTACATAGGGCTTAAAATTATACGAGAGTTCGGGGACAGCGCCCCAGAGGCAAAATTTTTTGGGTCTATTCGTAAATCTGCCCAAACCAAACCAAACCAAACCAAACCAAATCAAACCAAGTCTTGTGTCCCAATCAGTTGGGGTCGGCTGTATGAGTGTTTTTTCTCCATTCTGCACGATCAAGAGCTATATGCTCACTTAAATTCTATCATTCATATCTTGTTGCACTATATACTCCCAGGTCAGTCTAGGTCTGCCCTTCCCTCTAAACATTCCAGACACTACGATCTTATCATTTTTTTGCATAGGTGCATCTACAGGTTTTCATTGCACATGGCCGAACCATCTAAGTTCATTCTCCCTCAACTTATCCTCAATCTGTGCCACTCCTACAGTCTCTCTAATGTACTCATTTCTAATTCTTTCTTTCCTATTCTTACGACACATCCACCTTAGCATCCTTATCTCAGCTATGCTCACTTTGCTAATGTGTTGTTTCTTAGTTGCCCAACATTCTGTCCCATAGAGCATAGTTGGCCTATAAAATTTTCCTTTTAATTTTGCTAGTATTCTCTGGTCACATAATACTCCGGAAGCACTTCTCCACATAAGCCAGCCTACTTTAATTCTATGCGTCATGTCATCACCAATCTCTCCATCTCTACTGATCATTGAACCCAGATAGCGAAAGTGTTCCCTCTTTGGAATCTCTCGGTCTTCGATCTTCACTGCTTCGTTGTCTCTACTTCCACTGGTGCTAAAACTGCATTCCATGTATTCTATTTTCATCCTATTTATCTTTAGCCCCGTAGTCTC
This sequence comes from Hydrangea macrophylla, assembly GCA_033977485.1. Classification (NCBI taxonomy): domain Eukaryota; kingdom Viridiplantae; phylum Streptophyta; class Magnoliopsida; order Cornales; family Hydrangeaceae; genus Hydrangea; species Hydrangea macrophylla. The sequence goes on from CM066994.1 coordinate 104,736,394, forward strand.
TAGTGCTTCTCTCCAAGCTTCCAGTTAAGTGTTGAGTCCCCTTTTAGTCACATCAACTAAGACAATATCATTTGCGAACAACTACACCAAAATAGCCAATTTGTCACCCTGCACTAACTTTGTCACTATCTTCAGCAGTGACAAAATGTCATTGTCCCTATCAGTGACAAATTGGAATCGGTGACAAAAGTAGCATGTTGTCACTGCCTACAGCAGTGACAACGTTTATGATACACTTATCACTGTCATTGACGGTGACAAATGTAGGCTAAATGAAATATTTTCACCCCAAAATCTCCCCCCCCCTCCCCCAAATATTTGGGTTCCCCCCAACCCCTTCTTTTCCCTCTCTAAACCCTAGTAGATCCAAAAAGCCTCCTCCAAGGATCCCCCCTCCCCTTTCTCCCTCTCTTTACCCAACCCCTTCTTTTCCCTCTCTAAACCCTAACAGATCCACCTCACCTCTTCTCCAAGGATTTGGCCCCCCCTCTCTCCATCACTTATCTGGTTTCATGTTTTAGGATTTTGATTTTCGTCCATTCACTACCATCATGGCATATATACATATCCATATATATCTGCTACCATCCCACCATACCTCGGTCCTCCCGACAATGGGTCAGCAGTGTCGGACCACCACACCTCGACTCTCCAAATGACCTCGCCTCTCTCTTCTCTCACGACGACCTCAAATCTGACGACGGTGGCCTCACATTAGACTTCTGAGATCCAAAATTTTTGCTTACCAAGGTATATCTATGTAGAAACCTCAATTTTTTTTTTTTTTTTTTTCTATTTTTCACTTTTCCTTCCTCTCTATCTATATGTATGTATGTATATGTGTATTTGTTTGTGTTGTTTTACTTCAATCTTGGGTATTTTTGTTGGGGTAAAGTGTTGTTGAGTCCCGTCTCTCTCTCTCTCTCTCTGAGTCTCTATACGCAATACTCATCATTATTTTATTATGATATAATAAATTTGCTTTTTTTCATCGTCTTTGTAAAATCATCAAACCACCGATTCTGCGTGTTGACTCCGCCATGAACGACCGACGACCTCGAATGCACAACCCGTTCCTACTGAGCTATAATGCCACTGGTCTCTGAATCGCATCGGAGTTCCTAAAAATTGGCTTACTTTCCTCTCTCGAGGCCACTACTTTCGCTGCACTCGAACCCTCTCTGATAGCGTTCGATCTCTCGACCCAGGTATCGATAATCCCTCTAATCTATTCATGTGTGGTAGCACAATTGTACGTATCATTCATTAATTTATACACTATTAGAATGTTATTTCAATTTCTGTATATATGTATATATTTGAATCTATTGTCTCTCAGAATTCATCATGAATTTAAGTGTTTCTTGCTATAATCTATGTTTACTTATACTTGAATTTTGAAAAACTTTTAAGTAATCTCATTGGACTATTTTGTGAGGAATGTTGAGGACGTTGATCAAGATGTGGAACCCTTAAACCAAGACAAGAATTTTACTGTTTATGCTATAAATAATGTGGATTTTCACGTGTAATATGAATTCTCTAGGTAGTTGGAAGGCCACTGATACGAATGATCCAAATGATATGGCTGTCACCAAATCATTTGGTACATGGAAAGGTGGGGGAAATGGGTGGTCGAAACTCACTCCTGAGGTATCTATAAGTGGAACTATTGGCTCACTTATGCCCACTAAAACCTCAAGGTTGAGGATGGCGTGGACTAATATGGCTCAGGAAGATGAGCTTGAGGCTGATGAAGAGAATGAAGTGAATACCCAGATGGGTAATGGTAGTGCTTCATCGGGAGAGGTACCGACTGTAGACCAGGTTAGGCCAAAGATGGAGTTGTCGAGGGAGAAAAGAGAGTACATCCGGTTTAGTGATGTTAAGTGGAAGAAAGATTTAATCATCTTGGAAAGAGTCGATGGGAAAATTGTTAACATTCTCGATGGACTTGAGCTTCAAACTAGAGTTTTTAGTGCTATTGAGCAGAAGAGGACAATTGACTTTGTAAACACACGTCAGGGGAGGGGAACGAACAAACAATTGAAAGGTTTGCCACTACTATTAGTCCATGTTGTTTGTTAGTGCTGCTCAAAATATTATTTGTTGTTTTCATTTTGTTATTTCGTCTAGTTTATTGTTTATCCATGATGTCCTATTTATCATTCTTTAATTATCAGTTTCCCTCAATGCTTCCGCCACCTAAAACCCATGTTTTGTAAATTTATACAATAAGCAATTTTCAAGGATAAATGATTGCATGAATAACTACATAAGTCTGTCTGTGCATGTTGATCATGAGAATAACCTCATCCTCATCCTCATCCTCGTTATTGGTTCTTTTATGTGTAACACATTACGCGCTGTAAGCCTAACCTAGAAATTACCTCCCAAAAGGGCCAAACTTTCAAAGGGGTGGTGGAGACTCAAATGTAACACGGATACCCAACTCCCAGAAAACCTGACGACTCAATCTAAGTTGTACAAGCTGATTGCAAGACATAATAAACACTGGCTTTTCATGTCTTGCCATTGCCATATAGCTTGCTGATTCATGATTACTGGGATTGTGGATGAAAATTTTCTGTACCTCGCTTCCTTGTTCCTATTAACTAAGATTTCCTTTTTTTGTATTAGCTGTATTTCTACATGGATGAATTCGTAATATGTTGCATTTTGAGTAATAATGAGCACCAATGGCATTTTTAGGCAATCCAAAGCGTCAGTAATAATGCTTAATGGGATCCATACTCAAAAGTAAGTAAAAAAATATTTTTAGATTATATTGTCTATGGAGTCCTTGGATTGGTGTATAGAGACGTTAGAGGTTTTAGTGTCAAAATATGTTTGGTATGGATAAGGAGAATTCACAAAAGTATTTTTGTCTCTTTGAGCAGGCACGAACAAGTTATTGTTTTGGCTGTTTTTGTTAGTTTCTTTAAATTTTCTTGGTGGTTCCCAAGTGAAATCACTAGATTTGTGATTGGAATTGAGGAAGTTTTATTTAAAGCTAAGTCCCACTTGAATCAAAGTTCTACCTTTGATTGCTTGTTTATAATTTAGGTTGGCATTATTTGGAGAGTGATCTATGACTATGACGGTAGGAAACTATGGACCACAAGTTGGATTTTATGAATTATGGTATGAATTTTGATCCATCACCCTCTCCCTTACTTTCAAGAAGCAAACAACTTTATTCATATTCAATGTTAAGAATCTACAGATATATAAGATGAGCAAGACATTCTTTAAAAAGAATATACATGTAGACATATACATATATTTTAAAAGGGTTCTAGAGAAATACCAAGGCATTTGGAAATATAAACTTCAGTGGGTAAGTTGTTTCTTGCCCATCAAAGTAGTTGAGTTAATTAGGTAAAATGCCCATGAAGGACTGTAAACTGGATGCTTTAGTTTATCTATAGTGGTTTGTTCTTCTCTCATACTAGGGTTTAAGGTGCAATGATTATGAGATAGCACCCAAATGCAGGATTATTCTAACCTTCCCAAAGTTGTCCTACCCAGAAATTCCCCAATGGTGATCCATTGACTATTCATCTTTAGGAGTGTCTGCTTGCATTTGATCCTAAAGATTGACTAACTACTGAGGAGGTAATATATGGAAATTTAAGTATTTAGAGTGATTTTCTGTAATCTGATATTTTTGGTGCTTACATTTGTAGACACTGGCTGAACCTTACTTTACTGGTTTAGCAAGTGTGGACCGTGAACCATCTATTCAACCCATTTTAAAACTCGAATTTGAGTTTGAAAGGCAAAATTTGGTGAAAGACGATGTCAGAGAGTTGATTTATTGAGAGGTATGATGTTAAAGCCCAATGATTATAACTGTGATTAGGTTGTTGCTTGAAGTTTTATTTAATAGTGAATTTTGTGTGAAGTAAATAGATTTTAGAGTACCATCCCCAGATGCTTCATGAGTATCTCTGCGGTGCAGATTAGATTGCCTCTATGTACCTAAGGTGAGACTCATGTTTATAACATTTGCACTGGGATCACTAATGCTTTGACAATACAAGGACTAATGGTTATTATTTGCTTGTATTGAATTACTGGTGAATTCCAAACATACTAGTTCTCACAAAAACCATAGAAAATGAGACTGGGATTAAGCCAAATCCTGTTTTGTGCACTCCAAACAGCCCTTAATGTTTGCCAAAAAGGTTCACCCTAAGGGCTGTGCCTGATCATGATCCCCCATACCCAGGATTCTGGGAGGATAGCCAGGAGATACACATTACGACATGTTTTCCTTTTATTTCCACCCACCCCCTATGTTGTCCCTAACTGTAATCTCGTCGTTATTTCTCTGCAGAAGGTATAGACATTCTAGGAGCTTTGGGATATGACCTCAGAAGAGCGTGCTGAGCTGCTTTCTCAGGCAATTGGTTTCTTACCCAACAAAGTACAAAACGTTGAGACTGTACTTGAAATGATGCCTTCCATTACAGTTGAAGTCACTTGTGAGACCAAAGGTGAAGAGGGTATACAATAGTGTAACATCGTCACAGTTCAGGTCGGAAATTTTTTTGTTTGCACCTTTGATTTGGATGCCTTTTTTGAGACATTTGCTATCTTTACATGTATTGATTGAAAGAGATTTTGGAGTTTATATATTTTGATTATTTGGAGAGTATTTGAATGGATAAAATGTTTGATATGTCTTTGTTTAGGTGGTTGTTGCTTAAATTATTGAAATAGGTTTTTACATTTATTTTTTTATAAATTCTTTCAAAATTTGTCACGGTTAAAAGCTGTGACAACTTTGAAAAAATGTCACTAGTATTTGTTATGGTTAAATGAGGTGACAAAATTATAAATTGTCATTGTTCGTAAAGGTGATAATTAAAACAATTGTCACCAACATTGTCACTATATACAGTAGTGACAATTTTTCATAAATTGCCACCGCTAAGAGCAGTGACAAATTTAAAATTATTTGTCACGGTTCTTAGTGGTGACAAAGGAAATGAAATTAACCCTTTAAAGGGTCCTCACATGGGCAGTGACAAAAAATTTATCACTGCTCGGAGCAATGAAAATTATTTTTTGTCACCCCCGAAATTGTCACGGTCCAGAGCAATGACAAAGGCCCTTTGTCACTCTCAGAGTAATGACAAATCGGCCAATCTGGTATAGTGACGTACACCATGTGACCTCATCTTGAATGTGTCTAGTCAATTCATCCATAATTAGGGCAAATAAATAAGGGCTCAAGGTCGACCCTTGGTACAGGCCTACGGTAATTGGGAATTCGCTTATTTCTCCAGCCGGTGATCTAATTGTAGTAGCCGCTTCATCATACATATCCTTCAACACGTCAATATAACCTTGGTCACTCCCTTCTTCTTTAGCACCCACCAAATTAAATCTCTAGGCACCGTATCATAAGCTTTCTCTAAATCAATAAAAACCATATGTAGATCTTTTTTCTTCTCTCTATACTTTTCCATTAGTCTCCTAAGTAAATAAATTGCTTCTATAGTTGATCTCCCAGGCATAAATTGCTTCTAATAAATTGCTTCGTAAATCCGCCGTTGTATGTAAAATTTAATAATGGCAAATTAATTTTGGTTGGGTTCAAATGGTATGTGAGAAGGAAGAGAGTAATGACAGTAAAATACTTTAGGTTGAGCTCAAATATTAAGTGAGAAGATAGATTATTGATTTAAATATTTAGGATGTGTTAGATTACAATTTGGCCAATATAAGATATAGCATACTTTATTTTAATTTTTGGGTGGTTCGATTACAATTAGGCTCACATACTAAATCTAAATTCTTACTTTGAGCATTACCAATATTTTTGGGGGGGATATGTAATAATCACACTATTTTGGGGGGCCAATCTAAATAAATTTTGAAAATTTCAAAACTATACATACTAAAAGTGTAATTTTAAAAAATCTTGAGGTGGCCGTGGCCCCCTCCTACTCCCCCTTGCCCCACTCCTATTTTCATTTGTTTGGTTACCAATAAAAATAATGAAAGGAATTGGAATGAAAGGAATATATATATATATATATAGTGAGAGATATATTGAATTTTTTTTCCCAGTCATTTTCCTCGTTTTTTCTTTAATTACAGTTACAATTTAAAATTATTAACTTTTAGTGTAATTTAAACATGGAAAAATTACAAGAGAAAACTTGAGGAAATTTCAGTTTTTAATCTTATTGTTCTTTTCTTTTAATATATAAAAACCAAACAAAGCCTTACTTCAGTGAGCCCGTCACGCCATGTCAGCATGCTGGCGTGATGTGACCATTTAATCCCAACTATCCATTTGTCCCCTCCTTCTAGGGAGATCATGACAAGTGGTTACTGCAATTTTAAATTTTAAATATGACAACCACTTGTCATTGTTCCCCCTAGAATAGGGGTGGCAATCGGGTCGTGTCAGGTAGTGGTGCAAGTCGAGTGGGACCCAAGGGTCTCAAGCACTGCCCAGACTCGAATCGAATTCCAATATGGTCAACCCAGGCCCAAGGTCAACCCGTGGTATCCTTGCCCATGACCCAACCCGTGGTGAAATTGGGTTCCACGGGTTGCCCAAGTTGCCCGGATTGGGCCTTTGACAGTTTGCTTTTTAATATTTTATACCACTTCAGTCTTACTCTTTACATTGACAATAACTCACTGTTTACAAAATCAAGTCAATTGTCAAACTAGATTCAATAAAAAATAGTCTTTTCATGCAAACCAACATCAAGTACAAACACAACAATTAGGAATTAAATGAAGTTACAGACCAACAACTCAATTCTCATTGTTCCAAACCATCACAAGCAACATACACAATGAAAGAAGGTTTTAAATTTCATGAACTACAAATTTCAACTCCATTAATCCATCCATATTCAGCTCCACCTTCTCAATTACTAAAAATGAAAACTAAATTAGAAAGTAACAAGATAAACAAATATTGAAAGTGATTAATTTAAAGAGAAACAACCTGGAATTTGAATTGTACCTCATAGATTATTGCTACTTGAAACAGAAAGTGCTCCAATTTCTTAAGTTATAGCTACACAATTTAAAACTACAATAATGTTATCTTTATCATTTTTTCAATAAAAGAGAGTGAGAGAGATAGAGATACAATAAAAAATAACTTACTTGACTCCAGCTTCTCAAGTTCATTTAATTTTTCTTCATGATGAACTCCTTAGCCAATCTTGTGCACAAATTAAAGATGGTGGTGACTGACGAGATTGAGGCTACGTCGCTACGAGTCTGCGAACTGTGCCACTGAGACTTGAGAGAGAGAGAGAGAGAGAGAGAGAGAGAGAGAGAGAGAGAGAGAGAGAGAGAGAGAGAGAGAGAGAGGGGACTGAGACTATCTAACTAAGTCTCTTAGGGTAGCTGAGTAAGAGAGAGATGAGTTAGGGTTAAACTAAAATCAATGGTTGAGATTAGGGGATCTAAGATACAAGGGGTCATAAGTAATAAGATACAATGGTTCCACGGGTTGGTAATTTTTTGCCCAAGCCCAGCCCGAATTCAATTCGGACTCCCAAGTTTCTGCCCAGGCCCACCCATGTTGATAGTTTTGCGGGCCCAAGCCCGGTAACTTTTGGGCCTAGCTCCAGCTTCCCACAAGTTGGCCTGCCTGACTTGCACCCCTAGTGTGAGGTCATAGTCTTGTCATGTCATTATCGTGTTGGGTCATAAACGTGTCGACAATACACGGGTCACCCGTTTAACCCGTCTAACTCGTGTAGGGGGTGTCATTGGTTCGGTTCGATTCAATTTGATTTTTATTTAGTTTATTTATTTTTCAATTTTTTCATGTTTTGAAAACCAACCGAAGTGGTCGATTCGGTCAATTTTTGGTCAGTTTTGCCAATTTGGGCAGTTGAATCGGTGTTTTAGTTGTAGTTTATATTTGTTTATTCTTAATTTTTGGAAATAAATAATTTTTTTTATTCTTATGTATATTATTTTATTTTAAACCCCCAAATTATTAAAAAAAAATTTAGTACTTAAAAAAAATGCGCCAACCGCACCTAATCGGGTCAAACAACGGGTTGACCCGTTTAAAGTGTGACCCAACCCATTTATTAATCGTGTAAAACCAGTCGGCTCATTTATGACCCATGCCCTTATATGGGTCACTCAAACCCATTTATTTTTGTGTCAGGTCGTGTCAGGTCAAAAATTGTCACCCCTACCCTGGAAGAAGTAGGCATATTAATGGTTGGGATTAAATGATCACACCACATCATCATGCTAACGTAGCGTGACGGACTCACCGATTAGTTTCTCCAAAGGAAGTCATTTATTGTTCCTCAAAGTACAAGTCATCCCTCGGTGATCACTCTATTTAATTAACAGAACATTTTTGCTCACTCAAAAAATGGTACACCAATGCTCACCCAAGCATCCCAATGGCCAATGCAGTGGGACCCAGGATTAAACAACTGCATTGGCCAATGCAGTGGGACCCAGAATTAAACAAATGTTTAATTGTTGAATCTTGAGTCCCACTGCATTGGCTAATGGGTTGATTGGGTGAGCATTAATGTATCATATTTCGGGTGAGCAAAAGTATTTTCTTTAATTAGTCGAATTTATTAATAGTATGTTTACACTTTGTATACCTAAGTCTATCAACTTTTTCCTAGCATAGGTGATGTCACTTTTTGTTTTTGCTAAGAACATAGGTGATGTCACTGATGCGGCATAAAAAGGGTTATGAAGAATTATTTCATCAAGAGTTAGATTGTTATTTATTTAAGCATCTATTTCTAATTTTCTATTGTGGCAGAAAACGCTATTGACAGAGTGAGATTCTATGGTATATTTGTCCTTCATTAAAAGAATCTTGGGGCGCTCAGCCATAGCACCCTAAAATCAATATAATACTACATAAAGCCCAATGCTAAAATATCTAACTCAATAACCCCTTCCCCAACCAAAAAGACCAAAATGACCTAATTTACTAAGAAACCAAAAATGACCTCTCCTCTTACACGAGACAGAAAATCAAAATCAGGATGGAGGTCACGAAGTGGTGGAGGTGCTGTGATTGTAGATGGAGGTAGCGATGGTGATGAAGATGACGATGGTGGTGGTATTGTTGCGATAGTGATAAGGGTGACATGGTGGTGGAGGTGCTGCGATTGTAGATAGAGGTGACGATGGTGGTGGTGGTGCTGCGATGGTAGTAGTGGTGGTGGTGGTGATGACGATGGTAATGGAGGTGACGATGGTGTGATGTCAACGACAACGATGACGACGATGACAATGACGACGATGACAACAATGGTGATTGTAGTGGTGGTGGTGGTGATGGTGGTGGTGCAGTGGTGGTGGTGCTTCAATGGTTGAGGTTGCGCTGAAAAATTCTCAATTTTTTAAAACAAATAATATTATTTGTTTGCAAAAATAGATAATATTGTGGTGCTCTGGTGGTGGTCGTGGTGGTGCTGTGATGGCTATGGTTATGAACTGTGCTGTTAAGGGGGAGGTGGTGGTGGTGGTGGTGGTGCAGTGGTGGTGGTGCTCCGATGGTGGAGGTTGTGGTAAAAATTCTCAGTTTTTGAAAACAGATAATATTATCTATTTGCAAAAATAGATAATATTGTGGTGCTCTGGTAATGGTCATGGTAGTGCTGTGATGATGGTGGTTATGAACTGTGCTGTTAAGGTGGAGGTGGTGGTGGTGGTGGTGAAGTGGTGGCGGTGCTCCGATGGTGGAGGTTGTGGTGAAAAATTCTCAATTTTTGAAAACAGATAATATTATCTGTTTGCAAAAACAGATAATATTGTGGTGCTCTGGTGGTGGTCATGGTAGTGCTGTGATGATGGTGGTTATGAACTGTGTTGTTAAGGGGGAGGTGGTGGTGGTGGTGGTGCAGTGGTGGTGGTGCTCCGATGGTGGAGGTTATGGTGAAAAATTCTCAGTTTTTGAAAACAGATAATATTATCTGTTTGCAAAAACTGAGAATATTGTGGTGCTCTGGTGGTGGTCATGGTGGTACTGTGATGGCTGTGGTTATGAATTGTGCTATTAAGGGGGAGGAGGAGGTGGTGGTGCAATGGTGGTGGTGGTGGTGGTGGTGGTGGTGCAGTGGTAGAGGTTGTTGTGAAAAATTCTCAGTTTTTGAAAACAGATAATATTATCTGTTTACAAAAACTGATAATATTGTGGTGCTCTAATGGTGGTCATGGTGGTGCTGTGATGGATGTGGTTATGAACTGTGCTGTTAAGGGGGAGGTGGTGGTGGTGCTCCGATGGTGGAGGTTGTGGTGAAAAATTATCAGTTTTTGAAAATAGATAATATTATCTATTTGCAGAAATAGATAATATTGTGGTGCTCTAGTGGTGGTCATGGTAGTGCTGTGATGATGGTGGTTATAAACTGTGCTATTAAGGGGGAGATGGTGGTGGTGGTGAAGTGGTGGTGGTGCTCTGATGGTGGAGGTTGTGGTGGAAAATTCTCAGTTTTTGAAAACAGATAAAATTATCTGTTTACAAAAGTTGATAATATTGTGGTGCTCTGATAGTGGGCATGGTGGTGCTGTGATGGCTGTGGTTATGAACTGCGCTGTTAAGGGGGAGGAGGTGGTGGTGGTGGTGGTGGTACAGTGGTAAAGGTGCTCCGATGGTAGAGGTTGTGGTGAAAAATTCTCAGTTTTTGAAAACAGATAAGATTATCTGTTTGCAAAAATAGATAATATGGTCGTGCTCTGGTGGTGGTCATGGTAGTGCTGTGATGATGGTGGTTATGAACTGTGCTGTTAAGGGAGAGGTGGTGATGGTGGTGGTGCAGTGACAATGGTGGGATGATGGCAGTGACCATGGTGGTAATGGCGATGGCGATGGTGATGGTGATGGTGATGGTGATGGTGATGGTGACGACGATGGTAGTGGTGCTGTTATGATGGTGCTGGTGCTAGTGCTGCGATGGTAGACGTGGTGGCAATGGTGGTGGTGCTGCACTGGTGGACACGGTGGGGTGGTGGTGCTATGATGGTGGCGATGGTGGTGGTGCTTCAATGGTGGACATTGTGGCGGGGGTGGTAGTGCTTTGATGGTGGCGATGATGGTGTTGTGATGGTGGTGATAATGGTGCTGTGATGGCAGTGGTGGTGGTGTGGTGGCGATGGAATGGCGTGGTGGCGGCGACGGTGGTGATCGTGCTGGTGATGAAGATGACGATTGTGGTAGTGGTGGGTTAGATTTGTCATAAACACAAAAAAATTTAAAAAGAAGGGGTTTAGCTTTAAAACAAATAAGCACTTTAGGTTTATATTAAAAAACAACTTTTGTTGGGTTTTACAAACTATACACTAATTTTAAGGGGTTTATCACAAAATTTCTCAAGAATCTTGCCATATACTTTCTGGCTAAAGAATCGAACCCCAAGTTGTGGGGCTCCACTTAATAGCCAAGGTAAGTGATTCATTGCAGTAACAAAAGTTAACCCTCTGACATAACATCCGATGGAAATCACAAACACATATATTAGATATATATTCGCTTAGATTTGGGGAATAATTTCTGCTTTTAAAACGGTGCGATTTTAGGAAATTATTGTGATTGCATATTTTTAATTAGCCTATCACGCTTTGTTTGGTTCATGGATTTAGTGATGGAAAAGAAAAGAAAAGAAAAGATAGAGAAAAATATTTTCCTTAGTTTGGTTATTAAGAAAAAAATATGTAGAACATTGAAAAGAAAAGAGAATAGGTTGTGGCATAAATTTTACAACTTGAATATTGTGAGTTAATTCCCTTCCTTTATCATATATTACAATTGTAGTTTAGGAATTTTTAATTTTAGCAATATTTAATTATGAAGAAAAACACAAGGGAAAATACGAGAGAACTAGTTTTCATTTATGTTTTCCTTCCTCTTTTCTTTTCCTCACAAAGTTTAAAGACATTAGGTATGTTGGAATTGAAAGAAAACTGTATGGAACCCTCAAAGGTTCACGCAGCAGAAAACAAAAATTTAAACGTTTTCTTAAACCTATGATCTAGCCTATGATGTATGAAAAATACATAAAACATCCATAGGGGGTTAATCGAATAGTTACCCTTATAGCATGCTTTACAAAACCTTTAGATCATTATTCACTCAGCCTCCTTTTGGTACCCTCGTACAAGGTTCACTTAAATTGCCCAAGTGTCCGATCTCTAAGTGTATCCACACGAACAAATCATGAACTAGGATAAGACTTGAATATTCTCCAACTATTGAAGAAGATTAAGGACGCCATTAGTGACTGTACGGCCTTTTTGGTCTATGGTACTTGGGTTGAAAAGGTTTGATGTGCTAGCATCAAATTAAATCATTCTATTACATTTTCTTTAATAATAAAACTATAGAAAATTCGTCTAAAATACCTCGGTATAACAGTTTATTGTATAAAGGTCAAAGTGGATTTTATTTTTATACATACTGCTTTATAGTGACAACATTTTTATTGCTACTATTTTCGCGGTATTTCAGCTTTTTAATTTGACCAATCTACCACTAGAAGCTTGTTATCTGTTGTAGAGTTTTATTTTGCATTGAACTCTGATCAGATTTGCAAGTGTGATGGTTCAATGAAATTATAGGCGGTGATCGATGAATATAATCATTGACTTGCGATATTGATTTGTAGAAGATTAATTGTGATTAAGAATTGTGAGATTGATTGTGTTGATTGCGTAGATTAGGTAAGTAGTTTTCATTAGTAAGTTTATATTGTTGATTAGGAAAGTTGTAATCTATAGTTCTAGGGTTTCTATTATGAATTCATCTTCTATTAATGTAGATGATGAATTTTGATTATTGAAATCATAAGACAGTGTAGATTGCGAAGTAGAATCATTTTGTATGTTCAGTTTTAGTGCAATTGTTGTATTTGCATATTGAAGTGCGATGTAGGTGTTTATAAATCTAATATAGTTATTTTGTTATTATTTTCATGTTTCAATTTGCATTACGTATGTAATCCGTGGTGTTGTTTTTTTAAAATTTTACAGAGGACGAAATAGATTCAAGGTATTAGTTTTGAGTTGTAGTTTGAGTTTTAGATGATCGATATTCATGTGCATTGAGATTCAAGTGTGTTGCTTAAATATTTGACATGCTAAAGCATTTTTTTTTCATAGAAGCAGTGTGAAATTTCACATCACGTAATAATAATTGTGTTATGACAAGTTTCATACGATATCAGTTTGGATTGATATGTGATATTTCACATCACATAATAATAGTTGTTAGTATGGTGACTATATGATATTTAAGATTATTGTCTAAAATGTAGCAATTCTGGAGGCATTGTGAAATTTAAATAACTGCTAACAAGAATTTTAGATGTGATGTGTTGATTATAACATAAGTGATGAACGCTTGGTTAATTTTTGTAATTGTTTGATTAATTGTAACAATTTTGTGAATTCTTAATGCAGTTGCAATGGAAAAGCAAGAGTTGCTATTGTGTACATATGGGATTGATACACCTATTACTACAATATTTGACATTGGTGGATTTAGTATGTTGACACAGTTTATCTGTTCAAAATGGTGTAAGCTTGATAAGAATTCAATGTCGTTGACATATCAGATACGTGGTTTTGCAAATTGCATGTTGGATAATGAAGGTGACTTTAAGAATATGATTTATTTGGTAGTTGTTATAAAATTAGAATTCATTAATTTCACACATGGTTGTTGACTTAAATTTTTTATTATTGAATTGTCTCAGAAATTTCTCACAGATTTATTTTTTCCTTGGTTGTGTATTGTTAACTTTATGTTAAATTTAATAGATGTTCAATTACTTGATATACACAATAGCATTGTGGATGTGATGTTAACTTGCTTATGTGTTGTTATCTTTATATGAAATTTCATAGATGTTTAATTAGCAATTTCAATGTACTCAACTGTGTATGAATTTTGTTACATAGCTAATTTTATGTTCTTTCCTTATTATTAACTTCATATGATATTTCACATAGGCATTATAAATTTCACACATGTTTGTTTATTTAAATTTTTTTTGGCTAATTTTATGTTATTTCCTTATTGTTAACTTCCTTATTTGATGCGCTTTAAATTTTTGAGTGAATATTTTGAAACTTATGTTATTTCTTTGTCATTGTAGGAGTTTATAGCCTTGCGTATGCAGTTGTTAGTTCCGAAGATACCGATAATTGGATGTGGTTCTTGAAGGAATTACACAGTGTAATCAATCTTGAACGGATGATTACTTTTATTTCTGACTAGAATGCTGGTCTTCTTGAAGCTGTGAGGATAGTATTTCCAAATGATTTCCACTCGCTTTGTCTGCATCATTTGAAGCACAATCTTCAATATAAGTTGAAAGGGGTTTCTGCGAAGTTTAGGGAGCGGATGCTTTATAAGTTTCGTGAATGTGCTTATTCCTCAAATGCTGAGCAATTTCAATTTTTGGTTGAAGCATTAATTGATGAAGGTGGAAAGAAAATTGCAGATTTTTTGGTTGAATTACCGAAAGAAAACTAGTCCAATGCACACTTCAAGGGAAAAAGATATGGGGAGATGTGTTCAAATATAGCTTAATCTTGGAATGCAAAGTTTAAGAAAGCACGACATTTTCCAATAACAAATATTATATATAAGATTTGTATAAAAACTATGACTGACATTGCGAAGAAGAGTGCTAAATGCAAGAAATGGACTGGGATACTTTGCCTAGCTATGCATAAGAGGCTTCAAGCTGCTTTAGATAAAGGTAAAACATGGAACAGTATATCGAGTGAAGACATATTCGAGGTACACTGTCAGCCTTCACAATTGGTTGACATATCTTCTCGTACTTGTTCTTGTGGTGGTTGGCAGATACATGGTTTTCCATGTTCTCATGCTACTGTCGTTATTCACAAAAGTACTCAGATTACTGGAAGTGTGTTGACAAATCATATTGAGAAATACTTTTTTGTTCATTACTATGAACAATGTTATGCAATGTCTATTCATCCAGTAATCATGAGTGAACAACCTAGCAGTAGTGCGTCTGTTGTGAAAATATTTCCACCAGTTTGCAAGAAGTTGTCTGGCAGGCCTAAGAGTAAGAGGATACCATCTAGAGGAGAGAAGATTCGAAAGATACGGCATGGGAGGTGTAAAAAGAAGGCAAATCACAATAGCAAGACTTGTCGTGAGGTAATAGATAATTGAGAAGATATAGTAAAATCACGTTGATTGCTGGTTATTTGAAGATTCAGTGACATTGTGTGTGAATTTCACATATTATGCTTTATAGTTTTCAAACAGTTTTATTGATTGTTGATGGAATACATTTCATTGATTCTAGAACTCTATTATAGATATTGTTTTTTATATATTGGTGAATTTTGAGTAAATGGTGGAATTTTTAGATATTGTTTTGGAACTTGAAGTGTGTTTTATACTTTTTTTCAATGCATTGTTGTTTACAGTGGTACTACACTGATTATTCAGTGCTTATTGTTGTATTGTTTCGTTCATGACACTTACTGTGGATGTTATGCTTGTACACTGATCAATGGTGAATGTACAGTGTGTGGTCAATAGTCCATATATAGTTGTCTTTGTGCAGGTGAATATCCATATATAGTTGTCTTTGTGGCCTTTCTCCTCTGTAGTCTATGCATAATTTTTTGAGGTTGATTACACATTTTGAGGTTGATCACATCACTGAAGTCCACCAATATATGCATAGATATACCAATGTGCTCACGCAGATTGAAACAACATAAAATAAAGAACATATGTGTTTAGGAATCACTGTAAAATTACTTCAGTGAGCATAAGATAAAGTTTCTTCCTGTCACCAATGCTGCTGAATATAATCAATCATATAAGTGATAGTTATGAGAAATTTCACACAGTTACAATGTTAAGTTTATCGTGGTGGCATGATTTTGATGAAGTGTAGAACTAAACGGAATCTTATATGAAATTCCACATAGTCATAGACTCACACACATTGATGAGATATTTATTTTGTGGTATTTATGTGACATTTCACATAGTGACACAAATTTGGCACAATTGGAATGTTTCTATGAAACTTTCACAATTGTTGAAGGGAAGTTTAACACAATTCTCTCTCTCTCTCTCTCTCTCTCTCTCTCTCTCTCTCTCTCTCTATCTCACTTTGAGTCTGTTAGGAACTGAGGCGGTTTAAAATAAACAATGTACGTGATAACGGATAGTTATGGTATGATGATTGAATATCTGAGCTTACTTTGTGTAAGGCAAATGTTTTATTAACGATTTATTGTTTATAACTTAAAGTTTCAAGTTTATGATGGTGGCATGAGTTTGATTAAACATCGAACTAATTGAATATTATGTGAAATTTCACATTGTCACACACACATGCATGGTTATGATAATTTATTACACATATGCAAATGAATTTAGAAGCAATAATGAAATACTAACTTGTGTTAATTATTATACTTACAAAATGAGATACTAATAAACCCTAAACCCTAAACTTAAGGCAAATAGGACTGCAATTGCACATGTTACTAAATGCTTCCATTCAGCGTCCTCTTTGTATCTAGAATCGTCCGATTATGCACTCAAAAGAAACATCCATATTTTACCTCAAAATGGAAATCCTCGTTCCCATCAAGAAGCTCCATCCCTTCGGAACAGCACCAAGTAGAGGTAGGCGATAGATGTTCCGTGGTAAATACAAAGACTTTTTTTGTTTTTCCCTGATAAAGACAAAGACTTGGCAATTCAATGGCATATCAAATAATTTTGCAGCATCAATGATTCTGAATTTTTTGAGATTTCTTTGAAAACAAAATTATTCTAGGCAAGAATATTCGGGAGCATAGAGTTTGAGCCATAACTCAACTAGTTACCCATTTTGGTGGAAGCTTAGTAAGTAATTGGTGAATTAGATCAACAGCTTACCCCTTTTACAGAAAAAAAGAGGACCACTCTATGTATTTGAAGAAGCAATGTAGTCACGTGAACTTTATGTGAATAGGTACTGTAAGCTTTATGTGAATAGGTAAACTTTATGTGAATAGGTACTGTAACCTTTATGTGAAATTTCACATATAGTAACTGACCTTTGGTATGTGTTTTAATTCCATCAGTGGATAGTTTTTTTATTACATGCAACACTGTTCCCATGTGAAGAAGCAATGTAGCCACACAAAGTTCAAATTTTGCAGGCATGTGAATAGCTATTTTAAACATTATGTGATTTGATAGATCAGTATCTAATCATTGGGTGTGTTTTAGTTTTATCAATGGATTGTGATTATCACTATTCCCATGTGAAGACGTACAGAAGATATGTGAGATGGAGGACTGTAGCCATGTGAACAAGGTATTGACACATGAAGTTTGGAGTGGGTAATTCTTTGCACACAACTTTGACACAACTTTCACAAAACCTTCTTAAAAATGTGTCTATCTCTATCCTGTGTCACTGTGGGGTGCAGTGACATCATAAGAGAGAAATGGACACATCTTTTATGAAGATTGTGTGAAGGTAGTGTCCCAAGAATAACTTGTTTGGAGTCTATACCTATGTGAAGGTACTGTAATTGTGATGCAAAATTTCATATACCAATAAGTGAAGTCCATAAGTGATTTTCCATGTATATTCCAGATATCAATAAGTGAATCGGTTGTTGTTATTCACAAATAACACTTAGATGACTAGAAGGGTGTTGATAGATTATAGATATTGAGGTATATATTTTTGCTCATTAGTATAATCAATACTATTTTGAATGTTATGTGAAATTTCAATAACGGTGACAAGGTGGTTAATTCAACTTTGAATGTTATGTGAAATTTCACATAGGTTAAATTTTGTGAAGATTGTTTTGTTTTTGTAGAAAGTTTGTTATGTTAAGAAATTTTTGATAGAGCTGGATTGTTAACTTTATGCTGGTGGCCTGAATTTCGTCAAGTATGGAAAGAATGAATATGTGATTTTCCAGTTGTTATTCAGAAAACTAGTTAGATGTATAGAAGGGTGTTGATATATTATATTGAGGTATTGTTTTCGCTCATTAGTATAGTCAATACTATTTTGAATGTTATGTGAAATTTTAATAATGGTGACATGGTGGTCAAGTCAAGTTTGAATGTTATGTGAAATTTCACATAGGTTAAATTTTGTGAAGATTGTTATGTTTTTTGTAGAAAGTTTGTTATGTTAAGTAATTTTTAATAGAGCTTGAATGTTAACTTTATGCTAGTGGCCTAAACCCTATCATGTATGAAAAGAATGAATGTGTGATTGTCACAATGAAATGAGTCTATACATATGTGAAGGTATTGTAATTGTGATGCAAAATTTCAGATATGAATAAGTGTAGTCCATAAGTGATTTTCCTTGTATATTTCAGATATCAATAAGTGTATCAGTTATTGTTATTCACAAAACCACTTAGATGACTGGAAGGGTGTTGATAGATTATGGATATTGAGGTATGCTTTTTTGCTCATTAGTATAATCAATTCTATTTTGATTGTTATGTGAAATTTCAATAACGGTGACAGGGTGGTTAATTCAACTTTGAATGTTATGTGAAATTTCACATAGGTTAAATATTGCGAAGATTGTTTTGGTTTTGTAGAAAGTTTGTTATGTTAAGGAATTTTTGATAGAGTTTGAATGTTAACTTTATGATGGTGGCCTGAATTTTGTCAAGTATGGAAAGAATGAATATGTGATTTTCCAGTTGGATGTTCATATAGTATACTGAGGTATTGTTTTTGCTCGTTAGTATAGTCAATACTATTTTAAATGTTATGTGAAATTTTAATAATGGTGACATGGTGGTCAAGTCAAGTTTGAATGTTATGTGAAATTTCACATAGGCTAAATTTTGTGAAGATTGTTCTGTTTTTGTAGAAAGTTTTTTATGTTAAGTAATTTTTTATAGAGCTTGATACGTCCAGAAATATCCTGTTAAAGACCAACTGCCACGTCAGCAGAAAGACCCGGACTGTCCGGGACGAGAGCTTAGGGCCCACAGGTCAGAGGTCGTCGGACATTACCACTCGGGACGCCCGAACGGCCCGGGCACGAGGCGCGGCGACTTTCCAGGAGGTGTAGCTCGGGCCAGACTTTCCAGGCAGTTTCCTTGTGTGGCCAGAACTCTATTAAGGAAGAATGAGTAGATTCCTAAACTATTTGGACGACTTTCCTTAATTTGTGTAAATTAATTGTAATTGATTTACATACCATATCAATACACTTACCATGTAAGGGTGGACTCTTGCATCTATAAAAGAGCCCACGTACCCTCTCTAGGGGGATCTGGAAATCCCTTCTCTAAGCATACAAGCATTTACTAGAGAACTCACCATCTGCACGCATATACCCGGCTGGTATTACTGGTAGTGCCGCCCATCCTTGTTGGCTCACCAAGCCTGCCGGTGATTTGCTAGTGAGAAGCGCACAGACGCAACAGTGGACGTAGGTCATCTTGTTAACGGTACCGAACCACATACAAACCCTTTCTTGCTCTTAATCTTGTCCAAATCTTTCTTACCAATTTTTGACATCATCAGTTTAGCACCGTCTGTGGGAAAGACATAGTCTTCTCATCAACAAAAATCTTTGACTGATCAACATGCCGCCAAAGGGGGTAAGAAAGCTGTTAATCAGACTGGTGAGGAGGACCCGCAGCCTGAACAGCAGGCTACCTCCATGACGACCGAGCAGATAATGGCAGCACTTGCACAACTCTTGGAGGGCCAGCGCTGAACACAGGAGCAGATAGAGGCGCTTATGGCCCAACACGAGAAGCGCCCCGCGTCGGAGAATCACCCTGAGAAGAGTGCTCCACTTAAAAGGCCCCCTCGGGCACTAAGACAAGCCCGTTCTGCTCCGGTGTCGCCACCGGACAGGGAGCGCCCCGGCGAGGGAGAGCGCAGCCAGGCCACCAGGCACTCGCAAAGACGACCTCGGCCCGATCCGCCCCGAGTGGAAGACGCCAGGACTATCATTGATCGGCGGCGCGCAGCCAGAAGGGAGGAGTCGGGACGGAGAGCCCGGGAATCGGTCGATGACCCTCCGGCCTTGAGCCGGGGGGATCTTAGGCACAGACTTTCTCGGACCCAGAGCCGAGTTCTATCCCCGAAGTCGACATGCTCTGAGGAGGAGGCCTCGTCGTCCGACCCGACCTACCGCTCAGACATAGATAGAAGAACATGGCGGAAGGACGTCAAAGCCCAGGTCGAGGAGCTGTAGTAGCAGATCGAGAGGCTGAACCGCAAGTCCGGTCACGACCTCACCAACACAGAGACAGAGTCGCCCTATACCGCTCGGGTGACACAATTCCCTATTCCGTGGAAGTTCATACCCCCTCACCTTAGCTCCTATGATGGCACAGGGAGCCCAGTGGACCACATCTGCACCTACAAGGCGCAAATGGCGCTGGTCACGACGACAGACAAACTGCTATGCCTGGCCTTCCTCAGTACCCTGAAGAGGCCAGCCGCATAGTGGTTCCACGCTTTGAAGCCCCGGACGGTCGACAACTTCCAAGCTCTCGGCAAGCTGTTCATCAGCCAGTTTGTCGGGATGCTCGACCGGTCGTAACCAGATACACAGCTGCTGACCGTCAAGCAGCGCAACGGGGAATCCTTGAGGGAGTATGTGGACCGTTTCAATCAGCAAAGGCTCCTGATCCGTAATCTTAATAAAACGGCTGCAATCATGGCCTTCTGTTCGGGAGTTCAACACACCAAGGTTGCCACGTCGTTCCATCGTGACCGACCGGCCACCCTGGTGGAGCTCTCGGAGAGAGTCGGAAAATACATAGACACTGAGGAGTTTTTGAAGGCAAAACGCACCGGCCAGGCGGGAGACGAATCCCCGAAGGCCAAATGCAAGCGTGAAGGATTTGAAAAAGGGTCGGGAAAGAACCCGAAGCAAGATCAGAGAGACGTCAGGGGTCAACCCCCAACTGCTTTCACACCCCTTTCCCGACCTATACATGAAGTTATGGCCGTCGCAGAGGCGCAGAGGCTACTTCCGCAGCTGGCTAAACTCAGAGCCCCGCCCAGGAAGAGAAACCGGGACAAGTTTTACCGCTACCACAGGGATCACGGCCATGAAACGGAGGATTGCTTCAAGTTGAAGATAGCCATAGAGAAGCCGATCAAACAAGGACACCTCACCGAGTTTGTCACAGCTGACAGATGACCTCGGCAGGACACCCGAGCTCCCGATCAGCGGCCACCACCTCTTGGCCTCATCCACGTGATCTCCGGAGGAACGTCAGGCGGAGGCGATTCACAGTCGGCACGGAAAAGGCATGCCCGGGCATCCCGAGCGGATGTCTGGCAGGTCCAATCCACCGACACTTCCCCAACCGATGTCTTAACGTTTACATCCGACGACTTGTAGGGCATCCACTGCCCCCATGATGACCCGCTAGTAGTGACACTTTCTATAGCCAACTATATGGTCCAGAGGGTGCTAGTGGACACCGGCAGCTCGTCCGACATTATGTTTATGACGGCATTCGATCAACTTGGGATCTCCAGGGATCGGCTTCGATCGGTCGCCACTCCCCTAGTTGGCTTTAACGGCTCCAGCACACAACTGTTCGGTAGAATCGAGCTCCCAGTTCTCATGGGGGCCTACCCACAACAGGTTTCCATGCTGACCAACTTTGTGATAGTAGAAGCCCCGTCGGCCTACAATGTCATCCTCGGCAGTCCTACTCTCAATAGGGCCAAAGCGGTTGTCTCCACCTATAGCTTAACAGTGAAGTTCCCAACTCCCCAGGGACCTGGATGCTTGCGAGGAGACCAAGTTACCACTCGGAGTTGTTATGTTAGTTCATTGTGCCAGGAGACAATCACAGAAATATTGAACGTCCAAGAGATGGACCCCCGGGACTAGAGCGACTTGATAGGACCGATGGACGAACTGGTGCAAATAATGCTGGATCCTGAGTACCCGGACCATACAGTCAGTATAGGTGCCCTACTAGAGCCCGGCTTGAAGGAAAAACTGACTCAATTTCTGTGGCAAAATCAAGATGTTTTTGCTTGGAGTCATGAGGATATGCCCGGGATTGACCCCCGGGTAATGTCCCATCGTCTTAATGTCAGCTCGGAGTGCCGCCCAATCAAGCAGAAGAGAAGGGGCATGGCCCCCGAAAGGTAGAAGGCAGTGGGCGAGGAGGTCGAGAAGCTCCTAAAGACGAAGTCCATCCGAGAGGTTCACTATCTCGATTGGCTGGCTAACGTTGTTCTCGTCAAGAAGGGCAACGGGAAGTGGAGAATGTGCGTGGACTTCACCGACCTTAACAAGGCCTGCCCCAAGGACTACTATCCACTACCAAGGATAGACCTCCTTGTGGACTCAACGGTAGGCCATTCACTCCTATCATTCATGGACGCTTACTCGGGGTACAACCAGATCAGCATGTACCACGGGGACGAAGAGAAGACCACGTTCATCACTGACCAAGGCACGTACTATTATAAGGTCATGCCATTCGGCCTCAAGAATGCCGGGGTACCTACCAACGCCTGGTCAACTACATGTTCAAAGACCTCATTGGGAAATCTATGGAGGTATACGTGGACGATCTTTTGGTCAAGAGCCGGGATGAGCCCGACCACCTTGAGCATCTGGCCTGGGCCTTCAACATTTTAAGAAAGTTCAAGATGAGGTTGAACCCGGCCAAATGCACCTTTGGTGTCTCGTCTGGGAAGTTTCTTGGCCATCTAGTTAGCAGATGGAGAATCGAGGCAAACCCCGAGAAGATCAAAGCTATCATCAACATGAGGTCACCCAAATCAACGAAGGTAGTCCAAAGCTTAGCCGGACGAGTGGCCGCACTAAACAGGTTTATCTCCCGAGCTACCGACCGGTGTCTGCCATTCTTCAAAATCCCCCGAAAAGCATTCCAGTGGTCGGAAGAGTGTGAAGAGGCATTTCAAGAACTCAAGAAGTACCTGGCATCCCCCCCTCTTCTCAACACCCGTGCTGGGGGAAGAATTATTTCTATATTTGGCAGTGTCACCATCGGTGGTCAGCTCGGCAATTATTCTGGAGGAGCACAGAATACAGTTGCCAGTGTACTACATTAGCCGGGCATTACAGGGTGCGGAGAGCAGATACTCCCGTATCGAGAAATTGGCATTCGTCCTTATTACCTCGGCTTGAAGACTCCGCCCATACTTTCAGGCCC
This sequence comes from Hydrangea macrophylla, assembly GCA_033977485.1. NCBI lineage: Eukaryota > Viridiplantae > Streptophyta > Magnoliopsida > Cornales > Hydrangeaceae > Hydrangea > Hydrangea macrophylla. Next base: position 104,759,596 of record CM066994.1, read on the forward strand.
ATGCCATTGTAGTCCTGACCGATCAACCTCTCCACAGAATCCTCACTCGCCCGGACACTTCCGGGAGGCTTGTCAAATGGGCATTGGAACTGGAAGAGTTTGACGTGATCTATCGACCCCGGACAGCCATCAAGGGACAAGCAGTAGCAGATTTTTTAGTCGAGTTTACATCTCCCAAAGACCCGGTCGAAGAGTCTGAGCCTCCGTCCTTACTGCCCAGACTACACTCCGACATCCCGACCTGGGTACTACATGTGGATGGCTCCTCCAATTAGCAAGGTAGTGGGGCAGGAATCATCCTGACTACCCCTGACGGTATTCAACTCGAATATGCGCTAAGGTTTGGGTTCTGGGCCTCCAACAATGAAGCCAAATACGAAACCCTCTTGGTCAGATTACAGTTAGCCATCTCGATGAGTGCGCAACAGGTTCAGGGTTACAGTGACTCCTAGCTCGTGGTTAACCAGGTTAACCAAGAGTACGAGGTGAGGGAGGACAATATGGTAGCCTACTTGGCCCTTGTCCGAACGATTTCCAAACAGCTCCGAGGATTCTCCATCACTCAGATAACCAGAGAAGAAAACACCAGAGCTGACCGGTTGGCTCGCCTCGCCTCGTCTTCTGAGTCAGACTTGCCTGGGATAAGGATACAATTCCTACCCGAGCCTAATATGATTAACTCAAAGGGCATGGAGGTCGACCCGGTCACTCTAGGGCCCAGTTGGATGGACCCGCTCGTGACGTTCCTGACAATAGGGAGGCTACCAGGTGACAAAGATGAGGCACGCCAGGTCAAGTACCGGGCAGCGCGGTATCACCTTCTCGACGACATCCTCTACAAGAGGGGATTCACTCTTCCATACCTCCGCTGCATTCACCCTGCGCAAGTGCCGGCAATACTGTTTGAAATTCATGAAGGTGTGTGCGGGAACCACATCGGAGGTCGGGCACTTTCCAGAAAGGCCCTACTGCAAGGTTACTACTGGCCAACCATGGCCCGAGATTCGCAGGAGTATGTTCGAAGATGCGACAAGTGCCAAAAGTATTCCCCCATGATCAACCGATCGGGAGAACTCCAGACACCGATCCACAGTCCCTGGCCATTTACCCAGTGGGGAATTGACATTGTTGGTCCTTTACCAACAGGGAAAGGTCAAGTCAAGTTTGCCGTAATAGCTGTTGACTACTTCAGCAAATGGCCGGAGGCCGAACCCTTGGCAACGATCACCGAGCGAAAAATGGAGAGCTTTGTGGAAAGAAATATCCTCAGCCGGTTCGATATTCCCCGAGTCCTGATTAGCGATAATGGAAGACAATTTGACACACCCATCTTCAGACAGTTCTGCTCGGGGTACGGGACACTTTATCATTACTCTTCCCCCGATCAAGCTGAGGTAACCAACTGGACAATCTTGCAATCAATCAAGACAAGACTTGAAGGTGCCAAAGGGCTATGGGCTGAAGAGTTACCAACCCTCCTGTGGGCCTACTGCACTACACCCCGAGCGGCTACAGGCGAGACCTCATTCTCCTTAACCTACGATTTCGAGGCAGTGGTCCCCATAGAGCTCGGGCTGCCAACATACCGAGTGGCCAACTTCAGTAACCGGGACAACGGAGAAGCCCTCAGAACAGAACTGGAGCTAGTGGAGGAAAAAAGAGACCATGCCTATCTGAAGGTGGCGGCCTACAAGCAAAGGGTCTCGCGGTATTACAATAGCAAGCTAAAGCATTGAAGTTTTCAAGTGGGAGACCTCGTCCTCAAGGCAGTGAACTAGTCTACCCGAGTCCCGAGCCACGGGAAGCTGGGAGCAAACTGGGAAGGCCCATATAAAGTAACTCGGGTCAACCAACCGGGAATCTACTGGCTACAGAGCATGGACGGGCATGATCTCACTCATCCTTGGAACGTGCAACACCTCCGTAAGTACTATCAGTAGCATCTGACCACGGGAATTTAGTACTATAGGGAAATTTCTTCATTGTAGCTCTGATTGGGCAACCATTATAGATTATTATTTTTCAAATAAAATCGAGTAGTTTTCTTTGGAAAATTTATTCCTGTCAGTACCCCGTGCAATGCAAGAAAAAAGGCCTCGGGCCTAACCCCGAGGCAGCAAAGATCTTGGGCCTAACCCCAAGGCATAAAAAGACCTCAGGCTCCGAACCCAGGCACAAAAGGACCCTGCAACCATCCATGTTCCAGGTCGGTTTCCTATGGCTGCTCCCCAACACGCCCTCGCCTTTACAGGACACCCGGGGGCAAGGGGATTCTAGACCTAAACAGGAAATTACTTAAAGCTTCGCTTAGGCCCAGCCGACGACGGGGCTAAACCCCTAGGTGGCCGACTATGGCGAGCTTCAAATGCCCCTACAACCATCCATGTTCCAGGTCGGTTTCCTACTGCCACTTACTCCCGTACTCCCACCTTAGCAAATGCTTGGGGGGCAGGGGAATATTAGGCCAAAACAGGGAATCACACCGATCGCTACAAGAGCTTGGGAAATCTTCCTAAGCACTTATAGTGATCAGAGATATATCCCGGATTGTAAAACAGGATACACCTATGATACGTCGGGACAACCCGGACGGTAATACAGGGTATTCCTATAGTACACTGGCTATCCTGGATGCTAAGTAGGGCTAGTCCCTAAAGCACTCCGGGCAATTACCTTTTAGAGAGGTCAGTAAGACTAGGTGCTCTATTGGTTACGGTCCTAAAACATTTGCTAAGGTAGGTGTTAGGTCGGCCAAAACCAAACGAATACTAGCAATTATAGAGGCATAGTGCAGAAAAAGAAGACAGTTAATGGAAGGGAAATCTGACCTCAGAGGCCTTTCCATTAATTGAAACAAAATGTACAAAGCCTGGGGGGCAGTTGTAGTAGCCTCCCAAAAAAAAACATAAAAATAAAAAAAGTCCTTGAGACGGGAGCCTAGGGATCGTCTACATCAACAGTGTCCACATTCTCATCGACCTCTTCCCCGGCCTGCCCCTCCGGTGCAACATCTCCCTCTTGGCCAGCTGGGGCAATGGCACCCTCAGTCGCAGCAGCGGCCCCATGGGCCTCGGCAGCAGCATCCTCAGTGGCCTCAGGTACCATGTCCCAGTAGTCAGAATCCACCCCCTGGTAGGGAGTGGTGTCCAATTCCGGGTGGTCCCGGGCCAGCCTCCTCTTCAAGTCTTCGTACCCGAGGAAGAAGCCGTCATCGAAAGTTTCCCCCGGGGGACCGGCCGCTGCCGCCTCCAAGAGTGCCCTCTCTCGAGCTTCCGCTGTCGCGCGGCAAGCCCACTCAGCCTCCAGCTCTGCCAGAGCCACCACTAGTTCTTCCTGGGCTGCCCCGAGGCTCGAAGCCAGGCCCTTGACCCTATTTTTATCCACGGTCAAGGCCCTCTCTTTGGTCTCCAGGGCAACTTCTTTCTCGGCTAGGGCGATCTCGGCAACGGTGGCCCTCCCGGCAAGGGCCGGCATGAAGGATTCAGCTCCGGCAGTCATGCAGCCGACCTGCAACCAAAGTAAAATAGAAAGTGGTCGGTCACTATTACCAGCAAAGCAGAGAATGCAAAAAATGCAGAAAAGTTACATACCAGATGGGAGATACTGTATAGCCAAGCCTGACAAACTTGGGGAGATATGCCGGCACACCTCTCCACCTGACTGGGGAGTAGGCACGGTCTGACCTTCTCCCGGGTCTCCCTAGATTCATCCAGGGGCGTCCCGGCGGGAGTCTCGGCTCGTGTGGCAGATGTTTCCCCCATTACCACCACCCGGGGGTTTGCTGTCTCCCCGAGAGCTTGGGCCGCCGATGGACCATGCCTGAGTAACCTGAATGGGCGCACACTTCCCGAGGCCTCAACGGCCGGCCTCATTCCCGTCGCCGCCATCCGCTCGACAGTAGCAGCCTGCAGAGCCCTCAGCCGCTCGGGATCTCTCCTGGGGGCCATCTCTGCAAAAGGAAAACAACCATGATTTTAGCAATCGAGATGACAAGGCGACAAAGAGTAGCCGAAGCTAAGACAAGTGATAAAACTCATCTTGGGATATTGGGCAAAGTTGGTGCTACGGCAAGATGACAGGGTCGGTGGTTGCCTTTCTGGCCTCCTGTGCGGGTCAGCACGTCCCAGACGTTGATAGGCCACTCAATCAAACCCTTGATTCTCTCCTCACAATCTTCTGGAACACTTGGGAGATCGACAGACCCTACTGCAAAGCAAGCCAAGACGATCAGTTCGGAACCATACAACAAAGCCTGAAAAGAGGCTAGAGAAGATAGGGGACGGGCTTACCCCTCAACTCCTCTACCCAGGAGGTCCTCAGTTGATTCCCAGGGGCTGACTCACAAAACCCAGGAGTGGACACTTGGAAGAACTTTTTCTTCCACCCTTTGTTGTTGCTCGGGCAGTTGACGATAATCTTCTTCCCCTGCCGAGCCCCTAGGGAAAGAATCCGGCCTCCCCATGAACTGGGAACGGTCGGTGGATCTAGAAGAACTCTTGAAGGGTGAGTTCATACCCGAAGATCTGGGGCCACAATGAGATAGACCACATAAGACACCTCCACCCGTTCGGGGCTAACTGCCCAGGAGCTATCCGCAGGAAGATCAAAACGTCCCGAGCGACCGGATGGAGGGGGACACGAAGGCCAGCCATGAAGTCGTCCTCGTATCAGGTAACAAAACCCCTATGGTAAATATGAGCCCCGCCGGGGTGGATGGACAAAGAACTGTTATCAGGAATGGCGTACCTATCCCTGATCCGATCAAAGTCCCCGGCATACAAGGCCGAGGGGATAAGCTCGTAGGTGAATGCTACCTCGGGAGCAGACTTCCTGGGTGCCTCGTCGCCAGAATCCCGCGACACCGAGGCAATGGGGGCCTCTTGGTCAGATTCGTCGCTGGATACTCGGGCTGGGATCCGGCCCTCGCTATGATGATCAGAGGGAAAACCTGAAGGTGGGTCTAAGCTGGTATCAGGCGAGCCTGACCGGAACATCTCACTCTCTGACTGGGAAGCCGAGTTGAAATCGGAATGTTCCATCTCTCGTATTCCTGCGGAAGGGGGAAAGAGAAAGACACGGCCTGAGTACGGGTCAGGGACTTTGAGCCAGATGTATAGAGGGGAAAGGACCGCTAACCTAAGGGGCAGAGAATAAAGAGTCCTTAACACCAAGTGGCACTCTCTCAAGACTACTCCGGAGACACTTGATCGCTCTAACGACCCTAAAGTGCCCCCTGCTCAGAAGAAGAAACAGAACCTGAGGAAGAAAATGTCCCACTCTTGTTCTAACTTAAGGAGGTTCGCTCTCTCTAGTCTCGCTCAGAAAAGAGGAAAGAAGGGGACAGAGAAAGAAGAAAAAGAGGAACTTACAAAGTTTTGCGCAGAAAAGGGGCTCATGGATCTTGCTCGGGATTGCTCTCGCTCTTAAGGTGTTCGGTAGTCTAAGCTCTGTAGTAAAGAGTTGGAGAAATGGGCAGAAGTCCTTTATATTGAAACCAGGGACGGCCCGGATCAGAGCAAATCCAACGGCTTATACGTTTTCCTGCCCAAAATGGCAGACAGTTGTCACCTCGGGCACGTGAAACGCTGCCTCAAAAGGCGCGTGCATTAAATGCACGATGAAGACATTTCGGTTACTCTCAAGCTGGTACCATTGGATCCTGACGAGACCAATGACCGGCTGACACGTGGTATAGCAAGGGCCCGGGCTCGCCCGGTCACCGCTCAGCCCGTACCCCGACTATTCACCTCGACCAGTATCATCCGGCCAGGGTTCTGACCTATTACCGAACGGTTCGTCAGAGGCGGTCTTAATTTTGAAATCTGCATCGGACGAAGTGTCGGACCGGCAAGGGGAAACAAGCCATCACGGGCCGGGCATTAGCAATCACAAATGACACAGTTGAGGGATAAAGGTGGCCTCAGAGGACCTTCTCATTGATTGCAATATTTTGTACAACGGGGGGTAGTTTTAGTAGCCTCCCCGACAAAAAAAAAAAAAAAAAAAAAATCTTCAGGTATCCTTGCCCTTCAGATCCTGAATCTCCTCCTCCAGGGCAGCTACCTTGGCCACCAGCTCTTTGACAGTGAGCTCCAGTGCATGAAAATTCACCTCCCGCATGACTGAGTCCGTCCGCAAGAGAGCGCTTTGCTTTTCCACCTCCTGCAGACGACTTTTCAGATTACCGAGAGAGAGGCCCATCCAGGCGCTAGGCATATGAAGACCGGCGTGCACTTCTGGCCGACTCCTTTTTAGTGGGGGCGGAGACTCTTCCTCAACCACTTTTTCTTTGCCCTTCCTGGTCAGGCCCGGTTGTGGACCCGTGTCCTCGGACGAGGATGAACCAGAGGTGGTGGTCAGAGCGATTGGTCCTTCAGATGGGGCAGCCCCTCTCATGGTGCATGGGCCGGATGCCATGGACCGAGTATAATGGCGCGATCCAGAGGCAGCCGCAACAGGAGCTGCAAGGGGAGCTTCGCCGCCAGCCTCACCAGCAGGTTCCCCGATCAAATCGAAAAAACTGAGGCCGGCTTCTACCGCTCGGTTGATAGCCTCCATATCAGCCACGGAGGAAGCAATGTCGCGGAAAGCGGCGAAGGACATCTTGCAAAGTTCGGGATTAAAGTTCGCAGGGGGGCAGAGAGAGAGGTCCACCAGCCAGTTGCCGGAGACAACGACCTAAGGATATTGCCGCCAGTTCTTGTTTGGGAAGTCTAGTCCCCGGATTAAGTTTCTTCCCTCGGCCCTGGGGCATAAATACGGATCCCCGCGGTCGATGCCCAAGACGTAGCACCTGGCGACGTCCACTGAGCAGAGGAGAAACCCAAGTCGCTGGTTCAGCACCGATATGCCCCAGAGAAGGCGGGCGACATTCGGACGACACTTAGACAGCGGAATGCGCAACCCCTGTAACAGGTCGCAGAAGGAGGCAAAAAAAGGAAAGCGTAACCCCATATTAGCAACAGATAACTGCTAATGATGACTGAGGGGAAGGCCACCTCCTCCCCTTCGACGTAAGGGCGGACCCCGACAACGTCAGGGATTTCGCAGTCCCTCCGGAAAGTTCCGAGTCCTTCGTCGGAGTTCAAATTAACATGAGAAGCCATTGGAGGGAAGCTTGAATTGTAAGAAAGTAGAGGAAATGAGCTCGGGGAAAGCTGTGTTCTCAGGAACCGCATGGTATACTCAATCTCAAACAGTGGGGATATTTTGAATGAACACGTACATCTTATATAGAAGTCATGAACGGCTCAGATGGAAACTGATTCAACGGCTCAGACGCTCTCCCGCTAAGAGTCGTCGACAGTTGTCAACTCAGGCACGTGAAAGGTCGCCTAAAATAGCGCGCGCATTAAATGCATGACATGACGGTCCGGTTACCATGCGACTGTTTGGTTACATCCGAACTGATTCTGCTGGACCCTGACTAGGCCAATTGCTCCCTAACACGTGGCAATACTCACATCCGAGCTCCCACCTGAGCCGGTCGGTAAATCCACCGACCGACCTGGAATGTGGACCCCATCTCGAGCCACACCCCCAGACGATATCCGGACAGTTTTCGAGACAATACTGATTTTCAAATCCTCACTCGATGATGCATCCAGTCAGTTCTGAAAATGGGGGGCAGCTGATACGTCCAGAAATATCCTGTTAAAGACCAACCGCCACGTCAGCAGAAAGACCCAAACTGTCCGGGATGAGAGCTTGGGGCCCACAGGTCAGAGGTCGTCGGACATTATCGCTCGGGACGCTCGAACGGCCCAGGCACGAGACGCGGCGACTTCCCAGGAGGTGTAGCTCGGGCCGGACTTTCCAGGCAGTTTCCTTGTGTGGCCAGAACTCTATTAAGGAAGAATGAGTAGATTCCTAAACTATTTGGACGACTTTCCTTAATTCGTGTAAATCAATTGTAATTGATTTACATACCATATAAATACACTTACCATGTAAGGGTGGACTCTTACATCTATAAAAGAGCCCACGTACCCTCTCTAGGGGGATCTGGAAATCCCTTCTCTAAGCATACAAGCATTTACTAGAGAACTCACATTTGTATGCATATACCCGGCCGGTATTACTGGTAGTGCCGCCCATCCTTGTTGGTTCACCAGGCCCGCCAGTGATTTGCTAGTGAGAAGCGCACAGACGCAACCGTGGACGTAGGTCACCTTGTTAATGGGACCGAACCACATACAAACCCTTTCTTGCTCTTAATCTTGTCCAAATCTTTCTTACCAGTTTTCGGCATCATCAGAGCTTGAATGTTAACTTTATACTGGTGGTCTAAACCCTATCATATATGAAAAGAATGAATGTGTGATTGTCACAAAAATTGTTAGGTGAAATTTCGTAGATGTATAACTCTATGCATGTGATTGTCACTAAGATTGTTTAACAACATTTGAAAAGAATCATGTAAAAGTAATAGTTATGCAAAAAAAGAGATGTGCAGTTTTTCATGTAATATTTTGAACATTATGTCATTATCAATAGAGGTCAAAACACGAAAAATACTAAATTTATATATGGTTAGAGACAACAAAGTTTCTATATAGAATGTCTTCATATATTGTTCACATATTATACCAAACGTATTATAGAAAGTCTTCACGTATTGTTCGACATTTCCAATTTTCACAATTCACTGTTGTTCACTGGTAGTTAGCAGAGGTACCCATTGACGAATTCACGGACAAGTTCGACACGCATTTTTTTCACATCACACAACATTGTGACAGGCTCATTGTAGAAAATACTTCTGATTACGTGACAAACAATAACTCCACAGTCTACTAATTCACAAGCCTGCTGTGGGGTGTGCTTTATGTTTATTATTGGACTGATTTTCTCTTGTGCTTTCCTTCAGATGTAATAACTATCCACATAATTTCTCTGTAAAACATGAAAAAGCAAATTATGTATAATATTTTGAGTTAACTGCTAGTGTTGGAATTAGATTCATAGGTTTGAATCTTACCATAATCTCAGCATCATTTGTGTATGGATCTTTGGTCTTTGAAGTCCTTGGACGAAATGAGTTGTAAAAATTCCACAGCCCTTCTTCAGTATCATTCACTATAATTGTCCAATGATTTGTAACCCTTGAGTTGCCTTGTGAAATCAATGGGAACATATGGTATCGTGTTTTCACACTCAAGAATTTGTTTATGCAGTTTTTTATGTTCTCAAGGTCATATTCTTTCACCCATTGCTGGATATTTTCCAAAGGAAGTGTTAGCGACATAGTGTAGTAAAACAAGTACTGTAATACAGGAAATTTTAGAGGTGATGAAGAATTTTACCAAGCATAAGCTCTTAAACAAAAATGATGTCCCAGATGTTTCGGTGTGTTCCTATGAAATCAATCCGCTATTTTGATTCTTCATCAGCACTTCTGTGTATACATCGATCATCTAGAAAAATTCAATTTACAATTAGATCGTGTCTAAACACTAAAAGTATGATTGAGATTTTAAGATGATAGTACGATACATTATTTGCCAATTCCCTTTCGAGTATGATTGACAGAATGTCACCAAATGTGACAAAATCTGATTCATCATCCAATGAGCATATACGAGTCCCGTGATACGTAAATAGAGAATTATACAATTGTATATTGTAGTGAGATTTCAATTAGAAATAAAAATAATAGACTTCAAAACTTATATTGGATGACCATTAATCTGTAAGTTCTCTATCTTTGCCTTATCTTCTTCTGTCAATATAAGATAGATTAGAGAACTTTGTATAGAAGGCATCACAATGTTTACATCTGGGATTTGTTCGAGATCGATTATTTCTTCAACTATATTGTGTTGTTCATCAATCTCATCTCTGACATTTGCTTTCCTTTCTTCACAATACTCTTCATCTGAATTTGGATACATATACCTTGGATCCTTGTTCGGAACTCTTTCTTTCATTTTCAAACATTTAACATATGACTTTGGTGACTTAATCTTGGACTTCTACATGAATTAGAAATATCAAAAATGTCAAGTACAATTATAATGTTATGCAAACCAGCTCTATTAACAAATTTTACCATAGCTCTTTTTTTTGGACCAGGATTCTCATAATCAACTTGTTTGTGTCTCTTTGTATTCTTTTTCTCAACTTTTTGTTCCATTGGTGTCTCAAAGTCTGACTCCTGATGAAATAATAATTGTTACAATAGTATTATAGATGGAAGTATTAGATATTTTATGAGAAAATAAAACCCAGTAGTTGATATTAGGCTTATAAGAAATGGAAGTGTTTGATAAAATAATATTTTACTCTGACATGTTTTACCATTGCTGTTGTGCTTGGAGCAGTTTTTGCCAATTGAACTTCTTGCTCACCTGACGACTTCACAAACTTATCAGCCTTTCTCTTTTTTGTTTTGTTTACCAACTTTGCTTCATCAGTATCCAAGTCCACAGCAAATTGAAAGTTATATATAAAAATTATTAATGATAACTATTAATGTTATGTGAATTTTCACATAACTATTGGCTAGTGTTATGTGAAAATCATATTTTATTATAATGTATTACCATTGCCGCTGTGTTTGGAGCAGTTTTTTCCAATTCTTCTTGTTGTTCACTAGATTTCACAAATGATACGCCCAGAAATATTCTGCTACAGTTAAACTTCCACGTCAACAGCAAAAGACCCGGATTATCTAAAAAGGGAGCTGGTGGCCCATCGATCTCGAGGTCTTTCGAGTGCAACCGCTCGGTATGCTCACACAGCCCGGGCATGAGGCGCAGCAGCTCTCCATGAGGTACAATTTGACAGCCAAGCCATGCAGCAGTTTCTTAAATCAGTCAGAAGATTAATGGAAAGTGTAAATAGTTTCCTATGCCAATTAGGAAACCTCCCATGATTTATGCTCATCAACTTGTGATTAGATTGGGCTTCCTTATCTATTCGGTTGCCTTTTGCGGGTGGTCTCTTGCACCTATAAAAGGGGCCACTCACCCCCATTAGAGGGGATCACATTCTTAGCTTAAAGAATAGCATATACACTTATCTCATACGCATACACCCGGCCGGTATTACTGGTAGTGCCGCCCCAATGGTTGGCTCACCAGACCCGCCGGTGAACTGCTAGTGAAGCGCACTGACGTACCTATGGACGTATGTCACCTCATTAACGGGGCTGAACCACATACAATTGATTGTGTCACAATATCTCTCTTCTTAATCTCTCTTACCAAGTTTTGGAATCATTAGTTTGGCGCCATCTGTAGGAACCACCAAGTTCCTCATCAACAAAATTCTTGACTGATCAATATGTCGCCGAAGACGGGTAAGAAAAACACTGCTCCGATCGGTTAGGAGAACTTGTAGCTCGAGCAGCAAGTCGCCTCCATGACCTCCGAGCAGGTTGCAGCGGCGCTCGTGCAACTGCTGGAAGGCCAACAGCAAACCCAGCAGCAAATCGAAGCGCTGTTGGCCTTGCAGGAGAAACGCCCTCAATCAGAGAACCAGACTGGGAAGAGTGCACCTGACCGGTAGCCCGGAAGAGTTCGGAACCATACCCACTCTGCACCGGTATTCCCATTGGATTGGGAACACGCCCGGGATGGTGACCGTAGCAAAGCACCCAGGCACACCAGGCGGCGAGCCCGGACCAATCCTCATTGGGTGGAAGATGCCAGAGACATCATCAACAGGCAACGCGCCACTAGGGGGGAGGGGTCAGGGCCAAAGCCCCAGGAATCAAGCAAAGACCCTCCGGCCTGGAGCCGGGGAGATCTTAGGCATATGATTACCCAGAGCCAGAGCTGGGTTCTATCCCCGAGGTCAACACGCTTCGAAGAGGAAGCCTCGTCGTCTGATCCGACTTACCGCTCGGACATTGATAGGAAGACCGAGCGGGAAGACGTGAATGCTCAAATCCAGGGCTTGTAAAAATAGATCGAGCAATTGAGCTGCAAGCAGCGTCCTGACCATACCAACATTGAGATTGAGTCGCCCTATACTGCTCGGATCACCGGATTCCCCATCCTGTGGAAGTTCAAGCCACCGCATCTCAGTTCTTATGACGGGACAGGGAGCCCAGTGGATCACATTCGCACCTACAAGGCCAAGATGGCATTGGTCACCACTATCGATGAATTACCATGCCTGGCCTTCCCCAGCACTCTCAAGGGGCCAGCCGTGCAGTGGTTCCATGCCCTCAAGCCCCCAACGGTTGATGACTTCAAGACGCTGAGCAAGTTGTTCATTAGCTAGTTTGTAGGAATACTCGACCGGTCGCAACCGGACACTCAGATATTGACTGTTAAGCAGTGTAAGGGTGAATCCTTAAGGGAGTATGTGGATTGCTTCAATCAGCAGAGGCTCCAGATCCGCAATTTGAACGAAACAATAGCCATCATGGCCTTCTGCTCGGGGGTTCAACACACCAAGGTTGCTACTTCATTCCATCGAGAATGAGCGGCAACCCTGGTGGAGCTCTCGGAGAGGGTCGGAAAATATATAGACACAGAAGAATTTCTGAAGTCCAAACGCTCCGGCTTTGCGGGAGATGAGTCCCCGAAGGCCAAGCGGAGGCGTGAAGGCTCTGAAAAGGGCCCGGTAAAAAAACCCAGGCAAGACCAGCAGAAAGAAGGTCGGGATCAGCCCCAGATCACTTTTACGCCTCTGTCTCGACCAATCCACAAGGTCATGGCCGCCGTCGAGGCGCTGAGGTTACTTCAACAACCGGTAAAACTAAAAGTCCCGCCCAGGAAGAGGAATCGGGATAAATTTTGCTACTTCCATAGAGACCATAGCCATGACATAGAGGATTGCTTCAAGTTGAAGATAGCCATAGAAAAACTGATCGAGCAGGGTCATCTTGCAGAATACGTTGTGACAGATGGACGGCCTACGCAAGGAGCCCGAGCTCCCGGTCAAATACAGCCTCTTGGTCAAATCAACGTGATCTCCGGAGGAACGTCGGGCGGTGGGGATTCATAGTCGACAAGAAAGAGGCATGCTCGGGCATCCTGGGCGAATGTCTGGCAGGTCCAATCCACCGGCTCCCCATCAACTGACATACTGACATTCACCTCCGACGATTTACAAGGCGTCCACTGCCCCCATGTTGACATGTTGGTTGTGACGCTCTCCATAACCAACTACGTGGTCAAGAGGGTGTTGGTGGACACAGGCAGCTCAACCGATATCATGTTTGTGTCAGCATTCGATTAGCTCGGGATTTCCAGGGATCAGATACGCCCGGTTGCTACTCCCCTGGTGGGTTTTAACGGATCAAGCACCCAGCCGCTCGGTACCATGGAGCTCCCCGTGCTTATGGGAACTTACCCTTAGCAAATCTCCCTGCTATCAAACTTTGTAATCATGGAGGCTCCATCCACCTACAATGTCATTCTCGGGAGGCCTACACTCAACAAAGCCAGGGCCGCCTGTAATGCCCCAAAAACCAAAGCACATGGGCGAGGTCAACGAGTCAAGCAATATAACGTAAAGCACGGAATAGTCCAACGTGGACCAATCCACAAGGTGGACGCATAGAGGAAATCCAACGTGGATTCCAAAGAAAGTCATGAAAAAGTCAAGGATTGACCCTCGAGGACCAAACAGGTCAAATAGGGTCAATCAACATGGTTTTGGTTTTTAAAACAAGTTTAAAAGAAAGTTGGGTAGAACCCCATTGAGAAAAGAAACAAAAGTTTGAGTTTCACTTTAAAAGTTTAAAATAATAGGGGTTTGGGAAAGATTACAACCAAACGGTCCTTAGGAAATTGAAAGTAATAATTTTCCCATAATACGGTAACCATGGGCTAAGAAACGCTAACAAGGATTAAAAACACAATTTAACAAGGACCCTAAAGGATCCAACTGTCAAGATTAAGATTAAGAGGAGGATTTACAAATAGTTTCTTGTAATTCAAATCTATAAATGAGATAACTAATAACAACAAGTACGATGTTCCTACCATGAATTATATCATTGGAATGTTAGCAAAATTACAAGACTTCCTCATAAGGAATCTTCCAAAATGAGACGCCACGTGTCGAATAACTCTTGGGCTGTGCCCTAATCAACATTTTCTGAAAAAAGGGATTTTATAAATTCATTAAGCACGACGGCTCAGTAGAAAACATTGTAGAAATGTACTACTACTTCTAAAATCATGCTATGACATGCGGTGCAATGTTTTGCCGCAGTGGCGATGCAATTAGCCGGATGGCCAAACCGTGAGACATTCCCAACTCGACTTCTATAATCACTCACTCTCAACACCAGATGCGAGCCACTCTAATGCGAGTGTAGCATACAAGATCTCCGGTAGCTAACCGAATATGACCTTGCATTTTAAAATTTCATCAAACCACTATCTCCAAGCGGGGATTTGAAGAGACATTCCCCAATCGTGGGAATTTTACCAATATCATACTCCCAAGTCAATGCTATGAATGCTTGCCGACTTGGCGATTATGAAATGCTACTAAATGATTATGCATTAACAATGTCATTTCTATAAATTTTAATATTATGAAATAGACATGGTGGATCATAATATCCAAAACAAATAAGTCAAGAAATTCATGTAGGGCATCAACATTATCTTAGGCATTAAAGAACTTATTAACAATAAGAAGTAATTTAATTCATAACAACTCACTTAGCATTTAGGTTAAGCAAGTAGTCAACTAAACACACAAGAACAACTAAATAGCTATTCATGTAGGAAGAAATCAAGACAAGATTAATTTATATTATCTCTAATCCTACACATGGCAAACCATGAAATTAGAAAGAGGAGTGCACTTAAACAATGAAATCTACCTCTTGAATATTTGAGCAAATACTCTCACGAAAGAAATCCAAAGGGGAAATCATCAATACTAGCATTTCCTATAAGATATCAACACCTAGTTACATAAACCGAACTTAGGAAATGAGACCTATGGTGTAATAAGATAACATAAAATACCTCTTGAGTTATAGGTCAAGAAGTACCAAACAGTAAATCCTATGAAGAAACCGAGAACACCGATGTGAAGATGTAGGTGAGATGATCCATTTTGTCTCTAATAGCCTTACTCCAAATATGGCTTGATGGTCTTCAAAGGAAGCTTTAGAGTCTAAGCTTCCATGGAAGTTTTGACTTCCAAAACAAGATAGAGATGAGAGATATATAGAGAGAAAATTAAAAAGAAAAATAAGAGGGAGAGTTAGATATGGGTTATATATAGGATGATGAAGGAGGGGGAAGCTTCTTAGTGAAGCTTTAGTTGTTGGGTGGTTGGGACTGGTTAGGGAGTTGACTTGAGGGTCCCACTCTTATCTCCCTTACACATACACACAAAAATATATAACATACATATACACACATGTGCTAATTTAAATGTAGATGTGATACCACTTGGACAGAAATAAATTTACTGTCCCAAACCAAGACCCACATTGGTCTAAAATTACAAAACTACCCTTTATAAAAATCTGGGTTTCTACAATCTACCCCACTTAAAAGAATTCCGTCCCAGAATTTGAAAGGTAACGAAAGGAACACAATCAAGGAACAATCCACGACCACACCGAAATGCTGTAGTGTCACAAAACAATGTGAACACTAACTCAACATGTTTAAATGAAACCTCTCACACATCGATTCCAGAAAGGAGATGAAAGCTCAATAAAACAGTCAATAAGCACACACTTCTCAACCACATAGAAGCTATAAGTCACAAAGAGATACTCGTAATACATAGCTCCACACAAGTAGACAATGATCAACATAGACACAGAAGTCTACAACAATGGCAACCAGAAGTTGATAGAAAAAGTGATTATCACATCCCAAAACATAAATGTCGCTATAGTTAATTACAACGATTTCACTAATAGATGGATCTATTGAGAAATCCTGTCTCAAAACAATATGGCAAAAGAAATGCCACTACGAAAAGTCAAAGGGTTCACAAGGAAAAGTGTCTAAGAAGACACAATGATGCCGTCAACAAGACAACAATAAATCGAACAGGTGAACGAACTTATATAAACCAACATGTTCACCAACATTCGTCGTCGCACGCGACAACCAAAAAAGTTATATTAAAGAATTACGCCTTGACCAAAACAAGAAAACATATGGTCATAACGATATCAAGCTCTCGAACTTTCAACTATAGAAAGCCTGATTCCCATCAAAACGAACTAGAAGTTCCCAAACTGGGTGATCTTGAAGTGTCTCACGAAAGAGAGAATCAAACTAGGCGACACAACTAAAACAAGAGTTATAACAAACTCACATCACGAACGGACCACAAATAATGAAAGTGTCCAAGGATACACAGTCGAAGTTTCTCAACAGGATGAAGACAACTCTATAGAAGTTGCCACACTAATTGAACGTGATCTCAAAACAAACGATCACCAAGAATCCTCCTCGACTCGAAGCAAGGATGAAATTGAAAGATCGTAATGATCTCGATCAAAGCACAATCACAATAACCTCACGACAGGGTAAGGTAAAACAAATCGCTGATTACAATATACAAGGTATGCACCAAGTGCATGAATCAAACTTGTGAATAATGACATCAACAACAATATACCAAGATGATATGAAAGTAACAACTAGGGGTCCGTCCATCTTTTGAAAGCCCATAACCCAAACATAATCAACCCAAGAGGTCTAAATCACCAACATAGAATCTCACAAGATCCACTTCTAAACACAAAGTAATCCAGATTACTAATAAGAGAACATGCCCTAGGCATACTCCTAACACCAATATAGAAATAAGGTAGATGGCATCAAACAGATACTCTCATTCAAATAATAGAGTAAGAGATAAATCAACAGAATCAAATGATGAAACTAAATACAATCTAATGGATAACTCATAGAATCAGCTAACCCCCCTCCCCCCCTACAGATCAATCGTAAGGTCAAAGAAATAACAACGGTTCACATCGATAGGCCACCTCAATAGGTCACAAAATTTTGCAACACCAATAGGCATTTGCCAGAAAGCCCAAATAACATGGAAATTAAAGCAACGTCACTTAACAAGGACAAGGTAAGCTCGAGTGCAACATGAACCAGAATTGGAGAACTCACAAATGACTACTAAGTCCAAACGGGTCCATGGTCAAAACCACCGATGCCCACAAAGAAGAAAAGAGAGAGAAAATTCAACTATAAGAAAAATAATCCTTACAGTCACAGCAAAGGATACTTCTACAAAAGATTTACACGAAATCTTACACAATACAACAATAAGGTACTACAAATGACCATAGTATTCTAGGTATAAAAGATCACATGATTGTGAAACAACAAGTCTTCAAGGCTTACAATAAGACGCAATTGAATTTAAATCTTAGCGAACAATAAATTAGGGCTGTCAACAACATAGATCCACAAAATGTAAGAGATCATACTCCCAAAAATCGGTATGATCTTGAACTCACAGAGATAACAAAATCGAGGATCTCAACAACAAATCATCTAGCAACATCTATCCCTCAATAAGTAGGGAATGATCTGAGTGTTCAATAACTCAAGTTTGAATTCAACGAAATAAATTCTAAGAAGTAGTGAGGCAAAACCATTGGAGGAAGATCGATTCAAAGGTCAACGAGTCCAAAGAAAAAGGACATCACGACACTATAGTGCAACATACCCAAGTTCAAAACTTAAGGCTCCTCAATCATGAGAATCAAATCAACAAGGCACAAACGTGCTTTCAAGAAAAGACTTAGAACAATGGAATCATTGCACTCTTGCAAGAGCTCAGAGATCATAAGGATCAAGAATCAAACGTACTTCTAAGAAGCATTATGAAAATGAGAATCCATTCGTACTCACAAGGAAAGAAACACTAGAAAATTTTGTGTTTCAAGGCCCAACGTCAAAGCGTTAACCACACTATCTTAACAACGAATCTTTAATGAAAATCATAATGAAAATCAATAATGATCGATAATCGATTTATAGAAAAAGATCTCTATAAATCTAAGGATAGCGTACTTATCATAACTATGTAAGTACACTTCATAACGAAGTGAAAAAGATTTTACCAATCAACAGGAACAATAGTCTCAAAAGAAGAGACGATCATCAGAGTCGCAGAATTCACTCAGATGTGAAAATCTCCAAATAAAGGAACCAATGGGCTTGGAATAATGCAAATCTATCCCACAACAAAAGCTACAATCCTTACAACAATCATACAACAGGATTTGATCATACACAATGATCGCAAAGTGGAACGAGAAGTAGATTGTAAAAATCTAAGCAATTACAAGAAATCTTGATCAAACCGACCAACCGTACAATAAGAATCTCGTAATCTACTCAGAGGAGTAATCACAATGTCAAACCGACATCTAAATGACAAAAATCCCACATAACAAAGAGCACTACAATCCATTAAGGAGGAGAAACTACTCCATAAATAAACAAGTATACGTAGCCATATGAAATATATATGAACTACTAAATGCAATCAAGGGCTATCTAAGAAGAGCCATAACCAACACGGTTAACCTTACTTAAACATTCGAGTAGGTAACACACAATGTGTTAACAATGGCAATACATTACAATGATGTAAACATGTTCTCCTTAAAAACTTTCAACCCGAAATAACCAACAAGGAAAATTTCATTGGCATGAAAATCCTAAACATTCTCTCTTTAAAAACTTCCAATTTAAAGAAGATCGATGAAAATTTAATCATATAGGCGTGCAACACTTAAGCATGTTTCCTCAACAACCAAAATACAAGCAACGAGTAATATAAGTCCAATGAATATAATTTAGATTTTTAAGCATACAACTCAATGCAGGGCACTGTTCAATATCTAACTACCAACTTTATAAGGCGCAGTACGTCGAGCGAATAATCCAAACAAGGAAACCCTCATGTATATACCTCTTAACCTTGCACGGTCAGTGGTTAAACATCAACAGATAGCTACACTAAGATGTAATACAAAAGTATGTTTTAATGAGTATAACATTAAGGTGATCGAAAAGTAAAACCATCTCATGTCCATAAATCACACAGTCAAGATATAAAGGCATGTGATCATATAAACACATAAGCACTTAAGCATGTTAACACGTAATCCCGTAGACAAGCAAACATGCTATCATAATCAACTCATCATATAAATGAAACAAAACGATTCATTTAACTATGAATGATTGAAATCAAAAGAGGTGCAACGGCCACACATGGACCCAATTAACTCCCAGAGTACCAAGGTATTCGAACCCGGTTAGCTTTGATACCATTCTGTAATGCCCCGAAAACCAAACCACATGGGCGAGGTCAACGAGTCAAATAATATAACGTAAAGCATGGAATAGTCCAATGTGGACCAATCCACTAGGTGGACGCATAGGGGAAATCCAACGTGGATTCCAAAGAAAGTGATGAAAAAGTCAAAGATTGACCCTCGAGGACCAAACAGGTCAAATAGGGTCAATCAACATGGTTTTGGTTTTTAAAACAAGTTTAAAAGAAAGTTGGGTAGAGCCCCATTGAGAAAAGAAACAAAATTTTGAGTTTCACTTTGAAAGTTTACAATAATAGGGGTTTGGGAAAGATTACGACCAAACGGTCCTTAGGAAATTGAAAGAAATAATTTTCCCATAATACGGTAACCATAGGCTAAAAAACGCTAACAAGGATTAAAAACATAATTTAACAAGGACCCTAAAGGAACCAACTGTCAAGATTAATATTAAGAGGAGGATTTACAAATAATTTCTTGTAATTCAAATCTATGAATGAGATAACTAATAACAACAAGTACGATGTTCCTACCATAAATTATATCATTGGAAAGTTAGCAAAATTACAAGACTTCCTCATAAGGAATCTTCCAAAACGAGACGCCACGCGTCGGATAACTCTTGGGCTGTGCCCTAATCAACATTTCCTGAAAAAGGGGGTTTTATAAATTCATTAAGCACGACGGCTCAGTAGAAATCATTGTAGAAATATACTATTACTTCTAAAATCATGCTATGACATGCGGTGCAATGTTTTGCCACCGTGGCGATGCAATTAGCTGGATGGCCAAACCGTGAGACAGTCCCAACTCGACTTCTATAATCATTCACTCTCAACACCGGGTGCGAGCCACTCCAATGTGAGTGTAGCATACAAGATCTCCGGTAGCTAACCGAATATGACCTTGCATTTTCGAATGTTTTAAGGATCACAAACAACCTTCCTCACTTCACACCCGCTTCCGGAATTTCATCAAACCACTATCTCCAAACGGGGATTTCAAGAGACATTCCCTAATTGTGGGAATTTTACCAATATCATACTCCCAAGTCAATGCTATGAATGCTTTTCCGACTTGGTGATTATGAAATGCTACTAAATGATTATGCCTTAACAATGTCATTTCTATGAATTTTAATATTATGAAATAGACATGGTAGATCATAATATCCAAAACAAATAAGTCAAGAAATTCATGTAGGGCATAAACATTATCTTAGGCATTAAAGAACTTATTAACAATAAGAAGTAATTTAATTCATAGCAACTCACTTAGCATTTAGGTTAAGCAAGTAGTCAACTAAACATACAAGAACAACTAAATAACTATTCATGTAGGAAGAAATCAAGACAAGATTAATTTATATTATCTCTAATCCTACACATGGCAAACCATGAAATTAGAAAGAGGAGGGCACTTAAATAATGAAATCTACCTCTTGAATATTTGAGCAAATACTCTCACGAAAGAAATCCAAAGGGGAAATCATCAATACTAGCATTTCCTACAAGATATCAACACCTAGTTACATAAACCGAACTTAGGAAATGAGACCTATGGTGTGCTAAGATAACATAAATTACCTCTTGAGTTATAGGTCAAGAAGTACCAAACCGTAAATCCCACAAAGAAACCGAGAACACCGATGTGAAGATGTAGGTGAGATGATCAATTTTGTCTTTAATATTCTTACTCCAAATATGGCTTGATGGTCTTCAAAGGAAGCTTTAGAGTCTAAGCTTCCATGGAAGTTTTGACTTCCAAAACAAGATAGAGATGAGAGATATATAGAGAGAAAATTAAAAAGAAAAATGAGAGGGAGAGTTAGATATAGGTTATATATAGGATGATGAAGGAGGGGGAAGCTTCTTAGTGAAGCTTTAGTTGTTGGGTGGTTGGGAGTGGTTGAGGAGTTGACTTGAGGGTCCCACTCTTGTTTCCCTTATACATACACACAAAAATATATAACATACATATACATACATGTGCTAATTTAAATGTAGATATGATACCACTTGGACAGAAATAAATTTACTTTCCCAAACCAAGACCCACATTGGTCCAAAATTACAAAACTACCCTTTATAAAAATCTGGGTTTCTACACTGCCGTCTCTACTTATAGCCTGACAGTTAAGTTCCCGACCCCTCATGGACCCGGGAGCCTGCGTGGAGATCAGGTGACTGCCCGGAGTTGATATGTCAGGTCCCTTCACCGGGAAGTCATCACGGAGACATTGAACGTCTAGGAGATGGACCCAAGGGACTAGGATGATAGAGTGGGCCCGATCGAAGAATTAGAACAAGTGGCGTTGAAGCCATAACTCCCAGACTGAACAGTCAGCATTGGCACCCTGTTGGAGCCCCGCCTTAGGGAGAAACTGATTCGATTCCTGCAATAGAGTCAGGATGTGTTCTCCTGGTGCCATGAAGACATGACCAAGATTGATCCCCGTGTACTGTCTCATTGGCTCAAACTTGACCCAGACTCCCGGCCTGTGAAGCAGAAGAGACAGGGCATGGCCACCGAGAGACAAAAAGCAGTGTGAAGAGGTCGAGAAGCTCCTCATAGCTTAATCCATACGAGAAGTCCACTATCCCGACTGGTTAGCCAATGTAGTACTTGTAAAGAAAAGCAACAGGAAGTGGAGGATGTGCGTGGACTTCACCGACCTGAACAAAGCCTGCCCTAAGGATTACTATCCGCTGCCCAGGATAAACCTCCTTGTGGATTCCACGACCAGCCGTTCGCTCCTTTCGTTGATGGACGCCTACTCCGGGTACAATCAGATTAACATGTACCCCGGGAATGAAGAAAATACCTCGCTCATCACGGATCAGGGGACCTATTACTACAAAGTCATGCCTTTTGACCTCAAAAACACCGGGGCAACTTATCAACGCCTGGTCAATCACATGTTCAAAGACCTGATCAAGAAATCAATGGAGGTATACGTCGATGATCTACTGGTCAAAAATCGGGACGAGTCTGACCATCAGGAACATTTGGCCAGGGCCTTCAGCATTTTGAGAAAGTTCAGGATGAGGTTGAACCTGACCAAGTGCACATTTGGCGTCTCATTCAAAAATTTCTTGGGGCACCTGGTCAGCAGGCGGGGAATTGAAGCAAACCCTGAGAAAATCCAGGCCGTCATCAACATGCGATTGCCCAGGTCGACCAAAGTAGCACAGAGTCTGACCGGACGGGCTACCGTACTGAACAGATTTATCTCAAGAGCTACCGACCGGTGCTTGCCGTTCTTCAAGATCCTCCGTAAGGCATTTTAGTGGTCTGAGGAGTGTGAGGAGGCGTTCCAGGAACTCAAGAAGTACTTGGCATCTCCCCCTATACTCTTAACACCCGTACCGGGGAAAGAATTGTTCCTATACCTGGCAGTATCACCCTCAGCGGTCAGCTCTACACTCGTTAGAGAAGAGCATGGGATATAGTTCCCAGTGTACTATACCAGCCGGGCGCTCCAAGGCATGGAGAGCAGATACTCCCGCATCGAAAAACTTGCATTCGCTCTCATCACCTCCGCCCGGAGACTCCGTCCGTACTTTCAGGGCCATGTCATTGTGGTCCTTACTGACCAACCTCTCCGCAGGATCTTAAGCAGGCCTGACACATTCGGGAGGCTCGTCAAGTGGGTCGTGGAGTTAGAGGAATTCGAAGTGGCCTACCGCCCCTGGACTGCAATCAAAGGACAAGCAGTAGCAGATTTTCTGGTGGAGTTCACATATCCGGAAAACTCCGTTGAAGAGCTCGACCTACCAGTCCTACCACCTGCGTTACAGGCTGACATCCCCACCTGGGTGCTGTAAGTGGACGGTTCCTCAAACTAGCAAGGTAGTGGGGCAGGAATCATCTTGACTACTCCTGATGGCATCCAGCTCGAGTATGCCCTAAGGTTTGGGTTTTGTGCCTCCAACAACGAATCTGAGTATGAAGCCTTATTGGTCGGGTTGCAGTTGGCCACTTCCATGGGCGTGCAATAGGTCCAAGGTTACAGCGATTCTCAACTCGTGGTCAATCAAGTCAACCAAGAGTATGAAGCCCGGGGAGACAACATGGTAGCCTATCTAGCCCTTGTTCGAGCGGTTTCGAAGAAGCTTCAGGGTTTCTGCATCACGCAGATACCCAGAGAGGAAAATACGAGGGCCGATCGGTTAGCCCGCCTCACTTCGACTTCTGAGTCAGACTTGCCCGGGATAAGGGTAGAATACCTACCCGAGCCAAGTGTGATCAACTCGGAATGCATGGAGGTAGAACCAGGCGCCTTAGGACCCAGCTAGATGGACTCGATCATGGCATTCCTGACAATAGGTGTGTTACTAAACGAGAAAGAGGAGGCCCGCCGGGTCAGGTACCGGGCGGCCCGATATCATCTTATAGATGGCATCCTCTACAAAAGGGGATTCTCTGTACCGTATCTCCGCTACGTCCATCCCGCACAGGTCCAATTAGTGTTGTATGAAATCCATGAAGGAGTATGCGGGAATCACATTGGAGGCCGGGCACTCTCTAGAAAGGCCTTACTGCAAGGATATTACTGGCCGACTATGGCCCGGGATTCTCAGGAGTATGTCAAAAGATGCGACAAATGTCAGAGATACTCTCCCATAATCAACCGACCGGGAGAGCTTCAGACACCAATCCAAAGGCCCTTGCCCTTTGCCCAGTGGGGTATCGACATTGTCGGACCCTTACCGACGAGAAAAGGACAGGTCAAGTTCGCAGTTATCGCCGTTGACTACTTTTCCAAGTGGACAGAGGCCGAGCCCTTGGCAACAATAACTGAGCAAAAAATGGAAAGCTTCATGGAAAAGAGCATCCTTAGTAGGTTCGGCATTCCTCGGGTTATGGTCAGCGACAACGGCAGGTAATTCGACACCCCGTTGTTCAGGTAGTTCTGCTCGGGCTATGGGATACTTAATCACTACTCCTCCCCCGAGCACCCTCAAGCCAATGGTCAAGCCGAGGTGACAACCGGACGATATTGCAGTCGATCAAAACAAGACTTGAAAGCGCCAAAGGACTGTGGTCTGAAGAACCTCCAACCCTCCTGTAGGCTTACCGAACTACGCCCCGAGCGGTAATAGGTGAGACGCCATTCTCCTTAACCTACAAGTTCAAAGCGGTGGTTCCTATAGAGCTCGGGCTGCCTACTTATCGGGTGGCGAATTACAGCTTTCCACATAATGAAGATGCACTCAGAATCGAACTGGACTTGGTAGAGGAAAAAAGAGACCGAGCCTATTTAAAGGTGGTAGCCTATAAGCAGCGGGCTTCACGATATTACAACAGCAAGGTGAAACATCGCAGTTTTCAGGTAGGAGTCCTCGTCCTTAAGGCAGTGAACCAGTCCACCCAAATCCTGAGCCATGTGAAGTTGGGGCTAAACTGGGGAGGTCTATACATAGTTACCCAAGTCAACCGACCGGGAACTTACTGGCTTCGGAGCCTAGATGGACGTGATCTGTCTCACCCTTGCAATGTGCAACACCTCTGCAAGTACTATCAATAACCCTGAGATATGGGCAGTTTAGCACTGGTTAGGAAACTTTTTTAGCTCCATTCAAGCATTACTTTGCAAAATTACTCCTGTTAGTGTCCCGTCCAATATTGAAAGACCTCGGGCCTAACCCTGAGGCGCCTCCAAAGAGCTCAAGATTGCACCCGAGGACTAAAGGACCTCGAGCTTAACCTCGAGGCATGAAAGACCTTGGCTCAAAACCAAGGCACAAAGACCTCGGGCTAACACTCGTCGGGCCTAACCCCGACGCAGGAAAGACATTGGCTCAAAACCATGGCACAAAGACCTCGGGTTAACACTCGAGGCAAAAGACCTTGGCTCAAAACCAAGGCACAAAGACCTCGGGCCTAACCCCGAGTCAACGGCTTCGCTCAGGCCCAACCAGCGACGGGGGCGAACCCCCCTAGGTGGCTGATGATGGCAAGCCTCAAATGACCCTGCAACCGCCCATGTTCCAGGTCAGTTTCCTATGGCCACTCACTCCCGCACACCCACCTTAGCAAAATGCATAGGGGCCAGGGACTGGGCTAAAACAGGAAATCACACCGGTCATTAAAAGGACTTGGAATCCTAACATTCCTAAGTACTTACAGTGATCAGAGATAACACATCCCGGACGGCAAACAGGACAAGTTTCTATGATACACCTTTAAAACAGGTCGGTAAGACCAGCTGTTCTACCGGTTACAGTCCTAAGCCATTTGCTAAGGCAGGGATTTAGGTCGGTTAAAACTGGGTGAATACTAGCAATCACAAATAGGCAGAATATGTAAATAGTTAATGGAAAGAAAGGTGGCCTCATGGACCTTTTCATTGATTAACAAACAAAGTTACTTGCATCGCCTGGGGGCAATTATAGTAGCCTCCCCCTCCCTCCAAAAAAAAAAAAAAAAAAAGGTCGGGGACCTCCGTCGTCCACCTCGACCACGTCTTCGGTCTCCTCAGCCTCTCCCATTGGGTCAGCTACTACTCCCAGGACAGAGCCCCCGCTCGGGGCAGCCTCCTCAGCAAGGCCAGCGTTAGTAGCTGAGCCCTCGCCCGCAGCAGGACCTACATCCCAGAAGTCTGAATCAATCCCTTCGTAGGATGATATGTCCCACTCGGGGTGGTCCCGGGATAGCCTGCGCTTCAGATCTTCATAGACCTGGAAGAAGCCGTCATCGAAGGCTTCTTTTCGGGCCCCAGCTATCGTCACCTCTGCCAGCTCCCTCTCCCGCGCCTCCACCGCCGTTGTGCTGGCCCGAGCAGCCTCTAAGTCGGCCTGGTTGGTCGCCAGCTTAGCCTGAGCAGCGCCAAGGCTCAAGGCCAAACCCTTCACCTTCTCTTTCTCTACGGCCAAAGCGGTGCCCCTGGCCTCTAAGATTGCCTGCTCCTCAGACAAATCAGTTTCAGTAGTAGCGGCCTTCTTGGCCAAGGACGGCAGGAAGGACTCAGCCCCGGAGGCCATGCATCCGACCTGCGAAAAGTTAAAACTGACCGGTCAGTAAATGGGCACTGACATGACTATTTTTCTGTGTGCGCTTGTGTGCTACACCCAAGTGTAGGTAGACGTGCAAGTAGTAACTGGTAAGACCAGGTCGATCCCACAGGGAATGATGAGAATTAAATCACTTAGATTAGACTCTAAAAGAAAAGAAAAAATTCAATATTTTAAGAAAAGTGTAGAACACAAAGTTCTACAATTAACAACTACTAAACTTAAAAACAACTAAATTAAATTAACTATCGATTAACTATTTAACTAAAGGAGATTTGAAAACGGTTTTTCTTAATGAAAGAAAGTGCTGGGATCACGCAAATCCACTATGACTCAGCCATCCACCATGCAAATGCAATTAAGCTCAACGGAGGGCAACTTCTACAGTATCCCGTACCTCTCTAAGGATATAGAATCAATAGTCCTTTCATGACCGGGACTATATCATCACAATTAAGTTCGAAATACACAAAGGTGGTTTACTTCAATAGTGAAGACTCGCACCTACAATGGTGTTAGCATTGAGGGTGGTTTGCAAAATATATTGAAAGAAAATGCCTTAAGGCTTAATGTTTAAAGACTGTTTTGACAAACTGAGCATTTGGGGACAGTTTGATAACGAATCAGTAAAGCAGAAAGTCTTGGAATACTGTATTAGATGTCCTCAAGAATCAGAGGTCTCGATCGATCGATGCGCTTTCGATCGATCTAACTTCTTCATCTCTCGATCGATCGAAATATCTTCGATCGCTCGAATGTGTCTCTGGTCCGATCGATCGAACACAGGAATAAAAATACTGCATGGCAGAGGCCTGAAATCACGGTTTCATCGCGATTTCCCAACCCCAGACTACTCAGACATGATCTGGGAAGTCTCAGATTTATTTTTAACGTAAAAGTTCATTAAAGTCATGTTTGTTTGCGAGTTTTTCATGAAAACTATGAAAATCAATGATTTTAACTCATCTAGCATGTAATACTACGATATTAAAGATTATACTACGAATAACTACTTGCAGAATGTAAACAAAATAAAATGAAGTAACCTGGAGAAGAGCAACTACTATTAAACCTTACGAAATCCAAGCTACAATGGAAAATCCTTTAGAAAAACCTACAAAATAAGATAAACTCTCTACTCTCTATGGAAAATTGATGAAAACAAAGCATGGGCGTCCCCTTTGGACGTAAACAAAACGATTATATATAGCCTAAACCTCCTGCTAGGGTTAAAAACCCGTTTCCGCTGCGTGCGCGTATAATTTGATAAACGGCATGTTCGATCGATCGAAACACTCTCGATCGATTGAAACTCCAGAAACTGCGATCGCTTGAACTCAACTTGATCGATCGAAACGTCGATCGCTCGAACCGTGTTCGATCGCTCGAACCCTGTATTCCAGCTTTGAGTTGTCTTCATCTGGACTAAGCACTTCCTTTTATCAACATTCTTCAATCTTGTACACAGCAGCAGTAATCTGCACAAATAATCACTAAAACAATATCACTTATCATAGTTTAATCAATTTGTACAAAAACTGATATTGTAATTCAAACTGCAGATAAACAGGGGAATTGTAGACTTTTCTAGTGTATTTTCCTCTTTTAGCGCGGTTGTATTTTACAAATACCCCCTCTTGTCACAACCCCCAACTAGCGATTTGCTAGTCTCTAGCAATAAAGCGAAAATAAAACAAGCTTACTAATACTACAACGACTAAAATAACAAAAAATAAGACTAAAGCAACTAATCTAGGTGTGGGGCAAACCGAGACAGTCTTTCAAACTGTGTGGTGTACTCTTGCACAGACTTGGTTCCTTGCGTCAGATCCATGAATTCCTTCTCTCTTCTGTGCCTCTCCGTGGCCGGGAAGTACTTCTCCAAAAATCTCCCCTTGAACGCAGTCCACGTCATCCCCATTGCAGCTCCATTCCCGATAGTAGCTATGACCGAATCCCACCAATCTGCGGCAGCATCGGTCAACTGAAACGTAGCCAATCTTCTCTTGTCCATCTCGTTACACTGGACAGCTTCGAACATGCGGTCCATCTGTCTCAACCACTGTTCCGCTTTCCAGGGTTCCGCGGTACCCGCAAACTGTTCGGGCCTTAGAGCACGGAATCTCTCTAGCAACTTGTCTCCCGTTTGACGGTCTCTTCGGTTGTCATTCGTATTACCGATTCTTTCTAACCGTCTGATAAACGCTTCAAACATCCCTGTAGGATCGGCAGCCTCGGGTGCTCCCTCGATCAGGTTCCTGTTCCTCCTGACTCCTCCAGCCATTCTATGCATGATAGTGGTAGTAGAATGAGAAACATGCATGCAACAGTGCTATGAAGTAATTTAAATGACAACAACATTCAAAAGAGTATATCTTATATATATAACTTCTGTCAAGTAGATACAAAAAGCATGTATGGTCAGATCAATGCCTACCCTATCTGTATGGGTTAGGACGCATGCAAGAGTTAATGTTACAAAAATGGGGTCATTGCCCTATACTCTAATGCATGTAATTACAGTTGCAAAAAGAAACAGAGCTAATAGTCAAAAGTAGTTAATATGTACAAGTCATAACTAAAACGTCAATCATCTCCATAAGCGGCTATCAGGAGATCTAGCGAATCGACAGGGCGAAATCGCTGAACAACGAACGGTCCAACCCCGTCATAGCTGTGAGAGGTGGATGATGAAGCTGGTACAGGAGCATCTGCCTCATCTACCATCTCCTCAGGTAGGGCTAGCTCTAGTGCTAGCTCAGCCTCGAGCTCAGCGGCAAGATCATCTAGACCTATGCCGTCCTCTAAAATCTCCCCACCTACTGGGACCACATGAACAACCTCTGCATCGTCCTCAGCAATGGGAACCACTGGTGGAGGCATCTCCAACTGAGCCAGATGGGCATGCACGATCTGGATCTCGAGGGGAAGGTAGAAAGCATCGCTATCGACCAACCTCAGAATCTCGACCAAAACTAGACGCTGAGCCTCTGCGAAATAACGAAGCTCTAAACGGATACGGGTCAGGTCAACTAGGCCTACCACGTGAACCTGGTGCTATACCTCAGATACTACCGTCGTTGCGGCCAACTGCTCAACGGCCGCCTGATATAAGTCGAGAAAGGCTGGGATCACTGCCCCAGGTATCACGAAGTGTCCTCCAAATCTGTCTGGTACATAAAGTGGGGGAGCTGGATCCATACCTGATAAAAAGGTACTACTTAAAGTCAGAACAGAATAATCTTAGGCGTTTGGGTTCTGAGTCTATCCTCTCTGTCGTATCATCGGGTGTGTAACACTTAATGGAATGTGGAATCGGGTCTATACTGGTAAACCCTAACCAGGCTAAACTATCTTGAGATAAATAATAACCTGGCTCTGATACCACTAAATCCTGTCACGCCCCGACGTAGCATAAATAAGGAAAGCGTTTAATTTCCTTTATGGACCCGTAGGTCGCGACAGTTTGAAGGATCGATTCCGTCCCAAACGTCAAACAACAAAACATAATAATCAGAGTAAAGCAATCAAGTCTTACAAAAATTTTTCTAACTTATTACATCTTATGAACCGGGGTCAACTAAGGCACAGACCGCCTTTAAAATAAAATAATAACTTAGTGTCTGTTACAGTCATCCTTATAAAACAAAATAGTTCATAACTTAAAACAGATAAACTTAAAGCATATAATAAACAGTTTCTTTATTCCAGAAGCAGCCATTCTCAATTAGCATAGTCGTATGATTCCTCCTGATTATAACCTGAAAAGCCTGAACACGAATGTCCAGGACGCATCAACGTCGTCAGCTTCAAGAAGCTGGTGAGTATTAAAAACATGACTTTGAATGTAAAACATACACATTTACCTTTTTCCAATTCCACATTAAATTCACAAGTTTATAATTAAAGTAAGGAGCTCATTTAGAAAACAATCACAACATTATTTAAAGAGGGTAAATTTACACAGATGGGACCGTGTATGAGAACAATGCACCACACTTATCTTGCCAACTCTTTTCTCTCGACAGCCACAACAACCCACTATCCTACTCCTGGTATCTTTGAAACACTCAGATAGCCACACTTTAGCAACGGGGCGCCAGGGAGTGTCCAGTTTGCCTCACACTTTGGTCCGGGGTACCAGGGAGTGTCCAATGCCTCACACTTTGAATACCCTAACCGCCATGCAAATACCGGGGCAACCCCTCACACAGTATCCAGACTCGAGTTATCAGGGAGTGTTCGTAGGCCACACTTTAGCACTACCATGGGTGCCAGGGAATGTCCGAGTTCGGCTTCACACACTTTAACGCTTCTATGGGCATCAGGGAGTGTCCATATTTGCCACCGTCGCATTTCAAAGATACCCTCTCCACAAGCTCAACCACAACCACAACCACAACCACAACCACGACCACAACCACAAACTCATACTCAACCACAACCACAACCACGACCACAAACACAAACTCATACTCAACCACAACCACAACCACGACCACAAACACAAACTCATACTCTTTCCCCACTACCATTACTCTTTTCCACACTGACTGACACCCCTATGCATGTACCACTGACGCACATGAATGGTATGCACTTAAACGAAAACAAAAATGCTGAATTAAAGGAACAACACGCGTACGGGGGTTAATGAGTCATACTACAATGTTTTAATCATTCAAACATAACCAAATAGAGTTCTGATCAACCAAATTCCCAAACAGAGCCTTAACAGTACTAAAAAGTTGAACCAAACAGACCTTAAACACAAAACAGACAAAAACAGAAACTGTCAGAACTCGCGCGCGCGGGCCGCTCGCGCGAAAGGTTGCTCGCGCGATATGCCCATTTTCCTTTTTATAATATAACTTTTCTGTCTGCCTGAGAAAGCCAAGGTCGCGCGCGCGGATCGCTCGCGCGAAGGGGTTCTCGCGCGACCCTCGCTCGCGCGACCAGCCAAATTTTCATTTTATATATATAAACTCTTACGTCTGCCTGGGAAAGCATACCTCGCGCGCGCGGGCCGCTCGCGCGAGGGGTCGCTCGCGCGGGCCGCTCGCGCGATCCTCGCGCGCGCGATCGTGGCGCGAGATGAAGCTGAGGCTTCATCTTCTCCGCAGGAACTGTTCTGTTTCAGCAAAACAGGGGTCTTTTTGACCCATTTCCATTCTGTGAGTTACTAGGCCTTATAGTATATGATTCTCTTTGGTTTTTCACAAGGATTAAGAATCCATTATCAATTTAACATGAATCAATCTATAACTCTCCAATTTTATGAAAAACTAAAACATGTCCAAACTTAATTTCTAATATACTTTCTTATATGAACGAATTGGGTTCTAAAATTTCAGACATATCATTAATGAGGTATAATCTTTCATAATCAACTCTAAAAACAAGTTTTGGTTAAGTTTGGAAAATTGTGATTTTTGAAGCTCAAGCTTCCATGGACGAATTTAGTGGTGGAGTTCCAAATATACACACACAATATCAGTAAATAAGTATAGAATTACATTTAGAGTGAGTTAGAAATACTCACTTGATGAAGATCAACAGATTTAGTTGAGAAAGAAGCACAAATTAGAAATCCAAAACAAGCTTGTAGGCTATGGTGGAGAGCTTTCTCTCTCTATAAAACTCTGAAATTAACTCTCAATGCTCTATCTCTTTTCTCTCTGTGATTGTATACAGCAGAGTGAAAGTATGTGTGTGTGTGTGATGAAGAGTGAGATGTATATATAGATAACCAAACTTCACAACTTGGGGACCAATTATTGTGAGCTTCACTCAACAAAATGAATTAGTCTTCAATTTAACAAGGCTGAAGAATACACACACAATTACATACGTATATATTTACACCACCAGATTTGAAGGGGCAAGTAGGTGTGTAGGGGTCAAGTGTTGGTTGTTTGGCAATTTGGCTTATGGCACAACATTTGCACATATAAGTTGTATGCTCCCAAACAAGGCACAAGGCAATCATCACTTGCCATAATTGGAAATAAAGCAAATGTCCAAATCGGTCACTTCCAAAGTCTGTGGAAGTTCACACAGCGTGGACAGTTTTGAACATAAACTGGTATTTTCGGGGCGCGGTGGTCACCACAAAAATACGGGAATTTCCTGTTAACTTAAGAATTGATTTTCTGGTTTCATAAAAATACAGCTTGAATCAAAAGTAAACTTTTCCACCGTTTTGAAATACAGATTTTGAAATCCATACAGGTATTACTAACTTTTGTAAAATTGCAGTTTAACCCCAAACAGAATTCCAAATGTGAAATAAGGCAAGGAATAAATTCTACACGCAAGAATTTTAATTACATTAAAAGTAGACAATGCCAATTGAATTTAAATATGCCAATGCAAATACAATTAAATTAAATAAAAATGCAGGTTATTACATCATTCCTCCCTTAAACAGGATTTCGTCCCCGAAATCAAAACTAGCTAGTCATGAAAACAACTCCGGGTATTTCTTCCTCATATCAGCTTCAACTTCCCACGAGGCTTCATTCTCGTCATGGTGATTCCACTGAACCTTCACCAACGGGATATCTTTATTCGTCAATTTCTTGATACTCTGATCCAAGATCTTCACAGGTCTCTCCTTGTAAGAAACGTTATGACTTGTCTCAATGTCGTCATAACTAACCGCATGTGAGGGGTCTCGTATGTATTTCCTCAACATACTCACGTGAAACACGTTGTGAACCCCAGACATCTTCGGTGGTAGCGCCAGTCGATAAGCTACTTTTCCGACTCGATCCAAAATCTCAAATGGTCCAATAAAACGCGGAGCTAACTTCCCTCTCTTGAGACCAAAACGTACTACTCCTCGGGTTGGTGAAACCTTGAGAAGCACGTGATCCCCAACACTAAACTCCAAATCCTTCCGGCGTCGATCAGCATAACTCTTATATCGGCTTTGAGCGGTTCTCATCCTCTCCTTGACCAAAGAAATCTTCGTTGGTTTCTCTGACCACGTCTGGCCCCAACAACTCTGTATCCCCAACTTCTGCCCAACACAAAGGTGAACGACATGGTCGTCCGTACAATGCTTCGAACGGAGCCATACCAATACTCGTGTGATAGCTGTTGTTATAAGCAAATTCAACCAACGACAAGTGCGTCTGCCAAGATTCTTCAAAATCGATAACACAAGCCCTAAGCATATCTTCCATGATCTGATTAACACGCTCAGTTTGTCCATCTGTCTGAGGGTGAAAAGCAGTGCTCATCTTGAGCGAGGTTCCCATAGCTTCTTCCAGACTTTCCCAAAATCCAGAGGTAAAACGTGCGTCACGGTCTGACACTATCGACACAGGTGCACCGTGAAGTCGCACAACTTGTTGTATGTACATCCGGCTCATCTTCTCTACCGGGTATGTCATACTATAAGCGATAAAATGAGCGGATTTAGTTAGTCGATCCACAATTACCCAAATAGCGTCATGATTTTGCTGCGACCGGGGTAATCCTACTACAAAATCCATCGTAATGTGCTCCCACTTCCAACCAGGAATAGGTAGCGGTTGCAACAATCCTGACGGTCTCTGATGTTCGGCCTTGACTTGCTGACATGTCAAACACTTGGATACAAATTCGGCCACGTCTTTCTTCATACCTTCCCACCAGAAATTTCTCTTTAAATCTTTGTACATCTTTGTTCCTCCTGGGTGAACTGTATATCTCGACTTATGTGCTTCTTCCAGGATATCCTTCCTTAGCTCTCCATCACCTGGCACACATAATCTATTCCTGCACCGATATCCTCCATCGACTCCCACTTTCCATTCTGTCGGGTCTTTTTCTGACATCTTCATGAACCACGTCTGAAACTTCTCATCTTCTTTCTGAGCTCTAATAATGCGGTCGATAAGAACAGGCTGTAGGATAAGACATCCGAACAATTGTCCTTCTCCTTCTTCAGCACTCTGTACATCGAATTCCGCCAAGGTCTCCAATGCTCGCCACTCTCTAACCATTAAGGAGGCGATCGTCTCACGAGTCTGTCGACTCAGGGCATCAGCAACCACATTGGCTTTACCCGGGTGGTATTCTAACGTGAAGTCATAATCTTTGATCAGCTCCATCCACCTGCGTTGCCTCATGTTCAACTCTTTCTGTGTGAACAAATATTTCAAACTCTTGTGATCGGAGAACAAATCAAACTTCTCACCGTAGAGATAGTGTCTCCAAATCTTGAGTGCGAAGACTACTGCTGCCAACTCCAAATAATGAATGGGATAGTTCAACTCATTCGGCTTCAGCTGTCTGGATCCATAGGCGATAACTCTGCCTTCTTGCATAAGTACGCACCCTAATCCTTGATATGATGCGTCACTAAAGATAGTGAACTTCTCATCAGGCTTGGGTATTGCTAGTACTGGTGCGGTAGTGAGTCTCTCTTTCAACTCCAGAAAGGCTCGCTCATGCTTATCTGTCCATTCGAACTTCAAATTTTTCTTCGTCAACCCAGTTAAAGGTGCCGCTATTTTTTAGAATCCTTCAACGAATCTCCTGTAATAGCCTACGAGTCCCAGAAAGCTCCGAACTTCTGTAGGGTTGCTCGGCCTAACCCAATTTGACACAGCATCGGTCTTGGACGAATCCACTGAAATTCCTTGAGATGACACCTTGTGTCCCAAAAATTTCACTTCTTGCAACCATAACTCACACTTACTGAACTTGGCATACAAGTGGTGGTCCTTGAGCGTCTGCATCGCAATCCGTAGATGTTGCTCGTGTTCTTCTCCTGACTTAGAATAGATCAAAATATCATCTATAAAGACGATGACAAACTGATCCAAATAAGGTTTGAACACTCTGTTCATCAGATCCATAAACACTGCCGGGGCGTTCGTCATTCCAAACGGCATCACCAAAAATTCATAATGACCATATCGGATTCTGAAAGCAGTCTTAGGTATGTCTTCTTTTCGTACCCTTAACTGATGATATCCCGACCTTAGGTCTATCTTGGAAAATGTCGTAGCTCCTTGTAGTTGATCAAATAAATCGTCAATCCGA
Organism: Hydrangea macrophylla; assembly: GCA_033977485.1. Taxonomy (NCBI): domain Eukaryota; kingdom Viridiplantae; phylum Streptophyta; class Magnoliopsida; order Cornales; family Hydrangeaceae; genus Hydrangea; species Hydrangea macrophylla. The sequence continues at coordinate 104,794,915 of CM066994.1, forward strand.
GGTAAGGGATATTTGTTCTTGATAGTCACGCGGTTCAATTCTCTGTAGTCGATACACAGTCTGAGTGTTCCGTCCTTCTTCTTCACAAATAACACTGGTGCTCCCCAAGGCGATGTACTTGGACGTACAAAACCTAGGTTCTCGAGCTCTTGAACTTGTTCTTTCAATTCCAACAGTTCTGTGGGGGCCATTCTGTAGGGAACCTTGGTGATCGGTACGGTACCCGGTATAAGTTCAATGCAGAACTCTATACTTCTCTCGGGCGGCAAACCAGAAACGTCTTGAAATACTTCCTCGAAGTCCTTGACTACAGGTATAGATGAAGCTGTCACCTCTGTACTGACGACTTCGATGTTGGCTAAACATCTCGTGAGGAACATATCTCCCGTAGGGTTACATTGAAAATCAAAGGGTTGATTCTCATTGTCGGGGAATGTAATTCTCTTCCTCGCACAATCCAACTTCACTAGATTCTGAGAGAGCCAATCCATTCCTAGGATTATGTCGAACTCCTTCATCGATAGGACAATCAACCTAGCAGGGATTTCACGGTCTCCTAACAGGTAAGGGACAATCCTTGCACACGTGTCCTAATCTGACCGCAGCTCCTAGTGGCGAAGTAGCCTTCAAAGCTTTCTCTAAGCGATGAGGTAAAATACCCAATCTCCGAATTGTATTAACAGATATGAACGAAAGAGCAGCACCCGTATCAAATAACACTTTAACATGGGAGTTAAACAGAGTTAATGTACCTTCTACTGCTTGCTGATCAGGTTGAGCTTCTCCATAATCTCCTTCTTCATACGCAGTTCCATCATATCCAGCGGCATCAGGGATAACAGCATTCAAGCGAGTCTGTCCCTGTTGACCATAAGTCACCTGCTTAGGAGCAGTACAAAACCTGCTGATGTGACCTGGTTCACCACAGTTGAAGCAGACTATCCCTTGCTGAGTAGCACGCCTTGGTGCCTTGCAATCACGAGCCAAATGTCCAGGGTTGCCACAGTTGAAGCACTTTCCACTACTACTTCCTTCTCCTACTCGGGGTTGAGTCGGATAGGTAATAGCCTGGGTCTTCTTACTTCCATCAAAATTCCTCTTCTGCCCTTGGGTACGGTTCATTGGTGGTCTATTCCCAAAATTACCCCTTTGAGGCGGTCGGAATTCAAATTGTTTTCGGCTCACTCGAGCATCCTCTTCCAGATCGGTAGCCAAACCAACAAGTCCTTCACACAGCGTGGACAGTTTTGAACATAAACTGGTATTTTCGGGGCGCGGTGGTCACCACAAAAATACGGGAATTTCCTGTTAACTTAAGAATTGATTTTCTGGTTTCATAAAAATACAGCTTGAATCAAAAGTAAACTTTTCCACCGTTTTGAAATACAGATTTTGAAATCCATACAGGTATTACTAACTTTTGTAAAATTGCAGTTTAACCCCAAACAGAATTCCAAATGTGAAATAAGGCAAGGAATAAATTCTACACGCAAGAATTTTAATTACATTAAAAGCAGACAATGCCAATTGAATTTAAATATGCCAATGCAAATACAATTAAATTAAATAAAAATGCAGGTTATTACACATCCACAAATAGTCCAAAAACTAGAAGACCAAAAGAAGAGAGCAGAGAGATAACAATAAGAAAGATACAACAGAACTCTCCAAACACTCTCAAAATCAAGACCTACACATCCTCTGTGACATCGGATAATATCTCTATCGGCGCATCGGGAGTATCCTCAACTCCACCCTCAGTAACAGTATGAGCCGTCGCCGGGTCACTCTCAGTCACAACTGGAGGTGGTGGAAGTGGGGGCTCCGCAGAATGTGGGCCCGCTGATGATGATGGGGCAGAAGGATCAGCAGGTGGTGGTGAGATTGTGGATGTGGATGGGCCAGTGGTAGTCGGTGCAGCAGGAGGATCAACCGGTAGATCGGAAGTAGAGGGACCAGTAGGTGCAGAGGAAGATGGGCCAGTGGTGTGTGGTGGAGGTGCAGATTTAGCGGAAGATGGGGGTATGATCGGGTCAAACCCTAGCTGGACCAACAAGGTGGTCAGCATGGCGGATATATGATCAACCTTGCCCTCGAGTCTCATCCGGGCTGCCCTTTCCTCTAAAAGTAAATCGTGAATAGTTGGGGGAGGTGCGGATGAAGACTCTCCCTGGGCTGGAGCCTGAGATCTCTGTCTCAGCTCAAAACGTGCTACCTCCTGAACTGGATCGTCCTCCTCCTCAGACTCACGCTCCTCAGCCTCAGTGGGCGTCCCAGAAGCAGCTCCCTCGGTGTCCGTCCCGCCTCCACGTCTCCTCTTCTCCCCCACCTTGGCCTTGCCTTTTGCTTTTCTCTTTTTTTGAGCATCAGAACGGCGGGCCGCTGTCTCACCAAATCGACTAGAGGCCTGAAGAATGGAATCTGTGGCCAACGGGACTAATCCGGCCCGCTCAATAACCCTATGTATAGGCCAAGCACCCTTCAGATGGCGCTTGGCGGTAATGTACCGCGTATGCTGAACAAAGAAGTCGATATACAGGCGAGACAAACAGACACGATGTCCTATCCCAATGGAGTACAGAGCACGGGCATACCACGACGCAAATTTCTCTTGGTAGGACGTCATCAGAATACAGTTGACCAATGCAAGGTGGAGGAGGTGGTAATTCTCAGTCAGAAACTTATCCTCGATATTGGACGCGCCGTTCCAGAACTGAACGGCACCTCCTGTGAGCTCACGGATAATGGTGGTCGGCGAGATCTCTGGGGCTCCTGGTAATGAGGGATAAAAATAGTCAGGGACCTCTGGAACCCCCAAAGCTATAGAGACTATGGCAGGACTGAAAACGATCTCGCGCCCGCGAAAGAATGATCGGTAGGTAAACGGGGCCGCAGGATCCTTAATCATGGAAGAGCAAGCTTCACGAACCCAGTGGATATTGATTTTCTTGGTCTGGATCAACATGTCGTACCACAATGGCATGTCTTTGATCCGTGCTAGGAACCATGGAGCGGCAAGCCATACAGACTCCAATGGCCGCTCGAGCATCACCTTACGCGACTGAAAAGAGCGGTTGAACCAAACACGCTCCTCGGGGCTCCGGAACCCGTGGTCAGGTATGGGATCTGGTATAGTGAGATCCAGAGGTTTGGACTTGTGATATCCCGTGACAGGGTTCATTGCGGGGTCCTGAAAATAGAAGAAATACAGAAAAGAAATCAAAACAAGAAAGAAAAGAAAAGAAAAAAAACTGAAACTGCTTGTGTTCGACCGATCAAACAATGTTCGATCGATTGAGAAAGGACAGAGTTCGATCGCTCGAGACTCTGTCGATCGATTGAGAAAGGGCATGGGTTCGGGCAATCGAATCCAGCTCGATCGATCGAGCACAGCGAATGTGCGGTGACTACTTTCGAGAGCAAAAAGAGCCATCACACACACAAAACAAGATATAAACTAAAAGAAAAGGGCTAAATAACCATTGGGGGCACCCCCATGCACAAATGAAAAGAAAAGAACAACGAGGGGTAACGTGGGGCCTTACCTCGAGAGACGTGCGAGGTGATGCTTGCCCATAGTGCCACTAATGATTGGGGGAACCCGGAGCTCCGTGAATCACGAGATATAGATAGGGAAAGCCAAAGCTCGTGGGATGCTCTCCCTGGTCTCATCGATTGAGTGAGTGTGAGAGAAAATGAGATTTTACAAAACTTCAGCATGACGCCTCGTTTTAATACAGATCTCGATCGATCTAGTAAGTTCGATCGATCGAAAGTTCAATCGATTGAATACTCATCAAGCGCTCGAAGATCTGATACGGTCGATCGATCGAGATGAGTTCGATCGATTGAACACCCAAATTTTATAATAACTCTGAATTAAGAAATTTAGCACCCCCAACAAGCCAACAATATTCTGGACAAACAGAATAGTGAAAAACAGCGCATTTGACAGAACATGTAAGCCAAACTCATCCTCAAAATAGAAAATTGCAATTTGATATAAATAAATCCTTTTAATAGCATCCATATTGCAACGATATTGCCCCCAACTGGTATTTAAAACCTTATTCAATTAAAGAAAACCGAAAATAAAACTAAAACCAATAAAATTCTGTCAAGGATTACATTCCAATTGATAAATGAAAGATGAAATGAATGGAAACAATTGAATTGCAGCACTATTCTTCGAGCATGAAGATTTCCTCTTCCACAATCGCTTCATGATCCGCCGAATTTTCAAAAGTGGAGTCCAAACTCGATGATTCTCTTTCCCAGAATAGTTGAAAAGCAGCAAGGATATCATCGAGCAGGTCTGGCATCTCTAAAGGATTGAAAGCCCATGCAAGAGGTGATCCAGATGGAGACAAGGATAAAGGAGTGTAACTGCGTAACGGACTATCCTCTTGCGGCGGAGTGTGTGGGGGCCTTATGTAGGGCCCAAAACCATGAACCAGTTGATGTGGAAGATAAAGTGGCGGGAACGGTGGATTCATAGTGACAATCCTGACAAAGGAAATAAAAACAAAAGACAAACAAACCGATATTAAGACAACAGAACACAAGAAACAAGGATTAACACGAAAAGAAAAACAAGGAACAGAAACAAAAAAAACCAAAAAAAAAAACAAAGAAAATATGATTAAGTTCCAACCTCACTATTGGCATAGACTCCCAAAGTGCACTAGCTGGTAAGGGGCATTGGAGCCTGAATAGCAGAAAGCTCAGGTGCACATATCGATATGGGACCAACTCGGGAACAAGGAAGTCGTCAACAAAAACAAAAACTGCAGTGTGACGTTCTGGGACAACATCCTGAAGGTCATGATCTTCCCATGGCTCCCACATATCATCATTTTCCCATTGTGCCATGAGTGCATCATCCACCATTCTCCCCATGTACAGGTCTTCATTCTCATCCACATCATTGTCATCATGAAATCCCATATTTCATATGGATTGATGTCAAGGAGGGCCGGTGGGTATGGAATGTACCCTTGAGCAGCATCAATGAGAGAGTGAGCTTCAGGGTCTTGATGAAGCAAGGGGCAGGGTGTGAGTTCACCCTCAGTCCAGGTGCCACAACGACATTCTGAATCAGCCCATGAACCGATAGAATGAACATCATCACCTCGCATCTATGCACCTGCAATAGAGTGGTTTAAGGTATAGCTGATTAGAACAAGATCACAAACACAAAAGAACGAACAAAGACTTAAAAACAAAAGAGAGAAACTAAAATGCAGGGAAAGATAAAGAATACAACAACAATATGGAACTCCCCTTTGGATTTTTAAGTGAAAGAATAGTTGGGCTCATCCAGCTGGATGTGCTCAACTTTAGTTTGGAAGTTCTCCAAGAACGGTTTCAACCTCTGGCCATTGACCTTGAAACAATCATCGTTCTTTGGATTGACAAGCTCAACCGCCCCGTGTGGAAAGACCATTTTTATAATGAACAGGCCTGTCCAACGGGAACGGAGCTTTCCTGGGAAAAATTGGAGGCGAGAGTCATACAGCAAAACTTTCTGCCCTGGCTCAAATGATTTACAAAAGATCGTACGATCGTGGCGAGCCTTCAACCTTTCCTTATGCAACCTTGCAGAGTCATACGCATCTCGTCGTATTTCTTCTAGTTCTGCAAGTTGGAGCTTGCGTAACTGACCTCCCTCTTTGATATCAAAGTTCAATGAGCATGTCGCCCAGTAAGCTTTATGTTCAATTTCAATAGGGAGGTGACAAGCTTTCCCATAAACCAATCTGTATGGGGACATACCTAGATTCGTCTTATAAGCAGTACGGTATGCCCATAAAGCGTCGGTCAGCTTATATGCCCAGTCTTTTCGGTTGGAGCTAACCGTCTTTTCAAGAATATGCTTGATTTCTCGGTTAGCCAATTCTGCTTGCCCATTCGACTGTGGATGATAGGCAAGAGCGATTTTATGGTGGACTCCGTATTTTTTGAGAAGTGACTCCAAAGGCCTATTGCAGAAATGCTTGCCTTGGTCACTTAGTAAAGCTTTCGGAGTTCCAAAACGAGACAAGATATGCTCTCGTAGAAAGGACAAGACCGTTCTGTGGTCATTGCGTCTCGTTGGTATCGCTTCAACCCATTTTGACACATACTCTACAGCAAGGAGTATGTATTCACAGTTATTAGACTTGGGAAATGGGCCCATAAAATCTATGCCCCAATAATCAAATATCTCAATTGTGATGATAGGGGTTAAAGGCATAGAATTCCTTTTAGAAATAGTTCCAAGCTTTTGACAGCGTTGGCAAGTCTTGCAAAAGGAATGTGCATCTTTGAAAATTGTGGGCCAGTAAAAACCGCTTTGTAGAACTTTTTATGCGGTCTTCTGTGACGCGAAGTGGCCACCGCATGCCTCAGAATGGCATGATGCTAAAATTACGGTTATATCCTCATTGGGAACGCAGCGCCTGATGACCTGATCAGCACAATACTTGAAAAGATACGGGTCATCAAAGAAGAAATGACGCGCGAATGAGAGGAACCGTTTTCTGTCTTGGTTTGACCAATGATTCGGTGTTTCTCCCGTGACAAGGTAGTTCACAATATCAACATACCAAGGCAGACCACTTACTGCCAGTAGCTGTTTGTCCGGGAACTCATCCTTAATGGATTGGGATTCAGTATTGTCGACAAAAGTCAACCGTGACAAATGGTCCGCAACCACATTCTCTACTCCTTTCTTATCTTTGATTGTTAGATCAAACTCTTGGAGTAAGAGTATCCATCGAATGAGCCGTTGTTTAGCGTCTTTCTTCGACAGCAGATACTTGAGGGCTGAGTGATCTGTAAAACAGACGATTGGTGACCCTATCAGGTAAGACCTAAACTTATCCAAAGCGAATACTACAGCCAGCAGCTCCTTTTCAGTAGTTGTATAATTCATTTGAGCCTCATTCAAAGTTCTGCTGGCATAGTATATCACATATGGCTTTTTGTCCTTTCTCTGGCCTAGGACTGCGCCAATGGCGTAATCACTAGCATCGCACATTAATTCGAAAGGTAAACTCCAGTCGGGTGCCTGTATTATAGGTGCGGAGGTGAGGAGCTCTTCTAGAACCTCGAAGGACTTTTGGCAACTCTCTGACCACTCGAATGGTGCATCTTTGACAAGAAGTTGACAAAGAGGTCGAGAGATTGCACTGAAGTTCTGGATAAACTGATGATAAAATCCCGCATGCCCCAAGAATGAACGGATGTCTCTCACTGCACGGGGGACAGGTAGATTTGAGATTATGTTGATTTTTGCCTTATCTACTTGGATCCTTCATCGGAGATTATATGGCCGAGGACTATTCCCTTGGTCACCATAAAGTGACACTTCTCCCAATTCAAAACTAGGTATTTGTCCTCGCATCGCATTAATACTTGCTCGAGATTGTTGAGACAATCTTCAAAGCTATGGCCAAACACTGAAAAATCATCCATGAAGACTTCAAGGATGTTTTCGACCATGTCACTGAATATGCTTAACATGCACTGCTGAAAGGTAGCCGGTGCATTACATAAGCCAAATGGCATTCGACGGTAGGCAAATGTACCAAATGGACAAGTGAATGTGGTTTTCTCCTGATCTTCAAGAGCAATTTCAATTTGGTTGTCCACTATATCCATCCAAAAAGCAGTAATACTTGTGACCTGCCACACGTTCTAGCATTTGATCCATGAATGGCAAAAGAAAATGGTCTTTTTGGGTCACAGTATTCAACTTTCTATAGTCAATACACATCCTCCATCCAGTGGGGACACGTGTTGGTACCAATTCACCATCTTTGTTCGGAATGACCGTGATGCCTGTTTTCTTTGGAACCACTTGGGTTGGACTAACCCAAGGACTATCAGATATCGGATAAATCATCCCAACATCAAGTAGTTTGAGCACTTCCTTTTTAACTACTTCTTGCATGTTGGGATTCAGACGCCTTTGCATTTGCCTTGAGGGTCTGGCGTCTTCCTCCAGATATATCTTATGAGTGCATATGGATGGGCTTATGCCTTTGAGGTCAGCAATCGTCCATCCCATAGCATCCTTATGCTTGGTCAGCGTTTGCACTAGCCTACTTTCCTGTTCATGAGTTAAAGCAGATAAAATGATCACAGGATAAGTTTTTCTAGTCCCTAGGAATGCGTATTTTAGCTCTTTGGGTAGCTCCTTTAATTCTAACTCCGAAAATTGAAAACTAGAAGGCATTGCCAACTTAGTTTTAGGAGGCAATTGTTCATATGGCATTACCCACATGCATTCTGCTCTATCCTCCTCTATCGTATCCATCATAAGACACGTCTGGTTCAGGTCAGCATCCAATGGAGTTGACTCTGCAGGCTGATAGATATCGCCAAATTAAGTCATCACAACTTCCAAAGGATCTTTGTAGTTGGCCAAGTCAACTTCATCTTCAATGACCGTGTCAATGTAATGAATTTCTTCCTCATCATTGTATTCTTCGGGTCGGGGATTAGAAAAAATTTTGACATTCAATGTCATGTTCCCGAATACTATAGTCATGATACCACTTCTAATCTTGATCGTGGCATCAATAGTGTTGAGGAATGGACGTCCAAAGATAACCGGGATGTGTGCACCAGGATTAGACACCAGTTCTGTGTCCAATATCACGAAATCAACCGGAAATACAAAAGAGTCTATTTGAACAAGGACGTCCTCTAACACCCCTTTAGGGTACTTCAAAGATCTGTCTGCCAATTACAAAGCGACTCGGGTGGGTTTGAGTTCACCCAACCCTAGCTGTTTATAGACTGAATATGGCTGGAAAATTCACGCTTGCTCCTAGATCGAGGAGTGCGTTATCTATCCTTTGATTCCCAATTCTACATGAGACAGTAGGTGTACTGGGGTCTTTGAGTTTTGGAGGCAATTCATTTTGAATGATCGCACTTGCTTGGCACGCGACATAAGCATGTTTCTTCACGCTTTTCCTCCTCTTGACCGTGCATAGATCTTTGAGATACTTTGCATAGGCCGGCACTTGCTTGATAGCATCTAGAAGTGGAAGGTTAATCTTGACTTGTTTAAACAATTCTAGAAACTCCTGATTCTTTGTCTCATTCTTGGGTTTCTTCAATCGTTGAGGATAATGTGCAGGAAAAGGGCATTTTGGTGGTTCATCCTCAACAGACTCCTTTCCAGACCTTTGCTCAACTTCTTCCTCTACTAACGGAGCTTCAATGTTTGCCTTTGTTGCCTCGTCATTAGTAGACGGCTCCTCTTCTTGAGTAGATGGTTGCTCAAGCTCGTTTTCCACCACTTCTTCCTCTTTGTACACTTCGGGTGTAGCCAGAGGCATGCTTTTTTCTATGATTCTTCCGCTTCTCAGTGTAGTCACGGCTTTAGCATGTTCTTGATTGTTAGGACCATTGTTATGTCCCTTGGGGTTCGGAAGTGGTTGGGCAAGGAATGTTCCTCCTGAACCCTCTTGCCGTGCATCTATCCTTTCTAACGTGGTAGACATTCTACTCATCATCTGTATGAGTTGCTGCGTTAGATTGGCATTAGCAAGTGGCTCTTCTTCTTGAACCTTCTTGTGTGGTGGCACATAGGTATTGGTCTGTGGTGCATTGGAGGATTGAGCTTGGTTGTAGTTATTGGTTCTGTTTTGATTCTATTGATGGGACGGCCTATTATTTTGCCCTTGATATTAATTGTTGTAGGGCTGCTGTTGATATTGATTTTGGGTCCCAGCATTATTTCTCCAATCAAAACCGGGTGATTCCATCTATTGCTACTTTGAAAGTTATTGTTGGAATTCCCCGCCCCTCAAAAACCGTGCATGGCATTCATTTCCATAGGGGCCTGCTCTTGAAAAATACGGCACATTGGGACAGTATTGAGTTGTATGTCCCAACATGTTGCATGTGCCGCATGGTTCCTCAGGCATCACCTGCCTCGAGCTCTCTCCTCGCATCCCCAGTTCTTCTACCTTCTTCGCCAGTTCTTCGTACTTGTTCATCAGATGATCTTCACTTTTCAATTGGTACAGACTCTTATTTTCCACACTCAATATTTGAGTTCGAGGTGTATCTTCAGAGTTAGACCATTCATGAGCATGTTCAGCTAACCACTCGAAATGAGCTTCAGCCTCTTCGGTGTTCTTTCAAAGGAATGGTCCAGAGCTCATAGTTTCGACCAGCTTTTTCGTTTCACCATTTAGTCCTTCATAGAAGTGACTGATGGTACGCCATTTCTCATAACCATGGTGGGGACATGATAGAAGCAAATCTTTGAACCGCTCCCAAGTTTGGGTAAAAGTTTCATTGCTCCTCTGCTTGTATGAACTTATTTGGCTTTTTAGCTCTGTGGTCATGCGAGGTGGAAAGAATTTCTTCAAAAACGCAGTGTTCATCGCATACCATGTGAAGATTGAATTTGGTTTCAGGGTGAGTAACCATGCCTTTGCTTTATCCTTCAAGGTGAAGGGAAATAACATTAAGCGTGTCACATCTACAGGATAAGTTTGGGAGAATGTTTTACAAACATCCTCGAAATCCTTAACGTGTAGATATGCCTTCTCGCTTTCCATCCCGTGAAATGTTGGGAGGAGTTGAATCATCCCATTGTGAAATTGAAATTCGCCAGCATGTGGGGGAATGAGAATACAAGAAGGAGTAGGTGCGTGTTCTGGTTGCATGAGACCGCACAACGGCCGCAGTGAATCATCAACTGGTACCACAACATTTTCACCATGTTCACTTTGATCGTCATCCATTGATTCAGTTGGAGTGGTGACAGGGTTACTAGAACTGGAAGAATTCGATGAATATAGAGGATTTCTGAAAATTCCGTAGACGAAACTATCGGACATAAATGAGAGAACCTAAGAAGATTGAAAACCTAGAGAACTCAAAGAAAAAGGAAAACATAAATAGATCAGGAAAGATTGAGGTAATCTAAGGAATTGATCGTCGCCCTCCCCAGCAACGGCGCCAAAAACTTGACAGGACTATTTTTCTTTGTGCGCTTGTGTGCTATATACCCAAGTGTAGGTAGACGTGCAAGTAGTAACTGGTAAGACCAGGTCGATCCCACAGGGAATGATGAGAATTAAATCACTTAGATTAGACTTTAAAAGAAAAGAAAAAATTCAATATTTTAAGAAAAGTGTAGAACACAAAGTTCTACAATTAACAACTACTAAACTTAAAAACAACTAAATTAAATTAACTATTGATTAACTATTTAACTAAAGGAGATTTGAAAACGGTTTTTCTTAATGAAAGAAAGTGTTGGGATCACGCAAATCCACTATGACTCAGCCATCCACCATGCAAATGCAATTAAGCTCAACGGAGGGCAACTTCTATAGTATCCCGTACCTCTCTAAGGATATAGAATCAATAGTCCTTTCATGACCGGGACTATATCATCACAATTAAGTTCGAAATACACAAAGGTGGTTTAATTCAATAGTGAAGACTCGCACCTACAATGGTGTTAGCATTGAGGGTGGTTTGCAAAATATATTGAAAGAAAATGCCTTAAGGCTTAATGTTTAAAGACTGTTTTGACAAACTGAGCATTTGGTGACAGTTTGATAACGAATCAGTAAAGCAGAAAGTCTTGGAATACTGTATTAGATGTCCTCAAGAATCAGAGGTCTCGATCGATCGACGCGCTTTCGATCGATCTAACTTCTTCATCTCTCGATCGATCGAAATATCTTCGATCGCTCGAATGTGTCTCTGGTCCGATTGATCGAACTATATTCGATCGATCGAACACAGGAATAAAAATACTGCATGGCAGAAGCCTGAAATCATGGTTTCATCGCGATTTCCTAACCCCGGACTACTCAGACATGATCTGGGAAGGCTCAGATTTATTTTTAACGTAAAAGTTCATTAAAGTCATGTTTGTTTGCGAGTTTTTCATGAAAACTATGAAAATCAATGATTTTAACTCATCTAGCATGTAATACTACGATATTAAAGATTATACTACGAATAACTACTTGCAGAATGTAAACAAAATAAAATGAAGTTACCTGGAGAAGAGCAACTACTATTAAACCTTACGAAATCCAAGCTACAATGGAAAATCCTTTAGAAAAACCTACAAAATAAGATAAACTCTCTACTCTCTATGGAAAACTGATGAAAACAAAGTATGGACGTCCCCATTGGACGTAAACAAAACGATTATATATAGCCTAAACCTCCTGCTAGGGTTAAAAACCCGTTTCCGCTGCGTGCTCGTATAATCTGATAAACGGCATGTTCGATCGATTGAAACACTCTCGATCGATTGAAACTCCAGAAACTGCGATCGCTTGAACTCAACTCGATCGATCGAAACGTCGATCGCTCAAATCGTGTTCGATCGCTCGAACCCTGTATTCCAGCTTTGAGTTGTCTTCATCTGGACTAAGCACTTCCTTTTATCAACATTTTTCAATCTTGTACACAGGAGCAGTAATCTGCACAAATAATCACTAAAACAATACCACTTATCATAGTTTAATCAATTTGTGCAAAAACTGATATTGTAATTCAAACTGCAGATAAACAGGGGAATTGTAGACTTTTCTAGTGTATTTTCCTCTTTTAGCATGGTTGTATTTTACAAATACTCCCTCTTGTCAGGCACAGTTGGTAAAATAATTGGAAAAGAAAAGAAAAGGAAATTGAGGCAGGAGAACTCACCATGTGAGAGATGCTGTACAACCAACTCTGGAAGATCTCGGGAGACATGTTTTCACATGCCTCCACTTGGCTGGGGAGCAGACTGGGCTTCACCCGCTCCCTGATCTTGGCCGAGGCAGCTATCGGTGCCATACCCGGCACCCCCGCTCGGGGGGCAGTCTTTTCAACCACTACCACATGGGGCGTTGAGGTCCCCAGGGCTCCGGGCGGTTTGTTACTTCGTGCTGGAGCCGCCTCAGAGGGCACTCACTACCCGGGGTCTTGGCAACAGGCCTTTTCCCTTGTGCCATCGCCATCCGGGCGGCGGTAGCAGCAGCTATAGTAGCCTACCTCTCCCTTAATTGCTCCATATTTCTCTTCAGAGCCATCTCTGCAAAAGAAGAAAATTGAACAGTTAACAACAAATGAAGAAGAAGGGGAAGGAATACCGTGGGAGATGGCAGAGTTTGAGCACTTATCAGGAAGAATTGGAGGGAATACCGAAGCTTCGGTGGGCTAAGCTGGGTCGTCAGTAGCCCGGAAGTCGCCGGTCCAAGTCAACACGTTCCAGATGTTTATCGGCCAGTCTGCCAAACTCCTGATCCTGGCCTGGCACTCATCGGGAATGCTCGGTGGACTGGTTGATCCTGCTGTAAAGCAAAGTGAAAAGTGGTTAGTCTTAGAAACTAGAGCAAAGCAAAGAAGAAAGCAAAAAAGTTAGCCGAACGGGCTTACCCCTCATCTCTCCCGCCCAAGAAGTCCTCATCTAGATTCCGGGGGCCCGTTCGCAGAGCCCGAGGATGGACACTTGGAAGAACCTGTTCTTCTACCCTTTGTTGTTGCTCGGGTAGTTGACTAAGATCATCCTCCCCTGGTGAGCTCCGAGAGAAAAGAGCCTGGTTTCTCCATGTACATGGAATGGTCGGTGCGTCCAGAGGAACTCCTGGACAGAGAGTTCATATCCGAAGACCTAGGGCCACAAAGAGATGGACCCCATTAAGAACCTCCAACCGTTCGAGGCCAACTGGCCCGGGGCAATCCCTATGTATATCAAGACGTTCCGAGCGACCAGATGGAGGGGATACGAAACCCAGCCATGAGGATGTCCTCATATAGGGTAGTGAAACCCCGCTGGTAGATTTGGGCCCCCCTGACGTTCACGGCCAAGGAGCAGTGGTCGGGAAGGCCATACCTATCCCTAATGTGCCCGAGATCATTAGTGCACAAGGTGGGTGGGATGAATTCACTGGAGAAGGCTACCTCAGGGTCGGGTTCCCCTGGTGTTTCATCACCTGAACCCCAGGAAACGAAAGCAACAGGGGCTTCCTAGTCCAATTCATCATCGGAGAGATGGATCGGGATTGTACCCTCACTTTGGTGGTCAGAAGGGGAAGCAGATGGCGGATCTAGGCTGGTGTCAGGAGATCCCGATTGGTACATCTCATCCTCTGACCGGGAAGCAGAATCAAAGCCAGAATGTTCCATTTCTGGTACTCGTACGGTATAATGGAAAAGCAGGTTACGACCTAAGTATAGGTCAGGAACCCCGAGTCTGGTATACAAAGGGGGCAAGATCACTAACCTAAAGGGTAAAGAGTAAATGGTACTTAACCTAAGGTGACACTATCTCAAGACTACCCCAAAAATTCCCACTCGGTTCAGCTGCCCTAAGGTGCCTCTTGACTTGAAGAAAGAATAGAACCTAAGGAAGAAAAAAATCCCAACTCCCGTTCTAACCCAAGTGGGTTCGCTCTCTCCAGGCTCGCTCAGAAAAAAAGAGAAGGAAAAGAGTGAAGAACTGAAGCTAGAAAGGAAAGACTTACAAAGTTTAGTGTAGAAAAGGGCTCGGGAATCTTGATCGGGAATTTGCTCGCTCTCAAACTGCTCGGGAATATATGTCTTTGCAGCAAAGAGTTGAAGAAATGAACAAGTGTTCCTTTATATAGGAACCACGGATGGTTTAGATCAAAATAGATCCAATGGCTCATATGCTTTCCCGCCCAAAGTGGTTGACAGTTATCATCTCGGGCACGCGAAGCATCGCCTCAAAAGGCGCGCGCATTAAATGCACGATGTGATGGTTCGGTTACCACGTAAATGGTCCGGTTACATCCACGCTGGCATCGTTTGATCCTGACTAGGCCAGTCACAAGCTGACATGTGGCACAGGTAGGACTCGGGCCCATAGGGTCACCGCTCGGTCCATAACCCGACTGACCACAATGACCGGTCCCACCCCGGGTAGAGTCCCGACCACTTACCGGACGATTCCTCAGAAGCAGTCTTAATTTTCAAATTTCATCTGATGGGACATCACATCAACTTTGAAAATGGGGGGCAGCTGATACACCCAGAAATATTCTGCTACAGTCAAACTTCCACGTCAGCAGCAAAGGACCCGGATTATCTGGAAAGGGAGCTGGTGGCCCACCGATCCCAAGGTTTTTCGAGTACAACCGCTCGGTATGCTCACACAGCCCGAGTCCTTTGCTACTGACGTGGAAGTTTCACAATCCTTTTCTCTTAAGATCCTAACATTTCTCTTAAGATCTTAACATTTCTCTGCTCAGATATAGATTGTGTTAGCTTGTGGACCTCAGACTCTGCTTCATCTGCTATTCTTTGTGATATTTGGTGTGTCTCACATTCTTCTATTCTCTCTACTAGAAGTTCATTTTTTTCATCCTTCTATTTAATGATTTTTCTCGCTGCTTCATTTTGCGTCAAGTCATGCACAACATATTCATCCTCAAGTTTCCGAATATGGGAAGCCATTTTTCGCATTTGTTCTTCCATCATAATATTAATCTCCTGAATCTTCTAAGTTCGGATCAGTCAATGCATTATCTTTCATATTGATTAACTCTATTTCTTTCAATTTCATTTTTTCATTTGTACTTCTTAACAATGAATTTTGCATTTTCATATCATCAACTTGTTTTTGCTTATGCTCCAGATTGTTTTTTTTCAACTTCTTGCTTTTCCTTTGTCATCATCTCTTGCAACAAGGTGAGTTTTGATAGGCACGTAGTTTCCTTAATTCTTATTCCATTCACATATTCTCCTGCTGAAACTTCTTCATATCACTCAATGCTTTGTTTTTCTTCTTGATTATCTCAATCATTTTCATCTCCTCTTCTTCAATTCTGAACTTCAATAAAGTATTCTCTATTCTCAAGTCAGCTTCTTCTATTTGTTTCTGCTCCATTGAATGTTCAGCATCAACATGTTTTTTCCCCTTATTCAATTTCTTCTTCAATGAAATGAGTGTTTCATACTGATCTTCATTACTATCATTCCACTAAATCTTGTTGAGAGAAGTAGTCGTGTAATCAACAGAACTATCATTATCAAAATAATCACCACAGGGTTCATGCTTATCTCCTGAGTAAGATTCTTTGGTATTACCCTTAACTTGATAATCAGTGCAAGCTTCTTTTCTTTCATTTCCATATGCATTACCATAAACTTTATCTCCATCTGCATCAGAACTATTACCATCATCTTTAACTCTAGAATTGTCATCCTCTTCATCAACTTCATCTCTATTTGCAGTATCTAGAATAAGTGTGTCTGACTCATTCTCACTTTCATTACATTCATCTTCATCAGAACCATAACCATCATCTTTAACACCACAATTGTCATCCCTTTCATTTGAGTTATATGTTTCCGGTGAAAGTGCAATCTCCAGAACAACTGTGTCTGACTCATTCTTAGTTTCTTCAAATTTTGCAGTAGCAATATTATCACCATAGTATGCGTACTCAGGCATTGTGATGGTGATGTTCTCTTTAACTATACATTATATGCATACAATATTATTATCATTAAGAATTACGAATGTTATGATTATGACTGACAAACTACTATTGTAAAATATTGGACATTATATGAAAAAAGGAATGTTATGTGAATTTTCATACAGCTACGATGTTAGGCTTATAGTGCTTGCATTAATTTCATTAAATTCAGAATGAAGGAACGCTATGTGAAATTTCACAGACCAATACAAGTATTCTTGTGAAATTTGACAGATGAATACAACTTTTCCTCTAAAATTTCACATAACTATTAAGAAAAAGTATTCATTTCACATTACTAATGTCATAAAACTATGCTAAACAGAAGAATAAGTTTCTTACGTGTTTTTCTTATGTGTCATAACTATTCACATGACTGACAAACTACTATTGTAAAATATTAGACGTTATATGAAACAAGGAATGTTATGTGAATTTTCACAAAGCTGCGATGTTAGGCTTATATTGCTTGCATTAATTTCATTAAATTCAGAATGAAGGAACGCTATGTGAAATTTCACAGACCAATACAAGTATTCTTGTGATATTTGACAGATGAATACAACTTTTCCTCTGAAATTTCACATAACTATTAAGAAAAAGTATTCATTTCACATTACTCAGAATGTCATAAAGCTATGCTAAATTGAAGAATAAGTTTCTTATGTATTTTTCTTCTAGTTGATATAGATCTACTTGCTTCATAGTCTTTCTCAATTTAACCAAGTCCCACTTCTGAAATCGTGGAATTTGCTTTGGAAATGATGGTTGCAATATTTTTGTGTGCTCACATAGCCAGTACTAGTACATATAGAAATAAGTAAAATTAATAATCTGAGTGTTATTTGTAAGAAAAAATAACAATATGAAAAGTACAAAAATAGATAATTATATGTTACCTGTAGTGCAATACTACACCCAGACACCTTGTTTTCAGTTCCTTTTGTTTTATATACTGATTTCATTATTGTTTCAGCTATTTTCTCAGACCATGAATAGCTCGCCATTGCATCTATATCTTCATTGTAATTGAAAAATCCCCACTTCAGTGTGTTCCCGGATGTTGCAAAAAAAAAAAAAAAAAAACAAACACAGACCAATAAGCAGAGCAATCAAATGACATCCTTCATAGCCGTGTTAGTATTCTTCTTAATAGCTTTTACCATTGCTGCTTTGATGTTTTTGGTATATGGCCTGCTCACATCTTTGGATCGCCGCTTGACAAATGTAGTTAATATCTTTTCTGTGTATATATAGTACATTGTGCCAGATACTGATGGTATTCCAAAGAGTAGGGAGATATCGGCACTACTGAGAGTTATATACTTATTACCAATTTTAAACATCTTCTTTGTTGGTTTGTATTTTCCTACCAACTTTGTTGTCACATCATCAAATTTTCTAAGCCGCTTAATGTCAATTTTCATGAAACTATGTATGAGCTCATAGAATGGATTCCTCTTGCGTATGGTAATATGTTGTTTACTCAGTTTAAGAGCTTTCACAACATTTGCAAAACCAACCATTGTGCAACGTGATTTTGGAGTTGGCTGGGATACTTTTTCCTTTTTACCCTGTGGATGAATCGGTCCAGCTTTTGCAATTGCTGCTAGCATTAAAGACAAAAACAATCATAAATGACTATCCAGCACTGTATATAACATGAATATAAACATAAACTTTAATATAAAGTCTTTTATATCAATTTCAAGTTCATGATGTTAATGCAAGTCTTATTCAACAACCAAAACCATAAGTAACATTAATAAAAAATTTTGATCATAAATTTCACATAAATGTGTTATGTGAAATTATTAATAACTATATGGTTTCATTTGGATTATAAATTTCACATAGAAACAATAAATTCATGCAGTGGTTATGTCAAATTTTAGACTATTGTAAAAAACATAATACTTCTGAATGCAAAAGTGAAGCTTTACATAATTACTAAGAATAATTTTGGATGTGATGTTCACCACATTAGTAAAATATTTTGATCATAAATTTCACATAAATATTTTATGTGAAATTATAAATAACTATATGGTTTCTTTTGGATAATAAATTTCACATAGAAACTATAAAATTCATACAGTGGTTATTGTCAAAACCATAATACTTCTGAATGCGAAAGTGAAGCTTTACATAATTACTAAGAAGAATTTTGGATGTGATGTTCACATATCTAACTTAACAGTACCAATTGCTATATGAGTAATGTGAAATTTGACACATTGAATATAGAATTCATAAACTTTTTATGTGAAATTTCAGATTAATATCAAAATTCGTAACTATTATCAAGCATTATGTGTTCACAATTGTGGAATAAAAGCATTTTGTTGACAGCAGCAGTGTGAAATTTCAGATAGTCTTGATTAAATTGATAAATGTCTACTAACAAAATTTCACATAACAATGTGAAATTTAATGTTATTTGTCAACACATGTCATGACAAATTTCACAGAGTCTAACTTGGATTACTGAATGTACTTTGTGTATGAATTTCACATGAATCATATATGCAGTTGAAAATTAGGTTTTGTTACACATCATATATGCAGCTGAAAAATTTGAACATAAGTTTCTTTTGAGCAGCATTGCAAAATTTCACATAATAGCCAAAAAATGAATCGAACATAACAAATTCAAATAAATGTGTGAAAAGAAGTTTCATACGATCTTCCTTGCAACGTGATCTTGATGTTGTCTGTAAAAGTTTTTCCTTTTTACCCTGTGCACAACTTGTCCCAATTTTTGCAATTGCTGATAGAATCAAAGACAAGAAAAAAAAAATATAAATATCTATGCATTAATGGAAACAACATGAGTATAAACATAAAACTTAAATATCAAAGTCTTTGATATGAATTTCAAGTTCTTGATGCTACTGTAACAATCTCTCATATGAATATAAAAGTCTTTCATATGAATTTTAAGTTGTCAAAAGAATTGTTGAAGATATCATGCAATTCAAAATTAAGGTTTGAAATATATTCAGAGTAATGTGAAATTTCAGATGGTCTTGATTAAATTGATAAATGTCTACTAAGAAAATTTCACATAACAATGTGAAATTTAATGTTAATTGTGAACACACGAGATGACAAATTTCATAGACTCTAACTTGGATTACTGAATGTACTTTGTCTATGAATTTCACATCAATCATACATGCAACTGAAAATTAGGTTTTGTAACTGATTATGAGTCAAAATTATGGAACATAAGTTTCTTTAGAGCAGCAGTGTGAAATTTCAGATAATAGCCAAAAATGAATCTAACATAACAAATTCAAATAAATGTGTGAAAAGAAGTTTCATACGGTCTTCCTTGCAACGTGATTTTGACGTTGTCTGTGGAAGTTTTTCCTTTGTACACTGTGCACATCTTGGTCCAGTTTTTGCAATTGCTGATAGCATGAAAGACAAATTTTTTTTATAAATAACTATCCATTAATGTATACAACATGAGTTTAAACATAAAACTTTAATATAAAAGTCTTTCATCAGTCTTTCACATGAATATAAAAGTCTATCATATCAATTTCAAGTTGTCAAAAGATTTTGAATACAGTCTTTGTTGCATTGATAAATGTTTAATGAGGAAAAAAAATGAAATCCACTTGTCAAAAGAAATTTAACATGGTCTTCCTTTCTATTGATAAATGTGTAACGACAAAATTATCATTTCTTCACACCAGCTGTGTGAAATGTCACATAATAGCCAAAAACTCAAATGAGCATGTGAAAAAGATATTTCACACTATCTTCTTCACATTAATAAATGTCTAATGACAAATTTTCACATAACTACAGAAAAATTTGCTGAATAAGATATCATACAACTCAAAATTAAGGTTTGAAATATGCTCATAGCAATTTGCTATATGAGTGTTTTGAAATTTCACATAACAGCCAGAAAAATTCAAATCAAAGTCTGAAATGAATTTTCACACAGTTGGTGTGAAAAGAGATTTGATACGCTAAATGTCTAATGACAAAATTTAACATTACTACTGAAAAAAAATGTTGTATAAGATATCATAGAACTGGAAATTAGGTTCTGAAATATATTCAAAGTAATTGTTATATGACTGTTGTGAAATTTCATAATCGAAATATTTCATAATTGTGAAATATAATTGAATTGTCTTCACACCAGCTGTGTGAAATGTCACATAATAGCCAAAAATACTCAAAGGAGCATGTGAAAAAGATATTTCATACTATCTTCTTCACATTAATAAATGTCTAATGACAAATTTTCACATAACTACAGAAAAAAATGTTGAATAAGATATCATACAACTCAAAATTAAGGTTTGAAATATGTTCATAGCAATTTGCTATATAAGTGTTGTGAAATTTCACAATTGTGCAATACAATAGCATTTTCACAACATCAGCAGTGTGAAATTTCACTTAACAGCCAGAAAAATTCAAATCAACGTCTGAAATGAAATTTCACACAGCTGGTGTGAAAAGAGATTTTATACACTAAATGTCTATTGACAAAGTTTAACATAACTACTAAAAAAAATGTTGTATAAGATGTCATAGAACTGGAAATTAGGTTCTGAAATATATTCATAGTAATTGCTATATGACTGTTGTGAAATTTCACAATCGAAATATTTCACAATTCTGAAATATAATAGAATTTTCTTCACACCAGTTGTGTGAAATTTCACATAATAGCAAAAAAATAAAAATAAAAATGAGCATGTGAAAAAGATATTTCATACTGTCTTCTTCACATTAATAAATGTATAATGACAAAATTTCACATAACTACTGAAAAAATTGTTGAATAAGATATCATACAACTCAAAATTAAGGTTTGAAATATATTCATAGCAATTTGCTGTATGAGTGTTGTGAAATTTCACAATCGTGGAATACAATAGCATTTTCACAACACTAGCAGTGTGAAATTTCACATAATAGCCAGAAAAATTCATATCAACATTTGAAAAGAAATTTCATATGGTTTTATTAGTATTGATATATGTCTAATCACAAAATTCACAGAACTACTGAAAAATTTGTTGGATAACATATCATATAACTCAAAATTAGGGTTTGAAATATATTCATAGCAATTTCAGAATTTCCTATATGAGTATTGTGAAATTTTACATTCAAAATATAAAACTCATACAGTCACTATGTCAAATTTAAGATTATTGTCAAAAACATGCACAGAGATCTGAATACATTGTCAATCCTGAATAAGCTCTTCGAGAGATCAAGCTTGATTTTGCTCGTTATGTCCTAAAATACATTGCAATACTAAAAATAATTTCTCGATGTCACGCGTATGATAATAATTTGTGCAATTATGTGAATGTGTTGTGAATGTACTATGAAAAAGTAGGGTTTAATTCAAACTAGTTTTGAATACATGAAATTTAGGAAAACTTGACAGATATTCAACAATTTTGTTTACCTTTTCTTCCCATTTTTTACCCGAACAACACAATCGAAGAGTATGCAAAGGTTATGATCTACTACCAGAACATCAAATCGTAAAGATCGAGCAATGAAAAACTAGGGCTTTTCATTCAAACAGTTTCTGAATTCTGTTCGAGAGCTTAGATCCAAAAGTTTTGTATTTTTTTTAATATCGTGCAATGACTTATAAGATATTTAACGACGCGCGAGGGGAAAATTTGTCCAAGTAAAAGATAATGGAGTTGATTGGAAAATGTTTTATTGACTGAACTAAAAAAAGAAAAAGTATAGCAGTAAGGACTTTCGAGTAAATCTCCCATAAAACTATAAGCACTTTCCTTTTTTTTTTTTTTTTTTTTTATGTTGGAATAAATATTATTATACTACTTTTATATTAACTTAATGTTTAAGTAGGCCGTCATTACTTCTTGTAATTGCACATTGCCCTTTTGTGTGTGACCCCTTAGTTTCATATTAATCTGGTAGTAGGGACTAATACTTATAAAGTATTCCATTTAGAAACCCTTCTAATTATTTTTGAATTAGAACACTTTCTAATTCTCTCTTATAGGAAATAATTAATATTAATACTTATTATTTCCCAGCATCTACTAGTTATAAGTGACACCTAGCTGTATATCATGATGCACCATAGTTTGAAAATAGTGAACCTTTCTGTTAATAGTTACCATACAATTCAATCCTTCTATCACACAATGTCCCAATTAAATCTTTTGGGTAATGAATATATTTATCAAACTCATATTTAAATAAATGTTCTCAATCGAATTGATATTACTCTGTCCAGTGAAATTAGAAAACTCTTTTCTAATTGTCACCCTGCCTTGGACAATGAACTTAAGTTGAGTTATCTTAGAAGATCACATAGGACATTCTCTCTCTTACTTGAGAGTGATAGATTCCTTGTTGTACATTCATATGGCTCTATGTGTAACTCATCACACCCAACAATACATGAATATGCCTCTGATGAAAACATAAACACTGCGCATTGTTAAAGTGTGACAACCTACACATAAAGCAACCATGATGTCTTAGGTCAAAGGATCACTTGTACTACTGTAACTAATAACAACCACTTGGTAGATAAGCAAAACTCTATTTTGATGTTCTTAACAATTGATCATGTTTAGTGAACTTGTTCTCAAAAAAGCACTCACATGTCAGCTCTAGTGTCTCTACACTGATGACTTTAGACTAGTCATATTTTATTTTATTAAATAAAATAAACATGGCATGTGTTAGTCTAATCGGATTATTAAATGCCCAATTTAATAATCCTACGACTAAGAACATTTTAAGAATAAAGTTATCGAGTAGTATAAGGTCATGTTTTTGAACTTTTTAAGTACGTATCTTCTCAACTTTAATTCTATGGACTTATCATGAAGATTAAACAATAGTAATTATCATGATAAATAGTAAACTTGCCCTTTGATAATTAATAAGACTGTTAATGAATGTAATATTCCTAAAACACTCTTTTAACAATTGGCTTTTAAGGCATATTACTAACAATCTTCTACTTGCACTAAAGCCAATGGATTTTGAATCTTATACTCATCTACAAAAGATGGCAATCCAAATGCTACTGTAACAAGGAATTATTAAGTGGACTACTCAATATCTATTAATACCATTTTCTAATTGACACATCACATCTCCCACTAATTACTCTTAATCACGTGGAGATAAGAACTGACCCTGATTAGAGATACTTGTGGTGGAGCCTGTTATAATGTCTCACATACAACAGTTTTCCAACTAGCAATACCCTTACCTAGGTAACCATTACCTTGAAGTGAATTGTCTAACATCCACATCAAACTGAAAATCTTAAAATCAAAACTCTAGTTCTCCTACTCCATTAGAGGAACAATCCCTTAGTACCTCTTAGGTACTCAATGATGTTCTTTATTAAGATCTAGTGCTCTCTGTTTGGATTTGACTAATATCTCCTTGTAACTCTTTACAACATTACTAATATCATGTCAACATTGCATAAAGCTCCCACTGTAAAGGCATACGATATCTAGCTTATACAGTCTCTCTCTGGTGTCTTAGGACTCTTGTCCTATAGAGAGGAATTCTATACTTGAAGGTCAACATCCTTTCCTTTGGAATCCTATATGTTGAACCCCTTCAATAGTTTGTCTATGTACACGGAATGGGATAAACCAAGCAACCTTTTAGATCTATCTTTATAGATCTTTATATCCAATATATTGGGTGCTTTTCCCAAATCTATCATGGATAGGATTTGTGAATTAGAGTTGGACCAATAATGATCATTCCTACATCATTCATAATTAGTATAATGTTATTGATAAAAAATAAGAATGTAGCTACTCTCCCACTAACCTTTTAGTATACACAAGGCTCATCCATATTTTGATGGAAATCAAACTCTTTGATTATCTTCATCAAACTGGATGTTCCAACTTCGAGATGCCTACTCTAGTCCATAAATGGATCTCTATAGCTTGCACACTTTGTGGCCTTTACCACGATGTAAATCCTTCTGGCTACTTTATACCATTGTCCTCCTTAACCATTGAGGAATACGGTCTTTACATCTATTTGACATATCTTCATAGTCATAGCATGCTTATGGATTTTAGCATAGCCATTGGCAAAAGGTTTTCTCATAGTCAATTTATTGTCTTTGTTTGCTTCCTTTTTGCCATTAGCCTAGCTTTGTAGGTCTCTACCTTTCCATCCGAGTCTTTCTTCCTTTTATAGAACCCTTTATAGCCAATTAGGTACAATACCTTGAGGCGAGTCCACCAAAGTCCAGATTTGGTAGTAGTACGTATAATCCATCTCTGAATCATGACTTCTTGTCACCTACTCGAATCGATGTCTAACATCGCCTCTTCGTAGTTAATGGAATCACTCTTTTCATCATTGTCTCCACGATGAAAGAGTTCCTAGTCACCTTCATGAAGATTCAAATATCTTTTGTTAGGTACACGAGTCCTACAGGGTCTACAAGGAGGTTGTGCAGTATAAGGTTTTCTTGTAATAAGGTCTGGGAACATTTCCTATGGTTAGTCAATGTTGATTTGTGGTTATGAGGACACTTTATCCTTTTCCCAAGGCCCTTGTCTTGATCAAACTCTACTTCAAGATATTTGGCAAACTTGCTAAGAAACACATTTGTTTGCTTCGGGAATAATCACAAGCCAAAGACTGCCTTAGGTAACCATCAAATCTACATTTTACCAACCTTGATTCCAATTTGTCCACCTATTGTATCTTCACATAAGTTGGATAATCCAAAATCTTAACGTACTTAAGACTAGGTTTCTTCCTATACCATATCTCATGTGGTGTTTTAGGATAGATTTGGATGATATCTGATTAATATATATGTTGCAATTCGTAGGGCATATATCCAAAAGGATATAATTACATCTGTTGAACTCACAGTGCACCATATCTAATAAAGTACGATTTTTCCTTTCCGACACCCCATCTTCTTGTGGTGTTCCAAGAGGAGTCCACTAAGATAAAATACCATTTTCACTTGAGATGATCTTTGAATTTATTGCTTAAGTATTTACCTCATCGATCTTATCATATGACCTTAATACTTTTACCCGTCTGCTTTTCTTTTTCATTTTTGAATTCCGTGAACCTTTCAAAAGACTCAGATGTATATTTCAACAAATATGCATACCCTAACCATGAGTGATCATTGGTGAAGGTTGTGAAGTAGCAAAAATCATCTCCAACAATTAAATTTAAAGATTCACACTTGTCAGTGTGAATTACTCCTAATATATCGAAAACACTTTTTCTATGTCCAATAAAGGATGATTTGGTCATCTTTCCCATGAGATGGGATTCACAAGTTGGATGAGCTTCATAAGCAAGTGAACCAAAATGTCCATCTGTAGTCAATTCATTAATCCTTTCATCACTAATATGACCTAATCTTAGATGCCACATATACGTAGGGTTAAATTAATCTCTCAATTTCTTTGGTCTTTTATCTTACTCTGTTCAATATAATAAAAAACCACCATCCTAATTTAAGAAATAAAGATCATTCAAGTTTATGCTCATACTAATCAAATCACTATTTGAAAAATGAAAAATTAATGTTTTGTAAAACACCATTTTAAAAATTTTCTTTTCACTAATTGATTTCAGTCTAACTTGATAATTTGTCAATTCCAAACTATTCCAGACAGTAAGACCAATAATGGGCCCCAACAATTAATGTAGCAACTCTTGCTTCATTTCCCACTTGATGGGTAATCTTTTATTTTACTTGGTCTTATACTTCTTTTAGTTCTTGCATCATTAATGCAATTGTGTGAACTAGAATTAGTATCATATACCGAAATTGAAGTAGAACTAACAAACAAGCTAGTTTTTCAAAGAGAGCAGATTAGACATCCCTTCTGAAGGTTTGTCTCTTAAAAAGCAGTTCTTTTCTAATGCCATATTTAAATCGCAACAAAAACATTTACAATTTACTTGTGTGTGGGTGAGCTTGCCTTTTCTTGATTCCACATTATGTCTACATTTAGATTTCTTCCCCTTCTCATTCATTTCATAACGTTTTTGTTTAGACTTGGAAGTTTTGACTAACATGGGTGGAATTATTTGTCTTTCCTATAGTCTCTTTGACTATACAACTCCAAGTTCCTTACAACTCTTGTAGGTGAATTAGAATTGCATATGAACTTCTGATCTCATCGAATTGCTTCTAAAACTCCTTTGCTCATAGATACCAAGAAGTGGTATTTTGCCAAATAGTCATCATATGTCCATTTTCTCGAAATGGTCTTCTCTTCATTATAAGTAATTTTTGAACCCTTCCTAAAATTTATAAATATATAAGATATAGGCAGTCATTTCACTTTTGAGAACCATTCTCAAAATTTCTTAGCCAATCATTAAAGTTTGGCCCAGTCAACGATTTTTCAAGATATAAAAAAGGGTCATATGATGATATACATAAAAGAAATAACAGACAATAAATAAATTAACTATTAATTTTATTAACCATTATATATTTGGGTATTTAGATTACAATGGTGCTCCCATTATTCTTTTCAAATTCTTCATCTCTTAAAAGGAATTCGTGAATCTCTATATGAAAGATTTCTAGCGGGGATTGGGATCCTACCAAAACTAGCACAACCTCATATAATAGTTTCTTGGCCATTCAAACTTTGATAAGAAGGCAATTCTTACCTATTGCTTCTCAAGCAAATTCCAACCATCCTTTAGCCTTTAAAATTATGAACCTCACATAATAGTTTCTAGGTCCATATATTTTAGTTAAGTTAAACCCGTCATTCATACAAGTATGAGTTACTAATGAGACCCTCACATAATAGTTTCTTGGATCCCACCAGCCCTTCTCCTCATAATATCATATATTTAAATAAGATGAGTGAATTTTCTTAGAATGAGCAGCCCCTACATATCTGTATCTGTCCAACCCAAATAAGAAAATCCAGTCACCTATAATGGCAAAAGGCAGCGATAAGACATTCATAATGTCTCTTCATTTACAACTTAGTATCATTGCAAGAAGAGAATTTTATGGTCTCATCAATTGACATGCATTACATACATAAAATAAATATTGCACCATATATAGTTTAAAATCAGAAAAGAATTTAAACAATTTTAAATATGGACATATAAACTATCTATGGAAAAACCGCCCCTAGCAACTATCACATAAAAGGAACTTGGATGATTATGAACTTTTAAAGTGATTCAACTTGAGCCTTTAAGTTAAATCTAGGTCTATGGTGTTGTAATCATTATTCAACATCACATGCTTTTAAGCTCTAAGCTTGAACAATAATAAATACTCTTCATACTTTCCATGGACACTTTGTCTTCTCTAAGTAGGTTCCATCTTCTTCTTCCTTGTAGTCTTCTCATTTGTTTCTTTAAACCTAATTTTACATGGCTTTAAAAAAAAAACCTTGAATCATAATCAAGGGGGAAGTACATAGAAGGGAGATAGAAATTACATCAAGAAGGAGGGAGGAAGGCATGCAAGCCCCATTTAAAAATTACAAACCCAAAACAATAAATATATGCAATCACAATGAATTAATAAACCAATCACAGCTCAATTGTTTGGTCTAGTCCTTAATCATCCTTTTCATCCATTCACATCATATGTAAATAAAAGGAAATATAATAAAAAATTTTGTTATAGTTGTAGCATGAATCTTGAGTTCAATTCTAATCCAATTAGAATTTGCTTTAATTTAAAAACCATCCTATTATACATTAAAATGCATATTAGAGGGTCTAAATGTTCGAATTTAGGGTATGAGCCTTGCTCAGAACGCCATTTCTAATTGAATATGGGTGTTCTGACGTAAAAATTTGAAATTCAGATCTAACTCGTATTCTCTAGCGAACTGCGAACTATTTCGCTTAACCGATCGTGACCAAGTTCCAAACATGTCACAAAAAATATGTATAACTTATATATATATATATATTAAAATTGGCATTTACATGTTTATATCTTATATAGATACTATATACTAATGTAGAGAATATTAAACCCTTTGTTCATCATTTGAACAAAAGCCCTAGTATCTTCAAATAAAGAAATTCCCAAAATTCAAATTTATTCAAACTAAATTTATACTACAACAACAATTACAGTATTTTATAATAATCATAGAAAGGCTCTGATGCCACTGAAAGAAAATCATACGAAACCCTTAAATGTTTGCGCATCGGAAAACAAAAATTTAAACGGTTTCCTAAAACCCATGACCAAGCCAATGATGTATATAAAATACATAAAACATCCATAGGTGGTTAATAGAATAGTTACTCTGGTAGCGTGCTTTACAAAACCTTTAGATCTTTATTCGCTCTGCCTCCTTTTGGTATCCTCGTATAAAGTTTACTTAAATCGTCCAAGTATCTGATCTCTAAGTGTATCCACACGAGCAAATCACGAACTAGAAGAAGACTTGAATATTCTTCAACTATTGAAAAAGATGAAGGTCACCATTGGTGACCGTACGACCTTTTTGGTCTATGGGGCTTGGGTATGCTAGCATCGAATTAAATCATACTGTTACATTTTCTTTTATAATAAAACTATAAGGGCATGTTTGGTAGACTGGAATGAACCTTGGAATGGAATGGTCATTTCTAAGTTTATTCCATTATTATGTTTGGCAAGACAAAATATGGTGGAATGGGCATTCCTTATGGAATACGTATTCCCACTTAAGTAGGAATAGTCATTCCTTATCAAAACCCAAGGAATACTCATTCCATTCCTAAAGGGAATGGACTATTTCCTTTAAAAAAAAAAAACACGATCATGACGTTCCCCTCCCTCAAGATCGTGAGTACTCTGCAATCTCCATCTCATACCTCTGTGCAAGATCGTCAACACAAGTCAGTCCTCTCTCTCTCTCTATATAATATTTCTCTGTGTCTATATTTTTTGCGTTTTTCTCTGTGGAATGTTCACACATAAAGAAAGACATGAAAATTGAAAAAAAAAATCATTCGTGGTGTTGAATGAAAGACAAGTCATGGTGATCCCATTGTTTTGTACTATGTCCACGTTACCTACGAAATTATTATTGATCAATTAAAGACTTGTCCTTTTTGCTTTTTTTTGAATTATCTTCAATTGATTTAGATGGTATTTTTGTGCATCAGAGGGATGCTTAGGGGTATTAAATATTTTTGACAAGTTTAAGCTGAGTCTATGATTTGAACCAGTGTCAAAAATTGTGTGAGCGTAGTAGTGCTCTTTGTATATATAATCTCAACACATTTGTTTTGGTATATGAAACTTATCATTGTAGTCGTGCTCTTTGTAGAAAGTTTAGGTATATGAAAGTTATCACTTCTAGGCCTATTTTCTTCCAAATTTCTATGAAACTTATCATTTTTAAGCCTAATTTCTTCTAATTTCTTTCTAATTTCAATGAAACTTAATATAGAGGCCTCATTTTTTCAGCCCCTTTAAAAATTCGCTTGAGGCCTCGGACAATTTTTGTGATCTCAAGGTCGGCCCTGATATAATTCTATCTTACACCAATATATATATATATATATATGTATATACAAGCACCCTGCTAAAACAGTTTAGAGTGGAAAAGCACAAATTCATGCTTGCTCCAATTAACAAGGCTACAACATCATATAAAGCATTAATTAATTATTTGGGGTCAGTCCAATCCAACCTCCATTAATCCACGGGGACTCCCTATATAAAGCATTAATTAATTATTTTTTTGCTTCCAAATGGAATCTATGAGTAATGATATCCTACCCAAATCCTAATCCCAAATGCCTATCCCAAATGAACGTGTGTGTAGGTCCTCTGAATAATTATTTGATGATTTTAAAGTGGTCCCAAATTCCCATCTCTTGTCTTACATTAATACTTTATTTCTGCATATATCTAATTTAGATCATTGAATTTAAACATGCAGTTATGTCTCACCTAAGTTTGGCCACAAGGAAATTGATGAGGAGGAGGAAAATAAACGCAATAACGTTGCATTGGTTGAATATAGTACATCTAGTAAATTGGTTTTTTCAATTACTTCTAAAGATTGTAGGAGAGCACGTGAGAAAACATTCCTTAAAATCAATATATGATAACAATTTCTACAAAAGAAGAGATACTATGTACCGATTAGTATATAAGAGTGATGTGACATGTATTGAGCAACTTAGAATGAATATTAAAACATTCAATACATTATGCTGTAAGCTACAAAACACTGGTCAACTAAGAGAAACAAAAAAACATGCTAATAGATGAACAAGTAGCAATATTTTTGCATATTTTAGCCCATCATGTTAAAAATCGGGTTATAAAACAAGAATTTTCTAGATCAGGAGAGACTATTAGTAGGCACTTTAAAGCTGTATTAAATGCTGTCATACGATTACAAGGAGAGTTACTTAAGAAGCCCGATCCAGTTCTTGCAAATTCCATGGATGATAGATGGAAATGGTTTAAGGTATATTATATTTTTTTTCGTTAAGTTTTCTTGAATCTTTCATAGAAAAGATCTTAACGTATTGTTTTATTTAAACATTAGAATTGTCTAGGAGCTTTAGACGGAACCTATGTCAAGGTAAAAGTGCCAATAGAAGATACAGCTAGGTATCGAACACGAAAGAATGAAATCGCCACTAATGTCCTAGGAGTATGCTCACAAGATATGCAGTTTATTTACGTGCTGCCGGGTTGGGAAGGGTCAGCTGCTGATGGCAGAGTGCTTCGAGATGCAGTTAGTAGACAGAATGGGTTAAGAGTCCCACATAGTAAGATACTAAAATACCTTTCATATGTCAATTAAAAAATTACATAATGTTTTAGATTGGAACAATTGCTTATACTAAGAATGTTAAATTATCTCTTGTAAAGGTTACTATTACCTTGTTGATGCTAGATATACAAATGGAGAGGGATTTCTTGCCCCATACAGAGGTCAAAGGTATCACTTAAATGATTGGAGGGAGGGACACCAGCCAACTACCCATGAAGAATTTTTCAACATGAAGCATTCAGCAGCTAGGAATGTGATAGAGAGATGTTTTGGGTTACTTAAGATGCGATGGGCAATTCTTAGGAGTCCTTCTTTCTACCCAATAAACACCCAAAATCGTATAATAATGGCATGTTGCCTTTTACACAATTTCATAAGAAAAGAAATGCCTCTCGATCCATTAGAAGAACAGATGGAAGCACATGACGTAGGTAATGAAGTACATGGTGATCTAATTACGACTGTGGAGGCATCAGATGCATGGAGTGCATTTAGAGAAAATTTGGCAATTCAAATGTTCAATGAGTGGAGGGCAAGTAGACAAGTCAGATAAAAATAGTTAGACTTCTTACGGTTGTTTTTTTTCTTCTTTTGTACATGATTAATTACTTATGGACGTATGTTATATACTAATCAATTATACAATTGTTGAATAGTTGAAATCAATTTTACAATTGATGTGTGTGTGTGTGGTTTTTTTTTTTTTCATTGTTGTTGTATTTGTATTTGTATTTGATTGTGCATATGACACGAATGGACTCATTAACAGTGGAAGATTGAGGACCGGGCAAAAATAAAAGGAAATGGACCAAATTTGAGGAGGACAAGCTTATTGAGGCCATGTTTAACGCGATTAGTAGCGGAAACCATAAGGCAGATAATGGTTTTAAGCCTGGGTTTTATAATGCTATAGAGACCGAATTGAATGTCAAGTTACTTGGAACAGGAATCAGGGCAAAACCACATATAGAATCAAGAGTTAAAACGCTAAAAAAAGATTTCAATGTTGTTTATGACATGTTATATGGGCCTAACACAAGTGGATTTGGTTGGGACAATGACAAGAAATGTGTAGTGGCAGAGGCATCTGTGTGGGAAGACTACATAAAGGTAACTACTAAATTTCAGTTGCATTACATATTCTATTTTT
The DNA here is from genome assembly GCA_033977485.1 of Hydrangea macrophylla. NCBI lineage: Eukaryota > Viridiplantae > Streptophyta > Magnoliopsida > Cornales > Hydrangeaceae > Hydrangea > Hydrangea macrophylla. Next base: position 104,827,329 of record CM066994.1, read on the forward strand.
CATAGAAATAAAATAATTTAAATATGAATTTGCAGAGTCACAAGGGTGCAGCTATGTTCAAAAATAGATCACTACCCCATTTTGAGGAACTTCTCATAATATTTGGAAAGGACCGAGCAACTGGTAGGAATGCTCAAACACCTGCAGATGTTGTGGAAGAGCTTGATAAGGAATATACAGATAACGAGCCTGATAATGCAAGTAATGGGTTAGATGATGTAGATGCATCATTCTCTATTGGTTCAACACAAATGGGACGAAATTCAGTCGAAGAATCTTGTAGCCAAAGAAGGAAAAGAAATCGTCGAAGCAGTGACAACTTACTAGAAGCAATAAAAGAGGCAGGAATCATAATGGGAACAGAGATGAGAGAGTCGACCAACAAATTGACTGAAGCACTTGGTTATGATGTAGCTGTCGCTGAAAAGAGGGTGAAGATTAACGAAGAACTATTGAAGATATCTGCTATTTCAATGTTTGAACGACACAAAGCAACTCTCAAAATTGCACGTGATCATGAAACAACTGATATTTTTTTCACTATTGCCGATGATGAGAAGGAAGAATGGGTGAAAGCATTGCTTAGGGGTGATATTTGAGCTTTTGGATATTTGTTAGTTTGAAAATAAAATTTGTTCTGAAGAACAACACTAGAATATTATTCTTTTTGCTATGTTTTTTTAACAAATAAGAATTCACTTGTTCTTTGGTTTACTTGTGCGTGATATTTGGTATTTGTAATGTATTGATAGTAAAGAAATTGTTTGGTGCAAAAAGTAGTGAATGGCTTACTGCAAAGAAACTCTTTGAAAGTTATTTAATTATTATTTAAAAAAATGTATATTGGGATATTTGATTGAAATTTAATTCCATTCTGGTAGTTAGTCTGTTTAAACCAAACACTGGAATGTAATCAAGCATTCCATTCCTGGACAGTTAGCCAAACAGAGGAATGTAATGACTATTGCTATTCCATTCCTGTTTCATTCCATTCCTGAGTCCATTTCATTCCTGCCTTATTCCATTCATGCCTACCAAACGTGCCATAAGTACTTTCCTAATCCAATTGGGAAACAATATTGATAAGAAGACATTTTTAAATCAAATATATATTTTCAATATTATTATACTACTTTTATATTAACAACTTAATGCTTAAGTAGGCCCTCACTATTTCTAATTACACATTGCCCTTTTGTGTATGACCCCTTAGGTTCATACTAATCTGGTAGTAGGGACTAACACTTATAAAGTATTCCAATTAGAACCCCTTCTAATTATTTTTGAATTAGAACACTTTCTAATTCTCTCTTATAGGAAATAATTAATATTACTATTTACTATTTCCCAGTTTCTACTAGTCATGAGTGACATCTAACAGCACATCATGATACAACCCAGACAGTCTGAAAATAGTGAATCTTTCCGTTAACAGTTACCGTACAATTCAATCCTTCTATCACACAATGTCCCAATTAAATCTTTTGGGCAATGAACATATTTATCAATCCCTGATTTAATTATATGATCTCAATCTAATTGATATTACTTTGTCTGGTAAAATTAGAAAACTCTTTTCTAATTGTCACCCTGCCTTGGCTAATGAAGTTAACTTGAGTTATATCTTAGAAGATCACATATGACATTCTCTCTCTCGCTTGAGAGTTACAGATTCCTTGTTGTACATTCATATGCATCTATGTGCAATTCATCACACTAAACAATACATGAATATGCTTCTGGTGAAAACATTAACACCATGCAATGTTAAAGTGTGACAACTTACACATAAGGCAACCATGATGTCTCAGGTAAACAATACATGAATATGTGCAATTCATCACACTAAACAATACATGAATATGCTTCTGGTGAAAACATTAACACCGTGCAATGTCAAAGTGTGACAACTTACACATAAGGCAACCATGATGTCTCAGGTCTATGGATCACTTATACTACTGTAACTAAGAACAACCACTTGATAGATAAGCAAAACTCTATTTTGATGTTCTTAACAGTTGATCACGTTTAGTGAACTTGTTCTCAAAAAAAAATTCACATGTCAATTCCATTGTCTCCACACCGATGACTTAAAACTAGTCATATTTTATTTGATTAAATAAAATAAACATGGCATGTGTTAGTCTTTATAACCGGATTATTAAATGTCCAATTTAATAATCCTACGACTAATAATATTTTAAGAATAAAATTACCGAGAAGTGTAAGGTCTCATTTCTCATCTCTTTAAGTATGCATTTTTTTTTTAATTCTACGGACTTACATGAAGATTAAACAACAATAATTATCATGATAAATAATAAACTTGCTCTTTGATAATTAATAAGATTGTTAATGAATGTAATATTCCTAAAATACTCTTCCAACAATTGGCTTTTAAGTTATATTACTAACAGGAATAGATAGATTAGGTGGAAAAAAAATTTTGGTTTTTTTTTCTCCCTCTGAATTTCTCTCTCTTCTCTTCTTTCACCTTCTGGTTCTACACAAATATCTCTCTTAATTAATGATTCATTGTAGATGCTCTAATCTTTGTAGCCAAATTGTCATTCTAATATGTCACTTATTTTGATGCACCCCAACGGATAAATAGACCATAAATATTAGTATTAACTAAAAAAAAAAAAAAGAAAAAATCAATGGTTGGAAACTTTGCTCCAAAGTTGGCTATCTTGTGTTTCTCCCCTCCATCGGTAACAAGTATAGGACCCCAAACTAGCTGGAGCAATTTTTGCTATTGCTTTCACTCCACCATTAGAGGATAATTTTTTATCCATGCTGTTTTGGCTAAAAATTAATTTGACCGGACGTGCCAGGGGCTTTGTACGAAGACCCAAACGTGTGACCAAAACTATCCCTAAGAGTTGTTTGAGATGGTTCGGGCGATGTTGGGAAGTAGGGATGACCCTTCCCTTGAGGTCCAATCACTCTGATGCGAGTAATTTGGTTGGGTGATGAAAATGAAATACAAAGAATAGATATTCAATCAAACGGGTAACAGCAAGTACCAAAGCTTTTGGAAAACATGGATTCATTGACCAAACAGTAGTACATTGAGTACTAAAACTACACACAAAAGCAAGCAATTGCTTTGAAATAAAACAAATGACATTGACTAAAAAATAAATACAAGATGTGGACACGAAGAAATCATAAACAGAATTAGGAAAAGATAAGGCAGTGAACGGTTTGGTATGTAGCCCGGGGGCTGTGTGGCTGTTGTGTAAGCAGCTTGAATGTTGCACAGCATTGTGTATATATAGGTGCTGAAAGTAACTTTTCCCTCCATGATCTCCCCACCAAGTTTGCCACTTTCTCATTTCAAATAACCACTACCCACTAAATTGGTAACTTCCCCTGGCCACTTCCCCACTAAGTTGGCCACTCCCCAAGCCATTAGCCATTATTAATTGCCACTTGTATAACACACAACCGGTCATAATATAAAAAATGTATTTTTTATATTAGGGTGTAAACATTGCCCCCCTGGTTCTTTGAAAATGAAATGTACATGTAATTTTTGAAGAACCATGTATACAACTCGACCGATTTTTGTGGTTATTATCGGCCTCGAAGACCGATTTTGTGGCCATGTGTATCCCGTTGATTGGAATGTGGGTCATTACCAGTACATCACCAAGTGGGACAGGTGAGATCGGCCTTGAGTAGACCGATTTTTATCTCTATATGTCTGATCGAATTTTTCAAATTGACAAAAATCATAAGACCGAATTTTTTTTTTTTTTTTTTTACCAACGCATGTCATACCACTTGCCTCGTTCTTGAACAGTAATCATCCCACTACTCCCACTTTCTTTACCACATGTCAATCTCTTGTCAATAACCAGAAATTATTTTAAGGCTCAACACAAGACCGATTTGCTCATATTGGTGAAGACCGATTTCTCCTTTAGTAACTGAATTCATATCCAAATTTGGTCAGTAATCTTTTTACCAACCCATGTCATGACAAAACAAAACATATCCAAATAAGACATCGGTCATCATGGGCCGGCCCACCATGATCAGCAATAAAACAAAAGAGTGCAACTTTACATGTTGAAATTCATTTCCTCGGGCTCATTTCCTCGGGCTTATTTCCTCGGGCTTAGCTTTTCACCTCGGGCCCACATCTGACATTTGATCATTAGTCTTGATTCTTTATATAAAATAGGACCACATGGTAGTGGTCTTGCATTTACCCTAATATCAACACGTAGGCTGCCATGCCACCACTTTGAAATCAAGAAAGCAACATCGTTGGGCCCACATCAATAATGCAATCCCTTTCCACACGGGAACAAGCAACAATGGCCATTCCCATATCGGTGAAGTGTCCGATAATCAGAATGTTTGAATTTTGGAGACTAATTTTTGCGTGAACCGACTTAATTCTTCATATCAGTCAAGCGGGGCAGTTGCATTAGATTAATTCATTGACCGAATTAGGAGTTATATTCGGTCATCAATAATTTTTCTTCTTCATAATAATACTGCCACAGGAAGAGCCACAGAACCAAAATTCGTTTTTGATGGGCTCCGCATAGCCAATGAAGATTTAAATTTACAAAAGCCAAATAATTTATTGGCTCCTTGTGTTTTTTGATAATAAGGCCAAAAAATTTGAACAACTCTTCGGCCATCATTTTTCTCCACGGGGGTTCATATTTAATAAATTTGGGGGCCGAATTGAAATTACTCGGCCTACGTGGAACTTGCCCCCCAACCGCCTTCTCGTCGTCGCCAACACTAGTGGGAGGAGTGTTAGCCGAAATTGAAATTATCGGCCTATCACTAATAATTATTTTTTTCGCCGTCTTGCCCCCCAATTGGTGGGTTAGACGGCGTAGAACCAAGATCTACGTCTTGATTTGTGGAAGTGCCATTGGCCACTTTTGGCCGTTTAAATTTTTCCGCGGTCTCTTGAAAAGTTGTTTCCACGTCCGCTACAAGGGATCTCCGTGTCTCTTCAAGTTGGAGAGAGAATTCCTTCTGATCACGGATTAATTCTTCAAGCTTGTGAATTATCACGTTGAAAATGTCACCCGAATCACTTGATAAGCGATTTTCCATCATCACTCGGTTGTCCCACCGGGCGTGCCAAATTGTTTTGGCTAAAAATTAATTTGACCGGGCGTGCCAGGGGCTTTGTACGAAGACCCAAACGTGTGACCAAAACTATCCCTAAGAGTTGTTTGAGATGGTTCGGGCGATGTTGGGAAGTAGGGATGACCCTTCCCTTGAGGTCCAATCACTCTGATGCGAGTAATTTGGTTGAGTGATGAAAATGAAATACAAAGAATAGATATTCAATCAAACGGGTAACAGCAAGTACCAAAGCTTTTGGAAAACATGGATTCATTGACCAAACAGTAGTACATTGAGTACTAAAACTACACACAAAAGCAAGCAATTGCTTTGAAATAAAACAAATGACATTGACTAAAAAATAAATACAAGATGTGGACAAGAAGAAATCATAAACAGAATTAGGAAAAGATAAGGCAGTGAACGGTTTGGTATGTAGCCCGGGGGCTGTGTGGCTGCTGTGTAAGCAGCTTGAATGTTGCACAGCATTGTGTATATATAGGTGCTGAAAGTAATTTTTCCCTCCATGATCTCCCCACCAAGTTTGCCACTTTCTCATTTCAAATAACCACTACCCACTAAATTGGTAACTTCCCCTGGCCACTTCCCCACTAAGTTGGCCACTCCCCAAGCCATTAGCCATTATTAATTGCCACTTGTATAACACACGACCGGTCATAATATAAAAAATGTATTTTTTATATTAGGGTGTAAACATTGCCCCCCTGGTTCTTTGAAAATGAAATGTACATGTAATTTTTGAAGAACCATGTATACAACTCGACCGATTTTTGTGGTTATTATCGGCCTCGAAGACCGATTTTGTGGCCATGTGATGTACTGGTAATGGCCCACATTCCAATCAACGGGATACACATGGCCACAAAATCGGTCTTCGAGGCCGATAATAACCACAAAAATCGGTCGAGTTGTATACATGGTTCTTCAAAAATTACATGTACATTTCATTTTCAAAGAACCAGGGGGGCAATGTTTACACCCTAATATAAAAAATACATTTTTTATATTATGACCGGTTGTGTGTTATACAAGTGGCAATTAATAATGGCTAATGGCTTGGGGAGTGGCCAACTTAGTGGGGAAGTGGCCAGGGGAAGTTACCAATTTAGTGGGTAGTGGTTATTTGAAATGAGAAAGTGGCAAACTTGGTGGGGAGATCATGGAGGGAAAAGTTACTTTCAGCACCTATATATACACAATGCTGTGCAACATTCAAGCTGCTTACACAACAGCCACACAGCCCCCGGGCTACATACCAAACCGTTCACTGCCTTATCTTTTCCTAATTCTGTTTATGATTTCTTCTTGTCCACATCTTGTATTTATTTTTTAGTCAATGTCATTTGTTTTATTTCAAAGCAATTGCTTGCTTTTGTGTGTAGTTTTAGTACTCAATGTACTACTGTTTGGTCAATGAATCCATGTTTTCCAAAAGCTTTGGTACTTGCTGTTACCCGTTTGATTGAATATCTATTCTTTGTATTTCATTTTTATCACTCAACCAAATTACTCGCATCAGAGTGATTGGACCTCAAGGGAAGGGTCATCCCTACTTTCCAACATCGCCCGAACCATCTCAAACAATTCTTAGGGATAGTTTTGGTCACACGTTTGGGTCTTCGTACAAAGCCCCTGACACGCCCGGTCAAATTAATTTTTAGCCAAAACAGATGCCTAGGGATGCCCTTATTATATGCAAATTTACATTCAAGTTTCTAGATGGAGTTGTCAAAATGCATCAATCAGAGTCTCTATGCACTCATATAGGTACAACGGTAGATATTGTATTTTCTCAGTCTCATTGCATAAGGTGGGTATATAAAGAAAAATTTTGTTGGTGTCTATTTAGCAGCGCTCTTTCCTAAATAAATTTAATATTTGGGTACCAAAGGCCTTTTGAAAAGTTATTCAACGTATCGACTGTGAGCCCTTTATTATTGTAAGACTCACATAATACACAAATTATAGTGGAAGTCATAAAGGTATGACGGTCACATGAGATAATTTCTCCATCTTGTGGACCAAAAGTATACTTTATTAGTTTATTTGCATCTCATGACCTGTGGCTCTATTGCCACTCCAATAATCAGGCAGATATGTTTATATGGCTTGGGCTCTTATATGTGGAAAAAGGGGCCCATCATATCATAAAATTCAATGGACTTACATGGGCCCCCAAATTTATGCTGTTCTTCACAAATCAATAATTCTCCAACAACTGTGTCCTCATTCATACAAAAATTCTCTCTTGCTACAAACTTTGGACCAACTACCTAATTTCTAATGAAAATGGTCCCTTCCCTTATTGTATACAAATTTCCCAATGCCTACCCAATTGGTGTCTTAGATCTCCCTAATACTGCACAAAGCTGGCCCTTTTCACTTATGAGCAGTGTTGTGGCATTGATTTGATGTTTTGTGCTCTTGATTTTTAAAAAAGAGTACATTTGAGATATAATTTCAATGGGGTGATCATCAACCACCAGGCACGTTTTTAGTTTCAATTTTCATTTAAAAAGAAAACACAATTAAGTACAATATTATCAAATAGATCCTAATTTACTGCTTTTACTATAAGACAAAGTAATAATCTTTTAAACATAGGCGACTTGGGTCAGTTGTTACAACACCACCTCAAGGGGCACTTGTACATCCAAATGCAATTGATCAAAAGAAAATCTTTAGTTCATATTCTAAGTTATTCTAAAAGATGATTGATCCACGTGTAAAAGTGTGTCTATTTATCATGTATTGCACGTAATCATGTAAATAGATAATTAGCATTTTAGAATTGGACGTAAAAATAGCTAAAAATTATGAACCGAAGTTTGTCATTGACCAAAACAGGAAAAAAGAAATAGTAAATCTAGTACGTATATATCGATGTGTCAAAAAAAAAAAAAAAGTAAGTATATATCGAGTTTTTAAATGAGTGTAGGACCTGTTTGGCAAGCCGAATGTTGACATCTATTTTACCAAAAAAAAACACATTTATTCTCCATCCAAATATTTCAAAAAGTAGGAGACTTTAAATAAAGAAGAAAACAAAATATAATACTAAAAGCAAGAGTGATGCGAACCGAGAAAATGAACTCTTTAAAATTGGAAAGGCTACCAAGAAAAAGGCCAAGAACGTGGGCCCCATCCAAACAAGTAGGAACACAGAAAACAACAAAGTGCAATAAAATCAGTCGCTGAGGTTGAGGACAAAGAACCTTGTAACTGACGAGCTGAGCTGTAAAGCTATGAATGGTGGTTATTTTTTGAGTACCTTGGATGCCCCTGTGGATCCTACCATCACTTGTCTTTTTCCACCAATTATTATTCTTTTGAGAATAGATGCAAAAAAACTCAAGGGGTTTACCAAAATTTAGGCACAATTTTTCGTTCATAATCTACAAAAATGTATTTATTTCTCTTATGCGTCTTGTGATGTCAGTAGTTTTATATTGACACAATAGAGAGATAGATACACTTTTATGAGTTATGAACAAAAAAATTGTGAAAAATTATAGGTGAAGTATTACTCATAACTTAATTAGGTGGAAAAACTACAAAATTTTCTTCAAACCCCAAGTAAGACTTTGTTTGATTTTTTATTTTGGAAAGGAAAAGGAAATGAAAATAAGAGGAATTCTTTTTTGGTGTGTGTTTCCCGCGAGTTGTTCTTCGTACGAAAATCACATTTAAAACTAAAAATTTCAAAATATGCTCGTAAACTAATAAAATAGAAGTGACTCACAAGTCACAATATTCAAAATGTGTGTCAATATTTTATTTTCCTTCCTATTTTCTTTATTAATTAAGCAAGAAAAAATCCTTGTATTTTTATTCTTTTCCCACACTAAATATCCTTGAACAAAACATAGCCAAGGGATTGTGTGGAAAAAAAAACAAGAAAAAAACCGAAAGAAAGTAAAGAATCGATTTTGTGGTTCTTAAATGCTCCATTACTATAAACTCAAGCACGGGCGAGTCTAAGCTAGGGCCACTACAGTATTGCCCTACTGAACTTTAAAAAACTCCGAGCATAATAAATTTATGCAAATCAATACCTCTATAAAAAAATTTTATTTTTGTGATTTTGTCCCAAAATTATTTGAGTAATACCAATAAAACAATGAGTAGAGAATGTGGGCTAGAGCAGTCGTAATTCTAGTTTTTTGTGAGAGGACACTATAAACGAGAGTAATACTATTTTTCTAAATTTGTACATGATATATGTGGTGGGGACCAACTTAAAACAACTTCCTATAAAAATTGGGTCGTATTACTGTTACTATTATTATTATTATTATTATTTTGATATGGGAGAGAGGGATGAGGTTTGAACACCAAATTTATACATTAAAAAGGACTTATAAATGCCAAACTTTACCACTTAAATTATGCCAACCTATGCACTATTACTATTATTGAGTGCACCAAAATTTGGATACAAATTTGATTCAGTACTATACTATCGCTTGATTTAGAAAATTCATTCCGGATAGTAATTAGACTTTTACCAAATGTTTTGATCCACCCAGTATATGGATACATGCATACACATATGTACATATATAATATGCCTGTAAATATTTATTTGGTGCCTTGATATATACGTCTATTACCAAAATAGTTATGTTAGTGCATTTTTGAGAAAGTGTGAAACAAGTGGTGTGAGTAGGCCACCAGAATTATTGCCGACATAACAACCTTCAACTTTTTGCTTCCTGAACCTAACGGTGAACAACTAGTTGGCTTGAGGACAATCCAAATCATTGCTGAAACTCTTGGACAGCTCAAAAAACATATTAAAAATAAAATAAAATAAAATAGACCTATTTCAGTGTTTATCCTTACAAGTGAAAGAAATATATATATATATATATATCTATATACTAGTCATACTATACGTGCGTTGCACGTGGTTGGTGTACATTTATAAATATCTTTAACCTTGATAATAATTTGTGATGAGAACATTTGACCTAACAAATTTGCAATGTTAGTTTTCATAACTCATAAGTATATAGTTGATTGATGAATAAATTGATGTAAGCAAGAGAGGAAAATATATTATCCTCATAAAAGAGAAATGCGATACTTTAACAAAATAGCTATGATGGTTTGAAGAAGATGTATTTGATTTGTCCAAAAAAAATTAACTAAAATTGTTTGATATAGTGTTACAGACAAAAAATTATGGCCAATTGAAGTGCTTAGACGGGCAAATAGAAAGTAGAAATGTTATGGTCAAACAATAAAGAATACAATATGTGGCATAGCTAAGTTATTAAAACTTTGAGAAGATCAGTGAAGTGAAAGTGCACAAATTGATAATATAGAACCATGAGAATGGTTTGTGATGATCAACATCACAACGAACCAAATATTAAATCGTAGTTGTCATAACTTATAAGGGAAAATATATTATCTTCAGAAAAAAAAAATCAATCTAAGATACTTGTTCATTATAATTTAAACTTGGAAAGATTATATAGTATTAATCGTTTCTACAAAAAAAAAAAAAAAAAAATACAAAGTGATATTCGCCTTACGTGGAAATCGGAAAACTGGGTTAGTCCAGCTTCTCACACATGACTTGAAGGACAAAAGTTTGTTATCTTGACATAGTTAGGTTACTTGTAGAATATAAGTTTATACGGAAAATCTCAGGAACAGGCGTACGTTTATAGACCAACACTTTAATGTACTGACGAAAATTTCATCGCTAAAAGTAAAAAATCGTCACTAAAGGGCTGGTCTGTAAACGAACGCCCACTCCAGAGTTGGCCTGTAAGTTTATATATGTATGTATAATTGCATAAACAATTGTTAATATTTACAAATTAACATTATATGGTGTTTTAGTGCTCGATGGTACAATATTTTAAAAGTTAAATTTAAGTAGGAAGTTGCACCCAATTGACTAATTTCTTAGGGTTTTTGGGCACCCGAAGTAAAAAAAAAAATATTGGTCTGTCTATTCATATTTTTCGAGTAGAATTTTCATTAAACCTTGAAATGGAACGAAATTAACTTGAGTTATGTTAAGTTAACAAGGGAAAAGAAAAGTTGTTAGACCCAATGCGTGGGATGGGTTGGATTTATATGAAATCTATGACTTGGCTCATGGTCCTATTTTACCATTGGATGTAATAGGTGTTTGACTTTCATACTTATCTTGGGACCATACATAAATGCTACTTTGTCTTTATTGTAAGGGTATTATAGAAAGTTTATTAAATTTTGTAATTGACTTTCAAAAGTGGACACTTATTCTGGGACATCAAAAAAATGAAATGTGTACACTTGTTTTGGGACGGAGTGAGTAATAGGAAAGCAAACATTAGACACATGAGACAAAGAAAGAAAATATAAGAACAATATATATATATATATATATAGATTATAGATTGTAGATAGGGTGGGACTCAATACACCACATTTTCTGCTAAATACACCATCCTGCAATGTTAAAAGATAAAAAATTTGTGAATGAATGTGGTGAATTTTGCAAAAAAAGTGGTGGATTTAGCCCCACCCTGTAGATATAGATATAGATATGTGTATATAAAAAAATATATATATGTATACGAAAAGTCTCTGGAACAAATGTCCGTTATGGACCAGGGTTTTAGCCAAGAAATTTTGACGAAAAATAGTAAAAGGGTGTTATCCTTGAGACTAAAAATGTGGAATGCAATGAGCTCAGAGTTCGTGTTTTTTTAAATATAAAGTGTAGTATCATGCACCTCTTCCAACCTCCATTGAAACACAATCTTCTTTGTATCTTTTCACCTCTATTTATTCTTGAAAAAAATATATATTTAGTTTGCATTACATGTTTTTCTTCTAATTTTCATCAAGTCACACTTCATGAAAGTTCAAGGGTATAACTTTAACTTCAGTCTTACTTCTATGCTAAACTCAATTACTCCTACAAAGGGCTAATGATGAAATGAACCTATGTAGTTAGTCATGAATAATTATTCGAGACATTTTCCAATAGTTTATAGATTTGTACTTACAATGTATGTATGTGTGTTATTATTTATTTTGTAATCATATTCTCATTAAATTTTATACAATGTTCCAAAATATTTTTACAATATCTGCAATTTTCTCTAACTATTTATGAGCTATATTCACTACAAGATCCTTTTCTTTTTAAATATATACATAATATACTAATATAAATATTATAAGAAAAATATTGAACAACAAAAGTTTAAGTATAAATAACTATAACTGAGCTAAGTAAATACGTAGGTTTACATTTCTACAATTATTTTACTAAAACAACAAAAATTAGAACTTAGTAGAAAAATTGGTATCTAAATTCCATTGTTAGTACTCTTATCTAATGAAATTACTTTTCTTTTCTAAATGCATTAGGTCACACTTTTCTTATTGTTGGTGATTATATCTTGAAATAAATAATCTTTGTGTTAGATCTTAAATTTATTTTATTGTCTCCTTTTGTCACGCCCCGGAGCAGCATAAATAGAGAAAAATAAATTTCCTTTATGGGTCCATAGGGAATGACGGGTGAATAACCGCATTGTCATCTAATCAACCAACAAACACCACGATAGGGAGGATGCTATTCATAGAACATAACTTATTAACATAATCAGAGGCTACAGCGGAAACTATAAAAGGTTTGGAAGCAACAGATGCCCAAGTACCAATTATAAAAGTCTACTAAATCTATTACAGCAGCTGGCTTAGAGTCTCAGGCCTATAACAAACATTAACAGAAGTACCAAAAGATATACCAACTAACTATTACAAAGCGGCACGTCTTCGTCTTCCAGCCTTCAGCTCCAAGTCTGGCAGAACTATCAGTCTTCAGTCCTCAAGACCTACAAATCCCTAGACATTGGAATGTCCAGGGCATTAACGCCATCAGCTTTGAATACAAAGCTGAGTGAGTACATTAAACAACACTCCTCACCGTTATTGTTCAGCATCTTAAAATGCGGTTAATCTCTTATCAATGACGTCACTCACGGACATAGCAGAGGTCTGATTAAACTATACATGAATCAATGATAACAGGAATCATATTAAGTAATGACCAGGATAAACATCATGGCATATATATCTCATCACGTATTCACTAAATCCAAGCATGTGACCATGCAACCACCCATGCATCTACCTTTACGTCGGGACGCTGAATCCACGACTGAACCATCATCATACTAACCATTCCCATATTCACATCCATATCCATGTTCTTATTCTCATCCGTATCCATACGTCGATCCCATCATTCCAATCTGATATCCATTCGTCGATACAATACTGCCAATCGGAATCACCCGACTAGGCAATAGGTCACACAATCCCTTGATAGGGTCACCGGTCGTCTACACGGTACCACCTATCTGTAAACGATAGAACGGCACATCGGACGTCTTCAACGATGCGTATACCCTCACTGGTCGTCTACACAGCTGAGAATACATTAGAGCACTAGCCGGACGTCTTCAACGGTACACTGGACGTCTTCAACAGTGCATACGCATCACTGGACGTCTTCAACAGCGAGAGGCGCACTAGGAACTCTAACCATCCCACGTCCACCCGACTCGTCAGCCGTTGATCCCACGGATCCAAAGTACCAATATCTCATTATTCCACATTGAAGCACATATCCCATTTCTCATCATATTCTCTTGTCTCTTTATAACACCATCCCATGCATGCTGACACATGTTGTGAAATGCTCATCTACTAAGTACAGGAAATACCACATGCTCTGTATTCAACATATCTACTCATTTCTGATTATTAACATGCTGTCGTATTCCATTCTACTATTCAGTTCAGCAATATTATCATGTAACAGTTAAACAGTTCATCTCATAACAGTGTTGCACTATCTCTTAAATTAACAATATCGCATAATAAAAGCATGGATCAACATTTAATCAACTAAACAGTCCATAATAATCAATCAGGAAATAAACATGTTCTGCAAGGTTCGATCGATTGAGGTCCTCTCGATCGATTGAAGTCAAACTAAGTTCGATTGATCGAAGTCATTTCGATCGCTCGAGGAAAAGTCGTTTCGATCGATCGAAGTTCCTTCGATCGATTGAGGAAGCGGTAAGTTCGATCGATCGAGAATAGTTCGATCGCTCGAACATCATCTTCTACCCAGAAACTTGGCAGCGACGAACAAAGATCTTGGGGTCACAATATAAATGTTCTAAACAGCATATAACACCCTAGAATCATTCTTCGAGTGAGTTAATGAACTCACCTCTCTCCGGCGGTCCGGTGGCGGCGTTCCCGAGCTCCACGGCGGCGGCTATGGTGGCGGCGAGCTCGTTCTCTCCCTCCTCAGGTCTCTCTCTGTCCTCTCTGTTCTCCTCTTCTTCTATTCCTCTTCTTGTTCTTCTTCTTCTTCTTCTCCTTCTGCCCAAGCACATATATATATATATATCACACACACACATACGGTTACATATATATATATATATATATGGAACACACACACACACAAGCTCTCTCTCTCTAACTCTCTTGAACTGCCCAAACACCACACACACACAAAACATACATATATATATATAAGGAAGAGGGAGGGCAGGTGGCAAAACACGTATACTGAAAATACAACGTTCGATCGATCGAAGTGAGTTCGATCGATTGAGACCAGGTCGGTTAAGGTTCGATCGATTGAAAGAAGTTCAATCGCTCGGGAAAGGGTACACATCACAGAATCAGGTCGGCAGAGATTCGATCGCTCGAAGTATGTTCGATCGATTGAAAAAGCACAATGTTCGATCGATCGAAGTGAGTTCGATCACTCGAGAAAGATTCTTCCCCAAGGTTTCACACAAGCATACAGGGTCTTATTTATATAACCATGCATCCGAAAATACAGGGTATTACACCTTTTATTTTCAGTTTTTCTCATTTAAGTTTCATGTGTAAATTAGTTTAATTCTTGTGTTCATTATTGTTAGCTATGTTAGTACATCTAACTTATAAAACCTCTATGTCACATAACAACTCTGTTAGTGATATTTTACTTTGATAGCGACAAACTCACATGCAAACACGTCACTGTTAAAATTAGAGTTGTTTTAAACTTATAATAGTGTTAAAAAATATATTAATACCCATCTAAATTTATAAGTTATAAATACACGTGTTGCCAGAGATATTTTTTTTTAGCCAGTCCCAAGCCCGGATAAAAGAGGAAGGTTAGTGCGTTAGGTAGCTCGACAGCCAGTACATAAAAAAAAACCGTCGGATCCTTATGATATGAATCCAAATATGAATATTCGTGTAAATGCTAGGGCGTTCCCTTTAAGCGACGCGTTGCGCCTGCCTTCGGGTGTTTCAAAAAATGTGCAAGGGGCGCCGCATCGACGCCCTGGTGCGGTGTTAAATAAGCAAGGGTTCCCGCGCTCATCTGGGCCACCGCGGGTAAAGAAGCAAGTCCAGAACTATAGGCTTAGGTTAGCAACTTGGAATATAGGAACCTTAACAGGTAAAGCTATGGAACTAGTAGACACTATGATTAGAAGGAAGGTTAATGTAGTATGTTTACAAGAAACAAAGTGGGTTGGAGAGAAAGCTAAGGAGGTAGAAAAGACCGGGTATAAGATATTCTATATAGGGAAAGATAGGCATATAAATGGTGTCGGAATCGTGGTTGACAAGAACCTCAAGGATAAAGTTGTGACAGTCACGAGGAAAAGAGACAGAATAATGCTTATCAAACTCGTAGTTGGAGTGGATATAATTAATGTGATTAGTGCATACGCGCCCCAAGTAGGATTGGATGATCACACTAAAAGACAATTCTGGGATGAGTTGGATGCCTTAATGCAAGAAATACCGGGAGGAGAGAAGATAATTGTAGGTGGAGATTTTAATGGCCATGTAGGCAAAGATAGAATTGAATATGAGAGGGTGCATGGGGGGTATGGTTTTGGAGATCAGAATGAGGCAGGGGTGAGTATTTTAGATTTCGCAGTAGCATATGATCTTGTAGTAGCAAACACCTTTTTCAAAAAGAGGGAAGAACACTTGATAACCTTTAAGAGTGGATCTAATAGAAGCTAGATCGATTTGTTCCTTGTGAGAAAGGCAGACCGCTTAGCATGTAAAGACTGTAAAGTCATCCCAGGAGAGAGTTTAACATCTCAACATAGATTTACTATTTTAGATATCCATATAAAAGGACAATGTCGTACTAGAAAAGACTCTATAAACTCGCGAACTAGGTGGTGGAACCTTAAAGGCGAGAAACTAACAATATTCCAAGAGAGAATGTATACAGAAGCACCTTGAAATTTGGAAGATGGAAGCAATACTATGTGGGATAGAATTGCAGGGTGCATCACGAGAATATCGAAGGAGGTCCTCGGAGAGTCGAAGGGAAGAGGGTTAGCTTCTAAAGATACTTGGTGGTGGAATGAAGATGTACAAGCTGCAGTAAAAACCAAAAAGGATTGCTTTAAGAAGTGGCAAAATGATAGAAGTGAGGAACACTTCAAAAGCTATAAATGTGCAAATAAGGAGGTTAAAAGGACAGTTAGAGTTGCTAAAATGGAAGCCTATGACGCCTTCTACACCAAACTAGACACTAGAGAGGCAAAAAAATGTATTTATAAGCTTGCTAAGTCGAGAGAAAGGAAAACAAGAGACATTAATCAGGTTAAGTGTATAAAAAGAGATGACTCTAGGGTATTGGTGAACGACGAAGAGATTAAGGAAAGGTGGAAGAGCTATTTTGAGAAGTTGCTGAATGAAAAACATATGGATAACACAATGGAAGAAGAAACTGGAAGTTATGATGAAACTAGAGAATACAGATTCTATCGGAGAATAAGGAAGTTTGAGGTGGAATTTGCTTTGAAGAAGATGAAACCCAACAAGGCCTTAGGACCAGATGGGATCCCCATTGAGGTTTGGAAATGCTTGGGATATGTGGGGGCATCTTGGCTTACAAAAATTTTTAATAGGATTTTAATGACTAGAAAAATGCCTGATGAGTGGAGGAAGAGCATCCTAGTGCCTATATATAAGAGTAAAGGAGATGTACAACAATGCAACAACTATAAAGGTATTAAGTTGATGAGCCATACTATGAAGATATGGGAGAGAGTGATGGAGCATCGCTTAAGAGGCGCAACATCAGTGTCAAAAAATCAGTTTGGATTTATGCCTGGGAGATCAACTATGGAAGCAATTTATTTACTTAGAAGACTAATGGAAAAGTATAGAGAGGAGAAAAAAGATCTACATAAGGTTTTTATTGATTTAGAGAAAGCTTATGATAGAGTGTCTAGAGATTTAATTTGGTGGGTGCTAGAGAAGAAAGGAGTGACCAAGGGTTATATTGACGTGGTGAAGGATATGTATGATGAAGCGGTTACTACAATTAGATCACCAGCCGAAGAAACTAGCGAATTCCCAATTACTGTAGGCCTGCACCAGGGGTCGGCCTTGAGCCCTTATTTGTTCGCCCTAATTATGGATGAATTGACTAGACACATTCAAGATGAGGTCCCATGGTGTATGTTGTTCGCAGATGATATTGTCTTGGTTGATGAGACTAAATGGGGACTCAACACTAAATTAGAAGCTTGGAGAGAAGCACTGGAGACTAAGGGGCTAAAGATAAGTAGGACGAAAATAGAATACATGGAATGTACTTTTAGCAACAGTAGAAGTAGAGACAACGAAGCAGTGAAGATCGAAGATCAGGAAATCCCAAAGAGGGAACACTTTCGCTATCTAGGTTCAATGATCAGTAGAGATGGAGAGATTGGTGATGACGTGACCCATAGAATTAAAGTGGGCTGGCTTAAGTGGAGGAGTGCTTTTGGAGTATTATGTGATCGGAGAATACCAACAAAATTGAAAGGAAAATTTTATAGGACAGCTATTAGGCCAGCTATGCTCTACGGGACAGAGTGTTGGGCAACTAAGAAACAACACATTAGCAAAATGAGTGTAGCGGAGATGAGGATGCTAAGATGGATGTGTGTTAAGACTAGGAAAGATAGAATTAGAAATGAGTACATCCGAGAGACTTTAGGAGTGACACATATTGAGGATAAGTTGAGGGAGAATAGACTTAGATGGTTCGGCCATGTGCAACGAAGACCTGTAGATGCACCTGTGTGAAAGAGTGATAAGATCGTAGTGCCTGGAATGGTTCGGGGGAGAGGCAGACCTAGACTGACTTGGGAATATGTGGTGCAATAAGATATGAATATATATAATTTAAATGAGCATATAGCTCTTGATCGTGCAGAATGGAGAAAAAGGATTCATACAGCCGACCCCAATTGATTGGGACACAAGGCTTGGTTTGGTTTGGTTTGGTTTGGTAACCATCCTAGATAAATATAATTTGTGAATACCATCTAAAATGTTTTTCAACTTAAATCTTTTATGCATAGTTATTCAAGAAAAAAAATTATGTACACTCACTTTTAAAGTTTGTTATGTACACTCTCTTATCCTAGATAAATATATTGCTGGCAACTTTGAAATTTATAAATTACATAGAATACACAATGTATGTAAAAAGTTTACTAAACTATAAAAAGATGCAAGATTACTTTTCGACAATTTAATATTCTCAAAATTTATTTCTACAATCATGTATAATAATTATTAAGACACGTTGAGGTACATAAACATGATACTACAAAAGATTATTTGTAATAAACTTATATATCATGTAAAATAAATCTATGTAAAAAATGTATTTGAAGTTAATTATATAATTTCAACTAATATTTTAACAATTACGTTCACTTTAAGTTTTTCTTATTTATTTCAGTTTTATTTTTATTTCTAAATTGACATACTCAATAGTGTTTATATATGCATATATGTAATAAAGAAAGAACAAAGTATAATAGATGAGATTAAAAAATATAATTAATTATACTTGTATCAAATATCAAGTGGAATTAAATATCAACTATGGTAGCAATACTTTATTATTCTATCCAAATCATATACATTTTTTTTCCCAATCATCATTATAATATTGTGATGAGTATTCATTAAGAAATGAAAATAATTTGTGAACGACAATTTTTATATAGTTGTACACTTTAGAAGAAATATTAGTCCATCTCAATTCAAAATTAATATTTTTTTATTAGACTATGTATTAGTGTTAAAAAAATGATTAGATATTTTAAGATTCTTGTTTGTTTATTTTTAACAAAATAAATATTATAATACTATGCTGAAGCAATATAAATACATGATGAATGATGTTGTATTAATCTTTTAATAGGTAAAATCTTAATTTATTTTTTGAATTTTGTGTTTTTAATAATGATTTAGGACTACATTCAGATCAAGTTATAGTAACATAGACAATACAATAAAATTGATTACGTATCAAAATATTATTAAAGTATTGCCATATACGTACTCTAACATGAGTTAATTAATTACTTATTTATTCAATTGAGAATTACCAATCGTCGATATTAATTTTCAGTTTTGTCAAACAGAACATAATATTAGGATGTATTGCTATTCAAAGGAGTCTATCCAAATACAGGGGAAGAAAATATGAAAAAATGGTAATAGGAACGTGAGCCAAGAATAAAATTTAAAGAGTAATACTACATATATATAGTACTACCACATGTGCTGGGAACTACATTTGGGATACAAAGTTTGAGAAGATTAACAATTCTAAGAAAATATGAAAAATCAAAACATTTTTTTAGCAAATTTATTATCTTTGTGATCCATTAACTTCATGTCACTATCACAACCAACCATCAAATCACAAAGTACGACACATAAAGGGTTACATTTTTTTTTAAAAATAATTTTACTTAGGTTTCTGTTAAAACCTTTTAAGTTGTTATTTTATTTTAAGTATGGTTTTTTTTTTTTTGAAAAACTTTAAAATCTTTGGAGGATCAGATATTCCTATAAAACTTGCGTGGCTTTTTGATAAAGTGCACCAACATTCATATGAATTTGTTATAATCACCTACAAATTGATGATATTAATTTAGTTTCCTCTAAGTGTGTTTTTATGTGTATTAATTTACAATGTTAAAGAAAGAAAGTAAAGTCAAATCAAAGAAAAAGAAACAAAGTAAAGTTCATATCTATAGAGAAAAAAAAAAGAGGAAACCAATCTATGAAATAATAAAAATAAATAAAAAATAAAAAAATGTGGCCAAGAAAAAAGAAATAGTTCAATCATCTCATTCACTTTGGTAGCCTAATGATAGTAGAAGTAGAAAAGTCCTTATAAGATGCAAATATGCAATCAAATATTAAAACCGTAAAAAATAAAAAAGGGTTGTTCTCAAACGTCAGAATTTGTATTCAAACACCACAACTAATAAGTAATTGGTCGTAGTATGTAATGACCATGTAGCAATTGTGAAAGGGAAAAAAATACTTTAATGTTGTTATTAAGTTGTATAGGACTCTTATGGACGGATAAAAAAAAAAAAAAATGGCACATCAAACTTATTAAAACTCTATCAAAAATCAGTTCAGCAAAAGTGCACCGATTGATAAAAGTTCAAAACACTTAAGCGGATTGGTGCACTTATATGTATTATAGATAGATTATAGATATATATGTATATATATATATTTAGAAATAGGAGGATTTTTTAATATTAAATTGGGGCCCTAATTAAAGACAAAAAATCGGGGGCCCTGGACCAACTTGGTCACCTATGCCCAGGAATGGGCCTGCTCATATTCACATGTATTAATGTAATACCCTGTATATTTTGGTATATTAATAAGACCTGGTATTTCATTTCTATACTCGTATAAACTTTCTCTTCCTTTTGGTGAATTTTGATACCAATCGATTGATAAGTTTTCCCAATCGATTGACACTTTTCAGATACCAATCGATTGACATGTTCCCAATCGATTGACATTCTACCGACTAAAATTGATGACGTGTCAACATCCCAATCGATTGCCATCTTCTTCAATCGATTGACATCAAATATCTGTCTTCAATCGATTGACATAGAGTCCAATCGATTGACATAAGCTGAGAAACATTTTCTTCTTTCCTTCAGCTTTGAACGTGTGGCACTCTTAACCCCTATATATACTTGTTCATTTGTGGCCTTGGGCCAAGTTTTGGCAGCCTTGGGAGAGAGAGATCCATACTCTCTTATATATATATACACACATATATATTGTATATATATTACACACACACACTCTCGGGTGGAGAGAAGGAGAAGAAGAAGAGGAGGAGGAGGAGACCAGAGAGAGAACAGAGACGGACAGAGAAAGAGAGAGCAGAGAAGAAAGAGAGAGGAAAGAGAACTCACCATAACCGCCGCCGCGGAGCTCGGGACGCCGTCAACGGAACGCCGGAGAGAGGTGAGTTTATTAACTCACTCAAGGAGGTTTGTTTTGTGATGTTTATGTGTGTATAATAACGTGCATGAGGAGGAAAGAGAACTCCAACGTTTTTATAATAAAACCAGCAGTTTTGAGGAAGAAGACAGAGTCCAATCGATTGAGATTATTTCCAATCGATTGACATTATTTCCAATCGATTGACATTATTTTCAATCGATTGACATAAGTCCAATCGATTGACATTATTTCCAATCGATTGAGTAAGAGCAGAATGTTGTTTATCTATTATTATATGTTATGAGCTGATTGTAATGTACCCAAGCTGTTAATGGCTGTACCATATGTGATATTAGATATGTGCTTAGTCAACATGATACTACGTAAGCCTTATATGATGTTTATGTTAATGTTACAAGATGAACTGTTCATTATTTACTGTCGATATGAGATGCTCTAATGGTTAAGTAACTGCCATATGTTATTGACAAACTGAATAGTAGAACGGAACACGACAGCATGTTAATAATCAGAAATGAGTAGATATGTTGAATACAGAGCATGTGGTATTTCCTGTACTTAGTATATGAGCATTTCACAACATGTGTCAGCATGCATGGGATAGTGATGTCAAGAGGTAAGAGAATCTGATGAGAAATGGGATATTGATATGAAGAGATGAGAAGATATGATGAGAAAGGGGAACTGTGATTTATATGGAATAATGAGATATGTGTACTTTGTGATTCGTGGGATCAACGGCTGACGAGTCGGGTGGACGTGGGATGGTTAGAGTTCCTAGTGCGCCTCTCGCTGTTGAAGACGTCCAGTGATGCGTATGCACTGTTGAAGACATCCAGTGTACCGTTGAAGACGTCCGGCTAGTGCTCTAATGTATTCTCAGCTGTGTAGACGACCAGTGAGGGTATACGCATCGTTGAAGACGTCCGATGTGCCGTTCTATCGTTTACAGATAGGTGGTACCGTGTAGACGACCGGTAACCCTATCAAGGGATTGTGGGACCTGTTGCCTAGTCGGGTGATTCCGATTGGCATTATTGTATCGACGTATGGATACGGATATGAGATTTTGGTATCGACGAATGAACACAGATTTGTAATAATGGGATTGACGTATGGATACAGAGATGGATAAAGATATGAATATGAGTACGGATATGATGAGATAAAGGTTCAGTCGTGGATTCAGCGTCCCGACGTAAAGGTAGATGCATGGGTGGTTGCATGGTTACATGCATGGATTTGGTGAATACGTGATGAGATATGTTATACCATGATGTTTATCCTTTTCATTACTTAATATGATTTCTGTTATTATTGTTTCATGCATAGTTTAATGAGACCTCTGCTATGTCCGTGAGTGACGTCATTGATAAGAGATTAACCGCATTTTAAGATGCTGAACAATAGCGGTGAGGAGTGTTGTTTAATGTACTCACTCAGCTTTGTATTCAAAGCTGATGGCGTTTATGCCCTGGACATTCCAATGTCTAGGGATTTGTAGGTCTTGAGGACTGAAGACTTATAGTTCTGCCAGACTTGGAGCTGAAGGCTGGAAGACGAAGATGTGCTGCTTTATATAGTTAGTTTGTATATCTGTTGTTGTTATTGTTATAGGCTTGAGACTATAAGCCAGCTGTTGTAATAGTGTTAGTAGACTTTTATAATTGGTACTTGGGCATCTGTTGCTTTCATACCTTTTATAGTTTCCGCTGTAGCCTCTGATTATGTTAATAAGATATGTTCTATGAATAGCATCCTCCCTATCGTGGTGTTTATTGGTTTGAGTAGATGACAACGCGGTTATTCACCCGTTATTCCCTATGGACCCATAAAGGAAATTTATTTTTCTCTATTTATGCTGCTCCGGGGCGTGACAGGATTTTTGGTATCAGAGCCTAGGTTTTAGTTGTTAACCGCTTGTCTTTGGTGTTCGAACCTGAATTCTAAGTTAATATCGGTAGCATGAGGATTAGCTGAGATGAGATAGAACTGTTATCTTGTCACACAGATAAGAGGTTGGAAGAATCTGTCTGAGGATGTTTCTTTGGAAGATAGTAATTGTTGGAACCAATAAGGATTTGGATAGCTGAGTTCGCGGAGAACAGGCATCGAGAGTTAGTTGTGGTGGTGGAGAACCTAAATATAGAGCCGTTGGATGTTAGACGCTGACGAATTCCTGAGCGATCTCGGAACAGTCAGTATGTCCTAGAAATAGAAAGAGGTTTAGGATAAGATTATCCTGTTACCTTGATCCACATGTTAGTTGAGCAGTACTCGTAGTCTGGAACCTGAGAATAGAAATAGAATGTTTAAGATTTGACGTTGAGCGTAGAAGTTGTAGTTTCGTCTTGAGCATAGATACATTTAAGCGTACCTGGTAGGTAGACTGACCTCTGTGGTTATATTATTATATTCGTATTTCTTGATGTGATCGTATTATATAGTGGTACTATATATCTGTTACCGCATGTTCTTGCTTGAGCTGTAAGATAGAATGCGTCTGACCGAATAGTTTTCATTTGTAGGTAGCGACACTGAACCCTACCAGTACTCGTTATGGTTAGGACGACTCGAGGAAACCCGGGCCAGCTGAATGGAGTACCTGAATTAGTATCTCCTGAGATAGATCCAACAGGAATGATTGGAGTTTTCATCCGTCGCATGGAACAAGTTATCAATCATGCGGATCGTATCATCGGCAATGGAGCACCAGTACGCCAAACGAGAGTCAAGCTGCTAAAGGAATTTTGTGCTCTTCAACCAGGAACCTTTACCGGATTAACAGGAGCATGGAAAGCTGAGCAATGGATTCGCCAGATAGAATTAATTTTTGAAGTACTTGAATGTACTGACATTGAGAAAAGACATTTGGCAGTATTTCAACTGACGTTCTCAGCAGCAGATTGGTGGGACGCAGTGAAAGCTACGATAGGTGAAGAAGCTGTAGGAAGGATGACTTGGGAATCATTCAAGACTCGATTTCTAGAGAAGTACTTTCCAGAATCTGAGAAGAACAAAAGGGAAATGGAGTTCATCCAATTAGTTCAAGGTTGTTTTACAGTGCCCGAATATACAACTCAATTCGAGAGGCTATCACGATTTGCACCGCATATGATCGATACGCCAAGAAGAAAGATCAAAAGATATCATCAAGGACTAGTTCCACATATCCGTCATATGACTATAGGACATTTAGATCAATCTTTCGAAGCTTTGGTAGAAATGGCAACGAAACTGGAAGACGACACTCAGATTAGTGAAGGACAACACTTTGATAAAACATTTCCAGAGTACGATCAGTTTCTCCTAACGGATCAGAGAGGAAGGGACAGTCAGATTGTGTTGGCAGCTAACCAAGTTCAACAAGGAAACACAGAAAGAAATTACATAGGCAATCGCCAGAAGCGCAAGAGATTTGAGACCGACAAAAAAGAATCAAAACCCGTGACGACCCCAACACAGCACAGAGAACGAGATATCTGCTACAATTGTGGAGTACCTGGACACCATTCCCAAGAATGCAGAGCGTTAAGGAAATCTAATGGACGGGGAATGCGATGTTTCAACTGTGGTAAATTTGGTCATGTTCGTAAGTTTTGTCCAGCACTAGAGATGCAATACAATGTTCCGTCGCAACAAGTACCAAGAGGACGAACCTGTCGAACAAATGCTTGGTCTCGACTTAGACAAGGACGATAGACAGAAGGTACAACACTCATCACCTACATCATGTATTCTATATGATCCTGATATTGTAGGAAGTTTTACATCCATTTGATTTGATTGTAAGAGGATTAGCCTACACCGTAAATTGTAGTTACTGGAACAATTCATTTGACACTGATCAACAGTAGTTATCCAAGTATAGATATAACATCAATTGCATCCCATATGACTTCTTTTGCATCCTTATATGACGTCAATTGCCTCCCTATCGAAAAACTACGCCAACCGTTGGTAAGATGGACAGAGATTAGAGATGAAGAATCTCAATTTTCGTTAGATGTAGCTTAACAAGAGAGGATGAACTAGAAGATTACGAGTATACGAGAAGAGATACGAGTAACGCAGAGACGACACCAGAACTTCAAAAGAGTATCGCAGAAGAATGTTTTCGACATCGATCGCCTGTTGCTTTCATCCAGTCAAGAAGTTATACAATAGATCGACTCACGATATCAGTACGTAGTCCTGCCTAACCTATTTGATTAGTACGTGGAAGCAGAACGAGTATTCAATGGATTGAACGACCTCAAAGAGATGATTATATCAATAGTACGTGGGAATTTGGAGAGCCATGAGGAAATTTGAGTTATCAAATGACGATGCTAGAGTCACAATACTTTCAAGTCAACATATTGGAGGATGAAGGACGACAACAACACGGGAGTTAACAAGGATGTCGTGTGCAACACGAGGCTGACTAATAACGTTGACGATCGTAACGAGAAGTCCAGAGATAAGAAGACAGTCAACTAATGACGCAGTAGAGACATCGTCAGCACAGTATGAAGCATCTTCGAAACCAGAGTAGACTGCAACGCTTTGCTAAGACTTAGACGGTATTAGAACACTTGATCGATAGAACCCTCACACCGTAGAGTTTGGCACGAGTAAGGAATCTTGTGTGTTTAGAGATTTGCTGTTTCAGATGTTGTAAGATGATTAGATTGTGCTACCTAGAACTTTTCTCAAAGTTCGACATACGAATTTCAAATAGCTAACCCGAGGATTGATAGTTGTTACCCTAGCACTTATAGATCGTTGATAACTTTGCATCGCGTGTTTAGAACTTAAAACTTTGGCCGCTAATGTGATCGTTTATGTAAAACGAGAA
Organism: Hydrangea macrophylla; assembly: GCA_033977485.1. NCBI lineage: Eukaryota > Viridiplantae > Streptophyta > Magnoliopsida > Cornales > Hydrangeaceae > Hydrangea > Hydrangea macrophylla. The sequence goes on from CM066994.1 coordinate 104,853,679, forward strand.
CTTGAGCATTTTAGAGTATGTCTTCCGAGATGATTTGTGTGTTTATTTGAGGGCCTACTGCTTCAGATTTCGAGGACGAAATCTTTTGATGAGTGGTGGATGATGTAATACCCTGTATATTTTGGTATATTAATAAGACCTGGTATTTCATTTCTATACTCGTATAAACTTTCTCTTCCTTTTGGTGAATTTTGATACCAATCGATTGATAAGTTTTCCCAATCGATTGACACTTTTCAGATACCAATCGATTGACATTCTACCGACTAAAATTGATGACGTGTCAACATCCCAATCGATTGCCATCTTCTTCAATCGATTGACATCAAATATCTGTCTTCAATCGATTGACATAGAGTCCAATCGATTGACATAAGCTGAGAAACATTTTCTTCTTTCCTTCAGCTTTGAACGTGTGGCACTCTTAACCCCTATATATACTTGTTCATTTGTGGCCTTGGGCCAAGTTTTGGCAGCCTTGGGAGAGAGAGATCCATACTCTCTTATATATATATATACACACATATATATTGTATATATATTACACACACACACTCTCGGGTGGAGAGAAGGAGAAGAAGAAGAGGAGGAGGAGGAGACCAGAGAGAGAACAGAGACGGACAGAGAAAGAGAGAGCAGAGAAGAAAGAGAGAGGAAAGAGAACTCACCATAACCGCCGCCGTCAACGGAACGCCGGAGAGAGGTGAGTTTATTAACTCACTCAAGGAGGTTTGTTTTGTGATGTTTATGTGTGTATAATAACGTGCATGAGGAGGAAAGAGAACTCCAACGTTTTTATAATAAAACCAGCAGTTTTGAGGAAGAAGACAGAGTCCAATCGATTGACATTATTTCCAATCGATTGACATTATTTTCAATCGATTGACATAAGTCCAATCGATTGACATTATTTCCAATCGATTGAGTAAGAGCAGAATGTTGTTTATCTATTATTATATGTTATGAGCTGATTGTAATGTGCCCAAGCTGTTAATGGCTGTACCATATGTGATATTGGATATGTGCTTAGTCAACATGATACTACGTAAGCCTTATATGATGTTTATGTTAATGTTACAAGATGAACTGTTTATTATTTACTGTCGATATGAGATGCTCTAATGGTTAAGTAACTGCCATATGTTATTGACAAACTGAATAGTAGAACGGAACACGACAGCATGTTAATAATCAGAAATGAGTAGATATGTTGAATACAGAGCATGTGGTATTTCCTGTACTTAGTATATGAGCATTTCACAACATGTGTCAGCATGCATGGGATAGTGATGTCAAGAGGTAAGAGAATCTGATGAGAAATGGGATATTGATATGAAGAGATGAGAAGATATGATGAGAAAGGGGAACTGTGATTTATATGGAATAATGAGATATGTGTACTTTGGGATTCGTGGGATCAACGGCTGACGAGTCGGGTGGACGTGGGATGGTTAGAGTTCCTAGTGCGCCTCTCGCTGTTGAAGACGTCCAGTGATGCGTATGCACTGTTGAAGACGTCCAGTGTACCGTTGAAGACGTCCGGCTAGTGCTCTAATGTATTCTCAGCTGTGTAGACGACCAGTGAGGGTATACGCATCGTTGAAGACGTCCGATGTGCCGTTCTATCGTTTACAGATAGGTGGTACCGTGTAGACGACCGGTAACCCTATCAAGGGATTGTGGGACCTGTTGCCTAGTCGGGTGATTCCGATTGGCATTATTGTATCGACGTATGGATACGGATATGAGATTTTGGTATCGACGAATGAACACAGATTTGTAATAATGGGATTGACGTATGGATACAGAGATGGATAAAGATATGAATATGAGTACGGATATGATGAGATAAAGGTTCAGTCGTGGATTCAGCGTCCCGACGTAAAGGTAGATGCATGGGTGGTTGCATGGTTACATGCATGGATTTGGTGAATACGTGATGAGATATGTTATACCATGATGTTTATCCTTTTCATTACTTAATATGATTTCTGTTATTATTGTTTCATGCATAGTTTAATGAGACCTCTGCTATGTCCGTGAGTGACGTCATTGATAAGAGATTAACCGCATTTTAAGATGCTGAACAATAGCGGTGAGGAGTGTTGTTTAATGTACTCACTCAGCTTTGTATTCAAAGCTGATGGCGTTTATGCCCTGGACATTCCAATGTCTAGGGATTTGTAGGTCTTGAGGACTGAAGACTTATAGTTCTGCCAGACTTGGAGCTGAAGGCTGGAAGACGAAGATGTGCTGCTTTATATAGTTAGTTTGTATATCTGTTGTTGTTATTGTTATAGGCTTGAGACTATAAGCCAGCTGTTGTAATAGTGTTAGTAGACTTTTATAATTGGTACTTGGGCATCTGTTGCTTTCATACCTTTTATAGTTTCCGCTGTAGCCTCTGATTATGTTAATAAGATATGTTCTATGAATAGCATCCTCCCTATCGTGGTGTTTATTGGTTTGAGTAGATGACAACGCGGTTATTCACCCGTTATTCCCTATGGACCCATAAAGGAAATTTATTTTTCTCTATTTATGCTGCTCCGGGGCGTGACAATTAATGTGGTGATACGAATGACAAACATTGAACATTTTATCGGTGTGTGGACTATTTAGTTTTATTTTTGGTTCTCACAAAGACAGGAACTATGGTTCCTAAACTCGAATTATGAATATCTGGATTATCAACAGCTAATGTAGCGCCCCGCCCCGCCGTCCCGCAGTCGAGGGGGTGCTAACTAAAATAAAGTAATAATATAATAACCAAGAGCGGAAGGACTGAACATACTTGTAATACTTCGAGTCCTAGGCCCGAAGCTTATCTGAAAAACTTTCTCTTTAGAAAAACAAACGTTTAAACTTTAAAATCATTTAAAGTCCAAAGTTCTGAAACATTTAAACTTTGAAACCTCAAAACTTTGATACCAGTTTACAACGCCTCGAGTCCTAGACTCCGAGAGTTACTGCGGAAGCATAGAATAGCCTTTCAAATCTTTGATGGGAAAACAAAATCTTTAAAGACTCACGAATCTGAGTAAAACTATAGCGGAAGCATTCAACTAGTCTTTTGAAAAGCTTTGCTTGTCAATTTAAAAGACATTAACAGAAAATCTTTATCGGTTCATTAAATGAACAACAGTGCAGCGGAAAATATATAGATTTGATAAACATTTATCAATCTCCTTCTCAAACTTTAGAATACAATTTTTAAATAGAAACTCAAACTTGGTTCCACATATCAGAAAGTAATAAAATGATCTACTCTCTTTTTCTCAAACTTCAGAAACTCTTAAAATAAAAACCCAAGGTTTTTATTAATAAAAAGTATCATGATCTCAAAATTTCTTCCCTAAATGGGATCTTCACGAGTAAACTCTACTCCGAGCTTGAAAAGTTTATTCATCATTTGGAAAACATTAATAACACAGAAATCAGGTTTTCATTTGAAAACTATCCTTTCTTGAAACAAATCGTTTTCAAGATAAGCAACGAAAAATCAGAGTTAAGCTATCATGCTATTTAAAAGCGGGTGGACTAACACTTGTCCAATTAAATCATAACATACTCTTTGAACCATCATTAAATTAAAATCCCATAAACTCGACCTTAAAACAAAACGGAAGTTCATCAAATCTCGGGAGCCTTACCCTTATCTATATCACCTGAAAAGGAAAGGTTTGATAGTCCATAAGCCAAAGGCTCGTATAGTCATATAACCACACAATAACATCTGTTATATAACATGCGTGAGTGCAATGAATGCCAATGTCATGTATGAAAACCACTTTTCGTGCATTTTCAAACACTCACCCTCGATCGTCAATATCATTACCCGGACCATGGGCTTCCCGTCCACGTAGGCCTAGCCTCAAACGTGCGGGACTTTGGGCCTTATGAATTACACGGAGGCCTAGCCTTTACCGTTACGGGGGTTTCTTGCTGCACATCCCGCAATTCGAGTTCCTAGTGGTACCCATCTCACATGCCTACCCACAAATCCGGGATTTCTATCTTTCAAAACAAAATCCCTCCTAGAGGATTTTATGCATGGAAGCCTCTAAGGTCTTCCCTTTTTAAAACCTGGAAGCCTCTAAGGTCTTCCCTTTTCAAAAATTGAAAGCCTCTAAGGTCTTTCATCCCAAAATCATTTTCGTGATTTTCGTGTTCGTGCTCATGCTTATGAAATGATATGACATATGCGAGCTCTAAACATCCAGACATATTCAACATTTCATAAATTACATATCAAAACAAATTGTCGATTAAAGCAACATAATAGACATGCTGAAATCACCCAGGTAAACATGTAAGCATAGCAACTCAATTAACCATTTAAGGCATAGCAGCTCAAGTAAACATGTAAATACACTGTTAACATGTTATACAACTTTATTGAGGGTTATACCGAACTACCGTTCACCGAGGATAGTCTGAATAATTTAATCAGAACAGAAACTGGAACTGCTCAATCGGTTACAAATCTCGATATACAATAATGCGCGTATATCAGTGAGGTACAATACCTTTAAGCACAAATACAACTACTATTAAAGTAAAGTACAACTCTTGAAGCATAGGGTACAAGGTCCCTTAAATCATTTTTGGCTCAAGGACAACAAAACAGAAGTTTTCAACAAACTGCCTCAAGTCGCTCGCGCGGGCCGCTCGAGCAGGACCTCGCTCACGCGGGCCGCTCGCGCGATATCTCGCTCGCGCGGGTCGCTCGGGCGAGTTTTGCTCAGTAAGGCCACTGGTTCATTTTAAAACAGTTTTCAGAAAATAGCTTGGTCGCGCGCGCATGCCGCTCGCGCGGGTCGTGCGCGCGGGCCGCTCGCGCGGGTCGTGCGCGCGAGTTGTCACAGAATCGTCTTCTTCCTCTTTTCTTCCCCTGTTTTGAAATTAGAGACTGGTTTTTACCCATTTTCAAAATGTAACCAAAACAGGACTTTCAACATATGAATCTCTTCCTTTTTCCGCGTAGATTTCAAATACGAAATCAATTTTCCAAGAATTTAAATGTATCTCTCGATTTTATCGAAAAACCGAATGGTGACAAAACTTTAATTTGCTCGTTCGTCGCAACCGTTGCGAATTAGCTTTTGAAATTAAAAAGGGAGCCTCGTGGGATTGAGACCTTTCAATTGATATAAAGAAATCAAATTTCTGTGACTGTTTTTCTGCCCGCTAATTTCGGACCTTTAACGATATATATATATATATATATGAATTTCTCTCTCTATATACATATATATATCTATATCACAGTGTTTCAACCAAACTGAAACCATAAATGATAATTGAAAGCTTACCCAATTTCAATTATCCAAAGCTTTGAATTCAATCTCCATGAATATATACATGAAATCTATGTATATATATAAATGAATTCTATATGTATATCTATAGTAGCAGTTCTATAATAAACTGAATTCATCTTAAAAAAAATGGTATAGAAAATTTACCCCAAATTCAGATTGCAAATGGATTAGCAGAGAAAGCCAAAAATAATAATCCAAACTTTGATTTCCAAATTTCTTCTTGTATATTAACTTGTGCATATATAGATGTATGCCCATATATTTCGTGAGAGAGAGAGGAAATAGAGAGGCAGTGAGTTTGAGAGTTGTTGAGGGGTTAGTTGGGAGGGTGTGCATATATAGGATTTAATAACTTGGCCTCCAAGAGGCTTGAAGTTTAAGCCCCCCACACAAACACACACTACACACTCCTACACACACTGCACACACTGTGCACAAAACAATTTCTTTGGGCCCAAGTTCTACAGTGAAATTCTTGTGTGTGTTGAGCTCACAAGCTTAATCACACACACGGATAAAAATTATACTGCGCAAAATTTCAAAACTGGTATTTTTCTAATGAAATTATGATTCTAATTTTCTGGGTCATTACACTCTACCCCCCTTAAAAGAATTTCGTCCGCGAAATTCAAGTAAGGTCATCTGATAACCAAGTAATCGCAATGCCGCCCACGGGATGTTTCACATTCTGTTTTACAACACGGATATGCATTTACGAGCTTTTTGAAATGTCAGATTGTAAGAAACTTATAACACTTCATCTCCCTTGAAGTAATTTTCTCAGAAGTCCAGTATCCAATTCTCAAACAGCATTTCTTGAAATTCCAAACTAGATTCAATTCTCAAAGTCTAACATCTACCGTAATACAAGTTGAGAGATTCCTCAACCGCTTCATATATGATGTAATATGATAATACCGTAAATAGGTTGAGAGGTTCCTCAACCATCCCATATACACCGTAATAGAATACGTCTTGAGATATATCGTCAATAGGTTGAGAGATTCCTCAACCATCCATATACACCGTATTAGAATGCACCGTAATATAATATGAGAGATTCCTCATCTATATACCATAAACCGTAAATGAAATCATAAAGAAATACCGCAATATCACGTCGTACGATAATACCGTAAGGTATACTGTAAGATAGGTTGAGAGATTCCTCAACCGTCCAATATCCACAGAAATATACCAATCTCAAATGATTAATATCTCCAACGATGCTATCGTCGGTCCTCAATATACACAACTCATATCCCTATGTACTCACGTCACATCACATAACTCAAGTTCTAAACAGAGATTAATGTTCCCAATGTGTGAACCACAAAATACTTACCAGGACCAAGTCCAGACAAAATAGTAGATGCGCTTTATGCTCCACTAACATGCTATCTCAAATTCCTGTGCTCACAACACATATAGCTGCTTATCACAATGTTCCCTATACATTTCTTCTGATGACATTTCTCAAACATCGAAAGGTCGATAAAATAACCTCAAAGATTCCATAGAGTGACACGATCACAGAATAATACAATCGCAGAAAGATACGCTCATTCTAGAAAAGTGTGTGAACTTGCACAGAAAGATAGTCACACTAAGAAGCTCCACCAACATAATCAGTCATCCAAATCAAACGGCAAGGATCCGTATAGGCAACCATACCCAACTCATAAAAGAGTGAATTCAACCATTCAAAAGAATTCCCAAGGAAAAAAAAAAAAGTACCGAGGTCTAACGCAAAGGAGAGACTACTCCAAAACGTCAAGAAGTTACCTATAGTCGAACTCTCAAAACAACGGGGGCAATAAGAACTACACAAATGTTCCCACTACCCATATCACACATGAATCCTAATTTAGGCCGCACTCATGGATATAACACAGTCGTGTACACGTCTCATGGGTATGCATAACGGCATAAACATATTCGTAGAAAGAAGTATTTCTAGCATGTTTGTCGTTTAACTAAACATGTAAGCATATAAGCATTTAAAACAACGTGGCATGTTATATCACATAGTCCCGCAGGCAAGGAAACATGCTCAATTCATCTTCTCAAATATACGTGCAGTTCAAACTTTAAACAGCACATCATAAGTTATCACATAACAGGTTAACACATATCAAATTATATGTCATTTATCAACTAACATGTCTAACATGTCGATAAAACTCATACAAGCGAGCACATAACCCAGCGTCCAAAGTATTCGACCCGGTTAAGCTCTGATACCATTCTGTAGCGCCCCGCCCCGCCGTCCCGCAGTCGAGGGGGTGCTAACTAAAATAAAATAATAATATAATAACCAAGAGCGGAAGGACTGAACATACTTGTAATACTTCGAGTCCTAGGCCCGAAACTTATCTGAAAAACTTTCTCTTTAGAAAAACAAACGTTTAAACTTTAAAATCATTTAAAGTCCAAAGCTCTGAAACATTTAAACTTTGAAACCTCAAAACTTTGATACCAGTTTACAACGCCTCGAGTCCTAGACTCCGAGAGTTACTGCGGAAGCATAGAATAGCCTTTCAAATCTTTGATGGGAAAACAAAATCTTTAAAGACTCACGGATCTGAGTAAAACTATAGTAGAAGCATTCAACTAGTCTTTTGAAAAGCTTTGCTTGTCAATTTAAAAGACATTAACAGAAAATCTTTATCGGTTCATTAAATGAACAACAGTGTAGCGGAAAATATATAGATTTGATAAACATTTATCAATCTCCTTCTCAAACTTTAGAATACAATTTTTAAATAGAAACTCAAACTTGGTTCCACATATCAGAAAGTAATACAATGATCTACTCTCTTTTTCTCAAACTTCAGAAACTCTTAAAATAAAAACCCAAGGTTTTTATTAATAAAAAGTATCATGATCTCAAAATTTCTTCCCTAAATGGGATCTTCACGAGTAAACTCTACTCCGAGCTTGAAAATTTTATTCATCATTTGGAAAACATTAATAACACAGAAATCAGGTTTTCATTTGAAAACTATCCTTTCTTGAAACAAATCATTTTCAAGATAAGCAACGAAAAATCAGAGTTAAGCTATCATGCTATTTAAAAGCGGGTGGACTAACACTTGTCCAATTAAATCATAACATACTCTTTGAACAATCATTAAATTAAAATCCCATAAACTCGACCTTCAAACAAAACGGAAGTTCATCAAATCTCGGGAGCCTTACCCTTATCTATATCACCTGAAAAGGAAAGGTTTGATAGTCTATAAGCCAAAGGCTCGTATAGTCATATAACCACACAATAACATCTGTTATATAACATGCGTGAGTGCAATGAATGCCAATGTCATGTATGAAAACCACTTTTTGTGCATTTTCAAACACTCACCCTTGATCGTCAATATCATTACCCGGACCATGGGCTTCCCGTCCACGTAGGCCTAGCCTCAAACGTGCGGGACTTTGGGCCTTACGAATTACACGGAGGCCTAGCCTTTACCGTTACGGGGGTTCCTAGACTCGAATTATGAATATCTGGATTATCAACAACTAATCTCCAGCAGCACTTTGGGCAACACCCCATGTAGTGTTTACAGGAGTGCTGCCCAAAGTGTTGATGGGATTGGCAACCGAGGATCCTTAGGCATACTTTAACAGTTGTGCTACCTAAAACAACATGCAATAAAATATTCAGTGACTAAATGCAATACTACTATCAGAGTATTTAGAAACCAAAATTTAGGAGTTATGATGTATATTCAAGTTGGATTCTTGTAGATGAACATAACTATTAGATGTGTGGTCATGCATGTTGTAGCTCAAGAAAATCAGACAGGGAGTGTTCAATGAAATCTTATTATATTATTATAATATGGAAGCCTCAAGTGTCACATGGCACAAAGAGAGGCAATGCTAGAAATTTTTTAAAATTATGCTCATTAAATAATTACAAGCACTTCATTATTAACATCAATACCCAATACACCATTGATTGCATACACACACATATGACCTAAATATAAAAATACTACTACCAAAACTATAAAATCAAAGTAGGATTTTCTATCATCTGTGATTTATCAACTTTTTTCTTTTACTTTTTTTTTTTTTAAAAAAATCAAAATATCATACTAACATTAGAAAATTTTTATTAAATATTTCTCTCATGCATTGCACGGGTCAAGAGCTAGCATTAACATAAATCTCAATTTTACATTGATAGTGAGCAACAATATTTAGAGGGGTCTTTTTGAGGTACAACTATTAAAGCATTTAAGAACTATACTTGGGATTCAAATTTAGAAATCATGGCATCACTCTATTTTTTTTAATAGGAGCATTGCTCTATATTTATTTCCACAATAAATAAACAAACCAATCTTAATTTCTACTATTAATGAAAATTGACAGTGGTGAAAAAGTAGAACAGTTATCCTTATAGTTTACTTTCTTCACTGTAATGGTGGTTTCATATATAAGTAATAATATTTGTTTATGCCATTTATATAATATTGTTTTACAACTCTTGTTTTCTCTTTAATGTTGAACCATCCAAAAAGATCTATTGAGTCCAACAGGTAAGGGTTCTCATTATATCACACCACTTTATATCTTCACGGACTAAGATAATTTCAGCCTAGAAAGAGTCTATGTTTTAGAGCACTTATAATCTCTAAATTTACAGTTGGCATGAGTAGTATTGAGTTCTAGTAACAATAGGATTCATAGGTACTCATCACAGAAATTACTAATTCGTTAATAAAAAAAAAAGAGAGTAGAAATTACTAATTCAACTCATCCAATTAGAGGTCTCTTATATTATTATTATTAATACTCATTAAATTAAAGAATTAAAGATATCACATATATCCTCATGTTTCAGTAACTATAGGACTCATAATGTCCACACACACACAAAAAAAAAAAAGCAACTGTGAAGGAAAAAAAATGCTTTAATTGATGTTATTAGGTTGTAGGACTCTCATGGACGGGCCAAAAAAAAAAGTGGTATACCAAACTTATTAAACTCTAAGAAAACAACTTAAGTAAAAGCGCACCGATTGATGAAAGTGTAAAACACTTGTGCACATTTGTACATTTATATGTAGTATAGATATATATATATATATATATGAATATATGTTACGAACCTAAAAGTTTGTAACTTGAAAAATCCGTTTCGTTCCTTTCCCTGTTAGGATTGGAAATCCTATATTTTACATAATCATGTTTCAAATTTCATGAATACGAAAGACGTAAACATACAGTCGTATAACCCAAAATCTAATAAGACAAACTATAAATCCCTAAGATTTTAATCTTCATGAATATCTCATAATATCAACAATGATAAAACTATAAATTACGTACATACCTCGAACGATAACCATAATCTTGAGACATATTACTTTTTAACCATGCGACTGCGATTTTCGTTGACGGTAGCGAACCGGACTTTGCAATCTACAAAGCTTGGACTTTGGATTTCTCCCTCTTGCCCTATAAACTTTTCTTAGTGTGTATTTTTGTGTATTCACATATTGAAGGTTTCTGATGGAACCACTAAACCTTTATATTTATAGGGAGAGAGAGGACCCAATTCCTTATAGTACTTAATTTCTACAATCAATCATAGTAGACTCAGATTAGGAAACTAACCCTACAATCCTTACCAATATAAACTTTCCTAATTATATCCTTATAAGACTCAAATTCTTATATGGACCACATCAAGTTGAGATTTGATTTAATTCAATATTTTACCCTTAATTGAAATTAGTTTCAACAGTCTACCACTTGGTCCGTATCATAATTCTCATGATCTAATTCAAGGAACATAAGGCGCAAATTAATAAAATCAGGTTAGTTATTCTTAATATGTAGTTCACCCTAATCAAATAAATCACGAATGTGAGTCATGATGGTTTTATACTAATTGAAGCGCATAGACACTTCCATGTACTACAACAATAATGATTTATCCAACTAGGTTTCTGAATTGGGGATTGACATTAATGGTCCTACAATGTGTTTAAAAGACTATTTCTGTCAAATTCATTCATACACACACACACAAACACACATACACACACATACATACACATATATGTAATCAATAATGAAAGACATAAATTTAAGAATTCAGAATAATTGATCAAAATATAATGTCAAATAATAAGCACTAGTAATCCATAATTCAAACATTCTATTGGCTATACCCAACACCGGTTTTTTTTTAGCATGCTTCATAAACATCTTTAGCGATAACCCTTTCATGAATTGATTTGCTATGTTAACACTTGTACTAATGTATTCAATTGACATTCATCATTTCTGAAATTCTTTCTTAAGAGACAGGTATTTTGTCTTAATGTGTTTAGTCGCCTTATAATACCTATCATTCTTTTAAAGAAATTTTGTCTTATTATTTTAAAGAATTTTATCACAATAAACTTTCAATGTCTTAAGTCTATACAAAAATATTATTACAATCAAACTTTTAGGGCCTTGAGAAATATCAACAAATCCTTAGGAAAACAAATACTTAGTCAAAGAGTATATAAAGTTGCTTCATTTATTATTCTTAATTATTTACAAGAATCGTCCAACCTTTAAGATCGTTAGTACATTCATTCAAGCTGAATATCTCCAAAATATGCTCATGAGAAAAATTTAGTATCTTTATAAGATGTCTCTCAGGGATTTCTTCGTCCAATGACATGGAAGAATTCACTCAAAACCTTTACTTACTTCAAAATTTTGAGAGAATCAAACGAGTCATTCATATATAGTAAATTTAAGACAGTGGCTGCAAGTGAAAGATTATTCACATCTAATTACTCCCATTGACCTCAAGGTATATTCAAGTATTCACAACATGCTTTGTCGAACCTTACAAAATTGTGAACCTTTAAACATCATTTAAAGAGATCCATACAGATAATAATTAGCTATAAAACCAAATGACTATCTTTTTTATAACAAAATTCCAATTCCTCTAAGTATACTACCTTTTATATCTCACTTGCTTTTGCCTAATATAGCTTCAAAATTCAAGGAGCTAGTAATACCATGAACCTTAATATATAAGCCATTCTTTTACCAAAATAGAAGGTGCGACATATGATGTCTTCTATTGAGCATTTTTCATACTCTAGATAACATTATACTAAAGAGTTAGAACTTTCCTTTAGTTATGGCATATGATGTAAGATGCGATCAAGTAAGTAAGGTTTATCATCAATATCATTCTAAATTTACAAGATGCAGACAATGTGTTGGCTTGATCCTCACAGGTAGTTCTTGAATTGGTTAGCTACTCACATTTACTCACAAGTATTGTACTTAAATCTTATGGTACTCCCACTCAAGCCAACATTACTCATAAATTTAGCTGTACTTATATCAATAGTTCTTCATGTGCAAAAAAGATATATTATAGCCAATGGAAAGTCCATTAACTATTTTTAGGCACGTTTTTAATTTATGGATTTCATGTCTTAACCTCAATAGAACAAAATTTATGTGTAACTTAATTAAATTAGGTTCCATCATTTCTTTGCCTCAAATGAGCTTAAGAAATAAACCTTAAATGAAACTCTAATTATGATTTACACTTATGTTCTTAAAGGGTTATTCCACAAATGGTGAAGAAGATTCATGAACATACTAAGTACTCACCATGTCATATCCAGAAGGGTATGGTTTTCACCTCTTTATAACCCATTTTATAAGGTATATGAGGCATGATGTACTAAATAATAGTTCCTTCTTCTTTAGTGAACGGACCCGCATTTTGTCCTATTTTTGTATACCTATCATAAGTTGGAATTTGGGTTTTAAAAACTTAAATTTACATACGACGAAAGGTAAAGTTCAAAACTTTGCCACTCTATTCGAGATCTACTTCTTATTGAATCTATTGATGTGTAAATGAGGAAAAATACCTTTCTGGTCTTGGTCCCAATTTAGAAAGTCTTCTCTTTGAATGTCCAGTAGCTTTCTCCTAGCAAGTATTCACTCTTATGTCTCCTTGAATGCTTCCCGAAAGGCTAGGGCTTGTGGGAACCCTAATAAAAAGATGAAGGAAGGTCTAGAGTACGTACTTAGAAATAGGTCTGGACCTTTTTCGGAGCTTAAAACGATGAACAATATATTCTGTCTCACAAGTCCTCCTATTTATAATTTTTTTAACCGACCTAAGTTTCAATCGATTGGACCCTGTCTAATCGATTGAACCCCATCTAATCGATTGAATATTTACCAATCAATTGAACCCTATCTAATCGATTGGTTCACCTCATCCTGCCTTTCCAAGCATTCTTATGGAGCTAAGTATGGGATCTCCTATGTTCTTAATTATCAGCTTAGATCAAATATTAATTCTTCTGTGATCAAACTTTTTAATCAGAGAATTAACTAAATGACCAGTTAACAATAGTACCATTAAAGAATGAAAACTGCACTCCGATGCATAAGAACATATCCGAAGCGGTAACTAGACATGTAAGATGATTCTAATTTCCCTCTACCTTCAACATTCATATTCACATTCAGGTAGTCGGATAACTACAATTGTCAACTAGAATTATGAATACATCTTACATGCCTTGAGTCTTATTCACCTCTCATTATTACCAAACATGTTGATAACTACTTATCAACAAGATTGTAGTTCTCAATAATTAACTTGGCGACATTCTCAAGGGAATGCTTACTATATTATAGAGGGTAGATTCTATCTTGACAATGTACTTTCACAACATCATGCAATATGATTACCCAAGATACCAGGTGTTGATTTTGGATACCAGGTAGATTCTATCTTGTGTTCGTAATCATCTCAAGATTAAGAACACGTGTCGTATTCAAGTTATGAGTTCCTATTAACTGTTGACAGTGATTAATGTTAAAAGGAAACCTCATGACCTGTCAATGCAACAAAAAGCATCAACATATTACCTAAGAGTCACGTACTCTAGTGAATGAGATATATCACTCCATCCTATGGTAGTTAATCATGCTATAGCATAAACCTGATGAGATATGAAATCTCACCATCTATTGTGATAATTCTAAACATCGAGGAATAGCAATTTGTATCTCCCTTTCTATGCATATCATACACACAAACAATTTACTAGCAACAATGTTTAAGGATAACAATAAACTAAAAATTCATCTCATGAAACACATATAATAAAATGTTAACTGATATCCATAAATATAAACTTAATAATGTCTTATGCATAAAGTAATCGGTTTAAGGGCACAATTCAAACAAACTCCCACTTGCATTGGTAACCAATCAGAATTACATCTAAGAACTAAACTATCTAGATGACGATCAAAGACCTTCTGCGGCAGGGCCTTTGTGAGCGGATTTGCAAGATTGTCCGCGGTGGCAATCTTGGTGATAGTTACGTCTCCATGTTGAACTATATCTCTGGTGATATGGTATTTCGTCTCTACGCACTTTCTCTTTTTGTGGTTCCTTGGCTAGTTGGACTGAGCCACTATCTTACTATTATGACAATAAAGTGTAATAAGTGACAGTGATACTAGTACCACTCCAAGTCCACTAAGAAAATCTTCTTGAGCCAAACGGCTTCATTTACAACTTCACAAGCTGTTACATACTCAGCTTCTGTAGCTGAGCCTGCAATACATTTTTACTTAATGCTCTTCCAACTAACAGCACCACCTTATAAGGTAAAGAGATGTCTGGATGTTGACTTCCTCGAATCCTTATCTGACATAAAGTCAGAATCAGTGTAACCAATTGGAACTAACTCATCCCCACCATACATAATTATGTAATCTTTAATCCTTTGCAAGTACTTAGGAGCATATGCTTAACGACTATCTAGTGTTCTGGACTAGGATTTCACTGATATCTACTTACCATGCCAACGGCAAAGCAAATAACTAGTCTAGTGCACAACATTGCATACATGAGACTCCATATTACCGAAGCATAGGGCACTCCTACCATATGATCCCTCTTCTCTTGTGTCTTAGGACACTGATTTTGGGAAAAGTGTAGACAATGCCTAAAAGGTAATAAACCTTTCTTTGAGTTGTCCATGGAAAACCTAGTCAATACTTTGTCGATATAAGAAGCTTGAGATAACTCCATTTTCCTTCACTTTTAATCTCGAAAGAGCTTTATCCGAAGAATATAGCTCGCCCCTTCGATCCTTCATATAAAAAGTATTGGCCAACCAAACCTTAACTATTGATAACATTCCTACATCATTCCTAATGAGTAGTATATCATCAACATATAGTATGAGAAAAACCATTGCATTCTCTTCATACTTTTTGTATACACAAGGTTCATCTAGATTTTGGTTGAAACCAAATGACTTGACCGCTTGGTTAAAATGAATGCTCGAACTCCTGGACACCTGCTTAAGTTCATAAATGGACCTTTGTAGCTTGTATACTAAGTTATCTTTACCATCATCCATGAAGCCTTCTAATTACTGCAATATAGATGTCCTCATCAAGATTGCCATTCGATAATACTGTTTTGACATCCATTTGCCAGATCTCATAATTGAGACATACAGAGATGAAAAAGAGAATCCTTATGGATTTAAGCATGGATACAAGTGAGAAGGCTTTTACATAATCAATGCCCTCTTTTTGAGTATAACCCTTCACTACAAGCTTAGCTTTAAAGGTCTCTACCTTTCCATCTGATCCTTTTCCTCTTGTAGACCCACTTGCAGCCAATGAGTTTAATATTAGTTGGTGCATCTATAAGTTTCTAGACTTGATTGGAGTCTATAGACTTCATCTTAGCTTTTATTACATTTAACCAATGACTTGAATCAACATCGGCCATTGCCTCTCATATATGGTAAGATCAGATTCAGAGTCCACAGAGATGGCTTCAAAAACTTCTCCTAAGAACATGTATCTG
This sequence comes from Hydrangea macrophylla, assembly GCA_033977485.1. NCBI lineage: Eukaryota > Viridiplantae > Streptophyta > Magnoliopsida > Cornales > Hydrangeaceae > Hydrangea > Hydrangea macrophylla. The sequence goes on from CM066994.1 coordinate 104,869,909, forward strand.
TTAGGCTAACTAACTATCCTCCTACTACGATGAGGTATTGGTGCAAAAAAAATGTGAAGATGTAGTGTTTTCTTGTTGTTGATTGTCATTAACTATTGGTGAATTAGAGGGCTCTCTCGTGACTTACTATAAAATTATCCTTCCTCTGAGTTTATGGTTCATGATATAATCATCCTCCAAGAAAATCGCGTTCGTGCTAACGAACCCTTTCTATTCTCTCATAACATAAAAATACCATCCACAGGTGGTCTTTGGATAATCCACGAAGTAAGATACTTCCGATCATGTCTCCAACTTGCTCATCTTTCCCTTCAGCACATGTACTGGACAACCCAAATACAAAAAATATTTTGAAGAAGGGTTATGCCCACTCCACAACTCCTGAGGTGTCTTAGGGACATATTTGCTTGAAACATGATTTAGTATGTACGATGCAGTTTCCTAGGCGTACCCACAAAGGAATAATGGCAACTCTGACCTAGTCATGTCTAAAAATGTCCAGTTCTTTCATTCTGTTGTACCATTTTTTTGAGGCGTGCCTGGTGTAGTCAACTGTGACAGAATCCCATCTTATACCAGATGATCAATAAACTCATTAGAGAGATATTCTCCACCTTGATATGATCGAACGACCTTGATATGTTTATCTAATTGCTTTTCTACTTTGGCCCGAAACTCTTTGAAATCTTCAAAAGTTTCAGACTTATGTTACATTAGATAAATATATCCATATCTAAAGTGGTTATGAGTATTTCATTACATATACTAATGAAATATTACATTTGTTTCTGTACTTAGCTTAACATGCCCAAAATGAAATAGCTTATAAAATGCAACAAGGAAGATAAAAGTAATAGTCATTTCATTAACTAAAACCAACTAAAAAATATTACATTTGTTTAAAATAATATCCTAAGGCATAAGCCACCATATTTAAATTAAACATGAGTAATGATTGGTGCACATAAAATGTGTACATCAAGTGTGCACATAAAGATCTAGGCCATTCATTTCAATGGGTTTCATGTATGCAGGCACGGGCTCCACCAAAATGAATGGCCCAGATCTTTATGTGCACATTTTATGTGTATATAGCATTAACCATAAAACATTATTCTTATTACAACTTTAATATTAAAATAAAGAGTGCATCCATGGGACTTCTTCTCTGTAATTGGCATAGTCGTACTACCTAACATAATTGTCTCCTGTTAAGCCTAGACAATTTGGGTGTCCAGGACATAAAAGTCATCAGCTAATGAAAGCCTAGTAAGCATAATGAACAATACACGCAATGTACATACAAGTACATTAACTATCATTATTTGTTTAGTAATTTAAAGTACGGTTAGTCATTTATTTAAGCCATCACTTGTAAATAATTATAGAACAATAAATCAATGAATATATGTTTGTGCATGAACAATTAGCTAGCAGATTGGGTGGCACCATTAGCTAGCAATACAGACTGGGAGGCACCATTAGCTAGCAGCTAGACTGGGGGCACCATCAGCCAATAACGCAGACTGGGGGGCATTATTATGCAGTAGTGCAAATAGGAGCGTACCAGCAACCATCGATGCATAATGGAGGACAATTGAGGTACCTGTACCAGGTTTTTCGGGTCATCACCCTGCTGGCAATGAGGTATGTATTCCCTATCGGCCTAATTTTAATGGTCCCATTACCATGGGGATGAGTAGGGACGAAATGGTAGAGGCTATCAGAGAACAGGTCCATGGCAGGTCGGGGTAGATGATGAGAGCTGATATTAGCTTAATATTAGCTCAATAAGGAGTAAAAACTGACAGGATTTAACCCCATTTCCCTAGTGTTACCTGCACTTGTGTTTTAATTCGTTTCTTTACACAATGATGTATTTTTCGTGGTATGTTGTTGTGTTTAGCTCTTTGAATGCAGGTTCTGAAGTTAAAATGAATGACAAGTTGAAAGGAATAACCCAAGAAACAAATTGATGAAGTCTTGATACCAATCGATTGACAAGATATCAATCGATTGTCATGTTTTCCTTACCAATCGATTGAACTATTTATCAATCGATTGACATATTATTCAATCGATTGACATCTTTTTCAATCGATTGACTTAAACTGGAAACAGTCTGTTTTAATGGCGCAAGATTTCAGCAATCAGGCGACGACCAGCCGTTATGGAATGAACCTGGACGCCTCTAGCTTGGATAGTTGACATTATATATAGAGGGGAGTAAAAGGGTATGGGGGTTAGCTCATTTTGGATTGTTTTGTAGGAATTTCATGGTTATTTCGGATTAAAAGCTCAAGTTGAAGGATTTGTATTTTCGAATTCAGTTTAAATTCAGGTCTATTTTCCTTTTGGTTATGCTGCATGAATGATTGTGAGATACCTTTGTTTGATTTGAAGTTGATTTTTAAAATTTCTTGTTTTATAATTTTATCTAAGCCTCTTCGTTATCATCTTCTTAAAAATACTTCTATTTATATTAGATTAAACATGTTTGAGTAGATTCTGGTTGGGAATAATGTGAAGAAACATTGTTCCCAGCCCTCTGCCATGATTATGTGAAAGAGTCAGTGTCAATCGATTGAATACAGAATTCAATCGATTGACATTGATTCCAAGTCAATCGATTGATATACTTGTCAATCGATTGAGAGTCATTTTTTTTATCAATCGATTGACTTTATGTCAATCGATTGGTATGTTAATGACTTGGGTTAACTCCTTTTTGTATTCCAATAACTTTTGTTTCAAGAACTAAGTCCAAATTGATCTTCCTAGTTCAAATTGCAATCTGATTTTGAAATAAAAGCTCTTTCGAATAATTAATTCAATGAACATTCATAACAAACACTTCGAATATTCCATACTCAATTTGTTAGTTATTGTTCATAGTTTTAATTAACTACTTATTTCAGTTCTTCATAAATAAGTGAGGTAAACGAACCACTAAATATGCAAGATTCACATACTTGGTGTCTAGAATGCTTAACTTAATCATTTTGAAATAAGGAATACTCTAAGGATAAAACCCCAGCTGTTCATTCTTGTTAAATCATGGTAGTGGCTGGCACTTTGTGGTCTCACATGTTCCCAACTCTTTTTCATATTTGATATTACAGCTTTTAAATTCTATTTAGTTAAGTTTTTGCTTCACTATATTTTGTTTCTTTTACTTATTCTATAGGACTGTTAGATTCCCCTTCCACAAGAAATCATCTTTTATTTCATTTTAGGATTCAGTTTAGATTCTTCCGCCTTTACAATCCGTCCTTTGGGATTCGACCCGGTCTTACCGGTTTTAACGCGACGCGACCGTCTACACTTGGACGTACTCTTCAGAGAACACATTTCAAGTCGTGTCAAGTTTTTGGCGCCATTGTCGGGGACGGTAACGAAGGCCAGGAATTTTGGATTGATCCAATCTTTTCTTATCCCATTTCTATCTTTCTTTTTCTTTTCATTTCTTCAGAACACAAGCCGTATTGTTGTGTCCTTCTATGTCCTTTGATTCCACTGAAGCCTTCATCACAAATCTATTTGAAGATCCAATCCATAGTGCTGATAATCCCATTTTTACTCCATCCACTTCTAACTCAATGTCTGATACGGAGAGCCAACAAGGAGAGAATAGGCATGACCTCATCGATGACGGTCAACGACCTCTACGAGAACTCTTGGCTCCTGATCGCACTGCCACACCTTCTTGTATCCGCATCCCTCCACACACGGGTACATTCCATTTTCGTAATGGGATGATTCAACTATTACCCACATTTCATGGGATGGATAAAGAGAAGGCATACTTGCACATTCGAGATTTCGAAGATGTTTGTGGCACTTTCACAGATCAGACTTGCCCAAGTGATATAATCCGACTAAAGCTCTTTCCCTTCACCTTGAAGGACAAAGCGAAGTCATGGTTATTGTCACTCAAACCGAATTCGATTTCGACTTGGGTAGCAATTCATGAAGCCTTTCTCAAAAAGTTCTTCCCTAATCGGTTAACGACAGACATTTTGAGACAGATCAAGATGTATAATCAAAAAGAGGAAGAAACTTTCGCTGAGGCATGGGAGCGTTTTAAGGATTTGTTACTGCTCTGCCCGCATCATGGTTTTGAGAAGTGGCGAACAATAAGCTTCTTCTTTGATGGCTTAAGTCCAAAGTCAAAGAAGCTCGTAGAAACTACGAGTGACGATGAGTTTATGAGCAAGAATGCCGACCAAGCAGAGGCTCATTTCGAATGGTTAGATGAACACGCACCAGAATGGGAAACTCAAGTGACAAGAACTCAGACCAGTTCGAGTTCGAGTAAAAAGAGCATTTATCAGCTAAAGGCGGAAGATGGCTTACTGGAGAAATACGAGCAACTGGCTCGTAAATTGGAAATTTTGGAAGCGAAGAAGGACCCGGTAATACAATTTTCATCTGAAGAATCATGTTCAAGTTGTCTACAGATGGGGCATACCTCTCAACATTGCCAAATATACCCTGTTTATCAAGAACAGAGTCTAGTGGAGGTACATGCTATAAATGCCCCTGGTCGTTTCAACCCCAATGATAGGTGGAGTCATCCTGGTTTTGATCAAAGAAACAGTGCTGCTGCAGCGAACCCATCTCAACAGTGGCAGCCGAATAAAGGAAACCAATACCGACCTCAGAACCAAGGGTACCACCAGAGTTACCAACCTCCTCCTATTTATCAACAAAATCAAGGGTATCACCAGAACCAATATCAAAATCATTTACCTCAATCCAACTACAATCAGGGGGGCAACAACCAAACCTCATCAAACACTTATGTGCCACCCCATAAGAAGGCACAAGAGGATCCTAATACACTCATGATGCAGCAGATGATGCAGCTAATGAGTAAACTCAACACAAGTGTAGAGAGGTTAGCTGCCCAACAAGGGGATCGAGAACGAACTATGTTCCCTGCACAGCCAGAGCCAAATCCTAAAGGCCAACACTCGGGTACAGGACCCTCAGGATCTAGACCACATGAGGAGGCCAAGGCGGTAACTATGTTGAGGAGTGGAAAAGAAATTGAGAAAGTCTCTTTGCCCTCACAACCTGTAGTTAGTGATGAAGAAGAGGTAGAGAATGAAGAAGAATTGGTGGAAGAAGGAAAAGAGGGCGAAACAGTTGAGCCCAAAACAACAATTCCTGAGGATAATGAAATAAAGAGAAGACCTGGAAAAGAACCCCTCCTTGAGGAGGCAACCAAATGTCCTTTTCCGGCGCCATATCCTCAGAGGTTGAAGAAACCTCAACAAGAAACGAAAAGTCAGGAGTTTTTGGAGTTATTCAAACAGGTAAAGATCAATCTCCCACTCCTAGACGCAATTAAACAAGTGCCTTCCTACGCCAAGTTCCTGAAAGACTTGTGCACTGTAAAAAGGAAGCAAAGTGTTAAGAAGAGTGCTTACTTGGCATGCCAGGCGAGTGTGATCGTAAAACACGATTTGCCTCCTAAATACAAGGATCCAAGTACGCCAACGGTTTCTTGCATAATTGGTCAAAAGAAAGTGAACAATGCACTGCTCGATTTAGGATCGAGTGTTAATCTCCTACCGTACACTGTCTATCAACAGTTAGGGTTAGGAGAACTTAAGCCCACTCGCATTACTCTCCAACTGGCAGATCGATCAATTAAATACCCGCGAGGAGTGCTGGAGGATGTCTTAGTCCAGATTGACACTTTTGTCTTTCCTGTTGACTTTGTTGTTCTGGACACTGAACCAGTTTACAATGCTAAATCTCAGATAACAGTGATCTTTGGACGTCCTTTCCTCGCAACAATTGATGCGACAATTAAAGTAAGGAGTGGAGTTATGACCGTTATTTTTGGGAATATGACATTGAATATCAAAATCTTTTCAAATCCTAAAATTGAAGATTTTGATGATGAGGAAGAGGAGGTGAATTGGGTAGAAGCAGTAATTCAAGATTGCTTTGATTCAACTGCTCACTCTGATCCTGTGGAGTCCGTTATGACTAACTCATGTTATGAATTGGAAAGATACACTCCACAAGATGAAAGAATGAGTCAGATATGTTCTATTTTGGAGGTTGTTGAAGAGGAAGTTGCAAGAACAATGTGGACGGCTCAATATGAGCAGCTACCGCCAAAGACCAAGTTGGCTGTGCCGTCAAACCTGCAATTTCCAGAGTTGGAACTGAAAGAGCTCCCAAAAGAATTGAAATATGTATTCCTGGGAGAAGAGAAGACCTTTCCTGTGATAATTTCATCTGTTTTAAATCACGAACAGGAAGGCAAACTGATACAGTTGCTTAAGCAACACAGGAGTGCGTTAGGATGGACTGTTGCTGATTTAAGAGGAATGAGTCCATCCATATGCACCCACAGGATTTACCTTGAGGAAGATGCCAAACCTTGTCGTCAAATGCAAAGGCGTCTTAACCCAAACATGCAAGAGGTGGTGAAGAAGGAAGTTTTGAAGTTGCTGGATGTTGGGGTTATTTATCCAATTTCGGATAGTCCTTGGGTAAGTCCGACTCAAGTAGTGCTGAAGAAAGCTGGCATTACAGTGGTAGAAAATAAAGCAGGAGAATTGGTACCCACACGTGTAACCACAAGTTGGCGCATGTGTATTGACTATCGAAGGTTGAATGCGGTAACTCGGAAAGATCATTTTCCATTGCCCTTTATGGATCAAATGCTCGAAAGGGTAGCGGGTCACCAATTCTATTGTTTCCTGGATGGTTATAGTGGTTATAACCAAATTGAAATTGATCCTGCTGATCAAGAGAAAACCACTTTTACCTGCCCATTTAGAACATTTGATATCGCCGGATGCCATTCGGATTGTGCAATGCACCTGCTACTTTTCAGCGGTGCATGCTTAGCATCTTCAGCGATATGGTGGAGAAGATTATGGAGGTTTTTATGGACGATTTCTCCGTATTTGGAAGTAGCTTTGATGATTGCTTGGAGAACCTCCAGAAAGTCTTGAAAAGATGTGAGGAAAAGAATTTGGTCCTCAATTGGGAAAAATGTCACTTTATGGTGACAAAAGGGATTGTCTTGGGACATATTGTGTCTGCTGAGGGAATACAAGTAGACAAGGCAAAGATCGATATAATTTCCAATCTTTCTGTCCCCACTATAGTGAAAGAAATACGATCATTCCTAGGTCACGCCGGTTTTTACCGGAGGTTTATTAAAGATTTCAGTGCCGTATCTAGACCACTGTGCCAACTCCTTGTTAAGGACCAACCATTTGAGTGGACTAGCAAGTGCCAGGAATCCTTTGATAAACTCAAACATCACCTTACAACAGCCCCGATAATGCAATCTCCGGATTGGAATCTTCCTTTTGAGCTGATGTGTGATGCGAGTGACATAGCGATCGGAGCTGTTTTAGGGCAAAGGAAAGACAAGAAGCCTACTGTGATCTACTACGCCAGTAGAACCCTGGATGGAGCTCAACGTAATTACTCTACTATCGAAAAGGAGTTGTTGGCGATTGTATTCGCACTGGAGAAATTCAGGCAATATCTGATTGGCTCGCAGATCATTTGCTTCACTGATCATGCTGGATTGAAGTATCTGTTATCCAAGAAGGATACAAAACAGCGATTGATACGCTGGATTCTCCTGCTTCAAGAATTTGATTTGGTTATCAAAGATAAAAAGGGGGTGGAGAATGTTGTAGCTGATCACCTCTCACGATTGACGTTTGAAGACAATTCTTCACAATCTATTCCGATCAGTGAATCTTTCCCAGATGAGCAACTTTTTGCTGCAACTAGTCTGCCCTGGTATGCTGACATTGTCAATTACCTGGCAACAGGGGAGACTCCATCTCATTGGTCCACCCCTGACAGAAAGAGGTTTCTATCCATTGCCCGATGGTTTTACTTTGATGATCCGTACTTGTTTAAGTACTGTGCGGATCAAGTAATCAGGTGATGTGTCCCCGAGGAGGATATCTCTCAAATTCTAGCTTCTTGCCACTCAGAGGCCTGCGGTGGCCATTTCTCAGCTCAGAAAACTGCTCAAAAAGTGTTTAGTAGTGGTTTCTACTGGCCGACAGTTTTTAAAGACTGTTATGCATTTTGTAGAGCATGTGCTAGATGCCAAATGTTGGGAAGCTTGTCAAAGAGAAATGAAATGCCGATGATCCCGATCATGACTATTGAAATCTTTGATTGCTGGGGCATCGATTTCATGGGACCATTCCCGCCGTCATCACATTACGAATATATTCTTCTGGAGGTCGAATATGTGTCCAAGTGGGTTGAGGCCATTCCGACAAGAAAAAGTGATCACAGAACAGTGATCTCATTCTTAAAGGAGAATATTCTGTCAAGATTCGGAACACCAAAGGCCATGATTAGTGATCGTGGAACTCATTTCTGCAATAAGCCTTTTGAGGCGCTGATGAAGAAATATGGGGTCAATCATAAGGTTGCTTTATCATATCACCCACAGTCAAATGGTCAAGCAGAGTTAGCCAATAGGGAGATCAAACATATCCTGGAAAAGACTGTTAACATCAATAGAAAGGATTGGTCGTCACGTTTAACTGATGCTTTGTGGGCGTACAGGACAGCGTATAAGACGAATCTTAGGATGTCTCCCTACAGGCTAATTTATGGAAAAGCTTGCCACTTGCCTGTGGAATTGGAGCACAAGGCATATTGGGCAACGAGATTGCTAAATTTTGATATCCATGAAAGTGGTACATTGAGGAAATTACAACTCAATGAATTGGAAGAGATCAGGAATGATGCATATGATCGTGCTCGAACTTATAAGTCAAAATTAAAAGCTAAGCATGATCGATCGATCCTGAGAAAGAAGCTTGAACCGGGGCAGAAAGTGTTACTTTACGATTCAAAACTTCATCTCTTTCCCGGGAAGCTGAGGTCAAGGTGGATAGGACCATTTGTTGTCAAAGAAGTGTTTCCACACGGAGCAATAGAAATCGTTAATCCCAAGAATGGTAATGCTTTTAAAGTCAATGGACAACGGTTAAAACCATTTTTGGAGAGGTTCGAACCAGAATCAGAGACCATCCACCTGGATGATCCTGATTATTCTTCTTGAAATTTGAGAACCTTGTGTTGTTGTATAGTAGTTTTCTTCACTTTGTGTGCTTCTCTATTTTCTGTTTCCTTTTATTCTTATTCTGTCTTTTTGATTGGCTGTAGGATGAATCCATTACATTACCTGCCACATTTGCTCTACCATGGGGTCCATTCTCCAGGAACCCCAGAACAGAGGGAGCAAGAAAGGCCAATTTTTACTCCACTTTCCAGTTCATGCCCAGATTCCCCTATTGCGGTTGTTGCCAATATGAATACCTGGGATTTGCTTTGAGCGGTTCGAGAAATTCTGGAAGATTTTCAAATCAATTCGGACGGGGAAGTCGTGGAATACTCTGTGGATTATGCTGAAGGAGAAGATTTTTCTTTCCCTAAGCCTGAGCAGAATTGATAATTCCTATGGCAGATGAATAAGACAGAATTTCATTTTTTTTTTTTTTGTTTTCTTTTTGTTTGTTTGTTTCCTGACCAAGATCTTGTACTCTTTGGATGATAATAGTCCATTTTGAACTATGAATTGATGATGTTTGGAATAACTTCTTCCAATTTGTGTGATTGATAGGTTTGATTCCTGTTTGAATGCTCAAAGTCTTGTTCCTGTCTTGAAAATGCATTCTTAAACAGTTGGGGGTTATTATATACATTTCCCTAGTCAATCGATTGAACAAGTTTGTCAATCGATTGAACATTTTTGAATCAATCGATTGGAAGTTTAAGTCAATCGATTGACTTTTAATATCAATCGATTGACATATCTCACAGACGTAATGTCTGTTCTTCTCCCTCTCTCTCATTTCATTTCAAAATTCTGTGAGAGAGAGAGGGAGAAGGCGATTCTGAAGGAGTGAGAAGGAGTCCCCTCCCATAACGTTCATCTTCATCATCATCACCTTCATCATCATCATCATCCTCATCTTCATCTCTCGGCCACACCATCTCCACCGCCTCTGTTCCCGTAAGGACAAACAGTGAGGAAAAGGGAGAAAGATTTGGGCCTCATTTAATCACCATCATCATCAATCTCATCATCAACAGAGATTTGGGGGCAAATTTTTTTGGCCACGATTCCGGTTGAGGTAACCCTCAAACCCACTCCACTTTCTCGTCCTTCTTATCATTCAAAACAGTTGAGGGAGCCCCTCATGGTCTTAAGACCTTTAAATGGTTGATAGGGGGACGTGAGACCTTGTTGTGGGCAGCCCCCTATTTTCACTGTTGTCAATCGATTGACATCAGGGTTCAATCGATTGGATCACAATTTCAATCGATTGACAACTTATGTCAATCAATTAACATAAACAGAGATGCAGATCCTCAATTCTTTCATCCTAACTCTCTGGTTTCCTTATTTTTGCAGATCCTATGGCTCCAAAGCCCAAAGACAGTGGACCACACCCTAAAAAGTCCACTTCTCTCGAGATCCCTGACCCGCCGCTCGCTCACGGGTTCAAAAATGACAAGGAAAATACTTGGTATACTAAGTATTTCAGAACTAGAGAGGTTATGGTTGAGCGGCAGTTGGAAAATCTCTGGAGCGACGATAAGCTACCATTTCATCTCACGCGTTTACGCGCTCTTCCGAGCTGGCTTCCCGTCCTCACTATTCAGAAAAAAGTTTATGCTTCCTGGATTCGGCCAGCATGTGCCAGTATGGTTAAGGTGCCGAACGTTCCTTACTCATATTTCTCGTGTGTATCAGGACGAGCAATTGAGTTCAGCCCAGCTACAGTCGCTCAGGCACTTGGTATCCCAGAGGTTCCTGATCATATGTACCCTATTCATCCCGACCGTCCTTTTCCATCATATAATGTTGTGGCTACAGAGATCTTAGGCAGGAAGGTGAAGAAATACTCGGGGATCACAGTATTCGACGACCACGACCTGACGACAGACTATCATCTACTACATTTGACTATCTGCAGCTACATTCTTCCCACGACGTATAAGTTAGATTTCGCTGGGTGGTATACGAGAGTTTTATATGCTATTGGGATCGGTCTACCTATTTGCCTCACTCGGCTCTTCATCGAATTCTTCGTTGAGCCCACACGTCATCCCAACAAGGCTCAGCACCTTAAGGGTGCATGGGTGATACATAGAGTGTGTGAGCAGGCAGGGTTGGAGATACCGGCAGGAGAGGCGCTGTTAAAATCAAAGATTGGTGTTTTTGGTGAGTCTGCTGCTAGACGGTCAGCAGCGCAATTTAAAAAATTATCTAAGGGGAAGGGGAAAGTAGGAGAGAGTAGTAAGAGAAAGAAAAGAAAGAGAGGAGATGTGACGTCAGAGGAGGAGGACGTGGACCCAGGGACGCCTACTGAGGCGGAGGGTCAGGATGCGGTGATAGTTGAGGAGGAGGAGTATGAGGACTCAGGGACGCCGACTGAGGCTGAGGGTCAGTATGAGTTGAGGATGCGTGAGCCACCTACAGCCTCTACACCACCTGCAGCCTCTACACCACCTACAGCCTCTACATCTACCCCTCCATCTATCCAGATCATTTATGACTTCTTGGTAGAGGAGCGAGCCGCGAGAGTACAGCTTCTGTCGATGGTTAGAGAGCTCACGGCAGAGCAGTTATTATTAGCTACCCAGATGTCGCGGCTAGGTGGTCAGATTGAGCAGATTTCGATGTTGCTTGGGATCGAGCAATCCTTGCGCTCATCTATGCCACCTCCTCCGACAGATCCAGCTTCTACGTCGGCCCAGCCAGAGGACGTTATCTTGGAGACACCTCCACCGCCACCTCCTCCAGCTGCTGTTCCCCCATCAGTTGTGAGTGACCCGGCGGCTGTCGCCCAGACTGGGACAGCTGCCGAGGGTGACGGTGAGGTAGCTGTTGATCCTGCTGAGCCTTAGGAGGGAGTGTTGGAGAGCGAGAGAGTATTTTTTTGTTTCTAATTTTGTAATCTCTCTTGCATTTCTTTTGTTTTATTTGTGGATATGTAGTATATTTGTGGATAGTTTATTTTGGTTGGGTGGATAGCTGGGTTGAATAGTTGGTTTTCGCTTATGTCTGTACTTGGACTTCATTGATTTTGGATATTTTCATTACAAATAGTTCTTTTTGTTCATGAATTTTGCTTCTATTGTTGATACTATCGACTATTATCCATTTGCTCTTGATCTTGGTTGTTTGGGGAGTTTGTTTTATTCAAACAGGTGAATTCTCAGAATCAGAATTATGCTGAAATGATTGAATCAGGTGATATCTTCTTCTACTTGAAATACTTCCATTGGGGACAATGCAAATTTCAGTTGGGGGTAGGAAGTAGATATCTAACACCTGTGTTTTCTTGAACTTAAACACACACCTGTTTAATTTTAGAACTTCCATGTGTTACTTTCTCTCTAAAAAAAAAAAAAAAAAAAAAAAAAAAAAACTGTTGTCAAATTTCTAACTATCAAAACCTCGTTTCTCCTAGCTAAATTATTGTGCAATGATACATTCATGTCTTTCTGGTTATATTATGGATTTCGATTACATGTTACTTAGTCACTAATCTGGTTTTACGTCCATAACACGAATATATCCTGAAAACATTTTGCACGAGTTGACAATCACGAAAGAATCTTTGAATGAGAATGAAATACGATTGTCATGATTAATGGATTAATAGTAAAACTTTTAACCCTAGTGAGTTCTGGGCCATTCTTTTTATTCTGCGGGTTAACTGCAAAACTCGTGTTAATTCTTGAAATACACTTTTATCTCGTTGAGAGTCTCATTCTTGTTTCATTTGGCTGATGCGTCAGGAGAACGTTCAGGATCTACTATTTTAAAACACAGGAAATACTTGAGATAAGTTATAATGTCTAGAAGATGATTTAGGCCATCGTTTCCTCATCTCATCACTCAAGGAAGTCTAAAACCTCACTTACCTATCACAAATCAAGGCCTCTACCTAAAATCACATATTAATAATCGAGCATGTGACGGTTTGTGAAAACAGTTAAAGCAGGAAAAGGAGAAGTGACTGCATTCAAAAAAAAAAAAAAAAAAAAAAAAAAAGAAAGTGGAAAGCAAGAAATAAAAGAAATTGGGGAATTGATAAATAAAAGGTGTGAAGTAAAGTTGGTTTTACCATGTTACATGCTTGAACTTATTTTTCACATTCCATCATTCTTTGCCTCTCTTCATATTTCTGTCACAAGTCCTAAGGATTCTGGATTAATTTTAACAAATCTCAAGTATGAAATGAGTTTTCCACAGTAGATCGCTCCTGAAGTAATTGGCATTCCATCCATGAGACTCATTCACCTCAAAAATAAGCGTTCTTCAGTGTCTAGTATGTAAGCATGTTTGATTGCCTCTACATTTACTCATTTGAGCTTCATACTATGAGTGCATAAGCTTTACGCTAGTTTCAGAGTGATTTTTATTTTGAGCGTAAATCGTGTGAGAATTGAGTTGAAACGATGAAGTCTTAAACATGTCAATCTAAATAATTCTAAGAAAAAGATTTCAATCGTAGTTGTTAACTCTCCACACACACACATAAGGATATATGAAGGCTGTGAATGTAGTTTAACTTGAATGGTTACTTTGTAACATGTTGTTTACTTCCATAGCATGATAAAGGAATTCATGTCCTTGTTAAGCAGAATTTTTAGCATAAAAGAGAAACTGAAGTTCTTTGATTGGTTTAGACAATTTGACATTTGAATTTTGTGGGTAAATTCTCTGAAAACCCTCACGAGACACAACTCGTCCATTAGGGTTAACCTAAGGGTTCAAAGGCTTGTTGCAAACGCTAAATACAACCGCGATTCCTGCGACAGTGAGTTAGGATTTCTCTTTTGTTTGAGCTCAATAAGCTGTAACGTCAATAGTCGGTCGTCTTAGTTTGTGTTAATTCCGCTTCATTGCTAGAGACTAGCAAAGCGCTAGTTGGGGGTCGTGATGAGAGCTGATATTAGCTTAATATTAGCTCGATAAGGAGTAAAACCTGACAGGATTTAACCCCATTTCCCTAGTGTTACCTGCACTTGTGTTTTAATTCGTTTCTTTACACAATGATGTATTTTTCGTGGTATGTTGTTGTGTTTAGCTCTTTGAATGCAGGTTCTGAAGTTAAAATGAATGACAAGTTGAAAGGAATAACCCAAGAAACAAATTGATGAAGTCTTGATACCAATCGATTGACAAGATATCAATCGATTGTCATGTTTTCCTTACCAATCGATTGAACTATTTATCAATCGATTGACATATTATTCAATCGATTGACATCTTTTTCAATCGATTGACTTAAACTGGAAACAGTATGTTTTAATGGCGCAAGATTTCAGCAATCAGGCGACGACCAGCCGTTATGGAATGAACCTGGACGCCTCTAGCTTGGATAGTTGACATTATATATAGATGGGAGTAAAAGGGTATGGGGGTTAGCTCATTTTGGATTGTTTTGTAGGAATTTCATGGTTATTTCGGATTAAAAGTTCAAGTTGAAGGATTTGTATTTTCGAATTCAGTTTAAATTCAGGTCTATTTTCCTTTTGGTTATGCTGCATGAATGATTGTGAGATACCTTTGTTTGATTTGAAGTTGATTTTTAAAATTTCTTGTTTTATAATTTTATCTAAGCCTCTTCGTTATCATCTTCTTAAAAATACTTCTGTTTATATTAGATTAAACATGTTTGAGTAGATTCTGGTTGGGAATAATGTGAAGAAACATTGTTCCCAGCCCTCTGCCATGATTCTGTGAAAGAGTCAGTGTCAATCAATTGAATATAGAATTCAATCGATTGACATTGATTCCAAGTCAATCGATTGATATACTTGTCAATCGATTGAGAGTCATTTTTTTTATCAATCGATTGACTTTATGTCAATCGATTGGTATGTTAATGACTTGGGTTAACTCCTTTTTGTATTCCAATACCTTTTGTTTCAAGAACTAAGTCCAAATTGATCTTCCTAGTTCAAATTGCAATCTGATTTTGAAATAAAAGCTCTTTCGAATAATTAATTCAATGAACATTCATAACAAACACTTCGAATATTCCATACTCAATTTGTTAGTTATTGTTCATAGTTTTAATTAACTACTTATTTCAGTTCTTCATAAATAAGTGAGGTAAACGACCACTAAATATGCAAGATTCACATACTTGGTGTCTAGAATGCTTAACTTAATCATTTTGAAATAAGGAATACTCTAAGGATAAAACCCCAGCTGTTCATTCTTGTTAAATCATGGTAGTGGCTGGCACTTTGTGGTCTCACATGTTCCCAACTCTTTTTCATATTTGATATTACAGCTTTTAAATTCTATCTAGTTAAGTTTTTGCTTCACTATATTTTGTTTCTTTTACTTATTCTATAGGACTGTTAGATTCCCCTTCCACAAGAAATCATCTTTTATTTCATTTTAGGATTCAGTTTAGATTCTTCCGCCTTTACAATCCGTCCTTTGGGATTCGACCCGGTCTTACCGGTTTTAACGCGACGCGACCGTCTACCCTTGGACGTACTCTTCAGAGAACACATTTCAAGTCGTGTCAGTAGAGGTCACTGACCAACTGAGAGAACAATTTGGGGCAATATTTAGTGCCCCTATTTGGCCTCAATACCAAAAGGCATACACATACTTCATTGATAAAATGTTTGAATTCCCAAGGTGTTATAGGATACCTGAGTTCACTTTGTTCTCTGGTAGAGATGTACAGACTACACTAGAACACATTGTATGTTTTATTGAACAATGTAGAGAAGTTTTTCACAATGAAGTGCTAAAATTAAGATATTTGCCAATTCACTCACTGGACCTGCCTTTACTTGGTACGTAATCCTGCCCATAGGTTCAGTCCAGATGTGACTATTACTAATTGGCCATGTTGAAATGGAGTGCAAGAGAGAATGTAGAAACATATATTGCTAGGTTTAAATCTGCTCAGAATAGGTGTAGGGCTAGGTTACCAGAAGAAGAATATGTATGTCTGGCTATAGATAATTTAAAATCAATACTCAGAATGCAGTTTGTAGGCCAACAATTCAAGGACCTGTGCCATGTGGTTGATGCTTTGGCATGATATGAGAAGGTACTGGATAAGGAAAACCAAAAGAAAATAATACCATGGGAATATATTATAAAGGACACCATCAACCTACACATCTAGTCAAAATTGAGGATGATGAACAGGCTGATGAAGGCAATGAGAACGAATATGAATGTACTGTAGCCAAAATAATGGCTCAAAAGCCATTTTATTTCTGATGTCCTACGAAGCCTCCTCAAACTCAAAGAAAGAACCCTACTAACCAGACTCATAAGCTTGGTAAGAAGTATGACTTCGATATCACAAAAGATGATATGATCTTTGATTGGTTAATTAAGGAAAAGAAAATCAAATTAACTCATACTTTGCCAACAAATGAAGAGTTTAAAGGAAAAAAAACTATTGTAAATAACATAATAAATGGACCCTAGTACAAATAACAATATAACTTTTCTGGAGTCCATCGAAAAATGGATTAAAAATGGGACTATAAAATTCTCTACTGATAAGCTTGCTCAACATGTTGACAAGAACCCATTCGTGGCTGTGGTACATGTCATTATGGTTTTAGTAGATTTTACCAACATGACAAGGCCAACTAGGTCAAAACCATATGCTCAAGTTTTTTCATCAATAGTAGAAAAATGATAAATGTGGTCCAATGCCCAAAGGTTTAAATCCAAAAGCACCACCATTTGAGACAAGAGCAGGGGTGTACTACTATGCTGCCAATCCTTATGATTCATACATGATTTCCAGACAACCATTACACGAGCTAGCAAAAGCAAGTGAATAACCAGTCCTCTACATCAACTGCGTAGAAGTTTTGGCAGTACCACTCCAAAACCAACATCGTGATTTTGAGGATGATGAAAGAATGTCAAGGGCAGAAGGCAAGCAAGCTAAGATGGTTCAATAGCCATGGGGATTCCAAGTTACGTTGAATAACAAGAAGTTTAAAAAAGAGGGAAAGATGTCTTAGGAAAACAAGTGCAATGGGTCTGATCTTGCAGGAAGTTCAACAAATAGAACAAATTCAAGGCTCCAGTCAACCAGGGTTAGAATAGAAGATTAGAGCCTGCACCCTATCCAAATACCATACCAAGAATGGTACTTCCCTCTATACCACAAGATGGGCGGTGGATGTATGTTCAACATCCTAAGTTTTCTTCATACCATGATCCACCCTTTATGACCAGAACTCAAAAGAGATGTATGATGCATAAGAAGGCTACCCGAAGAAGAAACAACCAGTCATTAGAAGATTTGAAGGTAGCTCAAATCAGTGGGTATAAAAAGTTAAGAATAAGTCTAAAAGTCAGGATGATGGTATTCGAAATGTAATCACTACAGAAGTGGCTGATGCCTAATCATAATTCGATGGACAAAGTGACCCAGAGAATTCAAGAGAGGCTGATCACCATTCTACAGACCAAGAAAACCTGGACATGTCAAAATTTGGAGTAATGGTGCAGGATGATGCAAACTCGGTCGACAACTGCGTCCAAGCTGACACTGAACACTTGGTAAATCTTGTAGATTCAGAATGATCAGAGGATGATAATTCAGGTAGCTTTCTGACAATGTGATATTTCGATTTGGTCAATCATTGCTTTGTCTCTATGACAACATAGTCTATACGATGCCATACGCTTTTACGGCATAAGAATGGCAGCCTGATGGTCTAGAAGGAAATGTTAAGGATGACTCTGAATCCATGGTGCTCATCACTTAAGAGGCACAATCACTTGAGCCAGAAATCCAAAACGTGCCGATCTTGAACTAAAAGTAGAAGATGGCTATTATGTTTGATAAGCCAAATGCTGAAATAGCTAGACACTTATAACCATTATGTCATGGCTAATTTTAACGGTGTGTCAGTATCCAAAGTCTTACTGGATAATGGAGCTTCTATTAATTTATTTCGTTCACAAATGCTTAAAATATTTTTAAAAACTAGCAATGATCTCATTGACGCTAGGGTTACAATAGTGTGTTTTTATGGATCATCAATCTAACAAAAGGGAGTGCTCCCAATCGCTGTGTCTATTGGAAGCAAGATTTCCTTAACTACATTCTTTATAGTCAATACTACCTCTTGCTATAATGCTTTGTTAGGGCGGGATTGGATTAGCACAGCATGATGTGTGCCATATACACTACCTTAATACTTGATTTTCTGGAATGAAGGCGAAGATGAACCAAAGATAGTCGAGGCTGATAAGAAACCATTCTTGGTAGAATCTCACGTTGCTAAGGCAAAATTCTATGATATTTATGTGACCCCATTAAGATTGTAGGGAATCGACAAAAATGGCCATCCTAAGGGGATCGCTGCTGCAATAAGTGGAGGTAGCCATGAATATGCTAAAATAGACAACATTATTTAATAGAAGATAACCATATGATGTATACCTCGATATCCTGCATCGAATTTAGGATGATGTCCAGTTTAGTGTTCAAGGGGTAGTCTGCTTAGCAGATTGTGTAAAGGAGGAGATTAATTTTGCTGAAACAGATCAGATTCATCTGTCTGAACTACCACCAGCTCCTATATAGGTTGATGATGATAAGGCTGAAGTCCAAGATTCATTGGAAGAATTCAACTTAGGGGGGACAGATGGTCCCAAGAGGATTACTTGCATAAGTCAACTTCTCCCAACAGAGTTTAAAATGCATTTGATCAGCCTATTGAGTCGATATCAAGACTATTTCACTTGGGATTACCATGAGGTGCATGGCTTGGAGAGAACCATGGTGGAGCATTAACTCCCAATAAAGCCAGTGTACAAGCCTTACAAGCAGTCTCTAAGACGAATGGAAAATGAGATCATCATAAGAGTCAAGGAAGAAGTGCAAAGATTGCTGAAAGCTGGGTTCATCCGTACAACTAGGTATGTTGAATGGATGTCAAATATTGTTCCTGTTTTAATAAAAAAAATGGAAAATTAAGAATATTCATTGACTTTAGAGATCTTAATAATGCTACTCCCAAAGATGAGTATTCTATGCATATTGCTGACATATTAATTGATTTGGCATCTGGACACAAGATTCATAGCTTTATGGATGGACACTTTGGCTACAACCAAATTTTTATTGCCAAAGAGGACGTGGCAAAAATAGCCTTTCAATGTCCGGGGGCAATTGGGACATTTGAATGGGGTGTCAAGCCATTTGGATTAAAGAATGCTGGAGCCATTTACCAACGAGACATGAATGCCATATTTCAAGACATGATTGGTAAATTGATGGAGGTTTACATTGATGACGTGGTGGTGAATTCAACCTTTGACGATCATCTGAAATTTTTAACAAAAAGTTTTGAAAGGTTGAGATGCCATCAACTTAAAATGAATCCATTAAAATGTGCATTTGGCGTCTCAGCTAGAATTTTTCTTAAAATTCTAGTACATCAAAAGGGGATTGAGGTTTATAAAAATAAAGCTAGAGTCATGATAGAAGCTAGGCCACTAGCCAACAAAAAATAATTAAAGAGATTGCTTGGCCAAATTAACTTTTTTGCATCGATTTATCTCTAATTGTGCAGGTAAAACTAAAGTTTTCTGTCCACTGTGAAAATTGAAGGATGAAGAAGAATTTGTGTGGAGGCAATAACATTAGTTGGCTTTTGAGAAAATCAAGGGATCTCTTGCCAAGCCGCTTGTCTTAGTCTCTCCTAAGCCAAGCAAAACATTAAGTTTGTATATATCAGCCTCTAATGACTCAATTGGAAATTTGTTAATTTAGAATAGTGCTAAAAATGTGGAACAAGCGGTTTATTATTTAAGCCATGTATTGACTTGTAGAGCAAAGATATACGTCAATTGAAAAGTTATGTTTGACTTTATTCTGCTCTTGCATTAAATTGAGGTATTATATGTTACCCGTAATAGTGCAAGTCATGTGCAAAACTGATGTCATTAAATATATGTTTTCAAGACCAATTATCACTGGTAAAGTGGCAAAATGGTCTTTAACATTATTGGAATTTAACTTGCAATATGTTCCATAAAATGCTATTGAGGGACAAGTCCTGGTTGATTTCCTACCTGCCATCCATGTTTAGATATAAGTCATGAAGTCCTAAAATCTTGAAAGGGGTTGAAATTGGATACGTATCTATCACCCCTTGGGTATTGTCGTTTGATGGGTCCAGCATAGAATAGTCAGCAGTTGTAGGAATCATCCTCATGTCCCTATTTGGAAAGAAGACTCAATGATCTTTCAAACTGGACTTTAAATGTTCAAACAATTAGGTTGAATGTTAGGCTTTGATCATCGACCTTAAGATTCTATTAGAAATGAAGGCCATAATGGTGAAATTAATTGGGAACTCATAGTTATAGTAAATCAATCGGGGAAAAAATATAAGGTGCATAATGTCATTCTAGAAAAATATCATACAGTTGCTATGAGACTGCTTGACAATTTTTTTGAGATTGCAATCAAATATGTGCCTAGAGAGGAAAATGAGGAGACTATTGAATTGGCCCAAATTGCTTCTGGGTTTCAGATCCCCATCGATGTCTTTTGGAGGATGATCATAGTAGAAAAAATGTCCAAATCCTCAGTCTTAGAAGAGGATAACACTTTTGATGCTATGCCGCTCTAGACTGATGATGATGATTGGAGGAGTCCAGTCATTAGATTCTTGGAATATCCTAATGACAATACAGAAGTTAAAATCAGAAGAAAGGCAATGCATTACTTCTTAGCTAACATTGAATTATTTAGAAAGGTAGTAAATGAATCAGTTTTGCAATATCCCAGCAAGTTAAAAGCCTTAAAATTGATGAAACAAGTGCATAGTGGATTATGCGGTGCTCATCAGGATGGGACGAAGATGAGATGGTTGATAAGGAGATCTAATTATTACTGACCAATGATCCTAAAAGATTGCATCAATTTTGCTAAAGGTTGCCAGGCTTGTCAGAAATATGGGCCAATTCAACATGTGCCTGCAATTAGTCTCCAATCGATTATCAAACCATGGCCATTCTGAGGGTGAGAAATGGATATCATCGATAAAATTAACCCACCATCCTCAAAAAATCATGCCTACATCCTGGTGGCCAATAACTATTTCACTAAGTGGGTAGAAGCTGTACTGCTTAAATTAGTTAGCCAGACTGAGGTATTCAAATGTTTTAAAGAAAATATTATTCATAGATTTGGATTACCACAAACTACACAGTTGGCCAAGGTATGCCCTTTACTAGGGATGGCATGTTGGAATTCGCCTTCGATTATGGTTTCATTGTCCTAAATTTAACACCATATTACGCTCAAGCCAATGGACAAGCAGAAGCAACCAACAAAATCCTCAAATTAAATATTCAAAAGATGGTTGATAAAAACCCTAGAGTTTGGCATAAATTACTGTCTGAAGTTCTATGGACATACAGGACCTCAAAGATGTCAAGCACAAGAACCACGCTGTTTGCACTGACTTATGGGCATGATGCAATCCTGCCACTGGAAATAACACTAAGGTCTTTAAGGGTTGCTAGGCATAATGATCTGGATATGGATAATTATAATCAAGCCATGCTTATAGAACTAAAAGACCTAGATGAGATCAGGATAATGGCTTTAAACCACCTTAGGCTACAAAAATGCAAGGCTGAGAAAGCTTACAATAAGAAGGTGATATCCAAATCTTTCTCTGTGGGAGAATTAGTCATGAAGGTTATCTTGCCACTTGGGCTCAAAGACCATAGACTGGGTAAATGGTCTCCTAACAGGGAATGACCCTTTGAAATCCATAAAGTACTAAAAGAGGGTGCCTATCATTTAAGAAATGTAGATGGACAAATTCACAATAGGCTTATAAATGGTAAGTATTTTAAAAAAAAGTATAAGCTGTGTATGTGGGAATCATACTTGCATCAGTTAGAGCAAGATGAAGAAAATTTTCGAAGAGCATAGATTACTCCTGATTACTCAGAGGATTTGGACCTTGCCCATGTCCAAAATCAGACTGATGAGGGGTAAAAAACAAGAATCTATAAAAGCATGGTGTGCTGAGCTATAGAACCATGCATATATATAAAGAAACCAAGCACATCATTCAGAAGCCAAAACATTGCTAGAGCAAAATAAAAACCCATAGTTTTAGCCCCATGGCCAACTTGCAAAAAATCAAACCCAAAACTACAAACAAGTCTGCCAAGTATCTAAGAACATAAAAGGAAATCAAGGGAAGAAAGGATCAAGAAGGGTCAAGACCTGAGTCCATTGATCATCAATCTGAGCTAAGGTGTTCTTTGTAGTCTTGTGTACCACCAGCCATGACTCCCCTTGTACATCTAGAGCAGAAATCTCATTGGTCAGTTGGCCTAGCTGTTTAGGGACCTTTTCCAAGTCAGCCAATTGAGAAGTATATTCAGCTTCCATCTTCTCTAGGTTAGCCCACAATTTCTTGATGTTTTCTAACAATAAGGTAGAGCTTTTCAATCTAGCCTCAATAGCGTCGACCAAAGGATGCATTGGTTGGCCACTTCCTTCCTTTTCTAGAAAAATTCCTTCACATCAGCCATCTTCTGGGTAGTTTTAGCCATGTCAGTGACTATCTTCTTGAATTGGTGCAAAAATGAAGTTAAGGGTGATGAAGAAGAAGAGTCCACAAAATTTGTAGAAAGCAAGGAGACTGCACTCTCTATAGCCTCTTGCTGGCCCATGGCATTTTGAAAGGTTGAAGAATGCAAAGAAGCCAAGAGATCCTTGGCTTGGAGTTGGGCTTCTATATAAGTTACAGTGGCCATGGTAGGAGTTGGCTTCGAGGGTAGGAGGCCTGAGCTTGGCTTCTGAACGAGTATCAGTCTGATGTTTTGTGTTCTGAGGAGAAGATCTTTGACATTAGAGGTCATCTGAGAGCCTAGGGATGTTGAAGTAACAAAAGTGGATGAACTAGGTCCCACAACCGAAGAAGGGGGTCAAAGAAAGAGAATTTTTAAAGGCTAGGGGACCTTAGATGGTAGAACCAAATCATCAGGATCTTTAGATGTACTGGTGTCACTTTGACTAGTTTGTGGAGAAGCTTTGGCAAGAGGATTTTGTAAAGAGTGTGTGAGTTCTTTTCGTGGTGTATGTGAGAGGTACAGAGAGATATAACACGCAAGCCTGGATTCGTACACGTGGAATAATGTATGAGATATAAATGAGAGTATAATGAGTTAGCATAATAATAATAATGAAGAGAATAGGATCCGGAGAGACTTCAGGTTCGGATGAGAACCGAAGTAGCCTCAAATGAGAGAGAGAGAAAGCAGTATGTATCTTGTCGTAAGGTAATGGAGAAGTAGCAAAAATGGAGTAAGACGAGGGCTCTAACCAAGTGAGAGGTCTCGTTAATACAAAAAGATATCTAGAGTAGAGGGTATTAGTGGAGCGAAGGGTGTCGGGAACCGAAGGTGCTGGCGGAGGCGAAAGGTCAAAGTGGACTAGAGATAATGGGAATGTTTTGTTTATGGCTGGTGACACGACTAAATAGTTGTGCGCTCTTGTGCAACACCCAAGTGTAGGTGATCGTGCAAGTAATATAGTACTGGAAGTCCAGGTCGATCCCACAGGGAAGGAATAGGGAGAATGTCTACTAAGTTACAACCAAAAGAAAAAAGAAAAGTTTAATTGTAGTAGCGACTAAATCCTAATTAATTAAATTAAACTAAAGAATAATCTAAAGCATAAAAAACATAACTAATTAAATCAATAAACTAAAGGTGTTGGAAACACGTGAATCCACATTAATCCTAACCATCTACCATGCATATTCATTAACGCTCTATGGAGTACATTCCT
Organism: Hydrangea macrophylla; assembly: GCA_033977485.1. Taxonomy (NCBI): domain Eukaryota; kingdom Viridiplantae; phylum Streptophyta; class Magnoliopsida; order Cornales; family Hydrangeaceae; genus Hydrangea; species Hydrangea macrophylla. The sequence continues at coordinate 104,893,794 of CM066994.1, forward strand.
CTTCAGCATTCCGTATTTTTCTAAAGATAAAGACTCAGTAGCCCTTTCATGACCGGGACTACATCATCACATTTGAGTAAAATACATGGAAGACGGTTTAAAACAATGGTTATTACTTGCACTCTAAATGGTGTTAGCATTCAAAGTGGTTTTCAAAAGTCATTGAAGAAAATAGCCTTAGGCTTTAAGTTCTAAAAACTGTTGTGACAAACTGAGCTTATAGGGACAATTTGATGACAGATTTCTAAAACAGAAAGTCATGGAATACTTAAAAGAATCATCTCAAGATTCTGCAAGTTCGATCGATCGAAGTGCTCTCGATCGATCGGACTATATCATCCTTCAATCGATCGAAGTGCCTTCGATCGCTTGACTATGTCTGGTTCGATCGATCGAACTGTCTTCGATCGATCGAGCCCAAGGTTTCTATATCATACATGGCAGAGGCTAAGAATCAATATTTCATCACATATTTCCAACGTCTAAACTACAGAAACATGATTAAACTAGTGCAGGAATAGAAAAACATAACAATCATTAACATCTAAACTAATAAACAATCAAATAGAGATAAAGGAACATAAAAACCTGGAATAAACCTGAATAGAACTTGTAATCAACATCAATCTTGAGTAATCTTCAGTATATTAATGAAAAAGATGAAGAAGAATATGAATCTAACCTAACCTACTCCTAATCTAACCCTAAAACTACCCTAAACTGCTGTTCTGTGCGTTCTGGAGCGTCCTCCTTTCGTCTGGCGTCAAAACGACGTATATATAGGGTTCCTACAGAGTTTACGCAACTTTTGAGTGAATAAAAGGTTCGATCGATCGAGCTCAGTTCGATCGATCGAAGGTTCGATCGATTGAACCCTTCTTCAATCGCTTGAACTCTTCTGATTTTGACAGCACTGCACACCGATGGGAGAATGGCCATAACTTTTGACTCGGACCTCGGACTGACCTCCCGTTTGCGGCCACGCGACCGTAACTCAAAGATCTACATTTCTTGTCTCTGGGAAAATCTTCCAAATCTGAAGTCATCATTGTCAAAATTGGCATTTTCCCAGCTGCTTCTGTTGTTCTATCCACCAGAATCACTTTCTTTAGCTCCACTTCATTGATTTACATCCTAATACCTATAAAACCATGCAAAAACATATAGTTTAGCATTAATACAATAAAAAGAACATTGTTATTAGAATGAACCTAAATGTAGGGACTTTGGGGATAAAGTATGCATAAAATACTACGTAATACACTAGAAATATGCACTTTTCACCACGAATCACACCCCCCAACTAGCTCGTTGCTAGTCCCTAGCAATGAAGAGAACTACAACAGTGTTTATTTAACTCTAAAAATTGAAAATAAAATAAAATAAAGTAAAAATCCTAACTCACTTTCGCAGGAATCGCGATTGCATTTAGCATATGCAACAAGCCTTTAAACCTCTAGGTTCCCCCTAGTGGACGAGTGTTGTCTCGTGAGGGTTTGCAGTGAATCTACCCACAAAATTCATGTTTAAGGCAATGGTTCTCATTTAAATGTTTTCAAGGAATTTTCCTCTCATTAACAATATAGTTAAGCTCAACAATCTCATGAAACTCTCTAGTATGCCATAGCCATGCAACACACACATTACAGTTAATCTACTATCAAAGTCATTAGAATGTTCCATACCTATTAATCTTCAAGTGTGTGTGTGAATGGACAACCAAAATACAAAACTTTAATTTCAAAGCTTGCATAACCTAAGACACTATCAAGACGTTCATTTTGACTCAACTCTCACCGGGATTACACTCTTAAGATGAAATCACTCTGAATTAGGTGTAATAGTTATCACTCATGATATGGAAGCTATAAAGAGTAAATGTAAATGGAATCTAATGCTTCTCATATCTAAATAGAAAAACGGACATTTTAGTGCATAAAGTCTCATGAATGGATACTTTTCACTAGAAGAGCGAGATACCGTGGAGAACTCTTTCATTACCTTAACTTCAAATCCAATTTACTTAAAATCATCAGGACTTTGAAAAAGAGGTGTTAGATTAAGAAGAAAAAGGCTTGTGATATTCAATTGGGTCAAAGGATGTGATTGGAATGTTTACTATAACTTTTCAAACTTCCCACATCTCCAATCTCTCTCTTCTTCTTTTCTTTTATTTATTTTTTTCACACTCTTCTTTTCATTCCTTTTTTTTTCTTTTGTAGCAACCATTGGCATTTTTTTTCTTTTTCTTCTCATGCTTTTCTTTTTTTTTTTCTTTCATTTTTTCTTTGCCAACTTTCCCTTATTCACACTAACATACTTCTTGTTAACGCAACACATCCCAATCACACCTAAATAAAGAACTGATGCTTGAACTCCTAATTTGGAGTTTGGTATAGACTTTAGGATTATGAAGACAAGGCGATTATGATAAGCTCAAGAGGTGAAGTAAAGGAATAGCATAGAGGTAGGCCAAGGCTGTATTATCCATGTATGGTCAAAAGATGGCCTAAATCATCTTCTAAGTTAATAGGATAATTCATTTCAGTAAATTCAAGAGCTCTAAAGTTTGGTAAATCCTGAACGTTCTCTTCTAGTGATCAGTCAAAATGAAGAAGAAAAATGAGACTTTCAACGAATTAATACGCTTTTCAAAAAGTAAGAGTAATTTTATAAAACCCTCAAAAACAAAAGAATGGCACAAAAGCTCACTTGGGTTATTAGTCTCCACTACAGTCTTTCAAGACACCTAAGCTATGCTTACTAATCCATTTTAGCTAAGTACAAGGTTGTCACAACGTGCTCAAAGTTGTTTGAAGATTAAAAAGCATAGAACATACTATAACTAAGATAGTAAACAAACTATCATAGTATTTCACATACTAATAACATATAGAAAGTAACACTAATGCATCATAACTAACTACATTAACTATGAGAGAAATACAAGAACCATTTTATTATATTTAAAAAAAAAATAAAAAGTTTTAAAATTTTTAACAATTTTAATTTACTGAGTTACATGTTGCTAAGCAGGTATATGATACTAAAGTACAACAAAAAGATATGAGGCATGCAATGACTCACTCCCCCCAACTAAAACTAGACATTGTCCTCAATGTTCTAAACTAAGCACATGGACATGTAAAGTAAAGCGAGAGAAGGAAGGATTTTACCTCGAGGCATTAATATCCAATTTTTTTTTTCAAGTTACCTGCAAAATCATTAGTAGCAACAAGAAAAATAGAGAATATAATACAACAACTCAGTTAACTAAATTCGGTTAATCAAGATTTTTATCATAGATTAACAACCGAAATTTTTGAGGATCTTCCCAATAAAATAATTTAACAGTGAGAAGAATGTTCGGATCCTCATAAAAATGCAACTCCCCCCAACTAATGTCAGGCTCAAGGTCAGAGGAGATGATGCAAAACCAATGGCTTCCAAATTTGTTGGGCATAGTTATAAAAGGAATACCACACTTTTTAGGAATTATATGCAAGAAACGATCTTTGGTGTTGGTATTTCCTATAACAGCCTCTATTTTAATACTAAAAACAGGGGGAGGCCATGGTTCAATAAAAGGGGCAGGGTCGAAGTGATGTTCTAATGAAGCTTCACCACCCTCCGCTTGTCCTAGAACAGAATCTATGGAGATATAATTATAGGAATTGAATTTCTGTTCTATGCACATGGTTTTGGACTGGACTTGGATAAAGCTATCTATTTGGGCCTCAATGTCATAATCACTCAAGAAGGTCAAGCAGTCTAGAAGATTGCTAGCTTCTTGTTGAGTTTTCAGCTCATCTAAAGTGGGCCCAATATTTTCCAAGTCTTCTCTCAAAGAATTTTGAAAGTTAAAATTTTGTGAAGAACATGTGCTAGTATCCTTACCATCCTCTTCCACAACACATTCTGTTTGTTCACGAATGGGGTACACATAACATTCAAGCTCAGGACGAGAGCTTTGATTGAGAGCAAGGATAGGTGATGGGCAACTTGGTGACACCACCTCTTCGGTCGAAAGAGGTGAGGGTTCATGAATATCGCATGAATCTAAACAGGATTTAGATTTTTCAATTACGTCCTCCCTAGGGTCACTATCAAAGGTAGGGGTAGAGTCAACAGGGGACTCTTCCTTTCCTAATTGCGTGCAATCACCTAAACTCTCGTCATCTTTTAAAACCTCATTCTCATCCTTGTAACTCTCCTCACTATATATGTCATCTATTGAGGTGCTCTGGACAAAGAGATTGTGCAGTTTTATCCAGGCAGTGAAAGAGTTGATGTATGGGGTTGTATATTGAGGAGAAGATGGTTCTACAACTTCATGCTCAATGGTTTGGTTTTGGAGTTCTTGTTGGGTTATCACTTTCTTAAATGAGTTGTTAACCTCACTCGGTATGAACCCATCATTGTCCTCTAATTCCATTCCATTGTTAGTGTCTTGAAATTCAGGTTGTAGTGTTGAAGGACTGGTATAGTCTTCTAAAGGTTGGCTATCAAATGCTTGTTGATATCTAGCTCCTAATTTATCAATTGCACTCTCTAGCCTTTTCATTTCACTAAGCAGCAATTCTAACATACCATTATCCTCAACTTGGTTATTCTCCTCATTATAACTATATGAAGTTTCACCCCATTGTTGTTGGTAACAGTCCCCTTCCCATTGTGTTTGTATGCAAGACTCCCCAGAAGGAAAGTCTTGGTGCATTTGGTAATCGTGGGAACTACTACTATATCCTACACTATCATTTTGGTTATATCCCCATTGCGATTGATAGAACTCTCCAGGTGGAGGTTCTTGATACGTTTGATAACATGGGGGACTAACACGATGGTTTTCCCATTGTGGTGATTGGTAGCACTCAGGTTGATAATGTGCATCATATGTGGGTGCTTGCCAACTCGGGGTATAGTTCTCATTACCTAATGTGTACCCATTCGTGGTATTTGTGTTGTATGGAGGGCAATATGGATAAGACATGTTTACCCAATATATTTAAACAAAAGAAATTTTTTTTTTTTCTTGTGAGAGAAAAAGTCCAATGAATTTTTTTTTTTTTTTTTTTTTTTTTTTTTTTTTTTATAAGTAAAAGAAGAAAAATGGAAAAACTTAGTAAAATCCTAACCTAGTTGCCTTCCCCGGCAACGGCGCCAAAAACTTGACACGACTAAATAGTTGTGCGCTCTTGTGCAACACCCAAGTGTAGGTGATCGTGCAAGTAATATAGTACTGGAAGTCCAGGTCGATCCCACAGGGAAGGAATAGGGAGAATGTCTACTAAGTTACAACCAAAAGAAAAAAGAAAAGTTTAATTGTAGTAGCGACTAAATCCTAATTAATTAAATTAAACTAAAGAATAATCTAAAGCATAAAAAACATAACTAATTAAATCAATAAACTAAAGGTGTTGGAAACACGTGAATCCACATTAATCCTAACCATCTACCATGCATATTCATTAACGCTCTATGGAGTACATTCCTCTTCAGCATTCCGTATTTTTCTAAAGATAAAGACTCAGTAGCCCTTTCATGACCGGGACTACATCATCACATTTGAGTAAAATACATGGAAGACGGTTTAAAACAATGGTTATTACTTGCACTCTAAATGGTGTTAGCATTCAAAGTGGTTTTCAAAAGTCATTGAAGAAAATAGCCTTAGGCTTTAAGTTCTAAAAACTGTTGTGACAAACTGAGCTTATAGGAACAATTTGATGACAGATTTCTAAAACAGAAAGTCATGGAATACTTAAAAGAATCATCTCAAGATTCTGCAAGTTCGATCGATCGAAGTGCTCTCGATCGATCGGACTACATCATCCTTCAATCGATCGAAGTGCCTTCGATCGCTTGACTATGTCTGGTTCGATCGATCGAACTGTCTTCGATCGATCGAGCCCAAGGTTTCTATATCATACATGGTAGAGGCTAAGAATCAATATTTCATCACATATTTCCAACGTCTAAACTACAGAAACATGATTAAACTAGTGCAGGAATAGAAAAACATAACAATCATTAACATCTAAACTAATAAACAATCAAATAGAGATAAAGGAACATAAAAACCTGGAATAAACCTGAATAGAACTTGTAATCAACATCAATCTTGAGTAATCTTCAGTATATTAATGAAAAAGATGAAGAAGAATATGAATCTAACCTAACCTACTCCTAATCTAACCCTAAAACTACCCTAAACTGCTGTTCTGTGCGTTCTAGAGCGTCCTCCTTTCGTCTGGCGTCAAAACGACGTATATATAGGGTTCCTACAGAGTTTACGCAACTTTTGGGTGAATAAAAGGTTCGATCGATCGAGCTCAGTTCGATCGATCGAAGGTTCGATCGATTGAACCCTTCTTCAATCGCTTGAACTCTTCTGATTTTGACAGCACTGCACACCGATGGGAGAATGGCCATAACTTTTGACTCGGACCTCGGACTGACCTCCCGTTTGCGGCCACGCGACCGTAACTCAAAGATCTACATTTCTTGTCTCTGGGAAAATCTTCCAAATCTGAAGTCATCATTGTCAAAATTGGCATTTTCCCAGCTGCTTCTGTTGTTCTATCCACCAGAATCACTTTCTTTAGCTCCACTTCATTGATTTACATCCTAATACCTATAAAACCATGCAAAAACATATAGTTTAGCATTAATACAATAAAAAGAACATTGTTATTAGAATGAACCTAAATGTAGGGACTTTGGGGATAAAGTATGCATAAAATACTACGTAATACACTAGAAATATGCACTTTTCACCACGAATCAGCTGGGCATAAGAATAACTGCTAATCCTTTGCTCTAGTGCCAGATTAAGTCGAGTTGTGTTGTTGGGTGTAGTAAATGAGGGTGCTTATTTATAGTTGAAGCCGGTGGTGTATTTGCAAAGCTTTGACATAATAGAGCGAGGCCGAGTTGGCATCCTCTTACTGGGTTGTTTGCTTAAGCTAGGTGAGTGTCTTAAATGCTTCTGTTTAGGGTGGTTGAGGACATTAAATGGGATGTAGACGAAGCATGTACTGAGCTGGTGGAGACAAATGAGAGAAAAATGTTTGTCGTTTGGTTGTGAAACGATATCATTGGTTGGTCAAAGGAGGGAGGGAATGCTACTGATGCAGAGGTTTAAGCTAGTGGGGGTACCGAGGCTTTTGCTATTGGCTCCGAGAGGTTAAGCGAGGGCAAGTGTCGAGGCGTACAGATGGCTTCAGCGAGGGAGGGAACCGAGGTATTTTCTATTGCTGCAGTTGGTTAAGCAATCTTGACACGACTAAGCATAGACGGTCAAAGGTTCTGACGAGTTTTGCGGTAATGAGCTTCGCTTATTGGTTGTGGGCTGATTGGGGTAAGGCACGTGTGAAAGTCACGTGTCTCTTTCTCTCTTTGGGACTAACCCTAACCTTACCGATGGGGCGCAGGTTAGGGAGATGCCTTTGGTTCTAGCCACCTTACCATGAGTTTCCGAGATCCCAGCAGACTTGCCCACCCTTAGGTACTGCTTCCAAACCAAGGGTAGGTGTCCGAGTGTGAGTGTGTGCATGTTTCGAGTGCTCTTCCTTTGTGGGCTGCTTTGGGCCTTTGGAGAGTAAAGTTTCGGAGTGGAGTTAACCGGGAGCTTTTGAATGGGCTACTTTGCGCCTTTGGAGAATAAGGCTTAGGAGTGTAGTTAACCGTGGTGGGAGCTTTGGAGTGGGCTCATCCGGAGTGGGCCTTCGGAGTAGGCTTATTGGAGTGGGTCTCGGGGCGAGTTTCTTAGTTGTAAAGTTTTGCAGTGGGCTTTGCGGGTGGCCCTGTTTGCAGTGGGCTAGCGGTTTGGAGTCGTTACACGTGGAGTCCACAATAATGATGTTGTTACACGTAGAATCGTTGGTGATGTGCGTAGTCAAAGTATATGAGTCGTCAACTATTGCCTACAAAGAGCAAGGAAAAAATCCAGGATTTTTAAGAGCACCAGATTGGTGAGTTGACTCAGAAGACGTTCGAGAAGCACATAAGACTGGCTCATCATGCAATTGTTTTTTTTAGCATGGGCCTATTTCCTAGCCTTCTTAGCTGCACTGGGAGCTTCTGGTTGAGGGAGGTGTCCAGTTTCATATTCTTCTAATTCGATAGGATGCTCCATGGTAATTTGTGCCTGAATGGGTTTTTTTGTCATCTCCTTCTAATCACGACATTTGGTGTCCCTGGAACTACGCAGGGTTGGGGTTGAGGAAGAAATTTTTGTAGGGGCAACCGTCTTTTCAGCCCGAATAGCAATTGAAGGCTTGGAAGGACCTAACCAAAGTAGAGGAAAATGGTTAAATAAATTAGGTCACAAAAATCAAATAAGTCAATCAGTCCTAACACCAAGTTATCCAATGGGTATCGCAAAACTAAGTATGGAGGCTGACCAGTAGGTCTGGAGGCTGTCTAAAGTCAAGGGAATGCCATATTGATATCCAGCCATAGTGACTCCCACAGACGCATTAGTCTAGACAACCGGTTTTGCAATCCCAAATTCAGCCAGGGGTGGAAAAGGGCATGTCTTCCTAACCCAGTTTTAAGTAGCATCATAGAGCTACTTCCAATTTGGGGCTTTTTCATGCTTCTTCCTATATTACTGAGCCTTCTTTTGTACCCTTTCTCTTTTCAGTCTAATTCTAATTCGATGCACCTCCGAGATAAACTCAGAGGGCCTTTGAGGATTCCATTTTAATTTATAAAACTCTTTAAACAAGTATGGACTAATTCCAGCAAGTCACTTAACTTATCACCCTTTCCGAAAAATGGCCTCTTGGTCATTTTATCTTCTATACAAGATTCACAGATCGGCATTGGTTCAATAACCAAAGTGGCTAAGCACCCATCTTTGACTAGTCTGTTAATCCTATTTCGATTGATTTGACCTAGCCTCATATGCCAAAGTCTTGTTGGATTAGAAGAAGGTTCCTTTCTTTTAGATGGTAAATTAATCGTTGAGTTGTTAAGTTCCATTTTGGATTCATTAGAAATAATGGGAGTGATTACATACAAGTCATTTATTTCATACCAGAACATATAAAAGAAAAACTTTTAATAACCACTTCAACTCCAAAAGAAACATAATAACCATTATTTGATAACTTTGAAATAGAAATTAAATTACGTCTCATACTTGGAATGTAAAGTGCATCTGGTGAAACAAAAGACATTTTATTTTGAAATTCTAAAGCTACTCCTCCTACCATAACCACTAAAATAGTTGCACTAGAATCTAAAGTTAGCTTGATCTCCTTATCACTGCACCTCTGGTTGATCTAAACCCCTGCAACAAATTGCAAACATGGTTAGTCGCACTAGAATCAATGCACCAAATATTTGAAGTATCCATTATAAAACTTACTTTAACAACTTATGATTCAATCATACATATAACTTTAGTAGCTAAGTATTCTGGTCAGTTCCTCTTCCAGTGACCCAATTTTTCACATTCGAAACACTTTCCTTTGCCCTTTCCACCAGCCTTACCCTGTCCTTTAGACTTTGACTTCCTAATCTTTGGGACAGGTCCAGCTTTTGGACCCTTAGTGCTAAACTTCTTCTTCTGTCCTTTCTTACCCTTTTGGGAAGATTCAGAAGATATAAACAAATGAAGAAATAAAAATCTATTTAATTCATGTTATAATTAAGTTTTAATTATTCAAATGATGCAGGCAAGGAGTTGAGAATCATACCAACTTGAGTATGTGCATTAATGTTGGCACCTAGAGTCTCCAGTTCATTTAAAAGCTCTATCATTTTTAAAACATGCTCTTAGAGTGGAATCCCGTCGAACATTTTTGCACTCTGTGGGTACCAGAAGAAAGTATAGGGCCTAGAAGGATTAAGCCCACTTGATTGATCCCATTCAAAATCCTCATGTCAACAACTAAGAGTGAGGTTCACCACTCTTCATTAGCCTTTATATGATCTGACCAATTTGGATTACTTGTATTTAGATTCCATGGGGCTTTTTATCCCACCTGAGACAATAATTGATGCCCATGATCTAAATTCGAGGCTACACAAGTGAGAAATCCATGTTTTATCCTACAAGGCTAAATCTTTAGAGATCCTCACTAATAAATTCGCCACAAACTAAATCTATCAATTCCAATGGAAGAGAGCACCACCCCATCGTCACCAAAGAGCTCAGTTCAGGGGTTAAGGTACGAGAGAAGAAGGAGCTAGATTGTGCTAAAACACCCCCTCTCGCCCTATCGTGAGATGGACCTCTACTCAGATTTCAAGGTGTTTGACTAGAGATTATGAAGACCATTTCAATTATTACTAATGCAATCCTATGTTCAAATAATGAAATAAAAATGTGCAAGAAACTATAGATATATCACACAGTGTATATGCTAAAATAGTAATTCAGGGACTAAATGTATTACTATGCTCCCCTATGCATGCAAAAGGAAATGAAAAGGAAGCAAATGTGCAAATCACATTCAAACCCTAGAAAAATAGGAATTGTAAGCACATGTACTATGTAAGGAAATTAAACCTCTTTTATCCACCTATGCATGCTTCTAGGTGATCTAGGAAAGCAATAAATAAGGAAGGTGTAAGGACTTACCTGAGATAGCGCATTATTCCTTATAGCATCCAAATTTTCCATGGTTAGGATAATAACAAGCATAATAACCAAACATGGACTAAGTGCATGTATGCATGTGTAACCCATAATCAGGATATCCTACTATTCTATGTATGGATAGTGTGCATGTGTATGCATGGATACATTGATAAGCATGAATAAGCTATACAAGGTTAGATATGAATAAGCAATTGGAAAATATTAGGGTTTCGTGGTCTCTAGTGAGATTGGAATAGCCATGGCTTCGCTAATAATCACATTAGTGGTGGCTATTCCATGGTTGAAAAAGGGACCACTAGGGATAGCCTATCCAAAAATGGGATAGTAGGCTAACCAAAAAGCCTATAGGATCTAAACCACTAAGAAAGGAAGAACAACGAAAAAAACATGAAAACATATTTAGCTATTCCCAAGAACTTTGATGAGTGCTCCGGAATCCTCCTATGCAGTTTCCTTGAGCCCTCTTTAGTTCTCAGAATCTTCTGGTGCCTTGGATGGAGAGGGGAAGACCCTTATTTATAGTTTCAATTCTAGGCTGTGCATTATGTGTTTAAGCTATGTGGGACGGAAGTACAAGATTTAAAGGCTTATGACAGAACTATAAAGTTGTACACTCTTGTGCAATACCCAAGTCTAGGTGATTGTGCAAGTAATACTGGATAAGTCCAGATCGAACTTACAGGGAAGAAATAGGGAGAATGTCTACTAAGTTATGACCTAAAGAAAGAAAAATATGAATGTAGGAGTGGAGGTTCTACCGAATCCTAATTAATTAAATTAAATTAAATAATAAACTAAAGAAAGCTTACCTCAAGAACTTCCCTCAGAATCTTCCTCTGTCGGAGCTCTGCTAACACCGCGATCTCTAAGATCAGAACCCTAAAACTAAATGATTCAAATAATCCAAAGAACTTTGATGAGTGCTCTGGAATCCTCCTATGGGGTTTCCTTGAGCCCTCTTTAGTTCTCAGGATTTTCTAGTGCCTTAGATGGAGAGGGAAAGGATATTATTTATAGTTTTGAATCCTAGGCTGTGTTTTCTATGTTTAAGCTATGTGGGATGGAAGTACAAGATTTAAAGGGTTGTGACACTACTAAAACGTTGTACGCTCTTGTGTAATACTGAAGTGTAGGTGATTGTTCAAGTAATACTGGATAAATCTAGGTCGAACTCACAGAGAAGGAATAGGGAGAATGTCTACTAAGTGACGACCTAAAGAAAGAAAAATCTAAATATAGGAGTGTATGTTAGATTTATAATCTATAAAACTATAGAACCCTAGAGTAGTAAAACACAGCCCTAGGATCGTATCATGTTAGATTATCAAAGATATAATATAGTAGAATACATACCTGTATCCATTGTAGCAATTAGCAGACCTTAAGAAAACGATAATGATCAGTTATGTCTTCCTCAGTCAAATCTCCTTAGATATGTAATGGGTTCCTTCTCTTGATGGGATGGATGAGGAAGTAGTATAATGATTTGACATATTGGGGACCATAACCTATATGTCTTTATATACTGATATGTTAGGTTCCCATTATTCCTAACAGGATCAGTATTTGGTATCCACTCACTAAACCCATACCCAGTAGAAGTCCATGGCTTACTACAATTAGACCACATAATATAAGCCCATTTAATTAATAGCCTTATAATATAATTGATATTAATATGTTGCCCACTCTTATTAGGAAATATAATTTCCTAACAATCTCCCACTTGGGCTACATATGATTCCTGAAACAATTATATTACATGTTCCTTAGACGCACACCTGTGCTATTTATCTTTGGACTTCACTTTAGTTTCAATCTGGTCCATTTCCTATGTTAATATGGGATCAAGGCGGCTTTCGTTACACATAATCGTAACTAGACCTTCAATGGTCACCATACCAACACATTCAATGACATAGATCAAGTATGGATGAGTAGCATGGAAATTACATGCAATGTGATCTCAAACATGCCTATTTCCAACTGGTCCTAATTTAGTCTTTATTGAGATCAATCCGAAACAATGCAAAACCGCATATAGAAAATAGTTAGATTCAGAGATAAACTTTAAACCATCAACTTTATTCTGCAGAAAATAAAACCATAACTGTCAAAAATAGAACATCCAAAGTTAACTCCAACTAAACCAAAGTATCGTTAGACAACCTAACACCCATATGAGCAGTGTGCTCATGAAAGACCTTGGGAGTTAATCCCTTGGTCAGCGGATCCGCAATCATGGAGTTTGTACCTATATGTTCTATCGAAATTTGACCACTCTGAACTCTTTCCTTAACAACCAGAAACTTGATGTCAATGTGCTTCGACTTCGTAGAGCTTCTGTTGTTATTGGAATACAGCACCGTAAATTTATTGTCACAGTATTTCTTTAATGGCCTTTCAATGCCATCTACTACACGCAGCCCAGTGACAAAATTTTGCAACCATATCCCATGATTTGATGCCTTATAACAGGCTATGAACTCCGCAACCATGGTCGAAGAAGCTATGAGTGTCTGCTTAGCACTTTTCCAGGATATAGCTCCTCCAGCCAGCATGTAAACATAGCCTAACGTGGATCGCTTACTGTCTTGGCATCCAGCAAAATCGGAATTAGAATACCCAATGATCTCCAAAAAGTATGATCTCCAATACGTGAGCATATAGTCCTTTGTTCTCTGTAAATATTGCATAACCCGTTTGACTGCTTTCCAATGATCCATTCCTGGGTTACTCAAATATCTGCCAAATACTCCCACTATGAACACAATATCTGGACGCGTACATACTTGAGCATACATTAGACTTCCTACTGCTGATGCATAGAGAATCTTTTCCATCTCCTTAGTTTCAAGGTCATTCTTGGGGCACTGTCCGCGACAGAACTTGTCTCCTTTAGCTACGGGCGTATCTCCTGATGAACAACCTGTCATGCTGAACCTACTTAAAACTTTTTTGATATAGCTCTTTTGTGATGACCCAAGGATACCTTGAGAGCGATCTTGTAGTATCTATATTCCTAATATAAAAGAGGCGTCCCCAAGATCTTTCATCTCAAAATTCTTAGTGAGAAAGTTCTTGGTTTCGTGCAATAAGCCTATATTGCTGCAGGCTAGTAAAATGTCATCGACATATAAAATCAAAAAGATATACTTACTCCCACTGAACTTGTGATATACACAGTCATCAACCACATTCGCCTCAAAACCATGCGAGGTGATTACTTGATGGAACTTGTGATACCATTGACGGGAACCCTGCTTGAGACCATTGATGGAACTTTGTTTGACTTGGTGAAAGTTGATTGATCATCTTCCACTATCCCTATGTCAAACTCATGTTCTTGGAAGAATACAATATAATCATCCAAAATTGCATTTCTCCTTTCCCTAGTGGATCTTCTTAATGGCATCTCCTCTTGAGGTTGTTGAGTTTGCACTTTAGGTATAATTTCTTCATTTTGTACAGGGAGCTCTTGTACATTGTCTCTAACCTTATCTCCCCCACAAACTCAACTTCCTCAAGAAATCATGCATTTCCTGTTTCAAAAAAATGTCCTAGCAGTGAGATCATAAAACTTAAAAGCCCCGAGAGCGTTCCGCGTATCCAACAAAGTAGCAACTGATTGTTCTAGAGTCTAATTTCTTTTCATGTGGCCTATAAGGCCGTGCCTCAGTTGGACAACTCCAACTATGTAAATGCCTAATGCTAGGCTTCTTTCCAGTCCATAATTCATAAGGGGTTTTGGTTACTACTTTACTTGGAACCCTGTTGAGTATATATGCTGCAGTCTTTAGAGCTTCTCCCCAGAGTGATTCTGGTAAAGAAGAATGACTAATCATACTTCTTAACATGTCCTTAAGCGTTCTGTTTCGTCTCTCAGCTACACCATTCATGCTAGGTTTGCCTGGCATTGTGTATTGAGGGACGATACCGCATTCCTCTAGGAGTTTAGCAAATGGCCCTGGATGTTGTTCACCTGATCCGTCATATCTACCATAGTACTTACCATCACGGTCAGATTTGACAGCCTTAATTTTCTTGCCAAGCTGAAGTTCAACTTCGACTTTAAATGACTTGAAAACATCCAGGGACTGTGACTTCTCATGTATCAAATATAGGTACCCATATCTTTAGTAGTCGTCTATGAACGTAATGAAATATTGTTGTCCATTTCAAGAGGCTGTAGGGAATGGACCACATATATCAGTGTGAATGAGTTCTAAGACGTCTGTACACCTGTTGGCACCTAATGTCCTTATGTTTGTCTATTTCCCCTTAATGCACTCAATGCAGACTTGAAAGTCTGCCAAATCTAAGGGGCCAAGAATTCCTTCACGCACAAGTTTCTCAATTCTTTGTTTAGAGATATGGCCTAATCGCTTGTGCCATAAGGTGGCGGAATTCTCATTTAATTTTCGCTTTGTACCACGTGAATTAGTATGCAGAATTTCATTATAGGAAGTAACAGTGTTTAGCATATAAAGATTATCAATCAAAGAACTGGTACAAATAAGTTTTGAATCTTGAAATAGACTAACTTTATTATTTCCAAAAGAACAAGCACAACCAGATTTGTCCAAATTAGAAATAGAAACTAAATTCCGTCTAAAAGATGGTGCAACAAAAGTCTTAATCAAATCCAAATAAACACCAGTCTTTAATAATAATCTAAAATTTCCTGAAGCTTCCACTATAACTTTCTTGCCATCACCCACAAAGATGAATCTTTCAGCATTAGTTGGCGGCCGGCTCCACAGGCAACCCTGCATAGACATACTTATGTGAGTAGTAGTACCAAAATCTACCCACCAAGTATTTTTAGGTACAGAAGCTAAATTAAATTCAGAACAAACCAAAACAAGAAGCTTACCCTTCTTTGCACGCCAAGCGGCATATTTGGGACAGTCTCTCTTCATGTGGCCTCTCTTCTTGCAGAAATAGCAAAGGAATTCCTCATTTTGATTCTTTAGTTCCTTCTACTGAGGTGTCACATCTGCAACATCCTTAGCTCTCTTCCTTTTATTATTCTGAGAGGTTGATGCTAAATGAGCACTTTTAGTCTTGTCTCGCTGAATTCTTTCCTCTTCTTGCACACAGTGAGATATGAGCTCATTAAGAGTCCATTTGTCCTTTTGGGTATTGTAACTCACTTTAAATTGACTGAATTGTGCAGGAAGAGATATGAGAACCAAGTGCACGAGCATGTCCTCAGACAACTCTAACTTTAGTGCCTTGAGTTTCCCACTGAGATGAGACATTTCCATAATGTACTCCCTTATGTTCCCCTTTCCTTTATACCTCATGGAAATCAGAGTAGCCAAAACGGTACTCGTTTCCGACTTTTCATTTTGAGCAAAATATTGTTGTAATTCAGAGAGGAACTTCTTAGCATTTGTGTTCTCAATGATCGAGCTCCGAAACGCTTCCGGAATGGAACGTTTCATAATCATTAGACTCATGCGATTCGAGCGATCCCACTTCTCAATTTTACCCTCATTCGGGTTTTCTGTAGTCGAAGTGGGTCGTTCGGTCCGTAGCGCAAGGTCCAAATCCATACATCCAAGAACGATTTCCACGTTCTCTTTCCAAACCTTAAAGTTTCCCCATTCAACATTGGGATATCACTAATTTGAGCAGAAACATTTGTAGCTGTAGCAGAAACTGAATAGAGAACAAAATAAAATAAAATAACATGCTAACAATTAATAACATGTCATAACATAAACATATCATAAATACTTTATATATATATATGCATGCATGACACATTAAATAATTTACTTAATGGTGGGCCCATCACAGGATACCTAGAACAACATTGATATTTAGTCTTTGGACTGAAATATCAACTATAAGTGGTACTCCCCGGGTAGTGATCAAATATTGACAATAAGTCCTGTTAGATAGTGGCCTTCCTTTGGGCCGACTCACTGCCCACATGGATAATTAGCTTAATAATTGTCACATATTTACCACCACATGTACACCCGTCATTCAGCCAATTAAAAAATCTTCCTTTGGGCCGATTGTTAATCGCATGAAACAACAGATATACCATCTTAATATTTCAAATAAATAAATTTACACAATAGAGGTTACTTTGGCAACATATTATATCAATTTATTTATTAGAAATATCAAATATATTATATTGGGGCCTAAAATAAACCCCAAATAAATCTTTAACTACCATAATATTTAATTCACATGATGATTTACCCAAAATTCTTTATCCAATAAAAAATACCTCGATTTCTATACCAACTATGTAACAAGCTATACATATTCAAAATAATAATAAAAAAAAATATCAACAAGGCTGAGTCTTTATCCCTTATGAACATGGCTAACGATTTGGTCGTCTACAATATATATATATATATATATTTATATGGTTTACATATAAGGCATATGTGTTCTGTTACAGTTTTGGCTAGACTTTGAATTCAACATCATCTGATCATTGACTCTTCCTCTAAAGTACAATGTTCACGAATTACACGAAGCGGTTCAAAGACTTGCATATGCACAACCATTCGTTTTTTTTTTTATTTTTTTTATTTTATCAAGTTTCATAAATCAGCCGAATAAAAAATTGAGTACCATCATTCTGAAACAACAATCGGCCAATATATTTTGAATCAATCAAACATTATGCATATAATTCCTAATAATCAACATGATAACTGCTCTGATACCACTTGTTAGATTTATAATCTATAAAACTATAGAATCCTAGAGTAGTAAAACACAGCCCTAAGATCTTATGATGTTAGATTATCAAAGATATAATATAGTAGAATACATGCCTGTATCCATTGTAGCAATTAGCAAACCTTAAGAAAATGATGATGATCAGTTATGTCTTCCTCAGTCAAATCTCTTTAGATCTGTAATGGGTTCCTTCTCTTGATGGGATGGATGAGGAAGTAGTATAATGATTTGACATATTGGGGACCATAACCTATATGTCTTTATATACTGATATGTTAGGTTTCCATTATTCCTAACAGGATCAGTATTTGGTATCCACTCACTAAACCCATACCCAGTAGAAGTCCATGACTTACTACAATTAGACCACATAATATAAGCCCATTTAATTAATAGCCTTATAATATAATTGATATTAATATGTTGCCCGCTCTTATTAGGAAATATAATTTCATAACAGTGTAGGTTCTAACGAATCCTAATTAGTTAAATTAAACTAAATAATAAACTAAAAAAATCTTACCTTAAAAACTTCTCTTAGAATCTTACTCCAGTAGAGCTCTGCTAACACTGCGATCTCTAAGAGTAGAACCACAAAACTAAAATATTTAACTCTTCCCAAGAACTTTTATGAGTGCTGCTGAATCCTCCTATGGGATTTCCTTGAGCCCTCTTTAGTTTTCAAGATTTTTTGGTGCCTTGGATGGAGAGGGGTAAGCCCTTATTTATAGTTTCATTTCTGGGCTGGTTTTCTGTGTTTAAGCTATGTGGGACGAAAGTACAAGATTTAAAGGCTTGTGACATGAATAAAAAGTTGTACACTCTTGTGCAATACCCAAGTGTAGGTGATCGTGCAAGTAATATTGGATAAGTCTAGGTCAAACTCACAGGGAAGGAATAAGGAGAATGTCTACTAAGTTACGACCTAAAGAAAGAAAAATATGAATATAAGAGTGGAGGTTCTAACGAATTCTAATTAATTAAATTAAAATAAATAATAAACTAATGCATAGAGAAACATAATTATGAATAAAATTAATTAAAGGTGTTGAAAACACGTGAATCCACATTGATCCTAACCATCTACCATGCACATTTATTAACGTTCTATGGAGTTCATTCCTCTTCAGTATTCCGTATTTTTAAAAAGATAAAGAATCAATAGCCCTAACATGACTAGGACTATATCATCACAAGTGATTTAAAATAATTAAAAGACAGTTTAAAACAATGGTTGAGACTCGTACCCTCAATGGTGTTAGCATTCAAGGTGGTTTGCAAAAGTTTTTGAAGAAAATAGCCTGATGGCTTTAACTTCTGAAAACTGTTGTGACAAACTGAACTTACTGGAATAATTTGATGACAGATTTCTAAAACGAAAAGTCTTGGAATACTTAAAAGAATTATCTCAAGAATTTACAAGTTCAATCGATCAATCGGCCCGCATCATCCTTCAATCCATCGAAATGTCTTTGATCGTTTGGCTGTAGCTCTGGTTCGATCGATCGGAATGTCTTCGATCAATCAAGCATAGATTTTCTATATAATACATGGCAGAGGCTGGGACTCATCGTTTCATCACATATTCCCAACTTCTATACTACAAAAACATAATAAAACTAATGCAGATATAATAAATAAAGCAATCAAAACATCTAAACTTATAAACAGTGAAATAAAGTAAAGGAAAAGAAAACCTGGAATTAATATAAAAATAACTTGAAATCTTGAGTCTTGATTACAGAAATTGAAAGGAGGGAGAAGAATTACATAAAACTAAACTAGTCTACTCCTAATTTACCCTAAAACTAACACCAAAACTGCTAGTTTTCGTATTCTGGAGCGTGCTAAAACTGCTATATTTCGTAATCTTGAGCGTTCTGTTATGTCTGCTATCATAACAGGTTATTTATAGGGTTTTTGTAGACTGTTCGCAACATTCTGGAAAATTCAAGTTTGATCGATCGAACTTTGTTCGAGCGATCGAAGTGGTTTCGATCGATCGAAGTGTCTTCAATTGATTGAACTTTTCTGCTTTTGACAGCTCTGCGCACCGATGGGAGAATGACCATATCTCTTCACTCAGACCTCTGATTGACCCCCAGTTTGTGGCCATACAACCATAGTTCATAGATATACATTTTATACTACTTGGGAAATCTTTCATTTATGATGTCTTCAATGTCAAAAATGGCATTTTATTAGCTGCTTTTGTTGTTTTCTTCACTAGAATCACTTTCTTTTAGCTTCACTTCATTGATTTACATTCTAGTACCTGTAAAACAATGCATAAACATCAGTTAGCATTAACATAATAAAAAAATATTTTTATTAGAATGCACTTAAATCTAGAGACTTGGGCATAAAAGTATGCATAAAGGACTATGTAATATACTATGAATATGAAATTTTCACCTCCAATCACACCCTCCAATTAGCTCATTGCTAGTCCCTAGCAATGAAGCGAACTAAAGTAAGATTTCTTTAAACTCTAAAAATTGAAAAAAAAAAAGAAAGTTAAAATCTTAACTTACTTTCACAGGAACCACGATTGCATTTAGCATAGGCAACACCTAGGTTCCCTCTAGTGAACGAGTGTTATCTTGTGAGGGTTTGCAGTGAATCTGTCCACAAAATTCATGTTTATGGTAATGGTTCTTGTTTAAATGTTGTCAATAAAATTTTCCTCTCTCAGTTAGCAATGTGGTTAAACTCAATAAATTCATCTATTGAGACTCTCTGGAATGCCATAGCCATGCAACACACACAATAAAGTAAATTATACTATCAAAGTCATCAGAATATTCCATACCTATTAATCATCAAATGTGTGTGTGAATGACCAACAAAAATACAAAACTTTAATTTCAAAGCTCACATAACCTAAGACACTATCAAGACGTTCATTTTGACTCAACTCTTACTGGGATTATACTCTCGAGATGAAATCACTCCGAATTAGGTGTAATAATTATCACTCATGTTATGAAAGCTATAAAGAGCAAATGGAATGGAAACAAAGGTTTTACATATCTAAATTGAAAAACGGAAATAAAGTCTCATGAAAGGATACCTTTCACTAGGAGAGCGAGATACCGTGGAGAACTCTCTCATTATCTTAACTTTAAATCTAATTTTCCTAGAATCATTAAGTCTCTGAAAAAGAGGTGTTAGGTCAAAGAAGAAAGAGGTTCGTGATTTTCAATTAGGTCAAAGGATGTGATTGTAATGTCTATTACAACTTGTCAAACTCCCCCACATCTCCAATCTCTCCCTTCTCTTTATTTTTTATTTTTTATATCCTTCCCACACTCTTCTTTTATTATTATTTATTTTTTATAACAACCATTGGCATTTTGTTTTCATTTTTTTTTAATTAATATTTTCATGCTTTTTTTTCTTTACCAACTTTTCCTAATTCACACAACCAAACTTCTTATCAATGTAACACATCCCAATCACTCCTAGGTAGAAAAACGAAGCTCAAACTCATAATTTGGAGTTCGACATAGATTTTAGGATTGTAACGACAAGGCAATTATGGTAATGCTCAAAGGGTGAAATAAAGGAATAGCATAGAGGTAGGCCAAGGCTGTATTATGCATGTATGGTCAAAAGATGGCCTAAATCATCTTCTAAGTTCATAGCATTATTAATATAAGTAAATTCAAGAGCTCTAAAATTTGGTAAATCCTGAACGTTCTCTTCAAGTAAAATCAGTCAAAAAGAAGAAAATTGAGACTTTCAACGAATTAATATGCTTTCCAAAAAGTAAGAGTAATTTTATAAAAACCTCAAGAAAAGTGAATGGCTCAAAAGCTCACTTGGGTTATTAGTCTCCACTATAGTCTCTCAAGACACTTAAATTATGCTTACTCATCCGTTTGAGCTATGTATAAGGCTATCACAACGTGCTCAAATTATTTGAAGATTAAAAAGCATAAAATATAATATAACTAATATAGTAAAGAAACTATCAGAGTGTATCACATACTAATAACATACAGAAAATAACACTAATGCATCATAACTAACTACATCAACTATAAGATAAATTCAAGAACCATTTTATTATCTTAAAAATTAAATTTTTTAAAATAAAATTTTACAATTTTAATTTACTGAGTTACATGTTGTTGAGCAGGTACATTACCATTAAATCACAAGAAAAAGATATGAGGCATGCAATGACTCACTCCCCCAACTAAAACTAAACATTGTCCTCAACGTTCTAAACTGAGCACATGGACATATAAGTAAAGTGAGAGAAGGAAGGATTTTACCTCCAGGCATTAATATCTGACACGACTGGAAATGTGTTCTTCGAAGAGTACGTCCAAGTATAGATAGTCGCGTCGAGTAATAACCAGTAAGACCGAGTCGTTTTCCCAAGGGACAGAAATGGGGGAACAGAAACTTAGACTGAATCCTAAAGGAAATAAAAGATGTTTTCTTGAAGAGTGGAGATTCTAACGGCCCTATTGAATTTAATTAAAAGAAACTAATTAGAGTAAAGTGATAATTTAACTAGATAGAACTAAAAACTTTGATTTGTAATCAATTATGAAAAACAGTTGGGAATATGTGAGTCCACAAAGTACCAGCCACTACCATGATTTAACAATAACAAACAACTGGGGTCTTCTTCTTTAAGTATTCCATAATTTGAAATTGATTAAGTAAAGCATTCTAGACACTAAGTATATGAATTTCACATACTTAGTGGTTCAACTATCTCACTTATTTATGAAGGACTGGAATTAAACTAACTAACTCTATGAACAATGATAAACAAATTGAGTATAAGATAATTGACATGTTCATCATAAGTGTTCATTGAGTAATTTAATCAAAAGAGCTTTTATTTCAAAATCAGATTGCAATTTGAACTTAAAAAGATCAATTTGGACTTAGTTTCTGAAATAAAAGTTACTAAAAAACAAAAAGGAGTCAACCCAAGTCATAAATATATCAATCGATTGATATTATTGTCAATAGATTGGTATGAAATGGCTTCCAATCGATTGGTTAAGTACCAATCGATTGGCTTGTAATCAATGGCAATCGATTGGATTCTGTTTCCAATCGATTGACATTGATTCTAAAACAAAATCATGGCAGTGGGCTGGGAACAATGTTTCTTCACATTATTCCCAACCAGAACTCTAAGCTAGCATGTTTTGCACTTTGTGAATGGAAATAAATTGAGAAATGAAATTGAATGGAGACAAAAATTAAATCTGTAAGATTAGAATATCAAACTCAAACTAAAACTATATCGAGGTTAACAATCTAGCGATTTCTAAAGCAAGAATGCAGAAAGAAAATGAACCTGAACTTGAAATTGAATTCGGAATATACAATCTTTACTTGAGCTTGTTCAAAAACAAGAAAATATGAAAAAAAAAATCCTACAAAATAAAACACCAATGAGCCAACCCTTGACCCTTTTCGGTCCCCCCTATATATAGTGTCATATCCATGAGTTAAAGGCGTCTAGGTTTAATCTGTAACGGCTGGTCGTCGTCCTGATTGCTGAGATCTTGTACCATTAACGCAGATTGATTCCAGCTTTCACCAATCGATTGACAAAATATCAATCGATTGGTGAAAGTACCAATCGATTGACATAAATTGTCAATCGATTGGAATGACAATCGATTGGGATTCAAATTACATCCTTGAGTTCTCTTTTGAATTTGGAGCTATCCCTTTTTATCCTGTTATTCATTGCAGCTTCAGAACCTGCATTTAAGAAGGCTAAACACAACACATACCACGAAAAACACGTCATTGTGTAAGAAGAAAGATTAAAGCACAACTACAGGTAATGCCAGAGACATGGGATTAAATCCAGTCAATTTTTACTCTTTATCGAGCTAATATTAAGCAAATATCAGTTCTCATCAATATACATTTGTTTTTTGAAGTTACCTACAAAATCATTAGTAGCAGCAAGGAAAAATAGAGAATACAATACAATGACTCAGTAAAAAAATTCGGTTAAACAAGATTTATATTATAAAGTAATAATCAAAATTTTTGAGGATCTTCCCAATAAAATAATATAGTAGTAAGAAGAATGTGGGGATCCTCATTAAAGTACAACTCTTCCCAACTAATTTCAGGCTCCAGGTCAAAGGAGATGATGCAAAACCTATGACCTCCAAATTTGTTGTGACAGTTATAAGAGGTATACCACACTTTTTAGTAAAATATACTAAAAATAGGGGCATGGTCTAAGTGATGTTCTAATTTAGCTTCATTACCCTCCTCTTGTTCTAGAACAGAATCTATGGAAATATGATCATAGGGATTGGATTTCTGTTCTATGTACATAGTTTTGGATGGGATTTGGATAAAAGCTATCTATTTGGGCCTCTATGTCGTTATAACTCAAGAAGATCAAGCAGTCTAGAAAATTACTAACTTCTTGTGGAAGTTGAAGATTATCTATTGTGGGCTCAGTATTTTCTATGTCCTCTCTCAAAGAATTTTGAAATTTAAAATTTTATGCAGTGCATGTGCTAGAATCCTTACGATCCTCTTCCACAACTCATTCTTTTTGTTCAATATTGGGGTACACATGACTTTTAAGCTCGGGATGAAAGCTTTGATTGATAGCAAGGATAGGTGATGGGCAACTTGGTGACACCACCTCTTTAGCCGAAAGAGGTAAGGGTTCACGAATATCACATGAATCTACATTGGATTTAGATTTTTCAATTACGTCCTCCCTGGGGTCACAATCAAAGGTAGGGGTAAAGTCAACATTGGCCTTTTTTCCTTTCCTAATTGCGTGCAATCACCTAAACTCTCATTATCATTTTAAACCTCATTCTCACCCTTGTAACTCTCCTCACTACATATGTCATCTATTGAGTGCTCTGGACAAAGAGATTATGCAACTTTATCCAGGCAGTGAGTGAGTTGATGTTTGGGGGTGTACATTGAGGAGAAGATGCTTCTACAACTTCAGACTCAATGATTTGGTTTTAGAGATCAGACATCGTTATACACCTGTCATTATCTTCCAATTCCATTCCATTGTTATTGTCTTAAAATTCGGGTTATAGTGTTGAAAAATTGGTGTAGTCTTCTATAATTTGGCTAACAAGTGATTGTTGATATATGATACCCTGTATTTCTATAACGTATTATATGAATAAGACCTTGTATGCCTCTTTTAATACATGTTTGAGTTTATCTTTACCTTTGGTGTAATCTGCATCCCAATCGATTAGTAAGTTTCCCAATCGATTGTCATCTATACCAATCGATTGGAGCATTTAATACCTAACACCAATCGATTGCCATTCATGCCAATCGATTAGCAGTGGCTATACGGATTCCTTTCCTTTGGCTGGGGTTTGTCCACCTGAACAATAAACCCCCTATATATATGTGTGCTAATTTTTGTGTGTTTGGGGTTCCAGAAATTGGTTTTAGAGATAGAGTATTTTGTGTATGTTTATATATATACACTCATATATATACACCCATATATATACACCCATATATGCTCACACATACACACATGTATAGATGGATTAAAGGAAGAGAGAAAAAGAAGAAGATGACCAGAAAAAAGAAGAAGAAAGAAAGAAAAGGAAAGAAAGAGAGATAGAAAGATAGAGAAAAAGAGAGAGAGAGAGAGAGAGAGAGAGAGAGAGAGAGAGAGAGAGGAAGAGACCACCATTGAAGCTTCCAAGCTTCAATCTCACCACCCAAACACCCCCTAGTCATCTAAGGTGAGTTTTAAACTTACTGAGTAACAATACATTGATGATAGGATTTGTATAGATGAACGAAAGAAGCTAGAATCATGTTTTGCCCGACTTTACATGTTGAATTATCTTCACTGTGAAGATGAAGTCTTCATCGATTAGAACTTTTCCCAATCGATTTCCATTGTAGATATCCCAATCAATTTCCAAAGTTAGCAATTGATTGGCATGGATTGTGATCCAATCAATTGGACTTTTTCCTAATCGATTATTACTATTTTTATACGAATCGATTGGACCTCGGTCTGATTTGATTGGTATTTATAGAATATTATTTTCCCTATTAGTTTATATCATAACTGTTTAGTTGTTTATTTATTATTCAGTAATCACTACATGCTATGCTGTTGTAACACAGACATGATAATGAGATAATGCAATGTAGGATCGTTGTGACGATAAGATTAACAGTTAGTAGTTATGACATTAGATAGCCTATCATTATGAACCATTTAAAGTTATTGTTCATTTCATTCAATGTAGTCAGGCCACATGACATTGTCATTTATCAATGTAGAGTTGAACTTAAGTAGATTTGTTAAGACTCGGGAATCTTGCGTGGGCAAACTTTGGTCGATCATATGTTCTTACAAATGATAGACAGATGAAGGAATCTATGACTTGCGGTGAATTGGACCAAGTAACCCTAAGATAGCCAGATGATCTAATCATATGTTCTTAAAAGCGATAGATAGACAAAGGTGTCTATGACTTGCGGTGGACCGCGATCACTGGTAGACATCGTTAAGTTGTGGCTAGAATGATGTATTATTGCTTAAAGCGTTATATTCCTATAGTATGGTGAACTGGGCATATGTTCTTAAAGCTGGGGATGGATGACAAGCGGGGGTATTTGTAAAATACAACCACGCTAAAAGAAGAAAATACACTAATTTAGTCTACAATTCCCATGTATATCTGTAATTTGAATTACAATACCAGTTTTTACACAATATGATTAATCTATGATAAGTGGTATTGTTTTAGTGGTTATTTGAGCAGATTACTGTTGCCGTGTGAGGAACTAAATGAGCTAGATAAATGGAAGTGCTTGGTATTAATGAAGATAATTCAAACATGAAAAGAAAGTTTCGAGCAATCGAGGAGGTCTCGAGCGATTGAGGTTTCGATCGATCGAATTCTGTTCAAGTGCTCGAAGATCCCAAAGTTCAATCGATCGAGGGATGTTCGATCGATCGAACATGGCTTTTATCATAATTTATGCGCACGCAGCAAAAACAGAAATTTTAACCCTAGCCTTAGGTTTATGTATATATATGCATTATATTTACGTCCCAAAGGACGGCCACTTCAATTTTTTTTATCAGTTTTACATAGGGAGAAGAGAGTTTGTTCTTGTTTTTGTTGGTTTTATCAAGGATTTCTATTGTTTTTGGTTGGATTCTATTAAGTTTCATTTAAGTTCGTCAAACCAGGTTACCTCTTATCGTTTTGTTTACATTCTACTTGCTGTTTATTGTAGGATAATCTGGTAGAATCTTAGTATTGCATGTTAGATAGAGTTAAATGATTAGTTTTCATAGATTTTATATTTAAATCGCAAACAAACAAAACTTTAATGAATATTTACGTTAAAAACAAATCTAAGACACTCCAGACCATGTCTGAGCAGTCCCCGGGTTTGGAGATCACGATGAAATCGTGATCTTAAGCCTCTGCCATGCAGCAGAATAATTCCTGTGTTCGATCGATCAAAGTTTGTTCGATCGATCAGACCAGAGACACTGTCAATAAATCGGAGACATTTCGTTCGATCGAGAGATAAAGATATTCGATTGATCGAAAGCGCTTTGATTGATCGAACCCTCTGATTCTTGAGAACATTCTATGCAGTATCTCTAGACTTTCTGCTTTAGAGATTCGTTATCAAACTGTCCCAAAATGCTCAGTTTGTCAAAACAGTTTCTGAACTTAAGGCCTTAAGGCAATTTTCTTCAATATCTTTTGCAAACCACCTTCAATGCTAACACCATTGTAGGTGCGAGTCTTAACTATTGTTTTAAACCACTTTTATGTGTTTCAAATCTATGATGATATAGTCCCGGTCATGAAAGGACTATGGATTCTTTATTCTAAGAGAATTACGGAATACTGTAGAAAATGTGCTCCATTGAGCTTCAATGTAATTGCATGGTAGATGGCTAGGTCGCGGTGGATTCGTGTAATCCCAACATTTCCTTTTATTAAGAGAAACACGTTTTAAAACATCATTTTAGTTAATTATTTAATCATTAGTTTAATTTACTTTAGTTGCTTTACTTTTAGTAGTTATTTAGTGGAACTTCGTGTTCTACAACCTTTCATATATTGATTTTTATTTTCCTTTTAGAGTTTAATCTAAATATTTAGGTTATCACCTTCCTTGTGGGATCGACCTGGTCTTAACCAGATTACTACTTGCACGATTATCTAAACTTGGGTATAGCACATAAGCATACACATTTTTAGCCGTGCCAATTTTTTAGCGCCGTTGCCGGGGAAAGCAACAAGCTAACGCGTAGATTACCTCAATCTATTCTTATCTCTTTCTATTTTCTTTTGTCTTTTATTCTTTAGATTAAAACTACTTAGGATCTTTCCTTTTATGTCTGACAATTCCATCAAAGAAATCTACAGAAATCCATTCTATGTAGCAGATTCCTCCGATTCTATTAATCCTGTAGCCACACCTACAGATTCAATGGCTGACAATCAAAGTGAAAACGGTGAGAATGTGGTAGTACCAATTGATGATTCACTTCGACCTTTGTGCGATCTCATGACACCTTAACACGTACCTACACCTCCTTGTATTCTCATTCCACCTCATGCTGGCGAATTTCAATTTCGCAATGAAATGATTCAACTCCTTCCAACCTTCCATGGAATGGATAGC
The DNA here is from genome assembly GCA_033977485.1 of Hydrangea macrophylla. Lineage (NCBI taxonomy): Eukaryota > Viridiplantae > Streptophyta > Magnoliopsida > Cornales > Hydrangeaceae > Hydrangea > Hydrangea macrophylla. Next base: position 104,921,812 of record CM066994.1, read on the forward strand.
GAGAAGGCATATCTACACGTCAAGGACATCGAGGATGTTTGTAAAACATTCTCACAAAATTGCCCTATAGATGTGACACGTCTAATGCTATTTCCTTTTACTTTGAAGGATAAGCAAAAGCGTGGCTACTCACCTTGAAGCCGAATTCGATTTATACCTGGCATGCGATGAACACTGCGTTCTTAAAGAAATTCTGACCACTGAGCTTAAACGACAAATTAACTCTTATAAACAAAAGAGCAATGAAACCTTAACTCAAACTTGGGAGCATTTCAAGGATTTGCTTCTCTCATGTCCACATCACGGGTATGAGAAATGGCGAACCATAAGCTACATTTACGAAGGGTTAAATGTTGAAACTAAAAAGTTGGTCGAAACCATGAGTTCAGGACCATTTCTTCGCAAAAACACAAAAGAAGCAGAAGCTCACTTTGAGTGGCTAGCTGAACATGCCCACGAATGGTCCAATTCGAAAGATGCCCCACACTCACAGATATCCTGTGTAGAGGAGAAGAGTCTATACCAATTAAAAAGTGAGGATCATCTGATGAGTAAATATGAAGAACTAGTTAAGAAGGTAGAAGAGTTGGCAATAAAAGGAGAGAGTTTTAGGCAGGTTTTACCTGAAGAACCATGCGGCACATGCAACATGTTGGGACATACCAATCAATACTGTCCCAATATGTCGTACTTTCAAGAACAACCCCCCATGGAAATGAATGCCATACAAGGGTATAGGGGGGCAGGGAATTCCTACAATAATAACAACATTCAGAATAATAATCGATGGAATCACCCAGGGTTTGATTGGAAAAATGATGCTAGGACCCAAAACCAATATCAACAACAGCCCTACAATAACCATAATCACTATCAAGGGCAATACAATAGGCAGTCCCAGCCATTCAATCAAAATAGATCAAATAACTATAACCATGCCGAACCCTCTAATAATCAGCAATCAAATGTCTACGTGCCACCGCACAAAAAGGTGCAAGAGGAAGATCCAATCTCTGATGCGAATTTAACGCAACAGTTAATTCAAATGATGAGTAAAATGTCCGCAACATTAGAGAGAATGAATGCACGACAAGAGGGGTCAAGTAGAACATTTCCTGTGCAACCACTTCAAAATCCTAAGGGATACAACAATGGTCCCATTTATCACAAACAAGTAAAAGCCGTAACTACTCTGAGAAGCGGCAAGATTATAGGGTGCACTTTACCCTTCTCTACCCCTAAAGAGTATAAAGAGGATGAAGTGGTAAATAAAATCAAACCATCCATTCAAGAAGAGGAGTCGTTCACTGATGACAAACTATTAGAATCAAATGATGACGCTCCTAAAGAAGTATAAGAAGTTGAGAGAAGGCCCGGAAAGGAGGCTGTCATTGACGAATTACCTAAATGCCCTTTCCCTACGCCTTACCCTCAAAGGCTTAAGAAACCTAAAAATGAGGCAAAGAATAAGGAGTTTTTGGAGTTGTTTAAACAAGACAAAATCAATCTCCCATTCCTTGATGCAATCAAACAAGTGCCGGCCAATGCTAAGTACCTTAAAGACTTATGCACGGTCAAAAGGAGGCAAAGTGTAAAGAAACATGCCTATGTCGCTTATCAAGCAAGCGTAATCATCCAAAATAAATTGCCTCCGAAACTCAAAGACCCTGGTACCCCAACTGTCTCTTGCCGAATTGGCAATCAAAGGATAGACAACGCACTCCTTGATTTAGGAGCAAGCATAAACCTGCTGCCATACTTAGTTTATAAACAATTAGGGTTGGGTGAACTCAAACCTACCCGAGTTGCGTTACAACTGGTGGACAGGTCAGTCAAATACCCTAGAGGAGTACTGGAGGACGTTTTGGTGTAGATAGATTCATTTGTCTTCCCGGTCGATTTTGTGATTTTGGACACTGAACTTGTGTCTAATCCATGTTTACAAATCCCGGTGATATTTGGACATCCATTCCTCAACACCATAGATACCACAATCAAAATAAGAAGTGGTATTATGACCATCGTATTCGGGAACATGACTCTAAATGTCAAGATTTTTTCAAATTCCCGACTTGAAGAATGCGAGGATGAGGAAGAAATCAATTATATTGAAATGGTCATTAAAGACGAGACTAATTTTGTAGATTACAAAGATCCCTTGGAGGTAGTTGTGTCACAATTTGATGCGAGCTATCAACCTAACGATTCTACCCCATTGGATGCTGCTTTTAATCACTCTTGCCTCATGATGGAGACGAAAGAGGAGGACAGAGCTGAATGCATGTGGGTAACACCATATCAACCACTACCTCCAAAATCAAAACTAGTCATACCTTCCAATTTTCAGTTTCCCGATCTGGAGTTAAAGGAGCTTCCAATAGAGCTCAAATATGCCTTCCTAGGGATTGAAAAGACTTACCCTGTCATAATTTCATCTATATTAAATCCTGAACAAGAGGGTAAGTTAATCCAACTGTTAAAACAACATAAGGGAGCATTCGGATGGACGATTGCCGACCTCAAAGGCATAAGCCCATCTGTGTGCACTCATAAAATATACTTGGAGGAAAATGCTATGCCTTCAAGACAAATGCAAAGGCGTTTGAATCCAAACATGCAAGAGGTAGTTAAAAAAGGAAGTATTAAAACTACTTGATGTTGGGATTTTATATCCTATTTCTGATAGCCCTTGGGTTAGTCCAACCCAAGTGGTGCCCAAAAAGGCAGGTATAACAGTAATCCCAAATAAAGACGGCAAATTGGTACCAACACGCGTCCCCACCGGATGGCGGATGTGTATTGATTACCGAAAATTGAATACTGTGACCCGGAAAGACCACTTTCCATTACCATTCATGGATCAAATGCTAGAGTGAGTGGAGTGTCATAAATACTATTGCTTCTTGGACAGATATAGTGGCTACAACCAAATCGAAATTGCTCCTGAAGATCAGGAGGAAATGACCTTCACTTGTCCGTTCGGTACATTCGCCTATCATCGTATGCCCTTCGGCTTATGCAACGCTCTGGCTACCTTTCAGTGATGCATGTTGAGTATGTTCAGTGACATGGTCGAACAAATACTCGAGGTGTTCTTGGACGACTTCTCAGTGTTTGGACATAGTTTCAATAACTACCTGGAAAACCTCGAGAAAGTGTTAGCGAGATGCAAGGACAAACACCTAGTATTAAACTGGGAAAAGTGTCACTTCATGGTGACCAAGGGAATTGTCCTCGGCCACATTATTTTTGATAAGGATATAGTCAAAATTCATCTGCAGCAGTCCGTGGGTGCCGTTGCGGCACTCCGTGACTGCCGCAACGGCATTCCGTGCCTGCCGCACGGCTCTCCGTGAGTGCCGCGGTAGATTGTTGATTGTCGGGTTTTCGTCAACCTTACTTTATCAGTTTTTTTATTTTTATCCGCATACACATACGTATTGTACCACAAAATACGGACTTTAAAAGCAAACAGAAGTCAGAAAATGTCGGCGGCACTCAGTGAGTACCGGTCCGGCACTCACCGGATGCCGTTCGGCACTCACCGAATGCCGCTCGGCACTCACTGAGTGCCGCGGTATACTGCCGTGGCCGTTTTCTGTTGAATTTCCCTTTTTAGGTCTTTTCTTTCTTCCCTTTTTCGAAAAAAAACTTATTTTTGAAGATCTTTTCCAAAAATGGTGTTTTATAACTGAATTCTCCTAAATACCTGGTATTTTCTTCTTTCTGTGAAATTTTATCGCGTTTGGAGAATTTTCTGAAGAGCTTGGAATACTTCGAATCTTTTCGGTCCTTATCATCATCGGACGTGGAGGTGACGCTCTCCTAAATTCGACGGTCGGTCAAAATTAGGGTGTCTACAGTTTGCCCCTCTTTGACAGAACTTGTGGGGCAACGCATCTCATAAGTGAATGTCAAAGCCTGTGAGAAGACAAGCCTTTGACCTAACTATCGAATTTAGGTAAAACAAAACGCGTTGTAAAAATGGCTTCACAAACGGTTCATGTTGGTCGTACTCAATGGTGAGCTGCCTACGTATCCATTCAGGAATCAGACCAAGACGTAGTTCAGGCAGGAGCCAAACATACACAAGCACAAGTAACCATACGGATGGATGCACCTATCCTATCGTGATGCGCATGCCATGTAATGTTGATTCCTGAATAGACCTGGTTATGCAAACGTCATGCTTATCATGTCTTTTCCACGCATGACGCACATTACGTGACCCCTTAGTCAGAGAAGATTACCTGATTCTTGACTGATGCAAAATCCGTTACGGGGGTCATGAAGATGCTTTTGAATTGATTTTCGAGGGTTAACGCAAATCTGTTGCGAGAACCGAGAATATAAATCCGTTATATTCCCAAAACAAGGGTTAACGCAAATCTGTTGCGAGAACCGAGAGTGCAAATATGTTACATTCTCAAACAAAGGATCAATGCAAATATGTTACGAGGATCGAGGGTTAACTCAAATATGTTGCGAGGATCGAGAATACAAATCCGTTATATTCCCAAAATGAGGGTTAACGCAAATATGTTGCGAGAACCGAGAGTGCAAATATGTTACATTCTCAAACAAAGGATTAACGCAAATATGTTACGAGGATCGAGAATGCAAATCCATTATATTCCCAAAATGAGGGTTGACGCAAATATGTTGCGAGAACCAAGAGTGCAAATATGTTACATTCTCAAATAAAGGATCAACGCAAATATGTTACGAGGATCGAGAATACAAATCCGTTATATTCCCAAAATTAGGGTTAACGCAAATATATTGCGAGAACCGAGAGTGCAAATATGTTATATTCTCAAACAAAGGATCACTGCATATATGTTAGGAGGATCGAGAATACAAATCCGTTATATTCCCAAAATGAGGGTTAACGCAAATATGTTGCGAGAATCGAGAGTGTAAATATGTTACATTCTCAAATAAAGGATCAACGCAAATATGTTACGAGGATCGAGGGTTAACGCAAATATGTTGCGAGAACCGAGAGTGCAAATCTGTTACATCCTGAAGGATCAACGTAAATATGTTACGAAGAACAAGGGTTGACGCAAATTTGTTGCGAAAATCGAGAATGTAAATATGTTACACTCCCAACCAGAGGGTCGACATAAATTTGTTACGAAGACCGAGAATATAAATTTGTTATATTCTCAAAACGAGGGTTGACGTAAATTTGTTGCGAAAACCGATAATGTAAATATGTTACACTCCCAAAAATGGGGCAACCATATTTGGATAGATCAGGAGTCAATTAGACTCAAAGAATTTTCAAATTTCCAAAATTTGGGAGTCGAATTGACTCGAACGAATTCAAATTTTGAAAGAGAATTTCAAATTTCAAAATCAGAGTCACTTCGACTACCCAAAAATTTTAATTTACAACATTAGAGTCAATTTGACTCAGAAAAATTTGAATTGTCAAAATCGGGAGTTTGAATGAGACTCAAAGAATCATTGAGGAACAATGCGAATGCAAGGTTGCCATTGAGGACTAACACAAATTACGCTGCCATTGAGGACTAACACCGATAATGCTGCCATTGAGGACTAATGCACGGTTGTTATTGAGGACTAACACCGATAATGCTGCCATTGAGGACTAATGCAAGGTTGCAGAAAGCTGTCATTGAGGACTTATGCTTAGAGAAGAGAAGACATTGGTCAATAGCCACTCATTACATTGCAAAAATGACGGTCAAAAGCCACTCAGGGACTTACATTGCAAAAGTGGAGATCAACAACCTTGTAAGGAGACTTACGTAAATTTTATTCAAAAAAATCGAGAGTCAATCAGACTAAAATCAATTCAACTTTTCAAAATCAGGAGTTAATCAGACTCCATTCAACTCAGATTTTCAAAATCAGATTTCAATTAGACTCCTATTTATTTCACTTTCCACATCAAGAGTCAGTCAGACTCAAATAGGTTCAATTTTACCAAAATTCAGAGTCATTTTGACTCAAATCAAGTTCGAATTCCACTTATTAGGAGTCGATCAGACTTAATTCAAATTATTTTCTAAACGAGACTTAAAGAATTTGAACGGAGCTGATAGAATGATTTTTTTTTGCACTTGCGGACCTTTAGAAGAAACACGTCGATTCTGTCAAAAGAGGGAAGTCACCTTTGCCCCTAGTCTTGGACTCTTCTCATATCTTCACTTGAACATCATGTTGTGATAGTGTTCGAAACCTCTGCTCATATTGCTCTTGGGATGCTCATGGAGACTTGTCAAACGTTTATTCATCATCTTAAACCCACACAATGGAGACCATTTATTGACTCATCAAAGGAGAACAGACTTGACAAAGCCAATTATACAAGACGACTGACTCAGATTCTGTATTATTATGAATCAACGTGCTTTCAACGTGAATGATGTATCATCTCACCTTTCATTTATTCATCATCTTACAAATGGTAGTGCTTTGTTGATAAATCTAAACTTTGAAAACTTCCCCTTTTTGATTTAGCAAATTCTTTGCCCATCTAGAATGTGCTTCGAATTAATGCTTTAGCTTATAGAATGAAAGGCACTCTATTTCAATCTTTTCAAAACAAACTCAATTACTTGAGAACTTGCCACTGGCATAGAGGGTTTTTTGGCAGACAAAGTTTGCCCCTAGTCTTAAGGGAAAATAGACTCATCCAAGAGTTTTGAGACCATGATGGTACAGGATGCCTTTAGTCCATTTACTCCCAACCTAGAGGTAATCATCATGCATATGGTGGGCTAAAGCGGGAAACCCAATGCTGATGGGCAAACCTTGTTTGCCCCTGGTTTGGCAAATAGATATATGGCTCCAGGCAAACACAAGTTTGCCCCTAGTCTGAAGGAAGGAAACCAAAGAGTTCTCTTTTTGAAATGGGTTGCTTGTGGTAGCCTTTGAACAGGAATATGAATTACTTCTCCCTTTTATGCATTTTTTTTTTCTTTTCCTCTTTTCTTCCTTCTTTTTTTTTCTCTTTTTTTTTCTTTTTTGTTTTGTGGCGGTTGATTCTTTTCACCTTATCACTAGCCAGTCAATCTTTACAACTCTCATAATATATCGTGTTTTAATCATACTCTATTATACTCATAAAGTAATATCAGCCCTTCAAATCACTCTTTATCTTTCTCAAAGATATTTCTGCATTGATTTAGGTCCACTTATCACTTATCCATTGAGTCTCTCACAAAAATTTACTTGATACTTTCAAATCCCTCTTTTCATTTCCAATTTCTTTTCTTTGTTGAGAACAACACAAAGCCTTGGGATAATTCATGTACCAATGATGTACTTTGAAGTGCTCAAGAATTCTCAATCTTATTTATTCTCTGCTTTTTCATTTCTTTTCTCTACCTCACTCTCTCTTATTCTCTTCATTATTTTGACTGGCTAGGATTCAAATTTTGAAATCAACACGCATCTTATTTTTGCTCTAACTTTTGCCTAGGCGCCCTTTCGGGTTTTCATCCTAGCGAGCTTGTTCTCTATTTTATTCTTCTTCTCTTTTTTTTTATTTTTTATTTTCTCCTTTTTTGTGCTCTCACTTTTGCCTAGGCGCCCTTTCGGGTTTTCATCCTAGCGAGCTCTTTCTTTTCTCTCTTTCTCCTTATTTTAGAAGAAGAAGTTCATTTAAAGCATTTGGCTACCATCAAGGATCAAGTTATGGCTTTGGATTGGTTGGGCTCATCTTTTAGACTTGTTATTTGAGTGAGCAAGCTTCAAGTTCTGATTTTATCTTTTCAAGATCGAGTAAGAGCATTTTTAAAATCTCAAAGTAAAGCTAACCAATTCACTACTCCTCCTTGGTTTTGGCACAAAATTTGCTTTAATCACTTGGGGATTCTTTTCAATGCAAAGATTTATTAACCAAGTATTTTCCATGATTGTATGAAAAGTGATTTTTGATTTTTTTTCCTTTTATTTTTTTTTGGCTTAATGACCCATTCATTCACGACTTAGCACATTAAATCAAGAGAAATGAGATTTTTATTCAACTAGTAGGAAAAAGGAATACATCACTTGATTCGATGAAGAGACTTGAAAAATAAACTAGATAACCGACTGACTCAAAGACTTGACTAGACTTGACATTTGACTCCAACATGACTCGATTCTGGTCTCAATTGGAGTGTCACAGAAGATTTTCAATTTATTGGGTCCCTGAGAGCATCCACATTTGCTTCAATAACAGTACTTCCAAACACTATCACTTCACTATCATCATTTGAACCTCTGAGTTTGCCTTCCTCTAACAGCATGTGTGTAGAAATATCATCCGCATCCATGGCCCAATTTTTAGTAGGACAGTATTCATCTGACTCATACCAAGTGTTGTCAATGCCTTTTCCACATTTGTTGATTGGGCCAGGGCCAGTTGGTTGTTGCACACTCATAGGTGTAGCAAACCCTTTGAGGGTTCTCAGTGGTGGCTGGGATTGAGAGGTTGGAGAGTGAAGAGCTTGCAAGTCAAGATCATTAGGCCAAAGGTCACTCGGTGGATTTGGCAGAGGAGTTATGATTTTCTGATCAATGAGATCCTGGATCTCATGGCGGAGTCTCGAGCAAGAATTGGTATTGTGGCCTTGAGTCTGGTGATAGGCGCAGTACAAGGATAGGTCATATTTGCGAGGTAAGGGATTTGATGGTGGCCTTGGATCCAGGGGATTGAGGTGACCACTCTTGATGAGGTGACCAAGGGCCATGGATAATGTCATGCCAAGGTTGGTGAATATTCTTGACCTGCCGGCTCGGCTTAATTTCGGATTCGACTTTGAACTTGAGTTGTCTTTTGGGTTGAGATGTGGGCTCGGAATAACTCTTTGGTTTGTTGGGATTGGGCATGGATATGGGCTTTGGTGAATGGTTGAGCTTGGGTATGGACTTTGAGGATAGGTTGGATTTGGACATGCGCTTTGGTGATTGGTTGGACTTGGATGTGGATTTTGGTGCTTGACCGGGTGATCTATTATTCCCTTCTCCAATTTAATCATCACTGCCTCATTCAAACCCACTTGCTTTTTGAGTAACTGATAGAGTTCAAGTGTTACCCTCTCCAATTGATTCACCCTTAAGTTCTGTTGCTCAATAGTGGCTTGCAGCTTGTTCACTTTCTCTTCCAAATCTCTTAAGGCCATTGGCGAATAAATCTCAAGATGATGGTCCATGTTCTCCTAAAATCAAGAAGACGAACCCAAGAGGTTAGAAGTGTCCTCACTAGGGGATCTGGTTGTTCCACTCTTTCTACAGATTCATGACATGAAAAGGTCTGCATGCAGAATCGATTTTCAGGAGGCAAGGAATTTTGAGGAATTATTTTGATCTTAATTGGAAGGAAGATGTTGTGGGTTTGTATGCTACATGTATGCAATGATATTGGTTAATATGACAAACATGTTCATGCTTTGATGGTTGGATGTAACTGAATGCATGCACCGCACATATGGCACACGGATGAAATGCACGTGTGTGTGTGCCTACTGTATATGCAAAAGAAAGGAAAATTCTAATCCTAACACATAAACACATAAGCACATAAATCCTCACCCATGTCAAGTGTGCTAATTTTTCCTTTCATTGTGATCCTCTTTACCCTCTCAAAGGTTGGATACTTCAACAGTTTCGAAAAAGTATTTCTTTAAATGATGAGATTTTTCAAAAACAATTCTCAAGGATTTTGAATCTTTTATTTAAAAATGAGGATGTGAAAATGTTTCTCGAAAATGATGATTGGATTGAAATTTTGCTTTAAAATTCATTTTAAGAGCATTTCTTCTAAAAACAATTTCCAAAATTTTTTGGAAAATATACCTTAACAGAGGTCAGTTTGGAGCTTTAATCAAGAAGTGAACTCCAAAGATTTTTTTGAAAAAGTGATTGAAAACTTTGGAATAAAGATGGTGGAAATTCGTTTGCTTTCAAAGATGGATTTAAAATTCTTCGGGTAGAAGGATCACATAATCAGATTATCACCGTACTTTCCATGAATTTGGATACATACAAGGTCAATGATGCTTAGCTAAACATGATATAAGAAGTAATCAGAGTTCGGCATGTTCTCCAAATGTCGTGGATCATGAGGAGAAATTGCTAAGAGGTGATTAAAAGATTATACATCTTTCATCAAGCAAGTATCGTCATCATCTCAATTAATCCCTTTCGGGCATACAAAACTTCCTAGCACAAAACCCTAATCGAAAATTGATTTCCTAAGATTGAAAGGTTCTATGGAAGCTAATATGCAAAAGCTGGGCTTTGGTCAAATAAGGGACCCTTGACACACACCCGATAGGATGCTTCATATACCAAATCATGGTACAAGATCAAGGGTGATCACACAGTCCCATGATGACTTGACCAACCGCGTTGCCCCGAGCCTCCAAGGTCATAGTTCCGTGCAATCGACTGGCTGGACATGCAAGTGAAATGCAACAGGCATACAAAGATTAATTAATTTGATTAAAAGGATATTTTTCAAGTCTAATCCTCAAGTGAACCTAAAATCAAAAATTCTGGTCTGCGAAACTAGAGATTCTGGGTTCGATCCCCAGCAGAGTCGCCAGATTGTGGATATCGCAGTTTTTCTTTCTTTTACCCACAGTTTTTCAAAATCAATTTCAAAAAATAAATGAGTCGCCACTTAATTTTTAAAAGGAAATTAAGAAACCATTTTTTAAAGCGAACTGATCTTTTAGAAACCAGAGATTAACTAGGTCCGGGGATTATGGAATGAGAGAGGAAGGAGCCCGTCGGACTAAAACACTCTCTCTCATCCTATCTTGCGATAGGCCTCTACTCACCATCCTTTTAATCAAATTTATTAATATAAGTATGCCCTCAACTAATACATATATACATATACATCACAAAAAGCATGTCCAAAAGGGTGTAAAATTGCTAATGACAAAATATCATTCATAAGCCACATATTCCATGTAGCAAGCAATATGATATGTAATAGGGAACAAGAGGGCTTACCCGGGATCCAGCGGCGATATTAAACATGCAATGCATACAAACAAAAGAAAATCCTAAAAAGAGGGTCTCTAATCATATATACACACAAGGCAAGATCCTAATTCTAATGTGTCGCGCCTGAGGTTGAAAATCAATAAAATCAAGGAATGAAATAAACTAGAAGGGAGATGAGAAATTGTACCCCAAATGCGCTACAAAACAAAGATTAGTCCACATGTTTCACATAATAATATGGTATCAAACAATCAATCCTAATTCTCTAACTTAAGTCTATCTAGCATGAAATCCAACTGTGTTCAATAGCTAGTTCTAATCATGAGCAAATAAATGTACATGGATGAATGAATGCGAACAAGAATAAAATATGGACTTATTCACTAATTTTGACCACTTAGCCTCTGGATTTAAGCTAAATTATCATTATTCCAAACAAGATTTGGATCCCAAGACATTAGGAGACCATTTGAGTTGAAATAAATAAGATTAGACAAAAAATAGTAGCAGTTTTTCATGAATTACAGAGAGCAGACCAGGTCTTAAAAAAATGAAAAACCATACTTCCAACGGTTGGATCTTAATGATTTTTGGATATGATATGCCTCTGTGAGTCTAGTTTATAACCCAAAAATAAAATCAAGGTTTGAATGGTTAGATCTTCGGGAATATGGAAAACACTAGACGTCACTCAAGAATCTGTAACTCTCTGTCCAGAGATCTTGTATGATTTTTTAACAATAGCACAAAGATGAGAAACACTTAGATCTTTTTAGGGGATCTTCCTAACACATTAAGGTACTTAGAAAAAGTTATTAGGGACCTCGAAAACTCTGTTAAAATTCTGATTTATTAGTTTCAAAAAGGATTTACTGTTCTGAAATTTTGGAGAGAGAGCTGCATGTATTTAAAATCACAAGACCAAACCATCTTAGACATGAGATCACCTTAAAACAAAAATGACAGTGGTAAAGTATTGTGTTATTGACACTTTCCCGTTAGTTTTACTTAATTTCAACAGTTAGATTTCGAACTAAAAATCTTTGATCGAAATCAGTTTGTGAACTCACTGTTTTCATTTGTCAAGTTCAACTTTATTTGTTAACCCAACTATTAAACCATGGAGTTGGACTTAAACTAAACCATTTTCTCCTACCATTTGATGGTCATTGGAGACTAAAGACCTTCATATTTGTAGATTTCAAAGGAAGTATGAATAGACTTCATGAAATCTCAAGATGAGGACTCTAAACCATGGAGATGGGCTTAGGCTCAAAACCATTTTCTCCTACCATTTGATGGTCATTGGAGATGAAGACATGACTAATACTCATAAGTTTCAAAGAGAATATGGAAATGATTTCATGAAATACCAAGTTTAGAGGATCCAAGTCATGAGTATGGGCTTGGATTCATCTATTTGCTTATGAAATTAAGTGATGATCAAATTTTGGCTCTCATGTAAAGTACAATCTTACATGGGATTCAAAGGATCATACTCAAGAGGTTTCAAGAGAGATATTGAAGATCTCCAAGAATCTCAAGAGAGGAACATAAACAAAAGAAATATAAGAAAGATCAAAGAATTAGAAACAAGAACTCCTAAGCTTACTAGACAAACTCTAAGACTTAATCAAGAAAAACTAAAAATGACTTGAAGATTAGAAGCTCAAAAAGAAAGAAAACACAACCAAGATTAGAGGGTCACCTCCAAACTATCCTCAAAAGTCTTTAAATTCTCTCTAGTTCTCTAAATTCTCATTTTTTCTCTCAAAATATGTTAGTGTAATGGTAGTGATTTTTTGTATTTTTTTGGTGTATCTCTTGTGTATATTCCTTGCATGTGTTCCAAGGAAGATCCTTCCTCTTTTATAGGCAAAATTACCAAGTATTTTCAGTGAATTCGGAGTAAAAGACAAGTGTAAATCTCTCATTTGGTGGTACAATACGTACTTCCTGAATTTAGACAGACTGCTGCCCAGGGCGGCAGTCAAAATTCATCTGCGGCAGTCCGTGGGTACCACTGCGGCACTCCGTGACTGCCGCGACGGCATTCCGTGACTGCCGCACGGCTCTCCGTGAGTGCCGCGGCAGATTGTTGATTGCCGGGTTTTCGTCAACCTTACTTTATCAGTTTTTTGTTTTTATCCGCATACACATATGTATTGTACCACAAAATACGAACTTTAAAAGCAAACGGAAGTCAGACAATGTCGGCGGCACTTAGTGAGTACCGGGCCGGCACTCACCGGATGCCATTCGACACTCACCGATGCCGCTCGACACTCACTGAGTGCCGCGGTATACTGCCGTGGCCGTTTTCTGTTGAATTTCCCTTTTTAGGTCTTTTCTTTCTTCCCTTTTTCTAAAAAAAACTTATTTTTGAAGATCTTTTCCAAAAATGGTGTTTTGTACCTGAATTCTCCTAAATACCTGGTATTTTCTTCTTTCTGTGAAATTTTATCGCGTTTGGAGAATTTTCTGAAGAGCTTGGAATACTTCGAATCTTTTCGGTCCTTATCATCATCGGACGTGGAGGTGACGCTCTCCTAAATTCGACGGTCGGTCAAAATTGGGGTGTCTACAGACTCCCACAGGGATTTTGATCATGGAGGCTAGGGTAGCCAATGAATCTGCTAACTGGTTCTCCTCCCTGGGTAGGTAAAAGAACGTCACATTCTTAAACTGTTTCTTGAATCCATCGAGATGGTCATGATAGGGCTTTAACCTTTCTTCTTTCACCTTCCATTCTCCTCTGGCTTGTGGCACGATGAGGTTTGAATCTCCAAAGACATCCAATTTTTGAGCTTTTAATTCTATGGCCGCTGCCACCTTAAAAATGCACGCCTCGTATTCAGTAGTATTGTTGGTGGAGTTATAATTGAGGTTGACTACCAATGGGGTGTGGTCCCCATTTGGTGACACCAGAATCATTCCTACTCTGTAGCCTTTCATGTTGGCTGCCCCATCAAAATGCAACTTCTACTGCTCTTCTTTGATTTCCATGATATTTTTGTCGGGGAACGGGAAATCTCCATTTTCTTCAGAGTCAGCAGGTGTTCTGCAAGATGCTCAGCTTTAGTTCTCCCTTTCACTGGTTTGCCTCTTACATACTTGATATCAAATTCAGATAGTAGAAGTAGCCAATGGGATATACGACCGGTCAGGGCAGGTTTTTCGAGGAGATATTTTAGAGGATCCATGCAGGATATGAACACAATCGGAAAGGCTAGCATGTAGTGCCTTAATCGGCGAGTGCACCAGACTAAGGCCCAACACATTTTTTCAAGGGTAGAATAATTGAGCTCATACCCAGTCATACTCTTGCTAAGGTAATATATGGATTTTTTAGAGTGGCTATCTTCTCCTTCTTGGGCTAGCATGCAACCCATGGCATTTTCAGAGATAGATAGGTAAAGAAATAAGGGCTTGTGAGGAGTGGGTGGCAAAAGGACAGGTGGATTTTGAAGGTAGGCTTTTATTTTGTCGAAGGTGGTTTAACATTGGTCATCCCATTGGAACTTCTCTCCTTTCCTCAGTAATCGGAACAAGGGATCACATATAGTCATGAGCTTTGAGCAAAAGTGGCTAATGAATTAGATCCTCCCGAGGAACCCTTTCACTTCTTTTTCATTCTGCGATGGTGCCATTTCTAAAATTACCTTGATTTTGGAGGGATCGACCTTTATCCCCCTCTGCATAATGAAAATACCTAGGAACTTCCTAGAGGTCACACCAAAAGTGCATTTCTTCGGATTCAGCCTCATCTTGTATTTGCGCAACCTTTCGAAAAACTTCTCCAATGCTACCAAGTGTCCCTCTCTATCTTTGGATTTAACGATCATGCCATCTACGTACACTTCTACTTCCTTGTGAATCATATCATGCAACAGAGCGGTGGCAGCTCTTTTGTAGGTTGCTCCAGCATTCTTGAGTCCGAAAGGCATTAGTCTATAGTAATAGGTCCCCCAGGGTGTGGTGAATGTTGTCTTTTACCAATCTTTCGGTGCCATTAAAACTTGGTAGTACCCTAAGAAACCATCCATAAATGTCAATAGCCCATGGCCCGCAGTTTTATCTACCAGAACGTCGATGTGGGGGAGTGGGAAGTCATCCTTTAGACTAGCTTTGTTTAGATCACGGAAGTCGACGCACACGCGAACCTTTCCATCCTTCTTGGGGACTGGCACAATGTTGGCAACCTATTTCGGATACTCTGTAACGATGATGAATCCTGCCTTAAATTGTTTCTCCACTTCTTTTTTGACCTTGAGTGCCCACTCTAGCCTCATGCGCCTAGGTTTCTTCTTGACATGTGTAAAATTGGGGAGGAGAGGAATATGATGTTGGACAATGTCGGGATCGACCCCTGACATGTCCTCGTAAGACTAAGCAAAAACATCTTTGAATTCTTTTAGCAAGAAAGTCAATTTTTCTTTTCTTCTTTATTAAGTGTTGAGCCAATTTGCATAATTTACAGATTATCTTTTTCACCTAGGTTAATCGATAAAGTATCTTTGATTATTTCATAAGCTGGTGATTTTTTAATTAGTTGCTTGAGTTCGATTGGGAGATCCTCGGAGGGATCTGTGCAATCACAAGTATTAGACACAGAGGGATAAGCACGACCGTCCTTCATTTCATTCATAATAGGTGGAGTGATTACATCAGACAGTGGTGGGCCTACAGCGGCCGACTCTGGTACAGACTCCGGGGGAACAAGGATAGGGATACACAAACAGATGACTCTATAGCCTGGTTGCTTAGACCCTCCTCAGCTAGTATGATCTGATCATCTTGGCTCTTGGCTCTCTTTCCTTCCTTCTCTTCAGCATATTCTCCCACATCTTCCTGATAGCTTCACTATCCAAGTACTCCAACCAGTCTTCCTTTGGGGTTTTCTGTACTTCTTCCGAATAGAACGGATCTTAATAGGAAGGCTTTTCGTAGTCAGCGAAGATTTCAAGTCTAGGGTGCCTTTTTCCAGTAGCCTGATGGATTCAAGGTTCAGGGAATCCAAAATAGGGAAGTCATCCCCTTCTTTGATGAATTGCCCATTTAACATTTTGCGGAATAATGGGAGACTCCTCACTCTCTTCTTCCATGGCTTTTGTAGCTCGATATCTTCTTCAGTGGGCTTGTATCCCAATCCAAAAGTGCCCTTTTGTCCTTTGATTTGAGGGAACTCGTGGATCCCTTATTGATGTCGGTCTAATCCCATTCCAGGGAAGTAGTTCATTTTATAGATGATATTGACGACCGAGGAGTGGATCTAAGGGAACATGTCTTCATCATCGATCATGTGGACCTTTATTATGAAGAATCCTTCGATTTCTCCCACTTCTAGTTCGGGTATTTGGATTTCGAAGACGGGAGCATAGCTTGGGAGGGATTTATTTCCCCAACTGTTGCCGAAGATAATTTTTACCTTTTTCTCATGGATGTACTTGATCATTTGGTGCACAGTGGATGATACTGCTTTGTTGAGATGTAGCCAGGGCCTTCTGATTAACAAATTGAAGGAGGCAGGTATATCCATGACTTGGAAGAGTTGAGTGCAAACCAAAGACCCTACTTGGATTCGGAGGAAAATATTCCCCATCACAGTTCTCTTGGTGTTATCATAGGCCCTCACAGATTGCACCGATAGAGTGATGTCTAGTATGTTGACCCCCAAGGCGGTGGCAGTTCTTAGAGCACAAACATTCAAGGCGGAGCTCGTATCGTCTAGACAAAATGGCACCTACTGCCTCTTGTACGCAACAGTGATGTATAAAGCTTTGTTATGTACAGATCCTTTCGATGGCAGATCTTCATCGAAAAAGATAATGACTGGATCGGGGGTGAGTGTGCCCAAGAAAGCCACCATATATTCTGGTGCGGTGTCAATGGGGATCTTAATTCCAGCCAAGGCATTTAACACGACCTGCTTATGCTTGTAGGATGTCACCATGATGTCCCACATTGAGAGGAAGATATTCCAAGTGGTCTTATAATCACCCTTTGAGTATTGAGTTCTAGAGAAATCTTTGAACTCAGATTATTCACTATTTTGAAGATTTTTTTGAGGAAAAAATGTGTATTTCTTTGGAATCCAAATATTGGGGTTTTATAAATGTTTTGAAATAGAGGGTTTTGAAAGCATATTTTTAACATCAAATGGAGATTATGACCTCTTGGAATATCAGCATTAAACTCATATTAAGAACCTCCAAGATTGTTGAAGAGATTTTGTTTTCATTTAAATGTGACTTCAAGAATACATAGGAATGTATTGAAGTCATAATCATCATCTATCAAACATGTTTTTGAGGTTAAGAGCTACTATCCATAAGGATTCACTCACCTCAAAACTTCATGTCATCATTTAGGTGATGATGAACTAGTAAGTAAATAAAGAAAAGTCAAAAAGCAATGAGGTCAAGAAGAGATGAACATAACATATAAACAAGCAAGTAAGTAATCAACAAATGATATTCAATGAGATTATGGACTTGTAGCTTGGTGTTTCACTCATATATAGTGACTTTGGACATGGAAGTAGCTTTCCATCTCATAAATGCTCACTAAAATGGTGGTTGGGTGTATTGAATGTGAAGTAAATAGGAGTAACGAAGTAAAAAACAAAGTTTAGAACTCACTTTCTTGTTGAAAATCAAAGAAGGAATCTTCTTTTTCTCTCTATTCGAACCTTATCTCTACAACTTTCTCTTTAAAACTTTTCTAAGCTTTCATTTTTCACCCCCTAAATGAGAAGTCAATGGGGATTTATATAGGCCAATTTGGGGTGGTTTTGGGATTTAAAGAGTTTTCCCATTAGTCCCAAACATATGTCAACAAGAAACTACGTCATTTTGGTTTTCAATTTATCAAAATGGACCCCCAAAATAAATTACAAAAATAGACTATGTTGGGGGAGAGTGTCGCGGCGGCACTAGGCCTGTGCCATGGTGGCACTGCTCCTCCAATGTCTGGATAATGCTGTTTAGGCCCCTAGAGGTTCTGGTATTCGCGAAAAGGCCCTATTTCGTCCAAAATTCACAGAAAATGCGTACAAAGTCCAAATCGAGCTTGTGATATACCGTTGGAAAGGTAATGGAGTCTACTTTTCATAAAAAAAATAAAGTTTGCAGTCAAATCACTTTGAAAATATTTGCGGTATTTGAGATAAAAGCCGATTTGATCTTCTTTTTCACCTTCGAAAATCTATAATAAATTTATTTTGAATCCAACAATTATGTGCGATATGCCGTTGGAAAGCTATTGACCTCTAGTATCCATAAAAAATGTTTAAAAAATGACACTCTGCTCCGGTTTCAAAGTCAATTTTTGGTCAAACCGGTCAAACTAGGAACCTCCAGGATGTTCTGGAAACCTCCGGGAGCTCCCAAGCTGACATTTTCGTCCGATTTTATTTTAAAGCTCATTTTTGTACTTCTCACATGATCTAGAATAATCTTGGAACTTTCTGGAGAATTTGGATGATTTCGGTCAAACTCTGGTCAAACTTGGTCAAACTTGGGTCAAACTGGTCAATGGGGACTTTCTGAGAACTTCCAGGGGTCTTTGGAAGCCGACGATTTCATCTGATTTTGCTTCAAAACTTAATTTTAGTACTTTTTATGACATAGCATGTTTCTAGAACATTCGGTCCAAATCCGGGAGTGTTTGGTCTTTCAGGGGCATTTTGGTCATTTGTACCACTTTCTGAGCATTTTGAGAGATAGAACTAATTTCTATTATTCCTTTTTCGATCATTGTAACCACCAAGCTATGAGTCTCCTAAATCCGTTAGCCGACAAAATGGGGTGTCTACAATGAGCATTAAGCAGAAATGCATTACAGATTCAACTACGAAAGCTAAGTATGTGGCTGCTTGTGAAGCTACAAAGGAAGGTATTTGGCTCAAGAAGTTCTTCATGAAACTTTGGGTGGTACCAGCGTCGCTATCACCTATTACGATATACTGTAATAATAGTAAAGTGTCTCAGTCCAAGGAGCCAAGGAACTACAGAAAGGAAAGCATGTCGAAAGGAAATATCATCTCATACGAGATATAGTCCAGTGTGGAGATGTGAGTGCCACCAAGATTGCCACCACTGACAATCTTCCAGATCCGTTTACAAAAGCTTTGCCACATAAAGTCTTTGATTGTCATCTAGATAGTCTATGCCTTAGATTTAATGGGTTATGAGTACAAGTGGGAGTTGTTGGGATTGTGCCCTCGAACCCATCCTTTATGTATGAGACATTAGCATTTTATATATGGATATCATAGTTACATTTTATTATGTATGTTAACATGAGATGATTTTTTATAATCCTTAAGCATCATAGTAGGTAATTCGTGTATGTATGAGATACATACAAGAGATACAAATTACTATTCTTTGATACTTAAAGATTGCCACATTAGATGATAAGACTAGATATCTCATTAGGTATACACTGTAGCATTATTAACTACCATTGGATGGAGTGTTGAACCTCAATCACTAGAGTATGACTCTTAGTTAATATGCTAGTACTTATAGTGCATTGACGAACCATGAGATTCCTATTGACATACAAAACTATCAACTGTCGATAGGAACTCATAACTTGTATAAGGTATAGGTTCTCAATCTTGAGACGATTATAGACACAGATTATGGATGTGACTGCTTTGACCTACCAATTAGTGAGGTCTTGCAAGATCAACACCTAGGTATCTTGGGTATGTCCTATTCATAGGATTGTGATCATATATTGTCAAGATAGAATCTACCCTATGATAAAGAGTAAGTATTCCCTTAAGAATGTCACCATGTGAATTACTGAAAATAGCAGTCTTGTTGATAAGTAGCTATCAACATGTTTGGTAATCATGAGAGGTGAATTGGACTCAAATAATGGAAGATGTAATTATCATTCAAGTTGACAATAATAGTTATCCAACTACCTGGATAAGATTATGAATGCTGACGGTTGAGAGACATTAGTATATCATACAAGTCTAGTTATTGCTTCGGATTTATTCTTTTGTGTTGAAGTGCAGTTATCGTTTTATAGTGGAGTAAACATTAACTGTTCTATTAGTTAATTCGCTGATCAAAGAGTTTGATCCTGGGAATTAACAACTGATCTGAGCCAACAATAATGAACCTAGGAAGTCCCACTCTTAGCTCCGCTAGAATGATTAGAGAGGCATATGAGGATGATGAACCAATTGATTGAAAGAATTTCAATTGATTAAAGGTTCAATTGATTGAACTTCTTTCGATCGATTGAACTGTGTTCAGTTAGATCAATCAAACTTGCTTTGATCGATCAAAGGTTCGATCGATCAAAAGGTGTTTGATCGATCGAAAGCTTAAAGTCGGTTTGGAAATCTATAAATAGGGCAGCTACGTACAGTATTGTTTAATAGTCATTTTTACTGTCCCAAAGCTGCAGAAACTATTTTAGGATTATCCCAACCTTCTATATCCTCTCCATTAGGGTCCCACCAGCCCTAGTCTCTCCGAGAGCATCCATAGAAGTCATAAGAGTAAAGATCATCTAGTGGAGGCTACTGGAAGTCGAAGAAATCAGAATTAGGTTCAAGGCCACAAGGCATAATTCTTGTCCCTCTTGTGTAAGCATCTATAAAGTTGATGAGTAGTAGATCCGGGTTACCAATAAATGTTTTAAACATATTTTTCTACTACGCTTAAGATTAGTTTTTCGAAACCTAAATCCATGATATGGTTGTTTACATTATTTCCATAAGCGGCAAATTCAAGTTTTCCAGGGCCTAAACAATCTCGAATGGCTAAAAAATGACGTGGGCAAATGCTTAGCAATTGTTTTGTTTATTTCGACGTTTCCAATAAATAGTCCGAATTTTATTAATTTTTGAGAAAAACGATTTTTCATAAACAGTTCAAAATAATGATAAAACTATTTTTCTAAAACTATTAAGCCCTTTAAAGATTTAATTCATAAACAGTAACATTAATGGCAAATCATGAGATCATAAACACTTGCTCGGATACCACATGTTAGAAACCTCATGAATACGAAAGGCGGAAACATACAATTCTGTAAACCTAAATCTAACAAGACAAACTATAAATCCATAAGATTTTGATCTTTGTGATCTCACAACATCAACAATGATAAAGTTATAAATTACATATCTTGATTGATAACCATAATCTTGAGACAAAATAACTTTGAATTGTGGGATTGCTAATCGGTGACAGTAACGGTAACGGTAACAAACCAGACTTTGTAATCTACAAAGCTTGGACTTTGGGTTTCCTCCCTCTTGGCCTATAAACTTTTCTTAATGTGTATTTTTTTTTTTTATGTATTCACATATTGTAGGTTTCTAATGGAATCTATATATTCATAGAGAGAGAAAGGACCCGATTCCTAATTAATAGGACTTAATCTCTACATTTAATCATAGTAGACTCAGATTAGAAAACTAATCCCCACAATCCTTACCTTATTAGACCCATGCAAACTCATGGACCACATCAAGTTGGGATGTGATTTGACTCCATATTTTACCTTTGATTGAAATTAATTCCAACAATTCATATGACCGAGTCCTTGAGTAATTGAAATTGAAATGACAAAAGATGAGAGAATGGTTGAATCGAGGCAATTAGACAGCCAAATAATTGTTTCGAGGGTAATCAACCTCTAAGGTTAGATAAAATAACACAAAATGGGTTTAAACTTCTCCCTTCTTTCATTAACAACAGTAATTTAATTCGATAAGGAGTTACACGTGATAGCACTATCTCACTATTTATCCCACTAACCACAGACTCAGGAGACCCACCAACACAGTATTACAAGACTATTATTTTACCCACTAACCACAATAAAATTAAACTAATTGTAATATATCTATAAAAAAAAATGTATGAACATAACAATATACAGATTTTTTTTTTTCCAAAACTAACGCAATTATTCAATTAAAAAGAAAAATGTTAGTATAACAGAGATCTTCATTTTTACCTTATCACGAAGAAAGGTTAGTGTAATTATCAAAAAATTTAACATTTTTTATATATCAAATTACGATCCACTAATAGAAGAAAGGTCATTATAGTTTTAAGGTTATTGTACTTTTTCACACGTACCACAGAAAGGTTGCTATACATGAGACCACATACAAGCAGGCGACAGTGAATCTTAAACATCTCATTTTCACATTTAATTGGTTACAAAATCCAAATAAAAGTTGGTTTGTGAAGAACTAATACTTGAGGCATTTTAAATCAGACATGAAATCTTATGTAGCCAAAAAAATAATAGAAATATAAAGTTTGGTCCCTATTTTGGATCATTAATAGAAATTGGTCATAGCCATGTTACATGTATAGCAATTAGTTTCTGATTTTGGAAGGTAATCAATCTTTAGTCCCTTTTTCCAATTTGATAGAGATTTTATGGACCAATATGCCCTTCGTTACATACATACATACATATATATATATATATGTGAGAAAATAAATTTCTCACTTTTTACACGCTTCTCACTTTTTTGTGAGAAATTCTCACTTTTTACATAGTCCATTTTTTAAGATCCGGATTATATATATAGTAATAAAGACTTAAATTTAGGGGGTTTTAAATTTAAACTCTAAACAACTATATAGATATATAAATATATAGAGAGAGAGATAGGAACTCCACAGATTTTATATATATATATATATTTCCAATTCTCTCTCTCTCTCTCTCTCTCTCTCTATTGAAGCAGCCATACCCGATTGGAGGGATAAATTTTTCCGTTACAAACCCTTAAAAAAGCTCCTCAATCACTTTCCGGTAGCCACTACCAATCATCCTTACGTTTTGATTGATGCTGATGCCGTCATCGGAGTTGACGATTTAGAGAGTTACATGCCATCTTTGGAGGCTCTACAGGATTGATAACAATTTGTATTGTGAATGAGAACAAGAAACTTAAGGGCCAGAGTTCTCGACACAGATTGATGCAAGAAAGAGAATTACAGATCAGAAAATTCGAGAGAAGCACAGTCTAGAGTTCTGGTATAGAGAGAGAAGTGAGAATTTCTCTTTGAAAAGTGAGAATTTCTCACTTAAAAGTGAGAAATTTGTATTAAAAAGTGATAAATTTATTTTTATTTTGTGAAAAATTACTCGTCATATCAATTTAAAAGGTGTGAATTTATTTTTTATTTTTTTGGAATTCTTCTCGATAAATTGTTAATTGTTGATAAATTTCTCATCAAATCATCTCTATGTGTATGCTTATTTTTATTTTAAAAAGTGGGTTGTTCTACTCTTTTAGTATGAGTGAGAAATTTTTCATTATTATACACATTAAAATATGAAATTCTCACTATTTTCAATACTTAGTTAATATAGTGAGCAATTTCACATTATTTTAGTGCACTCTCATTGATAATTTTCTTAGTTTTTAAGTATGAAGTTCTGAATACGTGGTGCGAATTTATCAAGAGTTTGTGAGAAATTTCTTGGTGATGGTGGACTTTATATGGAGATAATTTTATCAGTTTTTAGCTATATATGATAACTGATTTATCATATATAAATTAGTTTATATATGTACATGTATGAATTGTGGAGTAAATGATGATAAATCAGTTACCATATATAGTTATACATATATATACATTTCTATAAAAATGATATAGGGGTATTTTAGTCTTCAAATTAGGCAAGGGACTAATTTCTAGATTCGTTTTAAAAAAGGACATATTTCTAGTTAGATGCATATATTAGGACAATATATTAAATTACCCAAAAAATAACTATACATTTACCAAACCCACATCGATACGAATTTTTTTTCCCCTTTTGAAATCATAAAATTGATTCTTATGTTCTCCAAACAACCTTCGGTAGACAGTGAATCTTGCTTTAATTCTGAACATTATCCTAAAATAGAATCTCATTTATCAAGATGATGTTTCTTTCCTTTAGTGGAAATATGCACTTTATCTACGCTGGTAAGTTATTGTATCATCTGAAATGCAGATTAAGTTGTGACATGCATCAACTTGCAATATCATATGAAGAAAACAAACAAATTAACAAAAAGAGTTATCTTAGTCTTGTGATGGGTCAACAAACATTAAATATCATACACAAGCAATAATGGATGGTTTTTTTTTTTAGTAAATGGAAGCCACATGCAGTGGCGGAGTTTGAAAATTAATATAGAGGGGGTTTGATAGAAGTTTGTATAGGATTCGAGGGCAACGCTCTCGAAATTTTTTTTTAGATTTATTTATACATATTTTGTGTAGATGATATAAACTAATGCTAACAAAATTATTCCAAAAATATAAGATGGAGAAGGGCTTTTATAATTAGCACAAAAACATAGGAGAAAGGGGGCTTAGTATGACAATTTTAAAATATTAGTGAGGCTAATTATAATTTTCAGGGCAACTAATCATAAATTTTTTTTAGTGTAAGTGTAGAATTTTTTAAAAACCTAAGGGAGGTTTGAGCCCTCCTTGTCCTTCTTTCCATCCACCCCTCGCCACATGGCCTTTTTCTCTAGTCAAGTTATTGAGAAAATATTCAGTGCAATTGTTATTTTGACAATGTGGTATAACAAGTCAATAAGATCGGAGGCGTATGGTAAACAGAGTTGGGGCGGGCTGTAGCTCTATCCCGCCATTTTTTTTTTGTTGGAAATTTTATTTTATATGGAAAACTAAAAAATGTGTGTAATCAACCCCTCCGAATTTTGAAAGAAAGAAAAAAAAAATATTATGTGCAATATATTGGTGCAATCGTAATTCAGCCTAGCTCAAATATTTGTTGCATGAGAGTTTTTACCACTTCTATGTTTAGCACAACCCAAATCACCTTAAAATCAGTCAATTATTATAAATTACAATAAGCGTTCAACCATTATTATAAAAAATAAAATACAAGAAAAGGTTGATATATAATACATTATACCCGAAAAAATAAAATTATATATATATATAAATAGATCCTAAAGATGTATTCCCTCCCTCCCAAATTAAAAGTACTTGATTTCATTTTTTGATATCTCATTTTCAGAGTCTCTTTGAAGGTGAATATATTTTAACTGCACACTTTTCAAGTTTACCCTTTGCTATATAAAACTCTTACACGTATTCTTTAATGTGACGCTATAATTTTGAAATTCAAAAAAGATAATAATGAAAATTTATAAAATTTCACAACAAAAAAAAATGTTCCTATAAAAAGTTAAAATTCACAAAACAGACTCTTAATATGGAACCAAAGGGAGTAGTTATTTAAACGTCTATCTACCCTAAATTCAAAGGAAACATGCGCACACATCATTGCCAAACCCATGTATATTAGTAAGGTTAGTGGCATGACGTGATATTAGTGTTTCATTGAATGTTTCTCACTAATGTGCTGAAAAAATATTCATCTACAACAGCACTATTGTGATATGCTAAGAAAATCTCTCTAGTCAAACGTACCTTTATAATAATGTAACAAAATAAATGGTCTTAGGGCTCTCAAATTGTGATCTCAACACATGTAAAAATTGGACTACTTTTAATTATAAAAATTGGACTACTTTTAATTATAGTAAGATAACTTAATTTTTATTGGAAGTGATTTTAGGAGGAGCCATTGTCCCATATGACGTATTCTAAAACTGGGATAAATATTTAAAAACCCCAGCATTAGTCTAACAAACAACATTATATCCAGATGAATTAGTATGATGATACGGATAATGGTATATCAGCATTGTATTGCATATTTTCTAGTATGGATTTGGCTCCGTAAAAATTGCATGTGTTACAAAATATTACTCCCTTCGTCCCATTTTGAGAGTCCATTATTTCATTTTGGGATATCCTAAAATAGTGTCCACTTTCCTGAAATTGATGTACAATTTTTACTTACTTTCCAAAATTATCCCTCCTTGAAATCTACACCAAGACAAAACTAAAAAAGTTGTTGTAATGATTAGGGGCAATTGTGGAAAGTAGGTGTAGAGTCTTTTTGTCACTTTAATAAGTTGAGTTCCTAAAGATGGACTCTCAAAATGGGACGGAGGGAGTAATAATTTAGTATATAGCCGTGCCCGTGGGCACGGCGTAAAAAAAAATAAAAATAAAATAATGAAGATATATAATCATTTGCATAAAGTTATCCCCTTCATTCAAATGGCGCAAAAAATAAAATAAAATAAGAAAGTAACTATTGTACTATGTCATTTAAGAACAACCCAAATTAGGAGCTGAAAAATAATCCCTTAGTTTTGACCAATAATAAAAAGGTCTTTAGTCACTACTCCGAACCCATAGGACACATTTATCTGTCAAAGAGGAGAATTGTACTATAAGCTGTTTAAGTGTATCCAACGACTGATCATCCAATCAAAGATGGTTTTCATATGACGAACGAAAACATTGTAAGGATGTGGCAACAATCACATAACAATGGTGGGATAACCACCACAGAATTAAGAAAAATAATAACTTAACTAATAAGGTATTACGAAAATTCTAAAGAAGTGACAACAATCACATACCAATGATGGGGAATAAACTTGACTACTAATACAAAATTCACAATCGACGAAATAAAATCATACAATAAACTTACTTACAAAATTCTGGAAAATTGCATTTCTTTCATAAATTGTTACCTAAGAAAAAATGATAGCAAAGAGATGGTTTTCACATGACGAATGAAAATATTGTAAGTGGCAACAATCACATAACAATAGTGGGGTAACCACTAATTGCAAATTTTTATGTATATTTGTATGTTTTTCAATATCTATGGAAAACAATTAAACACAAACTTTAAATTATAGAAATAATTAAACTGTTAGTGGAAGGTTTTTTTTTTTTTTTTTTTTTTTTTTTTAATTTTACTTTTTGTCAAGTCGATAGTTACTTCAAAAAAAAAAAGTCCCATCTATATGATATTTATTTACAAAAAACACATGAAAATTATGGCTGTCAAGTAGAAAGATATTTTAGATAAATTTATCAAAATGACAATTATTTTGTTCCATTTAATATCAATCATTGAACTGTTCATGTTTGGCACTTATGCTAGTGTTACCAATCTCATGCATTATGGTTTTGTTTTGGTAATGGAAAAACTCATTTGAAAAAGGCCCATTATATTGTTTTTAATACATCACCAAAATTGTAATTCATTTATTACTTTATTGAAGAATAATTTAAGTGAAAAAATCACAATGTTACCGCCAAGTTCTCTCCCTCTCTCTTTCTCTCTATCTAATTTACCCTATATATCACGCGCATGCACAGAGAGAAAGAAGCATTACAAAAAAAATGGTAATAAGATATAACTGGAAATCAATATGAATGTCATGGTTGAAATTAATTAGCTTCACTTTTTTTTTTTTTTTTTTTTTTTTTGGGGGGGGGGGGGGGGGGGGGGGTGAAGATTAAAAGGCTGGAGTGTTATGGGACGCAAGGTATTTTCAAAATCTAAATTGTAACTGGAAATCAATATGAATGCCAAGGTTGAAATTAATTAGCCTCACTTTTTTTTTTTTTTTTTTTTTTTGGGGGGGGGGAGGGGGGGGGGGGGGGGAAGAAAACGAAACATTAAAAGGCTGGAGTGTTATGGGACGCAAGGTATTTTCAAAATCAAAATTGTTCTATTCTACTAATGTGAACATAAATTGAAAATTTTAAAAAAATAATGAAAATAAAAAGAAAAAAGAAAAGAGACAACATGAACATAAATTAAAGATAATGTTTGAAAACAAAGAAGCCGGTATTAGAAGTAACCAAAAATCCTATATATCTGTTTTATTCTAAACTGCTAATGAGTTATAATTGGAAATCTAAACCAATGTAAGACATTAAGATTGTTGGGTGGAATGTAACCTGGGTAATGCTATGCTTCTTAAATTTAGATTGCAAATGATTTGTTAGTTGTACCAAATTCAGTTAACATGTGGCACATTTGTCAAGCAATTTGAAAACCAAATTTGGAATTTAAATTAGTCAAATATCGAATTATTCAATCTAATCTACAGATAATAATTATAATAAAATTTTTACAAATACTCATTAAAGAAAAAACACATAATTTAAAACACACATGAAGAAACTCAACATTGAGATAGACATGGAAGAGAACAACGTTGCATACCATATTTTCTCTGTAGGTTGGAATATTTTGCAAAAAATTTTGAGGACAATGCCATTTTTTACAGTGAAATACAAATTGTACGAATAGAAATGAAAATTTTGAAATGGAACGTGGATGAGAAGCATGTATTCAAATCATAAATAAGTAATGCTATAGATACAGAACAAAACAAATACACAACCAACACTCACAATTAGGAAGACCAAAGAGTCCTCTCCTTCTCTTCATTGAAAGGCAGTCAATTGGATTAGGATGTATTCATAAAGAGTGGAGGGGACTTGGCCTTTAGATAACCAAGTGTCTTACAGGCACTTCTCTATCATAGGAGTGTTACATAGATGTTTGATATCTGTCACTGGTGAAGGAGAGAGAATATTGCTTCACGTCATTCGGCAAGGGAAGGAGAGAGACAGTTGCTTTTGATTTTTTTTTTGAGAAAAACTGGTTTTGTTGAATATTTATTTTCACTTATGGTATTTGAAATTCAAATCATGATAGTAAAGGACATTTTAGAACACAGTTATTTAATTTTATAGGAAAAATCTTATTGGTTATGTAACTTATGTTGTAAATATTGTTAACTAAAAGTATAATTTAGGTAACGCTACATATCCCTTTTATATTAGTAGAGATATGTATTTATTCAAATTCAAATTAATTTGGGGAATTCCTTTTTTGCTAAAAATTTAGTCCATTGATTTAGTTTGCTCAAGATTTGTGTTTTGTATTGACAATTTGGATATAGACATGTACTGATTCAAATTCAAGTTAATTTAGGGAATTCTTTTTTAATTTAGAGTTTTAATAGGATACAATGCAATATTTAACGAGGTTAACCAATTTTGATGGATAAACAATCCGACGGCCTGAAATATCGAAACTTGTCTCAATGGTCAAGATTGAAAGTTGTTAATTTGGAGGGCTCCGCACCACTCTTCCTTATTATATAGATGATTGATAATTTCTATGCGAATTTTAGATCATTTTAAATGACATGACACTATCCTACACATTCCAGGAAAAACTGAAAATGAGGGATTTAGTACATTGTGGTTGTAATTGAAAAATGAATGATACATTTATTATTTCAAATCAAATATTTACACTTACCACAGAATCATCGATATATATATATATATACTAGGTATAACCCTTGCCTAAAGGCACTACCGAAAAACTAATATACGTGCTTTTGCTTAGTGACTAACTCCACATGCCTTTGGCGGTCAATGCTGGGAAGGGATCCGCGGCTGCAAGGTGGGGTGCTGCAAATTGGGCAACACCCATCTGGCATTGGGATGACCACAAATTGTATTCATTTATTTTGTTTTATTTTATTTCATTTTTGGAGAAAAGAGAAAAAATAAAAGTAACAAAATTTGTGGTCCTACATATGCCACATGGATGCTGCCTAATTGGCAGCCCCAAATTGGCTGCAGAGAAAAGAATATGATAAACTACATCCCTAAATATCACAACTGCAAAATTCAATAGAAATAAAACATCACAGTCTCACAGTAACCACTATCATTGTCACATGTGGTACAACTGTCATACAAATTTGACTATAACTTTCAAAATATAAACTTATTAAAATTAGGAGTCGGGTGGGGATCAATTGGGCCTCAATATGACCCTAGCCAGTTCTTAAATTTTAATCCCTTAAAGTATAGCTATGTATACACCCAAAAAATGCATAAGTCTAGAGAGCACGATGAGAAAGGGTGAAGGGACCTGAGCAAGCCTACTCACCGTGCTACATGTTCATCGTGTTGCATGTTCATCGTGCTGCCTGTTACTCGTGTTGCCCATTCATCGTGCTGCCTGTTCCCCGTGTTGCCTGCTCATCATGCTACCTGTTCATCGTGCTGCCTGCTCATCGTGCTGCTTATCAGTTACTTTTTCTATCAGCTTGATGAAAGCTTGCTCAAGAAGCATAGCGCAAGTTCCAAGAAATAGATATCTCCAGAGGTTGAGAGAGATCCCCAAAAGTTGTCAGAACTCATGATGAAAATGCAAGTGGCAAGAGCAGATGAAGTGAAGCTCTGATAAATGAGAGAATTTGCTGTAAGAAACACTAACGTGGCAGAAGATTATTGGACGCTGCACCAAGCTTGTTCGACCCAACCGCCAAAAGTAGGGGCTCCTCCCTATAAATGCAATACATAAGACATGGTCCAAAGGAAAAAAATGACCCTATGTCTCAAAACAAAACCCAAAAGCATACCAAATACTTTACACCTTTTACAAAGCATTCATTTGTCCTTTTCATATTTGTATAACTTTAGTTCAAGTCATTATCTGTTCTTAATGTTCTTACATTAATATTATTAGTCCATGTTTTGATTAATAGAATGTCTTTTCTCTTAAAGGTAGTCTGATCGTCCTATCAAGCTTGTCGATTTATTTTGGTTGCTTTCTATATCTTATGACACAATTTGACTTGTGTGCTTCAATACTGTCAAAGAACCTTTACTAGGGTACTTTCCTACTAGTTTTTAACAATCACCAATACGGTAGAAGTGAAATTGTCCATCACTCGTACAAAGTATTAAAAAAAATCACGTCTGCCTTCACACACACACATACTCGAGCTTTAAACAACTCTGGCATGCCTAAAGCAAAAATAAGAGCAAACAATTTTGGTACTCCCAGTGGGACCACTTGTGTCTAAAGTCGTGGTTTGAAACCATGCCCCCTAAGAAAATTGGCAAAGGACCAGAATTAATCGGGGAAAAAGCTGGACAAGAAACTAAATATTCTGAAGAAGGTAATGAAGAGAATTCTGGCCGTCAAGAGATGGCCAAAATCACCTTCAATGAAGGAATGCATTCTTAATGCCTAGAGCATTCTCTCGCCCCTTTACTTGACACTTTGGCTCCCCTAGTTTCGCAAGGGAGAGAAGCCATTGATGTTTCTAGGGAAACACGAGAGAACAACTTGGTATTGGAAAGGTCTATAACAAATTTGACCAAAATGATCGAGGCTGTCCTCTCGGCTATATCTTTCTCTGTTAGCTCTAAAACTAAAGATGAGGCCATCATTGAATTACACAAAGAGCCATCTCTCTTGCCTAAGTATGTGCCACCGGCCATCCGAAGGAAAAAAAAAAAGGATGGAACTCGGCAAGGAGACGTCTACCTGATATAGGAATATACTGCCCCCCAATAAAACTGCCGAAGTATAGTTTGGACCTTCGGCAGCTCTAGGGCATGTTGTTTAACAACCTGTATTTTCATTTAATTTCTAAATGTAATATCAGCATTTTATTTGAATTTCTTGCTTCTAATTTATCAGTAATTCTTTAATTGGGGTCAAATTGTAATTCTTTTATAATTAAGCAATACCTGTGATTTCTTATAAATTCAGAAGTACCTATGTTGAATTTCAAAACTGTATTTTTAAAAATGGTGAAAATATTTACTTTTGACTTAAACTGTATTTTTATACAACCGATAAATTATTTCTTACATTAATATAATTTTTTTTTGTGTTTTTGTAGTGATCACCGTGCCGCGAAAATACCAGTTTATGTTCGAAAATTGTCCGCGTCGCGTATGGACTCCCACAATTTGGGAATTTCCATCAATTAGGAAGTGACACTTGTTTTATTTCTATTAATGGTAGCAATGATTAGATAGACTTGTTTGGGAGTGCATTTTATGTATGTGCAATTTTAATGCCATAAGTTGTTTTTCCAAACAAGCAAAGTGATTCCTAGACACTTGTGTTATGCCTTGTTTGCCCATGCTTATTAGGTGTGTGTTGATTTATTCCTAGAAGCTGAATTTCCCAAGCACCTCAACTTGACCCCTAAACATCTAAGTGACCCCCATGCTCTTAAACACAGATTTTAGTATACAAATATGTATATACATATGTAAATATGAGCTATGTATTCTATGTGATTAGTAATTTGAAAACAAATTCATTTTGTTGAGTATTGTTCAACGAACTTGGAGCCCAAGTTCTCAAATTGTCCATCTATATAACAAGCTTCCTCTCACACATTCAGGACACAATTGTTACAACTGAAAATTTGAAAGAGTGAGCTTCATTCCATAGCCAAGCTTGGATTTGGATTCTTATTTTGCTAATCTTTCTCAACATACTCTCTATAATATTCAATCAAAGTGATTATTATCAACTCACTCCTAATGTAATTCATACTTATTTACTGCTTACATATGTGTGATTGTAATTTCACCATTGTTAATTTCATTAATGGAGCTCAAGCTTGAAAACATGGATTTTTTAACCTTAACCAAATCCTTTTTTAAAGATGAATATGAAAGATTACAACACGTAGAGATTGCGGTTTAAGTATTAGTACCTAATTCATTTGTATCATGACGTATATTAGAAATTAAGTTTCATCACCTCTCGATTTTTCATAAAATTTGAGAGCTACGTTTCGATTTGTGTTAAATTGATTTCATATTCGTAATCCTTGTGGAAAAATGATGAGATTCATATACTGTATGTCATATATGCTTTCGGATTTCAAAATGGGTCTAAAAGGACCCTTAAAACTGAAAACAGGGGAAACAAAACGAAGAAGATGAAGTCTCAGCACAATCTCACCCGCATGATCGCGCTAGCGAGCCTCGCGAGCGATCTACGAGAGCGACCTATCGTGCGAGTGGTCAGCGCTAGCGACCTTTGCATTTTCTGATAGTTGCATTAAAAAAAAAAAAGAAATCAAAAAAGTGACATATCGCACGAGCGGCCCGCGTGAGCGATCTGGAATTTTCTTGTTTTTGTTTGTTTTCTACTAAGGAACTGTTTGGATAAAGTTTTTTGGGTTTTTGAGGTACTATTTGGGGATTACACTAACTAAGAATCCTGTTTGTTATGTTTTGCTATAAAGGAGCGATTAAAGACTTTCTTTATTTCTCGCACGTACGCTATTCTTGTTTTCCAGTGATTTACATTTCTGTAAAGAGTTGTATTGACATACATATGAGTCAAGTTTACATGCATGGTCAGTGTGAAAAGAGTATATGGATGAGATTGTGTTTTTGGACACTCCCTGGTACTTGTGTACTAAAGTGTGATGTTTTGAGAATGCGGTTAGAGTATCTTTGAAATGCGACGGTTACAAACTTGGACACTCCTTGGCGCTCATGATAGCGTTAAAGTATGTGATGCAGACTTGGACCCTCCCTAGCACTAGTGGTAGTGCTAAGTGTGGCCTACTGGACACTCCCTGTCATTTGTGGTTTTGGCTAAAGTGTGAGGCAATTGAACACTCCCTGGTACCCCGTGCTAAAGTGTGAGGCAAACTGGACACTCTCTGGTACCCCTGTACTAAAGTGTGGTCACCTTAATATTTCAAGATACTGGAGTGAGAGAGTTGGTTGATGTGTTATCGAGAGAAAAGAGTTGATGAGATGAGAATGGTTGCATTATTTCATGCACTGTTACATGTTTTATTATTTTTGAAGACTATGACATTATCTATATTGTTTTGTAATTTGAATTCATTACTATATTTATAACCTGTTGGTAAATGAAACCGATAAGAAAGTGTATGATAAGTGAGTATGTTTTACATTACAAGTACATGATTTTAATACTCACCAGCTTCTTAAAGCTGATGGCATTCATGTGCCCTAGATATTCGTGTCTAGGCTTTTCAGGTTATAACCAGACAGGGCAGTATGACTACGCAAAATGAATACGACTATCGGAGAAGAAAAAACTTGTTATTATTGTTTTTGTTATAAAATGAACTTCTAATAAGGATGACTATAATAGATATTATTATTTTGTTTCAAGGAGGGTTGTGCCTTTAGATAATCACGTGCTGTAATAATTATTAACTTGGAAAAATTTTGTAAGCCTTGATCGTTCATACTCTGATTCATATATTATATTTTTTGACGTTAGGGACGAAATCGATCCTTCAAACTGTCGCAACCTACGGGTCCATAAAGGAAATTAAATGCTTTCCATATTTATGTTATTTCAAGGCGTGACAGGATTTAGTGGTATCAGAGTTAGATTATCTCAGAACTGTTTAGCTAGGTTAGGGTTTACCAGTATAGACCCGATTCTACATTCTGCTAGCTTAAGCTTTGCACACTCGATGATACGATAGGAGGATAAACTCGGAACCCAAACGCCTAAGATTATTTCTGTTAAGATTAGTCCTGATATAAGTTAGTGCCTTTTGTTAGGTATGGATTCAGTTCGGCCACACTTTGTACCAGACTTGTTTGGGAGACATTGGGTCACCCAGGATGCAATAGTATCGGCCTTTGCAGGACTTTATCACGCAGCGATTGAGCAGCCGGCGGTGATAGCAGTAGAGCTAGAATTATTTATGGTACCAGGTTCATGTGGAAGGGTTGTTCGATTTGGCTCGAGTTTGTCCTGACCTTCTATAGTTCATCGAGGCTCAACGTTTGGTATTGATAGAGATGGTTCGCTTAGTTAATAGCGATGCCTTTTACATCCCTCTAGAGATTCTAATTATGCATGCTCACCTTGCATAGCTAGCTATGCCCCCACTAATTATTCCCAAAGAGGAGCCAGTGGTTCCTATCGCTGGGGACATTGATGATGGAGTTTTCCAGGTGGACCCTTTTGTTCTAGAGGATGATGATGAGGAGGAGGGGGAAGATGGCATGGGCTTAGATGACTTTGCTGCTAACCTCGA
This sequence comes from Hydrangea macrophylla, assembly GCA_033977485.1. Classification (NCBI taxonomy): domain Eukaryota; kingdom Viridiplantae; phylum Streptophyta; class Magnoliopsida; order Cornales; family Hydrangeaceae; genus Hydrangea; species Hydrangea macrophylla. The sequence continues at coordinate 104,956,604 of CM066994.1, forward strand.
GGAGGAGCTGGCACTTGAGCTAGTTTTGCCCGAGGAGATGTCGATTGAGATGGATGCCTCGAGGCATGCTTCATCAACAGCCTCATAGGGCAGTGTTTTTTATATGATGGGCCCATTCTATGTTTAGCGATTTTGCCCTGTTGACTCGCTGGATTTACTGATGGCCGCCTATAGGGATGACTGATCACTTAGATATAACCTTATACATATTAACTAAATTGACTCATACCTTATCTCCTTTTGTAACTGTAATTACATGCATCCGAGTGTACGGAAATGACCCCATTTTCGGCATTAACTCTTGCATGGACGATGTACGTCCTAACCCATACGGATAGGGTAGGCATTGAGCTGATCATATCTTTTTGTATCTACTTGACGAGAAGTTATATACATATATAGAAAAACTCTTTTTGATTATTGTCACTGCTTAAACTGATTTATATTAATGTTTGGGTTCATGTTTCTCAATCTTTTATTGCTTTGATATATATAGTATGGCTGGGAGACCGAGGAGGAGTAGAAACTTGATTGAGGAGGCACCTTTGGCTGCCGATCCCACAGGGATGTTTAAGGCATTTGTCAGACGCTTGGAAAGGATTGAGAATCCGAATGAAAATTGACGAGACCGTCAGACAGGAGACAAACTGTTAGAGAGATTCTGTGCATTGAGGCCCTAACAGTTTGCAAGAACCACAGAGCCCTGGAAAGCAGAATAGTGGTTGAGATAGCTGGACCGCATGTTCGAAGTTGTTTAGAGCAGCGAGATGGATAAGAGGAGGTTAGCTACCTTCCAATTAACCGATGTCGTCGTAGACTAGTGAAACTCGGTGATAGCAACAATCGGGAATGAATCGGCTGTGGAGATGACGTGGATTGCATTTAAAGGGAGATTTCTGGAGAAGTACTTCCCATCTACTAAGAGGCACTGAAGGGAAAAAGAATTTATGGATCTGACTCAGGGGACTAAATTAGTGCAAGAGTACACCACTCAGTTCGAAAGGCTATCTCGGTTCGTCCCCATATGGTTGATACAGAAGAGAAGAAGATACATAAGTATAACCAAGGGTTGACACAGCAGATTTGCCGCCTAACTGTTGGTCATATGGATAAGTCATTTGAGGGACTCATTAGCTTAACCACTAATTTCGAAGAGGACGCTCAGGTGAAATATAAGCAATTTGATTTCTAGCCGCCTCAAAGGGGTAATATTGGGAATAAGCCACTGATGTATCGTACCCAAGGGCAGAAGAGGAATTTTGATGGAAGCAATAAACCCCAAGCTAATACCTATCCGACTCAGCCTCGAGTGGGAGAATGAGGTAGTGCTGAGAAATGCTCTAACTGAGGCAACCTCGGTCATTTGGCTCGAGACTACAAGGCACCGAGGCGCATCACTCAGCAAAGTATAGTATGTTATAACTGTGGTGAACCAGGTCACATCAGCAAATACTTCACTGCTCTAAGTAGGTGACTTATGGTCAACAGGGTCAGACTCGCTTGAATGCTATTAATCCTAATGCTACTGAGTATGATGAGACTGTTTATGAAGAGGGGAATTATGAAGACGCTCAGCCCAATCAGCAAGCGGTGGAAGGTACATTAACCCTTTTTAACTCCCATGTTAAAGTTTTATTTGATACGGGTGCTGCACTTTCATTCATATCTATTAAAACTATTAAGGGATTGGGTATTCTACCTCACCATTTAAAGAAAGCTTTAAAGGCTACCTCACCATTAGGAGCCATAGTTAAGTTAGGACACGTGTGTAAAGATTGTCCGTTACGACTCAAAGGCCATAAAATCCCTGCAAGGCTAATTATCCTATCAATGAAGGAGTTTGACATAATCCTTGGAATGGATTAGCTCTCTCAGAATCAAGTAAAGTTGGATTGTGTGAGGAAGAGAATTACATTCTCCGACAATGAGAATCAATCCTTTGATTTCTAATGTAACCCTTTGGGAGATATGTTCCTCACAAGATGTTTAGCGAACATCGAAGTTATCAGTAAATAAATGACAATGTCATCTATACCTATTGTCAAGGAATTCGAAGAAGTATTTCAAGACATTTCTTTTACCGCCTGAGAGAAGTATAGAGTTCTGTGTTGAGCTTATACCAGGTACCGTACCGATCACTAAGGTTTCCTATAAAATGGCCCCCGCCGAACTGTTGGAATTGAAAGAACAAGTTCAAGAGCTTGAGAATCTGGGTTTTGTAGGTCCAAGTACATCGCCTTGAGGAGCACCAGTATTATTCGTGAAGAAGAAGGACGGCACACTTTGGCCGTGTATCGATTACAGAGAATTGAACCGAGTGACTATCAAGAATAAGTATCCCTTACCTCAGATCGACGATTTATTTGTTCAACTACAGGGAGCTATAACATTCTCTAAGATAGACCTATGGTCGGGATATTGTCAGTTGAGGGTACGGAAGGAAGACATACCTAAGACTGCTTTCAGAACCCAGTATGGTCATTATGAGTTTTTGGTGATGCCGTTTGGAATGATGAATGCCCCAACAGTGTTTATGGATCTGAAGAACAGAGTGTTCAAGCCTTATTTGGATCAATTTGTCATCATCTTCATAGATGATATTTTGATAAGTCAGAAGAAGAGCATGAGCAACATCTACGGATTACGATGCAGACGCTCAAGGATCATCGCTTCTATGCCAAATTCAATAAGTGTGAATTCTGGTTGCAAGAAGTGAAATTTTTGGCACAAGGTATAATCTCAAGGAATTTCTATGGATTCATCCAAGATGGATGTTGTATCAGACTGGGTTAGGCCAACTAACCCTATGGAGGATCGGAGTTTCCTTGGACTTGCAGGCTATTACCAGAGATTTGTTGAAGGATTCTCTAAGATAGCTGCACGATTGACCAGATTGACCAAGAAAGTTCAGAAGTTCGACTAGACAGAGAAGCATGCGCGCGCCTTTTTAGAATTGAAAGAAAGACTCACCACTGCACTGGTACTTACTATACCTAAGCCTGATGAGAAAGTTCACTATCTTTAGTGACGCGTCATAGTAAGGATTGAGGTGTATACTTATGTAAGATGGTAGAGTTATCGCCTATGGATCTAGACAGCTGAAGTCGAACGAGTTGAACTACCCCACTCATGATTTGGAATTGGCTGCGGTAACATTTGCACTCAAGATTTGGAGAAATTATCTCTATTGTGAGAAGTTTGATTTGTTCTCCGATCACAAGAGCCTGAAATGTTTGTTTACACAGAAAGAGTTGAATATTAGGCAAAGCAGATGGATGAGTTGATCAAAGATTACGACTTCCCTTTAGAATACCACCCTGGTAAAGCTAATGTGGTTGCTGATGCTTTGAGTCGGCAAACTAGTGAAATAATTGCCTCCCTAATAGTTAGAGAATGGAAAACATTAGAGACGTTGCCTGAGTTCGATGTGCAGAATGCTAAGGAAGGAAAAGGGTAACCTTTTGGGTGTCTTATCCTATAGCCTATTTTTATCGACCGCATTATTGAAGCTCAGAAAGAAGATGAAAATTTTCAAACATGGTTTATGAAGATGTTAGAAAAAGATCCGATAGAATGGAAAGTGGGAAGTGATGGAGGGTACAGATGTAGGGACAGATTATGTGTGCCAGACTATGGAGAGCTAAGGAAGGACATTCTGGAAGAAGCACAAGTCTAGATTTATAGTTCACCCAGGAGGAACAAAAATGTACAAAGATTTGAAGAAAAATTTCTAGTGGGAAAGCATGAACAGGGATGTGGCCGAATTTGTATCCAAATGTTTGACGTGTCAGCAAAAAGCCGAACATCAGAGACCCCTGGGATTGTTGCAACCGCTACCTGTTCTAGGTTGGAAGTGGGAGCACATAACCATGGATTTTGTAGTGGGATTACCTCAATCATCGCAGAATCATGACGCCATTTGGGTAATTGTGGATCGATTGACTAAATCGACTCACTTTAATGCTTACAGTATGACATACCCGGTGGAAAAGATGAGTCAAATGTACATACAAGAAGTTGTACGACTACACGGTGCACTTATGTCGATTGTGTCAGACCGCGATGCATGTTTTACTTCTGGACTTTGGGAAAGTCTGTAAGAAGCTATGGGAACCTCGTTTAAGATGAGTATTTCTTTTCACCCTCAAACAGGCAAACAAACTGAGCGTATTAATCAAATCCTGGAGGATATGCTTAGGGCTTGTGTTATCGATTTTGAGGAATCTTGGGAGACACACTTGCCTTTGGTCGAATTCACTTATAATAATAGCTACCATACGAGTATTGGGATGGCTCCGCTTAAAGCATTGTACAGAAGACCATGTTGTTCCCTATTGTGTTGGACAGAAGTCGGAGACACGGAATTATTGGGACCAAATTTGGTTAAAAAAAACAACGAAAAGATTTTTCTGGTCAAGGAAAGGATGAGAACCAAGCAGAACATGTATAAAAGTTATGCCGATCGACGTCGAAAGGATTTGGAATTCAGTGTTGGAGATCATGTACTTTTTAAGGTTTCACCGACCCGAGGAGTGGTGCGCTTTGGTCTCAAGTGAGGAAAGTTAGCCCCGTGTTTCATTGGACCGTTTAAGATTCTAGATCTCGTTGGAAAAGTGGCTTATCGACTAGCACTACCACCAAAGATATCTGGGGTACACAATGTATTCAATGTGAGTATGCTAAGAAAATACATATAAAATCCCTTATATATGCTTAGTTTTGACAATATTGAGATGACTCATAACGTTTCCTATATGGAGAGGCCTGTAAAAATTCTGGATCAAAGTATCAAGAAGTTGAGGAATAAGGATATTCCGTTGGTGAAGGTTCAGTGGAATCACCATGAAGAGAATGAAGCCTCGTGAGAAGTCGAAGATAAAATGAGGAAGAAGTACCCGGAGTTATTTTAGGACTAGTTGGTTTTGATTTTGGGGGTAAAATCCTATTTAAGGGAGGAATGATGTAACAACCTGCATTTTCATTAAATTTCTAAATGTAATTTTAGCATTTATTTGAATTACTTGCTTCTATTTTATCAGCAATTCTTTAATTGGGGTCAAATTGTAATTCTTTTATAATTGAGCAATACCTGCGATTTCTTATAAATTCAGAAGTACCTGTGTTGAATTTCAAAACTGTATTTTCAAAATGGTGAAAATATATACTTTTGACTCAAACTATATTTTTATACAACTGGAAAATTATTTCTTACGTTAATATAATTTTTTTTTATGCTTTTGTAGTGATCTTCGCGTTGTAAAAATACTAGTTTATGTTCAAAAACTATCTGCGCCGCGTATGGACTCCCACAGTTTGGGAATCTCCATCAATTAGGAAATGACACTTGCTTTTTCTATTAATGGTAGCACGATTAGATAGGCTTGCTTGGGAATGCATTTTATGTCTGTGTAATTTTAATGCCATAAGTTGTTTTCCCAAACAAGCAAAGTGATTCCTAGACACTTGTGTTATGCCTTATTTTCCCATGCTTATTAGGTGTGTGTTGATTTATGCCTAAAATCTGAATTTCACAAACACCTCAACTTGACCCCTATACATCAAGTGACCCCTATGCTCTTAAACACATATTTTTGTATACAAATATGTATATACATATATAAATATGAGCTGTGTATTCTATGTGATTAGTAATTTGAAAACAAATTCATTTTGTTGAGTGTTGTTCAAAGAACTTGGAGCCCTAGTTCTGAAATTGTCCATCTATATAACAAGCTCTCTCTCACACATTCTGGAGACAATTGTTACAACTATAAATTTGAAAGAGAGATTTCAAAGAGATAGAAAATTTATAGAAATATTTTGGAGAGAGAGAGCTTCATTTCATAGCCAAGCTTGGGATTGGATTCTTATTTTGCTAATCTTTCTCAACATACTCTCTATATTCAATCAAAGTGAGTATTATCAACTCACTTCTAATGTAATCCATGCTTATTTACTGCTTACATGTGTGTAATTGTAATTTTACCATTGTTAATTTCATCAATGGAGCTCAAGCTTAGAAACATGGATTTTTCAACCTTAACCAAAATCCATTTTTAGAGATGAATATGATAGATTACAATGCGTAGAGATTGCAGATTAAGTGTTAGAACCTAATTCATTCATATCACGACGTATTTTAGAAATTAAGTTTCGTCACCTCTAGGTTTTTCATAAAATCAGAGAGCTACGTTTCAATTCATGTGAAATTGATTTCATATTCGTAACCCTTGCAGAAAAATGAAGAGATTCATATACTATCTGTCATATGTGCTTTCAGATTTCAAAATGGGTTTAAAAGGACCCTTAAAATTGAAAACAGGGGAAACAAAACGAAGAAGATGAAGTCTTAGCACAATCTTGGGTGCGCAATCGCACGAGCGGCCTACGTAAGCGACCTGTCGTGCGAGCGGTCCGCTCAAGCAACTTGTGCATTTTCTAACATATCGGGCGAGTGACCCGTCGTGCGAACTTCTTCACGCTATCCTAGAGACATAGAGTTGCCACCTAATTTTTATCGGGAATTAGGAAACCAAATTTGACTCGTCAAAAATTGAATAAGGTTACTCACACTTCATCACCAGATATAAGGTTCGGGGGTCTTGGTAGGATAGGGGAAGGAGCCCAAGTATGACTAAAGCACACCCTCTTCGCCCTACCGAATGGTAGGCCTTGATTCAAATATCCTTGTTCTTAATTCATAATAGGTGTTGGTTCCTCAAACATACTAGGTAATCTATAAATGGCAAAAAGAAACATCTAATGAAAATCATTTCAAGAGATTAAATCAAGTAGCAATCGAATGCACACGTAATACAAGAGAGAGGTATACTCACAGTAGCTAATCCCACCCAGGACCGATGCAAATAAAGGAAACGTGCCATGATATGCAAAAGGGAACAAGAAGACATACATTGGGTTGACTCAAGCGGAGTCGCAAAAAGAAAAAGAAAGGCAACGTATAATGCAATCATGCAACAATCCTAGATAAGATGTCTCTAACAAACAAGCACATAAACAGAGACTATCCTAAAGGAATTATGTTATTGAAAACAAAGTTGTAAACCTAGAAAAATTCTAAGAGAAATGATAGAGATAGTACACGATACATGGGCACTAAGTCACATGTAGACGAGGCAAACCCACAAATCGAAGTCCGGATCCATGGCATTCAATTCTCTGCACTAAGATACCAAGGAATATCCAAGCATTGCAAAAACACAAGAAAATAAATGATATGCATGATGAACAAGAAAAAAATGTCATCAATCAAATTTCCAGATTCAGTGACCGCTAATGAATCCTATCAAAAGTGATCTTAAACATGAGTTGGGTTCTAACCCTTTTACAGAAAGTTAGATACATGTCTTAGAGAACTTTTTCAAAAAAGTAGGACCTTATTAGCATTTTTGAAGTTTGAAAAATAAAAGTTTTGGGAACATTAGATTAGGATTGTTCACTGTTCTTGTAAAAATCATAATTACTTCTACAAAAATCATATGAAGCTCTATTTGGTGTCAAACGAAGGCCATTTTGTTATAGTTTCTGACAAAAACAATACCATGGACACTTAATGAGCATAAGGTCTCTGAAAAGTTTTTTTAACCAGACTCTCTCATTCTGGAAATTTGGTATCATGATAAAGGAATGCAAGACATAGTAGAAATTCATGAATCATGTTAATCAAGTTGATCTAAGCTTCTAATCTCTGATCCATTTATCCTAGATGATTTCTAAACCAAGTTTTATTCATCAATTGTTGTTGAGTGATCAAGATATTACCATTTTGCAAGACATAATAGAAATTCTAGAATAGTTGTATCAACTTCAAACACTTAGAAAATGATCTTAACTCGATCGTATGCTCACGATTTTACATCGGCATATAGATACATAATTTAGGAATCATTCCCAAAAAGCGGATCATCAATAACTATCATTGAATTTTCAGAAATTCAAGCACAAAGAGACGATGTTCAAATCTGTCAACCGATTTCTCAACAATTTCTAAAAATAGCATATGGATCCTAACGATTCTCAAAACAGATCGAATGAAAGCTAACTCATTAAAGTTTACCTAGAAAATTTGAAATCCATTAAACTATGGGCTTGGATGGACAAAATCTTATGGACAAAACCAATCTATTTTGCTGAATATTAACTAGTTCATTTTAAAGTGCGAGGAAAACATCTTAGGTGTTGGTTTAGGTTCATTTAGAGAGTTTCATAGATCAACTTGATTATCATGATTTCCAATCATTTAGACTTTCAAGTTCTATGAAGAACTTTAGATCATGGATCAAAGGGACTTATAAATATCCTATTGGAGATGAATTTTGATCGGAATTCTAGGTAATAAGAACAATCAAGTGAAAGGTATGAACATAGGAATCATCCTTCTCATAGATCATGCTTCCAAATTATTATAGAATTCAAAATAGATATATATATATAATCATGTATGTATGGATCTAAACTAAAACAGAAGAATGAAATCAAAATTGAAAATCAAAGTGAAAATCAATCTCTAATTGTGAATTATCAACAAAATCAAGGAAGACTTGGATCTGGCTATGTGAGTGTGTGAAGAACAAGAGAAGAAGAAGAGTGTTCTAGCAATGAAAACAAAGCTAAACTAGATCCAAGTCTTATAGATCTATATATAAAAAAAAATAAAAAAATTAGAGATGAATTGTGACATTTACCTCTTGGAGGATTCTCAATTATGTAATCAAAGTTTATTTGAAGGATCTTCTTCTTCAAGTATTCTTCAAGTTCTTCAAGCACTCATCCATGGTAGAATTTAAGGGAGGCAAATGATGCCAAAACTCTCTTCAATTGTCTTATCTAATTATCTTAAGATTCATTTTAGAAGACATCAATTCATGATTCACTATTCTCTCTCTAGAATTCTCTCAAATTCAAAGTATATGTGATTGTATATTCAAGTATATTCAAGGTATGCTTAAGGATATTCCAAGATCATCTCATATGAGATGCATGAGATCTATATATAGAGTTTTAAAAACTTAACTCTTAAGTTTCAAGGTTAAAACAAGAATTTAGAAAAAGGGTTAAAATGGCCATTTCAGTGCATAAACGCAGTTTCTGGGCAATTTTCTCGCAGTGGGAAGCCTTTGGAAGTGTTTGGAACTCAAAAAGCTTGATGGAGGGGGCACATGTAAGGTGGAAGCTTAGGTAGGACCCTCCACCCCCTTGGTGGGATCCTCCATCTACTATTCATGCTCCCCTGGTAGCCCTTATGTCTTGTTTCAAATATTACGTGGACTGCTTTTCCAGATTTTTGTAAAAATGCTTTTTAGTGTCCGAAATCATCCGTTTATGTACCGTTGTAAAGTTTTCAAGTTGAATTTTAGTACAAAAATATTCCATGAGGATTTCAAATGAGAATTGAAGTTCAATTGATGCCCGAAAGTCCTCCGAAACTTTCGTCATCTTTTTAAAATCAAACGACTGCTTTTCAAAATTGCTTTTCAATGTGCATCGATTTTGGAATTTCCTTTAAAATTGAATCTCTAAAACCTAGAATACTGCATTTAGAACACTTCATGTTCATATAACCCTGAGTGAATGTGAATTATGAGAGACGATTGTGACAAAATCGGGTTTTTATGCATGGAAAAGAGCTTTTCTGAGCTTGAAGTCACTTTCTGAAGTTTGATCTTTTGATTGTGTTGAATCCAATACCTTCCATGAGGTACTTTTCATCATTGAATCCTCCAAGACATTATCCACCCTAAATCCTATCAGTGTGGTCAAAATTGGGTGTCTACGGTTTGCCCCTCTTTGGCAGAGCTTGTTGTGAACAACGTGAACTTCAAGTGAGTGCCAAAGCCAGAAGGCACCCAATATCCATACTGAGAGGTTTTAGGAAAAACAAAAGTCCGCAAAAATCAAGAAATTCAAAATCCAAGAAAATCACGAAATTACGAATACAAAAATGCAATGCAATGTTGGGTATACGCTGCAAAATCGAGGCTGCTGTTGGTCGTGCTCCGTTGGAGCTGACTACTTATCCTTTCCAGGAATCAGACCAAGGCATAGTTCAAGCGTGCGAGAAGATGAAGAACACACAAACAATAATACAGATGAAATGCTTCTATCCTAGGATGCTGATACAGTATGCAAATGTGAATGTGCAAGTGCTAGAGGAATCGTCCTCAAGGGTTCCCTAGATGCAAAATCTAATGCAAAGAATGCGATGACTCTCTCTCATATACTGAAACTTTTGACACAATCTCTTCTATTGATTTAGGTTTCTTAATGAAGAGGGTTCTAGATAAGTCTTATTCTCAATAGGTCTTATGATAATTTTTTAAACTTGACTTAATCCTAGACATGATATGATCTTAAACTCGACCTATTCTTAAACTCATTAATCTTATACTTGGGCATGGTCTTAAACTCGACCTATGATCTTAAACTCGATCTAAAACTCGACATGATCTTAAGCTCGATCTAAAACTCGACATGATCTTAAACTCTATCTAATCTTAAACTCGATATGATCTTAACCTCGATCTAAAACATGATCTAAAACTCGGCATAATCTTAAACTCGATCTAAAACATGATCTTAAACTCGATCTAAAACTCGATCTAAAACATGATCTTAAACTCTAACTCGACATGATCTTAAACTCGATCTAATCTTAAACTCGATTCTATCTTAAACTTGACTTAATCTTAAACTTGATCTAAAACTCGATATGATCCTAAACTTGATCTAATCTTAAACTCGATTTCTGATGAAGCATGTTTCTAAACTTGAAATGATTTCTGAGAATCCTAACCACTTGGACGTTCTATGATGAAGTGTCCTACCCCCTGGATGATCTCTAAAGTAACTAGTCTTTCATACCCAGATAATTTCTTACGAAGCATGCCTTAACACCTGGACGATTGATGAAAGTCCTTTGCTATGGAGATTGCTAAAATTCTTATATACAGGATCATGACCAATTCCAAAGCAAGTTCTGAGTAGAGGCAAGGGCTCATATTCTGGAAGCTCTGCTGATCTAAAGTTGACGATGGTGCTTCGACTAGTTCAAAAATCATTTGGTTCACACTGACCTTTCTTTAACATCTTGATCATGATTCGACGATTCTGCTTTCTGACTCTTATTTAGTGTATTCAATAGATCCTTTTTGGATGCAGTTCTCGAGAGATTGTAAACCAAAGATACAAAACACAAGGACAACATGTCATCAACCCAAAATATACAGGAGTTTAATGCAAAACATCAATTTATGTCTATTTTAAGTTGTGGTGCCTTCGATTCTGCATGTCTAGGGGGGACTTTTCTTCAAGATTCATATTCCCATGGGTCACCTAGACCAATTCCAACAAGTTTCATGCAATCTTAAGGCTTATACATCAAGACTGGACTAATCCAGGGTTAAAACAAAGTTCCCAATATCACAATTCTGATCCATGATTGATAGGTACTCAAAAAGACTTGATGATTTTGATGTGCTTCATAAGCCTTAAATCTATTTTAGAATATATTCATGCAAGCCACACTGATCTATTTCAACAATGGCTCAACTCAACATCCAAGGTCGGTCTTCTGATTAACATTTTTCCATCAACCACTCGGTGCTTCATATTGACTAGGATTAATTGATGCAATAATAATGTTTAGAACTTCTACTAGTATCCACCTTCGGATGTTCTCAGAGTTTTACAATGCATTATTGATCACTCTAGACCCATATACTCAAGATTACGACAAACTAGAGGACGATAGACTAGACCACGATAGTGGTTGACAAACATTGACATAGGAAGTTGACACTCTTGAAGTTTGGAGGAGGAAAACCAATTTTCCCTAGTTTAATGTGCGTTTGTCATGTTTGACATATCTCTTTGCTTTTCATGTGCACTTATCATTTTAGTGTGATAATACTCAGTTGATAAAGTAATGCTTTGAAAGCACTCCATATGAATCGCAATCAATCCTTTGCTTTCTCTGAAATGTGCTTCGAAGGGGTACAAGCGAATGATGTTTGCCCCTAGTGTGGAAATGATATCTTTGAGGCTTTGGGCAAACTTTGAAAATTTGCCCCTAGTTTGTAAGGTTCAGGGACTGAGAGCCAGGGAAGCTCGCCTACTTATCCCCAACTGGGAATCAGGTCCAAATTAGTTCAGCCAAATCTTGAAAGAAGGTATTTGAGATATAGCTGAGTGTTTCAAGAGTAGTGACCGAATTGAGTAGGTTGCCTACGTATCCAAAAGTGGGAATCAGGTCAAGCGTAGTTCCTCGAAGACTGGAGGTTTTGAAAGAGCAAGGATTCAAGAATTGGGGGCTTTTCAAGCTATGTCATTAGATAGATTTTCTGAAGCAAGTCACTTGTGGTAGACTAGAAAGAAATTGAACTGCCTCGATCTCTTTTTTCCTTTTTTTTTTCTTTTCTTTTCTTTTTCTTCTTTCTTTTTCTTTGACGGTTGATTCTTTTCACCTTTTCACTAGCCAGCCAATTTTACATCTCTCATCATACATCATACATGTTTTCAGAGCAAGATTAGCCCTTCAAATCTTTGGGCTTACTTAAAGAAATTACAAATCAAAGCTTTGGGATAATTCATGTTCCTAATTTCTGATCTTCTTCATTCTCCTTCCTCTTCTTCTCTTTTTTTTTCTTTTCTTTTCTCTCTAAAGTTTGACTAGCTAGGATTAGGTTCTTGAAAACAACACGCAAAATTTTCTTCTTTTTATTCATGCTCTAACTTTTTCCTAGGCGCTCTTTCGGGTTTTCATCCTAGCGAGCTTCTTTCTTTCTTTCTTGTTTCTTCTTTCGTGCTCTAACTTTTGCCTAGGTTCCCTTTTGGGTTTTCAACCTAGCGAGCTTTTTCCTTTTCTTATTGAGAGATGTAGTTCATCTGAAACGTTTGGCTACCATCAAGGACGGAGTTTAGACAGGTTTGAATGGCTCTTTTTTTGGGCTTTTAAGATTTTCAAATGGGAAGATAAGGGAATTAAGCTAGTCCCGATTTACTATTAAGCATATCTTTTCAAGATTTAAGCAAAAGCATCTCACGATTCATAAAGTAAAACTAGTCAATTCTTAGCTTTCTTCGGCGTTGGCACAAAATCAACTTTGATCCTTTCAGGATTCTTTTCAATGCAAAAAAATTCATCAACAGAGTATTTTACACAATAATCAGAGAAATGACACTTTTAGCTTAGAGATTCATTCATTCATAACAAGGCGTATTAGATCAAGAAAATGAAAATTTCATTCTATTCTTTAGAAAGAGAAGGATTATAGTACTCGACACAGACTCAAACACAACTTAACGATAGATAGACTCGATAGCAAGACTCAAAACTGACTCGACTTGATCTCAAGTGGAGCATCACTTTGATTTGGTTATTCCTCTTAAGCATCCTTTTGGCTTCAACAAGTAACTATACCAAACATCATCATAGTAACAACCCTTGTAAGCTCTCCCAAGTTCTTTAATAGTAAATTCTTTGGCTAATTCCTTGGGCCTTTTGAGGTGGAGGAATGATGATACCCTTTTCAATTAAGTCCTGAATTTCATGCCTAAGCCTCCAGCATCAATCTGTACTATGCCAATGGCTCTGATGAAAATTGCAGTAGTACTCAGTCTTGAAGGTTTGTGGAAGGGGATCAGGTTCTGGCTTGGGTTCCAGCTTCTTCAAGTACCCTTTTTCTAGTATTTTGTTCAAGTGCGCTACTCAGGGATATTCCTAGCTCAGAAAATTCTCTCTTCTCTATTGACTACCCCTGGTTCTATTTTTCCCTTGCAACCCTAGTATTATTCTTTGGCAATTGTGGTGCCAATGCATTGCTATCAGGTAATGGATGATTGTTCAAATAAAGAGGCCCTTTGAACTTTTTCGAAGGCCTTGCATTGGGGCATATAAAATAATCCCTCCTTATCAAGCTTATGGTCATCAATTCTTCTGCTCTCTCGGGTCACATTCTCTAGTATACTGCTCTTGGTGAGCTTATCAAGGATTTCCTGATCCAGAGTTTGTATTCCTAGATTAGCCAATTTTTTAAACCACTCATTATCATCACAAGGTACAAGAGGTGGAGTCAGAGGCATTGTGTTAGCCAATTGCTTTATCACACCCATCATTTTCACAAGCAGTTCACTAATTTGGTTGACAGTAGGTTCTATAGTAGTCATCCTAGTATCAATATCGGCTTCATGTGTCATCTTTCCAACCCTGACTGATTCAACTGATCTTACCCCAAACTCTAATTTGATCAAATGACTGTTCGGAGCTCTGACCCAAGAAGGAGCACAACTTTTTGGTCCTGTCTTCTCTTCTCTGGTTTATTTAGGGATTTTTTTTTTTCAAACAATCAAGTATCTTCATTGCAAAAGAATTTTCAGAGAATGAAATTTACAAAACTGGATTTACAAAGAAGGAAAATCAATGATGGAAAATCTTTTCCTTTTCAAAAAACAATTTCTAAAATCAAAGAAATCTTTTTTTTTTTTTCAAAATTATGAGTTTTCAAAAGAATATTAGAGGCATCACACTCGTGAGTCGTATATGCAATGCTCGTGTAGTGTATGCAATGCAGATGAAATGCAATCTAATCTAAATGCAATGCACCTTAATCTACCTTAGACCTAGCATATCAGTACATAAACACATAAGATTCCTTGAGTAAGCTAATCACCTTACTAAACCAATTATTATCCAAGGATTTTTAGCTTTGAAATTCTTGATGGCTCAGATTTACAAAACTGAGCTTTTCATGAGAATCCTGAAAGAAATGGGGAGATTTTGTAATTTTCAAAAGTACTTTTGAACCACCACTACACGAGGTATGAATCATGATTCTTAAAAATCGAGGTAGAAAATTTTGAATTTCTAAAATCTGGAGGGAGAATTTTGAAATTGAATCATCAAAATGTGAAATCACGATTCTTGAAAACCACGTCGAAATTTTGAAATTCTCTAAAATCTTAGGGAAAATTTTTTTTGGAAGGATTTTGTGAAAGTGAATTTCAAAGAGAATTTTCTAAAGGGATATTCCTAGAATTTTCAAAAGACTCGGATCTTTTAAAGAAGTGCTAGCATTTTCAAAATTTTCAAAATCCTCCTTGAATAATGATCGGATGTTCGGATAAAGACCATACTACCCTAGAGGAATCTACCATGCAAGGTTTGATGATACCTTCGCATACACGTCCTCATCATCTACATAATCCCTTATGGGTAAACATAAATAATTCATCACATCGTCCTAATCAAAGATGATAATCAAGATCCTAATTGAATGGTTCTATAGAAACTATATGTAAAGGCCGGGTTTTAGTCTCATAAAGGGTTCATTAGCAAGCCAAGGGCTCTATATACCGTACGCGGTACAAGGCTAACGGTGAATACATGCTACCAAAGTCTCTTGACAAATGGAGGAAAGGGGGCCCTCCACCCACAAGGCAATGGTCTCAAGCAGTCGTGGTAAAGGAACAATGCAAGTGCAAATGCAGGCAGAAACAACACAGTTATCAAATTAATAACAAGGATATTTAATGGCTTAAACCCTTGAAGAACAAGAAACCATCAGTTTCATGTTCAAGTCTCCAGCAGAGTCGCCAGATTATGAACGACATGCGCGTGCTGGGAGGGGAGTCCTATCGTCTCCTTGACAGTGTCACGGGTCGGATCCAAGGAGCACACTTCAAGGGACTAGAACTTCCTTATGCGATCCTAGAGATAAAGAGTCGCCACCTAATTTTTATCAAAAATTTGGAAACCAAATTTGACTCGCCCAAAATTGAATAAGGTTACTTGCCCTTCATCACTAGAAATAAGGTTCGGGGGTCTTGGTACGAGAGGGGAAGGAGCCTGAGCAGGACTAAAGCACCCCCTTCTCGCCCTACCAAACGGTAGGCCTTGATTCAAATATCATTGTACTTAATTCATAATAGGTGATATTTCCTCAAACATCCTAGGTAATATATACGTAGCAAAAAGAAACATCTAATGAAAATCATTTCAAAAGATTAAATCAAGTAGCAATCGGATGCACATGCAATTCAAGAGAGAGGTATACTCACAATGGCTAGTCTCGCCAAGGACCGATGCAAATAAAGGAAACGTGCAATGATATGCATAAAGGAATAAGAAGACTTACATTGGGTTGACTCAAGCGAAGTCGCAAAAAGCAAAAGAAAGAAAACATGTAATACAATCATGCAACAATCCTTGATAAGATGTCTCTAACATATAAGCACAAAAACGGAGACTATCCTAAAGGAATTGTGTCATTGAAATCAAAGTTGTAAACCTAGAAAAATTCTAAGAGAAAGGATAGAGATAGGACACAATACATGGGCACTAAGTCATATGTAGACGAGGCAAACCCATAAATCGAAGTCTGGATCCACGGCATTCAATTCTCTACACTAAGACACCAAGGAATAGCCAAGCATTGCAAAAAACACAAGAAAACAAATGATATGCATGATGAACAAGAAGAAAATGTCATCAATCAAATTCAGATTCAATGACCTCTAATGAATCCTATAAAAAATGATCTTAAACATGAGCTGGGAAATCTTTTATAGAAAGTTAGATACATGTCTTAGGGAACTTTTTTAAAAAGTAGGACCTTATTAGCATTTTTGAAGTTTGAAAAATAAAAGTTTCGGGAACAGTGAATCAGGACTGTCCACTGTTCTTGTAAAAATCAAACTTAATTCTATGAAAAATCACATGAAGCTCTATTTGGTGTCCTAAGAAAGATATTTCATTATAGTTTATGACAAAAATAATCCCATGGACACTTAATGAGTATAAGGTCTCTGAAAAGTTGTTGTAACCAGACTTTGTTATTTTGGAAATTTGGTATCATATATAAAGGAATGCAAGACATAATAAAAATTCATGAATCATATTAAGCAAGTTGATCTAAGCTTTTAGTCTATCATCCATTTATCCTAGATGATTTCTAAATCAAGTTTGATTCATCATTTGTTGTTAAGTGATCAAGATATGACCATTTTGTAAACATAATCATGACTTTAGTTAAACTTAGAAAATTCTAGAATAGTTTTATCAACGTCAAATGCTTAGAAACAATCTTAACTTGATCGTATGCTCACGATTTTACGTCGACATATACATGAGTTAGGAATCATCCCCAAAAAGCATATTATCGATAACTATCATAGATTTTATGATATTTAAGCACAAATAGACAATGTTCAAATCTGTCAACCGATTTATTAACAATTTCTAAACATAGCATATGGATCCTAATGATTCTCAAAACGGATCGAATGAAAGCTAATTTTTATCAAAGTTTATCCAGAAAATTTGAAGTCCATCAAACTATGGGTTTAGATGGACCAAATCTTATGGACAAAACCAATCTGTTTTGCTAAATTTTAACTAGTTCATTTTAAAGTGTGAGAAAAACATCTTAGGTGTTGGTTTAGGTTCATTTAAAGAGATCAAATTCATAGATCAACTTGATTATCATGATTCCCAATCAATTAGGCGCTCAAGTTCCAGTAAGAACTTTAGATCATGTATCAAAGGGACTTACATATATCCTATTGGTGATGAATTTCAATAGGAATTCAAGGTAATAGAAACAATCAAGAGAAAGGTATAAACATAGGAATTATCCTTATCATAGATCATACTTTCAAACCATCATAGAATTCAAAATAGATATATATCGATAATCATGTATGCATGGATCTAAACTAAAATAGAAGAATGAAATCAAAATTGAAATCAAAGTGAAAATCAATCTCTAATTATGAATTATCAACAAAATCAAAGAAGACTTGGATCTAGCTATGTGAGTGTGTGAAGAACAAGAGAAAAGAAGAGTGTTCTAGCAAGGAAAACAAAGCTAAACTCGATCCAAGTCTTATAGATCTATATAAACATAAGAATTAGAGATGAATTGTGATGTTTACCTATTGGAGGATTCTCAATTATGTAATCAAAGTTGATTTGAAGGATCTTCTTCTTCAAGTATTCTTCAAGTTCTCAAGCACTCATCCATGGTGGATGTTAAGGGAGGAAATTGATGTCAAAACTCTCTTCAATTATCTTATCTAATTATCTTAAGATTCATTTTAGAAGAAATCAATTCATGATTCACTATTCTCTCTATATAATTCTCTTAAATTCAAAGTATATGTGATTATATATTCAAGTATATTCAAGGTATGATTAAGGATATTCCAAGACCATCTTGTATGCTATGCATGATATCTATATATAGAGTTTTGAAAACTTAGCTCTTAAGTTTCAAGGTTAAAATAGGAATTTTAGAGATCAGAAAAGGGTTAAAATGGCCATTTCAGTGCCTAAAAACAGTTTCTGGTCAATTTCCTCACAGTGGAAAGCCTCTGGAAGGGTTTGGAACTCAAAAAGCTTGATGAAGGGGGCACATGTGAGGTGGAGGCTTAGTTGGGCCCCACTACCCCCTTTGTGAGACCCGTCATCTACTATTCATGCTCCCCTGGTAGCCCTTATGTCCTGTTTTAAATATTACGTACACTGCTTTTCCAGAGTTTCGTAAAAAAATTTTAGTGCTCGAAATCATCCGTTTACGTACCGTTGGAAAGCTGTCAGGTTGAATTTCAGTATAAAAATATTCCAGGAGGATTTTAAGTGAGAATTGAAGTTCAATTGATGCCCGAAAGTCCTCCGAAACTTTCGTCGTCTTTTTGAAATCAAACGACTGCTTTTCAAAATTGCTTTTCAATGTGCATCGATTTTGGGCTTTCCTTTAAAATTGAATCTCTAAAACCTAGAATACTGCATTTAGAACACTTCACGTTCATACACTACAACAAAAATGGGGTTTTGCAAGGAAGCTTGGCAAGGAAAGTTAAATTTTCTTGCTAAAAGTATAGTAATTGCAAGAAAATTTGATTTTGTTGCCAAAAGGCTGCAAGACAAACACATTAGGCAAGGAAAATGATATTTTCTTGCTAAAAATAAAGTATTTGGCAAAGAAATACCATTTTCCTTGCCTAAAATGAATTATTTGGCAACGAAAAATCAAATTCCTTGCTAAAAGTATGTTTTTGGCAAGGAAATTATTATTCCTTGCCTAAAGTTAAGCAAGTATTTGTGGGAATACTTCTAGCAAGGAAATGTGTTCCTTACTAATACCTGTTTTTTAGCAAGGAAAATGATATTCCTTGCTAAAAGTATGTTTTTGGCAACGAATTTATTATTCCTTGCCTAAAGTTAAGCGAGTATTTGTGAGAATACTTCTAGTAAGGAAATGTGGTCCTTACTAGTACCTGTTTTTTAGCAAGGAAAATGATATTCCTTACTAAAAGTATGTTTTGGTAACGAAATTAGTATCCCTTGCCTAAAGTTAAGCAAGCATTTGTGAGAATATTTCTAGCAAGGAAATGTGTTCCTTACTAATACCTGTTTTTAGCAAGGAAAATGACATTCCTTGCTAAAAGTATGTTTTTGGCAACGAAATTATTATTCCTTGCCTAAAGTTAAAAAAAGTATTTGTGAGAAACATGTTACTATTTCTTAAAGAGTAATACTTGGGCCACAACCAAAGCCACAACCTTTTGCTCACAACCTCCATTTTGTGTCTATCTCTCTCCTAGTGGGCACTGTGGGGTCACTGGCACTTTAGGACCCATCAAGAGAGAGATAGACACAATATAGAGGTTGTGAGCAAAAGATTGTGGCTTTGGTTGTGCCCCAAATATTACTCTTTCTTAAAAGCCACAGTAAAATGTGAAGGATGATATGAATTATATTATATACAGAACGATAGAGTCATAGAGATTTAAGACTAATGGTTTCATTTCTTTAATATATTTTCCATAACATTATTGTTTTTTAATATATCCAACAGCTTACTGCATCCCCTCCCCAATTAAAAAAAACAGCTTACTGCAAAACTATTAGTATTCCAAAAAGTAGGAACTAATCAGCCAAAACAATAATTTTTGTATTCCAAAAAAAAAAAAAACAGCTTACTATTTGTATTCCAAAAAGTAAGAACTAATCAGCCAAAACCATACTTTTTGCCTCCAAATTGATTTGCCAAATCATTTTGCCCCCAAAACCCTCACACCCCCAAAACCATACGCAGTGTCCTTCTCTCTCACCCCCCAAACTTCTCTCTCTCTCTCTCGGTGCAAAGCCCTCACAAATCCCTCACGGAGTCTCCTTCTCTCTCTCTCTCTCTCTCTCGGTGCAACCAAGCCTCTCACAAAACCCTCACGCCGTCGCCGACGCTGCTCGTGCGCCGTCGCCGTCGTTGCTCGAACGCCGCCGCTTCGCTACTCGCCAGCCATTGCACCTCACCTCTAGGTTTCTCTCTCTCTCTCTCTCTCTCTCTCTCTCTCTCTCTCTCTCCCCTGTTCAATATACCCTCTCTCCATATTGTGAACTCTAAAAGTATGGTCATACAATCTGTGATATACAATCTGTGATATAGTCTCTCCATATCTAGTTTGTTCAATATACCCTCTCTCCATATCTAGTTTATTTAGTTTTGAACAATAAGGTATTATTTAATTTCCCCATATCTTAGGATTGAATCATTGTATTAGTAAAGCTTTGAAGCTATTGAAGCAGGAATGTGTAATTAAGATAGGTATTATTTAATTTCCCCATATCTTATGATTGAATCATTCTGTTTGTGTTCTAAATTGTAATGGTGTGAAGGTAGGCCTTCATCTTTCTTAAGGAATGCTGTGACTCAATTTTAAATGTGTAATGGTTAAATGGTGTGTAATGGTTAAAGGGATCTAGTTAAATGTGTAATGGTTAAAGGGATCTAGTTAAATGGTGTGAAGGTAGGCCTTCATCTTTCTTAAGGAATGCTGTGACTCAATTTTAAATGTGTAATGGTTAAATGGTGTGTAAGGTAGTTAAATGGTGTATAGTCATAAATCTTGAAGCCTTGTGCGTCTGTTTGTACAAATTGTGGCAGATTTGTGTCATTTCTTTAGGATTCTTCAAATCATTTTTAAGGATTCTTCAAATTCTCTCATTTTCGTGGGCTTTAGACTTTAGAATTCAACTAGTTAGTTTTCTTGGGGTCAATTAGTGTTATCATTAATGTAAAGTGGACCATATATTATTTTACATTTTGAAGTATCCTGTATTTCAAAGAGTTCATGATTTACATTGGTAATTTAACATCTGTTGAGGCTCGTGAGCATGTCAAGCATCTTGAGCAAAAGGTAGAGGAGATGGCTGCTCAGATGACAAGCATGTATCAATGGATTCAGAGACATGGTTATGACGGCCCCGGGGGCTCATCTGCAGCTGATGGAGCTTCTTGGTAGGTAGCACTCTCTCTCTCTCCCTCTTCCTCCCCCCCTCTCTCTCTCTATCTCTCTCCCCCTCTTCCTTCCCTCCCTTCCTCTCTCTCTCTCTCTTCCTTCCCTCCCTCTCTCTCTCAGACTCTCTCCTTCTTCCGTCCCTCCCTCTCTCTCTCTATCTATCTATCTCCCCCTCTTCCTTCCTTCTCTCTCTCTCTCTCCCTCTTCCTTCCCCCCTCTCTCTCTTCCTTTCCTCCCTCCCTCTCTGTCTCTCTTCCTTCCCTCCCTCCCTCTCTCTCTCTCTCTCAGACTCTCTCCCTCTTTCGTCCCTCCCTCTCCCTTTCTCTCTCTCTCTCTCTCTCTCTCTCTCTCTCTCTCTCTCTTTCTTCCCTCCCACTCTCTCTCAGACTCTCTCCCTCTTCCGTTCTTCCCTCTCTCTCTCTCCCTCTATCTTCCCCTCTTCCTTCCTTCTCTCTCTCTCTCTCTCTCTCTCTCTCTCTTTCTTCACTCCCACTCTCTCAGACTCTCTCCCTCTTCCGTTCTTCCCTCTCTCTCTATCTCCCCCTTTTCCTTCCTTCTCTCTCTCTCTCTCCCTCTTCCTTTCCTTCCTCTCTTTCTCAGACTCTCTCTCTCTCTTCCTTCCCTCCCTCTCTCTCGCAGACTCTCTCCCTCTTCCGTCCCTCCCTCTCTCTCTCTATCTATCTATCTCCCCCTCTTCCTTCCTTCTCTCTCTCTCTCTCCCTCTTCCTTCCCTCCCTCTCTCTCTCAGACTCTCTCCCTCTTTCGTCCCTCCCTCTCCTTTTCTCTCTCTCTCTCTCTATCTCCCCCTCTTCCTTCCTTCTCTCTCTCTCCCTCTCTCTCTCTCTCTTTCTTCCCTCCCACTCTCTCCCTCTTCCGTCCCTCCCTCTCTCTCTCTCTATCTCCCCCTCTTCCTTCCTTCTCTCTCTCTCTTTCTCTCTCCCTCTTCCTTTCCTCCCTCTCTCTCTCTCTCTCCCCTCATTTTGAATATATCTAATTTTCTTTCTTTTTTTAATTTCTTGAAGTTTCCCATTCATAGTTTACGTATAGAGAACTCAAACTATAATTACCTAGATGTTGTCCTAAAAGTTAGGACAAATATCTTTCTCAAGATGAGTTTGAAAATACACATTTCTTATAAGCATGATGATGTTTCATACTATTAACAAAACCTTAATTTGGTAATACTCTTAAGAGACGAACTAAGGAAGCCAAAATCGAGGGGGAGAGAGGGAGGGAGAGAGAGAGAGAGAGAAGAAAGAAGTAGGTTTCCTTCTTTGTAAATGAATTATGCAAGTTAGATTACAATTTAAATTATACGATCTGGGTTGGACGTTTCTTGAGGAATTTGGTTTAGTATTAGGCTAGGATTTCCCTTTGTGCCTTGCTTGAGTCGACCTTTGCTTAACCATATGTTGACTGCTATCATGTTTTTTCAAGTTTGTATTGTACAACATTTGGGGGTTTGGTCATGGTCTGAACAAATCATGTTGTGTCCTTCAATTACTGTTGTCATTCATGTATTGGAGTTGATGGTTGAAGAATTATGCTTGAGGATTGAAGAGTCCATGTTGCATGTGCTAAAGGGAAATATATATATATATATACACATAAAGTATCATGTTTTTTTTTCTCTTCTTTTATTAATTTATAAGATATTACGTTATTCTTTTTTTTTTATGCAGATGTCGCGTAGAATTGGAGGATTGCTCGTTAGAGTGTCCAACAGTTCATTATTGTCTTTATGTTGTCAGACTTTTATTGTTTTTACTAAACGTGTATTGTGGGACTTAATTAGAGTTTAGGATGTCGGATATATAAAAATTTATGTTATGTTGGATTCTTTTGTGACCAATTATGTATTTTTCGGATATATCAAACTTGTGTAATGTTGGATGTGATGTTTAATATTATTTTATGTTGGACAAGTTTGGATTATTCTATATTTATAAATTGAACAGGTTTTGAAATATTACAGGTTAAAAATAAATATTGGATTGCACAGGTATTGTTGGGATTACTTTTAAGATAACAAAATGGGCAAGGAACCATATTTTCGTTGCTAAAAATAATGTTTAGCAAGGAAATTATTTCCTTGTCTTAGAGTTATTTAATTGGCAAGGAACTAATTTTGCCTTGCTAAAAAGCTCCTTTCGCAAGGAAATTATTTCATTGCCTTATGTTAATATTATTTGCAAGGAAATCATATTCCTTGCTAAAAATGACTTTTAGCAAGGAACATATTTCCTTGCCTTAAACTTGGATATTTAGCAACGAAATTTTTTCCTTGCCAATTGTCCAAATTACAATACAAAGACAGGTTTTTTGCAAGGAAATTAGGCATTTAGCAACGAAAAACCTGAGCATTAGCAAGGAAAAATTTCCTTGCAAAATGTAAGAATTTGCAAGGAAATTTGTTTTCGTTGCTAGAAGTTTAGAGAGGAAGCTTCTGCAAGGAACAAAACTTTCCTTGCAAAAGGGTTTTGCAACGAAATTGTGGCCTTTTGCAAGGAACTTTTTCTTTGCGAAAAGCTATTTTTGTTGTAGTGATATAATCCTGAGTGAATGTGAAATATGAGAGACAATTGTGACAAAACCGGGTTTTTATGCATGGAAAAGGGCTTTTCTGAGCTTGAAGTCACTTTTCGAAGTTTGATCTTTTGATTGTGTTGAATCCAATACCTTCCATGAGGAACTTTTCATCATTGAATCCTCCAAGACATTATCCACCCTAAATCCTATCAGTGTGGTCAAAATTGGGTGTCTACATACACTAATTCAGAATCTTGCTTGTTATGTTTTGTTAAAAAGGAGTGATTAAAGACTTGTTTATTTCTCTCACATACGCTATTCTTGTTTTCCAGTGATTTTTATTTTTGTATAGAGTTGTATTGACATACATGTGAGTCAAGTTTACATGCATGGTCAGTGTGAAAAGAGTAAGTGGATAAGATTGTGTTTTTGGACACTCCCTGGTACTTGTGTACTAAAGTGTGATGTATTGAGAATGCAGTTAGAGTATCTTTGAAATGCAACAGTGACAAACTTGGACACTCCCTGGCGCTCCCATGGTAGCGTTAAAGTGTATGCTGCCGACTTGGACACTCCCTGGCACCCGTGGTAGTGCTAAATTGTGGCCTACTGGACATCCCTGGCATCTGTAGTTTTGGCTAAAGTGTGAGGCAATTAGACATTCCCTGGTACCCCGTATTAAACTGTGAGGCAAACTGGACACTCCCTGTACTAAAGTATGGTCACCTTAGTATTTCAAGATGCTGGAGTGAGAGAGTTGGTTGATGTGTTGTTGAGAGAAAAGAGTCAGTGAGATGAGAATGGTTGCATTGTTTCATGCAAGGTTACTTTTTTTTTTTTTTTTTTTAAGATTATGACGTTATCTATACTATTTTGTAATTTGAATTCATTACTATATTTCTAACCTATTGGTAAATGAAACTTGTAAGAAAATGAATGGTAAGTGAGTATGTTTTACATTACGGGTGTATGTTTTTAATACTCACCATCTTCTTAAAGCTGACGGGGTTGATGCACCCTGGACATTCATGTCTAGGCTTTTCTGGTTATAATCAGACAGGGGAGTATGACTATGCAAATTGAATATGACTATCGGAGAAGAAGAAACTTGTTATTGTTGTTTTATGTTATAAAATGAACTTGTAATAAGGATGACTTTAATAGATATTATTATTATTTTATTTCAAGGCGGGTTGTGCCTTTAGATAATCACATGCTGTAATAATTATTAACTTGGAAAATTTATGTAAGCCTTGATTGTTCATACTCTGATTCATATTATTATATTTTTCGACGTTTGCAACAGAATCGATCCTTCAAACTGTCACGACCTACGGGGCTATAAAGGAAATTAAATGCTTTCCATATTTATGCTACGTCGGGGCGTGACATGTTGGCCTTAAAGGGCCAACTAATGATGGATCAGGTCATAATGACCAAGCCTGAGCTCAGAACTAACACCCCCAGAACTAGAACTGGCCACTTCTAGTGCTTCTTTTTAGCAACCAAAGAACACGTTGGGGGCAGCTAGGGCCGAACAAGAGTTTTGGCCACGAAGAAATCAAGACCAACAGGCCATGTTACCCCTCGTGGCAAACCAGCCAGCCCCTAGGATAAACATCGATAGGAATTAGCTGGTTGAGGCCATTCACGAGGAATATGGCCCCTTTATGAGAAGAATTAGTCGGCCGATGTATCATCGACCATACCCAGGTTACATTGACCAGGTTTAATTCCCTATGAATTATAAGATACTAAGTTTTTCTCTCTTTTATGGAGAAAGTGAGTAGTCTACCCTGGAACACATTGGCCGGTTTATGGTGCAATGTGGCCACGTGGTTGGCAGTGAGCCTTCGAAGATGAGGCTTTTCCCTAACTCATTAACAGGGATAGCATTCACCTGGTATGCCAATTTGCCTAATAATTCAGTGTTCAATTAGCAACAGATGGAAGAACTATTTCATAGAGAGTTCTATCAAATAGAACCTAAAATGTCCATGGCCAACCCATCCAAAATGCACCAGTTATCAAGAGAATCGGTTGAAACTTATATTGGCCGATTTAAAAAAAACAAATATCAGTGTCGAATCATTTTTCCCTATAGCAAATTCATGAAACTAGCTATTGGAGGACTAAACTTCGAACTCCATAAAAGATTTGATGGAGTAGAGTTCAAAGATTTGTTTGAATTATCCTCTAGGTCAGGTCGATATGAGACCATTTTGATGGACGAACAAGAAATGAGAAATTCGTCAAAGGGAACCTACTACAAAGATCCAAATTATGAAGTCCATATCACTAAATGTGACTTCAACTAAGGGGAAGTAGATATGGCCGAGGTAATAGTTAAATGGTCAGTAAGTTGCTCAGCACTGAGCAAACCCATTAACAACAATGCCCAATGAGAAAACAAACCTTTGAGGCTGGAAAAGTCTATAATTTTGATTTAATAAAAGCAGACTTAAATATTTGGCGCCTTATTAACTGAAAAGGCTATAAAATTAACTGATGGACATCGGATCCCCAAGGCTGATGACCTAAAAGGAAAAGAATACTTTAAATGGCATAATTCTTGGAGACATGCCACTAATGACTATTTTTTTTTTCGAAATGTCATACAGGAAAATGTGGAGAAAGGAATCTTTAAATTCTCCGACAAAGCAATGGTAGTGGACACATACCCATTTCCAAAAATGGCAACCATTAGTATGACCATGCCTGACATGTCAAGACTTTCTAGACCACGAATGAACGTAGATCTTACCAAATCGGCTAATCAAAACCTTTCCCAAAGGGACGCCAAGAAGCCAATGGCGGAACCTACGAGTGATAAGAAAGATTGGCCAAAAAACACAATTCGCAACCTACGGGCAACTTATGAGCAACGAAGAATCTTACAGAAAAGCAAAGAGGCCAAGGAGATTAGTTCGGTCTTTAGAGGAACGGAGCATCTATTGTCAGAACTAAGGCATTAGTTGAGATTGGTGGAAAAGGACTTTGTCCAAGATGTAGGACTGAAATATACATAAGACAACCCAGCTCTGTTAAAAGACTGAGAGAGCCTGATGTTGAAGAAGTGCATAGGCCAGTTTATAAATGAATCATGCTTCCAGAAAGAGAAAAGAGAAGATTAGTCCATGATCAGATTATATTTCAAGAGCAGTTAGAAGGTAGGGCTACAAGAAATAAGGCCTGACCTCCACATGTTAATTACCAATCAGGGCAACACGGCCTTACCTCTTCATATAGGGAGTGGCATCCAGCCAACCTTCCATCTTCAAGGGACCATCCTAGGATAGTCTTACCACCAAAAGTTGAGCTTGGAAGATGGGATCAGGTGGAGCATCCTAAGTTTCCCAAGCCTTACTCTCAGTCTCAAAAAAAAGAGGCACCAAAGGCACAGGAAGATAGTGAGAAAGCAGGCACTGAGGCGTTTGGAGACCCAGAAGGAAGGTAAGGACATCCAGATCCTGAAAAGGGTTGATGCTCCTCAGACATCCACTAGCCAAACAAGCCCTGACACATGCAAGGCGAAGGTACCAGTGTTGGGTTTGTGCCCTCAAACCATTACTTTATGTATGAGACATTAGCATTATAATATATGGATATCAGCTTTACATTTCATTGTGTATGTTTCTTTCATGAGATGATTGTTTTGTCCTTAAGTATCATAGTAAGCAATTCGTGTGTGTATGAGATACACACAAGTGAGATACGAATTACTATTCTTTGATACTTAGAATATGTCACAGTGGATGATGAGACTGGATACCTCATCAGGTCTACACTGTAGCATAATTAACTACCATTGGATGGAGTGATTAATCTCAATCACTAGAGTGTAGCTCTTAGTTGATATGCTAGTGCTTATAGTGCATTGACGGACCTGAGCTTTCCTATTGACGCTTAAGGCTGTCAACAGTCAATAGGAACTCATAACTTGTATAAGGTACGTGTTCTCAATCTTGAGATGATTATGAACACAGACTATGGATATGGCTGCTTTGACTTACCAATCAGTGAGGTCTATAGAAGATCAACACCTGGGTATCTTGGGTATGTCATGTCCATAGGGTTGTGAACATATATTGTCAAGATAGAATCTACCCTCTGATTCAGAGTAAGCATTCCCTTGAGAATGTCACCAAGTTGATTACTGAGTACTGCAGTCTTGTTGATAAGAGTTATCAACATGTTTGGTAATCATGAGTAGTGAATGGGACTCAAGGAATACAAGAAGTAATCATGATTCAGGTTGACAGTAACAGTTATCCGACTACCTGAATATGATTATGAATGCTGACGGTAGAGGGACATTAGTACACCATACAAGTCTAGTTATCGCTTCGGATATGTTCTTTTGCGTTGGAGTTCAGTTATCGTTTTATAGTGGAATAAACGTTAACTGACCAGTTAGTTAGTTTGCTGATCAAAGAGTTTGGTCATGGTAATTAACAAACTGGTCTGAGCCAACAATAAAGAGCCTAGGAGGTCCCACTCTTAGCTCCGCTAGGATGCTTGGAAAGACACTTGAGGAAGTTGTTAAGACAAGTTCGATCGATTGAAGTATGTTCGATCGATTGAAGTCAGCAGGTTCGATCGATCGAGAATGGTTCGATCGATCGAAGGTTCGATCGATCGAAGCCTAGGTCGGTTCTGGAAATCTATAAATAGGGCAGCTGCGTTCTGGAAGTAAGTGATCGTCGTTTTTATACGCAAAAGCTGCAGAAACTATCATAGTCTTCCCAAAACCTTCCTATTCTCTCTATTAGAGTTCCCACCAACCCTAGTCTTTCCGGCAGGCATCCGCAGGAGTCATCAGGGTGAAGATCATCTAGTGGAGGCTGCTGGAAGTTAAAGTTTCAGAATTGGGTTCAAGACACTAAGGTATAATTCTTGCACCTCCTTGTACGCATCTATGGAATTGACGAGTAGTAGATCCTGGAATACCAAAAGTTATATAACTTAACCTATTTCCGCTGCGCGTTTAAACTCTAACTTTAAACCACTTTTCCTTCAATTGGTATCAGAGCCACGCTCGTTTGGATCTATAGATGCGTTCTTGGAACCCTAGTTTTGATTTACATGTTGATTTTAGAACTGTTTTCGAAACTGCATCGTCACATATCTGTTTCTGCAGTGTTATCGCAACAGAATACAAAACTGTGATTGCATAGGATGCAAGGTGGGTTCGATCGATCGAACTTGTTTCGATCGATCGAACATTCTGTTCTCAATCGATTGAACAGTCTTCGATCGATCGAACCTTCTGGTATTCGATCGATCGAATGAAGTTCGATCGATCGAGATAGATACTTTGTCAGGTTCTCTATTTCACAATTTTAAAGTGTTTTGAAATTAAAAACTTTAATTTTAAAATATTCTGTAAAATTTTCAAGTCATTCTGTGAAACAGAATGTTCAAGCGATTGAACAGTGTTCAATCGATCGAAGGTTCGAGCGATCGAACGGTCTTCGATCGATCGAACTGTGACAGAGAAGTAAGATGCTGTTTTAAGTTCTAATTCAGTATGTAAAGTGTTTATATACTGTGTGAATCAATTAAGTGTTCCAATAGTTACATATATTTGTTATGTATGTGTGGATGTGTGTACGACTAACCCTTTTGCAGCAAAATTAGTCGCTATCTCCCATGGCACCAAGTCGTTTAAATATTTATATTTAAATTGTGTGAGATTGGTGCATGTTGTAATTTATTAATGGTTTGGTTTTAAGGCGTATGTAAAGGGCGCTGCGGCTTCAATCCTACGAAAAGGAAAGTCGCACCGGTTTCCCTAGCCTTTTATTTCTTTTTTGCTATTTCCTTTTTCTAGATAAATTGTTAGCTTCAAAAGAAGCATAGGTCCAATGTAATAGAATTAGAAATTCCATGAAGATGGAGCAAGGAGCCGTTGTCCATAAAGATGGAGCCGGAGGCGACCAAACCAAGAAGGTGGTTCTATGGAAATAGAGCCATGGGAGATAGAGGCATTGTTTGAATGCCTATATTTCATTTTAGTTTTTTGTTTTATGTGCTTGTTTTGTGATTGGCGTATAATACTTTGTTGCATGCACTTAAAACAAGTTTTCTAAAATAAAATTCAAAAACCGTTTTCAACACATTAGTAAACATTGGATGTTTATGGTTAGTGTGTGGAAACATTTTTCAAAAGCAAAATCCTTAATTTACTAAATCTAGTGGGAGAGGGTCTTATCAAATAACACCCACGATCTTCCATTAACGGTTCATTGTAAGATGAGTAGTGTATTCTGTGTCACCTCGCCAGGGGTGATCATTCCATACGGAGGGTACACTGCTCATTGGTTACTAGATGTGAACTTCCTATGGATAGGATCAATCAGACGTGTTAGAGGGTGACCACCACACGGAGGCGCTACTTGAGACGGTTGTGATTGGATCCTAGTTAATGGTACACACTAGCTAAGCTATGGATAAGGGATCCCACACGGGGCATTATTCAGAAACTTAGAGATCAAATAGGTTCGGGAGTCATGGCTATTTTGCAAGAGTTGCATAGCGGATAAGTCATGATAAATCGAAAGATCGAACACTGACCACCACACGGAGGCTTTATTCTTTCGTTTCGATATTCCGGCGACTTTGTTTTTAAATAAGAGTTTTAAGGATTCTTTTACTTCAAACTGTCAATTCTGATATCCATATTTATTTTGTTTGTTTTGATTTTCAGTAATCATAATGTCTGGATCTGCATTTAGTCTACTTGCCACCATACTCACTCAAAACAAGTTAACTGGAAATAACTACACTGAATGGAAACGTAACCTTGACATCGTTTTAACTGCGGAGGATCACATATATGTCCTCACCATCCCAAGCCCTGAAGAACCCGCGGCAAATGCTTCGGCAGGTGCCAGACGCGAGTTCGATAAATGGAAGAAGTCGAATGGAATGGCCCGTTGTTACATTCTGGCCTCAATGGCTGGTGTGTTACAACACCAATTCCAATCGAACGATTCTGCCAGTGACATTATCACATCCCTGAAAAAAATGTTTGGGGAGCATGGCAGGCCTGCCAGACAGGTAGCCATGCAGAAGATAATGAGTGCAAAGATGTCGGAAGGTACTCCAGTCAAAGAACATGTTTTAAAAATGATTGGTTATTTAAACGAACTGGAGACCTTGGGAGCCGACATCGATGCATAGACCCAAGTTGATATGATCCTCAACTCGCTGTCGCCATCATTCGCTCAATTCAAACTTAACTATAATATGAATCAAATGGATTTTTCAATGAGCGAATTAATGAGTTCTTTACTGGCAGCAGAAGGGGTGATCAAACCTGGGGGCAGCGTTTTAAACGTTGAGAAAAGCGCTTCTTCTTCCCGATCTACACCGAAAGGTAAGAAAGGAAAGAAGAAGGCTGGCACTGGTGGTTCAAGTGTTGGACCAGTCCCTAAGATTGCAAAATCTAAGGGAAAAGGTAAGGGCAAAGGGAAGGTGGGTGGCCAAGGCAAAGGAAAGTGTTTCCAATGCGGTGAGAAGGGCCACTGGAAGAGGAACTGTCCAGAATTCTTAGCTACAAGAGTTCAAGGTATGATTGAATCATATGTGATTGAAGTAAGTTTTATTACGGATACTTCAAACACTTGGTGCATTGATTCTGGTGCGACTAACCATATCTGTAATTCATTGCAGGGGTTCAGATCAACCAGGAAATGCAGTGATGGGGAGATCGTACTTACTCTAGGTTCTAGCGCAACCGTATCTGCGGTTGCTATAGGAGTTGTAGTTTTAGAATTTTCAGACAATAAAGTTTTGATTTTATCAGATGTACTTTACGTCCCTTTAATGAGACGTAATTTAATTCCAGTTTCTAATTTAACGAATAATGGTTATTCCTTTCATTTTGGAACTGAAGTTGTCATTAAAAGAAGCAGTTCTTTTATATGTTCTGGTGTTAAATCAAATGGTTTGTATGTGATTACTCCCAATATTTCAAAAGATTCTTGTTTGGAACTTAATAACTCAGTGGTAACTTTACCATCTAAAAGAAAGGAACCTTCCACTAATCCAACAAGGCTTTGGCATATGAGGCTTGGCCATATCAATCTGAATAGGATTGGCAGACTAGTCAAAGAAGGGGTCTTAGGCGATTTGGTTCTCGAACCAATGGAAGTCTGCGAGTCTTGTTTGGAGGGTAAGATGACCAAAAGGCCCTTTCCTACAAAGGGCAACAGGACCAATGCATTGTTGGAATTAGTTCATACTGATGTGTGTGGACCAATAAATATTAGAGCAAGGGGTGGTTATGAGTATTTCATAACATTTACCGATGACCACTCTAGGTATGGATATGTGTACCTAATGCAGCACAAGTTTGAAGCCTTTGAAAAGTTCAAAGAGTTTAGGGCTGAAGTGGAGAACCAATCGGGCACATATATCAAGGCCATTCGATCTGATCGAGGTGGCGAGTACCTCTCTAATGAGTTTATTGATCACCTCGTACAGAATGGGATTCTGTCACAGTTGACTGCACCTGGTACGCCTCAGCAGAACGGTGTAGCGGAGAGAAGGAATCGGACTCTTTTAGACATGACTAGGTCGATGATGAGTTATTCAGAGTTGCCATTATTCCTTTGGGGTTATGCTTTGGAAACCGCTGCTTACAGACTAAATCTAGTACCAAGCAAATCTGTTCCCAGGACACCACGAGAGATGTGGATTGGGCGCAAGCCTTCTTTGCAACATCTCCGGATATGGGGGTGTCCGGCACATGTGCTCAAAGGAAAGATGAGCAAGTTGGATTCTAGATCGGAAGTATGTTACTTTGTAGGGTATCCAAAGGGTACTTATGGATGGTATTTTTATGATCCAAGAGAACAGAAAGTGTTTGTTAGTACAAATGCTGTTTTCTTGGAGGATGATTATATCATGAACCATAAACCTAAGGGAAGGATAGATCTTAGAGAGATAGAAGGAGAGCCCTCAGTCCAACCCGCAGTTGATAACGATGAAAATCAAGAAAATACCACTTCTTCACCCATTTCCGCACCGGTACCTCGTCGTAGTGGGAGGATTATCAGCCAGCCTGATAGATACATGTTCTTAGGAGAAGTTTTTGAAGCTGTCTTCATAGAATCTGAATCTGATCCTACCACTTACGAAGAGGCAATGGCTGATGTTGATTCAGCTCATTGGATTAAAGCTATGAAGGCTGAATTGGAATCTATGGATTCCAATCAGGTCTGGGATCTTGTAGAACTTCCAGCCAATATTAAACCCATTGGCTGCAAGTGGGTCTATAAGAGGAAAAGAGGATCTGATGGAAAGGTTGAGACCTTTAAGGCAAGGCTTGTGGCGAAAGGCTATACTCAGAGGGAGGGCATTGACTATGAGGAAACCTTTTCGCCGGTAGCCATGCTCAAGTCCATCAGAATACTCTTATCCATTGCTGCATGCCTAGATTTTGAAATCTGGCAGATGGACGTCAAGACTGCATTCTTGAATGGCAATCTTGAGGAGGACATCTATATGCAACAACCAGAAGGGTTCATAGCTGGTCGGAAAGGTAACTTGGTATGCAAGTTGCAAAAGTCCATTTATGGGCTTAAGCAGGCATCCAGAAGTTGGAACATCCGATTTGACCAAGCGGTCAAGTCGTTTGGTTTCATACAGAATCTGGATGAGCCTTGTGTATACAAGAAATGTGAAGGAAAAGTAGTGGCTTTTCTTGTGCTTTACGTTGACGACATTCTACTCATTGGGAATGATGTAGCGGCGCTGTCAACGGTCAAGGTTTGGCTAGCTAGTACTTTCGATATGAAGGATCTAGGAGAGGCGAGCTATATTTTTGGGATAAAGCTCTTTCGGGATCGCAAGCGAAAGATAATGGGATTATCTCAAGCTGGTTATATCGAGAAAGTGCTAACTAGGTTTTCAATGGATAATTCGAAGAAAGGTTTGTTACCTTTCAGGCATAGTTTAGCGTTCTCCAAGGACCAGTGTCCAAAGACACAAGAGGAGAGGAATCGCATGGCAGGAATTCCCTATGCCTCGGCAGTGGGAAGTCTCATGTATGCGATGTTATGCACTAGACCAGATATCTGCTTTGCCGTTGGCATGGTTAGCAGGTATCAATCGAATCCTAGTCCAGAGCACTGGACAGCCGTTAAGCACATTCTTAAGTACTTGAGAAGAACTAAAGATTACATGCTTATGTACGGCGGTAGTGAGTTAATTCCAGTCGGATACACTGACTCGAACTTTATGTCAGATAAAGATTCGAGAAAGTCGAAATCCGGACATCTCTTTACCTTGGGAGGTGGTGCTGTTAGTTGGAGGAGCATTAAGCAGAAATGCATTGCAGACTCAACTACAGAAGCTGAGTATGTGGCTGCTTGTGAAGCCGCAAAGGAAGCTGTTTGGCTCAAGAAGTTCCTTATGGAACTCGAGGTGGTACCAGCGTCGTTGTCACCTATTACGCTATACTGCGATAATAGTGGGGCAGTGGCTCAGTCCAAGGAGCCAAGGAACCACGGGAAGGGAAAGCACGTAGAGCGGAAATATCACCTAATCCGAGATATAGTTCAACGTGGAGATGTGACTGTCACCAAGATTACCACCGCTGACAATCTTGCTGATCCGTTTACAAAGGCCTTACCACAGAAGGTCTTTGATCGTCATCTAGATAGTCTAGGTCTTAGATGTAGTTCTGAATGGTTGTGAGTGCAAGTGGGAGTTTGTTGGGTTTGTGCCCTCAAACCATTACTTTATGTATGAGACATTAGCATTATAATATATGGATATCAGCTTTACATTTCATTGTGTATGTTTCTTTCATGAGATGATTGTTTTGTCCTTAAGTATCATAGTAAGCAATTTGTGTGTGTATGAGATACACACAAGTGAGATACGAATTACTATTCTTTGATACTTAGAATATGCCACAGTGGATGATGAGACTGGATACCTCATCAGGTCTACACTGTAGCATAATTAACTACCATTGGATGGAGTGATTAATCTCAATCACTAGAGTGTAGCTCTTAGTTGATATGCTAGTGCTTATAGTGCATTGACGGACCTGAGCTTTCCTATTGACGCTTAAGGCTGTCAACAGTCAATAGGAACTCATAACTTGTATAAGGTACGTGTTCTCAATCTTGAGATGATTATGAACACAGACTATGGATATGGCCGCTTTGACTTACCAATCAGTGAGGTCTATAGAAGATCAACACCTGGGTATCTTGGGTATGTCATGTCCATAGGGTTGTGAACATATATTGTCAAGATAGAATCTACCCTCTGATTCAGAGTAAGCATTCCCTTGAGAATGTCACCAAGTTGATTACTGAGTACTGCAGTCTTGTTGATAAGAGTTATCAACATGTTTGGTAATCATGAGTAGTGAATGGGACTCAAGGAATACAAGAAGTAATCATGATTCAGGTTGACAGTAACAGTTATCCGACTACCTGAATATGATTACGAATGCTGACGGTAGAGGGACATTAGTACACCATACAAGTCTAGTTATCGCTTCGGATATGTTCTTTTGCGTTGGAGTTCAGTTATCGTTTTATAGTGGAATAAACGTTAACTGACCAGTTAGTTAGTTTGCTGATCAAAGAGTTTGGTCATGGTAATTAACAAACTGGTCTGAGCCAACAATAAAGAGCCTAGGAGGTCCCACTCTTAGCTCCGCTAGGATGCTTGAAAAGACACTTGAGGAAGCTGTTAAGACAAGTTCGATCGATTGAAGTATGTTCGATCGATTGAAGTCAGCAGGTTCGATCGATCGAGAATGGTTCGATCGATCGAAGGTTCGATCGATCGAAGTCTAGGTCGGTTCTGGAAATCTATAAATAGGGCAGCTGCGTTCTGGAAGTAAGTGATCGTCGTTTTTATACGCAGAAGCTGCAGAAACTATCATAGTCTTCCCAAAACCTTCCTATTCTCTCTATTAGGGTTCCCACCAACCCTAGTCTTCCGGCAAGCATCCGCAGGAGTCATAAGGGTGAAGATCATCTAGTGGAGGCTGTTGGAAGTTAAAGTTTCAGAATTGGGTTCAAGACACTAAGGTATAATTCTTGCACCTCCTTGTACGCATCTATGGAATTGATGAGTAGTAGATCCTGGAATACCAAAAGTTATATAACTTAACCTATTTCCGCTGCGCGTTTAAACTCTAACTTTAAACCACTTTTCCTTCAAACAGAACCTGAAAGACCAGACCCAATGATCGAAAATGATGGTGACTCCAAAGACTGGATGAATACATTTGACTTTAACACAGAAGTTATCCAATTTGAAACCATCCCAATAGCTTTTCATCCAACATGGTTTTTACCTTCCCGATGGAGTTTACAGCCAAATCAGACCAACCATCAACCATGAATGGGGACGTGTATGAGCAAAATGGGGAAATGCCAGTACTTGATTTTTTCAAGGAACTCAGAGAGATGGTTATTGGAGTGCCAATACCTAAAGACTCTATACCGGACAGTAGACACATGGAAATGGTCGACCAGCAATCAAATTAGTCCAGGATCATCATATGGAAGCCTAGCTGGCGGAGACAACGATGCTGGGGGAAGAAAGACGATGTGGTCTTTGAAAAACCAACTCACCAAATGGCCCAGCACTTGAAGCCACTTTATATTAAGGGCCATGTGGAAGGAGTTATAGTAAATAGACTTTTAGTTGATGGAGGTTCAACCATCAATATCATGCCTCACGCTATGCTAAGAAGTCTACAAAAGTCTGAGGCAGACCGTATTCGTACCGAACTAAATGTAAAGAGTTTCACAGGCTCAACATCAATGACTAAAGGAATTTGGCTTGTAGAACTAATGATAGATAGTAGGACTATGATGATTTCCTTTTTTATGGCAGAAAACCACGGCCTCATATAATGCGTTGTTGGGCTGAGACTGGATTCACCCAAATTACTGCATTCCCTCTACTCTACACCAACTCTTAATCTTTTGGAATGGGGATGATGGAAAGGTGGTTGGAGTAGAAACAAGGCCATTTCAAGCAAAAGTACGTTCAGTGGATGCACTCTTATACGAAGAAACCATTAGGCCTGTCAAGCTTCTAGGCCTTACTAAAGAAGTCAAGCCAAGCACAGCCACGTGCATCAAAGAAACTGCCTTGGATATCAAGGAATATTATGAGAATTCCAATCGGACTGAGGGAGTATGGGTGATGGAATTAATCTGACAGGAAGTGGTAGATGAGTCATCAACTCTATGAGCTCTAGGGGCAGCTGACTTGGAAGGCCAGTTTAGCTGGGTTATAGGCCTTTGTGATTAACCAAAGAATGCAGGTCAGTCTGGAGGACAGCTTTACTAACCTAGTAGATTATATATTTAAAGAGGAAGCCTTAAAAGAAGAAATGATTCAATTAGAGGAGTTAGAGATAGCTCCGGCTAAAGTGGATGATTTAAAAGATGACGTCCAAGACCAACTCTTGGAAATCAATCTGGGTTCAGAAGGAGATCATAAACCTATTTTGTTAGCCAATTATTGGAATTCGACTTCCAGAAATAAATCACTGTACTGAGAGAATGTTGGGATTGTTTTGCCTCGGATTATGATGAAATGCCAGGCCTGGCAAGGGAATTGGTAGAACACTGATGTTGTCAATATCAAGATATAAAAGTATTCTTTACTTTTCAAAAGATTTGCAGTGTGGAAGTAAAGGTCGAACCCACAGAGATTGATTAACTACCGCGCTTTAATTTTAAAACCTAAATCTAATTAATTAAGAAAAACAGATTTTGATTTGATTTTTAACAAAACTAAGAACAATAAAAGTAAATTTAAACTAGGAAAGCAATTAAAGTTGTTTTAAATAATGTTTAAGGAAACTTAGGGTTGCAAATCCACCACTAGCTTCATAATAGGAATATTTATGAATTACTTTAGCTTATTAAGTTGGATGATAATGGGGAATTGTAGCTACAAGCCCAATTCCTCCGACAAGAAGATATTCATGGTTCAAGCACCAACATAATCCATCTTCGGTTAGCACGAATTATCCCACACTAAACTAGGGTTGTGATCTAATCCGTCTAACCTAGGCATGGACTATTCGGATACTTGATAGCACAAATCAATAAAGCACCATCACATGTAAACAATCTAAACAAGCACAGCAAGAATAGATCGTTGAGCACATCACAGTCAAAATAGATCTAAGACAAGAATAAATTCTGAAAGCAATGATTTAATCAATAGAAGTACGATTTATTTATAAAAATTCTCTAAACAAGTGACTGTCATCCATACATAATAAAACTAAAATAAAAATATAAATAAAACCCTATTACTCGTCTAGGGCTTCATTGAAACCCTAGATCTATAATCTAGCCGTCCATGGAAGTGGTAGATGGCAAGTAGTTGATGGAAGAGGCCATGGAAACCCTTGGTCTTCTTCTTCTTCTCCTTGCTTCCCTCCCTTCAATGGCTGGAAGTATGTGTGTATATTAATTGCTAATAATGTCTAACCCTTTAATTGTAATAAAATAGGGTATAAATAGATTTACAACAAGTTTTGGAAGCCTTCCTAACCCAAAACGAACTGAAACTGATGTAATTTACAGTCTAGACGTCGTTTAGCAGTTTCGTTTGCACAGGAGTCTTCAGTATACTGAAATACGCAACTTTGGCTTTTACACATATCGCGCGAGCGGGTCGCGCGAGCGGGACATTTGGTACTTCGCGCGAGCGATTCTGGGATTCTCGCGCGAGCGGATCGCGCGAGTGACTTTCTGGTTTTCGCGCGCGCGACTTGGCTTTTTCAACTTCTTTCTTTGTGCTTTTTCATCCTGTTTAGCCTGGTTTAGGTGATTTCTTCCAAAACCTGTCAGAAAATAGAAAACGAAGTAAAAGTATACAAAAACAGGATAAAAAGGTACTAACAAATGCTCGTTAAGGCGTATAATTAGGATTAGTTCTCTCCCGATCACACCCCTAAACCTACATTTTGCTAGTCCTCGAGCAAAATTAAAATAAAAACTAACTACTAATAACATACTATTCCATTTTCGCATGGATCACGATTGCATTTAGCGTATGCAACAAGCCTTTTAAACCTCTAGGTGTCCCTAGTCGGACGAGTAAAGTCTCGTAAGGGTTCTCATCAACAAGTCACCCATAACCATATTTATTAACTTGTAAATTTAAAAAGTTTTATTAAAACTAAAGAACATAATATTCAATACTCCTTATTATAACACAATGATTTGAAATAGAATAACGAACAAGAAGAAATGGAATCAAACGTTCACTTACGTCCTGAAAAAAACAATCCCAAGTACATGAATCGTATAAATCAATAGAATTTCTCATAAAATTGCACGTGTGTGATATGGTAGTCAAATGAACACGCGTATGTCATCAACATGGAATATAACTCGGATAACCATTTAACTATGTCTCGACTACGAATCTCACAATGAATTACACTCTCAAATGAAACACTCAGAAACAGGTGTAATTTATCTAGTATATGGGAGCAAAGAAATATATTTTCAAAACGATAAATGCTCACATATGACTCGAAAAAGACGCATGACACAAAAGAATAATAGTCTCATGGATAAGATGCCAATAATCAAGACAAATTAATCCTTACCATGTTTTAATCCCCCTCCCATCGTTTTCATATCCAAACCATGTTTTCCAGGATCAAATAGGACTTTTCAAAGGTTGTAATGTGGCTCAGGC
This sequence comes from Hydrangea macrophylla, assembly GCA_033977485.1. Taxonomy (NCBI): domain Eukaryota; kingdom Viridiplantae; phylum Streptophyta; class Magnoliopsida; order Cornales; family Hydrangeaceae; genus Hydrangea; species Hydrangea macrophylla. The sequence continues at coordinate 104,996,168 of CM066994.1, forward strand.
AATGAAAAAGGATAGAAAGGATTTATCAAGTAGTTTCAGAATGGCATTGTAAGGCATGTTCGATTTCTTTCATTCTTCTTCTCTACCAACTTTCATCTTTTCTTTCTCTTCATTCCTTTTCATTCATTTTTTTCAACCTTCTTCTTTTTATTTTTCAATATATTTCTCTTCTCCTTTTCCTTTTCTTGCTTCTCAAATGATTATTCATCGAATACCAAACAACTACCCCAATAGCATCTTATTTTCTTCTTCCTTTTCAACACATCACCTTAATACTACTAAAAGGTGACAAATCTCTCAGTGGTGAACTCCGAGTTTGTCAAGTCGGAGCAAAAACAAGGATAATGGTAATCAAAGAAAGAAATGGCATTTTAACGGCTCAAAGGGCGAACTAAGGAAATTTTATAATTTATTGGTTGGCAATAAACAAAGAGGGCCTAAAATCATTTCCTAGGGTAATACGGTTCTTCAATGTTTACAATGGAAGATTATTTAGCATGGTAACAAATATTCTAACTTGATTATCAACCAAAACAAGAATAATGAGACTAAACAACAAATAGATGCGCTATTTCAATGAAATTCGACAAACACAAGATGTATTTATAACCCTCTAAAAAGAAAAGATAGGCTCAAAAGCTCACTGGGCTTAGTCTCCACCATGTGTTATCTAGAAATCCGAATCATATTATAGTTCACAACCAACATGTATTCCAATGACTACGTGCAGTGCATATGTTTGTGTGCAAATCTATGATATAAAACTACGATTCAAACAATACATAACTTAAAACATTTCAACATAACTTCAGCAAATGCTTAATCACATCTTCTCTTGTTTACCTTACTATAACAATCAAAGTTCTCTAACAAAGAGTATCAAATTGAAATTGCAAAAACGTCGGTAACATCGTTTATATTTTAAACACACTTATTGAAAAAAATTTAAAATTTAAAATTTCGCATAAAATAATGTGCATGTGTGAGTGCATACCCCTAAACCTAAACCTTTCATTGTCCCCAATGAAACAATAAAACGAAAGAAAGGAGAGTACGTAAGAAAGGAACGATAGTACCTCGATCTTGACAAGCAGGTGAACACAAAGGAATATGGCTATAAAGTTCAATGTTACCTGTTACTTCTTAACAAAAGAAAATTAAACAAACAAAATAATAAAAACAGCTAAAAGAATTATAACTAAGCTAAACGAAACTAAATAACCTATAAGAAGAAACAAAACTATGAAGACAACACGAAAATAAGCTATAAAAGGAAAAAAAAAAACATAACCAGAATTATGAAAACAATCAAAGACTCGATCTAAAAGTACCTAAGAAACAAAAACAGAAAAATAAAAACTGTGTGACAGGTGTGGGAGGAAGATATAGAAGACAAAAGAAAATGTCAGAAAAATGGGGGATCGCGCGAGCGGTCCGCGCGAGCGGCCGTCGCACGCGCGAATCCCAATTTTTTTTTTTTTTCTGAAATTGCACCAGCGGGACCCCCTCGCTCCCGCGAGGTACCTCGCGCCCGCAACATCAGGCGTGAGGAGAACCTGAGGGCTCATATAAAGAAAACGAAAGAAAAAACACTAAGGCACATTCTCGCGCCAGCGGGCCGTGCGAGCGATGTCTCGCGCGAGCGGGCCTTGCGCGCGATTTGGGTGTTTTCCATTTTTTAGCTAAAATTATGTATACAATATTAAAATAAATTAATTCCAACCCCCAAACCTGTCCAGAATGTCCAAAATAGACTCAAACAGACTCAAAAATGATCAAAAATAAGAAAAATGAACGAAATAAAGCTTGGGTTGCCAAGAAGCGCTAACTTTTACGTCTTCAGCTAGACCGTTCTAGCTCAAGAATCATGGAGGTTGAAAATCAGACTTTGTACCCCTAAGAATATCAGGTAGAGCTCGGTGGTAAGCAGAAATCACGTCGCTTCGAATTAATTCAATCGACGGTTTGTCAATATGTTCAAATCGATTTCTTACCTTCTGAGAAGATTCAGCATTAGGGTCCGAGGTATTAGGGTTCATCCAGTCATCATCCACTATATCTTTTTCGTTACTCACATTTATTTCTTTGGTAGGCTCAATATTCCGTCTTACCTCACCTTCGGCCTCACATAGATAATCGTCATCTTTAGGAGGTTGATCAATAGCGTTAAAAACGTTTAATTTTAAGTTCATGTTCCCAAACGACACTTTCATTGCCCCCGTCCGGCAGTTAACACGTGCGTTAGCGGTTGCTAAGAATGGACGGCCTAAAATGACAAGAGTATGTTTCCTAGCATCTAGCACGGGTTCAGTGTCAAGGACCATGAAGTCTACAGGATAATAGCATTTATCAACCTTAACCAAGACGTCATCGACGATTCCTCTAGGTACTTTGACGGAACGATCCGCTAATTGAATAGTAGCGGTCGTAGGTCTAAGTTCACCTAGTCCTAGTTGTTTATAGACATGATAGGGTAAGAGATTAACACTCGCACCTAAGTCAAGGAGAGCCCTATGAATGATAGTGTCACCTATGACACATGAAATCGTAGGCGTACCGGGATCCTTATACTTCGGAGGAGCGTGTTGGAAAATTGAACTTACTTTTTCCGTGAGGAAGACCTTTTTAGGAGTATGACTGCGTATTTTGCGTTTTTGCGTACAAAGGTCTTTTAAACATTTAGCATAAGCGGGAATTTGTTTTATAGCGTCGAGGAAAGGAATATTAATTTTAACTTGTTTAAATACCTCGAGTATATCTTCAGTTTTTTATTTTTTCTTCGAAAAATTAGACGGTTCCTCAACATTAGGTGGATATGGCATTCTCGGAATATAATTCGTTGGGACCAGTTCATTTTCTTTTTTAACTCTGATTCACGTCCTCACCCCTCTCTTTATTAGAGTTGATATTCATATCTATCACATTCTCATTCTTATTAGGGGTTTCTATCACCTCCTCTCGTGTAGTCATCCTAGTTGAGACGGCGTTTACTTGTTCATTCGACCCCTTAACCTCATATTGTCCCTTAGGGTTTTGAATTGTTTGACTAGGCAACGTCCCCTCGTTTCTACGACTCACTACAGTAGCTAGTTGTCCCATTTGGGATTCAAGCTTCGCAATGGATTATGTATGAGAGTGCACTATTTGTGCTTGTGCCTGTACTTGCGTTTCAATTTTATTAAGGGATGCCAACACCTTTTCCTCAAAAATGTTACCCCTTGAAGGATTCGAATTAGGAGACGGGTGTTGGTATTGACTAGGTTGAAACTGAGGTCGATACGCATTTGGAAAATTAGTTGCCTCATTAGGATTATTATTATTATTTTTCCACAAGAAGTTAGGATGGTTTCTCCATGGCGCATCCGGATTATTAGTAGTCGAATTATAATTATTTCGTGGGTATTGTTGAATAGAGTTAATGTGTTGCTCCACGAATTCTGGAAATTGACTCGCCGATGGACATGCAAGTATCGAATGTGAAGGATCAGAACATAATGCACAAATTTCACGAGCGGGTGAGGCTGTCGTTTGGTTCATTGTTAAAAGTCGGTCAAGTTTGTTAGATAGTTCTTTTATTTCAATTGATTGACTTGACTCGAACTTTACCTCCCTCTTAGGTTGTGGGTATCCCTCAGAACAGACAGACACCGCTTGGTGCATCGAATTCTCGCTTAACGTTTCAAAAATCTTCCAAGCCTCGTCGGTGCTTTTGTGTAGGAAAGTTCCCGCACAAACGGCATCGACCGTATTCCTAACAGAGGGAATAAGCCCCTCGTAGAAGACCTGAACAAGTTGCCACTTAGGAACCTGATGATGTGGGCAAGAGCGTAATAATTCTTTGAATTTCTCCCACGTGTCGTAAAGTGATTCCCCATCTTGCATTAAAAAGTTTGTTATAGATTTTCTTATCTGATTCGTACGCATAATCGGGAAGAACTTTTGTAAAAATGCGGTGTGTAAGTCTTCCCATGTTCTAATTGTATTTGGCTCCAAAGATTGAAGCCAATATTTAGCTTTATCTTTTAACGAGAATGGAAAGAGCCGCAATTTTAATTCATCATCAGTTAAGTTTTGGATTTTCAAAGTAGAACATATATCTTGAAAATCTCCTAAGTGTTTATATGGATCTTCATTTAAACGGCCATGGAAAGATGGAAGTAGCGAGATGGTAGACGACTTAATCTCAAAGTGAGATGCCGTCGCCTCCAGTAAGTCGATACAAGTTTGTGGCGTGTAAGTCGTCGGAATAAAATAATATTTAAGTGGAGGAGGTGGTGGTATATTAGGATTATTCAAATTATTTCCGTTGTTATTTTGATTGTTATCGTTATTATTTCCAATGTCTGCCATTTTAATCGGTTCTATGTTATGAAAGCGTGGTTTCTTTAGTCTTGTAAGAGTACTACGTATTTCAGATTCAAATAAAGACGTTAGTTTTGGTGTCAAATCAGCGTCTATCAAATAAAGACGTTGGTTTTGGAAGTATGTGTGTATATTAATTGCCAAAAATCCCCGGCAACGGCGCCAAAAATTGATGTTGTCAGAATCAAGATATAAAAGTATTCTTTACTTTTCAAAAGATTTGCAGTGTGGAAGTAAAGGTCGAACCCGCAGAGATTGATTAACTACCGTGTTTTAGAAGTTAAGTTGGAAGACTTGTTAAGTCTTAATGTACGTTCAAGTTCAGAGTCAAAAGGTTTTAATTCCGGTTTATTTGAACGTGTACCTAACATAAACTAAAAGAAAGTAAACTAAAAACAAAAACTGACTCAACCAAAAAAAAACAAATAGCAATCACGCAACTACGATAACAAGCACTCAACTACTGTGATGCATGAATATTATCCTGTAATGCAATGACCGTGTCAAGCCCAGCGCCCCGGGTTTCCTAGCTAATGCAGTGCAATTAACCCTGAACTAATGCAAATAGTGCGTCACAGCGCCCTGACTTACAGTGGTTTAAAGCGAGTTTCACAAGAAGCAATTTACTTAATTTTTATTTATTTTATTTGCGTAAGCTCCTTTGATGTAATTAGCTACTCCACTCGGAAACGTTGGAATTTGATGACTCGGAAACCTGTAAAAATAAAGAACAAGTTAGTAATTTAAAACAAAAACAGAAAATAAGAAGAATAAGAACTAATATAATATTAACGAATTAACTAAACTAAGATTATAAAATTAAAGGTAGTAACGCAATCCCCGGCAACGGCGCCAAAAATTGATGTTGTCAATATCAAGATATAAAAGTATTCTTTACTTTTCAAAAGATTTGCAGTGTGGAAGTAAAGGTCGAACCCACAGAGATTGATTAACTACCGCGCTTTAATTTTAAAACCTAAATCTAATTAATTAAGAAAAACATATTTTGATTTGATTTTTAACAAAACTAAGAACAATAAAAGTAAATTTAAACTAGGAAAGCAATTAAAGTTGTTTTAAATAATGTTTAAGGAAACCTAGGGTTGCAAATCCACCACTAGCTTCATAATAGGAATATTTATGAATTACTTTAGCTTATTAAGTTGGATGATAATGGGGAATTGTAGCTACAAGCCCAATTCCTCCGACAAGAAGATATTCATGGTTCAAGCACCAACATAATCCATCTTCGGTTAGCACGAATTATCCCACACTAAACTAGGGTTGTGATCTAATCCGTCTAACCTAGGCATGGACTATTCGGATACTTGATAGCACAAATCAATAAAGCACCATCACATGTAAACAATCTAAACAAGCACAGCAAGAATAGATCGTTGAGCACATCACAGTCAAAATAGATCTAAGACAAGAATAAATTCTGAAAGCAATGATTTAATCAATAGAAGTACGATTTATTTATAAAAATCCTCTAAACATGTGACTGTCATCCATACATAATAAAACTAAAATAAAAACATAAATAAAACCCTATTACTCGTCTAGGGCTTCATTGAAACCCTAGATCTATAATCTAGCCATCCATGGAAGTGGTAGATGGCAAGTAGTTGATGGAGGAGGCCATGGAAACCCTTGGTCTTCTTCTTCTTCTCCTTGCTTCCCTCCCTTCAATGGCTGGAAGTATGTGTGTATATTAATTGCTAATAATGTCTAACCCTTTAATTGTAATAAAATAGGGTATAAATAGATTTACAAGAAGTTTTGGAAGCCTTCCTAACCCGAAACGAACTGAAACTGATGTAATTTACAGTCTAGACGTCGTTCAGCAGTTTCGTTTGCACAGGAGTCTTCAGTATACTGAAATACGCAACTTTGGTTTTTACACATATCGCGCGAGCGGGTCGCGCGAGCGCGACATTTGGTACTTCGCGCGCGCAGATCGCGCGAGCGATTCTGGGATTCTCGCGCGAGCGACTTTTTGGTTTTCGCGCCCGCGGCTCGCTCGCGCGACTTGGCTTTTTCAGCTTCTTTCTTTGTGCTTTTTCATCCTGTTTAGCCTGGTTTAGGTGATTTCTTCCAAAACCTGTCAGAAAATAGAAAACGAAGTAAAAGTATACAAAAACAGGATAAAAAGGTACTAACAAATGCTCGTTAAGGCGTATAATTAGGATTAGTTCTCTCCCGATCAAACACCATCTACCAATCCGAAAAGGGTATAGGCCATTCAAGCAATCGCCCACGAAGATGTCTCCCAAAGTCACCTGTAAAATAAAGGAGGAAATTGAAAGACTCCTTAAAGCAGGATTTATCAGAGCCACTAGATACGTTGAATGGCTATCTAACATGGTAAAAAAGAACGGGAAAGTTCAAAATTAGCATTGACTTTAGGAATATATATCTTGCAACACTAAAAGACGAATATCCTATGCCTATGGCTGATCAACTAATTGATTCGGCCTTAAAGCACCCAATCCTGTCTTTTATAGACAGGCGTTCAGGATATAACTAGATTTTTATCGCCTAGGAGGATGTTTCAAAGACAGCCTTCAGATGTCCTAGGGTAATTGGAACCTTTGTGTGGGTTGTCATGCCCTTTGGACTCAAGAACACAGGGACAACTTACCAGAGACCTATGAACTCAATTTTTCACGATATAATCAATCACAACATGGAGTTTTACATCGACAATGTCGTAGTTAAATCCAAAAAATAGACCGACCACCTTTTAGATCTCAAAAGGGTATTTGAGAGAATGAATAGGCATAAACTGAAGATGAACCCCCTCAAGTGTGCTTTCAAGGTATTAGTAGGCAATTTTCTTAGGTTTTTGGTTCATCAAAGATGAATAGAAGTGGACAAAATCAAAGCACGAGCAATCAAACAGGCCAAACCCCCTAATAATAAGGAGTTACAAAGACTTCTAGGGCAGATCAACTTCTTGAGAAGATTCATTTCTAATTATGCAGGCAGGACTCGAGTATAGTCACCCTTATTAAAATCAAGACCGATGATATTTTTTCTGGGAGGAGCGCCATCATTTGGCATTTAAGTAAATGAAGCGTTATCTATCCACGCCACCAGTTATGATGCCCCAAAAGAAAGGAAAGAACTTGAAATTGTATATTTCATCCTCTGAGCATTCTATAGAAAATATGCTGGCTCAAGATAATGAGTCAAACATGGAATAGGTCGTTTACTATTTAAGTAGGTGTTTAACTCCAATCGAGCAACGATATGCGTCGATTGAGAGATTGTGTTTAGCGTTGTACTTATCTTCCCAAAAATTAAGAGCATACATTTTGCCTGTTTCAACTTATATTATTTGTCAAACTGATATGATCAAATATATGCTCTCCTGGCCTATTATGAGAGGCCGAATTGGGAAGTTGGTTTTGCCTCTTATGGAGTTTTTACTCCAATACCTGTCTCAAAGATCAGTTAAGGGTCAAGCCATAGATAACTTCCGAACTGATCATCCATTAGACCTAAAATTAGAGGATTTGGCAACCAGTAGTTTCTAATTTGGTGCCAAATGTTTCTCATGTCCCTTGGACTTTGGTGTTTGATGGGACAAAGAACGCAGATGGTTCAGGGGATGGTATTGTGATTATATCGCCTAAAAATAAGAAGACTAAAATGGCATTTAATTTAGGCTTCAGATGCATGAATAATCAGGCCGAATACGAGGCAATGATCATCGGGCTGGATATATACCAAGAAATAGGGGCATCTTTAGTCCATATTAAAGGTGAATCACAGCTAGTGATCTAATAGATATCAGGTGATTTTCGTGTCAAAGGTTGGGAGTTGTGTCCATTCCACTCTATAGCCACCCACTTAATCAATGATTTTGATGATGTCACAGTTGGTCATATCGCAAGGTTGACCAATTGGGATGCCAATAGGCTTGCTAAGGCTGGTTTAGGATCGATACAGCAAGTAGAGGAGAAAAGTATTACTATCCTCGGTGGTTACTGCCTTCGGTGGCTAAAAGGGAATGATTTATTGAGTCCTTCCCCATTCTACTCGAGCAGGATGATTAGAGGACGCCGATCAATGAATATTTCAATCACCCAATGTGAGGGCAGACCATCAGACTAGGATGTTTACTGTTCAATTTGTTCTGTTAGACAGAGAGCTATTCAATAAAGCCATCGGGGATGGCATCATCTGATATTGTTTGGTCAAAAAATGAGGCCATGAGAGTCATGTTTGAAGTCCATAGAGGGATTTGTGGATCCCATCAGGCCGACGCCAAAATGAAAAGGTTACTAAGAAGAAATAACTTTTATAAGCCAGCCATGTTGAAATATTGTATCAATTATTCCAAAGGATGCCAGGTATGTGAGAAGCATGGGCCTATCAAAAGGGTGCCAGTTAAAGTTCTACACCCAATCATTAAGCCATGGCCCTTTAGAGGATGGGCGATGGAATTAATTGGGAAAGTCCATCCAACTTCTTTTGGGCAACATTGTTTTATCATAATGGCCATTGATTACTTCACTAAGTGAATAGAAGCTATACCCACAAGATTGGTCACTCAGGCCACTATTATCAGGTTCATTAAGCAACATATCATACATAGGTTTGACTTGCCAGTAAACATTACAGCCAACGAAGGCTCAATGTTTACTGTAGTAGAGACCACGAATTTTGCAGAATGTTTGGTGTGAAAATTCTCACTTCAACTCCATACTACGCTCAAGCAAATGGTCATGTTGGGTCATCTAAGTTATTAAAGGGATCCTGGGAAAAATGATAAAAAAAAATCCCAGGTCTTGGGACTCACTTCTTTCTAAAGCACTTTGGGCTTATCGGACATCCAAACGAACAAGTACAGGAATGACACCATTTGCTTTAACTTATGGGCATGATGCCATATTGCCCATGGAAGTTACAGTCTAATCCGCAAAGAGGGCATTGCAAAACTAGTTTGAGCTTGCCGATTACACAAAGGCGATGATCAGTGAATTAGAAGGGTTGGATGAACTTAGATTAAATGCTCTGGATTGCCTTAAGGTGAAAAAAAACGGTGCTGTCAAAGCGTATAATAAGAAAGTAAGGGCAAAGTCATTTTGCTTAGAGGAGCTCATTTGGAAGGCTGTTCTTCCTATCAGTAAAAAAGATAGGAGGTACGGTATGTGGTCCGTTAATTGGGAAGGACCATTTGTGATCTTCAAAGTTTTAAGAGGTGGTGCTTACAAGTTGCGTGACATTGATGGTGAAATTCATCCAAGATTAATCAATGGTCAGTATTTAAAATCCTATTATCCTACACTTTGGAAAACAAACGATTTAGAATTCAGACCAAATCCAGACATGGAGTATGAACTAGTCACCAATCAAGAGTAAGTTGTGCCAAGGAAAGAGGAGGATGCTTCATTCATTTTTTTAAAGAAAGTATTTACAAAGGAATCAAAAGAAGGAAAGATGCAAAAAGAGAAAACTAATCAGTCTGATCTACATCGAGTGCCTTCTTTTGTGCCCTGAGAAGCAAAGCCGCCATGGCACAGGCCCAGTGCCACCATGGCACTCTCCACCACATAGGTCCATTTTTATAATTTGATTTAGATTGAATAATTGAAAGCCAAAACAACTTAGTTTCTTGTTCACAAATGTTTGGCACTCTACACAGTCTCAAAGGGTTCTCTAACACAGACACCCAAATCGACTCGTGAGTCAAAACTCACTCACACATATGCCAACATGTACAACATATCACATTATTATGCATGACAATGCAATGAAATGCAATAACACGCATGCGGGTGTTATAATACTCTCTCCCTTAAAATAAGTTTGTCCCCAAACTTATACCCCATGTCTCAAAAAGGTGTGGATACTGGGTATGCATCTCATCCTCTATTTCCCATGTCATCTCTTCTGTTGTTTGGCTACGCCATAACACTTTCACTTTCGATATCACCTTATTTCGCAAGATTTGATCCTTTCCATCCAAAATCTCTACCGGATATGCAACATACTTCAAATCTCTCTGAATTTCATTCGATGTCAGAGTCATCACTTGATCGGATCACTTTTTAAATCCCAAACTTCCCCCAAATTGGTCTACATAAACACCCTTAACTCCTCATTTGGGGGGTGGCAAATGCAATGTTTAGGAGAAGTTGTAGAGAGAGAGAGATAGAGATAAGGTTAGAAGAGAGAAAAGTGAGTTCTAAATTTATTTTCTTTCATTACTTTCATCTATACTTCCATTCAATACTCCCAACCAGCATTTCTTTGAGTATTTATGAGATAGGAAGCTACTTCCATGTCCAAATGTCACTATATATGTGTAAAACACTAAGCTACAAGTCCAATATCTCATTGAATATCATCTATTGACTGCTATTGATTGCTTTATTTATATTAATGTTCATCTATTCGTATCCTATTTTTTTCTTCTTATTTTACTTACTTGTTTATCATCATCTAGATGGTGACAGGGTGTTTGAGGTGAGTGAATCCTTATGGATAGTAGCTTTTGATCTCAAAAACATGTTAGATAGATGATGATTCTAACTTCAATACTTCCCAAGTATTCTTGAAGTTATTTCCAAAATAAAACAATACTCTCCAACAATCTTAGAAGTTCTTGAGGTGGGTTTGATGTTGATATTATAAGTGGTTACTCTCCATTTAGTGCTGGAAATATACTCTCAAAAACTCCTTTTCAAAACCCCTCTTAACCCCTCATTTTGATTTCAAGAAATAAAACACTTGTTTTTTCCAAATCTTCAAAACAGTTAGTTATTCAAATTTAAAATTTCATTTTGAGTTCAATACTCAATAGATGATTTCAAGACTACTTGGAAAGTCATCCTGACTCATTAGGGAATGTCCATAATTTTTGGATGAATTTTAAAATACTTGGAAGGATCCCATTTTGACCCAAACATTCATTCCAGACATTCCATTTTCTCTGTCACAGCAGCTTAGTTGACTTGCAACTTATTTTCCAGAAAATCTTTCTAAAAAGAGTGGTCCCAACCCATTTTTCCCTTGAACTTTAGTATCTTAGGGAACCTTCTATATAATATGGTCCCCCAAATGTTTTATTTTCATTTTCAAAGATATTTCTACATTCAGTCGACAATATGGATTCTGTTTCTAAGTAAACTCTCTTGTTTATGTGATTTCTCTCAATCTGTAACTTCTATCTAGATTTGGCCTTTTGATATGTATTATAGACACAATAGGGATGGTCTCCATAAATAATCATGAATTAAAAACATTCCCAACCTCACTTTTCTAGTTCTACAAAATCAGTTCACTATTCTATCTACTATTAACAGTAAGCATGTTTCAACTTTTATTCTTTGATTAGATGTTTATATGCATTCTAAATTAACTCATATCATAGGAATTAGTTCATATTATATTTGTACATATCCTACAATGACATTCTTTATTCATTCATGCATATTTTAGACTTCTAAATCACTTTAGAAAATCCTTGAACACAAACACTACTATCTTGCACATTCTAGGATCATACATTGCATCCATGCAAGATTTGGAGTTTTTGTGACTCCTAATCTAAGAAGATTATAAGGAATGAACTTGATCACACATTCATGCTTCCTCTCGATCGAATCGTCCTTTCTCATCCGTCCCAGGGATCGAGAGATCTTCTTTTCCCAAGATTTAACATGCATACATTCTAGCTTGCTAAGCATATTTTGTTTTTTCTTTTATTATTTGCTTTAAGAACAATCCATGTTCCCTTTAGATTAGGAAAACTTGATTACTTGATATGTGATTAGATAGTTTTTCCTAATTTTGTTTGTATGATCTTTCACTTTTGCATTGTATGATATTTGGCTTAGATCTTATGAATGATATCTTGTCTTTTGATCTTCCATTTCAAGATTCTTATGCAATGTAATATACCTACCATAAATATTAACTATCGAACCAAACATAGTATAAAATAATTATTTGGATGCTAATTGAGGTCCGCCGAGAGATGGGGCGAGTTGAGAGTGTTTTATTCGTGACAAAGGCTCCTTACTCTCTCGTACCAAAATCCCGAGACAAGTTCTTTGGTTATGAAGGGTCGGTGCCCTTTATCCGTTTGGGTGAGCCGAATTTCTTTGTTCCCTAAAGACCAAGTGGCGACTCTATATCTATTTTCATAGACTTTCTTTTTTTCAAACATTTTTCAAAGTAAAATCAATTCTAAAACCTCAAAAGGAGGGGGAGGGGAGGGGGGGGGGGGGGGGGGGGGAGGACCCCGAAGGCCGCATGTCGACAATCTGGCAACTCTGTGGGGGATATTTTATTTTAAAACAAAATAATACAAAGGTTTGTCTCATAAGAAGCATCCTTAAAATCACCTATTTACAGTGTCTAATTCATCGCATTGCACTTCTGCATTTTCCCCCTCTGATTGTGTTTGAAACGCGGCACTAACATTGTTTAGGTCTTGCTGTACCAGAGCACAAGTCACCGTTGATACTGTACCTCCTAAGGTATATCAAAGAGAGTAAAAACCTTCATACTGCTTCTCTGGCTATATATTGGAACTCTCGTCAATGGACCCTCTTTGACTAAACCCAGCCTTTGCATATAGATTCCTGTAGAACCTTTCATAGGACTATTGATTTATCTTTTTAGATAGGATAATGTGGTATAACTGCTGTATGCCCTGGTAGGATTACCTGCGCGGTGTAGACGCTTATATGGCACAGAACATAACTTCTTTCTTATGATTCCCAAGGCAATCACTCATATGTGATCACATTGAGTCGACTTGCCTAGGCACCCTGATAAGTATGTATGCTCCATGTTTACATATATATACACCGCAAACCTTGTTTGTTGGTGCAAAGTCATAGGAGTATGAAAACCTGCTAGACAGTATGATCACCATCATCAAATACACTAGAAACTCTGTCCAAATTTCTCAGAAATCCCCAGATATGCCAATTTCTCCCAGAAACTCTGTCCAAATTTATCAAAAATCCCCAGATATGCGAGATTCTCCCAGAAACTCTGTATAAACTTCCCAAAAATACCCAGATATACCAGTGTCTCCCACAGCCCTGTCCAAATTTTCTAGATTTCCCAGAAAATGCCAGTTTCTCCCTGAAACTCTGTTTAAATCTTCCAAAAATCCCCAGATATATCAGTTTCTCCCAGAAACTCCAAAATGTCCAGATATGACAGTTTCTCTCAGAAACTCTATCCAAACTTTCCAGAAATATCTAGATATACTAGTTTCTCCCAAAAACTCTATCTAACTCAACCGAAAATACATATTTTACCCAGAAACTCCATCCAAATCTCCCAAATTTTCTAGAAAATACCAATTTCTCCCAAAAACTCTATCCAAATGTCCCAAAATCTTCGAAAATAGCTATTTTGCCCAAAAACTCTGTCCAAATCACCTAGATTCCCTATTTCTCCCATAAACCCCTTTCGAATCTCTCGAATATCCCAAAAATTTCATATTTCATCTAGAAAATTCCAATTCTCTCCTACTGGTGATCACACTGGAAAGTAAAGTTAGCACACTCTATTTGGCTAGGACCTTACTTGCTTAACTTCAATCTGTTAAAAGTAGGACATCATATAGATTAGGGCTCACATCTATATGCTTGTCTCATCAGTTTGCATACACTATCTCAATTAGTCTGTACACAAGTCTGTGCATGCTTGTCAATGTCATTATCACAGTCTGTCTAATCATCACTGTCAAAGTCCGATACACTTCTTTTCTTGAATTTGTAGGTCAATATAGATTCGAAGGTCAGCCACTAGGATCCTGATCATGGGTCAGAAGTTCAAACAATTGCTCGGTCAAAATTAGTACACCGAGAGCTTTTAACATAAATCAGAAAGAACTAGAAAATAGGGTCACTAATTGGGAGCAACCATAAACCCGCAATTTGATAACCTGGCCCAAGTCTTGAAATTCATGGAAGAATTGAAGCAGCAGCAGCCATAGTACCCACCAAGGTTCCCACCACCACCACTAGGGTTCATACCACCACTACCGCCTGGGTTTGTACCACTTCTCATCGTTGTACATAAGAATAATAGGAAAGAAGAATGGTTTCATTGGGTCCCACAGCCTAAATATGAGAAGAAGTTCTAAGAAAAAATGGGCAAACTCGATAAACTGGAAAGCGTGTTAAGGAAAAGTAAAGGGGTTGATGACTACATGTTAGACCTGGAAGGCCTCTTTGAGCCTATCAAGCTGAAACTGCCAGAAAACTTCAAGATGCTTTCCATTGACCATTTTGACAGAATTGGAAACCCAAAAACTCATGTGAAGTTGTGCATAAACATCTTCCAATCAATAGGTTGCACCCATGAGCACATTGCTATGTTGTTCCCTCAGACTCTTGTGAAATCTGCACTACCATGGTTCTTTACTTTGGAAGCCTCCAAAACTCAGGCATGGGAAGATATCATTCGGGTGTTTGTTGATCACTATTCCTATAATGAGGAGTTGGATGCCACGATTAAGGATTTGGAAACTACTCTATAGAATAACAATGAATCCTTCGCTGCATTTCTGAGCAGGTGGAGGAGTAAAGTGGCCTAAATGACCCACCGATCAATTGAAAAGGAGCAGGTAAGAATGCTGATCCAGAACATGCAACCGCTCTATTATGAGAAGTTATTCTATCAGTCCATCTCTACCTTCAAAGAGCTATTTAAAATTAGAACCCAAATTAAAGATGCTATCGGAGAAGGGAAGATTAAGAAAGAAGAGTTTCTAAGTCAGTCAAAGAGGCCCAACTACTCCCGGAACACCCCGGATGTCAATGCCCTTAGCAACTAACCCATGGCATACCCTTATAGGCCATACCAATCCTCCAACCAAGCCAACACCTCCAGCTACCCCTTCTAGAAAAAGCCTCCTTACAACTTTGCCAAGCTAGAAATATCTCTCTCCTCAGCCCTAGATCGCCTACTTAAGAAAAGCCACCTCCAACTACCCTAACCTCGAAACACCCCACCACCACTGTTGTGATATGTCCAAGCACTGCACCTACCACTAAGCCCCTATCCATAATACCGATGATTACATGTGCCTCCACCATGATATCCAAGACTTCATCGACCAAAATATCATTGAGCCACCTCCAAGGCAACCACATGTCACCCAAAATCCCTTGCAAAATCACCAAAACATTAGCCTCATTGAATCCAGCCCCATGTCCTTTAACCCTACCACCTGTATCACTCGCTAGGACAACCACTATCCCTCATTGACATCCCAGATTCTATGGGAGTTCATCTAATTGAAAGAGAGGACAATGATTGGCAACAACAGTTGGATGATGAATAAGACCTATTTTTTCTAGAGGAACATGACTTAGGGGTAGTGGACCTCAAATGGTACAACCAGAGCAATGAAAATGATGCCTCTATTTGGAATGAGCCAGAAAAGCGGCTTGTAAATACTGACTGTGATTGGTTCAAAGATGATGGAACTGTTGAAGGACCTACCCCTGCTGAAAATTGACTACTTGACTAGGTCGGGTCGCCACTACCAACCATCGCAACCTTCCACCACAGCCATTGAGAAAGAATCGATCCAGAATAAGGGGAAAAAAAAGATAGAGGGAATCATCGAGGAGGACAATGAGCTAATAAAGCAGTTAAAGAAAACCCAAGCATATCTCTCACTGTGGGACCTCATGGTAACTTCCTACAAGCATAGACAAGCTGTGTTGAATGCCTTATCTGGGATCGAGGTCCCCATTGACACTACACCGTAACATATGGTAGCTTTCTTGGGAACGCTCGCCCCTGATCCAATTATTACCTTCTCTGATGAAGACCTGCCACCGGAAGGGACCGCACACAACAAAGCTTTATATATCACTGTCAAGTACAAGGGGCAGCAAGTACCATTCGATATGGTTAATACAGGTTCTGCCTTAAATGTCTATACTCAGAGAACCGTCACTGCCTCGGGGGTTAGTATCCTAGACATCACTCCATCTGTACAATCTATAAGGGCTTATGATAATACCAAGAGGACTATGATGGGGACTGTTTCTCTCTAAATTTGAGTGGGGTCTTTGGTTTGCACTGAGCTTTTCCAAGTCATGGACATACCCACCTTGTTTAATTCGTCGAATAGGAGACCCTGGCTACATGCTAAAAAAGCGCTATCATCCACTGTGTACCAAATGATCAAGTATGTTCACGAGAAAATTGTGAAAATCATCTTCATAAATAGTAGGGAAAATGAAGCCTTTCCAAACTACGCTTCTGTCTTCGAAGTCCAAATACCCAAATTGGAAGAAGGGGGAATCGGAGGATTATTCATAGAAGAAGCCCACATGATTAGTGATAAAGATAGGTTGCCTGCGATCCACTCTGTAATAGTCAATATCGTCAGTAAGGGATCCACAAGTTCCCTCATATTGAAGGACAATAAGGCACCTTACGGTTGGGGTACAAACCCACAAAAGAAGACATCGAGCTGCAGAAGCCATAGAAGAAGAGAGTGAAAAGCCTCCCGCTATACTAGAAGACCCTGAATGGACAATTCATTAAGGAAGGGGATGATTTCCCCAACTACAAGTTTTTAAAGCCTTGGATCCATCGGGCTATTGGAAAGAGGTATCCTAGCCTTGAAATCTTTACTGACTGCGAAAGGTCCCTCCTATCAAGATTTGTTCTACCCCGAAGAAGTTGTCAAATCCCCATACGAAGACTGGTTAAAGTACCTAGACACCGAAGCTATCGAGAAAATATAGAAGGAACTTGCTAAAGAAAAGGAAAGAAAGAGGGCCAAGAGCCAAGATGATCAGATCATACCAACAGAGGAGGGTCTCCGCAACTAGACTATAGAGTCATCTATCTGTGTCTCCCCATTCCCTATTACCCCAGAGTCTGTACTGGGAAAGAGGCAGGCTGGCACCCATCATCACACTGGATTGGCCCACCGTAATAGCTAATGGGGTCTCAGTCATATCAGCTAACTGAAATGACGTCCCCACATCGGTAATGGGGGCATCATCATGTTCCTTAGCCTCTATAATATTAGAACAATGGTTGGAGGGGCAGATGTAGAAATAGGATGACTGGAGCCAGAAGTGACTGAAGCTTGTCCTATGTCCTCAAAAGCAGGAGGGGCATCCAGGGCTTCGGACGGTGAATGAATCATGTTTGGGGAGGTAGGAGATGATATAGCATCTTTACCGACCTGTTATAAGGTCAATGAAGGGACCAATGTTTGAATAAACGGATGACTCCTTGTCAGCTTGCTTCATCGTAGGAAGCTTGGCGGGGGCCACCACCTATCTAAAGCATGAATTTTTTTATATTTGGGAAAATCCAGGATAAGCTTAAAACTACATACCAAGAAAATATGATTTACCTGGATCGAGGACTCTTTTCTCTTCTTGGCCAAGGTTCTGGTTGTACCTTTCTCAGCAGGTACCAAGGATGTAATAGGGGTTGAGGTTATCTTTTTCTTCTTCTTAGTTTTAGAGGTTGAGTTGATATCAGGTACCATGGTCGTCCGTCCTACATCTGGAGAAAATTTCTAAAGCAAAACGGAAACAGGTTCTCCAAAGATGAGACGGGACCTCTCGGCCCACCAAGCTTCACAAGAAGGGGTAGTCCCTGGGAACCTGGTAAAGGGCTGGAAGGTGAAGATTTTCCCGGCCAATGAGATCTTCATTTACAGTCTAAAATGGGGGGATTGGCATCATCTGAGTCAACTTAAACTAACGAGCAAGGAGCTGAGGATGGTAGAATTTGGCCCCACATTTATTATTGCTTTTGGTTACAACAAGGCTATAGAATATGTCCCGATGGACAAGGTAGCTAGAGAATATTTGGTGATACAGGTCATATATCCCTTGATCATCACCATCATACCCAGTTGGGAGTGTTAGAAAAGAGGAGAGATTTGAGAAAGATGAAAATGATAAAAAGGAATAAGAAAGTTAGAGTTTGGTCTTATAGAAAAACAAAATGCAGGTGTCAAAATTATGATCTTTTGGCTCAACATCGGCAAGATGACCAGCGAAGATCGCTACATCAGAAGGAGGACCATTGACCGGATGAAACTTTGGAAAATAAAAATGAAGCTAAGACTAGATAAGCCAAGCAGGGCCGTTAGTATTTTTATAGCACGAGATCAGGAAGTCTCTTACTCCTCTGCATAAATGAGACCACACCAGGGTAGCCAGAGCCATCGGCCAACCTTGGCTCAATGTCAGGCAAGAGGGATGTGCTCTTTTGTAATCGCTTGGGCGGCCGAGCAAAAAATGAACCGATTTAGCTAATATAGAAGAAAGGCCATTTGTTCCTCATCTATTACCTCAGAACCTCCTTCCCCACAGCAATGAGTAACAAATCCTCCATAGGAGTTCTGAGAAAGCATTCATTCTCAGTTCATTTCCTATCCAGGAAAGACCTCTTCTTTGTGGGGACGAAAGCCCAATAGAAGATTGATATCCTAAATTGGGGACCCATTGGGCCCCATTTGAACAAAAAACAATTCTGGGATTGTGACCAGAACACTAAAGTGGCCAAAAATAGGGCTCGATCAACAGGAAGTTTGTACTTGCTTAGCATGATGGCTTCATCAATGCCCACTTGCTCCCACATACCCTTCTTTGTAGTCGTAACCTTGTCAATACACCCATTCCACCCAACCATTGGCTAGTATGGTCCAAGCCATCACTGGAATGGTCTGTTTATAAAATTACTAGAAATTACCAAAATGGCCCCATTTAAACAGAAAACAATTCTAGGATTGTGACCAAAACGCTAAATAGGCAAAAAATAGGGCTCGATCAATAGAAAGTTTATACTTGCTCAGCATTATGGCTTCATCAATGCCCACTTGCTCCCACACACCCTTCTTCACATTTGCAACCCGGTCCACCCATTCCACCCACCATTGGCCACTGCGAGCCAACCTCTCACCAAAATGGTATGATGATGCCAAAAATTGGTAAGCGAGGTGTATGCGGGAAAATAAAGTAGAAAGAGGTTTGTATGTGGTTCGGCCCTGTTAACGAGGTGACCTACATCCACGGGTGCGTCTATGTGCTTTTCACTAGCAGATCACCGGCGGGCCTGGTGAGCCAACAAAGATGGATGGCACTACCAGTAATACCGCCGGGTCTATGCATGTAAGTGATGAGTTCTCTGATAGAGCTTGTATGCTTAGAGAAGGTAGATTTTCGGATCCCCTTTTGACAGGGTAGGTGGCTCTTTTATAGATGCAAGAGTCCACCTTTATAGGGTAAGTTAGTAAGATTAGGAAGCCTAATCTAATCGCAATAGATTTGCATGATCTTAGGAGAGTTTCCTAAGTGGTTTAGGAAACTACTCATCTTTCCTTGATAGAGTCCGGGCCATATAAGGAAACTGCCTGGAATGCTCTTTACGACTTGCTCCTGCTAGAAAGCCGCGGCACATCACGCCCGGGCCGGCTGGTCGTCCCGAGCGGTGATGTGTAATGCGGGGCGTGGGCCCCAAGATCTCTTCTCGGATGGCTCGGGTCCTTTTGCCACGTGGCTGTTGGACTTTAGCAGGATATTTCTGGACATATCAGCTGCCCCCCATTTTCAAAGTTGATGTGACATCTTGATGGAGGAAGTTTGAAAATTAAGACCGTCTCCATGATACCGCTCGGGCGTAGATCGGGATTTCACCCTGACTGGGACCGATTGTGGTGGTTCGCCGGGATACTGACCGAACGGTGACTAGGCCCGGTATCCCGAATGCCACGTGCCACCTGGCCACTGGTCTAGTCAAGATCTAACGACGCCCATGCGAAAGTAACCGAATCGCTTGCGTGGAAACCGAAACATCATGTGGAGCATTAAATGCTCACACCTTTTAAGGCGACGCCCCATGTGCCCGAAACGATAGTTTTGGCGGGAGGACATACGGGCCGTCCGATCAATTCTGATCTCTACCGTTCATGATACCTATATAAAGAGCATCTGTTCAGTCCATCCCTTACTGCAGATCAACAATCGAATTTATCGAGCGGTTCTCAAGAGCAAAGCGTCCCCGAACTCTCTTCCTTTGCTTCTATTGCCCATTCCTTCTCTTCCGATGGCTTCTCTCGTTGACCTGAGTTCCGACGACGGACTTAGAAACTTCCGAGAAGACTGTGAAATTCCAAACGACGTCAGAGTTCGCCCCTACATCGACGGGGAGAAGGTAGCCTTCCCTTTTGTCCTCATTAGCAGCTATTTGCTGCTAGTTGTGGGGCTACGCTTCCCTCTCCCGGCCTCCTTCTGCGACCTGCTGCAGGGGTTGCGCATTCCGCTCTCCCAGTGCCGCCCAAATGTTGCCCGTCTCCTCTGGGGGATATCAGCACTAAACCA
Source organism: Hydrangea macrophylla (assembly GCA_033977485.1). Classification (NCBI taxonomy): domain Eukaryota; kingdom Viridiplantae; phylum Streptophyta; class Magnoliopsida; order Cornales; family Hydrangeaceae; genus Hydrangea; species Hydrangea macrophylla. The sequence goes on from CM066994.1 coordinate 105,016,885, forward strand.
GCGACTTGGGTTGCTCCTCCGTTCAGTCGACGTCGTCAGGTGTTATGTCCTGGGCATCGACCACGGGGGCCCTTACCTACGCCCCGGGGTCGAGGGGAGACACCTTGTCTAGGGTCTGGACTTCCCGAACAAGAAGTGGCGCCAATATCCTTGGGTTGTGGTGTCCGGCAACTGGATAGTGGACCCTTCTCTCTGCCCCCCTGCGATCTTTAGCCCGGAACTCTGCAAAGGATCTTTCGCCGCCTTCCGCAGCATTGCCCCTGATGTTGCGGGCACGGAGGTGATCGGCCGAGCTGCCGAAGCTGGCCTCTCATTCTCGGATTTGACCGGGGGTCCTGCAGGTAAGGTTGGCGGTGGGGCTCCATCTGTGGCCCCTGCCGCTGTTGCCTCCGAGTCTCGCCGATACACTCGATCCATGGCTACCGGTCCGCGTGCTACAGGAAGGGCCGGCCCACCCGAGGGGCCAGTTTCTCTGTCCTCCAACAACGATTCTGCCTCGTCCGGGGATGCAAGCCCGCCACCAGGCCCGTCCAGAAAGGGAAAAGAGAAAGCGGTCTGGGAAGGATCTCCACCTCCACACAAGAAGAGTCGGATGGAATACCCGGCTGGCCTTCACATGCCCAGCTCTTGGACCGGCCTCTCCCTTGCTAACCTGGAGGGTCGTCTTCAGGAGGTGAAAAAGCAGACCGCTCACCTACAGACGGGCTCTGCCATGCAGGAGGTGGATATTCACACCCTTGAGCTCACTGTTAAGGAACTGGTGGCGAGGATGGCGGCCCTGGAAGAGGAAGTCAAGGCTCTGAAGGGCAAAGGGACTTGAAGGCTCCTCTTTTTCCTTTTTTTTTTTTTTTTTCGGGGAGGCTATTATAACTGCCCCCAATCTCTATACAGTTTACTTTTTATTGCAATGAAAAGGTCCTTGAGGCCAACCCTTTTTATCTCTCTGTTTTTCTAACTGTTTATTACTTCTGCATTACACCGAGCAGCTAATACCCGACCGGTGTCGCGATGTGTCCGGGTTGCGATAGCACGGGCCCGGACCACCTCTGCCTCGTACCAACTAATCATTGGTCAGGTCAGGATCTAATGATGGCGGTGTGGTCGTAACTGAACCGTTTGCATGCTAACCGAACCGTCTTGTCGCGCATTTAATGGGCGCGCCTTTTGAGGCGACTCTTCACGTGCCTGAGGCGACAGTTTAGGCGGGAAATCTCCTGGACCACTGGATCTGTCATGATCGTGGCCGTTCACAGCTCTTATATAAAGAATACCTGCCCCATCTCTCGGATCCCTCCTACGCTTTAAACTTTGTAAGTTTCTTCCCCGCCTGAACTTCTATCTGTTGCTTCCTTCTTTCTTCCCCCCATCCTTTTTCAATTCAGAGTGAGGCTGGAGAGAACGAATCCCGTGAGGTTTGAGCGGGAGTGGGATTTCTTCTTCCTCAGATTCTGCGCGTTTTTTAAGTCGGGCGGAATTTTAACTCAGTTGAGCCGAGCGGGTGTTCCTTGGGTTATTTTGGGAGAGCATTACCTGGTGCTAAGGAGTATCTATTCGTTGCCGTTCAGGTTAGTGACTCTGTCCCCCCTGTACATCAGGTTTGGGGTTTCTGACCCATACTTAGGTCACAGTTCGGGCCCGCACCTTGCTGTTGGAGTGTTAGAAATGGAATACTCCAATTTAAATTCTGCGTCAAGATCGGAGAGCGAACGGTATTGGTCAAGATCCCTCGGTGCCAATCTGGACCAGTTTCCTGCGTCCCTGACCGATCGCCAGAGCGAAGGTAGGATTCCCGCCTGTCTATCCGACAGTGAATCTACCCAGGAGGCCCCTGTTGCCTCGGTCTCGAGGGGTTCGAGTGACGAGTCGCCCAGGGAGACTGACCCCGTAGTGTTCGCTTGTGAGTCCACCGTCTCTATGTTGCGTTCCCAAGACCTTCTCCGGATCAGTGAGAGATATTTTCTTCCTGACAGTTGCGCCCTAGCCGTAAACCCCGACGGCGCGCACCTCTATCAGCCTGGGTTCGTCACCCTGTTTGAGGACGCTATGATGGCGGGCCTTCGACTACCCCTTCACCCTGTCACCCGGGATGTCTTGATCTATCTCGACATTGCTCCCCGGCAGCTAGCTCCCAATGGGTGGAGATTCTTGATGGGGTGCATATCGTTGTGGCCTCAGGTATTTGGGTACGAGCTTACCCTCCAGAAGTTTCTATGGGTCCACCGACCATTCTCTGTGCATCGGGAAGTGGGGTTTTTCTCATTTTCTGCCCGTCTGGGCAGGAAAATTATTGACAAGTGCCCCAGCAACAACAAAGGGTGGAAGGGCAAATTCTTCCAGGTGTCCACCCTTCGTCTCTGTGACATGGCTCTGGGGACCCAGCTGAGGACATCCTGCGCTGGGGAGTTGAGGGGTAAGACCACCCATCCGACTTCGTCCGTTCTTTTGGTTTTAGGAACGCAGTGGCTCACTAACTGATTTCATTCCTCTGTCCACAGCTGGCTCAACAGAACCACCCAAAATCCCTGAGCTGTGCCAGGCCAGGATCCGGGAACTAGCAGAGTTACCCACCAGTGTTTGGAACGTATTGTCCCGAACAGGGGATTTTGTCGAGACCTATTCCCCCGAGGAGCCCATTCCAGCCCCCAGGTTTTCACCCATCATCCCTGGTGAGTCCCTAGGTTGCCTTACGTGTTAGCCCTGAACTTGTCCTTATCGCTTCTTACACTTCTGACCGTGCGATCTTGTCTTTTGCAGAAATGGCCCCCAAGCGCAATCTAGAGCAGCTGAGGGAGAGACAGGCTGCTGCCGCCACCACTGCTGCCGCTCATATGGCGGTCACCCAGGGGAAGAGGCCAGCCACCGAGGTCCCGGTTGGTGAGCGCCTGCTCAGACGCCTTCGCCACGGGACAGTCAACCGTCCAGACCCTGTGGGGACATCGGCTCCCCAAATGTTACATGTTGAGGAGCTCGCACCTCGAGCTGATATTCCATCCGGTCTGCCCCTGGGCGGGCCTGGCGAGGTCCGGGAGAGGCTAAAGTTTGTCCTTATCCCAAGCCAGGTGGAAGCATGCGCCGAGCTGTCTCCCCAGGACTTCCAAGGGTGGCTATATAGCCTCTCACATCTTGTAAGTGTTCTGTCTCCCTTTAAATATTAACCTGCTCCGCTTTTACTTGCCTAACCAATCTTCATCCTCTCGTCGCAGGTTGGCTGTATGGCCGCGGGGTCCGAGTCCCTCCTGTCTTCCCTGGCCGGGAAGGTCGGCGTCGCTGAAGCCGCCCTCTCGAAGGAGCGGGAAGAATTGCAGGTAGCGAAAGCCGCCTTGGCCGCCGAGACAAGCAAGACGAAGTCGCTGGCCTTGAGTTTGGGTACTGCTCAGGCGGATCTGGCTGCTGCTCTGGCTGATTTGGAGGTTTCCCGGGCCCTCACAGTAGCTGCTGAGGCCCGGGCGAAGGCGGCGGCCGAGACGCCCGCTGCAGGGGACCTGGAGGGTGCATTTGACGATGGCTTCTTCCAAGGTTATGATGATCTGAAGCGGCGGGTAGCCCGAGATCACCCCGAATGGGTCCTTTCTGCCTATGAGGGGATTAACTCGGATTACTGGGATGTCAGTGAAGATCCTGCAGCCGGTGAAGCTCCTGCAGCCGGTGAAGATCCTGCAGCCATTGCTGGGGCCACTGAGCTCGCCCCGGGCGGAGATTTGGGGACCGGAGGACTTGCCGCACCAAGGGAGTAGACTGGGGAGACCAAAGACGTGGTCAATGTGGAAGACTGAATCTCCGGTCCTGCCTTGTTGTTTTTTATTTCGTTGCTTGTAGTTTTTTTTATTTTGGGGAGCTACTACAACTGTCCCCTAGGCTTTGTACAGTTTTGCATTAATAAAAAGGCCCTTGAGGTCAAATTTCCTTCTCATTAACTGTCTTCTTTTTTTTTCTTTTGTACTATGCCTGTTTATAGTTGCTAGTATTTGCTCAATTTTGGCCAACCTAACACCTGCCTTAGCAAATGCTTCAGGACCGTAACCAACAGAACGCCTAGTCTTATTAACCTTTTTAAAAGGTAATTTCCCAGAGCGCTGTAGGGACTAGCCCTACCTAGCATCTGGGATCGTCCGGTGTATTATAGGAGTACCCTGTATTACCGTCCGGGTTGTCCCGGTGTATCATAGGCGTATCCTGTTTTACGACCCGTGATATATCTCTGATCACTATAAGCGCTTAGGAAGATATCCCAAGCTCTTGTAGTGACCGGTGTGATTCCCTGTTTTGGCCTAATGTTTCCCTGCCCCCCAAGCATTTTGCTAAGGCGGGAGTACGGGAGACGGCGACCGTAGGGAACCGACTTGGGACATGGGTGGTCGCAGGGGCGTTTGAAGCTCGCCATCGTCGGCCACCTAGGGGTTTGGCCCCATCGTCGGCTGGGCCTAAGCGAAGCTTGAAGTAATTTCCTGTTTAGGTCGACAATCCCCTTGCCCTAGACATCCTATTAAGGCGAGGGCGTGTTGGGGAGTGGCCATAGGAAACCGACCTGGAACATGGGTGGTTGCAGGGTCCTTTTGCGCCTGGGTTCGGAGCCCGAGGTCTTTTCTGCCTTGGGGTTGAGCCCAAGGTCTTCGTTGCCTCGGGGTTAGGCCCGAGGTCTTTTCTGCCTGGGGGTTTGGCCCAAGGTCTTTTTGTGTCTCGGGGTTAGGCCCGAGGTTTTTTGTGCATTACACGGTGCACTGACAGGAATAAATTTTCGAAGTAGAACCATGTAACTTTATTTAAAAGATAATAAACTACATCGACTGTCCAATCGGAGCTACAAGAAAGAATTTTGCCTATAATTCTAAACTCTCGTGGTCCGCTGCTACTGATAGTACTTGCGGAGGTGTTGCACATTCCAAGGATGGGTGAGATCATACCCGTCCATGCTCTGTAACCAGTAGGTTCCCGGTCGGTTAATCCGAGTCACTTTGTACGGGCCTTACCAGTTTGGCCCCAATTTGCCGTGGCCTGGGATTCGGGTTGACTGGTTCACCGCCTTGAGGACGAGGTCCCCAACTTGAAAGCTACAGTGCTTCACCTTGCTATTGTAATATCGCGAGACTCTTTGGTTGTAAGCGGCCACCTTGAGATAGGCCTGGTCTCTTTTTTCTTCCACCAAGTCCAACTCCGTCCTGAGGGCTTCTCCATTGTCTGGGTCATTGAAAGTAGCCACCCGGTATGTGGGCAGCCCGAGCTCTGTAGGGACCACTGCCTCCAAACCATAAGTTAAGGAAAACGGGGTTTCCCCTGTAGCCGCTCGGGGCGTAGTGCGGTAGGCCCACATGAGGGTTGGTAGCTCTTCAGCCCACAGGGCTTTGGCGCCTTCAAGCCTTGTCTTAATCGACTGCAAAATTGTGCGGTTGGTTACCTCAGCCTGACCATTGGCTTGTGGATGCTCGGGGGAAGAGTAATGATTTAGTATCCCATAGCTCAAGCAGAACTGCCTGAAGATGGGTGTGTCAAATTGCCTTCCATTATCGCTGATCAGGACTCGCGGGATACCGAACCTGCTGAGGATATTTCTTTCCACAAAGCCTTCCATTTTCCGCTCTGTTATCGTTGCCAAGGGTTCAGCCTCCGCCCATTTGGTGAAGTAGTCAACAGCTATCACAGCAAACTTAACTTGCCCTTTTCCTGTCGGTAAGGGACCGACGATGTCAATTCCCCACTGGGCGAATGGCCATGGACTGTGGACCGGTGTTTGGAGTTCTCCCGGTCGGTTGATCATGGGAGAATATCGCTGGCAGTTGTCACACCTTCGAACATACTCCTGTGAATCTCGGGCCATGGTTGGCCAATAGTAACCCTGTAGTAGGGCCTTTCTGGAAAGCGCCCGACCTCCGATATGGTTCCCACACACACCTTCATGGATTTCAAACAGTATTACTTGCACTTGCACAGGATGGACGCAGCGAAGGTACGGGATAGTGAATCCCCTCTTATAGAGAATGCCGTCAAGAAGGTGATATCGTGCTACCCGGTACTTGACCCGGCGAACCTCATCCCTGTCATCTGGTAGCCTTCCTGTCTTTAAGAACGTCACGAGCGGGTCCATCCAACTAGGTCCCAGAGTGACCGGGTCGACTTCCATGCCCTCTAAGTTGATCACACTCGGCTCGGGTAGGAACTGTATCCTTATCTCGGGCAAGTCTGACTCAGAGGACGAGGCGAGGCGAGCAAGCTGGTCCGCTCTGGTATTCTCTTCTCTAGGTATTTGGGTGATGGAGAACCCTTGGAGCTTCTTAGAAGCCGCTTGGACAAGGGCCAAGTAGGCTACCATGTTGTCTTCCTGTGCTTCATACTCTTGATTTACTTAGTTGACCACAAGCTGGGAGTCACTGTAGCCCTCGACCTGCAGCGCACTCATTGAGATGGCTAACTGCAACCCGACCAAGAGGGCTTCGTACTCGGCCTCGTTGTTGGAAGCGCGAAACCCGAACCTTAGAGCATACTCGAGCTGGATACCGTCTGGAGTAGTCAAGATAATTCCAGCTCCACTACCATGCTGATTGGAGGAACCATCCACGTGCAGTACCCAGGTCGGGATGTCGGAGTTTAATCCGGGCGGTAAGGCCGGAGGCTCGGACTCTTCGATTGGGTCTTCGGGGTACGTAAACTCAACCAGAAAGTCCGCTACAGCTTGCCCCTTGATTGCTGTCCGGGGTCGGTAGATTACTTCAAACTCTTCCAGTTCCAAAGCCCACTTGATGAGCCTCCCTGATGTGTCTGGCCGAGAGAGAATTCTGCGGAGAGGCTGGTCGGTCAGGACTACAATGACATGGGCCTGGAAGTAAGGGCGGAGCCTTCGGGCTGAGGTGATGAGGGCGAAGGCCAGTTTCTAGATGCGGAAGTATCGACTTTCAGCGCCCTGTAATGCCCGACTGGTGTAATACACTGGGAACTGTATCCCGTGCTCCTCCCGAACAAGTGCCGAGCTAACCGCCGACGGTGACACCGCCAAGTACAGGAACAATTCCTCTCCGGGTGTGGGTGTTGATAGTAGAGGAGGAGAGGCCAGATATTTCTTGAGTTCCTGAAATGCCTCCTCACACTCTTCTGACCATTGAAACGCTTTGCGGAGGATCTTGAAGAATGGTAAGCACCGGTCGGTAGCTTGGGATACGAATTTGTTCAGTGCGGTCACCCGTCCGGCTAAGCTTTGAACTTCCTTCGTTGATTTGGGTGACCGCATGTTGATGATAGCTTTGATCTTCTCGGGGTTTGCTTCGATTCCCCGTCTGCTGACTAGATGGCCGAGGGACTTCCCGGACGAGACGCTGAAGGTGCATTTAGCCGGGTTCAACCTCATCTTAAACTTTTTCAAAATGCTGAAGGCCCCGGCCAGATTCTCAAGGTGATCAGACTCGTCCCAGTTTTTGACCAGGAGATCGTCCACATATACTTCCATGGATTTCCCGATGAGGTCTTTGAACATGAAATTGACCAGGCGCTGGTAGGTAGCCCCGGCATTCTTGAGGCCGAACGGCATGACTTTGTAACAATACGTGCCCTGGTCGGTGATGAACGCTGTCTTCTCTTCATCCCCGGGGTACATGCTGATCTGATTATACCCCGAGTAAGCGTCCACGAATGAAAGGAGTGAGTGGCCTGCCGTTGAGTCAACAAGGAGGTCTATCCTGGGCAGCGGATAGCAGTCCTTGGGGCAGGCCTTGTTGAGGTCGGTGAAGTCCACACACGTTCTCCACTTCCCGTTGCTTTTCTTGACCAGAACGACATTGGCTAGCCAGTCGGGATAGTGGACTTCTCGAATGGACTTCGCCTTCTTGAGTTTCTCGACTTCTTCCCCGACTGCCTTTTGTCTCTCGGGGGCCATGCCCCTCCTTTTCTGCTTAACCGGGCAATAATCCGGGCTAACATTGAGATGATGGGACATTACCCGGAGGTCAATCCCGGGCATGTCCCCGTGACTCCAAGCGAAAACATCCTATTCTCGCCTCAGGAACTGGGTCAACTCTTCCTTCTAGGCCGGCTCCAGTAAGGTCCCTATGCTGACTGTGCGGTCGGGGTGATCAAGGTTCAGTATGATCTGTTCCAGTTCTTCCATCGGTCCTATCACGTCACTCTGGTCCCGGGGGTCCATCTCTTGGACGTTTAACGTTTCTGTTATTGCCCCCCGGCGCAATGAGCTGACATAACAACTGCGGGCGGTGCCCTGATCCCCACGCAAGGCTCCAGGCCCCTGCGGAGTTGGGAACTTCACTGTTAGGCTGTATGTGGAGACAACTGCCCTAGCCCTGTTGAGAGTTGACCTGCCAAGGATGACGTTGTATGCCGACAGAGCCTCTACGATAACGAAATTAGCGAGCACGGAGGCCTGCTGAGGATATGTCCCCATGAGAACCGGGAGCTCGATTATTTCGAGCGGTTGTGTACTAAAGCCATTGAATCTGACAAGGGGAGTAGCGACCGGCCGGAGCCGATCCCTGGAGATCCCGAGCTGGTCAAACGCCGATGTGAACATAATGTCTGACAAGATGTCGGTGTCTATCAACACCCTTTGGACCATATAATTGGCTATAGAAAGCGTTACCACTAACGGGTCATCATGAGGGCTATGGATCCCCTGCAGGTCGTCGGACGTGAATGTGAGAACATCGGCTAGGGAGGAGCCGGTGGATTGGACTTGACCGACCTCCGTTCGGGAGGCTCGGGCATGTCTCTTTCGCGCTGACTGTGAGTCACCTCCTCCTGATGTTCCTCCAAAAATCACATGGATGTGGCCGAGTGGCGGTGGCGGCAACTGGTTAGGGGCCCGGACGTCCTGCCGAGGCCGTACTTCTGTGACGAACTCGGCGAGGCGTCCCTGCTCAATCAGCTTCTCGATTGCTATCTTCAATTTGAAGCAATCTTTTGTTTCATGGCTGTGATCCCTGTGGTAGCGGCAAAACTTGTCCCGGTTCCTCTTACCGGGCGGGGCCCTGAGTTTAGCTGGCTGCGAAAGCAGCCTCTGCGCCTCGGCGGTGGCCATGACCTTATGGATTGGGCGGGAAAGAGGCGTGAAAGTAGTATGGGGCTGATCCCTTGCATCTCTCTGATCCTGCTTCGGCTTCTTTCTCGAAATCTTCTTGAACCCTTCGCGCTTGCGTTTGGCCTTGGGGGATTCGTCCTCCGTTTGGCCAGCGTGCTTCGCCTTTAGGAGCTCCTCGGTATCTATGTATTTCCCGACCCTCTCTGAGAGTTCTACCAGGGTCGCCGGTCGATCACGATGGAACGACGTAGTGACTTTGGTGTGCTGAACTCCTAAACAGAAGGCCATGATGGCGGCCGTTTCGTTAAGGTTGCGGATCAGGAGCCTTTGCTAATTGAAACGGTCCACATATTCCCTCAAGGATTCCCCTTTGCGCTGTTTGACGGTCAATAGCTGGGTGTCCGGCTGTGACCGGTTGAGCATCCCGACAAACTAACTAATGAAGAGTTTGCCGAGGGCTCTGAAGTTGTCAACCGTTCGAGGCTTCAATGCATGGAACCACTGGGCACCGACCCCTTTAGGGTACTGGGAAAGGCCAGGCACAACAACTCGTCTATTGTTGTGACCAATGCCATCTGCACCTTGTTGGTGCGGATGTGGTCTACCGGACTTCCTGTGCCATCGTATGAGCTGAGATGCGGGGGTTTGAACTTTCGCGGAATAGGAAACTGGGTCACCCGAGTGGTATAGGGCGACTCCGTCTCCGTATCAGTGAGGTCATGACCGGACTTGCGGTTTTGCCTCTCAATCTGCTGCTGCAGTTCCTCGACCTGGGCTTTGACGTCACTCCGCCCTGCTCTCCCACCTGTGTCTGAACGGTAGGTGGGGTCGGACGATGAGGCCTCCTCCTCAAAGTGCGTCGACTTCAGAGATAGTACCCGACTGTGGGTTCGGGTAAGCTTGTGCCTAAGGTCCCCTCGGCTCAGGACGGGAGGGTCGTCGACCGATTCCCGGATTTTCTATCTGGATTCTTCTGCTCTTGCTGCGCGCCACCGATCAATGATGATTCTGGCGTCCTCCGCTCGGCGCGCTCGGCGAGTGATGTACCGAGGTACCCTTTGAGAGCGCTTAGTGGCCTGGCTGTGCTCTCCATCTGCGGGACGTTCCTGGTCTGGTGGGGACACCGGAGCGGATCGTGCATGCCCACGCACCCGAGCCGGCTTGCTGACAGGAACGCTTTTCTCAGGTCGATTCTATGACGCGGGGCGCTTCTCATGTTGGGCCATAAGCGCGTCTATCTGCTGTTGTGCTTGACGCTGGCCCTCCAGGAGCTGCTCCAATGCCGCCATGACCTGTTCAGTAGTCATGGAGGTGGCCCGTGGCTCGATCTGCAGGTTTTCCTGTCCGGCTGAGTCGGCGGGGTTGTCGGTCTTCTTACCCTTCTTTGGCGGCATGTCGATCAGTCAAAGATTTAGGTTGATGAGAAAATTGTGTCGTTTCCCACAGACGGCGTCAAACTGATGATGCAGAAAATTGGTAAGCGAGATGTATGCGGGAAAATAAAGTAGAAAGAGCTTTGTATGTGGTTCGGCCCCGTTAATGAGGTGACCTACATCCACGGGTGCGTCTATGCGCTTCTCACTAGCAGATCACCGGCGGGCCTGGTGAGCCAACAAAGACGGATGGCACTACTAGTAATACCGGCCGGGTGTATGCGTGTAAGTGATGAGTTCTCTGATAGAGCTTGTATACTTAGAGAAGGTAGATTTTTGGATCCCCTTTTGACAGGGTAGGTGGCTCTTTTATAGATGCAAGAGTCCACCTTTACAAGGTAAGTTAGTAGGATTAGGAAGCCTAATCTAATCACAATAGATTTGCATGATCTTAGGAGAGTTTCCTAAGTGGTTTAGGAAACTACTCATCTTTCCTTGATAGAGTCCGGGCCATATAAGGAAACTGCCTAGAATGTTCTTTACGAGCTGCTCCTACTGGAAAGCCGCCGCACATCACGCCCGGGCCGGCTGGTCGTCCCGAGCGGTGACGTCTAATGCGAGGCGCGGGCCCCAAGATCTCTTCCTGGATGGCTCGGGTCCTTCTGCCACGTGGCTGTTGGACTTTAGCAGGATATTTCCGGACATATCATGGTATGTTTATAAAATTACCAGAAATTCCCTAGATTGAAAAGAGAGTCACCTTCAATAAGGAGAAAGAAGGGAGTAAAATCTTCAAGGGCAACCCCAAGAAAGGCGGGGCCTAACCCAATGGTTGCAGGGGAAGTCGTTGTTGCCTACATTAATGAAGCATGAAAGATAACGGGAAGAGGCATGGGATGCCATGAGGATTTTGATGCGTTCAGAACGGGATATGTCACTGTTCGGAACGATTTCACTGGATGAGGTTAAGGCCATTTCTGAATAGGGATGAGAAAAGAGAAGTTTAAAAGAAATTAGGGTAGTCTAGAGAAAACAAAGGGAGAGGGTCGATGAAGGAACAATGACAAGGGATATTTAGAGCTTTCCCATACGTATGGGCACGAAAAGCGAGGTACCCTTACATTTCAAATTTTAAATTGACTTCTCCCTTGGACGACACATAGCGTATAAAGATTCAAAATGTTACAATCAACGTTACGACTGCTTAATGTCATATTTTGTGGGGTAGCTGTATACACCTAAAAAATGCATAAGTCTAGAGAGCACGATAAGAAAGGGCGAAGGGACCTGAGAAAGCCTACTCATCGTGCTACTTGTTCATCATGCTACCTGTTCAACGTGTTGCATGTTCATCGTGCTGCCTATTCCTCGTGGTGCTTGTTCCTCGTGCTACCTGTTCATCATGATGTCTACTTATCGTGTTGCTTATCAGTTGCTTCTTCTATCAATTTGATGAAAGCTTCCTCAAGAAGCTTGGCGCTAGTTCCAAGAAATAGATATCTCTAGAGGATGAGAGAGATCCCCAAAAATTATCAAAACTCATGATGAAAACGCAAGTGGCAAGAGCGAATGAAGTGAAGCTTCGACCAATAAGAGAATTTGGAAGCTGTAAGAACCACTAATGTGACCAAAGATTATTGGACGCTGCTCCAAGCTCGTTCGACCCAACCACCAAAAGTAGGGGCTCTTCTCCTATAAATACAAGACATGGTCCAGGAAAAAAAAGGACTCTGCGGCTCAAAACAAAACCCAAAACCATATCAAACACTTTACACCTTTTACAAAGCATTCCTTTATCCTTTTCATCTTAGTATAACTTTAGTTCAACTCATAATCTGTTCTTAAAGTTCTTACATTAATATCATTAATCCAAGTTTTGATTAATAGAATGTCTTTTCTCTTCAAGGTAGTCTGATCGTCCTATCAGACTTGTTGATTTATTTTGGTTGCTTTCCACATCTTTATGACGCAATTTGACTTGTGTGCTTCAATACTGCAAAAGTACCTTAACTAGGGTACTTTCCTACTAGTTTTTAACAATCACCAATATGATAGAAGTCAGATCATGCATCACTTGCACAAAGTATTAGGAAAAATCATGTTTGCCTTCACACACACACAATCGAGCTTTAAACAGCTCTAGCACGCCCGAATAATAAGAACAAACAAGCTCGAACTCAACCTTCCTAAGAAAATATATTTACACCCAACTACATTGATAAATAAAAAGGGCAAAAAGCACTATAAAAGAAAGAAAAAAATCACATATAAAAGACCAAAGTTCCTTCAATTGTTTTTTCAAGCACGAATGCACTAATTATGAATTACATATTGTACCAAACATATAGAAGGCATTCACATTTGTCATCCCAAAAGAAAATTGAAAACAGTCACAATTAGAATAGTGTTCAATAAACTAATGATTAGGGGTGCAACTCTGGTGGGCCAACCTGTGGTCAGCCCAGGTTCGACCCAAAAATTATCGGGTTTTGGTCCGTAGTAATTTTACCATGGGCAGGCTTAGGCAGAAAAATGCTAGCCCGAATTCAATTTGGGCTGAGCTTGGGCAGAATTTTGCTAACCCGTGGAACCCGAGCCCACGCCCGATTCTATTTATGTATTATTTTTGACATTATATTATAGTAGTTTTTAGTGATAAGAATACACTATTAGATATTATTCAATCACTAAATTAATAGATGAATGCTTCTTCCCAAATCTGAACAAAAAAATAGTTTTGATACTCTACATATTGTTGTTTACATACTAAAAAGTCGGTTTGAACCAAATAATAATTGAAATTCGGGCTCAGGCTCAGGCTCGAGCTCATATTGTAATACTAAATCACAAACCAGGCTCGGGTTGAAAAGTTCAGTTTATGTCAGGCTCGGGCTTAGGTAGACTGCTTGAATTTGGGCTTTGGCCTGGGTAGAGCAAAAACCCTTTGATTCCCGCCCAAGCTGCACCCCTAATGATCAATCAAGAGGGATAACATATAAAAGAAAAAAAATCCGTCTTCAAGGATTTGGCATAATAAAAGAAAATTAGCAGAATCTAAAAAAGTATATACATTAAGATCAATTTTGTTGTGCAAACTAAGATCCAAATGTTTAAAAAACATATATTAAACCACCGCTATCATAATAAAATCACATAACAGGTTGGTAAACCACGCACATAACTGGAACCACCTATAGTATTGGTGAACCACATAATCAGTTTTGTGCCTTTCCAAATCTCTTATAACCTGTCCTTGGACTTTCCAAACACCACCACCTTTGCTGACTTGTTTATCAAAATAAAAAAAAATAGAACAATTAGGAAAGCTTACTCTCTTGTTCATGATAGTCTAAGCTAATCTCTTTGTTCCGCGTACAGCAAGCTAGTCACCTCTTCATCAAGATCATGTTTTTCTCATGCTAGTTAACCTTTACAATTAAATTTCAAAAAACTCATGTATGGCAGGAAATGTTCTTATGCGCGAGCATGCCAAGAAAACGTATTGTTTGCCAACAAACGTCCTCTAAGTGTGGATAAATTGATCAGCCGATTTGGAAAGTAGAGGAACAACACTTTCCTTTGGATTCTCGGTGATTTGACAGAATCAAAGACTTAAAAATGTAACAGGAATCTCACCAAACAAGTAAATGCCCAAAACACAATATTTTTCATTAAGCACAAGAATGGTTACAAGAGATTGGAGTAGTAATCACGCCTCCAATTATAGCAACAAAAAGGGGAACACACGCCTTATTACAGTTTGGAGTGGCAAAGCTCGCCTCCAAATTACAACACAAAGAAGAATGGGATAACACGCCTTCTCTTACGGATGTGGAAAGAACTACATTAAAATCTAGTCCTAAAACAGAAAAAGGAAATGAAAGATAAAAGATAAATGCTTAGAGCATGTAGTTTGTTTGATCGTTGATGATGACTTCTTCTTCCTTCTCTCTTGTATTTATAGGCAACATGGTGTGGTTATTTAGAGATAATAACCTCTTATATAACTGCCCCATGATGTGGTAGTTCATGGGTGGTTATTTCCCACTAAACCATTTAAATAATGGCCATGTGTAAATATAACACACTACCTTGTAACTTCCATTCTCCACTACTTTGTAACCGTCATTCTCCATTAAATAGCAGTTTTTCTACTTATTTATTACTGTTTTAATATATGTGGTAGATTTTGTATGCACATGTGGCAAACATAGGCCCTTGGTGGTTATTTACCATCATCCTGACTTATTCTACTGAATAACCGCCATCATCCTGTGTTCAAACCCCATCCTGACCAATTACCAAAATAAACACGTGGCATGCTCTCCTCTTGTGACCACATCCTCTATGGGCTCATACCATGGAATTCATTTTGTGGTATAAACAATGCCCCCCCAACATCCCTTAAGTTCAAAATCCAATGATTGAAGCTAAGGGATGTTGCTACTCAAATTTATAAATAGCTTGATTTGAAGCAAATCTCCCAAGACAAACATTAAAATTGCCATTTTCAAAAGACACTCTAGCTCTCCACTTGGCAGTGTGCAAAGCCACACACAAATGGCTTCTAGTTGACAAATCCAACATCAATGTCAACCTGAATTCCTTCATCCTCAACATGATCACTTTGATTCTCTTCCTCTATGTCTGATTTGTGATCATCCTGATTTTGATCCATGAAATATGTCCCTCTTGTAGAAGTGTTATTTTGATTTTCTTCATCAACCACTTTTCATATCTAGACACAATTTTTACGAGATGACATAAATCTACAAACTGTTGACCTATAAAATGTATTTTTAACATAGGTCTGAGGTTCTCAATAGCCAAATTAACATATTCGGCCTCTGGAAGTCTTGTCTCACACATGTTCCTTATGCACTTAAATTTGGCAATAAATGTTTCAACACTTTTACCAAATTTTTGCTTCACTTTAGCAAGATCAACAATTGTAATTTCTGGTTCAGCTTGATAATATTGAGCATGAAATATCCTTTCCATATCTTGCCAAGTTTGGATAGAACCATCTGGCAGGTTTAGATACCAAGTAAAGGCCGGTCCAGTAAGAGAACTAGAGAACATTCTTAATTTTAACATGTCATTATTTAACACATCAGCACAATGAGCAGTAAACCTGGCTATATGTTCGAGTGTTGTTTATTTATCAACTCCAGAAAACAAAGTGAAATCTGGAATTTTAAAATACTGAGGAAACTTAAACATTCGATCAATATAATCAGGATAAGCTTTTTGATAATGTGGTCTTGGTGAAGCCTTAAAAGCTATTCCAAATTGTTCTCTTAATTGATATTGTAGTTGTTCTCTTATTTGATTTTGCAATTGTTCTCTTACTACTTCAACTATGTCATCCTTATTTAGACCTAACTGTGGACTCGGCTGGACATTAGGATGAAACAAGTAAAGTACCTCATTACCAGCAGGTTGATAACCTTGTTCCCCCACCAAAGAATCCAGATTGATTTCTTTGACCTCTAGTGGTGAATCCAGGTTGATTGCCTTGACTTCCAACGATGAATCCAGGTTGATAACACTGCCCCGCAGGCTGAGAACCATGTTGATAAGGTTGCCCCCCAAGCTAAGAACTAGGCTGATAACATTATCCCCCAGGCTGAGAACCAGGTTGATAGTGTTGCCCCCCATGCTGAGAACCAGACTGATAACATTATCCCCCCAGGCTGAGAACCAGGTTGATAGTGTTGCCTCCCAGCTTGAGAACTAGGTTGGTAGTCAACAAAATCAGGCTGACCACCAGTAAAACTAGGCTGAACTCCAGCAAAACCAGACTGACCACCAGCGTAAGTAGGCTGATCCCCAGCAAAACCAGGTTGATGACTTGAATTGATAATAGGATTGTAAGTGCCAAAAATTGGTGTATTGAACACATTCATGAAAATTGGTCTCTTTTCTTGAACTTGTGGCCTTCTAGGAATTTTTACTTGGCCATAATTCATTTGTCGAGTTTCTTTTGGTTGGACCATTTCTTCTTGTGCGTCGGACTTCAGCGAGGATGATGGACCCAATTTCTCTGCCATAAGATCCATTTGGCAATCAATACTCCTCGTAATCTGATCACCAATCTTTTGCATCAAATCTGTAATAGGCCTCATGATGGTGGTTATTTGTTGAGAATTGGCTTGCAAAAAATTATGCAATGCATAATCAACACTATAATGTATCACAGACATGTAATCCTTACGAACTTGCGGATCTAGATTATTGTCACTTCCAACCATCCTTATTGGTTGAAAATCTTCCACATTGTGGCATCCTTCAATGTTCTTGAGATTCTTACCACTTCGAACATATTCATTTGAACCCTCGATCTCCTTTAAATTTTCATCGGCCTTGAGGCCAATTACTTCTTTTTCCTTCAATTGGCTTCGAGTTTTCATCGTATCTTTTGAATGTGAATGAGATTTCTTACTTCTGGTCCCACCGGGCGTGCCAAAAATTATATGGCAGAAAATGTTCTTATGCGCGAGCGTGCCAAGAAAACGTATTATTTGCCAATAAACGTCCTCTAAGTGTAGATAAATTGATCAGGCGATTTGGAAAGTAGAGGAACAATGCTTTCCTTTGGATTCTCAGCGTCTGACAGAATGAAAGACTTAAAAATGTATCAGAAATCTCACCAAACAAGTAAATGCCCAAAAATCAATATTTTTCATTAAGCACAAGAACGGTTACAAGAGATTGGAGTGGTAATCGCACCTCCAATTATAGCAACAAGAAGGGGAATACACAGCTTCTTACAGTTTGGAGTGGCAAAGCTCACCTCCAAATTACAACACGAAGAAGAAGAGGATAACACAGCTTCTCTTACGGATGTGGAAAGAACTACATTAAAATCTACTCCTAAACAGGAAAATGAAATGAAAGATAAAAGATAAAATGCTTAGAGCATGTAGTTTGTTTGATCGTTGATGACGACTTCTTCTTCATTCTCTCTTGTATTTATAGGCAACATGGTGTGGTTATTTAAAGATAATAACCTCTTATATAACTGCCCCATGATGTGGCAGTTTATGGGTGGTTATTTCCCACTAAACCATTTAAATAATGGTCATGTGTTAATATAACACACTACCTTGTAACTTCCATTCTCCACTACTTTGTAACCGCCATTCTCCACTAAATAGCAGTTTTCTACTTATTTATTAATGTTTTAACACATGTGGTAGATTTTGTATGCACGTGTGGCAAACATAGGCCCTTGGCGATTATTTACCATCATCCTGACTTATTCTACTAAATAACCGCCATCATCCTGTGTTCAAACCCATCATCCTGACCAACTACCAAAATAAACACGTGGCATGCTCTCCTCTTGTGACCACATCCTCTATGGGCCCATATCATGGAATTCATTTTATGGTGCTAACAACTCTAAAGACCTTAATTAGCTACTTAATGATCTAGTACCTGAATTATACAGGATGAAGATGCTGAATAAACATAGGATCAGCTCTAACATTGTTTCACTTGTTTTAGGTGCAATTCTTTGTGACCTTAGGCTCATTTTTCCTACAAAAATAGAGGAAAAAGTGAATGAGTAACCATACCATACCACAAATCATAACTAACAAATTAACCAACTCTAGAAATATTAGATAAACATGAAACCTTTATTATGTAGAGATATACATTTAAAACAAATGAAGCAATCAAATCAAGATTTTTTTTTGGGCAGCAATTTAATCCAGAATTGGCATAAGAAGATTTGTAACAGAGACATGAATGATAGTTATAACACAACTTAGCATATGTAAGAGGTATAGTCACCGACTCTATCCTGACTTACCTTCTTCCTCGACTTCAACATCAAGGGATGAAAAGTTGTATCTACCATCAGCAACTCTAAATGCTACCTATCAACACTGGCACATCCACCAATCTGAGTTTATCAATGAAAAAAGAAGAAGAAGAAGAAGAAGAAGAAGAAGAAGAAGTAAAACCATATACACGTAATTAATAATTAACCCATTAAACCCAATTTTGATATTAAAAAAAAAAAAGAATTTCAGCATTATCAGATAATCCGGAACGAAGGGGCTATTTGGGGATTTGGGGACTAAGGGTGCTAGGAGCTGTTTGGGGGTGGGGGTGGGGGTGGCCAGCGGTGCTGTGGGTGTTAGGAGGTGATTAGGGGTGAGGGTTGGAGGGTTTTGGGAAAGGGGCTGACTAAGGTGGTGGTGCCGGCGATGGTGGTAGTATTGATGGGGGTGTTAGGGGCTGATTAGGACTAAAGGTTGGAAAGCTTCGTGGAATGAGGCCGACGAGCGAGAGAATGAGAGATTACCTGTGTCCGATGGTGCTCAGATCACTGTTTTGGCAGTGCTCTGGTGATGAGTGTGCGTGTGTGTCCTGTTGTGATAGAGAGAGAAGAGAGATATTGAGAGGAGATAATGTGTGTGTGTGTGTGAGAGAGAGAGAGAGAGTCAATGAGATTGTCGGAGGAGAGATGTGTTAGATCAGTAACTGAGAAATTTGGAGGGAGTTGATTGGGGGCAAATTTTGAAAAATTTTGAAGCCAATTTCATCTTGGCCATTAGATAGAAGCCAAGAGTTAATCTCAGCCCTTCAAAACTGATTTGGTGTGTGTACATATTACCATTTTTGGTGGACTGACGATCGGACGGTTTAAAATATTCAACTCTGTCTCAACGATTTAGATTGAAAATTGCTAACTTGAGAGGGACCCATACTGCTCTTATATAGATATATGGAATTAATTATTAACTTTTGCACCATAAGGAGTAAAATGAAGTAATACCTAAAATATCAAAAAAGGATCGATGCTAACAATATCATATAATAAATCACGCTGGTTATTAGAATAAACTAAGAAATTGGAACCAAGTTTAGCAATTAATTGTTTGACGCCGACCCCATAAAATAAAGTAAGAATCTTTTGAGTCAGTAACACTGCATACTTGATTAATATTTTTTAAAAACAATTAAAGCTACACAATGTATAATGAAATGCATTTACTTCGGTTAATCAATTTTTGAAGGAAGACACATGCCCACTTGCCCAAGTATGTTTTTAAATTAATGGGTTTCTTAAGTAGTCGAAATCATGTTTATATATTAAGAAATTGATAACATAAGCAACTTTCACCTAAAGTATTTTTAGGGGGTTTGCAAAGTACATCTCTCAACCACACACACAAACACACACATTGTTCTACCTGTCCCAAATGTTTCCTAATCCACGGCAAAGAGTAATAAGGTGCAATTTGGTGACAGCTTTGACACCCAAAACATGCACAACTGGCGTATTGGAATCAACCCAATAACCAAAATTCAATTTCCCAAGGCATGATTGTAGAATAGGGACCGTTACATGTTTTCACGCATCGTTCCGACATCATAAGCCATGGAGCTTCAATGCCATCTTTTTCTCTTTTTTTTCTCTTTTTTTTTTTTGGTTGTTGTTGTTGTTTCACAATTTTTGTAAAAACAAAAGGAAAAAAGTTTCAACCTTATTTTTGTTAATTGGAGCTACACAAGGAGAATAGTAGTTTCCTATTGTCACATTATTTATTTATTTAAAATTTTTTTTTTTATCAGCAAGTCCTCTTGTCACATTTGTGAGCATCTGGAATAACTAGTGAATTAAAACTCTATGGTAACGCAATTGGTGCATTAATTGGTCTCTAATCTTTTATAGTCGATATGTTAACCGATTGAGCTTGAATGAATTCGTCGAGCAATGCAAATACCATCAAACAAATCAAAAAGAGATGAGAAAGATGTTTAATTTGCAACTACATTTCTTTCAATGTGTTGCATGTGTGTTTATGTACCATATGTACACACAATGATATATATTCAAAGCCAAAGAAAAAAAATTGTAGATGACACTGCCAAACAAGTATTTGTCTCCAAACAAGAAAAAATGTACTCTCTCTATTTCAAAATAAATGTCTATTTACAAGTTTATGTATAATTCGTACTTGACTTTTAAAATTTGTCTTTATTGTACGGGTAATATATGAAGTTTATGATAAAATTCGTATTTGACATTTAAAAGCTACAATTATTTTTGAACAATTAAAATAGGAAAGGTGAACACTTGTTTTAGAACATACCAAAAGAAAAGGTGGGAGGGAGTATAAAATATGGCAAGTGCATATATATATATATATAAGTATACGCACATACACATTTGTATGCGTGCATACATATAATGGATGAGGGAACTATTAGTTTGATGTATACAAGGAAAAAGATGGCAAATGAAAATTGTGCATGAAGCATTTGCCATTATTCGATGCCATTAGTTCTCTCCTCCAATTGGCCAAATTGAGAGTGCTCATGACTCCTCAAGAAAGATCTTTCAAATCTTCCTACGCATAATTTCAGATATTATGGCCTTTTAAAAGGAGATTTGGTTGTACTTCTACCCTAAAATTCTTCTAGTTTTTTATTTGTTAAAATTAAAATGTTTCCCAATTATTGGTAGTTACTTCAATTCTAAAATTAAATTTGAAGTATCAACTTTATGCTGGAAGCAAATGGCAATATAAATGATGTGAACCACTTCCCTTGTGGTCGGATGGCAAGGGTTCTGGGTGTTATACCCAGAGGTCTCAAGTTCGAATCTCAAGGGGGTAGCCACAGGTGATTCACCCGAACGCCTTGGCCTCGTGGGATTAGTCGAAGTGCGCGCAAGCTGACCCGGACACCCACGGTTACCAAAAAATGTAAATGATGTGGCATTCGAATATCTCTCATGTACAGGGATGTATATGAGTCGAGCTCATGTATATATATGCTTGAACTTGTTTTGTTTATTAAACGAGTCTGACATCTAGGCTTCATCAGCTTGGATTATTTATTCGACGAGTGTGAAATTAAGCTTGAACTTGATTCGTATAAACTATAGTACAGTTTAGAAACCTTTTTATCCAATCTTGATTTTGACTCTCGTACAAATGAGTCGAGCTCACGTACTATCAAAAATTACATACATAACTTTCTGATACATGCATGCATATTTACTGCCAGTTTAAAAGTTCTTGACAAGCCTGTCCACTAGTATTTCACAAGCCTACTTATAAGCTTTATTCAAAGATGTTCACAAGCTCTATTGAGCTAAGCTTATGTATGCTTAAGTTCGACTTGTGTATTAAACGAGTGGAAAAGGCTACCATGCGGAAGGGTGGTTTCTCCGCATGGAAAGTTTTGGTGCGGATAATAATGGAGGGTCAAGATTCATCTAGGTATACCATCTAAGGGTATAGATTAATTCAACACATTATGATTGATAGCTTTGACTCTGACAGTTGACGCATTAAATGCGCATTTAATGCCCATTAACTGGTGCAACCGGTTGTTGTAACAGTTTGTAAGAAATTTCGTTCCTTGTGTAAGAAATTTTATTCCTCTTTAATAAGACTTGTTCCTCAGCTAAAATTTGTTGTACTTATACAAATTTTCATTTCAAGCATAATCCAAGTATAGACATTTGAATTATACTTGAAGCAATTCGGAACAACAAGGGTACATAATATCTTAATAATGGAACAACAAAAGTACATAATTTATTAATAATAGAACAACAAGGGTACAGAATATCTTACATGCATACTTAAATAGTTGTTCACTACACAACATTGTCTTAAAAAAATGAGGGTACAGAATTTTTTAATCTTAAAACAAGGGAACAGAATTTCTCAATATAATATAATTTTATTAAAACATAGTCCATATTACACGCATACTTGTCCATATTACACGCATAATTTCATTAAACATAATCCAGTTGTGGCCAATGTGCCATCGACAATATACTTCGCACTCACACCTTATGCTACATGCATAAAATATGTTTACTTGTTGTTCCATTATTAGGAAATTTTGTTCCGTTGTTGTTCCATGATTAAGAAATTTTGTACCCTTATTGTTCCATGATTACGAAATTATGTACCCTTCTTGTTCCATGATTAAGAAATATTGTACCCTTTTTGTTTCATGATTAAGAAATTTTGTACCCTTATTGTTCCATGATTAAGAAATTTTGTACTTTCCTTGTTCCATGATTAAGAAATATTGTACCCTTCTTCTTCCATTTGTCCAAAACAATCTAGACAATTGATGTTCCTCATCCACCTCGTACTTGTAATAAATTTCTTGATTGGTCTCATCTTTAGAACACAAATATGCAAGTGTTCCCTTGAAATCACCATCCAAAAGCTCTGATGTACGTTCATGTCATGACCCATTCCGCCACGGGTAGAAATAGGACACGTGGCACGCCAACTACGTATCCATTCCGAGGTTTTCAAGTGGTTTCCAAGTGATCCTATTGCATTTGGGATGAAAATTTGAGAAGCATAACATTACTCCAAATAAATATTCTAATGTCTTTCACCTACTGCTTGGACAAAAAAGTTAATAACTTAACTTAAAAAACTAAATCTATAAAATATTATAAATTTGTAAACTCTTGTTGTATATTAGGGCCAAAGATTATAAAACCTAAATAGTTTACAAATTTATAAAATTTTACAGATTTAGTTTTTTAATATTAAATTATCAACTTTTTGTCCAAGTAGTAGATGAAAGACATTAGAACATTCATTTAGAGTAATGTTACGCATCCCAAATTTTTATTGCAAATGAAAATTTACAATATTTACAATATTTTACAGATATAGATATTTTAATATTAAGCCATTTATTTTTTGTCCAAGTAGTAAGGTGAAAGATATTAGAACATTTATTTAGAGAGAGAGAGAGAGAGAGAGAGAGAGAGAGAGAGAGAGAGAAAAGTGACTGTTGCTGGGTTTGGGTGGGGATTTTTGGGTAACCAGTGACCTGACGCGCAAGTTTTACCTTACAAATCGTAAGTGGGTTAAGAAACAGTTAGTTGTTTTGTAATGGAGGGCCAGGATACAAATTCTCCCCAATCTAATGGTGTGAAAACGTCCGCACCCATACGGACAAAACTGCCATCCGTATGGTAGCCTTCCCCTAAACGAGTTTGAAATCCATGTTTGAGTTTGACTTTTTAATTAAATGAGTCAAATCTTTATCAAATATGTTCACAAGAAGTACTTAATTGATGACCAGCTTGACTTATATACACAACTCATGAACAAGTGTACCAGTATAAGGACCCCGATTAATTAAGTGAAAGGAAAATGCTAGATGCACAAAAAAAGTGCACAATGAAATGCACAACCAGTTTAAAATTGTTGGACTTCGTGCTGAAAAGTCTGTACACACAAAAAGACAAAAAAAAGGAGTGTATAACTTTTTCAGCACAAAGTCCAACAAATTAAAGCAGGTTGTGCATTTCGTTGTGCACTTTTTTTGTGCATCTAGCATTACTCTTAAGTGAAAACTTAGTGCCAATTAATTTGATGCCATGTAGGCTTGATATGATTGATTTTAACTTCAGAATCATGGTTTTAGCAACAAAAAAAAACACTTCAGAGTCATGGACAAGGGGTATCAAACTATCATCAATATAAAAACCTCAAGTTCAATTAAGTTAATTTGATGCCATGTAGGCACGATGTGATAGATTATTACTTAGAGATAAATTTGAAAGAATATATAGATAGAATGTAAAATGTTGAGTATTGAGGGAATATAAGAATATAAGAAAACGGATTGGTGCGAGGCTTATGAAAAATCTCATCTTTTGTATTTTTTTTTTTTTCATTTTATGGGCTAAAATTCCAAGTTTACCTCTTAACTCTCGCTATAAATCGGTAATTTATTTTAAATATAAGAGCAAGAAAAAAGAAACTAATTTGCTTACATGTTGAGAGACTGAGAGTTACTTATTTGCAAAATTCATATATGATATTATATTTTATTTCAAGTTCTTCACCGAAAAAATTAATTGAAAGAAAAATTACGAGAATTGAGGGAATATAAAGAGAGTGGATAGGAGCGAGGCTTGTGAAAAATCTCATATCTTTTCCCCCCAATTTTGTTGGCCAAAATTCAAAGATTACCTCTCTTAACTCTTTTTATATCTTAGTAAATTTTTTTTTTTATTACTTACCTTAGTCCGGACTGGACACGCACACACACTCCAACGCAGACACCCAACCCAGCCCAAACCCAACCCCTAACCCCACACAATTGGCCCACCGCAAAGTCCACACGGGTCACTCGTTCCGACTGACGCACACAGGGGGTAAATAGAGGAATCCCACGAGAGGATTCGAACCCCCAACCTCCCACTGAAAAGCAAGGGGTGATACCACTTGAGCTAGAGCTCGCGTGGTTATATCTTAGTAATTCTGTTATACATAAATGAGTAGGAAAAAAAAGAATCGAATTTACAAGGTTGGTTGTGTATAGTCCTAGATATATAATCAGTTGTTTGCCTATTTGCTTTTGCCTTACATAGGTCTGCGTTTGACTTATAATAACTTTCAAAACTAGTTCTTTCTCAAACTATCATAAAAGTAATTCTCATAAGTACCCTCCACAATTCGATTTCAAGCAGTTTTGAAAAAACCTACACTTTTTTTCTTTTTTCTTTTTTTAATGAGAACAATGGTGTAGAATTCGAACCTACACTATCATGGTGCAGTTTTGCTCATTCCAAAAATGCTCACCATTCTCTTTTATTGGTTAATGCAGTGGGCCTCGTACTTTACACCATTAATTAATTTTCATTTAATGTTGCACCTCACTACATTAACCAATGAGAGATGAGAGTGAGCAAAAAGATATTCACGCCAAAAACTTAAATTTAGTTGGTGCTCCAACTCGAATAGGGCATTAGTAACTGATAGCTATTTTTTCAAAATTCATATTTTAGTTTAGGGTTAATTATAGAAACACCTTCTGTGATTAGGTCTTTTATCAAATACCCCATGTGCTTTAAATTTTATGGACTAAAGTAAAACAGTTATTTTTTCCGTTAAAGTTAACGGAAAATTAATTAAAGTACAAAATTACCCCTATTACATGTTAATAATAGCACCCTTATATGCTTAAATGTTTATTTAGGCATAAGTGGTACATTATTATATTATTTTGATATTACATTTGTTATTAAAGACCATTATGTGGTCACTTAGAGGTACCTTTGTGAGAGCAAATTTGACACACACACACAAAAAATTTTGAGGATAAATTTTTTTTAGATCTTAGTACATCACTACACTGGATTTCACTGTATGTGTGGTCAAGAGTAGATTAAAAAAAAACTAACATATCACCAAGATGGTGTGTGTTTAAAAGTAGATAAAAAAAATAAAAAAAATTAATATATCGCCAAGACTGTGTGTGGTGTGTGTGTGTGTGTGTGTGTGTCCAAGGGTAGATCAAAAATTAAATAAAAATTAAATAAATTTGCTCTGATGAATGTACCTCAAAGTGACTACAGAGTGGTCTCTAACAACAAATAGAATATCAAAATAATATAATAGTATACAACATATCCTAAATAAACATTTAAGCATATAAGGGTGTTCTTATTAGCATGTAATAGGGGTAATTTCGTTTTTTTACCCATTTTTCGTTAACTTTAACGGAAAAAATGACTATTTCACTTTAGTCCAGACCACATGGGTTATTAGTGATAAAATTTAAAGTAAGGGGGAAACTGATAAAAGGCCTAACCACAAGGGGTGTTTCTGTAATTAACCCTTTAGTTTATTTTGTGGGTTAATTGCACTTTGCACCCCTGAAGTTTGGGTGATTTTGCACTTTGACGCTTAAAATTTTAAATTTGGCACTTTAGTCCCTAAAGTTTGGGATCAGTTGCACTATAGTCTCTCCAAGACTTTTTGCGACAAAATTTTCACATTTAGTGACAAAATCATTCATCACTAAAGGGTTATTTGGATTTATTTGTTACATTTATGAAACTTTAAAAATTAAAGTACCAACTATGAAATTTTAGGGTATAAAATGCAAAACTACCCAAACTCAAGGATGTAAAGTATAATTAATCCTTATTTTATTTTATTTTGAATCAAGTGCTTCATCAAGTGACTCTTTGTCTAATGTTTGTGTTTGTTCCGATCCAGTTGTAAGCACACGCATGTGGCCAAAAGCTGGATCATAAATCGTGTGGTGTTAAAAAGGTAGGCCCATGGTGGACCAAAAATAGAATCTGGGGTCCATGTGACAACAGATGGGGACAGAATATTCATTCTGGTGGACCATACATGGCTACACCCAATTGAGAATCAGTAAAACGACACTTCACTCCATTGAATCTCTCTGTTACTCCTTTTTATTGTGCTAGCAGGACCCACTTCATGCAAAGCTGACTAGGCTACAGATTCCTCCCTCACCAACCACAACCAGTATGGCCAAATAAGACCCCACATATGAGAAATGCTAGATGAAAAAAAAAAAAAAAATTGTTATATATATTTGTGTATTTGCTATGTACACTTAAATTCTTTTATTTTAATTATTTTTCTTCTAAAAATTCTCACTTTTGTAAAGGTGAGCGGTGTACATAGCAAAATTTGTGGTGTACATAGTAATTCCCCAAAAAAAATTGCACAACTAAATGCACAACCTTCTTAAAATTGTTAGACTTCGTGCTAAAAAAGTTGTGCACCTCTTTTTTTTAACTTTTTATGTGTTCAGATTTTTCAGCACAAAGTCCAACAATTTTAAACAAGTTGTGCATTTGGTTGTATATTTTTTTTGTGCATCTAGCATTTCTCCCCCACATATCCATTTAATGAACTGTGTTTACATGAGTAAATTACGAGTGACTATAAATTCTACACATTATATATATATATATATATATAACTAAAACAATTAACTAATACTACGAATTGTCAATCTTTCACAAATTTGTTCGGATGTTCATAAGATTTGCGAATTTTTAACTATAACAATCAAATACTCCGTAACACGGAATAGGCTATTTAGAGTTAAGTTGATTGGGAATCACGAGATTGAGACTCAACATAAGAGGCCTTCAAATATGTTGACCTTTTTTCAAAGAGAATTGATGTAAGATAAGAATTGAGAAATTCAAAAAGAAATAATAGGACAATAGAAAGATCGTTCGATCGAGAAAAAGAGTCATTTGAACAGCAAGATTGTCATCAAGAACTTCATGCGTGCACATGAGGAAGAGCAATAAGTCAACGGCAAAACTCGATCGATCGAGATTCAAGGTTGCTCGAGTGAGCGAGGTTCGCGACCACTCAAGCAAGGGGCAATTTTGTAACTTGTAGAAAAAAGACAATTTTTTCAATTTTAGCGGTCTTTAAATTTATTTTATTTTCTATTCTTAAAGTATTTCGTTTTTTTCAATAAGTAATATCTTTTTGTTAGCTTTTAAACAACTTTTGATCATCAATCATATTTCAGTTTTTCTCAAATTTTATTTATTTATTTATTATTTTTATAATTGTTATTATTATTTATTTTTTTTATTTTTTTATTTTTTGTGTTGGGTGGTTTTCAAACTTCTTCTACAAGGATTTTAACAGTGTTTGAGTCATTTACATTTCCATTCTACGTCGAAGGTCCTTAAATTAGCACATTCCAAAATAAAATAATTTTATACACTTAAATTGAGATAGAGGTAACAAATACTTTTCAAAACTTTCTCATAATTAGCTTACAGAGATTGAGACTACACACCATCCACACACAACCCCACACCCCCACACACCCAAATCTATATAAAGCACCCCCACATATACATGCACATAGATAGATATTTAATGTGATGTATATATAGGTGAGTACAACATGATTTTTTTGTTTTTATTTTTTTTCTTGGGGGGGAGGGGGAGGTGTCATTTATAAGAATCTACACGGCAGCCACAGTCTCCCCATTGGTGGCCACTACTTCGGATCCGGCATTTTTGGTGGCTTTCGATGCCAAGGAGCACTTCTCTTTCCTCTCATCTTGATTCATCTGCTGCTGTCTGCACTCTAGACTACAAAATGCACTGTCACCTCTGAACAAAAAAATAAATAAATAAATATATACATATTAGTCGAATTATTTGACGGATCAGGTTTATGGGCACTTGGTAGTTTTGGACAATAAGAATTTTGGACAAGTGATCGATTAATGAGGAACGAAAATTCTGCAATTGGTCTATATCAGATTCTATTGCTTGGGACTACCACATGACCCATATATAGTCCACAACCATTCAATAACTAATCTAACAAGGGATATGCGTAAAAAAGGATTATATGTGTATATATATATATATATATATATATAACGGGAATTGCTAGATACATCGTCTTTTCTGTTAAATACACCACCATGTAGTCTAAAATATTAAAAATTTGTGAGTAAAAGTTGTGTATTTAGCAAAAATATGGGTTGAGAATTTGGGTTTAGACAGTGTTAAAAGTATGCACTCTCAAGAATGAGAAATTATCATGTGCCTAACACACCGTGTGACAGTTTCGTATGTGATTTTTTTGTTATTATGTGACCCACAGAATATTCCAATAAAAAAATATATATTATATGGAACAAATCTCAATTATAAAGTCACAATGTGAAGGTCAATTTTAGAAAATTTTATATATATGAGTCATATGACCTTAGGCTTGGAGAAAATAAGTTTCACATAAACAATATGTGTGTATATATATTAATAATATGGATTTGTAATTGTTAAATGTAAAAATCAATTACTCCACGTATATAGTAAAAGACTTTATGCTGCTTGAAACTAGAGAAATAAAGTTGAGTAATGCTAGATGCACAACAAAAATGCACAACCAAATGCACAACCAGCTTAAAATTGTTGGACATCGTGCTGAAAAAACTGTACACCCCTTTTTTTGTCTTTTTGTGTGTACAAACTTTTTCAGCACGAAGTCCAACAATTTTAAGCAGGTTGTGCATTTGGTTGTGCATATTTTTTGTGCATCTAGCATTTCCCAAATAAAGTTTGATCATTTTTTTCTACGGTTGACCAAGATTTACTGAGATTTCTGTAATCCTTTGAAGACTAATAAATCTGAAATATTAAATAATAATTAATGGTGAGGGTTGAAATTCAGAAAGATTCTTTTGACGAAACCTTTTTAACATTTCTGTCTTCAAAAGCATACACACACATACACACATATAATTTGATTGTAATCACCAACTAATTTAAAAGCAAGCTTTATAATGAGCTCCATATATACTGGAAATTACCATAAGCCATATCAAGCTCTAGCTAACAATCCATCATACTTCGAAAACAAAATTAATTACTCCAGAAAGTGAAATAAATAGATATGCATATATACATATATACACCTACAAAGATTCTCTAAAGAGGGCTCCCTCTCTTTATTAAAGAGAGGGCCTCTGTTTTAGCCGTCAGATCGTGTTTTCATTAAGGGCAGTGTTGTCATTTCACAGTTTTTAAATACGATCCGACGGTCAAAACAGAAGCCCTCTCTTTAATAAAAAAAAGGGCGCCCTCCTTAGAGCCTGACTGTATACACCTATATACATATAAAATATTCTCAATCAAACTATTTCTTTGAAAAATTAAGAGATTTAACCATAACCAAAAAAATTTAATGTTTGCATAAATTTTTGAAAATTCGTAGATTAAATACACAAACCGTACGTAAAAGCCATCCAAAAAAAAAAAAAACTTGAAACAATAATTCTTAGAAAAAAAAATAGACATAAATTGGAGAAAAAACCTTCAAACAGTATGACCCTGTTTGGCAATAGTTTTTGCAGTTTATAACTAATTGTATATCTCCAAAAATTACAATACAATTGTTTGACAAACTAGCTACTAATTATCAATTGCAAAAGAGTAATTCTATGCTTCCAAATTTAGATATCAAATGATTTGTTAACCATACATATGGTACAACTGATAATAAAACAATTTTAGAATTATAGCATTACTATCACAAAATAGTATGAGTCAATTATAAGTAGTTTTTTTGCAATTGAACCACAAAACCTGTGTCATATGTGTCACTATGCAATCCAATGACATCAAATACAGTGATATCAAATAGACACATTTATTTTGAGTTGTAAAAAGAGTTGTGTAAATGCTTGTGTCACATGTATTACTCAAAATTTTATCATCAGCCCATACACAACACACACATATATCTATAACATATGTATAGATATATATATATAGAGAGAGAGAGAGAGAGAGAAGTGGTATACCTGTACATATATATGTCACGGCCAGGGATCAAACGGCGCTTGCAGAGAGAACAAGCTCTCAAGAAGTTAGGAGTCTCCACGAAGTCAGCAGAATTGCGACGATGGTTTCGAGGTGAAACCGCGGCGTTCAAGAACCGGTGATCTATGCCGTCGCTTGGTTTGAGTGGGCCCATCTTAATAGGGCTATGAGGATCGGACGGCTGTGGTTGAACGTCCCCGTTGTTCAGATCCAAGGTGATCTCAGTCATGCTTGTAGTCCTCTTCATGGGTGGACGAGACCTCTTCCCCAACAACATCTCTCTCTCTCTCTCGCTAAACTTCTTTATGGACTGGCAGTATAGAGAGTGTTTTAGAGAGAGAAGATTGTGTGGTGATTTTTTGAGAGAGAGAGAGAGAGGAGGAGGAGGAAGAGGAAGGAGGGGGGGGAGAGAAAGTGGGGAGATGTTTGGGAAGATAAATGGGAGAGGCAGATACCAAGGAGCGAATCTGGGCCGTTCCTTTTTTACTCTCTTGCATTATTGTGATATACACGTCAGCATCATAGGCCTATCTTTCTCTCTTTTTTTTTTTTATTTTTTTTTTTTTTATTTTATTTTTATGGGTAAGTCTATCGTGAGAAGAAGATAGATTTTAACCGTTGGATGAGTATCTAGCCAAAAAATTTTCAATAAATTGGAGATGCATTTATTGCTAGATTCTTATTCAACGATTAAAATCCGCCTTGTCATATGAGAAGTTGCTTACTATAGACTTGCCCTTTTTTTTTTTTTTTTTTAGTGCAATAGTTCCTAAATTTGAATCTCAAATGTGATTTCAAAATGTTATGTGACAGTTCTTGATTTTTATAGTAGAACGCTGAAGTGGTGTCACCATTATTAAGTCATTGACCCCACTATCATATGTGTTGGAAATAACATTTGAGATACAAAGACATTGCTTTTGATTTATGGGTAAATTATTCTACAATTCACTCAGTTAAATGTCAAAATACAGGGACCTTCCATGTAATATATAGAATTAGGATAACACTTCATTACTTTTTTTTCTATGATTCAAAAATACTATTCATTAACCTATGTGTGTCACACATGTGTCATATATTTATAGTTGTACGTATAGACCAATCACATATCGAACCTAAGTTTTTTTCTTTTTTTATTTTTTATAGAGTTCTGTCAAGCTCACATGTCAGAGATGAAAACCTAACATTATTAATGATCCATACTAAAGTTACCTACCTCTAAAGAAAATGAATTTATTAATTTAAAAAATCTAACATATCATGAACTGACAATATTATTATTACAAAATAAATGTGCTTTCATGTATATATATTAGAAAAAAATTCACTCAATTTATGTAGTCGTCGAAAAGGGCCATTACATAAATTTATAAATAAAATAAAATCTTGACGGTCAATATAACCTCATGCAAGGTCAATATAATTTTGCATACTACTAGGAGTTCCTGTATTTTGACCTTAACTCCAGGGTTATAGTGTAATTTACTCATTAATAGTTACTTATTTTAAGTGATATTCGGACAACCCACCTTTTATAGGTGCAATCAAGATTCAAAACTTTTAGTGAAATGTTTGGCTTTTTCTTTGGTGATAGAGATCTACTTCTAGTGAAATTTTATTGGCAATGCATTCATTTGTTAGCTTGTCAAGTAGGAGTGAGAAAAGCAAAAGGAAGTAAAAAAGAAAAAACACAATCTTATGAATCTTTTTCTTAGTTGATCTAGTAATGTAAAATTGCTTTTGATTATAGAAATGTAATTCTCAAATAAAGTTATCACAAATTTTGTAGGCACTATGTGCCCTAAAAGTAGGACTAGACATGCATTACATTATCGTGATGGGATTTTGATTCAACCCCCTCAACTTAAACAGTCATAACTTTTGTAAACTCTGTAAATGGTCAAGCATTCCTTTCTGTACTCTCTTTGATCTTCTTTTCCGCTCTCACATGTTTAGAAACACTTTTTTCCTTTATGGAATAAACAGATGAATTTATTTGACAACCAACTTTCAATTTAGAGTTAATTTGTATAATATCCATTTTACTCTAAGTTTCTTGCAATAGGTCTAGTCCATATAGCATTTTAATGAAAGGTCCACAAAAAATAAATAGGCCCAAACTATCCTTTGTCTTACCAAATTTATCTATATTGATTAAGGAAATACCACATAATCTATATATACATAAATACACACACACACACACATATATATACAGAGAAACCTAGAATACACAAACCCTGTTAAAATAAATGAAGCAGAAGCAAAAATAGCGGCAACCAAACTTCTCATCATTCAGAAGTAGTCTCATTGTCTTCTCCGGGCAGTGTGAAAAGCCCCATCCTTCTTCTCCGGGCAGTGTCTTTCTTTGTAAATCAAGCGGTCTCCATCGAACTTCAACGATCTCACGACGTCCTCGCGCCGCGTGTACTCGTTGTACTTCAAATCGCAAGGTGGGTACATTGTGATGGTGTCCTCCGGCATGGTGCCGCTACCGCCGAGTGGCGGGTGGCAAAATCCAGGGATTTGGAGGTTGTTTTATGCATGGTTTCTTTAATTTTGGGTTTCCAAAATCATAACTGGGTTCCTTTGTATTGTGATTTCACTGTTAATGCTACATGGAGTTTTCTATTTCTATTGTTTCATATGTACGAATGTAGTTGAAATATATATAAATATATATATTGTTTATACTAATTACATTTGTTGTGTAAGTTGTATCAATTGCTCGGATCCCATCCAAATTCTAAGTTTAAAAGTGTTTGAAGATGGACAGTGTTACATTTTACACTGTTGAAATTTAACACTAATGTTCTTGGTTCAAAAAGATGTGCGAAATTGTAGACTATGTTGTGGTTTAAAGGTTATTGTTCAAAAGGTAGTAGTGTGAAATTTAACATTCATGTTCTTGGTTCAAAAGCTGTGTTGTGAAATTGTATACTATGTGAAGTAAAATTGTGGTATCAATTAATTATTACAGTCAAATATAAAAATGATGTGCAAATGAATTTGCGATAAGACAATGTTAATTTATTCCTAGTATTGTAGTATGAAATTGTACACTGTTAAATTTCATAGAATGTCAAGTTTGATCACTTTGTGATGAATTGAGAGATGGATGAACACAGATTGGTTAATATATATTCAATTCTGAAACTTACGTTGGCGTGGATGCAACTAAGGCAAATGAAATAATTGTATAATTCACATTGTAAATCACACAGTATGAAATAGTTGAGTAGGAAATTTCATACTGTAAACCGCAGTACGAAATTTCACACTGTGCGGACTGTTATTTCATTCGAATGGATTATGAAGTGTTATAGAATGGAGTGTATTAGTAATGTTCAGTATAAATGAAACAAATTTGTAAAGTGAAATCTTAAAATATTGGGATATTATTTCTATATATATTATATGCAATATTACTGTTGATTGGGTAAGATTTGGTAAGATTTGAAAACTGATTTCATATTTAATTATGTATTAAATATATGTACATATATACATATGGTTCTATATATAGAGATTAGGGGTAGAAAAGTCATCCAATTATTCCATAATGGGAGATTTTGGACTAATTCCTAAATACAATCACAATTATAGGACCGATTGTAATGAAGTTTCAATTGGTGGACCTATTCCAAAAAACATTGGTAGAAAGACTTTTCACCAATTTTTTCTTTAATTTAACAGTTTTTTTGAGATTTTTTTTAAATGCTGATAAAATAGTAAAGCTCAGAGGAGTGAATAGAAACATTTTTCCCAGAAAATTGAAAAAGCTATAAGTATTACCGTAATACTAATAAAATAAAACGTTTCTTAATAAAAATTCTCTTCTTCTTATAGTAATCTCAAAGTGGCCGGTAATAGCCTAATAGGACGATTGATTTGTCTGAGTCATCAAGAGCCAGTTAAAAATTTAAAAGAAAAAAAAAAGAGAATAATAAAATAAAATAAAAAATTAAGAAAGAATACGAAGGCCTACAGAATCTATGGACTCAAAAGCATTAATAATACTGTAATAAAATTAGATAAAATAAAATAAAAGAAGGTACTCTCAGGTGCACCAGCTGGAACGGCGTAGATCTGCTCGTGTGGAGATTTATTTTCAGAACTTTTATTATTATTATTATTATTAAGCTGCCTCTCTCAATTATATTGGTAACCCCCCAACCCCACTGGGCCTGTGCTTGTCTGCCCTCTTGTGCGTCAATGTATGAGAATCAATGAATCATTGCAAGTTGCAACACTACTGGTTGGAAAATAATTGGGCTAATTACACATACACCCGTTGTACTTAGTCTGTTTTTTACTTAGCCCCCTATACTTCAAATCGTGTCACTAATACCTCCTATACTTTGAACTAAAGTGAAGAAGTTAGCAATTCCGTTAAAACTAACGGGCATAAGCCATGTTTGACAATAACTTTTAGAGTTGATCAATAATTGTGAACTCTAAAAATAAAATAAATTATTTAGCAAAATAGCCTATGTGATTGCAATAGGCCAAAGACTACTTTGGACAACTATGCCAACCGCAATTTTTTGTGATTTTATTGATTAAGAAAATGAAGCTACCAAATAGTCCACAAGGGGCTTTAGTGATCCGTTTGGAACTACAATGGGGCAAAGTGAAAAATGTGCTAACCATAGGGGGTAAAAGAGGCAAATACTCCACTAAACAAGCTTTTCTTCTGTTAATTTTAATAGAATTGCTAATTATTCCACTTCAGTCCAAGGTGAAAAACGGACTAAGTACAAAAGGTGTATCTGGAATTAAGCCAAAAATTTTGAGACAATGAAACAGTAATTTAATTATCAACAATGCTAGGGGCACTAACAAATCTCACTAACACTCACACCCATACTCTATCTCTCTTCTAGTGGCACTTTGAATCCACTACGGATCCCACAGTGTTACTAGGAGAGAGATAGAGTGTGGGTGTGAGTATTAGTAGAATTTGTTAGTACCCCAAATCTAACTCTTTAATTATAGGTATCGTTATTAAGGTGATTTATGCATTGTCTATGTTAAGACTACATAAAATTATGAATTAAAACGTGTTTAATAATAGTACATCTATTTTATATAGAGCAAGGCCAAAAGCCTTCTCATAATGTGTCAAGTGACATTTTTTTTTTGATTTGTTTTAGGAGAATGCTTCTGTGCAGTTAGCACAGTGTTGTTCGCACTGTGCTACTCACAGTTAGCACAGTAAAACTGTCCAGTTTTTAAAAATTGCTTTTGCAAAAGCAGTTTTACTGTGCAAACTGTGAGTAGCACAGTGCGAAGAGCACTGTGCTAACTGCACAGAAGCATTCTCCTTTGTTTTATTGCCCATGTGGCATTTCTTGCATTTTCCTTTTGTTTGTTTTTTTTTTTTCATTCATTTTTTTACCAACTAATTCTAAGAGATCTTTCCACTCCTCCAAGGCTTTTTTTTGCTATAAATTCTCTCACCCTTTTATTAATCATAGATTTCAACTTTCTCATGCAACTTTTTCACAAATCTTTCCCTTTTGCCACATGGTATTTTTTTTTTTTCACTCTCTTGTTTATTCTTATTTCTTTTTTTTCTTTCTTTTATTTTTTTTTATTTTTTTTATGTATGCTATACTTGCCGAAAGACCTTTTTTTTTTTTACTCTATTTCTTTATTCTTCTTTCTTTCTTTTTTTTTTTTTAAATTATTTTTTTAACTTGTGCTATACTTGAAAGATTAAAATTCTCATATACAAATATAATTTTGTGAGTTGTAGTGCACAAACTATGGAAGGGGGCCACACCTAGGTAAATGAGGAGAAGAATCAATTCAATTAATTTATATTTATTGACAACCGGTGCAATGCTTTTACAATAGTATGAAATGACTATATGCATTCATGTTTATGTGGTATGGATAATATATAAACACACGCATAGAGAGATGAGTTCAAACTTCTTCACCTTGTTCAAAGGGATTGTGTATGGCAGAAAATGTTTTTATGCGCGAGTGTGCCAAGAAAACGTGTTGTTTTCCAACAAATATCCTCTAAGTATGAATTCAGATGATTTGAAAAGTAGAGGAATAACATTTTCCGTTGGATTCTCGGTACATTGACATAATCAAAGACTTAAAAATTAAACAGAAATTTCACCAAACAAGTAAATGCCTAAAAGACAATATATATCACTCAGCACAAGAACAGTTACAAGATATTGAAGTGGTAATCACGCCTCCAATTATAGAAACAAGAAGGGGAACTGTTTGCACCCAAAAACCGTCAAAGGTTTTTGAGCCCGAGTGACATGAAGTTGGATGGAGGGGAGGCCAGCCTAGGGAATCCAAGTCTCATCGGACTCAAGTGGAGATTGTAAGCCCGGTGGTAGGCACAAGGCTGTTGGGTGTGGTGTTATGAGCCCGATTGAAAGGATGGGCATGGATGAGGATTATCGGGCACGAGAATAACATAACCTAATGCAATGTAAGCCCGATGGTGGATCAAAGCAGCACGGAGGCCAATCAGACACCGTGTAATGAAGGATGGCTGTATGAGTCCGATCGGCCATAGGCATTCGTAAAAAAGTAATCGGGCATGAAAGATAGTATTGAAATTGTACAAGCCCGATTCAGCTGAAAGAAGTAGTTGAAAAAGCCGATGGACTGAAAGGGGCAGGCGGTTCTATTCACAGCTGTCAAGGCAACGTCATCCCAGATTTTTAGGAAGCAAGAGTCCGGTAAGGAAGGTATTTAATCACGTCTAGCTGGATTGGAAGGCTGATCCCTAGAATATAGGGATTGGTTCAATCAGGATAAAGATAAGTAAAGAGTTAGAGATTGAGAAGGTTTTAGCCAATCAGCCACGCATCTTAGGGCGCAAGAAAAGGAGTTCTTTCCTTATCAAGATTCTTTGAGGCCACTGTAAATATGGAAGCAGGCCAAGCATACAGAGCACTCCGCGTCATCTCGAAAATAACATACACACTGCATTCGAAGCATTCAAAGCATTCAAACCTTTGTTTTTCAGCATTCATAGCAAATAGGTCAGCCCTTTTGTTATTTCTTTTTATTCTTTTAGATAATCAGTCTGTTTTGGTTTGTTCTTTAGATTTGTTTAATTTTCCAAACACTTAATAAAATCTACGTTTTATTAATCCGTTTGTGATTGTTTACCTGGTAAACTCTTAACACTGTTTAGCTTGTGCACTTCAGTACTGCTAAAGAATTTATGGTGAGGGTACTTTCCTACTCACTGCACACAATCACTATGTTTAGAAGTCAGATTCATAAAGCCTTGTGTATCACTCACACAAGCGTTTAGGAAATTAGTTTGCACACTCACACACACTG
Organism: Hydrangea macrophylla; assembly: GCA_033977485.1. NCBI lineage: Eukaryota > Viridiplantae > Streptophyta > Magnoliopsida > Cornales > Hydrangeaceae > Hydrangea > Hydrangea macrophylla. The sequence goes on from CM066994.1 coordinate 105,054,774, forward strand.
AGCCCGTTTGGCTCTGGCACGCCCGCGCAAATTACAAACAAACATTTTGGCACGCCCGGTGGGACACACGGTGTCAAGCCATGCCTCCAAAGAAGGACAAACAGACAACAAAAAACGGCCAAGACGATTCTCCCGTTGACCCACCTATGGAGGAAAGTATTGGCCATTCTCTACATAACGGTAGTGTTACTCTTGAGGCAATTTCGGAGGCCATGAGAGCGAATGTTGAGTCCATGTGGCAAGAATACAACGCGTTAATAGGATCAATGGGTAATCTCAAGGCGGTCATCAGCCAAACGACCGATGTACATCAGAGCCAAGCTGACCTGGTCTTAGAGACTAGGACCACCCATGTAAAATTGGATCACTTGACAAACATGATCGGCAAACTTATTGATACCTATAAGGTCGTGGGTAGCAAAGAGAAGGTCACTGGATCGGGCTCTAGTACCTTGCTTGAGTCCGGTAAGCCAAAAGATCCGCCCTACATCTGTCCGAACCTTAGGGAGGGTAATGGCTCAGGCAAGCAATCTGAATCACAGAACGGATTCGCTAGCGGATCGATAGTCACCGATCCCAATGGATCGGCGACACCGAGTTTTGTTCAATCAACAGGGCCACACACAACCTCCAGTTCACACTACTGGGGGGCAAAGAAACAATGGTGGGTTTTGGACCCATCAGACCAATAACAATCAACAGCAACTACCACCGCCGTTGGTACCCTCGTTGAGGGCTGCTCCGCCTGTAGCTCCAAAACCCATCAATAGGACGGAGTTGGTAACGGCCATACATGAAGAGTATGGCCCGTTTATGAGAAGACTAGAGAGGCCGACGTACAGACGGCCATATCCCCCTGAAATTGACCTGGTCATATTTCCCTAGGGATACAAAGTACCAAACTTCACTCTATTTTCTGGAGAGGGTAAACAGTCTTCGGTGGAGCATATCGGCCATTTCATAGTTCAATGCGACCATGTGGGTAGTAGTGCCCTATTAAAGTTGAGGTTATTTCCAAATTCGCTAAGGGGCATGGCATTTTTGTGGTATGTCAATCTCCCCGCCAATTCAGTGCAAACTTGGCAAGGGATGGAAGAACTATTTCACGGCCAATTCTATAGGACTAAGTCGGAAACATCGCTGGCAGACCTGTCCAGGATGATGCAATTAGTAGGAGAAACTGTAGAAACCTACATAGCCCATTTCCGTAAGGCAAAGTATCAGTGCAAGATGGTTTTGCCTGAGGAAGAATATGCTAAAATGGCCATGGGGGGCATGTCCTATGAACTTCGCAAGAGGTTTGAAGGAACTGACTTCTGTGATTTATTTGAGCTGGCCACGCGGGCCGCTCGTTTTGAGCCCATCCTTTTAGATGAGCAGAAGAAAAGAATTTGTCCAAAGGGACGTATTATAAAGACCCTAATTACGAGGTCCACCTAGCGGAGTGTGACCTCGAAGCGGAGAGTGACATGGCCGAGTTAACCTGCAAACGGCCAATTGTATGTAACGCCTTGAATAAACCTATCAACAATAATGCCGCTGCAAAGAAGATGGCGTTTGAGGCGGGAAAAAATTATACTTTTGACATAACCATGGCTGATCAAATATTCGATGCCTTATTGGCCGATAAAGTGATCAAGCCGAGTGAGGGCCATCGGATCTCAAAGGCCGATGACCTAAAAAATAAAAATACTCTAAGTGGCATAATTCCTGGAGGCACTCCACTAATAATTGCGTTGTCTTTTGTAATGTTATACAGGAAAACGTGGAGAAAGGAGTGTTCAAGTTCTCGGACAAGGCTATAGGGATTGACACAAATCCGTTTACTCAAATTACCGGCACCAATATGGTTATACCCGACTTAACCAAGCTGACAAGGCCAAGGTCGAAGATAGACTTGACCAACCAAGAAGTTTTGCCAAGACAAAGAGCAGGAAAACAAATCACCATTTCGGCCACAGAGAGGCCAAAAGTGACAATACATGAGCTCCAAATAAGTTATCAGGAGCGGAAAGAAAAGGGCCACAAGGCCGAGGAAGAAATGGCTAGGTCCGATACTGATAACTTGATACTGGATCTGCGATGACAACTGGAGTTCATTGAACAAGGCCTTTGCCCAAGATGCAAGGCTGATATAAAAAAAGAGATTTCTAGCTGTAGTAAGAAGCCAAGAGGCAATGAATATCGGGAGCCAAGCCCGAGAAGATCTGTATATGAGAGGTTGTCACTGCTTTGGCAGAGTCAGGCGAAGCCTGAGTGGCGAGCAAAACCCTCCTTAGCTCCGCAAATTGGCCTAAGTGAATCAGGCCGATTAGGGGCAAGAGGTACCCGAACAATTCCAAAGCCTAAGCTGCAAACAAAGTCATCAACCTCAAACAGGAACCCAAGGATGGTGTCACCACCCCGGATGGAAGATGGGAGATGGCATAGGGTTGAACATCCCAAATTCCCAACGCAGCCACAGTACAGCAAGTCTCAAAAAAGGAGGTATCAACGCATGAGACAGGCTGAACGGGAACGCCAGCACTAAAAAAATCGGGCTGAAAATCCTCCTAAACCCACAGCACCTACATTGCCCGGCACTCAAGAACTTTGAGCTAAGGCGGAGCCATTTTGTGACAGAGGTTAGAGCAATGCATACTACGGGACACCTGAAGGAGGAGGGATGCAAGCCCACCTCGGACAAGATAAGTATGGAATCCGATGATGATACGTCAGACTCCAGCACCTCACCAATTCAATTCGTAACTATTCCGGTAAGTCTGTCATCTAATATGGTGTTTACTTTGCCCATGTCTTTCATGGCCAAGCCAGATCTGCCAACGGCCATGGAGGGCGACGTAATGGGGGGCCTGACCAAAGATTTGGCCATGATAGAAGATGTTTTCTGGAACGGGGGAGAAACCATTAAACCTAGTATGGTAGAGGCCACAAGCAAGAATGTGGATGCTACCGACATACAGTCCGATCAGCCTAAAATAACCATCTTGAGGCCGAAAGGACTCCAGAATGAAGGACTAAGGTCGGCGGGATCGGTCAAAGTGGTTTTTGAAAAACCTACCTATCAAATGTCTCAGCACTTGAAGCCGTTATACGTAAAGGGACACATTGAAAGAGTCCCCATAAATAGAATATTGGTTGACGGTGGATCTACCATCAACATTATGCCCCAAATAATGTTGAGGATCCTTCAGAAGTCCGAGTCAGAGTTAATTCCAACCGAGATGAATGTTCAAAGCTTCATAGGTACACCGTCAAGGACAAAGGGTATCCTACCTCTGCAGTTGACCGTTGGGTCTAAAACGGTCATGACAGCTTTTTTCATTGTTGAGACCTCAGCCGCTTATAACGCATTGTTAGGCCATGATTGGATACATCCTAATTATTGTATCCCTTCTACTCTCCATTAGTTACTGATTTTCTGGAGAGGCGGCGAAGTAGAAGTAGTGGGGGCTGATACAAAGTCATTCGTAGCACGCGTACAAACGGCTGATGTAGTGTTATATGAGGATGATATCAGACCAGTCAAGTTGTTAGGATGTGGCAAATTGGGCAGACCAAACGCAGCCACTTTCTGTAAAGAAATTGCACTTAACTTGAAAAAAGGTTACCACAATCTCAGTCGGACAGAAGAATCAAGGCCAATTGATATAAACGAGCAAGAAGACGTTGATGGATTCACAACCGATTGAGGTTGAGAGACAACTGGCCCTAAAGGCCAGCATGGCCAGATGGTATGCATACATGGCCAATAGGAGATTGGAGATCGGCCCAGTGGACAGAATGGTTAATTTGGCCAATTAAATCTATGAAGAAGAAACGCCAAGAGAGAAAGATATTCAGATGGATGAATTGGAAACGGCAACCGCCAAGCTTGATGATTTAAAGGCCGACGTACAAGACCCACTGTTGGAGATCAACATAGGTAAAGAAGGAGAACACAAGCCTACATATGTGAGTCAGGCGCTTGAGCCATAGTCTCAGGCCGAGATCATTGCCCTCTTACACAAATACAAGGATTGCTTTGCTTGAGATTACGATGAGATGCCCGGACTATCCAGGGAATTGGTTGAACACCGATTGCCAATTAAGTCAGGGTACAGGCCGTTCAAACAGCTTCCCCAGCACATGTCACCTGAAGTAACTCTGAAGGTGAAAGAAGAAATTGATAGGCTTTTGGGGGATGGTTTCATTCGGACTGCTAGGTACGTGGAATGTGTATCAAATGTAGTTCCAGTGGTGAAGAAAAACAGGAAGTTGAGGGTCTGCATTGACTTCAGAAACTTAAATCTAGCCACCCCAAAAGATGAGTACCCAATGCCCATGGCCGATCAATTAATTGATTCGACCGCCAAACATAAAATTTTATCCTTTATAGACGGGCAGTCGGGGTACAACCAGATCTACATTGCCGAAGAAGATGTCCCAAAGACTGCTCTTCGGTGCCCGGGGGCAATTGGAACCTTTGAATGGATTATTATGCTCTTCAGTCTGAAGAATGCTGGAGCCACCTATCAACGAGAGATGAATTCAATCTTCTATGATATGATTGGACGATTCATGGAGGTCTACATCGATGACATGGTGGTAAAGTCAGGAAGTAACGCCGATCATCTGAGGGACTTGGAAAAGGCATTTGAAAGAATGCGGGCTCATAAACTTAAGATGAACCCTCTTAAATGTGCTTTTGGCATCACAGCAGGGAATTTCCTAGGTTTCTTAGTGCATCAAAGGGGGATATAGGTTGACAAAAATAAGGCTCGGGCTATCCAGGCAGCAAAGCCACCAACTAACAAGAAAGAGCTTCAGAGGTTGCTCGGGCAGATCAATTTCATGAGAAGATTTATATCCAATTGTGCAGGGAAGACCCAAGTATGGACCCCACTATTAAAGATCAAGACCGATGAAGAATTCAAATGGGAAGACAGCCATCAACAAGCCTTCGAGGGAATTAAACGATATTTGTCAACTTCCCTAGTATTAATGCCACTCAAGAAGGGTAAATATCTCAAATTATATATATCGGTCTCTGACCGCTCCATAAGAAGTATGTTAGCTCAAGACAATGAGCAAGGCAACGAGTAGGCCGTTTATTATTTAAGTAGAATTTTGACTCCAATCGAGCAGCGCTATGTGCCGATTGAGAAGTTATGCTTTTCATTGTATTTTTCCTCACAAAAGTTAAAGAACATATATGCTGCCCGTTTCCACGTACATAATATGTCAAACTGATGTGATAAAATATATGTTGTCAAGACCAATCATGCGAGGCCAAATTGGGAAATGGACCTTGGCCTTGATGGAATTCGCCATCCAGTACCGATCACAGCAATCGGTCAAAGGCCAGGCCATAGCCAATTTCTTGGCTGATCACCCAGATCCTACTGATCTGGGAGAATTGCCCCTAACACCCAAAGTTCTAAACACGTCCTTGGTCCCGTGGACATTAATCTTTGATGGTTCTAAAAACGCAGAGGGTGCTGGGACAGGTGTGGTTATTATATCACCCAAGTATAAGAAGACAAAAATGTCGTTTTAGCTCAATTTCAAATGCACCAACAATCAGGTCGAATACGAAGCGCTTATTATCGGACTAGAGATACTCCTTGAAATGGGGGCATTGTCCGTGCATATAAAAGGAGACTCAGGGTTGGTGATCGGACAGATATCTGGAGAATTCTAGATAAGAAGTTGGGAACTCTGCCCATTCTACGCTGTGGCCACTCAACTCATGGAGGCATTTGACTACATTAGTGTGAGTTATATTCTGAGGACCACAAATACCGAGGCTGATAAGCAGGAAAAAATTGGATCAGTCTCGTCTTCTGGGAAGAACTTAGAAGACCAAGTCATCACTGTTCATGTCTGATCATTACCGTCAGTTGCAAGGAGAGGCTGGTATACTACCACTAATTCGATCTTGATAGAGGACGACGATTGGAGAATGCCCATCATTGAATACCTGAATCACTCGAATGTCAGAGTAGACCGAAAAGTTAGACTATTTGCAGTCCGTTTCGTGATGCTTGATGGAAAATTGTTCAAGAAACCCATCGGTGACAACGTGATCTTGAGGTGTTTAGGTAAGAAACAGACCATGCAGGTTATGGCCGAAGTACATGAAGGAATCTGTGGGGCACATCAGGCAGGTACAAAGATGAAGTGGTTGCTGAGAAGATACAACTATTACTGGCCCGGTATGCTGAAAGATTTATGCAAAGGGATGTCAAGCTTGCCAGAAGCATGGCCCGATCCAGCATGTGCCAGCTAAGGAGCTCCAACCAGTAATCAAACCATGGCCGTTTCGAGGATGGGCTATGGATTTAATTGGCAAAATCCTACCACCATCATCGGGCCAACACTGTTTCATCATAGTGGCTACAAACTACTTCACTAAGTGGGCAGAGGCTATACCTTGTAGGACGGTGACCCAGGCTACGGTAATAAAGTTCATTGAAGAGCACATCATCCACAGGTTTGGCCTCCCAGAGACTATTACGGCCAATCAGGGGTCTATTTTCACAGGAACGGAAACGTTAGCCTTTGCAGAAAGCAGGGGGATCAAAATTCTCAACTCTAGCCCCTACTATGCACAGGCTAACGGGCAGGCCAAGTCTACAAACAAGATCCTTAAGGGGATCATTGAGAAGATGATCGATGAAAATCCTAAGATATGGGACAAGCTCCTGTCCAAAGCTCTATGGGCCTATCGAACATTTAAAAGGTCAAGTACCGGGGTTACACCGTTCACGCTGACCTATGGGCATGACGTTATGTTACCTATGGAAGTCATAGTCCGATCGGCCAGAAGTGCTTTATAGAATCAACTTGAGCCTGTTGAGTACACAGAGGCTATAATAGCTGAGTTAGAAGGGCTTGACAGAACCAGGCTCACGGCCTTAGACTCATTAAAGGTGCAAAAGCAACAAATAACCCGAGCTTATAATAAAAGGGTGAAAGAGAAGTCTTTTAGCACAAAGGATTTGGTATAGAAGGTCGTTTTACCTATCGGGGACAAGGATAACCGTTACGGTAAATGGACGGTCAATTGGGAAGGTCCGTTCATCGTCCATCAAGTCAAGAGAGGTGGTGCATACAGGCTACGTGATATAGATGGGACAGTTCATGTCAGACTAATCAATGGTCAATATTTAAAGTCCTATTATCCTACATTGTGGTAGACCATCGATCTTGAATATAATCCAAATCCAGGGTTGGAATATGATCAACTTATCAATTATGAACCTGAGCCCGAATGATTAAAGAAAACACCATTTGCATTAATAAAGCTGAGCACAGCTTACTTACAAAAATATTCTATAAAGAATAAATAACATACAAGGTACAAAAGATGGGAGTCGGCCTTTAGGCTGACCCAAAATTCCTGAGTTTGGCCCTTAAATCTTCCCAAGTCTTGATAGCTCCAGACCGATCTTGCTTTGCCTTGTCAAGTTTTTGGGCCCATGCTCTGGATATCAGGACGCTGGCCTGTAATTGATCACTGCACTTCTGGGCATCACCACCAAGTTGGGCCAGCATTTCATAAATTTTCACCAAGGTCGCATTATTGGTGACGACCTCGGCCTCGCATTGTTCAAGCTGAGCTTTAAGTACAGCAATGCGATTGTGCAGCCAAGCGTCTCTGGCTATCACCTGGGCCCAAGAGGCGTTCCCTGCTTTAAACTTAGCCTTGGCCCCCTCAAGAAACTTTAATGCCTTCTGCCGAGAGCCAAAGTAAACTTCTGCATCAGCTTGAACCTTCAAGGCCGATCGGTCCAAGAGACAATAGCTTGGGAGTCTTTCCTGTGTCTCACGGAGTAGGGATAGCTACCCGTCAGAAAGAGAGGGATCGGCCATGAGTGTGTTCAAAGCTACTTCAACATCAGCAGCAGGAGTAAGATTAGAGAGGTCTTGATCTGCAAGCCCTGGGAGTAGTTCTTTTGATTGCTGAAGGCATAAAAGAGAGACAGCCTCGGGCTCGAGAGGACCAAGTTCAAATGCTCCCAGGTCCAGGCCAGAGAAAAAATCGTCAAATGGGATGTACGGCTCTGGACCTATGGGAACAGCCTGTTCAAAAGAATAGGGGTCAAAAGATGTTTTAAGTATTCATGAATGAAATAAGGTAAGAGGCCACAATACCTGTGCGTGAGGGAGTAGCAAGGCCGAGATCTCTTGACGAACATCAGCCTCAGTTGACTGAGAGGTTGATGATTGAGAGGACTACTGACCGAGTTCGGAAGAGGGAACAGTTCTGGTTTCCACCACTGGGCTAGAAATCCCTTCATTCGATAAAGATGAATGCCCAGGGCAGAGCCCGAGTCATTTGCCCCATCCTCGACCCTTGGAGCTGCAGGATCTTTGGGAGTTTGGGTAGGATCGGCCTCAACAGGTTCCCTTATTGCCTGAGAGGATGATCCTGTGGCAGCACCGGTGTCATCCTAGCCAGAGGGGGCTCCGACTACAGCTGGGGCAGCCTGCTTGATTTCTTCTCCAGCTGTCTCCATAGCAATTTTGGCATCGGGCATGTCTCGCTGTTGGAGGAAAGAATGACTTGTTCAGGAATATTGCCAGTAGGATTACCGTCTTCGTCGTCGTTCGAACGTGTTAGTGGTGGTATAATGTGTAGTGGCATCACTCTCACGGTGACTCGTTCCAGGTAGGACGCTGCCGATGCAGAAGATGTAGGAAGATCAATGGGAAGAGTTTGAGTTTAGATTGGTGGTGGTTGTGAGATTCCTTCGGTCAATGGTAAGTCTTCTCCGGGGTCCTCATCAACAAGCTGAAGTGGAGAGGGAAAAGATTAGAATTTAATGATGTAATCGGGCTTAATAGGTTAGAAATAAAGTAAATGTAACCTAAATTATTGAGGTCGGTGTTGGTTTCTTCTTCTTTTGAGTAGGACCTTTGCCCAGATCTGGCTTACGAGCCGGCCTCTTTGCTACTTATTTACGACGGGTGGGAGCTGCTATTGTAACAAGAGCGTTGCCTCAGCTACTGATGACACAGAAAATCATACGAGGGTCTCGGCAGCGGTATCCTTGAATATGTGGCTTGCTCGATCATTCCACCACTTGGTGAATTCCTCCGAGACCACGGGCCGGGCAGAGAAGGGGAAGAAGTTGAAAGTGGCCTTTAGTCTGTCTGACCTCTCTTTAATTTTCTTCACCTGTCCATCGTTGACGATAAGGCCGCATTCCACCCAGTCAACATTAACAGTGATGCCTGGGGGAACGGGCACAAGTTGAGTAAGTCCGAACTGACGGGCATAGAGGGGAGCAAAGTAATTTTCTACTCCACATTTATTGTTGGATGAAGGAATGCTTGGGCTAAAAATTATATCCCTAGCTACCAAGTAGCTAGAGAAGATTTCGTTGTATGTAGATTGGGTGCCCGATCCCTAGTTAGCAGGGTTGTGAGGAAGTTGAAGAAATAAAGGAAAGTCAAGATAAGAGAAGGGTTGGAAGAGAGGGACGACCCGATTAACACATCCCTCATAGAAAAAGGAAAAGCACTACTCAAAGGAGTGGGAAGAAGGAGCAATGTCCATAAATTGGACAACAAAAATGGGAACGGCCGATAGTTGGCGGTCGGGCAGCCTGAATTGCTGGAAATAAGAGTAGAGCCAGATCTGCAGAATCCAGATCGGGCTGCCTCCAGCATTGAAGCCCGAATGCACGAAGTCCGTTATGCCTCAAACAAGGTGAGCCCAAACTAGGGTGGCCAGAGACAGTGGCTTTTCAGCAGCAAGGGCTAAGGCTAGAGTAGTATATTCCTTGGTAATGGCTTGACTGGCTGAACAGAAGAGGAATCTGTTTAGCCAATATATCAAGAAGGTCGTGTGTTCAGCATCGGACACTTCGATCTCGTCAGCACCCATGCAAGCTTTCAAGAAGCTGCCGAAGGCTGTGATCGGTCAGTAGGAAACGGCCCCGTCTCTTACGGATTCTTGTTTAGGGTAAGAAAAGATGGCTAATCCAACATCCACTAAGCCCGGCATGACCTCTTGCCCGTGTGGATGCAGCCCGAGCTGGTAACTGATGTCCTTGATGGTAGGTGCCATGGGGCCATAGTGAAATAGAAACCCATTGCAAGAGGCCGACCAGAAGAGGAAAGCAGCGAAGAAGAGTGGACGGTCCATTTCAAGCCTTGAGCAACTGAGAATAATGGCGTCATATATGCCCGTCTACTTCCAGACATCGGCCTCAGAGGCCGATACCCTAACTACCTATTTGTCCCAGTCAGCTACAGGGGTAGGCCGGCCCCTGATGGGGTGTGAAGTAGTCCAAATTTTGCTCCAATTGGCAGGAGGGTGAAGGAACACTTCGTTGTCCATCGGCGGGTACAGGGGAAGGAAAGCCACCAGAGGATCGCCGCGAAATGCCACACCGAGACCTGGTGCTACCATAGAATCGTCGGGGGGGCTGTAGTGAGTGTGGGTAAGGTATTCTATGGAAACGTCTGCGGAGTGGGCTTTGGCAAGGGTTCTGACTTCTTTGCAGCGGTTTTGTGGTGGTAGAGCATCGACAAAGGTTTTCTTGCCTTTGGAAGTGGTTGCCGGTGCTGTTTTAGGAGCCATTTGAATGGAGGAAAATGGAGGTTAGAGAGAGAAGCTCTAGATGCTTGGGATTTTAGAGAGAGAGAAGACGCAAGTGAGGGAGGTGGAGAGATTTTTGAAAATCTTGCTGCTTTATACCACGCCACATTAAATGTGGAGTGACAGGTGGGATTCTCTAGATCTGACAAATCTCTGCATGGCTAACACATGGCAATTTTAAAATTCAAAATGTCACATCAATCAAGGCGGGACGTTTGATATAACCTTTTGGGGGGCAATTGTCCCAAAAACAGTCAAAGGTTTTTGAGCCTGAGTGGCATGAAGTTGCATGGAGGGGAGGCCGGCCTAGGCAATCCATGTCTCATCGAACTCAAGTGGAGATTGTAAGCCCGATGGTAGGCACAAGGCTATTGGGTGGTGTGGTGTTATGAGCCGGATTGGAAGGATGGGCATAGATGAGGATTATCGGGCACGAGAATAACATAACCTAATGCAATGTAAGCCCGATGGTGGATCAAAGCAGCACGGAGGCCAATCAGACACCGTGTAATGAAGGATGGCTGTATGAGTCAGATCGGCCATAGGCATTCGTAAAAATGTAATCGGGCATGAAAGACAGTATTGAAGTTGTACAAGCCCGATTCAACTGAAAGAAGTAGTTGACAAGGCCGATGGACTGAAGGGGGAAGGCGGTGCTATTCACAGCTGTCAAGGCGACGTCATCCCAGATTTTTAGGAAGCAAGAGTTTGATTAGGAAGGTATTTAATCACGTCCAGCTGGATTGGAAGGTTGATCCCTAGAATATAGGGATTGGTTCAATCAAGATAAAGATAAGTAAAGAATTAGAGATTGAGAAGGTTTCAGCCAATCAGCTACGCATCTTAGGGTGCAAGAAAAGGAGTTCTTTCCTTATCAGGATTCTTATAGGCTGCTATAAATATGGAAGCAGGGCAAGCATACAGAGCACTCCGCGTCATCTCGAAAACAGCATACACACTGCATTCGAAGCATTCAAAGCATTCAAACCTTTGTTTTTCAGCATTCATAGCAAATAGGTATGCCCTTTTGTTATTTCTTTTTATTCTTTTGGATAATCAATCTGTTCTGGTTCATTCTTTAGATTTGTTTAATTTTCCAAATACTTAATAAAATCTACGTTTTGTTAATCCGTTTGTGATTGTTTACCTGGTAAACTCTTAACACTGTTTAGCTTGTACGCTTCAGTACTACTAAAGAATTTATGGTGAGGATACTTTCCTACTCACTGCACACAATCATTCTGTTTAGATGTCAGGAAATTAGTTTGCACACTCACACACACCAAGCCCGTTTGGCTTTGGCATGCCCACGTAAATTACAAGCAAACAGGAACACACGCCTTCTTACAGTTTGGAGTGGAAAAGCTCGCCTCCAAATTAGAACAAGAAGTAGAAGGGGATAACACGCATTCTCTTACGCATGTAGTTTGTTTGATTGTTGATGATGCCCTCTTCTTCATTCCTCTCTTGTATTTATAGGCAACACGCTGAATTTAATTAACTCCATAGCTGCCACTACATTTCATACTGATCATTGTATTTCAGGTTGATTACTGCATAACTACCACTGTATTCTAGACTGATTACGTCACTTCAGGCTGATGACGTGGCTAATGAACATTATGTGCTAACTTAGAGATAAGAACCTCTTAAATAACTATCCCATGATGCGGTAGTTCATTCATGGTTATTTCCCACTAAGCCATTTAAATAATGGCCATGTGTTAATATAACTCCACTACTTTGTAACCTCCATTCTTCACTACCTTGTAACTGCCATTCTCCACTAAATAGCAGTTTTTCTACTTTTTTGTAATTGTTTTAACACATGTGGTAGATTTTGTATGCACGTGTGGCAAACATGGGCCCTTGGCGGTTATTTACCATCATCCTGACTTATTCCAATAAATAGCCGCCATAATCCTGTGTTCAAACCCATCATCCTGGCCAACTACAAAAATAACCATGTGGCATGTTCTTCTCTTGTAGCCATATCCTTTACAGGCTCGTTCTATAGAATTTATTTTGTGGTGCAAACAAATTTAAAAGAGTTATAATAAAGCAATTAAGTAGGGAATGCTAGTGGATAATGCTCATGTACAATCAAGCTAATGTTGTAATCTCAATCCATCTCATGAATGACGTTCTATTATTCAACTAATCCTTTTTATATTAACATTGTGGAAAAAAAGTAGGTCAACACTATTGTTTAAATTTGGACACTATTATAGCAACATTTTTATTCTTTCTACTTTCCATTAGAATAGGTAATAACAATTTGCAAGCCGTTTGTTTGTTTATTTATATATTTTGGTTGGAATCTTTTGTTGAGCTTGTATTGATTGAATTTTTTTCCTCCTCTCATAAATTTTACTTTGTTGCAGGGAAATTTGTCATATATTACCCATTCGAATGTGTGAGTTTCCATGTGTTTTCATGTATATAAATATTTAATCATTTATAAATTTTTTTTAATTTTTGACATGCATTACTATGTTTGACAAATTCCCGTACATTTGCACGCAATGTCGACTAGTATAGATTTATACACATGTACTATTTGTAAATAGTAAATGGTAAATGAAAATAATACTTTGGTTTTTGACGGATTGAAAAAATATCCTTGTTTATCATTATAGAAACAAGCTTTGAGCCCCATGTAATGCACGAGTTAGTCAAAAACCAAAAAATATTAATAGCATTCACTTTGAAATTAGTAGAACTAAATAGCTTATATTTTAGTAAAAAAAAAACCACTCTTTAACAGAAGTCTGTATTTTACAGTGTGCAATGAGTCCCACAACAACATACATACATTTCATATATTTTTTTACTTGATATAAATAATAAGACTTTAACCATATATATTGTTTCATTAATTTATTTATAGAATAAACTTGAAAAAAAATAAGAAGAAGAAAAAGAAGATTAGATACGTTCCAGAAGAGTTGTAATTTCTTTTTTTTTTTTGTGATAAAAAATAGTTGTGGATCAAATTAATAGTTTATCTATCATTTATGGAGAAATTACACTTTATAACCCTGTAGTTTGGGTGTGATGTCACTTTAGTCCCCGTACTTTCAATTTTGTCACTTTAGTCCTTACAGTTTCAGTTTAGGTTTAATGTAGTCCATTCAGAAAAATTTCTTCTGTGCTTATACACAGATTCACTTTGAGCCCTCTACTTCTGATTGCAAAACTTTGGGCCCTATTGTTTCAGTATTGTTTCAATTAAGGAAAACTTGTAACACCGTTAGGAAAAAAGGATGGAAAAGCTCATTTTGGAGCCAAAACATGTGAGTCTTTTAAGTTTTAGCCCATCGCCCACAATCACAGTAGCACTTCCCTGTACCAATCGATTGAGTGGAGTCGCTGGATGTTGTCATCACTTGATGTACATCACTTTTCCCTATTTATGTGTCATAGTCTCTTTGTTTTTCTATTTTCTCGTACATGTATATTGTATGTATATAACTATATATACATGTTATGATAAATCGAGGGAAACTTAAAAGACTCACATGTTTTGGCACCAAACTGAGCTTTTCCATCCTTTTTCCTGGCGGTGTTACATGTTGTCCTTAATTGAAACAATACTGAAATTATAGGACCCATAGTGTTGCAATTGAAAGTAGAGGGCCCAAAGTAAAATTTGGGTATAAGTACAGGGTACTATAGTGTTTTTAAGCCTGTCCTATAATTATTGACATAAATAGATCATATGATGCACACATAAGGTATCATTAAGGCATAATGGTAAATTTACTTAGAAAAATTGCACATTATACACTTATATTGAACCTAAATCCGTCAAAACTTGTAAGAAAAATTGATGAATGAACTACATTGAACCAAAAATGAAATTGTAAGGACTAAGGTGACAAAATTGAAACTACAGGGACCAAAGTGAAATCGCACCCAAACTATACGAGTGTAAAATGTAATTTTACCTATCTTTTATTTATGATCATTGATCGGGTGAGAACTAATCCTTATTATACGCCTTAATTCACATTTGTTAGTACTTTTTATCCTGTTTTTGTATATTTTTACTTCGTTTTCTATTTTCTGTCAGGTTTTGGAAGAAATCACCTAAACCAGGCTAAACAGGGTGAAAAATCATAAAGAAAGAAGCTGAAAAAGCCAAGCCGCGCGCTCGACCCGCGGGCGCGAAAACCATAAAATCGCTCGCGCGAGAATCCTGAAATCGCTCGCGCGATCCGCGCGCGCAAAGTCCAAAAGTCGCGCTCGCGCGACCCGCTCGCGCGATATGTGTAAAAACCAAAGTTGCGTATTTCAGTGTACTGAAGACTCCTGTGCAAACGAAACTGCTAAACGACGTCTAGACTGTAAATTACATCAGTTTCAGTTCGTTTCGGGTTGGGAAGGCTTCCAAAACTTGTTGTAAATCTATATATACCCTATTTTAGTAGAATTAAGAGGTTAGACATTGTTAGACATTATTAGCAACTATTATACACACATACTTCCAGCCATTGAAGGGAGGGAAGCAAGGAGAAGAAGAAGAAGACCAAGGGTTTCCATGGCCTCCTCCATCAACTACTTGTCATCCATCACTTCCATGGACGGCTAGATCATAGATCTAGGGTTTCAATGAAGCCCTAGACGAGTAATAGGGTTTTATTTATGTTTTTATTTTAGTTTTATTATGTATGGATGACAGTCACATGTTTAGAGAATTTTTATAAATAAATCGTACTTCTATTGATTAAATCATTGCTTTCAAAATTTATTCTTGTCTTAGATCTATTTTGACTGTGATGTGCTCAACGATCTATTCTTGCTGTGCTTGTGTAGATTGTTTACATGTGATGGTGCTTTATTGATTTGTGCTATCAAGTATCCGAATAGTCCATGCCAAGGTTAGACGGATTAGATCACAACCCTAGTTTAGTGTGGGTTAATTCGTGCTAACCGAAGATGGATTATGTTGGTGCTTGAACCATGAATATCTTCTTGTCGGAGGAATTGGGCTTGTAGCTACAATTCCCCATAATCATCCAACTTAGTAAGCTAAAGTAATTCATAAATATTCCTATTATGAAGCTAGTGGTGGATTTGCAATCCTAGGTTCACTTTACATATTTACAAAAACACTTTTAATTGCTTTCATAGTTTAGATTTATTTTTATTGTTACTAGTTTAATTCAAACCAAATCAAAATCCGTTTTCATAATTAATTAGATTTATGTTCTAAGATTAAAACACGGTAGTTAATCAATCTCTGTGGGTTCGACCTTTACTTCCACACTGCAAATTTTTTGAAAAGTAAAGAACACTTTTTATATCTTGATTCTGACAAGATCAATTTTTGGCGCCGTTGCCGGGGATTGCATTACTACCTTTAGTTTTATAATCTTAGTTTAGTTAATTCGTAAATATTAGGTTAGTTTTTATTATTTTTCTTCTTTTCTGTTTTGTTTTTAGTTACTAACTTGTTCTTTTATTTTGTAGTCAACGTTTCCGAGTGGAGCAGCTAATTACATCAAAGGAGCTTACGCAAATAAAATAAATAAAAATAAAATAAATTGCTTCTTGTGAAACTCGCTTTGAACCACTGTAAGTCAGGGCGCTGTGACACACTATTTGCATTAGTTTAGGGTTAATTGCACTGCATTAGCTAGGAAACCCGGGGCGCTGGGCTTGACGCGGTCATTGCATTACAGGATAATATTCATGCATCACAATAGTTGAGTGCTTGTTATCTTAGTTGCGTGATTGCTATTTGTTTTTTTAGTTGAGTCAGTTTTTGTTTTTAGTTTACTTTCTTTTAGTTTATGTTAGGTACACGTTCAAATAAACCGGAATTAAAACCTTTTGACTCTGAACTTGAACGTACATTAAGACTTAACAAGTCTTCAAACTTAACTTCTAGAACAAGGTTTTTAATAGACGACGATTTGACACTGAAACCAACGTCTTTATTTGAGTCCAAAATATGTAGTACTCTTACAAGACTAAAGAAACCACGCTTTAATAACATAGAACCAATTAAAATGGCAGACATTGGAAATAACAATAACAACCAAAATAACAACGAAAATAATTTGAATAATCCTAATATACCGCCACCTCCTCCACTTAAAGATTATTTTATTCCGACGACTTACACGCCACAAACATGTATTGATTTACCGGAGGTGACGATATCTCACTTTGAGATAAAGTCGTCTACCATCTCGTTACTTCCATCTTTCCATGGCCGTTTAAATGAAGATCCATATAAACACTTAGGAGATTTTCAAGATATATGTTCTACTTTGAAAATCCAAAACTTAACTGATGATGAATTAAAATTGCGGCTCTTTCCATTCTCTTTAAAAGATAAAGCTAAGTATTGGCTTCAATCTTTGGAGCCAAACACAATTAGAACATGGGAAGACTTACACACCGCATTTTTACAAAAGTTTTTCCCGATTATGCGTACGAATCAGATAAGAAAATCTATAACAAACTTTGTGATGCAAGATGGGGAATCACTCTACGACACGTGGGAAAAATTTAAAGAATTATTACGTTCGTGTCCACATCATCAGGTTCCTAAGTGGCAGTTGGTCCAGGTCTTTTACGAGGGACTTATTCCTTCGGTCCGTAACACCGTCGATGCTGTTTGTGCTGGTACCTTCCTACACAAAAGCGCCGACGAGGCCTGGAAAATTTTTGAAACGTTAAGCGAGAACTCGATGCATCAGACTGTGTCAGTACGTTCTGAGGGATATCTTAATCAACCTAAGAGAGAGGTAAAGTTCGAGTCAAGTCATTCAATTGAAATAAAAGAACTATCTAAAAAACTTGACCGACTTTTAACAATGAACCAAACGACAGCCCCACCCGCTCATGAAATTTGTGCATTATGTTCTGATCCTTCACATTCGATACTTGCATGTCCATCGGCGAGTCAATTTCCGGAATTCGTGGAGCAACACATTAATTCTATTCAACAATACCCACGAAATAATTATAATTCGACTACTAATAATCTGGATGCGCCATGGAGAAATCATCCTAACTTCTCGTGGAAAAATAATAATAATAATCCTAATGAGGCGACTAATTTTCCTAATGCATATCGACCTCAATTTCAACCTAATCAATACCAACAACCGCATCCTAATCCGAACCCTCCAAGGGGTAAGATTTTTGAGGAAAAGGTGTTGGCATCCCTTAATAAAATTGAAACGCAAGTACAGGCACAAGCACAAATAGTGCACTCTCACACACAATCCATTGCGAAGCTTGAATCCCAAATGGGACAACTAGCTACTATAGTGAGTCGTAGAAATGAGGGGACGTTGCCTAGTCAAACAATTCAAAACCCTAAGGGACAATATGAGGTCAAGGGGTCGAATGAACAAGTAAACGCTGTCTCAACTAGGATGACTACACGAGAGGAGGTGATAGAAACCCCTAATAAGAATGGGAATGTGATAGATGTGAACATCAACTCTAATAAAGAGAGGGGTGAGGACGTGAGCCAAAATAAGAAAGAAAATGAACCGGTCTCAACAAACTATATTCCGAGAATACCTTTTCCACCTAACATTGAGGGACCGTCACATTTACCCAAGAAAGGGTCAAAAATGGAAGATATACTCGAGGTGTTTAAACAAGTAAAAATTAATATTCCTTTCCTCGATGCGATAAAACAAATTCTTGCTTACGCTAAATGTTTAAAAGACCTTTGTACTCAAAAGCGCAAAATACGTAGTCATACTCCGAAAAAGGTCTTCCTCACGGAAAAAGTAAGCTCAATCTTTCAACACTCACCTCCAAAATATAAGGATCCCTGTACGCCTACGATATCATGTGTCATAGGTGACACTGTCATTCATAGGGCTCTCCTTGACTTAGGTGCGAGTGTTAATCTCATACCTTATCATGTCTACAAACAACTAGGATTAGGTGAACTTAAACCTACGGCCGCTACCATACAGTTAGCGGATCGTTCTGTGAAAGTACCTAGAGGAATCGTCGAGGATGTCTTGGTTAAGGTTGATAAATGCTATTATCCTGTCGACTTCATGGTCCTTGACACTGAACCCGTACTAGATGCTAGGAAACACACCCCTGTCATTCTAGGCCTCCCATTCTTAGCAACCGCTAACGCACGTGTTAACTGCCGGACGGGGGTAATGAAAGTGTCATTTGGGAATATGAACTTAAAATTAAACGTTTTTAATGCTATGGATCAACCACCTAAAGACGACGATTACCTATGTGAGGCGGAAGGTGAGGTAAGACGGAATATTGAGCCTACCAAAGAAATAAATGTGAGTAACGACAAAGATATAGCGGATGATGAGTGGATGAACCCTAATATCCCGGACCCTAATGTTGAATCTACTCGGAAGGTGAGAAATCGATTTGAACATACTGACAAACCGTCGATTGAATTAATTCAAAGCGACGTGATTTCTGCTTACCATCGAGCTCTACCTGACATCCTTAGGGGTACACAGTCTGATTTTCAACCTCCATAAAATCTTGCGCTAGAACGGTCTAGCTGAAGACGTAAAAGATAGCGCTTCTTGGGAGGCAACCCAAGCTTGAGTTCGTCTGTTTCTTTAATTTTTGGATGTTTTTGAGTCATTTTGGTCAGTCTTAGAGTTTTTCTGGACAGGTTTGGGGGTCGGAATTAACTTATTTTAATATTGTATACATAATTTTAGCTAAAAAATGGAAAACACCCAAATCGCGCGCGCGGCCCGCTCGCGAGAGACATCGCTCGCGCGGCCCGCTAGCGCGAGTTTGCCCCTTAGACATTTTTCTTTGCTTTTCTTTACATAAGCTCTCAGGTTCTCCTCGCGCCTGATCTCGCGGGCGCGAGGTACCTCGCTGGCGCGATATTAAAAAAAAAAAAAAAAAAAAAATTGGGAATTCGCGCGCGCGACGGCCGCTTGCGCGGACCGCTCGCGCGATACCCCATTTTTCTGATATTTTCTTTGGTTTTCTCTATCAGTCTCCCATACCTGCTCAGGTAGTTTTACGTGTCTGTTTTTTAGGTCATTTTAGATCGAGTTCGTTGTTGTTTTCCTTGTTACATTTATACTTTTTCGTTTTATTTCTTTTCTATTGGCTAGTTTAGTTTAGTTTAGCTTAGTTTATCGATTTATATATTATATTTCGGTTTCATTTACTTTTAATATTTTCTTTGTTTAGTTTCTTTTATCCAGTATTAACAGGTAACATTGAAATTTATTGCCATATTCCTTTGTGTTCACCTGTTCTATGCTTGTCGAAATCGAGGTATTATCGTTTTTTTACGTACTCTCCTGTCTTTCATTTTATTGTTTCATTGCGCACAATGAAAGGTTTAGGTTTGGGGGTATGCACACACATGCACATTAGTTTATGCAAAAGTTTAAAATTTTTCAATAAGTGTGTTTAAATAAACGATGTTACCGACGTTTTTGGAATTTTAAGTCGATACTTCTTGTTAAATAATTTTGGATTGTTATAGAATGGTAAACAAGGGAAGATGTGATTAAGCATTTGCTGAAGTTATGATGTAACGTTTTAAGTTATGTATTGTTTGAATCGTAGTTTTATATCATAGTTTTGCACACATAAACCTATGCACTGCATGTAGTCATTGGAATACATGTTGGTTGTGAACTATAATATGATTCGGATTTCTAGATAACACATGGTGGAGACTAAGCCCGGTGAGCTTTTGAGCCTATCTTTTCTTTTTAGAGGGTTATAAATACATTTTGTGTTTGTCGAATTTCATTGAAATAGCGCATTTACTTGTTGTTTAGTCTCATTATTCTTGTTTTGGTTGATAGTCAAGTTAAAATATTTGTTACCATGCTAAATAATTTTCCGTTGTAAACATTGAAGAACCGTATTACCCTAGGAAATGATTTTAGGCCCTCTTTGTTTATTGCCGGTCGATAAAAGATAAAATTTCCTTAGTTCGCCCCTTTGAGCCGTTACAATGCCTCTTTTTCTTTGTTCACCATTATCCTCTATAAAGCTCCAACTTGATCAACTTGGAGTATACCACTGGAAGAGTGATCAACTTTTAGTAGTATTAAGGCGATGTGTTGATTGAGAAGAAGAAAATAAGATGCTATTGGGGTAGTTGCTTGGTATTCAATGCATAGTCATTTGAGAAGCGAGACAAGAAAAAGGAAAAGAAACAAAATAAAGAAGAGGAAGGTTGAAAAAATGAAAGAAAAGAAGAAAAATGAATGAAAAGGAATGAAGAGAAAGAAAAGATGAAAGTGTGTAGAAGAGATGAATGAAAGAAATCGTACATGCCTTACAATGCCATTCTAAACCTACCAAATTAATTCGTTCTATCATTTTTCATTGCCTGAGCCACATTACAACCTTTGAAAAGTCCTATCTGATCCTAGGAAACATGGTTCGGATATGAAAACGATGGGAGGGGGATTAAAACATGGTAATGATTAATTTCTCTTGATTATTGGCATCCTATCCATGAGACTACTGTTCTTTCGTGTCATGCGTCCTTTTCGAGTCATATGTGAGTATTCTCGTTTTGAAAATATATTTCCTTTACTCCCATATACTAGATAAATTACACCTGTTTCTGAGTGTTTCATTTGAGAGTGTAATTCATTGTGAGATTCGTAGTCGAGATATAGTTAAATGGTTATCCGAGTTACATTCCATGTTCATGACATACGCGTGTTCATTTGACTACCACATCACACACGTGTAATCTTATGAGGAACTCTATTGATTCGTACATTGCATGCACTTGATTGTTTCTCATGATGTAGGTGAATGTCTCATTACGTTTCTTCTTGTTCGTTATTCTATTTCAAATCATTGTGTTATAATAAAGGAGTGTTGAATATTATGTTTTTCGTTTGAATAAAACTTTTTAAATTTACAAGTTAATAAATATGGTTGTGGGTAACTTGTTGATGAGAACTCTCACGAGACTTCACTCGTTTGACTAGGGACACCTAGAGGTTTAAAAGGCTTGTTGCATAAGCTAAATGCAATCGTGATCCAGGCGAAAATGGAGTAGTACGTTATTAGTAGTTAGTTTTTATTTTAGTTTTGCTCGAGGACTAGCAAAATGTAGGTTTGGGGGTGTGATCGGGAGAGAACTAATCCTAATTATACGCCTTAATTCACATTTGTTAGTACTTTTTATCCTGTTTTTGTATATTTTTACTTCGTTTTCTATTTTCTGACAGGTTTTGGAAGAAATCACCTAAACCAGGCTAAACAGGGTGAAAAATCATAAAGAAAGAAGCTGAAAAAGCCAAGCCGCGCGCGCGACCCGCGGGAGCGAAAACCATAAAATCGCTCGCGCGAGAATCCCGAAATCGCTCGCGCGATCTGCGCGCGCGAAGTCCAAAAGTCGCGCTAGTGCGACCCGCTCGCGCGATATGTGTAAAAACTAAAGTTGCGTATTTCAGTGTACTGAAGACTCCTGTGCAAACGAAACTGCTAAACGACGTCTAGACTGTAAATTACATCAGTTTCAGTTCGTTTCGGGTTGGGAAGGCTTCCAAAACTTGTTGTAAATCTATATATATATCCTATTTTAGTAGAATTAAGGGGTTAGACATTGTTAGACATTATTAGCAACTATTATACACACATACTTCCAGCCATTGAAGGGAGGGAAGCAAGGAGAAGAAGAAGAAGACCAAGGGTTTCCATGGCCTCCTCCATCAACTACTTGCCATCCATCACTTCCATGGACGGCTAGATCATAGATCTAGGGTTTCAATGAAGCCCTAGACGAGTAATAGGGTTTTATTTATGTTTTTATTTTAGTTTTATTATGTATGGATGACAGTCACATGTTTAGAGGATTTTTATAAATAAATCGTACTTCTATTGATTAAATCATTGCTTTCAGAATTTATTCTTGTCTTAGATCTATTTTGACTGTGATGTGCTCAACGATCTATTCTTGCTGTGCTTGTGTAGATTGTTTACATGTGATGGTGCTTTATTGATTTGTACTATCAAGTATCCGAATAGTTCATGCCAAGGTTAGACGGATTAGATCACAACCCTAGTTTAGTGTGGGATAATTCGTGCTAACCGAAGATGGATTATGTTGGTGCTTGAACCATGAATATCTTCTTGTCGGAGGAATTGGGCTTGTAGCTACAATTCCCCATAATCATCCAACTTAGTAAGCTAAAGTAATTCATAAATATTCCTATTATGAAGCTAGTGGTGGATTTGCAATCCTAGGTTCACTTTACATATTTACAAAAACACTTTTAATTGCTTTCATAGTTTAGATTTATTTTTATTGTTACTAGTTTACTTCAAACCAAATCAAAATCCGTTTGCATAATTAATTAGATTTAGGTTTTAAGATTAAAACACGGTAGTTAATCAATCTCTGTGGGTTCGACCTTTACTTCCACACTGCAAATCTTTTGAAAAGTAAAGAACACTTTTTATATCTTGATTCTGACAAGATCAATTTTTGGCGCCGTTGCCGGGGATTGCATTACTACCTTTAGTTTTATAATCTTAGTTTAGTTAATTCGTAAATATTAGGTTGTTTTTATTTATGATCATCATCACTCTCCCCAAATAAAACGAAAATATTAGCACTATACTTTCTTTTAATTGCGACATTATATATAACAAATAAGTGAAAAAAAACTTAAATATATATATACACACACATTTATACAATAGTCGTAGAATATATTGTCATATATTTATAAATGTATGCTATTAAACACAAATATATACTCTCATTATCCTTTAATTGAATACCTCTTTTGTGGAGTAGTTTAAATTTTATTAGCATTCTTTTTAAAGATTTTGTAAACTCTATGATATATATATATTGATGATGTCAAATATTGGGTAAGAGATAAGAAGAGTTAGACAAAACAATTGTATGTTGTTTGGCCCTATTAATGAAGAGACCTATGTCCACGTGTGTGTCAGAGCACGTACACTATCAAATCACCGGCGGTCTTTGGTGAACCAACAAGGGAGACGGAGCTACCAGAGACTGGCTGAGTATATGCGTATGTGTAAAAATAAGAATGCGATCCCCTTCTATGAGGGTGAGGGGTCTCTTTTATAGCATAAGAAACCTCCTGGTACAAGGTAATACAATCTTATTTGGATTGATTAGCACAAATCGTGTGAGTTTCCTAATTGTATTAGGAAACAATCTATTCTTTCCATTAAACTTCTAGCTCGTGTAGGAAACTATCTGGAATATTCTGGATCACGTCATGGCACGTGGCCGGGCTATGCCCATGATGAACCGAGCCCGTACAATGCTCCCAACCAGTTTGTCGGGACCTGATAATACTGGGCATACCGCTCGGGCTAGGCAGAACCAGAGCTTTTACTTTCACTGGATATTTTTGTACATATCAGCTGCCCGCCATTTCCAAGGCTAATATGATGCTTCATCAGATAAGGGTTAGAAATTTGTATAGCTCGGCAAACCATCTGGGATGCAGCTCGGGAAATTACTCGAGACTGGACTGGTCGTCTTCGTCAATCAGGGATTGAACTGATCAGTTACCTCAGGAGCTTGGGATCAGTACCTGCCACGTGTCAAGGAGTGGTTGGTCTATTCAGGATCCAACGAGACCGATATAAGTGCAACTAAAAAGTCACAATCTAACTGAACCGTCACGTCGTATATTTATTAATGAGCACGCCTTTTGAGGCACCGCTTGAGCTACCTGAGGTGCCAGCAATCGGGTGTTTAGGTTGGATGAGGGCTACATCATTGGATCTGAGATCATCTGGACCGTCCGTGCAATCTATAAAAGGAGCACTTGAGCATTTTCGTTACTCATGTTGCCCATAGGAAGAAATTACCGAGTAAAAACAAAGAAAAAGCATCTGGTCAAGGTTCCTGAGCTCTCTCCTGTACTTCGTTCTTGTAAGTCTTCGCCCCT
The DNA here is from genome assembly GCA_033977485.1 of Hydrangea macrophylla. NCBI lineage: Eukaryota > Viridiplantae > Streptophyta > Magnoliopsida > Cornales > Hydrangeaceae > Hydrangea > Hydrangea macrophylla. Next base: position 105,079,281 of record CM066994.1, read on the forward strand.
CTAGCCTTGCAATTCATTGTGCTTTTCTCTCTTCATTTGTTATTATTCCCGAATGAGGCTATAGAATAGGAACCCATTAGGACTCGTAAGGGAATAGGATTTCCTTTTCCTTAAGTTCAGCTTCGTCCTTAGGACAGGTGGTCCCCTTTCCTTAGTAGAGCAATCGGCCCAATCTGGGTGTCCTAGAATCGTTCTTCTAAGTGTTACTTGTTCATGAATACCTTGTACGCCTTATCGTATAGGCTCTTGGTCCTTTTACCCCGGTACCTTAGATTTGGGGTTCCCGACCCCTACCTAAGCCACCAGCTGCTTCCCCATCCGGTCGTAGGAACCTTAGAATTGTGTCATTCTAATTTTAACTCATCTTCCCAATCGAAAGACGAGCAATCCAGTTCGGGTACCCCAGATACAAGCTTGGACCCTCCTTCACTGACCCCATTTGACTACCACAATGAAGGTAGGATTCCCGTTCAGGTGTCTAACGATGAGATGAGCCCAGGGCTCCAAGTGGCCTCTCTGTCGCAGGGGTCGGGTGATGAGGCATCAATTTTTGGTAGTCCTAACGTAGCATTTTCTTGCGAGTGGACTGCCAACAGTTTGCTTGTCTCTGACCTAGTATAGATTAGGGATATATATGACATTCCCGATCACTGTTCCTTGGCCATACCCACTGGTGGGGATCATTTTCACCAGTCGGGTTTTGTTACCCTCTATGAGGTCACCTTTATGGTAGGCCTTCGTCTTCCTCTCCATCCACTTGCTCGAGACGTGCTGATCTACCTCGGGATTGCTCGTGGGCAACTTGACCCAAACGGGTAGAGATTTTTTATGGGTGCCATACAGCTCTGGCCCCAAGTCCTCGGGTATGAGCTCACCCTTCAGGAGTTCTTGTGGACCCACTGACCATTTCTGTTGCATGTGAAGGTTAGCTTCTTCTCTTTTGGAGACCGGCAGAGGAAGAAGATAATAGATAAATGCCCGAGCAATAAGGGGTGAAAGAAGAAGTTTTTTTATGTGTCCACCCTCGAGCTTTATGAGGACACCCTGAGAATTCAACTGAGGACCTCCTGGGCGGGGAAGTTGAGGAGTAAGCTCCAGTTTAAGTGTTTTCCTGCTAATTTTGTTATTGCTGAACTAACTGATCTGTATTTTTTTTTTTGTAGTAGGGTTGACTGATCCACCTAGCATTCCTGATGACTGCTAGGATAGGATATAAACGTTACTAACTTGTTAACCTAGATGGGAGCCCAAACGGTCAGCTACGAGGTGACTAATCCCTTTTAAGCACCCATCTTTCGTCCGATTATTCCTGGTAAGTTCTTACCTTTTATGTCCGTTTTACTGCTTCTTCAACCATTTTTCATTGCTTGTCCACTTACTTACTCGCCTTTTTTTCCTTTTCTATATCTATGGCCCTAAGGAGAGACCCCGAAGCATTGAGGGCAAATGAGGTGGTCACGGCCGCTCGGCCGGGCGAGAGGAGGAAAAGGCTAGCTGCTGAGTCTCCCACTGGCGATCAGCAGCTTAGGCAGATAAGATATGGGCTTCGCCTGGAATTGGTTGGGACATCAGCTACTAGAGTAGAGGTAGCGGATGACACTACCCTCGAGAGGGGCATACCATCCCAGATCCAGATGGCAGGGTCTTTAGAGATTCGGGAGAGAATTTGGCCGACTTTTCCCCCGAGTTAGGTCGAGATGTGTGCGGGGATGTCCCCACAGTCATTCCACGGATGGCTCTACAGCCTCTCTCACTTTGTATGTAACTTGTCCCATCTCCTTCCATTTCTTTTTAATTTATTGATTTGCTTTATATGACCAACTGATTTTCTGCCTTTCCTTTTATTGGTCGGCTGCTGTGGACACGCAGAATTCCACCACTTGTTTGTTTTGAAATTGATTTGGAAAAGAGAGAGAAAAGGTCTGTTGAAAAAAGATACAGAGTCGCCACTTAGTCTTTAAGGAACCAAGAAACCTAATTTTAACTCACCTAAATGGATAAAGGGCACCGGCCCTTCATAACCAAAGAACTTGGCTCGGGGTTTTGGTACGAGAGAGGAAGGAGCCTTTGTCGCGACTAAAACACCCTCAACTCGCTCCGTCTTTTGACGGGCCTCAATTAGCATCCAAATAATCATCTTATACTATGTATGGTTCAACAATTAATACTATGATAGCATATTACATGACATAAGAAAATTTGAAATGGAAGATCAAAAGATAAGGTATCATTCATAAGATCTAAGCCAAATATCACACAATTTAAAGTAAAAGATCACACAAACAAACCTACGAAAAGTCTTCTAATCACGTATCGAGTAATAAAGTTTTCCTAATCTAACATGACATGAATTGTTCTTGAAACAAGTAATCAAATAAATCACAATATGCCTAGGAAACTAGAAAGATGCATGTTAGTCTTTGAGAAAAGAAGAATTCTCAATCCCCGGGATGGATGAGAAAGGATGATTAGATCGAGGGGAAGCATGGACGTGTGATCAAGTTCATTCCTTATAATCTTCTTAGATTAGGAGCCACAAAAGCCCCAAATCTTGAATGGATGCAATGTATGATCCTAGAATGTGTAAGGTTGTAGTGTGCTTTGTGTTTATGGATTTCTAGAATGACTTAGAAGTCTAGAATGTGTATGAATAAATGAAGGAAAACATCATGGGATATCTACAAATTTAGTATGAACTACTTCCTAAGACATGAGCTAATTTGAAGTGCATGTAAGCATCAAATCAAAGGGGGGAAGTAAAAGTGTGCTCGCTGTGAATAGTGGACAGAACAGTAACATAATCTTGTGAAAATGGAAACGAGGGTTAGGAGTGTTTTCAATTCATGATTTTTTTATGAAGATCTTCCTTATTGTGTCTAGAACACAACCCAAAAATCCAATCTTTAATAACTATTACAGATTGAGAGAAATCATATGAACAATAGAGGTTACTTAGAAACAGGATTCGTACTGTCGACTGAAATGTTAGAAAATCTTAGAAAATGAACACAAATGATCTAGAGGCCCATTTTATACATAAGGTTCCCTAAGACATTGAAGGTCAAGGGAAAAATAAGTTAGGACAACTCGCTTTGGAAAAGTTTTCTGTAAAACAAGTTAAAATTAGGCCAAGCTGCTATGACAGCAAAAACAGAATATCTGGAGAGAATGTTTGGGCAAGAATGGACCCTTTTCAAGCACTTCCAAGTCAAGCCAAAAATCATGGATGTTCTATAATGAGTTAGAAAGACTTTCCAAGTGGTCTTGCATTCATACATTGAGTATTGAACTCAAAATAATTCCTTGAAGTTAAATGACTCACTGTTTTGAGGGTTTATTTCTTAAAATCAAAATGAGGGGTTTAAAAAGGGGAGGGGGGTTGAAATGGGGGGTTTTGAAAGTATACTTCCAAAACTTGGATGAATATTCTAACCACTTAGAATATCAATTCCTAATTCATTTCAAGAACTTCCCAAGTATTTGCAAAACATGGTTTTATTTGGAAACCAAACTCAAGAATCTATGGGAGTATGATACATGAGAGGATAGATGATACATGATATGATATAGCATGCTAAAAGTGGTAAAGAACATGTTCATGGGATATGGGTTCATCTAGATACAAGAGAGTGTTGCATTAAAGTGTGAAAGTCAAAAAGTGACATGCTGTGAATAGTGGACAGACTGTATGCATTATTTTATAACATCATAATGGGAGGCCAAACATGCCTAGGAAAATGTGGGAAAAATCAGAGATCATCCTTATTGTGTCTAGAAAATAACCCAAAAAGCCAAACCTCAATAACTATCACAGATTAAAAGAAATAAATTAGAATGTACACATGACTCAGAAACAAAAGCTGCACTATTGACTGATTTTGTATGATTTTTCATAAATCAAAGAAAGGGTTTATGATGACCCATTATATACCAAACGTTTCCTAAGACACCCAATTTGCATAAAACAAATAGAAAAGATATATGTACAGTGACGAAAACATCCAGAATAAGTGCAAGAAGTCGGGTGAACATTCTGTGAGAACAGAGGCATATTATGAATATGAACTTCTCACATCCAAAAATAATACTTTCACATCTCTATAATTGATGGAAAAAATTGGAGACAAACTATGATGTCTTAGGAAGATTTTCCAAGTGGTTTCATCATCATAACTCAAGTGTTTAATTCAAAACAAATCTTTGAATCTGAACAGCTCACTGTTTTGGATCATTCTTGAAGAAAATGGATTTGGGTTTTGAAATAGAGTTTGAGTTCTTGATTGGGGGTTTTGAAATAGATGTTCAAAGCATGGACTTAAACTCTTGAGATGACCATGTGACCACTTAGAACCTCATCCAACCTTGAATCATCAAATAACTCCCAATTTTATTTGCACAAACATAGTTTTGTTTGAGAATATTCCTTCAAGAATACATATGAATGTATTGAAGGTAGAATCATCATCCATCAAACATGTCTTTGAGGTCAAGAGCTACTATCTATAAGGATTCACTCTTCTCAAACAACATGTCATCTAGATGATGATGAGCAACTAAATAATCAAAGAAAAGTAAAAAGAAATGAGGTTAAGAGAGAGATGAACATCAAAGTAAACAAACATTCAAATAGCAATCAATAGTTGATATTCATTGAGATATTGGACTTGTAGCTTGGTGTTTCACTCATATGTGGTGACATTTGGACATGGAAGTAGCTTCCTATCTCATAGATACTCAAGAATGGTGGTTGGAGATGATTTGAATGTGGAGTATATGAGAGGTAATGGAAGAAAATAAGATTAAAACTCACTTTGATTGGAAAAAATGGAAGAAGAAGACTACTTCTTCTCTTTCTCTCTCTATATTTTTCTAGAGTTTCTTCCCAAGCTCTCTCTAAGCTTCCATGTCTCTCCTCTAAATAGAAGTAATTGGTTTTCTTTTATAGGCAAATGAGGGGTGGTAAATAGGGTTTTAAAAAGTATAAAAAGGTCTCCCATTGGTCCAAAATAAGCTGGGAACCAAAATTACGTCGTTTTGATTTCTAATTAATTAAATTGAACCCTCAATAAAAATTACAAAAATGGACTGTTCTGGGGGATAGTGCTGTGGTGGCATTGGGGCAGTGTCGCGGCGGCACTGCTCCTCCTTCATCCAGATAATGCTGTTTAGGCCCCCAGATGTTCCGGTATTCGAGAAAAGGCCCTATTTTGTCCAAAATTCACAGAAAATGTATACGAACTCCATATTGAGATTGTGATTTACCGTTGCAAAGGTAATGGAGTCTATTTTACATCAAAAATAGTTTGGAGATAGGTCACTTTGAAAAGTTTTGCGGTATTTGCGATAAAAGCCGATTTGATCGCCTTTTTCGCCTTCGAAAATTCATAATCAACTCGTTTTAAATCCGAAAATTGTGTGTGATATACCGTTGAAAAGCTATTGACCTCTAGTATCCATGAAAAATGTTTGAAAATTATTACGGTGCTCCAGTTTCAAAGTCAAATTTTGGTCAAACTGGTCAAACCTGAGATTCCCGGGAAGTTGTGGAAACCTCTTGGAGCTCCCAGGAGCTGACGTTTTCGCTCGATTTTCTTTCAAAACTCATTTTAATACTTTCTACATGATCTAGAATGATCCCAGAGAATTTGGACGATTTTGGTCAAACTTGGTCAAACCTTAGTCAAACCTAGTCAAACCTTGGTCAAACTGGTCAACGGGGTCTTTTTGGGAACTTCCGGGTCTTCTGGGGGTCTCTGGGAGCTGACGATTTCATCCGGTTTTTCTTAAAAACTCATTTTATCATTTTTCTTGCGACGTAGCATGTTTCCAGAACTTTTGGTCCAAATCTGGGAGCTTTTGGGCTTTCAGGGGCATTTTGGTCATTCTGAGCATTTTGAGAAATATAGCTAACTTCCAGGAGTCTTTTTGAGTCTTTTTCGGTTATTGTAAACCACCAAGCTATGGGTCTCCTAAATCTGATAGCCAACAAAATGGTGAGTCTACAGTTTGCCCCGCTTTGGCATGAACTTGCGAGGCAACGCATGTCGCAAGCGTGTGCCAAAGCTTTGAAGAGACAGGTCTTTTGGAGGCTATAGATTTAGAATAAAAAAAGCATTACAAAAGATGCAATGATGCTGAGGCTAGTGCTGGTCGTGCTCTGCGTGAGCTGCCTACGTATCCCAAGGGGAATCAGACCAGGACGTAGTTCGTGTCACGCCCCGACGTAGCATAAATATGGAAAGCGTTTAATTTCCTTTATGGACCCGTAGGTCGCGACAGTTTGAAGGATCGATTCCATCCCAAACGTCGAACAACAAACATAATAATCAGAGCAGAGCAATCAAGGCTTATAAAATTTTTCTAACTTATTACATATTACAGCACAGGTCATCTAAAGGCACAGACCGCCTGGAGACAAAACAATAACTTAATGTCTATTACAGTCATCCTTATCGCAAAACAGTTTAAAACTTAAACATAAAACTTAAAATGTGCAATGAAAATAACAGATTCTCTTCCAGAAGCAGCCGTTCTCAATTAGCATAGTCATAAGGCTCAGCATAGTTGTAACCTGAAAAGCCTGAACACGAATGTCCAGGACGCATCAACGTCGTCAGCTTCAAGAAGCTGGTGAGTATTAAAAACATGAATTTGAATGTAAAACATACTCATTTACCTTTTTCCATTTTCAATTTTGTAAAATCAATCGTTTGACCACAGAAAGAATTCATTTTATAAAACAACGAGGGATATCTTAAAAGTCGTTCATTCATAAAAGCATGTGTTTGTGTATGAGACAATGCACCACACTCATCTTGCCGACTCTTTTCTCTCGACAGACACAACAACCCACTATCTCACTCCAGTATCTTTGAAACACTAAGATAGCCACACTTTAGCAACGGGGCGCCAGGGAGTGTCCAGTTTGCCTCACACTTTGGTCCGGGGTACCAGGGAAATTGGAGTTTCTAGGAGAAATTGGTATTTTGGGTATTTCTAGGAAATTTGGATAGAGTTTCTGGGAGAAACTAGTATATCTAGGAAGATAGGACAGAGTTTCTAGGAGAAACTGGTATATCTGGGATATCTGGGAAATCTGGACAAAGTTTCTGGAAGAAACTGGTTAATATGGTGACAGTGATCATACTCTCTAGCAGGTTTTCACACTCCTATGTCTTAGGACCGACAAACAAGGTTTGCGATGTATATCTTTGTGAGCATGGAGCAAACATCTTTGTCATGGTGCCTAGGCAGGTCAACTCAATGTGATCACATGTGAGCGATTGCCTTAGGGATTATAAGAAAGAGGTTCTGCCTCATATCACATAAGCGTCTACACCGCGCAGGTAATCCCGTCAGGTCATGCAACAGTTATATCATATTGTCCTATCTGAAAAGACAAATCAACAGTCCTATGAAAGGTTCTACAGGAATCTATATGCAAAGACTGGGTTTAGTCAAAGAGGGTCCGTTGAAGAGAGTTCCAATATACCGTCAGAGAGATAGTACGGAAGTGTTTACTCTTTTTGATATACCTTGGAAGGTACAATATCAACGGTGACTTGTGCCCTGGCACAGCAAGACATGAACAATTTCAGCGCCGCGTTTCAGACACAGTCGGAGGGGGGGAAATGCAAGAGTGCAATGCGGTGTACCAGACGCAGTAAAAAGATGATTTTAAGGATGCTTCTTATGAGTGAAACCTCTGTATTATTTTATTTTGAAAATAAATATCCCTAGCAGAGTCGCCAGATTGTGGACAATCGGGATTCCACCACTTGCTTGTTTTGAAATTGATTTGGAAAAGAGAGAGAAAAGGTCTGTTGAAAACAGATACAGAGTCGCCACTTGGTCTTCAAGGAACCAAGAAACATAATTTTGACTCACCCAAATGGATAAAGGGCACCGGCCCTTCATAACCAAAGAACTTGGCTCGGGATTTTGGTACGAGAGAGGAAGGAGCCTTTGTCGCGACTAAAACACCCTCAACTAGCCCCGTCTTTCGACGGGCCTCAATTAGCATCCAAATAATTATCTTATACTATGTATGGTTCAACAATTAATACTATGATAGTATATTACGTCACATAAGAAAATTTGAAATGGAAGATCAAAAGATAAGATATCATTCATAAGCTCTAAGCCAAATATCACACAATGTAAAGTGAAAGATCACACAAACAAACATAGGAAAAATCGTCTAATCACGTATCGAGTAATAAATTTTTCCTAATCTAAGGGGACATGAATTGTTCTTGAAACAAGTAATCAAATAAATCAAAATATGCTTAGCAAACTAGAATGATGCATGTTAATCTTTGAGAAAAGAAGATTTCTCGATCCCCGGGACAGATGAGAAAGGATGATTAGATCGAGGGGTAGCATGGACGTGTGATCAAGTTCATTCCTTATAATCTTCTTAGATTAGGAGCCACAAAAGCCCCAAATCTTGCATGGATGCAATGTATGATCCTAGAATGTGTAAAGGTTGTAGTGTGCTTTGTGTTCATAGATTTCTAGAATGACTTAGAATTCTAGAATGTGTATGAATAAATGAAGGAAAACATCATGGGATATCTACAAATGTAGTATGAACTACTTCCTAAGACATGAGTTAAAATGCATGTAAGCATCAAATCAAATGGGGGAAGTAAAAGTGTGCTTGCTGTGAATAGTGGACAGAACAGTAACATAATCTTGTGAAAATGGAAACGAGGGGTTAGGAGTGTTTTCAATGCATGCTTTTTTATGAAGATCTTCCTTATTGTGTCTAGAACACAACCCAAAAAGTCAATCTTTAATAACTATTACAGATTGAGAGAAGTCATATGAACAATAGAGGTTACTTAGAAACTGGATTCGTACTGTCGACTGAAATGTTAGAAAATCTTAGAAATGAACACAAATGATCTAGAGGCCCATTTTATACATAAGGTTCCCTAAGACATTGAAGGTCAAGGGAAAAATAAGTTAGGACAACTCGCTTTGGAAAAGTTTTCTGTAAAACAAGTTAAAATTAGGCCAAGCTGCTATGACAGCAAAAATAGAATATCTGGAGAGAATGTTTGGGTAAGAATGGACACTTTTCAAGCACTTCCAAGTCAAGCCAAAAATCATGGATGTTCTATAATGAGTTAGAAAGACTTTCCAAGTGGTCTTGCATTCATACATTGAGTATTGAACTCAAAATAATTCCTTGAAGTTAAATGACTCACTGTTTTGAGGGTTTATTTCTTGAAATCAAAATGAGGGGTTTAAAAAGGGGAGGGGGGTGGGGGGGTTGAAATGGGGGGTTTTGAAAGTATACTTCCAGAACTTGGATGAATATTCTAACCACTTGGAATATCAATTCCTAATTCATTTCAAGAACTTCCCAAGTAGTTGCATAACATGGTTTCATTTGGAAACCAAACTCAAGAATCTATGGGAGTATGATACATGAGAGGATAGATGATACATGATATGATATAGAATGCTAAAAGTGGTAAAGAACATGTTCATGGGATATGGGTTCATCTAGATACAAGAGAGTGTTGCATTAAAGTGTGAAAGTCAAAAAGTGACATGCTGTGAATAGTGGACAGACTGTATGCATTACTTTATAACTTCATAATGGGAGGCCAAACATGCCTAGGAAAATGTGCGAAAAATCAGAGATCATCCTTATTGTGTCTAGAAAATAACCCAAAAAGCCAAACCTCAATAACTATCACAGATTAAAAGAAATAAATCAGAATGTACACATGACTCAGAAACAAAAGCTGCACTATTGACTGATTTTGTATGATTTTTCATAAATCAAAGAAAGGGTTTATGATGACCCATTATATACTAAACGTTTCCTAAGACACCCAATTTGCATAAAACAAATAGAAAAGATATATGTACAGTGACGAAAACATCCAGAATAAGTGCAAGAAGTCGGGTGAACATTCTGTGAGAACAGAGGCAGATTATGAATATGAACTTCTCACATCCAAAAATAATACTTTTACATCTCTATAATTAATGGGAAAAATTGGAGACAAACTATGATGTCTTAGGAAGATTTTCCAAGTGGTTTCATCATCATAACGCAAGTGCTTAATTCAAAACAAATCTTTGAATCTGAACAGCTCACTGTTTTGGATCATTCTTGAAGAAAATGGATTTGGGTTTTGAAATAGAGTTTGAGTTCTTGATTGGGGGTTTTGAAATAGATGTTCAAAGCATGGACTTAAACTCTTGAGATGACCATGTGACCACTTAGAACCTCATCCAACCTTGAATCATCAAATAACTCCCAATTTTATTTGCACAAACATAGTTTTGTTTGAGAATATGACTTCAAGAATACATATGAATGTATTGAAGGTAGAGTCATCATCCATCAAACATGTCTTTGAGGTCAAGAGCTACTATCCATAAGGATTCACTCTTCTCAAATAACATGTCATCTAGATGATGATGAGCAACTAAATAATCAAAGAAAAGTTAAAAGAAATGATGTTAAGAGAGAGATGAACATCAAAGTAAACAAACATTCAAATAGCAATCAATAGTTGATATTCATTGAGATATTGGACTTGTAGCTTGGTGTTTCACTCATATGTGGTGACATTTGGACATGGAAGTAGCTTCCTATCTCATAGATACTCAAGAATGGTGGTTGGAGATGATTTGAATGTGGAGTATATGAGAGGTAATGGAAGAAAATAAGATTAAAACTCACTTTGATTGGAAAAAATGGAAGAAGAAGACTACTTCTTCTCTTTCTCTCTCTATATTTTTCTAGAGTTTCTTCCCAAGCTCTCTCTAAGCTTCCATGTCTCTCCTCTAAATAGAAGTAATTGGTTTTCTTTTATAGGCAAATGAGGGGTGGTAAATAGGGTTTTAAAAAGTAAAAAAAGGTCTCCCATTGGTCCAAAATAAGCTGGGAACCAAAACTACGTCGTTTTGATTTCTAATTAATTAAATTGGACCCTCAATAAAAATTACAAAAATGGACTGTTCTGGGGGATAGTGCTGTGGTGGCATTGGGGCAGTGTCGCGGCGGCACTGCTCCTCCTTCATCCAGATAATGCTGTTTAGGCCCCCAGATGTTCCGGTATTCGCGAAAAGGCCCTATTTTGTCCAAAATTCACAGAAAATGTATACAAACTCCATATTGAGATTGTGATTTACCGTTGCAAAGGTAATGGAGTCTATTTTACATCAAAAATAGTTTGGAGATAGGTCACTTTGAAAAGTTTTGCGGTATTTGCGATAAAAGCCGATTTGATCGCCTTTTTCGCCTTCGGAAATTCTTAATCAACTCGTTTTAAATCCGAAAATTGTGTGTGATATACCGTTGAAAAGCTATTGACCTCTAGTATCCATGAAAAATGTTTGAAAATTATTACGGTGCTCCAGTTTCAAAGTCAAATTTTGGTCAAACTGGTCAAACCTGAGATTCCCGGGAAGTTGTGGAAACCTCTTGGAGCTCCCAGGAGCTGACGTTTTCGCTCGATTTTCTTTCAAAACTCATTTTAATACTTTCTACATGATCTAGAATGATCCCAGAGAATTTGGACGATTTTGGTCAAACTTGGTCAAACCTTAGTCAAACCTAGTCAAACCTTGGTCAAACTGGTCAACGGGGTCTTTTTGGGAACTTCCGGGTCTTCCGGGGGTCTCTGGGAGCTGACGATTTCATCCGGTTTTTCTTAAAAACTCATTTTATCATTTTTCTTGCGACGTAGCATGTTTCCAGAACTTTTGGTCCAAATCTGGGAGCTTTTGGGCTTTCAGGGGCATTTTGGTCATTCTGAGCATTTTGAGAAATATAGCTAACTTCCAGGAGTCTTTTTGAGTCTTTTTCGGTTATTGTAAACCACCAAGCTATGGGTCTCCTAAATCTGATAGCCGACAAAATGGTGAGTCTACAGTTTGCCCCGCTTTGGCATGAACTTGCGAGGCAACGCATGTCGCAAGCGTGTGCCAAAGCTTTGAAGAGACAGGTCTTTTGGAGGCTATAGATTTAGAATAAAAAAAGCATTGCAAAAGATGCAATGATGCTGAGGCTAGTGCTGGTCGTGCTCTGCGTGAGCTGCCTACGTATCCGAAGGGGAATCAGACCAGGACGTAGTTCGTGTCACGCCCCGACGTAGCATAAATATGGAAAGCGTTTAATTTCCTTTGTGGACCCGTAGGTCGCGACAGTTTGAAGGATCAATTCCATCCCAAACGTCGAACAACAAACATAATAATCAGAGCAGAGCAATCAAGGCTAATAAAATTTTTCTAACTTATTACATATTACAGCACGGGTCATCTAAAGGCACAGACCGCCTGGAGACAAAACAATAACTTAATGTCTATTACAGTCATCCTTATCGCAAAACAGTTTAAAACTTAAACATATAACTTAAAATGTGCAATGAAAATAACAGATTCTCTTCCAGAAGCAGCCGTTCTCAATTAGCATAGTCATAAGGCTCAGCATAGTTGTAACCTGAAAAGCCTGAACACGAATGTCCAGGACGCATCAACGTCGTCAGCTTCAAGAAGCTGGTGAGTATTAAAAACATGAATTTGAATGTAAAACATACTCATTTACCTTTTTCCATTTTCAATTTTGTAAAATCAATCGTTTGACCACAGAAAGAATTCATTTTATAAAACAACGAGGGATATCTTAAAAGTCGTTCATTCATAAAAGCATATGTTTGTGTATGAGACAATGCACCACACTCATCTTGCCGACTCTTTTCTCTCGACAGACACAACAACCCACTATCTCACTCCAGTATCTTTGAAACACTAAGATAGCCACACTTTAGCAACGGGGCGCCAGGGAGTGTCCAGTTTGCCTCACACTTTGGTCCGGGGTACCAGGGAAATTGGAGTTTCTAGGAGAAATTGGTATTTTGGGTATTTCTAGGAAATTTGGATAGAGTTTCTAGGAGAAACTAGTATATCTAGGAAGATAGGACAGAGTTTCTAGGAGAAACTGGTATATCTGGGATATCTGGGAAATCTGGACAAAGTTTCTGGAAGAAACTGGTTAATATGGTGACAGTGATCATACTCTCTAGCAGGTTTTCACACTCCTATGTCTTAGGACCGACAAACAAGGTTTGCGATGTATATCTTTGTGAGCATGGAGCAGACATCTTTGTCATGGTGCCTAGGCAGGTCAACTCAATGTGATCACATGTGAGCGATTGCCTTGGGGATCATAAGAAAGAGGTTCTGCCTCATATCACATAAGCGTCTACACCGCGCAGGTAATCCCGTCAGGGCATGCAACAGTTATATCATATTGTCCTATCTGAAAAGACAAATCAACAGTCCTATGAAAGGTTCTACAGGAATCTATATGCAAAGACTGGGTTTAGTCAAAGAGGGTCCGTTGAAGAGAGTTCCAATATACCGTCAGAGAGATAGTACGGAAGTGTTTACTCTTTTTGATATACCTTGGAAGGTACAATATCAACGGTGACTTGTGCCCTGGCACAGCAAGACATGAACAATTTCAGCGCCGCGTTTCAGACACAGTCGGAGGGGGCGAAATGCAAGAGTGCATTGCGGTGTACCAGACGCAGTAAAAAGATGATTTTAAGGATGCTTCTTATGAGTGAAACCTCTGTATTATTTTATTTTGAAAATAAATATCCCTAGCAGAGTCGCCAGATTGTGGACACGCGGGATTCCACCACTTGCTTGTTTTGAAATTGATTTGGAAAAGAGAGAGAAAAGGTCTGTTGAAAACAGATACAGAGTCGCCACTTGGTCTTCAAGGAACCAAGAAACATAATTTTGACTCACCCAAATGGATAAAGGGCACCGGCCCTTCATAACCAAAGAACTTGGCTCGGGATTTTGGTACGAGAGAGGAAGGAGCCTTTGTCGCGACTAAAACACCCTCAACTAGCCCAGTCTTTCGACGGGCCTCAATTAGCATCCAAATAATTATCTTATACTATGTATTATTCAACAATTAATACTATGATAGTATATTACGTCACATAAGAAAATTTGAAATGGAAGATCAAAAGATAAGATATCATTCATAAGCTCTAAGCCAAATATCACACAATGTAAAGTGAAAGATCACACAAACAAACCTAGGAAAAATCGTCTAATCACGTATCGAGTAATAAATTTTTCCTAATCTAAGGGGACATGAATTGTTCTTGAAACAAGTAATCAAATAAATCAAAATATGCTTAGCAAACTAGAATGATGCATGTTAATCTTTGAGAAAAGAAGATTTCTCGATCCCCGGGACAGATGAGAAAGGATGATTAGATCGAGGGATAGCATGGACGTGTGATCAAGTTCATTCCTTATAATCTTCTTAGATTAGGAGCCACAAAAGCCCCAAATCTTGCATGGATGCAATGTATGATCCTAGAATGTGTAAAGGTTGTAGTGTGCTTTGTGTTCATAGATTTCTAGAATGACTTAGAATTCTAGAATGTGTATGAATAAATGAAGGAAAACATCATGGGATATCTACAAATGTAGTATGAACTACTTCCTAAGACATGAGTTAAAATGCATGTAAGCATCAAATCAAATGGGGGAAGTAAAAGTGTGCTTGCTGTGAATAGTGGACAGAACAGTAACATAATCTTGTGAAAATGGAAACGAGGGGTTAGGAGTGTTTTCAATGCATGCTTTTTTATGAAGATCTTCCTTATTGTGTCTAGAACACAACCCAAAAAGTCAATCTTTAATAACTATTACAGATTGAGAGAAGTTATATGAACAATAGAGGTTACTTAGAAACTGGATTCGTACTGTCGACTGAAATGTTAGAAAATCTTAGAAATGAACACAAATGATCTAGAGGCCCATTTTATACATAAGGTTCCCTAAGACATTGAAGGTCAAGGGAAAAATAAGTTAGGACAACTCGCTTTGGAAAAGTTTTCTGTAAAACAAGTTAAAATTAGGCCAAGCTGCTATGACAGCAAAAACAGAATATCTGGAGAGAATGTTTGGGTAAGAATGGACACTTTTCAAGCACTTCCAAGTCAAGCCAAAAATCATGGATGTTCTATAATGAGTTAGAAAGACTTTCCAAGTGGTCTTGCATTCATACATTGAGTATTGAACTCAAAATAATTCCTTGAAGTTAAATGACTCACTGTTTTGAGGGTTTATTTCTTGAAATCAAAATGAGGGGTTTAAAAAGGGGAGGGGGGTGGGGGGGTTGAAATGGGGGGTTTTGAAAGTATACTTCCAGAACTTGGATGAATATTCTAACCACTTGGAATATCAATTCCTAATTCATTTCAAGAACTTCCCAAGTAGTTGCATAACATGGTTTCATTTGGAAACCAAACTCAAGAATCTATGGGAGTATGATACATGAGAGGATAGATGATACATGATATGATATAGAATGCTAAAAGTGGTAAAGAACATGTTCATGGGATATGGGTTCATCTAGATACAAGAGAGTGTTGCATTAAAGTGTGAAAGTCAAAAAGTGACATGCTGTGAATAGTGGACAGACTGTATGCATTACTTTATAACTTCATAATGGGAGGCCAAACATGCCTAGGAAAATGTGCGAAAAATCAGAGATCATCCTTATTGTGTCTAGAAAATAACCCAAAAAGCCAAACCTCAATAACTATCACAGATTAAAAGAAATAAATCAGAATGTACATATGACTCAGAAACAAAAGCTGCACTATTGACTGATTTTGTATGATTTTTCATAAATCAAAGAAAGGGTTTATGATGACCCATTATATACTAAACGTTTCCTAAGACACCCAATTTGCATAAAACAAATAGAAAAGATATATGTACAGTGACGAAAACATCCAGAATAAGTGCAAGAAGTCGGGTGAACATTCTGTGAGAACAGAGGCAGATTATGAATATGAACTTCTCACATCCAAAAATAATACTTTTACATCTCTATAATTAATGGGAAAAATTGGAGACAAACTATGATGTCTTAGGAAGATTTTCCAAGTGGTTTCATCATCATAACGCAAGTGCTTAATTCAAAACAAATCTTTGAATCTGAACAGCTCACTGTTTTGGATCATTCTTGAAGAAAATGGATTTGGGTTTTGAAATAGAGTTTGAGTTCTTGATTGGGGGTTTTGAAATAGATGTTCAAAGCATGGACTTAAACTCTTGAGATGACCATGTGACCACTTAGAACCTCATCCAACCTTGAATCATCAAATAACTCCCAATTTTATTTGCACAAACATAGTTTTGTTTGAGAATATGACTTCAAGAATACATATGAATGTATTGAAGGTAGAGTCATCATCCATCAAACATGTCTTTGAGGTCAAGAGCTACTATCCATAAGGATTCACTCTTCTCAAATAACATGTCATCTAGATGATGATGAGCAACTAAATAATCAAAGAAAAGTTAAAAGAAATGATGTTAAGAGAGAGATGAACATCAAAGTAAACAAACATTCAAATAGCAATCAATAGTTGATATTCATTGAGATATTGGACTTGTAGCTTGGTGTTTCACTCATATGTGGTGACATTTGGACATGGAAGTAGCTTCCTATCTCATAGATACTCAAGAATGGTGGTTGGAGATGATTTGAATGTGGAGTATATGAGAGGTAATGGAAGAAAATAAGATTAAAACTCACTTTGATTGGAAAAAATGGAAGAAGAAGACTACTTCTTCTCTTTCTCTCTCTATATTTTTCTAGAGTTTCTTCCCAAGCTCTCTCTAAGCTTCCATGTCTCTCCTCTAAATAGAAGTAATTGGTTTTCTTTTATAGGCAAATGAGGGGTGGTAAATAGGGTTTTAAAAAGTAAAAAAAGGCCTCCCATTGGTCCAAAATAAGCTGGGAACCAAAACTACGTCGTTTTGATTTCTAATTAATTAAATTGGACCCTCAATAAAAATTACAAAAATGGACTGTTCTGGGGGATAGTGCTGTGGTGGCATTGGGGCAGTGTCGCGGCGGCACTGCTCCTCCTTCATCCAGATAATGCTGTTTAGGCCCCCAGATGTTCCGGTATTCGCGAAAAGGCCCTATTTTGTCCAAAATTCACAGAAAATGTATACAAACTCCATATTGAGATTGTGATTTACCGTTGCAAAGGTAATGGAGTCTATTTTACATCAAAAATAGTTTGGAGATAGGTCACTTTGAAAAGTTTTGCGGTATTTGCGATAAAAGCCGATTTGATCGCCTTTTTCGCCTTCGGAAATTCTTAATCAACTCGTTTTAAATCCGAAAATTGTGTGTGATATACCGTTGAAAAGCTATTGACCTCTAGTATCCATGAAAAATGTTTGAAAATTATTACGGTGCTCCAGTTTCAAAGTCAAATTTTGGTCAAACTGGTCAAACCTGAGATTCCCGGGAAGTTGTGGAAACCTCTTGGAGCTCCCAGGAGCTGACGTTTTCGCTCGATTTTCTTTCAAAACTCATTTTAATACTTTCTACATGATCTAGAATGATCCCAGAGAATTTGGACGATTTTGGTCAAACTTGGTCAAACCTTAGTCAAACCTAGTCAAACCTTGGTCAAACTGGTCAACGGGGTCTTTTTGGGAACTTCCGGGTCTTCCGGGGGTCTCTGGGAGCTGACGATTTCATCCGGTTTTTCTTAAAAACTCATTTTATCATTTTTCTTGCGACGTAGCATGTTTCCAGAACTTTTGGTCCAAATCTGGGAGCTTTTGGGCTTTCAGGGGCATTTTGGTCATTCTGAGCATTTTGAGAAATATAGCTAACTTCCAGGAGTCTTTTTGAGTCTTTTTCGGTTATTGTAAACCACCAAGCTATGGGTCTCCTAAATCTGATAGCCGACAAAATGGTGAGTCTACAGTTTGCCCCGCTTTGGCATGAACTTGCGAGGCAACGCATGTCGCAAGCGTGTGCCAAAGCTTTGAAGAGACAGGTCTTTTGGAGGCTATAGATTTAGAATAAAAAAAGCATTGCAAAAGATGCAATGATGCTGAGGCTAGTGCTGGTCGTGCTCTGCGTGAGCTGCCTACGTATCCGAAGGGGAATCAGACCAGGACGTAGTTCGTGTCACGCCCCGACGTAGCATAAATATGGAAAGCGTTTAATTTCCTTTGTGGACCCGTAGGTCGCGACAGTTTGAAGGATCAATTCCATCCCAAACGTCGAACAACAAACATAATAATCAGAGCAGAGCAATCAAGGCTAATAAAATTTTTCTAACTTATTACATATTACAGCACGGGTCATCTAAAGGCACAGACCGCCTGGAGACAAAACAATAACTTAATGTCTATTACAGTCATCCTTATCGCAAAACAGTTTAAAACTTAAACATATAACTTAAAATGTGCAATGAAAATAACAGATTCTCTTCCAGAAGCAGCCGTTCTCAATTAGCATAGTCATAAGGCTCAGCATAGTTGTAACCTGAAAAGCCTGAACACGAATGTCCAGGACGCATCAACGTCGTCAGCTTCAAGAAGCTGGTGAGTATTAAAAACATGAATTTGAATGTAAAACATACTCATTTACCTTTTTCCATTTTCAATTTTGTAAAATCAATCGTTTGACCACAGAAAGAATTCATTTTATAAAACAACGAGGGATATCTTAAAAGTCGTTCATTCATAAAAGCATATGTTTGTGTATGAGACAATGCACCACACTCATCTTGCCGACTCTTTTCTCTCGACAGACACAACAACCCACTATCTCACTCCAGTATCTTTGAAACACTAAGATAGCCACACTTTAGCAACGGGGCGCCAGGGAGTGTCCAGTTTGCCTCACACTTTGGTCCGGGGTACCAGGGAAATTGGAGTTTCTAGGAGAAATTGGTATTTTGGGTATTTCTAGGAAATTTGGATAGAGTTTCTAGGAGAAACTAGTATATCTAGGAAGATAGGACAGAGTTTCTAGGAGAAACTGGTATATCTGGGATATCTGGGAAATCTGGACAAAGTTTCTGGAAGAAACTGGTTAATATGGTGACAGTGATCATACTCTCTAGCAGGTTTTCACACTCCTATGTCTTAGGACCGACAAACAAGGTTTGCGATGTATATCTTTGTGAGCATGGAGCAGACATCTTTGTCATGGTGCCTAGGCAGGTCAACTCAATGTGATCACATGTGAGCGATTGCCTTGGGGATCATAAGAAAGAGGTTCTGCCTCATATCACATAAGCGTCTACACCGCGCAGGTAATCCCGTCAGGGCATGCAACAGTTATATCATATTGTCCTATCTGAAAAGACAAATCAACAGTCCTATGAAAGGTTCTACAGGAATCTATATGCAAAGACTGGGTTTAGTCAAAGAGGGTCCGTTGAAGAGAGTTCCAATATACCGTCAGAGAGATAGTACGGAAGTGTTTACTCTTTTTGATATACCTTGGAAGGTACAATATCAACGGTGACTTGTGCCCTGGCACAGCAAGACATGAACAATTTCAGCGCCGCATTTCAGACACAGTCGGAGGGGGCGAAATGCAAGAGTGCATTGCGGTGTACCAGACGCAGTAAAAAGATGATTTTAAGGATGCTTCTTATGAGTGAAACCTCTGTATTATTTTATTTTGAAAATAAATATCCCTAGCAGAGTCGCCAGATTGTGGACACGCGGGATTCCACCACTTGCTTGTTTTGAAATTGATTTGGAAAAGAGAGAGAAAAGGTCTGTTGAAAACAGATACAGAGTCGCCACTTGGTCTTCAAGGAACCAAGAAACATAATTTTGACTCACCCAAATGGATAAAGGGCACCGGCCCTTCATAACCAAAGAACTTGGCTCGGGATTTTGGTACGAGAGAGGAAGGAGCCTTTGTCGCGACTAAAACACCCTCAACTAGCCCCGTCTTTCGACGGGCCTCAATTAGCATCCAAATAATTATCTTATACTATGTATTATTCAACAATTAATACTATGATAGTATATTACGTCACATAAGAAAATTTGAAATGGAAGATCAAAAGATAAGATATCATTCATAAGCTCTAAGCCAAATATCACACAATGTAAAGTGAAAGATCACACAAACAAACCTAGGAAAAATCGTCTAATCACGTATCGAGTAATAAATTTTTCCTAATCTAAGGGGACATGAATTGTTCTTGAAACAAGTAATCAAATAAATCAAAATATGCTTAGCAAACTAGAATGATGCATGTTAATCTTTGAGAAAAGAAGATTTCTCGATCCCCGGGACAGATGAGAAAGGATGATTAGATCGAGGGATAGCATGGACGTGTGATCAAGTTCATTCCTTATAATCTTCTTAGATTAGGAGCCACAAAAGCCCCAAATCTTGCATGGATGCAATGTATGATCCTAGAATGTGTAAAGGTTGTAGTGTGCTTTGTGTTCATAGATTTCTAGAATGACTTAGAATTCTAGAATGTGTATGAATAAATGAAGGAAAACATCATGGGATATCTAAAAATGTAGTATGAACTACTTCCTAAGACATGAGTTAAAATGCATGTAAGCATCAAATCAAATGGGGGAAGTAAAAGTGTGCTTGCTGTGAATAGTGGACAGAACAGTAACATAATCTTGTGAAAATGGAAACGAGGGGTTAGGAGTGTTTTCAATGCATGCTTTTTTATGAAGATCTTCCTTATTGTGTCTAGAACACAACCCAAAAAGTCAATCTTTAATAACTATTACAGATTGAGAGAAGTCATATGAACAATAGAGGTTACTTAGAAACTGGATTCGTACTGTCGACTGAAATGTTAGAAAATCTTAGAAATGAACACAAATGATCTAGAGGCCCATTTTATACATAAGGTTCCCTAAGACATTGAAGGTCAAGGGAAAAATAAGTTAGGACAACTCGCTTTGGAAAAGTTTTCTGTAAAACAAGTTAAAATTAGGCCAAGCTGCTATGACAGCAAAAACAGAATATCTGGAGAGAATGTTTGGGTAAGAATGGACACTTTTCAAGCACTTCCAAGTCAAGCCAAAAATCATGGATGTTCTATAATGAGTTAGAAAGACTTTCCAAGTGGTCTTGCATTCATACATTGAGTATTGAACTCAAAATAATTCCTTGAAGTTAAATGACTCACTGTTTTGAGGGTTTATTTCTTGAAATCAAAATGAGGGGTTTAAAAAGGGGAGGGGGGTGGGGGGGTTGAAATGGGGGGTTTTGAAAGTATACTTCCAGAACTTGGATGAATATTCTAACCACTTGGAATATCAATTCCTAATTCATTTCAAGAACTTCCCAAGTAGTTGCATAACATGGTTTCATTTGGAAACCAAACTCAAGAATCTATGGGAGTATGATACATGAGAGGATAGATGATACATGATATGATATAGAATGCTAAAAGTGGTAAAGAACATGTTCATGGGATATGGGTTCATCTAGATACAAGAGAGTGTTGCATTAAAGTGTGAAAGTCAAAAAGTGACATGCTGTGAATAGTGGACAGACTGTATGCATTACTTTATAACTTCATAATGGGAGGCCAAACATGCCTAGGAAAATGTGCGAAAAATCAGAGATCATCCTTATTGTGTCTAGAAAATAACCCAAAAAGCCAAACCTTAATAACTATCACAGATTAAAAGAAATAAATCAGAATGTACACATGACTCAGAAACAAAAGCTGCACTATTGACTGATTTTGTATGATTTTTCATAAATCAAAGAAAGGGTTTATGATGACCCATTATATACTAAACGTTTCCTAAGACACCCAATTTGCATAAAACAAATAGAAAAGATATATGTACAGTGACGAAAACATCCAGAATAAGTGCAAGAAGTCGGGTGAACATTCTGTGAGAACAGAGGCAGATTATGAATATGAACTTCTCACATCCAAAAATAATACTTTTACATCTCTATAATTAATGGGAAAAATTGGAGACAAACTATGATGTCTTAGGAAGATTTTCCAAGTGGTTTCATCATCATAACGCAAGTGCTTAATTCAAAACAAATCTTTGAATCTGAACAGCTCACTGTTTTGGATCATTCTTGAAGAAAATGGATTTGGGTTTTGAAATAGAGTTTGAGTTCTTGATTGGGGGTTTTGAAATAGATGTTCAAAGCATGGACTTAAACTCTTGAGATGACCATGTGACCACTTAGAACCTCATCCAACCTTGAATCATCAAATAACTCCCAATTTTATTTGCACAAACATAGTTTTGTTTGAGAATATGACTTCAAGAATACATATGAATGTATTGAAGGTAGAGTCATCATCCATCAAACATGTCTTTGAGGTCAAGAGCTACTATCCATAAGGATTCACTCTTCTCAAATAACATGTCATCTAGATGATGATGAGCAACTAAATAATCAAAGAAAAGTTAAAAGAAATGATGTTAAGAGAGAGATGAACATCAAAGTAAACAAACATTCAAATAGCAATCAATAGTTGATATTCATTGAGATATTGGACTTGTAGCTTGGTGTTTCACTCATATGTGGTGACATTTGGACATGGAAGTAGCTTCCTATCTCATAGATACTCAAGAATGGTGGTTGGAGATGATTTGAATGTGGAGTATATGAGAGGTAATGGAAGAAAATAAGATTAAAACTCACTTTGATTGGAAAAAATGGAAGAAGAAGACTACTTCTTCTCTTTTTCTCTCTATATTTTTCTAGAGTTTCTTCCCAAGCTCTCTCTAAGCTTCCATGTCTCTCCTGTAAATGGAAGTAAATGGTTTCTTTTATAGGCAAATGAGGGGTGGTAAATAGGGTTTTAAAAAGTATAAAAAGGTCTCCCATTGGTCCAAAATAAGCTGGAACCAAAACTACGTCGTTTTGATTTCTAATTAATTAAATTGGACCCCCAATAAAAATTGCAAAAATGGACTGTTCTGGGGGATAGCACTGGGCCAGTGTCGCGGCGGCACTGCTTCTCCTTCGTCCAGATAATGCTGTTTAGGCCCCCAGATGTTCCTGTATTCGCGAAAAGGCCCTATTTTGTCCGAAATTCACAGAAAATGTATACGAACTCCAAATTGAGATTGTGATTTACCGTTGCAAAGGTAATGGAGTCTATTTTACATCAAAAATAGTTTGGAGATAGGTCACTTTGAAAAGTTTTGCGGTATTTGCGATAAAAGTCGATTTGATCGCCTTTTTCGCCTTCGGAAATTCATAATCAACTCGTTTTAAATCCGAAAATTGTGTGTGATATACCGTTGAAAAGCTATTGACCTCTAGTATCCATGAAAAATGTTTGAAAATTATTACGGTGCTCCAGTTTCAAAGTCAAATTTTGGTCAAACTGGTCAAACCTGAGATTCCAGGGAAGTTGTGGAAACCTCTTGGAGCTCCCAGGAGCTGACGTTTTTGCTCGATTTTCTTTCAAAACTCATTTTAATACTTTCTACATGATCTAGAATGATCCCAGAGAATTTGGACGATTTTGGTCAAACTTGGTCAAACCTTGGTCAAACCTAGTCAAACCTTGGTCAAACTAGTCAACGGGGACTTTTTGGGAACTTCCGGGTCTTCCGGGGGTCTCTGGGAGCTGTCGATTTCATCCGATTTTTCTTAAAAACTCATTTTATCATTTTTCTTGCGACGTAGCATATTTCCAGAACTTTTGGTCCAAATTTGGGAGCTTTTGGGCTTTCAGGGGCATTTTGGTCATTCTGAGCATTTTGAGAAATATAGCTAACTTCCAGGAGTCTTTTTGAGTCTTTTTCGGTTATTGTAAACCACCAAGCTATGGGTCTCCTAAATCTGATAGCCGACAAAATGGGGAGTCTACAGTTTGCCCCGCTTTGGCATGAACTTGCGAGGCAACGCATGTCGCAAGCGTGTGCCAAAGTTTTGAAGAGACAGGTCATTTGTATAGATTTAGAATAAAAAAAGCATTGCAAAAGATGCAATGATGCTGAGGCTAGTGCTGGTCGTGCTCTGCGTGAGCTGCCTACGTATCCCAAGGGGAATCAGACCAGGACGTAGTTCGTGTCACGCCCCGACGTAGCATAAATATGGAAAGCGTTTAATTTCCTTTATGGACCCGAAGGTCGCGACAGTTTGAAGGATCGATTCCATCCCAAACGTCGAACAACAAACATAATAATCAGAGCAGAGCAATCAAGGCTTATAAATTTTTTCTAACTTATTACATATTACAGCACGGGTCATCTAAAGGCACAGACCGCCTGGAGACAAAACAATAACTTAATGCCTATTACAGTCATCCTTATTGCAAAACAGTTTAAAAGTTAAACATATAACTTAAAATGTGCAATGACAATAACAGATTCTCTTCCAGAAGCAGCCGTTCTCAATTAGCATAGTCATAAGGCTCAGCATAGTTGTAACCTGAAAAGCCTGAACACGAATGTCCAGGACGCATCAACGTCGTCAGCTTCAAGAAGCTGGTGAGTATTAAAAACATGACTTTGAATGTAAAACATACTCATTTACCTTTTTCCATTTTCAATTTTGTAAAATCAATCGTTTGACCACAGAAAGAATTCATTTTATAAAACAACGAGGGATATCTTAAAAGTCGTTCATTCATAAAAGCATATGTTTGTGTATGAGACAATGCACCACACTCATCTTGCTGACTCTTTTCTCTCGACAGACACAACAACCCACTATCTCACTCCAGTATCTTTGAAACACTAAGATAGCCACACTTTAGCAACGGGGCGCCAGGGAGTGTCCAGTTTGCCTCACACTTCGGTCCGGGGTACCAGGGAGTGTCCATTGCCTCACACTTTGAATACCTAATCCGCCATGGAAATACCGGAGCAACCTCACACAGTATCCAGACTCGGGTATCAGGGAGTGTCCGTAGGCCACACTTTAGCACTACCATGGGTGCCAGTAAGTGTCCAAGTTCGGCGACACACACTTTAACGCTTCCATGGGCGTCAGGGAGTATCCATATTTGCCACCGTCGTATTTCAAAGATACCCTCTCCGTAATCTCAACCACAACCACAACCGTAATCTCAACACGTCACACTTTGGTACACCATAACCAGGGAGTGTCCACCACACAATCTCAATCTCAATCTCAATACTCTTTCCACACCGACCATTACTCTTTTCCACACTGACTGACACCCACATGCATGTACCACTGACTCCACATGTATGTCATGAACCTTAAACATAAAGGAATTTGCTGAATTAAAGGAACAATGTACGTACGGGGATTGATAATTTGTAATTCATTGCCTTAATCATTTCAAACATAACTAATAGCATTCTGTATTAATAAAATTCCCAAGCAGAACCTTAACAGCGCTTTAAAATATATCCAAACAGTCCCTTATAGGAAAATACACAAAACCATAAACTGCCAGAAGTCGCGCGCGCGGGCCGCTTGCGCGATCTGTCTTATTTTCCTTTTATTATAAAAACCTTTCCTTTTGCCTGAAATCATCCACCTCGCGCGCGCGGGTCGCTCGCGTGAAAGTTATCTCGCGCGACCCTCGCTCGCGCGACCTGCCTATTTTTCATTTTATATATAAAACTTTTTTGTCTGCCTGAAAACATGAAGCTCGCGCGCGCGGGCCGCTCGCGCGAAAGGTCGCTCGCGCGGGCCGCTCGGGCGATCGCGCGCGCGAGATGAAGCACAGGCTTCATCTTCTTCGTGGAGAATGCCCTGTTTTCAGTTTCAGGGCCCAAATTGACCCATTTTCAATTCTGGAAGTTACTAGGCCTTATTATATATGAATCTCTTTGTTTTTGAATGAGGATTAAGAATCCATAACTAATTTTACATGAATCAATCTAGAACTCAAGAATTTTATGAAAAACTAAAAGACCACAAAACTAATTTCCTTATATACTTTCTCATGTGAACAAATTAGGCTTCACTGCTTTAAACATAGTCAATACATACTATAATCTTTGATATTCAACTCTGAAAACAGATTTAGATTAAGGTTTGAAAATCTTGATTTCTAGCTTTGAAGTTCATACGCACAATAAAAAATGGTGTATTATCAAATAAACTATTCTAATAGTAAATAAGCATATATTAAATCCAGAGTTAGTTGATAATACTCACTGAGATTAATGGAGCAGAGAATTGTTGAGAAAGAATCCAATTTAGAATTTTCAAATACAAGCTTGGTTATGGAGATGTGCTTTCTCCCTCTAACATTTTGTAGAACTCTCTCAAGTTTTCTCTAAACTCTCCGTGTTTCTCCAGATATGAGAATGTGTGTGTGTGTGAGAGAGCTTCAATATATAGAGCTTAAGAACTTGGGCTCCAAGTATATTGGTTTATACTCAACAAATTGAATTGATTTTCCTAATTACAATATACACAGCTATACATACGTATGTGATATTCACATACACAGATTATATGAACTCTCCAATTGTCCAAGAGTCAAGTTAGATGTAGTAGGGGGCAATTCAAAAAGTGTTTGGGAAATTAGCTTTTGGCACAACAATTGCACACACAAGATAGGTAGATCCAAACAAGGCACAAGCCAATGATCACTTGCCATAAATGGCAAGTAAAGTGTATGTCACATCTAGCTTTACATCACTTCCAATATCTGTGGAAGTTTAGCACCGCACAGACAATTTTGAACAGAAATTGGTATTTTCGGGGCGCAGTGGTCACCACAAAAATACAGGAAATTCATTTTACTGTAGGAAATGATTTTCTGGTTTTATAAAAAAATACAGTTTGAACAAAAAGAAAACATTTCCACCGTTTTTGAAATACAGACTTTGAATTTTAACACAGGTATTACCAATTTTGTAAAATTACAGTTTGGTACCAATAAGAATTCTAAATATGAAATCAAGTGAGAAATAAATTCTACATATAAGAATTGTAATTAAAATGAAAAGTAGATAATGAATATTAAATATGACAATGCCAATAAATGAAAAATGCAGGTTATTACAGTTCGAGACACAAAGGAACAAATCACACATGCACAACGAGACAGACAGATGCTATGCTATGAGGATGATATGCAATGCATGGATGTGATATAATTGTGTCACGGGTCCTATCATACCTAGTGTTTTAATCCTAGTATGAACTGGAGCTGTGGGGTGTACCACTCCGAGTGGACTTGTGTCGTACCTGTATTGTGTTCTAGAGAGCTTGTGGTCCTAGTACATGTGTTCTGTGTATTTGCCACTCTCAGTGGGCTTGGTGATCTACATTTCGCTATGACTAATAGACTTATGAGGGATCTCGACCAGGAGGTCTTACCCGTGGAAGAGTGTGGTGCTCAAAGTGATACTGTGGTGCTCAAAAGAATGCTTATGGTGTGTTTGCCACTCCTAGTGGGCTTTATGATTTGTGTGTGCCGCGACCGATGGGCTATGTGTCATGTTATGGCCAATTCGTTGTGTTTGGTAAAGTGACTCTCTAGACTTGACTCGTGCTCCCCTTAAACGTGATACTATGGACTCGGTGACTCTCAGAGTCTCAATGGTGCTTCTCAATTCTCAATGGCGCTTATGTTGTTCCTCGAATCTTTGACGGTGCTTCTTAATGATTCTTGATTGTCAACGCTGTTCTTCAAATCTTAGCGATGCTCCTCGACTTTTCAATGATGCTTTTCAACTCTTCTGATGCTCCTCAACACATCCGATGTTCCTCAACTCTTCAACGATGCTTCTCAACAAATCTGATGCTCCTCAACACATCCGATGTTCCTCAACTCTTCAACGATGCTTCTCAACAAATCTGATGCTCCTCAACACATTCGATGTTCCTCAACTCTTCAATGATGCTTCTTAATAAATCTGATGCTCCTCAATACATCCAATGTTCCTCAACTCTTCAATGATGCTTCTCAACTCTCCTGATGTTCCTCGACACATCTGATGTTCCTCAACTCTTCAACGATGCTTCTCAACTCTCCTGATGTTCCTCGATACATCTGATGTTCCTAGACTCTTCAACGATGCTTCTCAACTCTCCTGATGTTCCTCGACACATCTGATGTTCCTCAACTCTTCAACGATGCTTCTCAACTCTCCGGACATATCTGATGTTCCTCCTCGACAATGATCCTCAACACATGTGATCAAAACATCTGGACTCTGAGCCCTAAAACACATCTTATCAACACTCCTTATCAACACATCTGGACTCTAAGCCCTAAAACACCTCAACAACATGTCTCCTCGACACACCTCATCAACACATCAGCAATAGTTTCTTGGTGTTGGCGATATTTCCTCCGATCAGCCACCTTGAGAAACAACTATCGGTTTGTAGTTTGCAACCACTTACGGGACACTTCTCATGTTGCAACCTCGACTGGTGTAGTAATAATGATTGTTACTTCTGCTTATATCCAAAGTTTTTATTATAGATAATTGGGAATCACCTTTAACCCACACATTTGAGACCATCAGGACAAATGGACTTAACAGGAACGACAAAAAAAGTTGGGTTAGTTTGTATGAAACCTTGGTCTCTGACACAGTTGTGATAAGATTACTACTGACTCAAATAAAGAAGGATTGACTTGGACATGAAATTCTCAAATTGCCACGATCCAATGTGCCTTCATCATGAATGATGTACCGCTCATCTTTTATGTTCGCTCCTCATCTTGATATGTCAGCACTTTGCTGATAAATCTGGTTTTTGAAAATTCCTCCCAATTGATCTAATCAATTCTCTACTTCTCCCCGGAAGTGCTTTGAATTAGTGCCTTAGCTTTTAGAATAAAAGATGCTCCATTTCAAAAAATTTCAAAACAACTTGGTGACTTGAAAACTCGCCCTTGGTGTGAGGGATCATGTTAGGCAAACAGAGTTTACCCCTAGTTTGAGGTGTACGAAGTGGAATTCATAGGCAAATGAGGTGGGTGACCGAAGTTTGCCCCTAGTTTGGACAATGGTTTATTGGAGGTTTTGGGCAAACGAGGTAGGAGATCAAAGTTTGCCTATTGTATGAAGGGTAGATAGTAAAATTCAGGAAAACGAGGCGGGTAGCCAAAGCTTACCCCTAGTGTGGAAGGTGATTTTCTGGCTCGAGGCAAGGACCGTGACTTTAATCTCTCAAATGCTCATAACTTTTGCCTAGGCACTAGTGAGGTGACCTAGCGAGCTCTTTTCTCTCTTTTGTTATTGCTCACCTTAGATTTAGCTCTAATTTTTTGCCTAGGCATCCTTTTGGATTTTTGACCAAGCGAGCCACCCTTCTTTTATTTTTTTTGAAAGTCTGCCTACGTACCCCCGAGCGAGGATCAGATCCAACGTAGTCCGGGCCAAAGTTTTGAAAGAAAAATGGGGTGATTATTGAGGGTGTCAACCGAATCGACGCGGTTGCCTACGTATCCTCGAGTAGGAATCAGGTCGAGCGTAGTTCAAGGCAAGGTCTTGAAGGAAATTGGTTTGATTATGATGGTGTCGACCGAACCGATGTGGTTGCCTATGTATCGCCGAGTGGGAATCAGGTGGAGCGTAGTTCAAGGCAAGGTCTTGAAAGAAATTGGTTTGATTATGATGGTGTCGATCGAACCGATCTGGCTGCCTACGTATCCCCGAGTGGGAATTAGGTCAAGCGTAGTTCAAGGCAAGGTCTTGAAAGGATAAAGGGGTGAGGGTTTATCAAACCAATCGTCAAAGAAATTCAAACTTAGGTCACTTGTGGTAGCCTTGAATGAGAGGATTCAGTCTCGATCCCCCTTTCTTTTCTTTTTTCTTTTTTTCTTCTTTTATTTTCTTTTGTTTTGAGGATTGATCCTTTTCACTTTCGCCTAGCCAGTCAAATTTTCTTTTGACATAGTCGATTCATGTGAGATCTTCTGATCATAATCTCGAAATTCTATAATGTGCACGTCAGCTCTCGGGATTTATTTGTGGTCGTTTCGAGCCTTTTGAAATGTGATCTAGGCACGTTTTTATGATGTACCTTGAAGCGTACAATTCTCTCATTTGTAAAATCATTTTGACTGGCTAGGGTCAGATCTTGGAAATCAATACCTTTTAGCTCTAACTTTTGCCTAGGTGACCTTTCGGGTTTTCAACCTAGCGAGCTTTTCTTTTTCCTTTCTTTTTTTTTTCTCTTTTTATTTTTTTGAAAGTGGAGATGAAACTCACTGAAATGTTTGGCTACCATCAAGGACCAAGTCCACACAGATTCACATGGCTATCAATTGGGTTGGGCCCAAGGCTTTGAAATGGTGGAAAAGGTGTTGGGCAAGCCCCAAGTCAGTTCCAAGTATGTCTTTTTGAGATTTGAGCAAAAACATCTTTTAAATTCTTAAAGTAAGACTATTCAATTCTCGGCTCTTCATCGGTGCCACCGTGAAATCGAATTTGAGATTTTTAGGATTCTTTTTTGGTTGATGCAAAAATTTATTAGCAGAGTAATATCCATGGTAATTTGAAAAGTGACATATTCAGTTCAGCGATTCATGCACTTATGACTATACACATCAGATTAAGCAAAATGAGATTTTATTCCATCAGAAGAGAAGGATTACATTACTCGAAACAACAACTCGATGACAGACACACTTGACCACAAGACTAAACTTGAAATATACTCAAAACATAGGACAGACTCGACTTGGTCTCAAATGGAGTGTCTTTGTGACCCATTTATTATTATTATTTTTTTTTATAGCAAAAGTGCCAAACACTATCGCTCTACTGCACGGATTCAACATTCATGGGTGTCAATGAAAGGGATCATTTGAAAGGCTAGGCCATGGGCTTAGGTGGCATGGGGTTGAATGGGTGGTGTCTCGATGATTCCTCGATCAATGAGGTCTTGGATATCATGGCGGAGACGTATGCACTGGCTGGTGTCATGGCCTGGGCCTTGGTGGTAAGTACATCGTTTGGATAGGTCACAGTTAGGTGGTGGGGGATCGGCACGAGGCTGAAGGAGTTGAAGGTGTCCCTTTTTTAGTAGGTGGCCTAAGGCTATGGAGGGAGAAATATCTAGCTTGGAAAATTTACGGGGTACCCTATTTTGGTAAGGGAAGCTAGGTGAGCTGGTTTGGTTTGTGATCTGGTATGGTTGGGGAGAATAGGCCATGGGTTGGTTACTAAGGGCGTTGACATCCGAAGAGTTTCGGGAGTAGTCGGGCCTCTTGGACTGGCTTTGTGATTCTTCATTCTTGATTTTCCCTTCCCTGATTGCATCCTCAATTCTAGTCCCAATCTCAAACAGTTCTTCAAATATTGAGATGGACTGGTAGAATAGTTTCTCATGGTACAACAGCTGTAGATTCTTGATCAACATCTGGACTTGTTCCTTTTCGACTGGTCGGTGGGTCATTTGGGCCACTTTGTTCCTCCATCTGCTCAAGAACGCAGCGAAGGACTCATTGAAGTTCTACCGGGTAGTCTCCAGATCCCGGATGGTGACATCGAGCTCTTGGTTGTAGGAGTAATGATCAACAAAGACCTGGACTATATCTTCCCAAGTCCGCATCTTAGAAACCTCCAAGGTCAGAAACCAGGATAGAGCAGCCTTGGCGAGGGTTTGAGGGAACAACATTGCAATGTGCTCATGGGTGCAGCCCATTGATTGGAAAACACTCATACAGAACTTTATGTGGCTCTTCGAATTCCCAGTTCCATCAAAACGATCAATTTCAGGCATCTTGAAGTTCTCAGGTAGCTTTAATTTGTTGGGCTCAAACAATCCTTCTAGATCTAACATGTAATCGTCGACCCCCTTACTCTTTCTCAGCATCTTCTTAAGCTTGTCGACCTTATCTAGTTTTTCTTGAATTTTCTTATTAAGTGCAGGTGGTGGGGCCCCATTGAACCAATCATCATGTACATTATTCTCGGGAGGTGGTGCAAACCCAGGCGGTGGTGGTGGTGGTATAAACCCCGATGGCAGTAGGAACCCAGGTGGGTATTGTGGTTGTTGCTGTTTCAGTTCTTCCATAAAGGCTAAAACTTGGGCCAACTGGTCAGATTGTTGGTTGATCATTTATGTCATTCTTGCCTCCAAACATTCTGGATCCATAAAGCTGACTTTCGGCTGAGTGATTCTGACAAGGTGACTCCCTAATCCTCTGACTCACAAATACAGATCCTGGGTGCTCAAAACTTGTACTGACATATAGGTGTGAAAAGGTAGTGTCAGACTTTTAACAGTGATGATTGAGACGACAACTATAGTGACAAGTGAGGACTGACTCATGTACAGACCAACTATCACTGTGTATGTAGACTGATGAAGCAAACATGCCGATGCAAGCCCTAATCTACATGATGCCCCTACTTCTAATAGATAACAGTTAAGCAAGTAAGGTCCTAGGCATATAGAGTGTGCTAACTTTTCTTTCCAGTATGATCACCAGGGGATAACAAGGGTTTCTAGGATATTTCGAGAAGTTTGGATCGAGTTTGTGGAAGAAACTGGTGTTTTGGGAAATCTTGGATATCTGAATGGATTTTCCGGGAGAAACTGGTTATATCTGGGTATTTCTAGGATATCCGAACAGAGTTTCTGGTTATGTTTGGGAGTTGGGCAGAGTTTCTAGGATATCTGGACAGAGCTTTTGGGAGAAATTGATGTATTTTGGGAAATCGGAGTTTCTAGGAGAAACTGGTATTTTGGATATTTCTAGGAAATTTGGATAGAGTTTCTGGGAGAAACTAGTATATCTGGGAAGATAGGACAGAGTTTCTGGGAGAAACTGGTATATCTGGGAAATCTGGGAGATTTAGACAGAGTTTTTGGGAAAAACTGGTTAATATGGTTATATCTGGGATATCTGGACAGAGTTTCTGGGAGAAACTGGTTAATATGGTTATATCTGGGATATCTGGACAGAGTTTCTGGAAGAAACTGGTTAATATGGTCATATCTGGGATATCTGGACAGAGTTTCTGGGAGAAACTGGTTAATATGGTTATATCTGGGATATCTGGACAGAGTTTGTGAAAGAAACTGGTTAATATGGTTATATCTGGGATATCTGGACAAAGTTTCTGGAAGAAACTGGTTAATATGGTGATAGTGATCATACTGTCTAGCAGGTTTTCATACTCCTATGTCTTAGGACCGACAAACAAGGTTTGCGATGTATATCTTTGTGAGCATGGAGCAGACATCTTTGTCATGGTGCCTAGGCAGGTCAACTCAATGTGATCACATGTGAGCGATTGCCTTGGGGATCATAAGAAAGAGGTTATGCCTCATATCACATAAGCGTCTACACCGCGCAGGTAATCCCGTCAGGGCATACAACAGTTATATCACATTGTCCTATCTGAAAAGACAAATCAACAGTCCTATGAAAGGTTCTATAGGAATCTATATGCAAAGACTGGGTTTAGTCAAAGAGGGTCCGTTGACGAGAGTTCCATATACCGTCAGAGAGATAGTACGGAAGTGTTTACTCTTTTTGATATACCTTGGAAGGTACAATATCAACGGTGAGTTGTGCCCTGGCACAGCAAGACATGAACAATTTCAGCGACGCGTTTCAGACACAGTCGGAGGGGGGGAAATGCAAGAGTGCAATGCGGTGTACCAGACGCAGTAAAAAGATGATTTTAAGGATGCTTCTAATGAGTGAAACCTCTGTATTATTTTATTTTGAAAATAAATATCCTCAGCAGAGTCGCCAGATTGTGGACACGCGGGATTCCACCACTTGCTTGTTTTGAAATTGATTTGGAAAAGAGAAAGAAAAGGTCTGTTGAAAACAGATATAGAGTCGCCACTTGGTCTTCAAGGAACCAAGAAACATAATTTTGACTCACCCAAATGGATAAAGGGCACCGGCCCTTCATAACCAAAGAACTTGGCTCGGGATTTTGGTACGAGAGAGGAAAGAGCCTTTGTCGTGACTAAAACACCCTCAACTCGCCCCGTCTTTCGACGGGCCTCAATTAGCATCCAAATAATCATCTTATACTATGTATGGTTCAACAATTAATACTATGATAGTATATTACATCACATAAGAAAATATAAAATGGAAGATCAAAAGATAAGATATCATTCATAAGATCTAAGCCAAATATCACACAATGTAAAGTGAAAGATCACACAAACAAACCTAGGAAAAATCGTCTAATCACGTATCGAGTAATAAATTTTTCCTAATCTAAGGGGACATGAATTGTTCTTGAAACAAGTAATCAAATAAATCAAAATATGCTTAGCAAACTAGAATGATGCATGTTAATCTTTGAGAAAAGAAGATTTCTCGATCCCCGGGACAGATGAGAAAGGATGATTAGATCGAGGGGTAGCATGGACGTGCGATCAAGTTCATTCCTTATAATCTTCTTAGATTAGGAGCCACAAAAGCCCCAAATCTTGCATGGATGCAATGTATGATCCTAGAATGTGTAAAGGTTGTAGTGTGCTTTGCGTTCATGGATTTCTAGAATGACTTAGAAGTCTAGAATGTGTATGAATAAATGAAGGAAAACATCATGGGATATCTACAAATGTAGTATGAACTACTTCCTAAGACATGAGCTAATTTGAAGTGCATGTAAGCATCAAATCAAAGGGGGGAAGTAAAAGTGTGCTTGCTGTGAATAGTGGACAGAACAGTAACATAATCTTGTGAAAATGGAAAGGTGGGGTTAGGAGTGTTTTCAATGCATGATTTTTTATGGAGATCCTCCTTATTGTGTCTAGAACACAACCCAAAAAGCCAATCTTTAATAACTATTACAGATTGAGAGAAATCATATGAAAAATAGAGGTTATTTAGAAACAGGGTTCGTACTGTCAACTGAAATGTTAGAAAATCTTAGAATATGAAAAAGAATGATCTAGAGGCCCATTTTATACAGACAGTTCCCTAAGGAGGTGAAGTTCAAGGGAAAAATAAGATAGGTCCACTCTTTTTGGAAAAGGCTTCCGTAAAACAAGTTGAAAGTAAGCCAAGCTGCTGTGACAGCAAAAACAGAATATCTGGAGAGAATGTTTGGGCAAGAATGGACCCTTTTCAAGCACTTCCAAGTCAAGCCAAAAATCATGGATGTTATATAATGAGTTATAAAGACTTTCCAAGTGGTCTTGCATTCATACATTGAGTATTGAACTCAAAATAATTCCTTAGAGTTAAATGACTCACTATTTTGAGGGTTTTGAGAAAAACAAGTTCATTTCTTGAAATCAAAACGAGGGGTTTAAAAGGGGGGAGGGGGGGTGGGTTTGAAATGGGGGATTTTGAAAGTATACTTCCAGAACTTGGATGAATATTCTAACCACTTGGAATATCAATTCCTAACTCATTTCAAGAACTTCCCAAGTATTTGCAAAACATGGTTTCATTTAGAAACCAGACTCAAGAATCTATTGGAGTATGATACATGAGAGGATAGATGATACATGATATGATATAGCATGCTAAAAGTGGTAAAGAACATATTCATGGGATATGGGTTCATCTAGATACAAGAGAGTGTTGCATTAAAGTGTGAAAGTCAAAAAGTGACATGTTGTGAATAGTGGACAGACTGTATGCATTACTTTATAACATCATAATGGGAGGTCAAATATACCTAGGAAAATGTGGGAAAAATCAGAGATCATCCTTATTTGTCCAGAAAATAATCCAAAAGGCCAAACCTCAATAGCTATCACAGATTAAAAGAAATAAATCAGAATGTACACATGACTCAGAAACAAAATCTGCACTGTTGACTGATTTTGTATGATTTTTCATAAATCAAAGAAAGGGTTTATGATGACCCATTACATACCAAACGTTTTGTAAGACACCCAAGTTTTATAAAAAAATAGAAATGATACATGTACAGTGACGAAAACATCCAGAATAAGTGCAAGAAGTCGGGTGAACATTCTGTGAGAACAGAGGCAGATTATGAATATGAACTTCTCACATCCAAAAATAATACTTTCACATCTCTATAATTGATAGGAAAAATTGGAGACAAACTATGATGTCTTAGGAAGATTTTCCAAGTGGTTTCATCATCATAACTCAAGTGTTTAATTCAAAACAAATCTTTGAATCTGAACAGCTCACTGTTTTGGATCATTCTTGAAGAAAATGGATTTGGGTTTTGAAATAGAGTTTGAGTTCTTAATTGGGGGTTTTGAAATAGATGTTCAAAGCATGAACTTAAACTCTTGAGATGACCATGTGACCACTTAGAACCTCATCCAACCTTGAATCATCAAAGAACTCCCAATTTTATTTGTACAAACATATTGAGAATATGACTTCAAGAATACATATGAATGTATTGAAGGTAGAATTATCATCCATCAAACATGTCTTTGAGGTCAAGAGCTACTATCCATAAGGATTCACTCTCCTCAAACAACATGTCATCTAGATGATGATGTACAACTAAATAATCAAAGAAAAGTCAAAAGAAATGAGGTTAAGAGAGAGATGAACATCAAAGTCAACAAACATTCAAATAGCAATCAATAGTTGATTTTCATTGAGATATTGGACTTGTAGCTTGGTGTTTCACTCATATATGGTGACATTTGGACATGGAAGTAGCTTCCTATCTCATAGATACTCAAGAATGGTGGTTGGAGATGATTTGAATGTGGAGTATATGAGAGGTAATGGAAGAAAATAAGATTAAAACTCACTTTGATTGGAAAAAAATGGAAGAAAAAGACTACTTCTTCTCTTTCTCTCTCTATATTTCTCTAGAGTTTCTTCCTATGCTCTCTCTAAGCTTCCATGTCTCTCCTCTAAATGGAAGTAAATGGTTTCTTTTATAGGCAAATGAGGGGTGGTAAATGGTGTTTTAAAAAGTATAAAAAGGTCTCCCATTGGTCCAAAATATGCTGGGAACCAAAACTACGTCGTTTTGATTTCTAATTAATTAAATTCGACCCCCACTAAAATTACAAAAATGGACTTTTCTGGGGGAGAGTGCCGCGGTGGCACTGGGCCTGTTCCGTGGCGGCAGTGGGCCAGTTCCGCTGCGGCACTGCTCCTCCTTCGTCCATAAAATGTTGTTTAGGCCCCCAGAGGTTCCGGTATTCGCGAAAAGGCCCAATTTTGTCCGAAATTCACAGAAAATGTATACGAACTCCAAATTGAGGTTGTGATATACCGTTGCAAAGTTAATGGAGTCTATTTTACATAAAAAAATATTTTGGAGATAGGTCACTTTGAAAAGTTTTGCGATATTTGTGATAAAAGCCGATTTGATAACCTTTTTCACCTTCGAAAATTCATAATAAACTCGTTTTAAATCCGAAAAATTGTTTGTGATATACCGTTGGAAAGCTATTGACCTCTAGTATCCATGAAAAATGTTTGAAAATTGTTACGGTGCTCCAGTTTCAAAGTCAAATTTTGGTCAAACTCGTCAAACCTGGGATTCCCGAGAAGTTGTGGAAACCTCTAGGAGCTCCCAGGAGCTGACGTTTTCGCTCGATTTTCTTTCAAAACTAATTTTATTATTTTCCACATGATCTAGAATGATCCTAGAGAATTTGGACGATTTCGGTCAAACTTGGTCAAACCTTGGTCAAACCTAGTCAAACTGGTCAACGGGGACTTTCTAGGAACTTTCGGGTCTTCCGGGGGTCTCTGGGATCTGACAATTTCATCCGATTTTTCTTAAAAACTCATTTTATCATTTTTCTTGCGACGTAGCATGTTTCCAGAACTTTTGGTCCAAATCTGGGAGCTTTTGGGCTTTCAGGGTCATTTTGGTCATTCTGAGCATTTTGAGAAATATAGCTAACTTCCAGGAGTCTTTTTGAGTCTTTTTCGATTATTGTAAACCACCAAGCTATGGGTCTCCTAAATCTGATAGCCGACAAAATGGGGTGTTTACAGCTGCATGGATGCCGGGGCCGAGTCCTTACTGCCCGGCTTGGCTGAGAGAGAGGCCGCTACTGTGGCCACTCTGTC
Organism: Hydrangea macrophylla; assembly: GCA_033977485.1. Classification (NCBI taxonomy): domain Eukaryota; kingdom Viridiplantae; phylum Streptophyta; class Magnoliopsida; order Cornales; family Hydrangeaceae; genus Hydrangea; species Hydrangea macrophylla. The sequence continues at coordinate 105,117,026 of CM066994.1, forward strand.
AAATGAGAGGGTGGCATTGGAGGCTAAGGAAACTGCCCTAGCTATAGAGAAGCACAAAGTGAAGGGGCTGGCTCTGAGCCTAGGAGCAGCTCAGGCAGAGCTGGAGGCCGCCATGACGGAGCTGGGTGCTGCCCGGGAGAGTCTGGCAGCTGTAAAGGTCGAGAAAAGGCCCCGACAAAGGCGACAACCACATGGGAGGTGGCAGAGAGATCCCCTGATGACGACTTCAACGATGGCTTCTTTTAGGGCTACACGCGGACCTGAGGAGAAGGGTGGCTCTAGACCAATCCCAAGTGGGATATTACTGCCTACCCGGGAGCGGACTCTGACTACTAGGATGTGGAGCCCACTATTGCTGATGGTGCCACCGTTATGGAGGAGACGCTTGCCGGGGATGCTGCTCCTGACGGAGAGGTTAGGGAGGCCGAGGGTGAGGTGGTCATCGTGGATGATCATGAGTGAGGGGCCTGTCCAGCCACTTTTGGACCACTTTGCATAATTGTTCCCATCCTGTAATTTTATTTTCTTATTTTTTTGTGTGGGGAGGCTGCTATAATTGCCCCCCAAGCACTGTACTTATTTCCAAACCAGTAATGACAAGACCCCTTGAGGTCACTTTTTGCATACTATTAATGTTTGTATTTGTTTGTTTGCTTGTGTTTGTTTGCGATTGCCCATTTCTAACCAGCTGTTAGCCTTATCACACAACCCTGCCTTAGGAAAAGTTTTAAACTATGACTGGTAGGGAATACTCGGTCTTTAGGAGATCTGTAAAAACCTTGATTTTAGGTCTGTAGGTCCCGTCCGGGGTAGTATAAGAGTTTAAATCCTGTAAATACCCGCTCGGAAAACTCTGAGCATTGTAAGCACTTAGGAATGTTTAAGGGTTTACACTTAGTTAATTCCAAGTCCTACAAATGCCCAGTGTGACTTCCTATTTAGTTCAGTATTCCCTCCTACCCCCCAAACTTTTGCTAAGCCGGGTAATAATAGAGGTGATGACTGTAGGTAGCCAACCTAAACCGTTGGTAGTTTCAGGGTCTTTTGATTTAGCTATTATCAGCCACCTAGTAGGATTTGCCCCCATTGTAGGTTATGGACATAAGCAAAACTGGTGCCTTAGGTATAATTTTGATGTCTTTTTGATGCCTCGGGTGTGTTCCCGAGGTCTTTTGGTGCCTCAGGTGTGATCTCGAGGTCTTTTTTATTGTGAGACACTGGTAGGAAACACTATTTGCAATAAAAAAATTCTTTATTTCATCTAAAAAACTACTAGATTGATCAGGGAGAGCTACAAGTTGTTTAACGAAAACATAAAAGTCCCTAACCAATTCTGATCCTTATTTTACTGAAAGTATTTCCGTAGATGCTCCACGTTCCAAGGGTATGACAGGTCCTGTCTTTCTAGCATCTGTAACTAGTAGGTTCCCGATTGGTTAGCAACCGTTAACGCTATAGGGCCATTCCTTGTTGTTGAAGTACTGTGAGACTCTCTGCTTATATGCTTCCACTTATAGGTAGGCATGTTCCCTTTTTTCTTCTATCAAGTCAAGCACCCCTCTGAGGGCTTCCTCGTTGCCTTGCTCACTGTAGTTTGCCACCCAGTAAGTTGGTAGTCCCAGTTCTGTGGGACCACTGCCTCAAAGCCATAGGTGAATGAGAATGGGGTTTCTCATGTTGCTGCTCGGGTAGTGGTACAATATGCCCACAGAAGGGTCAGTAGTTCCTCAGCTCAGAGTCCCTTAGCATTTTAAGCTTGGTTTTAACAGACTGCAAAATCTTTCGGTTTGTCCATTGGCTTAAGGGTGCTCGGGAGAAGAGTAGTAATTTGCTATCCCATAGCCCGAACAGAAATACCTAAACACCAGTGTGGCAAACTGTCTTCCATTGTCACTGACTAGTACCCGGTGTTGGGTTTGTGCCCTCAAACCATTACTTTATGTATTAGACATTGACTTTTTAATATATGGATATCAGCTTTACATTTCATTATGTATGTTTCTTTCATGAGATGATTGTTTAATCCATAAGTATCATAGTAAGTATTTCGTGTGTGTATGAGATACATACAATGAGATACGAATTACTATTCTTTGATACTTAAAGCTTGTCACAGTGGATGATGAGACTGGATATCTCATCAGGTATACACTGTAGCATCATTAACTACCATTGGATGGAGTGATAAATCTCAATCACTAGAGTGTGACTCTTGGTTAATATGCTAGTGCTTATAGTGCATTGACGGACCTGAGTTTCCTATTGACGCTCAATGCTGTCAACAGTCAATAGGAACTCATAACTTGTATAAGGTATGTGTTCTCAATCTTGAGACGATTATGAACACAGACTGTGGATATGGCTGCTTTGACTTACCAATCAGTGAGGTCTATAAAAGATCAACACCTGGGTATCTTGGGTATGTCATATTCATAGGGTTGTGAACATATATTGTCAAGATAGAATCTACCCTCTGTTTCAGAGTAAGCATTCCCTTGAGAATGTCACCATGTCGATTACTGAGTACTGCAGTCTTGTTGATAAGAGTTATCAACATGTTTGGTAATCATGAGTAGTGAATGGGACTCAAGGAATACAAGAAGTAATCATGATTCAGGTTGACAGTAACAGTTATCCGACTACCTGAATATGATTACGAATGCTGACGGTAGAGGGACATTAGTACAACATACAAGTCTAGTTATCGCTTCGGATATGTTCTTTTGCGTTGGAGTTCAGTTATCGTTTTATAGTGGAGTAAACGTTAACTGACCAGTTGGTTAGTTTGCTGATCAAAGAGTTTGGTCATGGTAATTAATAAACTGGTCTGAGCCAACAATAAAGAGCCTAGGAGGTCCCACTCTTAGCTCCGCCAGGATGCTTGGAAAGATGCTTGAGGATGATGTCCAGACAGGTTCGATCGATCGAAGATATCTCGATCGATTGAAGTCTGCAGGTTCGATCGATCGAAGATGGTTCGATCGATCGAATGTTCGATCGATCGAAGGCACTTCGATCGCTCGAAGTCTAGGTCGGTTCTGGGAATCTATAAATAGGGCAGCTGCGTTCTGGAAAAAGTTGTTCGTCGTTTTGAACGTCAGAAGCTGCAGAAACTGTTTTGGAGTCCCAAAACCTTCTCTATCCTCTCCATTAGGGTTCCCACCAACCCTAGTCTTTCTGGCAGGCATCCGCAGGAGTCATAAGGGTGAAGATCATCTAGTGGAGGCTGCTGGAAGTTGAAGATCAGAATTGGGTTCAAGACAATAAGGTATAACTCGTGTCCCCTCTTGTGCGCATCTGTAGAATTGACGAGTAGTAGATCCGGGCATGCCAATAAAGTTTCATAACTTGATTTTTCCGCTGCGCGTTTAAACTTTCCATTTAAACCTGTTTTTCCAACAATTGGTATCAGAGCCACGCTCGTTTGGATCCATAGATGCGTTTTTTGGAACACTATTTTGATTTGCATGTTGATTTTAGAACTGCTTTCGAAACTGCATCGTCACAGATCTGTTTCTGCAGTGTTATCGCAGCAGTATACAAATCTGTGATTGCATTGGATGCAAGATGGGTTCGATCGATCGAAGTAGTCTCGATCGATCGAACTCTCTGTACTCGATCGATCGAACTCTCTGTACTCGAGCGATCGAACATGTTTCGATCGATCGAAACCTTCTGTTGTTCGAGCGATCGAACAGAGTTCGATCGATCGAGACAGACTCTTTGTCAGGATCTTTGTTTCACAGTTTTAAAAGTATTTTGAAATTAAAAGTTTAATTTTAACGTATTCTGCAAAATTTTTAATCATTCTGTGAAATAGAATGTTCAAGCGATTGAACAGTGTTCAATCGATCGAAGGTTCGAGCGATCGAACGGTCTTCGATCGATCGAACTATGATAGAGAAGTTAGATGCTGTTTTGAGTTCTAATTCAGTATGTAAAGAGTTTATATACTGTGTGAATCAATTAAGGGTTCCAATAGTTATATTTTGTTATATATATGCGTGGATGTGTGTTCAACTAACCTTTTGTAGCAAAAGTAAGTCGCTATCTCCCATGGCGCCAAGAGCATTTAATTTTGTGTTTGAATGTTTTAGATTGGTGTGTTGTTTTAAGTTTGGTTTGGTTTTAAGGCATATGTAAAGGGCGCTGCGACTTCAATCCTACGAAAAGGAAAGTCGCACCGGTCTCCCTAGCCTTTTATTTTGTTGTTGCTATTTCTATTTCTAGATAAATTGTAAGCTTCAAAAGAGGCATAGGTTCAATGTAATAGAATTAGAATTGTCCATGAAGATGGAGCTGGAGGCGATCAAACCAAAAGCAGGTTCTATGGAGATAGAGCCATGGGAGATAGAGGCATCGTTTGGATGTCTTTTATTTCATTTTAGTTTTTTGTTTTATGTGCTTTGTTTGTGATTGGCGTATAATACATTGTTGCATGCACGCAAAACAAGTTTTCTAAAATAAAATTCAAAAACCGTTTTCAACACATTAGTAAACATTAGATGTTTATGGGAAGTGTGTAGAAACAGATTTTATCAAAAAGCAAAATCCTTTTTTACTAAATCTAGTGGGAGAGGGTCTTATTAATTACACCCACGATCTTCCATTAACGGTTCACTGTAAGATGAGTGATGCATTCTGTGTCACCTCTCCAGGGGTGATCATTCCATACGGAGGATGCATTACTCATTGGTTACTAGATGTGAACTTCTTTTTGATAAGGATCAATCAGACGTGTTAGAGGGTGACCACCATACGGAGGCGCTACTTGAGACGGTTGTGATTGGATCCTAGTTAATGGTACACACTAGCTAAGCTATGGATAAGGGATCCCACACGGGGCATTATTCAGAAACTTAGAGATCAAATAGGTTCGGAAGTCATAACTTGTTTTGCAAGAGTTGCATAGCGGATAAGTTATGATAAATCGAAAGATCGAACATTGACCACGACACGGAGGCTTTATTCTTTCGTTTCGATATTCCGGCGACTTTGTTTTAAAATAAGAGTTTTAAAAGGATTCTTTTATTTCAAACTGTCAAATTCTGATATCCATATTTATTTTGTTTTTTGATTTTTCAGTAAATCATAATGTCTGGATCTGCATTTAGTCCACTTGCCACCATACTCACTCAAAACAAGTTAACTGGAAACAACTACACTGAATGGAAACGTAACCTTGACATCGTGTTAACTGCGGAGGATCACATATATGTCCTCACCACCCCATGCCCCGAAGAACCCGCTGCAAATGCTTCGGGTGCTGCTAGACGCGAGTTCGATAAATGGAAAAAGTCGAATGGGATGGCTCGTTGTTACATATTGGCTTCTATGGCTAATGTGTTACAACACCAATACCAGTCGAACAATTCCGCCAGTGACATTATCGAATCCCTGAAAAAGATGTTTGGGGAGCATGGCAGGCCTGCCAGACAGGTAGCTATGCAGAAGATAATGAGTGCTAAGATGTCGGAAGGGACTCCAGTCAAAGAACATGTTTTGAAAATGATTGGTTATTTAAACGAGCTGGAGACCCTAGGTGCCAACATCGATGCACAGACCCAAGTTGATATGATCCTCAATACGCTGTCGCCATCATTCGCTCAATTTAAACTGAATTATAATATGAATAAAATGGATTTTTCAATGAGCGAATTGATGAGCTCTTTATTGGCAGCGGAAGGGGTGATCAAACCTGGGGGCAGCGTTTTAAACGTTGAGAAAAGCGCTTCCTCTTCCCGATCTGTGCCGAAAGGAAAGAAAGGGAAGAAGAAGGCTAGCACTGGAGGTTCAAGTGTTGGACCGGTCCCTAAGATTGCAAAATCTAAGGGAAAAGGTAAGCGCAAAGGGAAGGTGGGTGGCCAAAGCAAAGGAAAGTGTTTCCAATGCGGTGAGAAGGGCCACTGGAAGAGGAACTGTCCAGAATTCTTAGCTACAAGAGTTCAAGGTATGATTGAATCACATGTGATTGAAGTAAGTTTTATAACGGATACTTCAAACACTTGGTGCATTGATTCTGGTGCGACTAACCATATCTGTAATTCATTGCAGGGGTTCAGATCAACCAGGAAGTGCAGTGATGGGGAAATCGTACTTACTCTAGGTTCTAGCGCAACCGTTTCTGCGGTTGCTATAGGAGTCGTAGTTTTAGAATTTCTAGACAATAAAGTTTTGATTTTATCAGATGTACTTTACGTCCCTTCAATGAGACGTAATTTAATTTCAGTTTCTAATTTATCGAATAATGGTTATTCTTTTAATTTTGGAACTGAAGTTGTGATTAAAAGAAATAGTTCTTTTATATGTTCTGGTGTTAAATCAAATGGTTTGTATGTGATTACTCCCAATATTTCTAAAGATTCTTGTATGGAACTTAATAACTCAGTGGTAACTGTACCATCTAAAAGAAAGAGATCTTCCACTAATCCAACAAGGCTTTGGCATATGAGTCTTGGTCATATCAATCTAAATAGGATTGGCAGACTAGTCAAAGAAGGGGTCTTAGGCGATTTGGTTCTTGAACCAATAGAAGTCTGCGAGTCTTGTTTAGAGGGTAAGATGACCAAAAGGCCCTTTCCTGCAAAGGGCAATAGAACCAATGCATTGTTGGAATTAGTTCATACTGATGTGTGTGGACCAATAAATATTAGAGCAAGGGGTGGTTATGAGTATTTCATAACATTTACTGATGACCACTCTAGGTATGGATATGTGTACCTAATGCAGCACAAGTCTGAAGCCTTTGAAAAGTTCAAAGAGTTTAGGGCTGAAGTGGAGAAGCAATTGGGCACACATATCAAGGCCATTCGATCTGATCGAGGTGGCGAGTATCTCTCTAATGAATTTATTGATCACCTCGTACAGAATGGGATTCTGTCACAGTTGACTGCACCTGGTACGCCTCAGCAAAACGGTGTAGCGGAGAGAAGGAATCGGACTCTTTTAGACATGACTAGGTCAATGATGAGTTATTCTGAGTTACCTTTATTTCTTTGGGGTTATGCTTTGGAAACCGCTGCTTACATACTAAATCTAGTACCAAGCAAATCTGTTCCCAGGACACCACGAGAGATGTGGATTGGGCGCAAGCCTTCTTTGCAACATCTCCGGATATGGGGATGTCCGGCACATGTGCTAAAAGGAAAGATGAGCAAGTTGGATTCTAGATCGGAAGTATGTTACTTCGTGGGGTATCCAAAGGGTACTTATGGATGGTATTTTTATGATCCAAGAGAACAGAAGGTGTTCGTCAGTACGATTGCTATTTTCTTGGAGGATGATTATATCATGAACCATAAACCTAAGGGAAGGATAGATCTTAGAGAGATAGAAGGAGAGCCCTCAGTCCAACCCGTAGTTAATAACGATGTAAATCAGGAAAACACCAATTCTTCACCTATTTCCGCACCAGTACCTCGTCGTAGTGGAAGGATTATCAGCCAGCCTGATAGATACATGTTCTTAGGAGAAGTTTTTGAAGCTGTCTCCATAGAATCTGAATCTGATCCTACCACATACGAAGAGGCAATGGCTGATGTTGATTCAGCTCATTGGGTTAAAGCTATGAAGGCTGAATTGGAATCTATGGATTCTAATCAGGTCTGGGATCTTGTAGAACTTCCAGCCAATATTAAACCCATTGGCTGTAAATGGGTCTACAAGAGGAAAAGAGGATCTGATGGAAAGGTTGAGACCTTTAAGGCAAGGCTTGTTGCGAAAGGTTATACTCAGAGGGAGGGCATTGACTATGAGGAAACCTTCTCGCCGGTGGCCATGCTCAAGTCCATCAGAATACTCTTATCCGTTGCTGCATGCCTAGATTTTGAGATCTGGCAGATGGACGTCAAGACTGCATTCTTGAATGGCAATCTTGAGGAGGACATCTATATGCAACAACCAGAAGGGTTCATAGCTGGTCGGAAAGGTAACTTGGTATGCAAGTTGCAAAAGTCCATTTATGGGCTTAAGCAGGCATCCAGAAGTTGGAACATACGATTTGACCAAGCGGTCAAATCGTTTGGTTTCATACAGAATCTGGATGAACCTTGTGTATACAAGAAGAGTGAAGGAAAAGTGGTGGCTTTTCTTGTGCTTTACGTTGACGACATTCTACTCATTGGAAATGATGTAGCGGCATTGTCAACGGTCAAGGTTTGGCTAGCTAGTACTTTCGATATGAAGGATCTAGGAGAGGCGAGCTATATTCTTGGGATAAAGCTCTTTCGGGATCGCAAGCGAAAGATAATGGGATTATCTCAAGCTGGTTATATCGATAAGGTGCTAACTAGGTTTTCAATGGATAATTCGAAGAAAGGTTTGTTACCTTTCAGGCATGGTTTAGCGTTCTCCAAGGACCAGTGTCCAAAGACACAGGAGGAGAGGAATCGCATGACAGGAGTTCCCTATGCTTCTGCAGTGGGAAGTCTCATGTATGCGATGTTATGCACTAGACCAGATATCTGCTTTGCCGTTGGCATGGTTAGCAGATATCAGTCGAATCCGGGTCCAGAGCACTGGACAGCCGTTAAGCACATTCTTAAGTACTTGAGAAGAACTAAAGATTACATGCTTATGTACGGTGGTAGTGAGTTAATTCCAGTGGGATACACTGACTCGGACTTTATGTCAGATAAAGATTCGAGGAAGTCGACGTCCGGTCATCTCTTTACCTTGGGAGGTGGTGCTGTCAGTTGGAGGAGCATTAAGCAGAAATGCATTGCAGACTCAACTACAGAAGCTGAGTATGTGGCTGCTTGTGAAGCCGCAAAGGAAGCTGTTTGGCTCAAGAAGTTCCTTATGGAACTCGAGGTGGTACCAGCGTCGCTGTCGCCTATTACGCTTTATTGTGATAATAGTGGGGCAGTGGCTCAGTCCAAGGAGCCAAGGAACCACGGAAAGGGAAAGCACGTAGAGCGGAAATATCACCTAATCCGAGATATAGTTCAACGTGGAGATGTGACTGTCACCAAGATTGCCACCGCTGACAATCTTGCTGATCCGTTTACAAAGGCCTTACCACAGAAGGTCTTTGATCGTCATCTAGATAGTCTAGGTCTTAGATGTAGTTCTGAATGGTTATGAGTGCAAGTGGGAGTTTGTTGGGTTTGTGCCCTCAAACCATTACTTTATGTATTAGACATTGACTTTTTAATATATGGATATCAGCTTTACATTTCATTATGTATGTTTCTTTCATGAGATGATTGTTTAATCCATAAGTATCATAGTAAGTATTTCGTGTGTGTATGAGATACATACAATGAGATACGAATTACTATTCTTTGATACTTAAAGCTTGTCACAGTGGATGATGAGACTGGATATCTCATCAGGTATACACTGTAGCATCATTAACTACCATTGGATGGAGTGATAAATCTCAATCACTAGAGTGTGACTCTTGGTTAATATGCTAGTGCTTATAGTGCATTGACGGACCTGAGTTTCCTATTGACGCTCAATGCTGTCAACAGTCAATAGGAACTCATAACTTGTATAAGGTATGTGTTCTCAATCTTGAGACGATTATGAACACAGACTGTAGATATGGCTGCTTTGACTTACCAATCAGTGAGGTCTATAAAAGATCAACACCTGGGTATCTTGGGTATGTCATATTCATAGGGTTGTGAACATATATTGTCAAGATAGAATCTACCCTCTGTTTCAGAGTAAGCATTCCCTTGAGAATGTCACCATGTCGATTACTGAGTACTGCAGTCTTGTTGATAAGAGTTATCAACATGTTTGGTAATCATGAGTAGTGAATGGGACTCAAGGAATACAAGAAGTAATCATGATTCAGGTTGACAGTAACAGTTATCCGACTACCTGAATATGATTACGAATGCTGACGGTAGAGGGACATTAGTACAACATACAAGTCTAGTTATCGCTTCGGATATGTTCTTTTGCGTTGGAGTTCAGTTATCGTTTTATAGTGGAGTAAACGTTAACTGACCAGTTGGTTAGTTTGCTGATCAAAGAGTTTGGTCATGGTAATTAATAAACTGGTCTGAGCCAACAATAAAGAGCCTAGGAGGTCCCACTCTTAGCTCCGCCAGGATGCTTGGAAAGATGCTTGAGGATGATGTCCAGACAGGTTCGATCGATCGAAGATATCTCGATCGATTGAAGTCTGCAGGTTCGATCGATCGAAGATGGTTCGATCGATCGAATGTTCGATCGATCGAAGGCACTTCGATCGCTCGAAGTCTAGGTCGGTTCTGGGAATCTATAAATAGGGCAGCTGCGTTCTGGAAAAAGTTGTTCGTCGTTTTGAACGTCAGAAGCTGCAGAAACTGTTTTGGAGTCCCAAAACCTTCTCTATCCTCTCCATTAGGGTTCCCACCAACCCTAGTCTTTCTGGCAGGCATCCGCAGGAGTCATAAGGGTGAAGATCATCTAGTGGAGGCTGCTGGAAGTTGAAGATCAGAATTGGGTTCAAGACAATAAGGTATAACTCGTGTCCCCTCTTGTGCGCATCTGTAGAATTGACGAGTAGTAGATCCGGGCATGCCAATAAAGTTTCATAACTTGATTTTTCCGCTGCGCGTTTAAACTTTCCATTTAAACCTGTTTTTCCAACACCCGGGGCATGCCGAACCTGTTGAGGATGTTTTTCTCAACAAAACTTTCTATTTTCTTCTCACTGTTATTGTTACCAAGGGCTTGGATTCTGCCCACTTGGTAAAGTAGTCCACTGCGATGATTACAAACTTGACTTAACCCTTTGTCACGCCCCGCAGTAGCAAAATTAGATAAAAATAAATTTCTTTTTGGACCCATAGGCCATGATAGTTGAAAGTCACCACATTGTCCACAAACAAAGTCAAACCATCAGAGTAATTATTCAAACCACACATTGAAAAATTCTAAGGTCGATATATAAAAATGATACTAACTATTACAAAACCAAAGTGTTTGTAGAAAATATAACTAAAACGGTACGACAACATATGCCAAATATAAACTTCACTATTACAATGGTCTCTAAAAACATAAGCATAATCTATCAACAGCAAGCTCCAAGTCTTCAGCTTGCATAGTAGTCATCTCCAGCGTAGCCTCCGTCATCGTAGGATCCATCCTCAAGGCCTCTGTCCATGTATGCATCTGTAGACACCCCATTTTGTCGGCTATCAGATTTAGGAGACCCGTAGCTTGATGGTTCACAATGATCGCAAAAGACCCAAAAGGACTCTCGAAAATCAGCTCTATCTCTCAGAATGCTCAAAATGACCAAAATGCCCCTAAAAGCCCGAAAACTCCCAGATTTGGTCCCAAAGTTCTGAAAACATGCTATATAATTAGAAAAGTATCAAAATGAGTTTTTAAAAGAAATCGGGTGAAATCGTCAGCTCCCAGAGACCCCCGGAAGTCCCGGAAGTTCCCGGAAAGTCCCCGTTGACCGGTTTGACCAAGGTTTGACTAGGTTTGACCAAGGTTTGACCAGGTTTGACCAAGTTTGACCAAGTTTGACCGAAATCGTCCGAATTCACCAGAATCATTTTAAATCATGAGATAAGTGTTAAAACAAGTTCCAAAAGAAAATCGAGCGAGAACGTCAGCTCCTGGGAACTCTCGGAGGTTTCCAGAACTTCCCGGGAATCCCAGGTTTGACCAGTTTGACCAGAATTTGACTTTGGAACCGGGGCACCAAAACAATTTTCAAATATTTTTCATGGATACTAGAGGTCAATAGCTTTCCAACGGTATATCGCACATAATTTCTGGATTTAAAACGAATTTATTATGAATTTCCGAAGGTGAAAAAGGCGATCAAATCAGCTTTTATCGCGAATACCGCAAAACTTTTCAAAGTGACCTATCTCCGAACTATTTTTTATGTAAAGTAGACTCCATTACCTTTCCAACGGTATATCACAACCTCAATTTGGAGTTCGTATGCATTTTCTGTGAATTTCGGACAAAATTGGGCCTTTTCGCGAATACCGGAACCTCTGGGGGCCTAAACGTAAATTTCTGGGCGTCTGAGGAGCAGTGCTGCCGCGGCACTGGCCCACTGCCGCCGCGGCACTGGCCCAGTGCCGCCGCGGCACTCATCCCTCGCAGAGTCCATTTTTGTAATTTTTTGCGGCACTGGCCCAGTGCCGCCGCGGCACTCATCCCTCGCAGAGTCCATTTTTGTAATTTTTTTGGGGGTCCAATTTGATTAATTGAAAGCCAAAACGACATAGTTTTATGTTCACAGTTGTTTGGGACCAATGGGAGTACTTCTAAAACCCCAAAACCACCCCAAATTGGCCTATTTAAACCCCCCATTGCTCTTCATTTTGAGGGGGGGGGCCAAGTGCAAAGCTTGAAAAGTTGTAGAGAAGAAGAGAGATAGAGATATGTTTAGAAGAGAGAAAGGGAGCTTCTCCCATTGATTTTCCATAAGAAAGTGAGTTTTATTCTTGTTTTCTTCCATCAACCTTCTATATACTTCACATTCAAAGTCCACTCTAACCCTCATTCTTGAGCATTCATGAGATAGGAAGCTACTTCCATGTCCAAATATCAAAATCTATGAGTGAAACACCAAGCTACAAGTCCTAAATCACATTGATTATCATCTATTGATTGCTATTTACTTGCTTGTTTATATATATGTTCATCCCTTCTTACCTCATTTCTTTTTATTTTTCTTTATTTACTTATTAGTTCATCATCATCTAAGTGATGACATGAAGTTTGGGGTGAGTGAATCCTTATGGATAGTAGCTCTTGACCTCAAAAACATGTTTGATAGATGATGATCATAACCTCAATACTTCCAAGGTATTCTTGGAATGTATTGAAGTTATGTTCAAAATAAAATAAATCTCTCCAACAATCTTGGAAGTTCTTGATGATGAGTTTTGAAGTTGGCATTTTAAGTGGCTATAATCCTTGTTGAGTATTAAAAATATGTTTTCAAAACATCTATTTCAAAACCCCTCTCAATCCTTCTCATTTTGGTTTCAAGAAACAAAACCTTGTTTTCCCCAAAATCTTCAAAATAATGAGTCAAAACAGTGAGTGAGTTGAGTTCAAAGATTTCTCTAGGACTCAATACTCAACATATGGATGCAAGGCCACTTGAAAAGTCTTCCTAACTCATTAGAGAACACCCATGATTTTTGGTTTGACTTGGAAGTACTTGAAAATGGTCCATTTGGACCCAAACATTCCTTCCAGACATTCTGCCTTTTCTGTCACAGCAGCTAGGGCCACTTACAACTTGTTTTACAGAAAACTTTTCCAAAAGGGGTGATCCTAAATTATTTTTACCTTAAACTTCAATGTCTTAGGGAACTTTCTGTATAAAATAGGCCTCTAGATCATTAGTTTTCATTTTCTAAGATTTTGCAACATTTCAGTCGACAGTACAGACTCTGTTTCTGAGTGACCTTCATTGTTTATATGATTTCTATCACTCTGTGATAGATATTCAAGATTGGCCTTTTGGGTTGTGTTCTAGACACAATAAGGAACATCTCCATAAAAAATCATGCATTGAAAACATTCCTAACCCCTCTTTTCAAATTCCAAAAGATGATGCTACTGTTCTGTCCACTATTCACAGCAAGCACATTTTAACTTTCACTCTTTGATTTGATGCTTATATGCATTCCAAATTAGTTCATATCTTAGGAAGTAGTTCATACTATATTTGTACATATCCCATACTGATTTCATCCGTCCATTCATACACATTTTAGACTTCTAAGTCATTCTAGAAATCCATGTACACAAAACACACTACAACCTTTGCACATTTTAGATACATACATTGCATTCATGCAAGATTTGGGGTTTTTGTAACTCTTAATCTAAGAAGATTATAAGGAATGATCATGATCACACGTTCATGCTCCCCTCGACCTAATCATCCTTTCTCATCCGTCCCGGGGATTGAGAGATCTTCTATTCTCAAAGATTAACATGCATCATCCTAGCTTGCTAAGCATCCTTGTTTTCTTTGACTATTTGTTTCAAGAACAATTCATGTCCCCCTTTAGATTAGGAAGTCTTGATTATTTGATACATGATTAGACTATTTTTCCTAAGTTTATTTGTGTGATCTTTCACTTTACATTGTATGATATTTGACTTAGATCTTATGAATGATATCTTATCTTTAGATCTTCCATTTCAAGTTTCTTATGTGATGTAATATACTATCATAGTATTAATTGCCGAACCATACATAGTATAAGATGATTATTTGGATGCTAATTGAGGCCCGTCGAAAGACGGGGCGAGTTGAGGGTGTTTTAGTCGCGACAAAGGCTCCTTCCTCTCTCGTACCAAAACCCCAAACCAAGTTCTTTGGTTATGAAGGGCCGGTGCCCTTTATCCATTTGGGTGAGTCAAAATTAGGTTTCTTGGTTCCTTAAAGACCAAGTGGCGACTCTGTATCTGTTTTCAACAGACCTTTCGTTTTCTTTCCTTGATTCAAATCAATTTCAAAGCAATCTCGAACAAGAGAAGTGGTCCGATTCCCGGTATCCACAATCTGGCAGCAGCACTGCCGCCGCGACACTGGCCCACTGCCACCGTGGCACTCCCCTCCAGAACAGTCCATTTTTGTAATATGTTTTGTGGTCTCATTTTGATTAATTAAAAGCCAAAACGACGTAGTTTTATGATTTCAGATGTTTGGAGCCAATGGGAGTACTTTCTAAATCCCAAAAACACCCCAAGTTGGCCTATATAAACACCCCATTACTCCTCATTTTAGGAGAGTCAAATGTGAGTTTTGGAAAAGTTTGGGAGAGAAAGTTATAGAGATAAGGCTAGAGTAGAGAGAAAAGAAGCTTTCTTCTTTGATTTTCAAAAACAAAAGTGAGTTCTAACTTTGTTTTTACTTCATTACTTCCATTTACTTCAACATTCAATACTCCCAACCACCATTTTAGTGAGCATTCAAGAGAATGGAAGCTTCTTCCATGTCTAGTGTCATTACATATGAGTGATACACCAATCTACAAGTCTCATGCTTCATGAATATCACATTGATCATCATCTATTGATTGCTATTTACTTGCTTGTTTATTTATTGTTCATCTCTTCTTATCTCATTTCTTTTTATTTTCTTTATTTACTTACTAGTTCATCATCATCTAAGTGATGACATGAAGTTTGGGGTGAGTGAATCCTTATGGATAGTAGCTCTTGACCTCAAAAACATGTTTGATAGATGATGATCATAACCTCAATACTCCCAAGGTATTCTTGGGATGTATTGAAGTTATGTTCAAAAAATAAATAAATCTCTCCAACAATCTTGGAGGTTCTTAAATGATAAGTTTGATGTAGGTATTCTAAGCGGCTATGATCCTTATTGAGTGTTGAAAATATGTTTTCAAAACATCTATTTCAAAACCCCTCTCAATCCCTCTCATTTGGTTTCAAGAAACAAAACTTTGTTTTCTCCAAAATCTTCAAAACAATGAGTCAAAACAGTGAGTGAGTTGAGTTCAAAGATTTTTTTAGAATACAATACTCAACATATGGATACAAGGCCACTTGGAAAGTCTTCCTAACTCATTGGAGAACACCCATGATTTTTGGTTTGACTTGGAAGCACTTGGAAATGGTCCATTTGGGTCTCAACATTCCTTCCAAACATTCTGTTTTTGCTGTCACAGCAGCTAGGTCAATTTACGACCTCTTTTCCAGAAAACGTTTCCAAAAGGGGTGGTCCTAACTTATTTTTCCCTTAAAATTAAATGTCTTAGGAAACGTTATGTATAAAATGGGCCTCTAGATCATTCTTTTTCATTTTCTAAGATTTTCTAACATTTCAGTCGACAATACAAACTCTGTTTCTGAGTGACCTCTATTGTTTATATAATTTCTCTCAATCTGTGATAGCTATTCAAGATTGGCCTTTTGGGTTGTTTTCTAGACACAATAAGTAACATCTCCATAAAAAATCATGCATTGAAAACATTCCTAACCCCTCTTTTCAAATTCCAAAAGATCATGCTACTGTTCTGTCCACTATTCACAGCAAGGATACTTTAACTTTCATTCTTTGATTTGATGCTTATATGCATTCCAAATTAGTTCATATCTTAGGTAGTAGTTCATACTACATTTTTACATATCCCATGTCAATTTCATTCATTCATTTATATACATTTTAGACTTCTAAGTCATTCTAGAAACCCATGTACACAAAACACACTATAACCTTTGCACACTTTAGATACATACATTGCATTCATGCAAGATTTGGGGTTTTTGTAACTCTTAATCTAAGGAGATTATAAGGAATGAACTCGATCACCCGTTCATGCTTCCCCTTGATCTAATCATCCTTTCTCATCCGTCCCGGGGATTGAGAGGTCTTCTTTTATCAAAGAATAACATGCATCATACTAGTTTGCTAAGCATATTTTGATTCCTTTGTTTATTTGTTTCAAGAACAATTCATGTCACCTTTAGATTAGGAAAACTTGATTAATTGATATATGATTAGACGATTTTTCCTAGGTTTATTTGTGTGATCTTTCACTTTACATTGCATGATATTTGATTTAGATCTTATGAATGATATTTTATCTTTAGATCTTCCATTTTCAAGTTTCTTATGTAATGTAATATACTACCATAGTATTAATTGCCGAACCATACATAGTATAAGATGATTATTTGGATGCTAATTGAGGCTCGTCGAAAGATGGGGCGAGTTGAGGGTGTTTTAGTTGCGACAAAGGCTCCTTCCTCTCTCGTACCAAAACCCCAAACCAAGTTCTTTGGTTAGGAAGGGCCGGTGCCCTTTATCCATTTGGGTGAGTCAAAATTAGGTTTCTTGGTTCCTTAAAGACCAAGTGGCGACTCTGTATCTGTTTTCAACAGACCTTTTCTCTCTCCTTGATTCAAAATCAAACGAATTTCAAAACATCAAAAAGAGGTGGAAGCCCGGTATCCACAGCATCTCCTGCACACTCATAACCCTGGCCAGCTGGACGTCGAATATCCAGCAGAATAAACACCGTTAGCTACAAAAGTCGAGTGAATACAAACACTAGCAGAGTATCTATAGATAAGCAGCATATAAAGCAACAACATTATTAATGATTATCTCAACGTTCATGTTCATGAATGCACCAACCCAACATATATCAACGGACATCGTCCCAAACTACGGACATAACATAGACACCTGGGTCCACATTAATCAGACACGTAGTCCCATACCTACAGTCTGTCAAATCTTGACACACAGTCCCATGTATTCTATCTGAATGCCCCGATATACCTTGGCCAACCTGCCCTTGACATACTTTGGCCAACACGCCCCTGATACATCCTAGCCATCAACGCCCCGTATTTATGCTTAATGCCTTATAGCCAACACCCCCAGCCAATATGCTCAATATCTTACGGCCAACATGCCCAGCCAATACGCTCGATACATTACGGCCAACACGCCCACCCAATAAGCTCAATATCTTACGGCCAACACGCCCAGCCAATACGCTCAATATCTTATGGCCAACATGCCCAGCCAATACGCTCAATATCTTACGGCCAACATGCCCTTACCCATATTGGTCATCCTGCCCTACCCCTTTCTGGCCACCCTGCCCTAACACATACTAGTCACCACACCTGATGTCATACGATCTTTGTGACACGTACCCATTATAAATAGTATTGACCTTCGCGGTCGATAGACCCACTACTATGCACGTCAGCTTTTCAATCTCATTAGTATCTCAACATTAACCAAAAGGTTTCACTGATCAATGCATTAAGTCAATTATTCTACGTGTGTATTATTCCAATGCCATATCATTTTATCCTTTACTATCCCATATTCGCATAATAGAAATGGGAAACGATTTTCGGAACAATAAAACCCTTATTATAATAAACAAGAGGAACTATCCATGATCTACAACTTCTAATAGATTGGGTAAGGGTTCAATCGATTGGGATAAAAATCATAATAATCGATTGGGAACATCGCAATCGATTGGATCCAAAATAATACCAATCAATTGCAAACTTTGGCAATCGATTGGGTTATAACTAATGGCAATCGATTAGAAAATATACCAATCGATTGGGCCCAGTCTGATGGCAATCGATTGGAAAATATACCAATCGATTGGGTCCTGACTGATTGCAATCAATTGGAAAATATACCAATCGATTGGGACTTCGTCTTTTCCAGCACAATTTCAGTCCAGCATATATAACGTAATTAGGACACAAAAGCTACGTCTAAACTTCACTAAAATGTATATAAAAATCATATAAGGGTAACCAAGTGAGTTGGACTCACCTATGGGTGCGTTTGGGTATGTGTTTGGCTTATCGAGCTTTGAAACTTCAAGTTTTCTCTCTCTCCTCCTCTTGATATCTCTTTTTCTCTGTCTCTCTCTCTATGTCTGCTATCTTCTCTTCTTCTTCTTCTCTGTTGCCAGAGGCAATGTGTGTGTGTATGGGTGTGTATATATAGATATATAAATAAATGTGTATAATATAGGTATACACACTCTCTCTCAGCTAAAACTGCCAAAAACCTCCTAAGTCACAAAATGAACTTATATATATAGAGAAATAAGAGTGCCACACGTCAAAACATGAAGGAAAGAAGAAAACTTGTCTCAGCTAGTGCCAATCGATTGGAACTAGGGGCAATCTATTGGGCACAAATATTTGATGGCAATCGATTGAATCTATGGCAATCAAATGGGATAGTGCCATGTAATGAATTTCAGGGCGGTAGCATTCTAATCGATTTGAAAGGTGTCAATCGATTGGTATTCAAAAGATGGTAATCTATTGGTATACAAGCCAATCGATTGGGACCAGAATTTTAACAAAGACAAGAAATAAAACAAATGGTTTTATTTATATATATAGAAATAAAGGAGTACAAAGAAATTATAGGGTATTGCACCCTTTGCTATAGGGAGCGGCCTGACTATGTCGATGCCCCATTGAGCTAATGGTTAGGGGCTAAGGATTGGAGTTTGGGGCTCTGTCAGACGGTTGCTCATGTACGCATGCCTCTGGCACTTGTCACACTGCTTGACATAATCTCAGGAATCCCAGGCCATTGTATGACAATAGTGTCCTTGCAACAGAGCCCTACGAGGGAGTGCCCAAACTCCAATGTGGCTTCCACACACTCCTTCATGGATTTCGTACAAGGTTTCCTAGACCTGGGTAGGGGATCGGAGGTAGGCAATAGAAAATCTCCTCTTGTAAAGTACATCGTCGACGAGGTGGTACCTGGCCGCTCAGTATTTCACCCGTCGGGCTTCATCCTTCCTGGTCGATAGACTTCTGGTTATGAGAAACATCGTGATAAGATCCATCCAGCTGGGCCCTAAATCGACCGGGTCAACCTCCATACCATTTGAGTTGGACGCATTAGGTTTGGGTAGGTATTCTACCCTTATCCCAAGTAGGTTCGACTCAAAAGATAATGCAAGGTGTGCCAACCGATCAGCCCGTGTGTTTTCTTCCCTTAGAATTTTGCATGATAAAGAACCCTTTAAGTTTGCTGGCAACCAACCTAACAAGGGCTAGGTAGGCCACCATGTTATCTTTCTAAGCTTTATACTCCTGTCGGACTTGATTAACAACTAGTTGGGAGTCGCTACACACTTGGACTTGCTACGCACCCACCGAGGTAGCCAACTGTAGCCCGACCAACAGGGCCTCATACTCGACTTCTTTGTTGGAATCCTAGAACTCAAACCTTAGGGCATACTCCAATTGGATCTCATCAGGTGTGGTCAGGATGATCCCTGCCCCGCTATCCTGCTTGTTGGAAGACCCATCCACATAGAGTATCCATGTCAGGGTGTCAGCTATATCTCAGGCGGTAATTCGGGCGGGTTGAACTCCTTGACTGGATCTTCTAGATAGGTGAACTCTATAAGAAAATCTATGACCACCTGTCCCTTGATTGTTGTTCGGGGTCTGTAAACTACCTTGAACTCTTCCAACTCTAACCCCCACTTTATGAGCCTCCCAGAGTTTTAGGCTGGCATAGAATCCTGCGCAGAGGCTGATTCGTGAGGACCACTATGACATGGGCTTGGAAATATGGGCAGAGCTGCTGAGCTGAGGTGATGTGTGTAAAGGCAAGCTTCTCTATACAGGAGTGTCAACTTTCTGCGCCCTAGAGAGCCCGACTTGTGTACTAGACCAGGTACTGTATCCCGTGCTCCTCTCTGATCAGTGCTGAACTTACCACTGAAGGTGATACCGCCAAGCAAAGAAATAACTCTTTCTTTGGTACGGGCGTTGGTGGTAGAGGAGGCGACATCAGACACTTCTTCAGTTCCTAAAATGCCTTCTTACACTCTTCTAACCACTCATAGGCTCTATAGAGGATCTTGAAGAATGGAAGACACCGGTCGGTTGCTCGGGATACGAATCTATTCAATGCTGCCACCCGCCCTTCCAGACTCTGAACCTCCTTGTTTGATCTGGGTGACTACATGTTAATGATTGCTTGTATCTTTTCTGTGTTTTCTTCAATTCTCCACCTGCTGACCAGATGTCCCATGAACTTGCCAAACGAGACTCTGAATGTGCACTTGGCTGGGTTCAACCTCATCTAAAATTTTTTTAATATGGTAAAGGCCCCAGCCAAGTGCTCGAGATGGTCAGACTCTTTCCAGCACTTGACCAGGAGGTCATTAACGTATACCTCCACTGTCTTCCCAATCAAATCTTTGAATATATGGTTAACCAAGCACTGATAAGTTGTCCCAGCTTTCTTGAGGCTGAAGGGCATCACCTTGTAGCAATATGTTCCTTAGTCAGTGATGAAAAAAGTCTTCTCTTTGTCGTCGGGATATATGCAGATCTAGTTGTATTTTGAGTAGGCATCCATGAGGAGAGGAGTGAGTGACTGGCCGTTGAGTCTATAAGGAGGTCTATCTTGGGTAGTGGGTAGCAATCCTTGGGATAGACCTTGTTTAGATCGTTAAAGTCCACACACAGCCTCCACTTTCTGTTGCTTTTCTTGACCAGAACAACATTTTCTAACCAATCGGGGTAGTGAACTTCACAGACTAATTGTGCTTTGAGAAGTTTTCTGACCTTTTCCCGTACTGATTCCTGTCTTTTATGGGCCATTCCCCTAGTTCAGTGGTCATGCGAGGTGGAAAGAATTTCTTTAAAAACACAGTATTCATCGCATGTCAGGTGAAGATCGAATTTGCCTTGAGGGTGAGTAGCCACGCTTTTGCTTTATCTTTCAGGGTAAAGGGAAATAGCATTAGGTGTGTCACATCTATAGGACAATTCTGTGAGAATGTTTTACAAACATCCTCAAAATCCTTGACATAAAGATATGCCTTCTAGCTTTCCATTCCATGAAAGGTTAGAAGGAGTTGAATCATTCTGTTGCAAAATTGGAATTCGCCCGCATGGGGTGGAATGAGAATACAAGAAAGCGTAGGTATATGTTCGGGTTTCATAAGGTTGTACAAAGGACATAATGACTCGTCAATAGGCACAACCACATTCTTACCATTTTCACTTTGATTATTAGCCATTGAATCTGTAGGTGTAGCTACGGGATAAATAGAACTAGAAGAATTAGATGAGTAGAGTGGATTTTCATGAATTCCTAATGGAATTATCGGACATGAAAGGGAAAAGATCCTAAAGGGTTTTAAACCAAAAGAGAAAGAAAATGAAAAACAGAAATAGATAAAGATGGAGTGAGGTAATCTAAGTGTTAGCTTGTTGCCTTCCCCAGCAACGGTGCCAAAAACTTGACACGACATTTATTTTGTGTGCACTTTTTTGCTATACCCAAATATAGGTAGACGTACAAGTAGTATTCTGGTTAAGACCAGGTTGATCCCACAGGAAAGGTTGAGAACTAATTACTTAGATTAAACTCTAAAAGAAAATAAAAATTCAAGATTTAAGCAAGGCGTAGAACACGAAGTTCCACAAATTAACTACTACAAAAAATAAAGCAATTGAATGAAAGTATGAATTAACTAATTAACTAAAGCAATATTTAAAAATGGTATTTCTTAACAAAAGGGGGATGTTGGGATTACACGAATCCACAGTGACCTAGCCATCTACCATGCAGTTACATTGAAGCCCAATGGAGTACATCTTCTACAGTATTCCGTATTTCTCTAAAAATAAAGAATCCATAGCCCTTTCATGACTAGGACTATGTCATCACAGTTGATTTGAAATATAAGAAAGCGGTTTAAAATAATAGTCAAGTCTCGCACTCTGAATGGTGTTAGAATTCAGAGTGGTTTGCAAAAGTTATTGAAGAAAAATCCCTTAAGGCTTAAAGTTCAGAAACTGTTTTGACAAATTGAGCATTTGGGGACAATTTGATAACAAATCTCTAAAGTAGAAAGTCTAGGAATAGTGCAAATGATTGTTCTCAAGAATCTGAGGTTTCGATCGATCGACGCGCTTTCGATCAATCGAAAATCGTCATCTCTCAATCGATCAAAATGTCTTCGATCGCTTAACTATCTCTGGTCCAATCGATCGAACTAACTTCGATCGATCGAACACAGGTTTTAAACTACTGCATGACAGAGGCTGGAGATCACTGTTTCATGATGATCTCCCAACTCTAGGACTACTCAGACATGGTCTGGAGTGTCTCAGATCTATTTTTAATGTAAAAGTTCATTAAAGCCTTGTTTGGTTGTGATTTTAACATAAATCTTACAAAAACTATAGGTTTAGCAATATTTAATATGCAAAACTATAACTATTTAGATTATAAGCTACTAGAACTAATGAAGAAATGGAAAACAAATATAAGAACCTGGAATAACAGAACTTTGATTACTTTATAAGAATCCAAGCCAAACCAATATCATACCTTGAGAAACCTACAAAACCAAGAAAAAATCTCTCTCTCTCTCTCTATAACTGAAGAAAACAATGTGTGCGTCCTCATGGATGTCTTATAACGAATGTTTCTACTGCGTGCGCGTAAATTATGATAAAAGGCATGTTCGATCGATCGAACATCACTTGATTAATTGAACTTCTGGAATACTTGAGCGCTTTAACTGACTTCGATCGATCGAAACTTCGATCGCTTGACGATTCTTAGATCGCTCGAACTTTAGTTTTTGTCTTTGAATTGTCTTGCTCATCAGCAAGCTTTCCCTTTATCCTACTATTCATTTCTTCACACAACAAAATAATGATCTGCACAAACAATAGCTAAAACAATGCAACTTATCATAGATTAATCATATTGTATAGAAACTAGCATTGTAATATGAATTGCAGATAAACAGGGAGTTGTAAACTAAATCAGTGTATTTCTTACTTTTAGCGCGGTTGTATTTTGCAAATACCCCCGCTTGTCACTTACTAGGTTGAAAACTCGAAAAGGTCACCCAGGAAAAAGTTAGAGATAAAAGGGTGTTGATTTTCAAAATCTGACCCTAGCTAGTCAAAAGGTTCGATAAAATGAAAGACAAAAAAATCAAATTTTGATGAGACAAATGAGAGAATTGTACGCTTCAAGGCACATCATAAGAACATGCCTAGATCAAGTTTCAAAGGGCTCGGAATGACCACAAACAAATTCTAAGAGCTGACATGCACATTGTGAAATTTTGTGATAGCAATCGGAAGATCTCACATGAACTAACTACGTGAAAAGCAAAATTAACTGGTTAGGTGAAAGTAAAAAGGATCAATCCTAACAAACAAAAAAGAAAGGGAGATCAAAATCGAATTCTCTTATTCAAAACTACCACAAGTGGCTCAAGTTTGAACTTCTTTGACGATTAGCTTGAAAAACCCTCGTAGCTTGACCTTTCCAAAGACCATAGCATTGAATTACGCCCGACCTGATTCCCACTCTGGGATGCGTAGACAAACACACCAGTTCGGTCGACACCATCATAATCAACCCCTCTTCTTTCAAGACCTTGGCCCAAACTACATTGGACCTGATCCCCACTCGAGGGTACATAGGCAGACTTTAAAAAAGAAAAGAAGGATGGCTTGCTAGGTCTAAAATTCAAAAGGACGCCTAGGCAAAAACAAAGACAGAAAATAGGTCGCTAGGTCACTTCACTAGTGCCTAGACAAAAGTTATGAGCATCTGAGAGATTAAAAGTCACGGTCCTTACCTTAAGCCAAAAAATCACCTTCCATACTAGGGGCAAACTTTGGCTACTCACCTCGTTTGCCAAAATTTTACTACTACCCTTCATACAAAGGGCAAACTTCGGTCACCTACCTCGTTTGCCCAAAACCTCTAATGAATCATTGTCCAAACTAAGGGCAAACTAAGGTCACCTACCTCATTTCCCTATGAGTTCCACTTCCAACACTTCAAACTAGGGGCAAACTTAGTTTGCATAACAATCCCCCACACCAAGGGCAAGTTTTCAGGTCACCAAGTTGTTTTAAAAATTTTAAAATAGAGTATCTTTATTCTCAAAGCTAGGGCACTAATTCGAAGCACACTTGGATAAGCAAATAATTGGCTATACTTTAGGGAAAAGCTTTCAAAACTTAGATTTATCAACATAGTACTACCACGAACAGACAAGAAGTGAACATATAACTAAAGCAATACATCAATTATGATTGACATGACTAAAACGTTGTGCACTCTTGTGCTATGTTCAAGTGTAAACAATCATGCAAGTAGTACTGGATAAGTCCAAGTCAATCCCACAGGGAAGGAATAGGAAGAATATATACTAAGTTACAACCTAAAGAAAAAGAAATGATGAATTGTAGGATTGAAGGTTCTAACAAATCTTAATTACTAAAATTAAACTAAATAGTAAACTAAAGAATAAAGAAACATAACTAAAGAAATAATAAATTAAAGGTGTTGGAAATAGTGAATTCACATTGATCCTAACTATCTACCATGCATACTCATTAATGTTCTATGGAGTTCATTCCTTTTCAATATTCCGTATTTTTCTAAAGATATAGAATCAGTAGCCCTTACATGACTGGGACTACATCATCACAGTTGATTTAAAATACTTGGAAGACAGTTTAAAACAATAGTTATTACTTGCACTCTAAATGGTGTTAGCATTCAAAGTTTTTCAAAAGTCATTGAAGAAAATAGCCTTAAGGCTTTAAGTTCTAAAAACTGTTGTGTCAAACTGAACTTACTGGAACAATTTGCCCACAGATTTCTAAAATAAAAAGTTTTGGAATACTTAAAAGAATCATCTCAGAAATTTACAAACTCGATTGATCGACGCGCTTTCGATCGATCGAACTGCATCATCCTTCAATCGATCGAAATGTCTTCGATCGCTTGAGTATGGCTCTGATTCGATCGATTGAAATATTTTCGATCGATAGAGCCCAAGGTTTCTAAAGATTGCATGGCAGATGCTGAGAATCAATGTTTCATCACATATTCCCAACGTCTAAACTACGGAAACATGAATAAACTAATACAGAAATAGTAAACTAAAGCAATCATAGCATCTAAACTAATAAACAATCAAATAAAGAAAAATAAGAAGAAAAACCTGGAAATAATCTAAATATAACTTCTAATAAACTTGAAATATTCAATAATCTTCAATATAATAATGAAAAAGAGGAAGAAGAACATGAATCTAACCTAATCTACTCCTAATCTAACCCTAAAACTATTCTAAAACTACTGTTTTTCGCGTTCTGGACCGTCTTTCCTTCGTCTGGTATCATACCAGCTTATTTATAGGGTTCCTGCAGACTATACGCAACTTTTGGGGGAAAATGAAGTATAACTGATCGAACTTAGCTCGATCGATCTAAGTCTCAATCGATTGAACTCTCCTCAAGGGCTTGAACTTCTCTGATTTTGACAACTCTGCGCACCGATGGGAGAATGGCCATATCTTTTCACTCGGACCTTAGATTAACCTCTGATTTATAGCCACGCGACCGTAACTCATAGATCTATATTTTATATTTCTAGAGAAATCTTCCAAATTTGAAGTATTAAATGAAAAAGTTGGTTTTTTTTTTACAGCCGTTTCTGTTGTTCTCTTCACCAGAATCACTTTTTATGCAACGATTGCTTTCCATGACCTATAAAATAGTGTAAAAACACATGTTTGAGTCTCAACATCATAGAAAACATTTAATCATTGATATGCTTTTAAATCTAGGGACTTGGAGATAAAAGTATACATAGAAGACCATGTAATACGCTTTGAATATGCACTTTTCACCTCAACTAGCTCGTTACTAGTCCCTAGTAATGAAGCGAACTATAACAATGCTTATTTGAACTCTAACAATTGAAAACAAAATAAAGTAAAAATCCTAACTCACTTTTGCAGGAATTGTGATTGCATTTAGTATATGTAACAAACCTTTAAACCCCTAAGTTTTCCACTTTCCCCACTTTCCCTTAGTGGACGAGTGTTGTCTCACAAGGGTTTGCAGTGAATCTACCCACAAAATTCATGTTAGGTTAATGGTTCTAGTTTAAATGTTTTCAATAAATTTTTCCTCTCTCATTTAGCAACATGGTTAAGCTCAACAATCTCATGAAACTCTCTAATATGCCAAAGTCATGCAACACACACATTACAGTTAATCTACTATCAAAGTTATTAGAATATTCCATACCTATTAATCTTCAAGTATGTGTGTGAATGGACAACCAAAATACAAAACTTTAACTTCAAAGCTTGCATAACCTAAGACACTATCAAGACGTTCATTTTGACTCAACTCTTACCAGGATTACACTCTTAAGATGAAATCACTCCGAATTAAGTTTAATAATTATCACTCGTGATATGGAAGCTATAAAGAGTAAATGTAAATGGAATCTAATGCTTCTCATATCTAAATAGAAAAATGGACATTTTAGTGCACAAAGTCTCATGAAAGAATACTTTTCACTAGAAGAGCGAGATACCGTGGAGAACTCTCTCATTACCTTAACTTCAGATCCAATTTACTTAAAATCATCAGGACTTTAAAAAAGAGGTGTTTGATTGAGAAAAAAGAAGTTCGTGATTTTCAATTGAGTCAAAGGATGTGATTAGAATGTCTACTACAACTTTTCAAACTCCCCCACATCTCCAATCTCTCTCTTCTTTTTTATTTCTTTCCCACACTCTTCTTTTTATTATTATTTTTTTTCTTTTTCTTTTTCTTTTGTAACAACCATTGGCATTTTTTTTCTTCTTTTCATGCTTTTTTTTAATTCTTTTTCTTTGCCAACTTTTCCTTATTCACACTAATCACGTCAACACATCCCAATCACTCCTATATAAAGAAAAGAAACTCAAACTCGTAATATGGAGTTAGGCATAGATTTTAGAATTTTGAAGACAAGACGATTATGATATGCTCAAGAGATGAAGTAAAGGAATAGCATAGAAGTAGGCCAAGGCTGTATTTTGCGTGTATGGTCAAAACATGGCCTAAATCATTTTCTAAGTTAATAGGATTATTCATTTTAGCAAATTCAAGAGCTCTAGTTTTTAGTAAATCATAAACGTTCTCTTCTAGTGATCAGTGAAAATAAAGAAAATTGAGACTTTCAACGAATTAATACGCTTTTCAAAAAGTAAGAGTAATTGTTTAAAACCCTCAAGAAAAAAGAATGGGTCAAAAGCTCACTTGGGTTATTAGTCTCCACTTCTGTCTCTCAAGACACCTAAATTATGCTTACTAATCCATTTTAGCTAAGTACAAGGTTGTCACAATGTGCTCAAAGTTGTTTGAAGATTAAAAACATAAAACATATTATAACTATGATAGTAAAGAAACTACCATGGTGTATCACATACTAATAACATACAAAAAATAATACTAATGCATCATAACTAACTACATTTACTATGAGAGAAATACAAGAATCATTTTATTACATTAAAAAATTAAAATTTTAAAAAATTTTGCAATTTACTTTACTGAGTTACATGTTGCTAAACAGGAATATTGACATTATAGCACAACAAAAATATACGAGACATGCAATGACTCACTCCCTCCAACTAAAACTAAACATTGTCCTCAATGTTCTAAACTAACCACATGGATATGTAAAGTAAAGTGAGAGAATGAAGGATGTTACCTTGAGGCGTTAATATTCAAAAAAAAAATTTAATTTTTTTTTAATGTTAGCTGCAAAATCATTAGTAGCAACAAGGTAAAATAGAGAATATAATACAACTACTCAGTCAATAAATTATGATAATCAAGATTTTTATCATAGAGTAATAACCGAAATTTTTTAGGATCTTCCCAATAAAATAATTTAACAGTGAGAAGAACTTTAGGATCCTCATAAAAATGCAACTCCCCCCAACTAATGTCAGGCTCAAGGTCAGAGGAGATGATGCAAAACCTATGGCTTCCAAATTTGTTAGGGACAACTATAAGAGGTATACCACACTTGTTAGGAATTAAATTCAAGAAATGATCTTTGGTGTTGGTATTTTCTATAACAGCCCCTATTTTAATACTAGGAGGGGGCCACGGTTCGATAAAAGGAGCAGGGTCTAAGTAATGTTCTAATTTAGCGTCATGACCTTCCTCTTGTCCTAGAACAGAATCTGTGGAAATATGATCATAGGTGGATTTCTGTTCTAAGCAAATAGTTTTGGACTGGACTTGGATAAAGCTATCATTTTGGGCCTCAATGTCATTATTACTCAAGAAGGTCAAGCAGTCTAGAAGATTACTAGCTTCTTGTTGGAGTTTAAGATCATTTAATGTGGGCCCAATATTTTCCAAGTCTTCTCTCAAAGAACTTTGAAAGTTAAAATTTTGTACAATGCATGTGCTAGAATCCTTACCATCCTCTTCCACAAGACATTCTATTTGTTTAATAGTGAGGTACACATGACTTTCATACTCGGAATGAGAGCTTTGATTGATAAAAGGATAGGTGATGAGCAAATTGGTGAAATCACCTCTTCAGCCGAAAGAGGTGAGGATTTATTAATATTACATGAATCTAAATCGGATTTAGATTTTCAATTATGTCCTCCCTAGGGTCACTATTAAAGGTAGGGGTAAAGTCAATAGGGGACTCCTCCTTTCATAGTTGCGTGCAATCACCTAAACTCTCATTATCTTTTAAAACCTCATTCTCATCCTTATAACTCTCCTTACTATATATGTCATCAATTGAGGTGCTCTGAACAAAGAGGTTGTGCAACTTTATCCAGGCTGTGAAGAACTTGATGTCTAGGGTTGTATATTGAAGAGAATATGCTTCTACAACTTCATGCTCAATGGTTTGGTTTTGGAGTTCTTGTTGGGTTATCACTTTCTCGAGTGAGTTGCTAACCTCATTCGGTATAAACCCGTCACTGTCCTCCAATTCCATTCCATTGTTAGTGTCTTGAAATTTAGGTTGTAATGTTGAAGGATTGGGGTAGTCTTCTATAGTTTGGCTAGCAAGTGGTTGTTGATATCTAGCTTCGAATTTATCAATTACCCTATCTAGCCTTTTTCATTTCACAAAGAAGTAATTCTAACATACCATTATCCTCAACTTGGTTATTCTCCTTAATATAACCATACGACATTTCGCCCCATTGTGGTTCATAATAGTCCCCTTTCCATTGTGTTTGTGTACAAGACTCTCCAGAAGGAAAGTCTTGGTGCATTTGGTAATCGTGGGAACTACTACTATATCATATACTATCATTTTGGTTATTTCTCCATTGTGATTGATAGAACTCTCCATATAGAGGTTCTTGTTACGTTTGATAACATGAGGTACTAATACCATTTTTTCCACATTGTGGTGGTTGGTAGCACTCGGATTGATAATGCGCGTCATAAGTGGGTACTTGCCAACTTGGGTGATAACTATTTTGATTACTTAATGTGTACCTATTCGTGGTGTTTATATTGTACGGAGGGTAATATGGATAAGACATGTTCACCCAAAATTTTTAAAACAATAGAAATTTTATTTATGTTCTTTTATTTGTTTCTTCTAAGAGAAAAAGTCTAAAGTCTTTTTTTTTAAAAGTAAGAAAAATTAGAAATAACTTAGTAAAATCCTAACCTAGTTGCCTTCCTCAGCAAAGGTGCCAAAACTTGACACGACTAAAAAGTTGTGTGCTCTTGTGCTACGTTCAAGTGTAAATGATCGTGCAAGTAATACTGGATAAGTCCAGGTCGATCCCACAGGGAAAGAATAAGAAGAATATATACTAAGTTGCAACCTAAAGAAAAAGAAAAGATGAATTGTAGGATTGAAGATTCTAACAAATCTTAATTACTTAAATTAAACTAAATAGTAAACTAAAACATAAAGAAACCTGACTAAAGAAATAAATAAATTAAAGGTGTTGGAAATAGTGAATCCCCATTGATCCTAACTATCTACCATGCATAATCATTAATGTTCTATGGAGTTCATTCCTTTTCAGTATTCCGTATTTTTCTAAAGATATAGAATAAATAGCCCTTGGATGACCGGGACTACATCATCACAGTTGATTAAAAATACTTGGAAGACGGTTGAAAACAATGGTTATTACTTGCACTCTAAATAGTGTTAGCATTCAAAGTGGTTTTCAAAAATCATTAAAGAAAATAGCCTTAAGGCTTTAAGTTCTAAAAAATGTTGTGACAAACTGAATTTACTGGAACAATTTGATGACAGATTTCTAAAACAGAAAGTCTTGGAATACTTAAAAGAATCATCTCAGGAATTTACAAACTCGATCGATCAACGCGCTTTCGATCGATCGAACTGCATCATCCTTCAATCGATTGAAATGTCTTCGATCGCTTGACTATGGCTCTGGTTCAATCGAACAAGCCTAAGGTTTCTAAAGATTGCATGGTAGAGGCTGGGAATCAATGTTTCATCACATATTCCTAACGTCTAAACTACAGAAACATAAATAAACTAATACATAAATAGTAAACTAAAGCAATCATAGCATCTAAACTAATAAACAATCAAATAAAGAAAAAGGAGAAAATAAAACCTAGAAATAATCTGAATATAACTTATAATAAACTTGAAATCTTCAATAATCTTCAATATAATAATTAAAAAGAGGAAGAAGAATATGAATCTAATCTAATCTTCTCCTAATCTAACCCTAAAATTACCCTAAAACTGCTATTTTTCGCGTTCTAGAGCGTCTTTCCTTCGTCTGGTATCATAGCAGCTTATTTATAAAGTTCTTGCAGACTGTACGAAACTTTTGGGGGAAAATAAAGTTCAACCGATCGAACTAAGTTCGATCGATCGAAGTTTCAATCAATTGAACTCTCCTCAAGGGCTTCAACTTTTTTGATTTTGACAACTCTGCGCACCAATGGGAGAATGGCCATATCTTATCACTCGGACCTCATATTGGCCTCCGGTTTATGACCACGCGACTGTAACTCATAGATATACATTTTATATTTCTAGGGAAATCTTCCAAATCTGAAGTATTCGATGTCAAAATTGGCATTTTCTCAACTGCTTCTGTTATTCTCTTCACCAGAATCACTTTCTATGCAACGATTGCTTTCTATGACCTATAAAATAGTGTAAAAACACATGTTTGAGTCTCAACATCATAGAAAATACTTAATCATTGATATGCATCTAAATCTAGGGACTTAGGGATAAAAGTATGCATAGAAGACTATGTACTACGCTATGAATATGCACTTTTCACCTCTAATCAATGACGAAGGCACTTTGGATCATGGCAATTTGAGAATTTCATATCCGAGTTAATCCTTCTTTGTTTGAGTCAGTAGTAATATGATCAAAAGTGTGTCAAATATTGAAGTTTCATACAAACTAACCCAACTTTCCTTATCATCGTCATTTCTGTCAAGTCCGTTCATCCTGATGGTCTCAAATGTATGGGTTTAAGGTGATTTCTAATTATAAGAACTGTGGATGCAAGAAGAAGTACCAAACATCATTACTGCACCAGTCAAGGTCGCAACATGAGAAGTATCCCAAATACGAGTACTAATCATCCTTGTGGTATAAACTCGTAAGTAGTTGCAAGCTACAAACCGATTGTTATTTCTTAAGGCAGCTGATCGAAAGACATATCCCCAATACCAGTAAATTGTTGCTAATCCAATCAGAGTCCAGATGAGGTGATGAGATATGTCGATGAGATGTATTATCGAGATGTTTTAGGGCCCAAAGTCTAGATGTGTTGATGAGGAGTATAGATAAGATGTGTTTTTTAGGTATTTTAGGGATCAGAGTCCAGGTTTGCTGATGAGATGTGTTTTAGGACCCAAAGTCTAGATGTGTTAAGGAGTATCGTTGATGAGTGGAGCAGCATCGAGGAACATTAGAAGAGTTAAGAAGCATTGTTGAAGCATCGAGGAACATCAAAAGAGTTAAGAGGCACCATTGAAGAGTGGAGGAGCATCGAGGAACATCAGAAGAGTTTAAAAACATCGTTGAAGAGTAGAGGAGCATCAAGGAACTTTAGAAGAGTTGAGAAGCATCGTTAAAGAGTGGAAGAGCATTGAGGAACATCATTGAAGAATGGAGGAGCATTGAGGAATATCAGAAGAGTTGAGAATCATTATTAAAGAGTCGAGGAGTATCAGATGTGTTGAGGAGCATCGTTGAAGAGTGGATGAGCATCAAGGAAGATCAGAAGAGTTGAAAAACATTGTTGAAGATTTAATGAGTATCGTTGAAGATTGGAGGAGCACCTTTAAGAATTAAAGAGCACGGTTGAGAATCAAGAAACATTAAGAAGTACCATTGAAGATTTGAGGAACAGCATAAGGGTCGTTCAAAATTGACGATCATCATTGAAATTTAAGAAGCACCGTTGAGAATCTAATAGCCAGTAAGCCTATAGTATCACGATTAAGAGGAGCACGAGTCATGTCTACAGGGTCACTTAACCCAACACAGCAAATTGGGCATAACATGATACATAGCCCATGGGTCACGACACACACAAATCACAAGCCCATTAGGAGTGGCATATACACCACAAGCACTCTTTTGAACACCGCGATATCACATTGAGCACTACGTTCTTCCTTGGGTAAGACCTCCGGGTCGAGATCCCTCACAAGTCTATTAGTTGTAGTGAAGCATAGATCACTAAGCCCACTAAGAGTGGCAAATACACAGAACACGTGTACTAGGACCACAAGCACTTTAGAACGCAACATCAGGCATGACATGTATCATTTTAGCTCATCATGACATAGCATCATCCCCGTATACCATCTGCCTAATTGTTGTGTATTTACATGTGTTTATTTCTTTGTGCCCTGAACTACGTCCTGGTCTGATTCCCCTTGGGATGTAGGCAGCTCATGTAGAGCACAACCATCATTAGCCTCAGCATCAGTTTCTTTTTTATTGTATTTTTGCAACGCAGTTGTTTTTATCCTAAATCTTTAGCCTCCAAAAGACCCGTCTCTTAAAGGCTTTGGCACTCGCTTGCGACACGCGTTGCCTCGCAAGTTCATGCCAAAGAGGGGTAAACTGTAGACACTCCATTTTGTTGACTAACAAATTTAGAAGGCCACAAGCATATCAAACCTTGATGATTAGAAAGATCAAATTTTTAGAGATTGCCTCTAACTCTCAAGAAGTCAAAGAATTTGCAGAAATGATCAAAATGACCCCGAAAGCCCAGAATTCTCCAAAATTGCCCAAAAGCTCTGAAATCATTATAATCATGTGAAAAGTACTCAAACAAGTTTGAAAAGAAAATCGGACGAAAGTGTCAACTCCTGGGAGCTCCCAAAGGTTCCCAGAACTTCCTGGAGGTCCCTAGTTTAACCAGTTTGACCTAAAACTTAACTCGGAGACTGGAGCACCATATCATTTTTTTAAACATTTTCCATTGATACTGGAGGTCAATACCTTTCCAACGGTATATCGCACACAATTTCTGGATTTGAAACAGATTTATTATGAATTTTTTAATGTGAAAAAGGCTATCAAATCGAATTTTGTCGCGAATACCGCAAAACTTTCCAAAGTGACCCAACTTTAAACTATTTTATATGGAAAGTAGTTCTCAATACCTTTCCAATGGTGTTTTTTTTTTTTTTTTTTTTTTTTTTCCTTTTTTGCATTTTTTGTTTAATTTTTGGGTTCTAATTCAAATTTCCAATAAATAAAGCAAAATAGTTTTGATATTCTAAACTTTTTGGACCAATTAGCGATTTTTCAAAACCCAAAATACACCCCCATCTTGGCCTATAAAAGAATACCATTTGCTTCCATTTATAGGAGACTTGGAAGCTTAGAGAGAGCTTAGGAAGAAACTCTAGAGAAATATAAAGAGAGAGAGAAGAAGAAAGTCTTCTTCTTCCATTTTTTTTAACCAAAGTGAGTTTTACATGGTTTTGCTATCAAAATTTCAATCATCCAAATATTTCTTTCACTATCTTCTTGAGCATTAGAGAGATAGTGAGTGAGCTCCATGTCTATATACACATATATATGAGAGGAATACCTTGCGAGAGTTCTATTCTTGTTATTGAAACCTATTGTTATCATCATCATCATCATTCTCCATCTTAAACCATTTCTATTTTCTTTTTATATTTACATTACTGTCATCCTTTCTCAATATTTTATACTTTCTTTGATTACATTTTTGTTATCTCTTCTCAATCACGATTTCTAAAGTCGGGGTAGTGTAGAAAGGTCTCTTTTAGGAAATTGACCTAGAACGTTAAGGTTTTAGGGTATTATAATTCTTATATCCTAGGCTACCTAAGGAGTTAACTCCTTATCATCGAATATGTGCCTAAGTGGAGTTTTGTGCTTGCATAAAGTATGCCTCGAGAAGTTCTGAGGTCTTTTGCCACACATAGATCGGTGGTCTTTTGGGTGCCCCGGGGTTGTCGAGGACTTTTCTACGAAAAAATATCATTTCAATTAAGTTAATTTTACTGATTCATCCAAAAACTACTGAGTGCTCGAAATGAGCTACTCGGGGAATTATAAGAGGGCTTGAAAAGAGCTACTCGGGAAATCAAGCTTGCGCTAGCCTAATCTACTAGTAGTACTTGCGTAGGTGCTCCACGTTCCATTGGTGTGATAGCTCTTAGCCTTCTATGGTTTACAATCAGTATGTTCCCGGTCAGTTTACTAGAGTAATAATGTAAGGACCCTCCCAGTTGGTCCCGAGCTTTCCGTGCCCTTCCCTGACCAGTGTTGAGCTGATGGCTGACAGTGACATTGTTAGATATAGGAACAACTCCTCTCCCTGAGTCAGTGTTGAGACTAGAGGGAGCGAGGCCAGATCCTTTTTCATTTCCTGAAATGCCCTTTCATACTCTTCCAACGACTCAAAGGCTTTATGGAGGATTTTGAAGAATGGCATGCACCAAATAAACCTATTTAGTGCTGTTACTCGGCCTACCAAACTCTAAACTTCTTTTATTGACCTAGGCGATCGCATGTTGATGATTGCCTGGATCTTCTCTAAATTGGCTTGATTCCCCGTTTAGTTACCATGTGTCCCAAGAACTTGCCAGAGGAGACACCAAAGGCACACTTGGCGGGGTTAACTTCATCTGATATTTCTTCAAGATGTTGAAAGTCTCAGCTAGTTGTTGAAGATGATCCGACTCCTGCGTGCTTTTGACTAAGAGGTCATCAACATACACCTCCATGCTTTTCCCGATCAAGGTTTTGAACATAAGATTGACCAATCGCTGATAGGTCGCCTTGCGTTCTTTAGTCCGAAAGGCATCACTTTGTAGCAATAAGTACCTTGATCGGTGGTTAACGACGTCTTTTTTTATTCTCCAGGGAATATTCGAATCTGGTTATACCCAGAGTAGGCATCCATAAAAGAGAGCAAAGTGTGACCTACTATTGAATCCACCAAGAGGTCTATCCTTGGCAGAGGATAGTAGTCCTTGGGGCAAGCTTTATTTAGATCTGTGAAGTCCACACAGAGCCTCCACTTGTTGCTTTTCTTAACTAGGACCACGTTAGCTAACAAGTCGAGATACTGCATTCTTGATCGACTTGGCTTTGAGTAGCTTCCCGACCTCTCCGCTAATAACCTCCTGTCTTTCTTGAGCCATTCACCTCCTCTTTTGTTTGACATGATAGAAATCCAGGTCGACATTGAGTTAGTGGGATATAATTCGAGGGTCAATACCCGGCATACCCTCATAACTCCACACAAACATGTCCTGATTTTGTCTGAGGAATTGGACCAGTCCTTTGTAGAGTTCAGGTGTGAGGAGGGAACTAACGTTGACCACTCGGTCGAGAAACCAGTCGACTAGAACCACTGAGATGAGTTCTTCGACAGTCCCTACCCGGTCTTTGTTATCCCTAGGATCCAATTCTTTGACGCTTAGAGATTTTGACACAACGTCTTTCCAGAGTGAATTGACATAGTAGTGCTGACAAGCGGGGGATTTGTAAAATACAACCGCGCTAAAAGAAGAAAATGTATTGATTTAGTTTACAATTCCTTTATTTATCTGCAATTTGAATTACAACGCCAGTTTATACATATTTTGATTAATCTATGATAAGTTGTGTGTTTTAGCTGCAATTTGTGCAGACTACAGTTGCTGTGTGAAGAATTGAAAGATAACGATAAAAGGAAATGTTGAATTCTAATGAAGATAATCAAAAGTTGAAATACAGAGTTCGATCGATTGAAGACCATTCGATCGATCGAAGTTTCGATCGATCGAGAGAAGCTCAAGCGATCGAAGGTTCCAGAGTTCAATCGATCGAGAATTGTTCGATCGATCGAACATGCCTTTTATCAGATTTTTACGCGCACGCAGCAGTATAGAAATTTAACCCTAAGCATTAGGTCTCTGCTATATATATTCGTATTGTATACATCCTTAAGGACACTGATATTGTTTTCTTCAGTTTTAGAGAGAGAGATAGAGGTTTTATGTGTTTTTTGTAGGTCTTGGAGGTTGGATATTGCTTTTGGATTGTTATTCTCATAGTTTAATACAAGATTTTCATTCCAGGTTACTTAGTATTGTGCTATTTACATTCTGTTAGTAGTTTAGAGTAGTATAATCTATTGGATTTAAAGTTTTGCATGCTAAATAGAGTTACACCATTAGTTTACATAATTTTCATGTTCAAAACGCAAACAAACGCATCCTTAATGAACCTTTACGTTAAAAACAATACTGTGACACTCCAGACCATGTCTGAGTAGTCCCCAGGTTGGGAGATCACGATGAAACCGTGATCTCAAGCCTCTGCCATGTAGCAGAATAATTCCTGTGTTCGATCGATCGAAGTTAGTTCAATCGATTGGACCAGAGACATAGTCGAGCGATCGAAGTTCGTTCGATCGATCGAGAGAAGAAGATGTTCGATCGATCGAAAGCGCGTCGATCGATCGAACCCTCTGATTCTTGAGGACATTCTATGCAGTATTCCTAGACTTTCTGCTTTACTGATTCGTTATCAAACTGTCCCTAAACGCTCAGTTTGTCAAAACAGTCTTTGAACTTAAAGCCTTAAGGCATTTTTCTTCAATACCTTTTGCAAACCACCCTCAATGCTAACACCATTGTAGGTCCGAGTCCTAACTATTGAACCAAACCGCTTTTGTGTATTTCAAACTTAAATGTGATGACATAGTCCCGGTCATGAAAGGACTATGGATTCTTTATCCTAAGAGAAATACGGAATACTGTAGAAAATGTGCTCCATTGAGCTTGAACGTAAATGCATGGTAGATGGCTAGGTCGCGGTGGATTCGTGTAATCCCAACATTCCTTTTTAATTAAGAAAAACACATTTTAAATTATCACTTTAATTAATTAGTTGGCAATTAGTTTATTTTAGTTTAATTATTTTTAGTAGATGATAAATTGTGGGACTTTGTGTTCTACATTTCTTTAAAATACTGAATTTTATTTTCCCTTTTTTGAGATTAATCTAAGTATTTAGTTTACCACCTTCCCTGTGGGATCGACCTGGACTTAACCAGATTACTACTTGCACGATTACCTACACTTGGGTATAGCACACAAGCGCACACAGAAAAATTCTCGTGTCAAGTTTTTGGCGCCGTTGTCGAGGAAGGCGACAAGCTAACGCTTCGATTACCTCAATCTATCCTTATCTCTTTCTGTTTTTCTTTTTCTTTCAATTAAAAACTACTTAGGGTCTTTCCCTTTATGTCCGATAATTCCATCGAAGGAATTTTTGGAAATCCACTCTATTCATCCAGTTCATCTAGTTCTATTAACCCCATAGTTACACCAATTGACTCAATGGCCGACAATCAAAGCGAAAATGGTGATAATGTGGTTGTACCAATCGACGATTCACTTCGTCCTTTGTGCGATCTCATGACACCTGAACATGCACCCACACCTTCTTGCATTCTCATTCCACCCCATGTAGGCGAATTTCAATTTCGTAATGGAATGATTCAACTCCTTCCTACCTTTCATGGAATGGAGAGCGAGAAGGCATATCTACATGTCAAAGACTTTGAGGATGTTTGTAAAACTTTCTCACAGAATTGTCCTGTAGATGTGACACGTTTAATGCTATTTCCTTTCACTCTAAAGGACAAAGCAAAAGCGTGGTTACTCACCTTGAAGCCAAACTCCATCTACACTTGGCATGCGATGAATACCGCTTTCTTGAAGAAATTCTTTCCACCTCGCATGACCACCGAGCTTAAACGACAAATAAACTCTTACAAACAAAAGAGCAATGAAACGTTCACCCAAACTTAGGAGCATTTCAAGGATTTTCTACTCTCATGCCCACATCATGGGTATGAAAAATGGCGAACCATCAGCTACTTTTATGAAGGGCTAAATGGTGAAACGAAAAAGTTGGTCGAGACCATGAGTTCGGGGCCATTTCTTCGTAAAAACACGGAGGAAGCTGAAGCTCATTTTGAGTGGCTAGCTGAACACGCCCATGAGTGGTCAAATTCAGATGATATCCCACGATCACAGATATCCTGTGTAGAAGAGAAAAGTTTATATCAACTAAAAAGTGAGGATCATCTGATGAATAAGTATGAAGAACTAGTAGAGAAAGTAGAAGAATTGGGGATGAAAGGAGAGAGTTCTAGGCAGTTTTTGCCTGAAGAACCATGTGGCACATGTAACATGCTGGGACACACTACTCAATATTGTTCAAATGTGCCATATTTTCAAGAACAACCCCCCATGGAAATGAATGCCATGCAAGGGTATAGGGGGGCGGGGAATTCCTACAACAACTATAATTCACAAAATAATAGATGGAATCACCCCGGGTTCGACTGGAAAAACAATGCTGGGACCCAGAACCAATTTCAACAACAACAGCCCTACAATAACAATAATCAATACCAAGGGCAATACAACAGGTAGTCCCAGCCATTCAATCAGAATAGAACAAACAACTACAACCAAGCTCAACCCTCTAACAACCAACAAGCAAATATTTATGTACCACCTCACAAGAAGGTGCAGGAGGAAGATCCACTCTCTAATGCAAACTTAACACAACAGTTAATTCAAATGATGAGTAAAATGTCCACAACATTAGAGAGGATGGATGCACATCAAGAGGGTTCGAGTGGTACGTTTCCTGCTCAACCACTTCCAAACCCCAAGGGATACAACAATGGCCCTCCTAACCATAAACAGGCAAAAGCCATGACAACATTAAGAAGCGGCAAAGCCATAGGGAAAAACATGCCTCATTCTACTCCCAAGGAGTATGAAGAGGATGAAGTGGTAATTAGGAGAAAACCATCCACTCAAGAAGAGGAGTTGTCTACGAATGATAAATCAGTAGAATTAAACAAGGACACTCCTAAAGAAGTAGAAGAAGTTGAGAGAAGGCCTGGAAAGGAGCCAGTCATTGATGCATTACCTAAGTTCCCTTTCCCTGCACCTTACCCTCAAAGGCTTAAGAAACCCCAAAACGAGGCAAAGAATCAGGAGTTCTTGGAGTTGTTCAAACAAGTTAAAATCAATCTCCCACTCCTTGGTGCAATCAAACAAGTGTCAGCCTACGCTAAGTATTTGAAAGACTTATGCACGGTCAAAAGGAGGCAAAGTGTAAAAAAACATGCTTCTGTCGCTTGCTAAGTAAGCGCAATAATTCAAAATGAGTTGCCTCCAAAGCTTAAAGACCCTGGCACCCCAATTGTCTCGTGTAGAATTGGGAATCAAAGGATAGATAACACACTCCTTGATCTAGGAGCAAGCGTGAACTTGCTGCCATATTCAGTATATAAACAACTAGGGTGGGGTGAACTCAAACCCACTAGAGTTGTATTGCAATTGGCAGATAGGTCTGTTAAATATCCTAGAGGAATACTGGAGGACGTTCTAGTGCAGATAGACACATTTGTCTTCCCGGTGGATTTTGTGATTTTGGACACTGAACCTGTGTCTAATCCATGTTCACAAATCCCAGTGATTTTTGGACGTCCATTCCTCAACACCATTGATGCCACAATCAAAATAAGGAGTGGTCTCATGACCATCGTATTCGAGAATATGACTTTAAATGTCAAGATTTTTTCAAATCTCCGACCTGAAGAATACGAGGATGAAGAATAAGTGAACTTTGTCGAAACGATCATCGAAAACGAGGTTGATTTAGTTGACTATAATGATCCTTTGGAGGTGGTAGTGTCATAATTCAATGCTACTTATCGACCCAACGATTCTACCTCATTGGACGCTGCTCTAAATCATGATTGCCTCATGATGGAAACTAAAGAGGAGGATAGAGAGGAATGCATGTGGGTCACCCCATATGAACCCTTGCCTCCAAAAACGAAGTTAACCATGCCTTCGAACTTTCAGTTTCCCGATCTTGAATTAAAGGAGCTTCCAAAAGAGCTGAAATATGTTTTTTTGGGGACTGAAAAGACTTATCCCGTTATAATCTCAGCCTCGTTAAGTTTAGAACAAGAGGATAAGTTGATCCAAATACTCAAACTGCACAAGGGAGCATTAGGATGGACTACTGCCGACCTGAAAGGCATAAGCCCATCTATTTGCACCCATAAGATATATCTGGAGGAAGACGCCAAACCTTCGCGACAAATGCAGAGGCGTCTGAATCCAAATATGCAAGAAGTTGTGAAGAAAGAAGTCCTAAAACTTCTAGACATTGGGATAATATACCCTATCTCTGACAGCCCTTGGGTTAGTCCAACCCAAGTGGTGACCAAAAAGGCCGATATAATAGTAATCCCAAATAAAGACGGCGAGTTAGTACCAACACGTGTCCCCACTGGATGGCGGATGTGTATTGACTATCGAAAGTTGAATACTGTGACCCGGAAAGATCACTTCCCACTGCCATTCATGGATCAAATGCTAGAACGAGTGGCGGGTCATAAGTATTATTGTTTCTTGGACGGATATAGTGGGTACAACCAAATTGAAATTGCTCCTGAAGATCAGGAGAAAGCAACATTCACATGTCCGTTCGGTACGTTCGCTTACCGCCGCATGCCTTTTGGATTATGCAATGCACCTGCTACTTTTCAGCGGTGTATGTTAAGCATTTTTTGCGATATAGTTGAACAGACACTCGAGGTTTTCATGGACGACTTCTCGGTGTTTGGCCATAGTTTCAATAACTGCCTAGAAAACCTTAAAAATGTGTTAGCGATATGTGAGGACAAACACCTAGTACTAAACTGGGAAAAATGCCACTTCATGGTAACCAAAGGAATTGTCCTCGGCCACATTATCTCTGACAAAGGTATCCAAGTCGATAAAGCGAAAATAGATATAATTTCGAATTTACCTGTCCCTCGTACAGTTAGAGACATCCGTTCTTTTCTGGGATATACTGGATTTTATCGACGCTTTATCCAAAATTTTAGTGCCATCTCTCGACCACTGTGCCAACTACTCGTCAAAGATGCACCTTTCGAATGGTCGGAAAACTGTCAAATATCCTTCGATGCACTAAAAGAATACCTTACCTCTGCACCGATAATACAGGCACCCAACTGGGGTTTGCCATTCGAACTAATGTGCGATGCTAGTGACTACGCCATTGGTGCAGTCCTGGGACAGAGGAAGGACGACAAGCCTTATATTTTATACTATGCCAGCAGAACACTCAATGAAGCCCAAATGAACTATACAACTACTGAAAAAGAGTTACTGGCAATTGTCTTCGCGTTGGATAAATTTAGGTCTTATCTGATAGGGTCCCCAATAGTCTGTTTTACAGACCACTCGGCCCTCAAGTACCTGTTATCTAAGAAAGACGCGAAACAGAGGCTGATCCGTTGGATACTTCTACTCCAGGAATTTGATATTACTATCAAGGATAAAAAGGGAGTAGAGAATGTGGTTGCTGACCACTTATCTTAGTTAACATTCACAGACAATACTGAGCCCATACCAATCAAAGATGAATTCCCAGACGAGCAAATTATGGCAGTCTCGGGTTTACCCTAGTATGCTGACATAGTAAACTACCTAGCCGCAGGACAAACTCCGAGACACTGGTCGAATCAAGACAGGAAGCGGTTCCTCTCGTTTGCACGCCATTTCTTTTTCGATGACCCTTATTTATTCAAGTATTGTGCTGATCAGGTCATCAGGCGTTGCGTCCCTAATGAGGATATAACCGTAATTCTATCCTCGTGCCACTCTGAAGCGTGTGGTGGCCACTTTTCTTCCCAAAAGACCGCACAAAAAGTCCTACACAGTGGATTTTATTGGCCCACCATATTTAAGGACGCTTATTCTTTCTGTAAATCGTGCCAACGCTGTCAAAAGCTAGGTACTATTTCAAAAATAAATTCTATGCCCTTAACCCCTATTATCACAATTGAAATATTCGATTGTTGGGGCATTGACTTTATGGGCCCGTTCCCTAAATCAAACAACTGTGAATACATACTCCTAGCTGTGGAGTACGTATCAAAATGGGTGGAAGTAATACCGATGAGACGCAATGACCACAAAACAGTCATGTCTTTTCTCAAGGAAAACATTTTATTGCGTTTCGGAACCCCAAAAGAATTATTAAGTGACCAAGGCAAGCATTTCTGCATCAGGCCTTTGGAAGCACTACTCAAGAAATATGGGGTACACCATAAAATCGCTCTAGCGTACCACCCACAAACAAACGGGTAGGCGGTGTTGGCTAACCATGAAATCAAACACATACTTGAAAAAACGGTTAGTTTCAATCGAAAAGATTGGGCTTACAAACTGACTGATGCTTTATGGGCATACCGCACGGCCTTTTAGACAAATTTAGGAATGTTTCCATATAGGCTAGTATATGGTAAGGCGTGTCACCTTCCTGTCAAAATAGAACACAAAGCTTATTGGGCAACACGCTCATTAAACTTCGACATTAAAGAAGGAGGACATCTCCGGAAACTGCAGTTGGCAGAACTGGAAGAAATCCGACGAGATGTATATGACAATGCCAAACTCCACAAGGAACGGTTTAAGGCTCGTCATGACCGAACGATTTTTCGAAAATCTTTCGAACCTGGACAGAAAGTTTTATTATATGATTCACGCCTTCATCTCTTCCCGGGAAAACTCCAATCCCGGTGGACAGGACCTTTCACAGTCAAATCTGTCTTTCCACATGGGGCCGTGAAATTATTTAATCTTAAGAACGATGGAAGTTTCAAGGTCAATGGCTAGAGGATAAAACCGTTTTTAGAAGATTTCCAACCTGAGATCGAGCACATCCAATTGGATGAGCCCGACTATACTTCAAACTAAAATGCCCAAGTGCGTTCTCCCAATGTTGTTGTATTGTTTCTTTTCCTATTTTACGTTTTGTTTTATCTTTTGTCTGTCTTTTTGAATGTGATCCTGATCCTAATTGCTATTCCACTTTTATCTCGTGTAGGCTGTCCACTATGAGAGATGACGATATTCACTCGATAGGGTCATGGGCTGATTTAGAGTATCAGAACCCACAGTGGACTACTGATGAAATAGCATTTTGCTTATCTCCATACCAAGGGCCAGGAGTTGATGACATTGTTGACTTATCCTATGGATATATCATGTATGATCCTGCGCTCCTTCAGATCAACCCATTTGCGCACATGGAACTCCCTGAAGAGGAGGGAGAGCCGAAAGGATATACTGTGTGGGAGGTCGACGACGCTCTAATGGAATAATGGGAAAATGACTCAATGTGGGAGCCATGGGAAGAAGAGGACTTACAAGATGTGGTGCCCGAACGCCACAATGCTATTTTCACATATGTTGACGACTTTCTGGTCGTCCAAGTGGTTCCCTATATTTATGTCCATTTGAGTTATTTGTTGTTCAGGCTTCAATGCCCTCTACCTGCTAGTGCACCTGCGGATATCCAGCCAATAGTGAGGTTAACTCTGGGTCACATTCCGTACTTTTTCTTTTCGTTTTGCTCTTCCTTTTTGTTTTTCTGTTGCTCTTGTTAACTTATTTTCTCCATTTCGTTTCTGTTTCCCTTTGTCAGGAATATCACTATGAATCTACCATTCCCACCGCTATACCTTCCACATCAACTCTTCCATGGGTTTGGGCAATACATACGGTCCCCGAATACCCCGCCGCAAGAGGACAGTCCGATGCGCAATTATACTCCATTATCTTTGTCTCCATCTGGATCTCCTGTTGTCAGTGATATCAATTTCTTAGAGAGTTTGGCCTTGCTTGATGATGTCCTCGCTGCTTTCTTCTTGTTCTGGGAAAGGGAATCATCAAGTTCAGACTCTACATTTGCAGTTCTGGTGGAGGAAGAAGTTGTGGAA
This sequence comes from Hydrangea macrophylla, assembly GCA_033977485.1. NCBI lineage: Eukaryota > Viridiplantae > Streptophyta > Magnoliopsida > Cornales > Hydrangeaceae > Hydrangea > Hydrangea macrophylla. The sequence goes on from CM066994.1 coordinate 105,161,716, forward strand.
GAAGAAATTTTCATTCTCGAAGCATAGTGTTTAACTTCAATTGTTTTCTGTCATTTCTACTTTATTCCATCAATTGAAGTGTATTCCTAGACGGAGTTTTTTGCAATTTCAGCTTTCTTTTCGTTTTCTTTATCAATAAGGTTTTAAACACCAAGTTGGGGGCATGAATACTATAAGTGGATGATATTTTAAGGATTTATTTATATAAAATTTATAATGTTCTACTATGAGGTTGACGTTTTTGGCTTACTTGTTCTGGCAATGCACTATTTTATACCTATTCTGTATGTCCAGATCAATGTTGCTTAGTTGGGGGTGTGTAATTTCTCAATTCAGGATAGTGTAGAATTTCTATGTTCGATCGATCGAACGTATCTCGATCAATAGAGAGTGTCATAACCTCGAGCGCTTGAGGAGAGCTCAATCGATCGAATGTTCGATCGATCGAACATTCTCGATCGATCGAAACCTATTTTTAAACGAGGCGTCGTTCAGAATTTTCATCAGTCACTCTGTCTCTCTCATAGCCTCAAACGATCGAGCACAGAGGTCTCCCTCTCGATTTTGCCCCCCCCCCCTTCTAACCACATCAATTCAGGAGCTCCGAGTCCCCTCAGATCATCAGTGGCATCGCCAGCACCATCCATATAGTGCGTCTCTCGAGGTGAGCCCCCGAGTCACCCCTCGTATTTCTTTTCCTTTCAACTTCATATGGGGGTGCCCCCCATTGATTCTTTAACTCCTTTTCGTAGTGTTATTCAGGTTTTTATTGTTTTCGGGCTATTCTTACTCTCCATCATTGCCACTGATTTTCGCTATTCTCAATTGATCGAACGGGTTTCGATCGATTGAACCCAGCATCTGTTTGATCGATCGAACATTCTCGAGCGATCGAACCTATAAAATGCTCGATCGATCGAACAGGATTCGATCGATTGAAGTGTGGCAATTTCTTTTTTTTTATTGATTGCCCTGTTCTAATGTGTTCTCTCATTGCTTATTCCTTTTCAGGGCTTTATCCTGAATCTGATCACTGGCTACCACAAATCTAAGCCGTTCGACCTCGCTATACCCGACCCAGTTCCAGATCACGGGTTTAGAAACGAGGAAGACCGTGTTTGGTTCACCCGTTACTTCCATTCACGGAAGGTCATGATCGAGTGTCCCCTTGAGACTGTCTGGCTGGCTACTCCGTGGTACCTTTCACAGATACGTGCCATGCCCCAGTGGTACACACTATTCTCCCAGCCTAAGCAGGTGAATCTATCTTGGATACGGGAGGCGTGTGCGACGATGATCCGGGATCCGGTTGCTCCGTTCACCCTTCGCTCATTTTTTTGTGGCTGAGAGATCATTTTCAGCCCAGCCACCATCGCTGCTGCTATTGGGGTACCGGAGGTAACAAATTGTGTATGCCCACATCGACACGACACACCTCAGCTATCACCGACCATCATTATCCGAGAGATCACCGGAGGAGCTCTTCCGACATGGGATGGCAAGGCTCTCATTCCCGACCTCCACCTCACAGATAATTACCATATGCTCCATCTTGCCCTGACCAATTGCCTTTTAGTGACCTCGTATCGGGAGAAGATCGCGGCGTGGTATGCTCGTGTCTTATACGCGATCAGGACACGGCAGCCAGTCTGTTTACCCCGCCTTTACATCGACTTCATGCGATACCCTACACGCTATATTCAGGCCAAGAAGCACCTGAAGGGTGCTTGGGCTATTCATAGGGTGATCGAGCATGCGGGTATCATTCCTTTGGCGGAGACGCGACTGCCCAGTCCCGCAGTCGTTTTGGAGAGACAGCTTCCCGCCGGTCCGATGCGCAGAAGAGGAACCGAAAAGGTAAAGGCAAGGCGAAGGTGGGAGAGAAAAGGAGACGTGGAGGCGGGACTGATACTGAGGGAGTTGCTTCTGGGATGTCCACAGAGGCTGAGGAGCGTGATTCTGATGAGGAGGTTGACCCGGTGGAGGAGGTTGCCCCTTTTGAGTTGAGACAGCGGTCTCAGGCTCCTGCCTAGGGAGAGTCCTCTTCCGCGCCTCTCCCTACGATTCCCGAGTTTCTATTAGAGGAGAGGGAGGCCCCGGATTAGACTCGAGGGCAAGATAGATCACATATCCACCATGCTGACGACCCTATTAGTCCAGCTAGGGTTTGTTTTATCGTGCCCCCATCTTCCCCTCCATCTGCACCTCCACCACCCACCACTGCGCCATCCTCCTCTGCCCCCACTGGTCCATCTTCTTCAGATCCCCCGGTTGATCCTTCCGCACCATCTACTTCAGCAGCACCATCTATGCCTGATCCTCTTGTTTCTGCACCATCTACAGATCCATCCACATCATCTGCGACACCATCTACTGCGGAGGTACCACTTCCACCTTCTCCCGTCTTAGTTGTCACATCCTTATCTACACTAGACACTACGACTACGAGTGCCCCAGCAGCATCGACTGTTGCTGAGGGTGGCGGTGGGGATGCTCCTGATGTGTTCATTAAGATATTATCGGATGTCGCCGATGATGTTTAGTTTCTCCTAGATCCGTGTTGTTGGTTGTCTTGGGTTATTTGGTTATTTGGATATTTTGGACAATACAGTTGTATTTCGTTATTTTTGGATGGTTGCTGGTTCTGTTTAGATACTGTTGGACTATTGTGGTTAGTTTGGATATTGTGGTCTTGGCTTATATTGGTGGTTGACTGGATAGTTTGGGTTTTTGTTATATGGCATATAGCGTTATATTATTATCACTGTTCTGTTTATTCACTTTACTATATTTCCAGTGATTGGTTTTATTGTATGTTTTGGATCTGATGCTTTATATTTTCTATCTTCTTGAGCTTTGCTGCTTGGAGTTTGCATGTTCTCTGTACAGGTTGTTACATTTGTGTTTCTTACACTGACATGCCAGGTGATATCTCTCTATCTGTTTTTAAAAATCGCCTACTAAGGACATTGCAATTTTCAGTTGGGGGTGGGATATAGATAGATAATCACCTGTGCACATTTTCTACGTAGCAATTTGGACCACTTTATTTATTGGCAAACATCATACAATCTCCATTATTATTAACATTTCGATTACAAAACAAATTTAAAATACAAAATTTTAAAATTTTCAAACTATTAAATTTTAATTTTTGAATTAAATTGGTAGAATTATTTTGAATATTCACTTCTGTTTAGCTGTTATCAAGCAATGACACGATCATTTTATTCTCATCCTTTTATGAATTAAGTTCACACATTTTTCTAGTTCTCTAGGATGAATGCATATGTTGATCATTCCTGTATCCAAATCATTTGCACATGTTAATAGCTATGCAGAAAACTTAAAATAAGAGTTAATACGACTTTTGTACTTTAAAGAATGAAGTAGTGAAAACTAGTCACCCTTAGTGAGCTTTTGAATCCGATCTTCATTTATGAGGGAATTATCACATTAATTTTGAATTGTCTTCATTGAAAATGCCGATTAGAATTCGTTGAATAGTCTCTAATTCTTTATTTTGGCTTCTTAATAGAGGAGAACGTTCAGGATTTATCAATTAAAACTCGATGAACATGTAAGTGTTAAAAATTAAGAAGTTGAGAAAATGATTTAAGCCATCGTTATTTGCTCCTTATCTTTCCATATACCTGTATCAACGTTCTAACAATATGTGTTGCTCTTAACCCCACACCGAGTAAATACTTCCAAATTTATTATAAACTTCTAAATCCCTAATCCTATACTTTGACCTCAATGAACCCCATTGCACATCTAATGTGATTAAATTGTTGAAGTATGTTATGAGGAGGGAGTAATAGTGGGAGGGGCTGCATAAAAGAAAAGAAAGAAGATGGAGTCCAGGTTAAAAAAAAAAAGAAAAAAAAAAGAAAAGAAAAATATATAAATATAGAGGATGGTTGGAAATAAGTAAAGAGGAAAGTACTGAGATCAATCACATGATAGAGATGTGCAACTTCCTACCCTTTCATTTCTACCCTGCTAAATAAAAACACTGTCAAGTCAAAGTCTTAATGATTTTTAACAACTTAGCTTAAACATGAACGTGTAATTTGATTTATCCACGGTATTTCGATCCTCTAGTAAGTAGTATTCCTGTCTTGAGACTATACACTCTAAAATGTTCGTCTTTTATAGAGTCGAGTATGGAAGCATTAGTATCCGAAAAATCACTCTTATCAAAGCTTCCATATCCTGTGCGATCATTATTAACCAAGTTTCTGTGGGATGTTCATTTTTGAGTGTAATAACCATGTGAGACTTGAGTTGAAACTACAAGTTCTGAAAGGTGTGATAGTCTAAACAACTCTAAATAAAGTTTGATGTATAGCTGATTATTTCACACATACACGGATACATGGATGTGATGCATATGTTATTTTTATCTTGGTGGCATGAGGAGCATGTGTATTTCTTTCATGGTTTGAATGAGGATGATATGATTTGTGGAGCTAAATTAGTAGTTGAATAAAAGGGATTGTTTAAAAGTTGTTCTATATCTTTTTGAGCTAAATCAAAGAATTTTGTGGGTATATTCACTGCAAACCCTCACGAGACAACACTCATCCGCTAGGGGGAACCTAGGGGTTGTAGACACCCCATTTTGTCGGCTATCAGATTTAGGAGACCCATAGCTTGGTGGTTCACAATGATCGTAAAAGACTCAAAAAGGACTCTCGGAAGTCAGCTCTATCTCTCAGAATGCTCAGAATGACCAAAATGCCCCTGAAAGCCCGAAAACTCCCAGATTTGGTCCCAAAGTTCTGAAAACATGCTACGTCGTAACAAAAGTGATAAAATGAGTTTTTAAGAAAAATCGGATGAAATCGTCAGCTCCTAGAGACCCCCGGAAGTCCCGGAAGTTCCCCGAAAGTCCCCGTTGACCGGTTTGACCGAGGTTTGGCCAGGTTTGACCGGAGTTTGACCAAGTTTGACCAAGTTTGACCGAAATTGTCCGAATTCACCGGAATTATTAGAAAAGAATTAAAATAAGTTTTAAAAGAGAATCGAGCGAAAACGTCGGCTCCTGGGAGCTCCCGGAGATTCCCAGAACTTCCCGGGAATCCCAGGTTTGACCAGTTTGACCAAGATTTGACTTTAGAATCGGGACACCAAAACAATTTTCAAATATTTTTCATGGATACTAGAGGTCAATAACTTTCCAACGGTATATCGCACATAATTTCTGGATTTAAAACGATCTTATTATGAATTTCCAAAGGCGAAAAAGGCGATCAAATCGGCTTTTATCACGAATACCGCAAAACTTTTCAAAGTGACCTATCCCCGAACTATTTTTATGTAAAGTAGACTCCATTACCTTTCCAACGGTATGTCACAACCTCGATTTGGAGTTTGTATGCATTTTTTGTGAATTTCAGACAAAATAGGGCCTTTTCGCGAATACCGGAACTTCGGGGGGCCTAAACAGCATTATCCAGACGAAGGGAGGAGCACTGCCGCCGCGGCACTCCCCTCCAGAACAGTCCATTTTTGTAATATGTTTTGTGGTTCCATTTTGATTAATTAAAAGCCAAAACAACGTAGTTTTATGATTTCAGATGTTTGGAGCCAATGGGAGTACTTTCTAAATCCCAAAAACACCCCAAGTTGGCCTATATAAACACCCCATTACTCCTCATTTTGGGGGAGTCAAATGTGAGTTTTAGAAAAGTTTGGGAGAGAAAGTTATAGAGATAAGGTTAGAGTAGAGAGAAAAGAAGCTTTCTTCTTTGATTTTTCAAAAACAAAAGTGAGTTCTAACTTTGTTTTTACTTCATTACTTCCATTTACTTCAACATTCAATACTCCCAACCACCATTTTAGTGAGCATTCAAGAGAGTGGAAGCTTCTTCCATGTCTAGTGTCATTACATATGAGTGATACACCAATCTACAAGTCTCATGCTTCATGAATATCACATTGATCATCATCTATTGATTGCTATTTACTTGCTTGTTTATTTATTGTTCATCTCTTCTTATCTCATTTCTTTTTTATTTTCTTTATTTATTTACTAGTTCATCATCATCTAAGTGATGACATGAAGTTTGGGGTGAGTGAATCCTTATGGATAGTAGCTCTTGACCTCAAAAACATGTTTGATAGATGATGATCATAACCTCAATACTTCCAAGGTATTCTTGGGATGTATTGAAGTTATGTTCAAAAAAAATAAATAAATCTCTCCAACAATCTTGGAGGTTCTTAAATGATAAGTTTGATGTAGGTATTCTAAGTGGCTATGATCCTTATTGAGTGTTGAAAATATGTTTTCAAAACATCTATTTCAAAACCCCTCTCAATCTCTCTCATTTGGTTTCAAGAAACAAAACTTTGTTTTCTCCAAAATCTTCAAAACAATGAGTCAAAACAGTGAGTGAGTTGAGTTCAAAGATTTTTCTAGAACTCAATACTCAACATATGGGTACAAGGCCACTTAGAAAGTCTTCCTAACTCATTGGAGAACACCCATGATTTTTGGTTTGACTTGGAAGTACTTGGAAATGGTCCATTTGTGTCCCAACATTCCTTCCAAACATTCTGTTTTTGCTGTCACAGCAGCTAAGTCAACTTACGACCTCTTTTCCAGAAAACGTTTCCAAAAGGGGTGGTCCTAACTTATTTTTCCCTTAAAATTCAATGTCGTAGGGAACGTTCTGTATAAAATGGGCCTCTAGATCATTTTTTTTCATTTTCTAAGATTTTCTAACATTTCAGTCGACAGTACGAACTCTGTTTCTGAGTGACCTCTATTGTTTACATCATTTCTCTCAATCTGTGATAGCTATTCAAGATTGGCCTTTTGGGTTGTGTTCTAGACACAATAAGGAACATCTCCATAAAAAATCATGCATTGAAAACATTCCTAACCCCTCTTTTCAAATTCCAAAAGATCATGCTACTGTTCTGTCCACTATTCACAGCAAGTACATTTCAACTTTCATTCTTTGATTTGATGCTCATATGCATTCCAAATTAGTTCATACCTTAGGAAGTAGTTCATACTACATTTGTACACATCCCATGTTAATTTCATTCATTCATTCATACACATTTTAGACTCCCAAGTCACTTTAGGAATCCATGTACCCAAAACACACTACAACCATTGCACATTCTTAGATACATACATTGCACTCATGCAAGATTTGGGGTTTTTGTAACTCTTAATCTAGGAAGATTATAAGGAATGATCACGATCACACGTTCATGCTTCCCCTTTGATCTGATCATCCTTTCTCATCCGTCCCGGGGATTGAGAGATCTTCTTTTCTCAAAGAATAACATGCATCATACTAGCTTGTTAAGCATATTTTCATTTCTTTCTTATTTGTTTCAAGAACAATTCATGTCCCCCTTTAGATTAGGAAGCCTTGATTATTTGATATATGATTAGACGATTTTTTCTAGGTTTATTGGTGTGATCTTTAACTTTACATTGTATGATATTTGGCTTAGATCTTATGAATGATATCTTATCTTTAGATCTTCCATTTCAAGTTTCTTATGTAATGTAGTATACTATCATAGTATTACTTGCCGAACCATACATAGTATAAGATGATTATTTGGATGCTAATTGAGGCCCGTCGAAAGACGGGCGAGTTGAGGGTGTTTTAGTCGCGACAAAGGCTCCTTCCTCTCTCGTACCAAAACCCCGAACCAAGTTCTTTGGTTATGAAGGGCCGGTGCCCTTATCCGCTTGGGTGAGTCAAAATTAGGTTTCTTGGTTCCTTAAAGACCAAGTGGCGACTCTGTATCTGTTTTCAACAGACCTATTTTCTTTCCTTGATTCAAAATCAAACGAATTTCAAAACATAACAAAAAGCGGTGGAAGCCCGGTATCCACAGGGGTTTAACGGTTTGTTGCATCTGCTAAATGCAACCATGATTCCTGCAAAAGTGAGTTAGGTAGTTTTTCCTTGTTATTTTAATTGACTTGAGTTTAATTTATTATTAGTCATTGTAGTATTAGTGTAGCTTGTTTTTATGTTCGCTCTATTGCTAGGGACTAGCAAATCGCTAGTTGGGGGTTGTGACAAGCGGGGGTATTTGTAAAATACAACTGCGCTAAAAGAAAAAAATGTATTTATTTAGTTTACAATTCCTTTATTTATCTGCAATTTGAATTACAACGCCAATTTATACACATTTTGATTAATAAATGATAAGTTGTGTGTTTTAGCTGCAATTTGTGCAGACTACAGTTGCTGTGTGAAGAATTGAAAGATAACGATAAAAGGAAATGCTGAATTCTAATGAAGACAAACAAAAGTTGAAATACAGAGTTCGATCGATTGAAGACCATTCGATTGATCGAAGTTTCGATCGATCGAGAGAAGCTCAAGCGATCGAAGGTTCCAGAGTTCAATCGATCGAGAATTGTTCGATCGATCGAACATGCCTTTTATCAGATTTTTACGCGCACGCAGCAGTATAGAAATTTAACCCTAAGCATTAGGTCTCTGCTATATATATTCGTATTGTATACGTCCTTAAGGACGCCGAGATTGTTTCTTCAGTTTTAGAGAGAGAGATAGAGGTTTTATGTGTTTTTTGTAGGTCTTGGAGGTTGGATATTGCTTTTGGATTGTTATTCTTATAGTTTAATACAAGATTTTCATTCCAGGTTACTTAGTATTGTGCTATTTACATTCTGTTAGTAGTTTAGAGTAGTAAAATCTGTTGGATTTAAAGTTTTGCATGCTAAATAGAGTTACACCATTAGTTTACATAATTTTTATGTTCAAAACGTAAACAAAAGCATCCTTAATGAACCTTTACGTTAAAAACAATACTGTGACACTCCAAACCATGTCTGAGTAGTCCCCAGGTTGGGAGATCACGATGAAACCGTGATCTCAGGCCTCTGCCATGCAACAGAATAATTCTTGTGTTCGATCGATCGAAGTTAGTTCGATCGATCGGACCAGAGACATAGTCGAGCGATCGAAGTTCGTTCGATCGATCGAGAGAAGAAGATGTTCGATCGATCAAAAGCACGTCGATCGATCGAACCCTCTGATTCTTGAGGACATTCTATGCAGTATTCCTAGACTTTCTGCTTTACTGATTCGTTATCAAACTGTCCCCAAACGCTCAGTTTGTCAAAACAGTCTTTAAACTTAAAGCCTTAAGGCATTTTTCTTCAATACCTTTTGCAAACCACCCTCAATGCTAACACCATTGTAGGTGCGAGTCCTAACTATTGAACCAAACCGCTTTTGTGTATTTCAAACTTAAATGTGATGACATAGTCCAGGTCATGAAAAGACTATGGATTCTTTATCCTAAGAGAAATACGGAATACTGTAGAAAATGTGCTCCATTGAGCTTGAACGTAAATGCATGGTAGATGGCTAGGTCGTGGTGGATTCGTGTAATCCCAATATTCCTTTTTAATTAAGAAAAACACATTTTAAATTATCACTTTAATTAATTAGTTGGCAATTAGTTTATTTTAGTTTAATTATTTTTAGTAGTTGATAAATTGTGGGACTTTGTGTTCTATATTTATTTAAAAAATTGAATTTTATTTTCCCTTTTTTGAGATTAATCTAAGTATTTAGTTTACCACCTTCCATGTGGGATCGACCTGGACTTAACCAGATTACTACTTGCACGATTACCTATACTTGGGTATAGCACACAAGCGCACACAGAAAAATTCTCATGTCAAGTGCTGAGCTGTTGCCTGATCCCCTTTCAGGATTTCGACCCCTTTAGGGGTAGAAAACTTGACAACAAGGCTATAGGTTGACACGACTGCCCTAGGTTGAGTGAGAGTGGGTCTCCCAAGTATGACATTGTAGACTTAAGGTGCTTCTACGACCAGGAATTTAGCAAGTACCGAGGCTTGCTGAGTTTGCACCTCCATAAGGACAAATAACTCTATCACTCTGAGCGGTTGTATGCTTGACCTATTGAACCCAACCAGAGGTGTGGCAACCGGTCAAAGTCTCTCTTTGGGATTCCCTAGCTGGTGAAATACTGGGGTGAAGAGTATGTCAGAAGAACTGCCGGTGTCAATCAATACCCTTTTGACCGAGTAGTTAGCAATGAGAAGTTTTACAACCAGGGGGTCGTCATGAGGAAAGTGAATGCCTTCGAGGTCACTGGATGAAAAAGTGAGTAAATATGTCTGCACGGGGTCTGTAGACCGGACATATGCGACTTCCGATCGGGATGCTCGGGCATGTCTCTTCCTAGCTGACTGTGAATCTCCTCCTCCTGATGTCCCCCTAGAGACCACGTTGATATTGCTGAGCGGTTGCTACTCAGGAGGGCAGCTTTTCGACTGAGGTTGTCTGTTATTAGGGACAAATTCGGCTAGATGGCCCTTCTCGATTAGCTTCTCAATTGTAACCTTCAACTTGACGTAATCCCCGGTGTCATTGTGGATATCGCATTTTTTCTTACCCATAGCTCTTTCTTTTAAAGTTCTTTTAAATTTCAAATTCAAAACAAATGAGTCGCCACTTAATTTTTAAAAGGAAAATTAAGAAACCATTTTTAAAGCAACTGATCTTTTGCGAAACCAAAGATTAACTAGGTCCGGGGATTATGGAATGAGAAGGGAAGGAGCCCATCGGACTAAAACACCCCTTCTCATCCTATCTCGCGATAGGCCTCTACTTTACATCCTTTTAATTGAATTACTAATCTAAGTGTGCCCTCAACTAATACATAGGTATAGGTATACATTACACAAACATGTCAAAATGGCATAAAATTACCAATTTATAAAATATCATTCAAAAAGCCACGTAATTCAAGTAGCAAGCAATATGATATGCAATAAAGAACGAGAGGACTTACCCGGGATCCAGCCGCGAATATGAAACGTGCAATGCATGCGATTAAATAAAAACCTAGGAAAAGAGTCTCTAATCCACATATATACATATAAGGCAAAATCTTAATTCTAATGTGTCGTGCATAAAGGTCAAGAAAATCGATAAAATTAAGAAATTAAAATAAATTAAGAGGAGTTCAAGAAATCATACCTTAACAGCGCTACAAAACAAAGGGTTAGTTCACATGCTATACAAGATACAAAGTTAGAAATAACAACCCTGAATTTCTAGCTTAAATCTATTAAATGTAATTAAATCTAAAGCAGCCAAGTCCTAATTATAAGTGTCAAGCCATATGGATGAATATGTACATGAAAAGAATAAATTATTGGAGTACTCAATGATTTAGATCACTTAAACTTTGAATTCAAGCTTAACTAATCATTATTGAAACATGGTTTGGACCTTAACTCATGAAAATATCATCTAAACCACTACTCATAAGATTGGTTAAAACTTGCAGAATTCTGGAAATTGCTGAGAGCAGATCATAACTTTAAAGAAATAAAACGCATGGTTCCCTTGGCTTGATCTTGATGACGTTTTGAAACAATATGCCTCTGTGTGTCTAGTGTTTAACCCAAAAAAGAAATCAAAGTTTCAACGGTTGGATCTCCGATAATTGGACAAAAACCAGACATCACTCAGTATTCTACAACCTTCTGTCCAGAGTTCTTGCACGATTTTCTAAAACTAGCAAAAAGATCAGAAATGCTTTGTTGTTTTTAGGGTGACTTCCTAAAACATTAATCTACTTAGAAAAAAATATTTTGGATCATAAATACTTTATTAAGGTTATGATTTACTTATTTCAAAAGAGTGTTACTGTTCTGAAACTCTGGACAGATTGTATTGACTTTACAAAACTCATGACCAAACCACTTTATACATGAAATCTCCTTAAAACAAAAATTACAGTGGTAAAACATTGTGTTATTGACACTTTTCCGTTGGTTTCACTTGATTCCAACGGTTAGATTTCGAACCAAAAATCTTTGATCAAAATCGGTTTATGAATCCACTGTTTCATTGTCAAGTTCAACTTTTATTTATTAACCCTAACTATTAAACCATGAAGTTGGACTTAAACTAAACCATTTTCTCCTACCATTTGATGGTCATTGGAGGCTAAAGACCTTTATATTTGTAGATTCAAATGAAGTATGAATAGACTTCATGAAATCTCAAGATAATGAATCTAAACCATGGAGATGGGCTTAGACTCAAACTACTTTCTCCTACCACTTGATGGTCATTGGAGATGAAGACAATGACTAATACTCATGAGCCTTCAAGAATCTTAAGAGAGAAGTACAAACAAACATAGCTAATACTCATAGGTTTTTAAGGAATATGGAAGGGGATTCCATGAAACATTAAGGTAGAGGACCTAAGTCATAAGTATGGACTTGGATCCATCTATTTGCTTATAAAATGAAGTGATGATCAAACTTTGACTCCCATGTGAAGCATAAGCTTACATGAGATTCAAAAGATCAAACTCAAGAGATTTCAAGAGAGACATTGAAGATCTCCAAGAATCCCAAAAGAAATGTATAAAAAAGAAGAAAACACAAGAATGAAAACATAAGAAAGAAAGAAACACAAGAATGAAAACATAACTAAAATTTAGAGGATCACCTCCAACTATCGTCAAAGCTTCTCTACTTTGAAGATCTTCCAAGCTCTTCTCTCTAGTTTTTTAAAACTCTCTCTTTTCTCTCTCAAATATGTGTGAGTGTAGTGGTAGCTACTCCTTGTATTTTTTTGTATTCCCAAGGAAGATCCTCCTTCTTTTATAGACAAAAAATACCAAGTATTCTTAGTGAATTCAGAGTAAAAGACAGGTGTAAATGTCTCATTTGGTGGTACAATACGTACTTCCTAAAAATAGACAGACTGCTGCAGAAGGCGGCAGTTAAAAATCCTTTGCGACAGTCAGTGGATGCCGCTGTGGTACTCCGTGAAAGCCGCGGCGGCATTCCGTGACTGCCACGCGGCTCTCAGTAAGTGCCGCGCCAAATTATTGATTGTCGCATTTTTGTCAACCTTACTTTATCAGGTTTTTGTTTTTATCCACATACATATACGTATTGTACCACAAAATACGGACTGTTAAAGCAAACGGCAGTCAAAAATTGTCGGCGGCACTCAGTAAATGCCGGTCCGGCATTCTGTGACTGCCGTTCGGTACTCACTGAGTGCCGTTCGGCACTCACTGAATGCCGCAAACAACTGTCGTGTGCCGGTTTCTGTTGAACTTCCCCTTTTTAGGTCTTTTCTTTTCTCCTTTTTCTTAAAAAAACTTATTTTCGAAGATCTTTTCCAAAAGTGATGTTTTATACCTGAATTCTCCTAAACACCTGGTATTTCATTCTGTGAAAATTTTACCGCGTTTGGAGGACTTTCTGAAGAGCTTGGAACACTTCGAATCTTTCGGTCCTTGTCATCATCGGATATGGAGGTGACACTATCCTTAATTCGACGTTTGGTTAAAATTGGGGTGTCTACAGTTTGCCCCTCTTCGACGGAGTTTGTGGGGCAACATGAACCGCAAGAGAATGTTGAAGCCTGTGTGAAGACATGCCTTTGACCAAACTGTCGGATTAAAGGGAAAAACAAAATGCGTTGCAAAAGGAAGCGAGCGCGCAGAGGAATTCTAATTGGTCGTGCTCCATGATGAGCTGCCTACGTATCCCATCAGGAATCAAACCAAAGCATAGTTCGGGCACATGGTCAAACACATACAAACGCAGGTAGTCACACGGATGGATGCACCTATCCTATCGTGATGCGCATGCCATGTAATGGTGATTCCTGAATAGACCTGATTATGCAAGCGTCATGCTTATCATGTCTTAACTACGTATGTCGCGCATTACGTGACGTGTTAGTCAGAGAAGATTGCCTGATTCTTGACTGATGCAAAATCTGTTATGGGGGTCATGAAGATGCTTTTGATTCAATTTTAGGGTTAACGCAAATTTGTTGCGAGAACCGAGAATGTAAATTCGTTACATTCTCAAGATAAAGGATCGACGTAAATTTGTAACGAAGATCGAGGATATAAATTTGTTATATTCTCAGAACGGGGGTTAACGTAAGTTCGTTGCGAGAACCGAGAATGTAAATTCGTTACATTCTCAAGACAAAGGATCGTCTTAAATTTATTACAAGGATCGAGGATATAAATTTGTTATATTCTCAGAACCAGGGACATTAGTACAACATACAAGTCTAGTTATCGCTTCGGATATGTTCTTTTGCGTTGGAGTTCAGTTATCATTTTATAGTGGAGTAACCGTTAACTAACTAGTTAGTTAGTTTGCTGATCAAAGAGTATGGTCACGGTAATTAACAAACTGGTCTGAGCCAACAATAAAGAGCCTAGGAGATCCCACTCTTAGCTCCGCCAGGATACTTGCAAAGACACATAAGGAAGTTGTCAAGACAAGTTCGATCGATTGAAGTATGTTCGATCGATTGAAGTCTTGCCAGTCTCGATCGATCGAGAATGGTTCGATCGATCGAAGGTTCGATCGATCGAAGATCTTCGATCGCTCGAAGTCTAGGTCAGTTCTGGAAATCTATAAATAGGACAGTTGCGCTCTGGAAAAAGAGTTCGTCGTTTTAGAACGTCAGAAGCTGCAGAAACTATTTTTAGAGTCCCAAACCTTCTTTTTTCCTCTCTATTAGAGATCCCACCATCTCTAGTCTCTCCTGCAAGCATCCGCAGGAGACATAAGGGTGAAGACAACCTAGTGGAGGCTGCTGCATCACCAAGGAAGAAGAAGAAAGTCAGAATTGGGTTCAAGACATTAAGGTATAACTCTTGTCCCCTCTTGTGCGCATCTATGGAATTAACCAGTAGTAGATCCTGGGCTACCATTAAGTTTTATAACTTGACTTTTCCGCTGCGCGTTTAAACTTTTAACTTAAATCAGTTTTTCCATCAATTGGTATCCGAGCCACACTCGTTTGGATCTATAGATGCATTTTTGGAACACTATTTTGATTGGCATGTTGATTTTAGAACTATTTTTGAAACTGCATCGTCACAGATCTGTTTCTGCAGTGTCATCGCAGTAGAGTACAAATCTGTGATTGCATAGGATGCAAGGCGGGTTCGATCGATCGAAAATGTTTCGATCGATCGAACATGTTTCGATCGATCGAACATTCTCTGTACTCAAGCGATCGAACAGGTTTCGATCGATCGAAACCTTCTAGTGTTCGATCGATCGAATATAGTTAGATCGATCGAGACAGATTCTTTGTCAGGTTCTCTGTTTCACATTTTAAAGTGTTTTTGAAATTAAATACTTTAATTTTAAAATATTCTGTAAAATTTTCAAATTATTATGTGAAACAGAATGTTCAAGCGATTGAACAGTGTTCAATCGATCGAAGGTTCGAGCGATCGAACGGTCTTCGATCGATCGAACTATGACATAGAAGTAAGATGTTGTTTTAAGTTCTAATTCAGTATGTAAAGAGTTTATATACTGTGTGAATCAATTAAGTGTTCCAAGAGTTACATATATTTGTTATGTATGTATGGATGCGTGTTCGACTAACCCTTTTGCAGCTAGATTAGTCGCTATCTCCCATGGCACCAAGTCATTTGAATATTTTGTATTTAAATTGTTTGAGATTGGTGCATGTTGTAATTTAAGTTTGGTTTGGTTTTAAGACATATGTAAAGGGCGTTGCAACTTCAATCCTACGAAAAGGAAAGTCGCACCGGTTTCCCTAGCCTTTTATTGTATTTTGTTGTTGCTATTTCTATTTCTAGATAAATTGTAAGCTTCAAAAGAAGCATAGGACAAATGTAATAGAATTAGAAAATCCATGAAGATGGAGCAAGGAGCCGTTGTCCATGAAGATGGAGCTGGAGGCGATCAAACCAAAAGGAGGTTCTATGGAGATAGAGCTATGGGAGATAGAGGCATTGTTTGGATGTCTTTATTTTCAATTTTAGTTTTTTGTTTTATGTGCTTGGTTTGTGATTGGCATTTAATTATATTATTACTACTTGCATGCACGTAAAACAAGTTTTCTAAAATAAAATTCAAAAACCATTTCAACGCATTAGTAAACATTGGATGTTTATGGGTAATGTGTGGAAACTGTTTAAAAAGCAAAATCCTTAATTTCTAAATCTAGTGGGAGAGGGTCTTATTAATAAACACCCACGATCTTCTATTAACGGTTCACTGTAAGATGAGTGGTGCATTCTGTGTCACCACGTCAGGGGTGATTATTCCATACGGAGGGTGCATTACTCATTGGTTACTAGATGTGAACTTTCTTTGATAGGATCAATCAGACGTGTTAGAGGGTGACCACCACACAGAGGCGCTACTTGAGACGGTTGTGATTGGATCCTAGTTAATGGTACACACTAGCTAAGCTATGGACAAGGGATCCCACACGGGGCATTATTCAGAAACTTAGAGATCAAAAGGGTTCGGGAGTCATAACTTGTTTTGCAAGAGTTGCATAGCGGACAAAGTCATGATTAATCGAAAGATCGAACATTGACCACCACACAGAGGCTTTATTCTTTCATTTCGATATTTCGGCGACTTTGTTTTAAAATAAGAGTTTTAAGGATTCTTTTATTTCAAACCGTCAAATCTGATATTCATATTTATTTTGTCTTTTGATTTTTACAGTAAATCATAATGTCTGGATCTACATTTAGTCCACTTGCCACCATATTCACTCAAAACAAGTTAACTGGAAATAACTACACTGAATGGAAACGAAACCTTGACATTGTATTAACTGCGGAGGATCACATATATGTCCTCACCACCCCATGCCCTGAAGAACCTGCGGTAAATGCTTCGGCAGCTGCCAGACGCGAGTTCGACAAATGGAAGAAATCGAATGGAATGGCTCGTTGCTATATTCTGGCCTCAATGGCTGGTGTGTTGCAACACCAATTCCAATCAAATGATTCTACCAGTGATATTATCACATCCCTGAAAAAGATGTTCGGGGAGCATGGCACGCCTATTAGACAGGTAGCCATGCAAAAGATAATGAGTGCAAAAATGTCGGAAGGGACTCCAGTCAAGGAACATGTTTTAAAAATGATTGGTTATTTAAATGAGCTGGAGACCCTAAGTGCCAACATCGATGCACAGACCCAAGTTGATATGATCCTCAATTCGCTATCGCCTTCATTCGCTCAATTTAAACTTAACTATAATATGAATCAAATGAATTTTTCAATGAGCGAATTGATGAGTTCTCTTTTGGCAGCGGAAGGAGTGATCAAACTTGGGGTCAACGTCTTGAACGTTGAAAAAAGCGTTTCCTCTTCCCGATCTACACCGAAAGGAAAGAAAAGGAAGAAGAAGGCTGGCACTGGTGGTCCAAGTGTTGGACCAGTCCCTAAGATTGCAAAATCTAAGGGAAAAGGTAAGGGCAAAGGGAAGGTGGGTGGCCAAGGCAAAGAAAAGTGTTTCCAATGCGGTGAGAAGGGCCACTGGAAGAGGAACTGTCCAGAATTCTTAGCTACAAGAGTTCAAGGTATGATTGAATCACATGTGATTGAAGTAAGTTTTATTACGGATACTTCAAACACTTGGTGCATTGATTCTGGTGCGACTAACCATATCTGTAATTCATGCAGGGGTTCAGATCAACCAGGAGGTGCAGTGATGGGCAAATCATACTTACTCTAGGTTCTAGTGCAACCGTTTCTGCGGTTGCTATAGGAGTCGTAGTTTTAGAATTTCTAGACAATAAAGTTTTGATTTTATCAGATGTACTTTACGTCCCTTTAATGAGACGTAATTTAATTTCAGTTTCTAATTTATCGAATAATGGTTATTCTTTTCATTTTGGAATTGAAGTTGTTATTAAAAGAAATTGTTCTTTTATATGTTCTGGTGTTAAATCCAATGGTTTGTATGTGATCACTCCCAATATTTCTAAAGATTCTTGCTTGGAACTTAATAACTCAATGATAACTATACCATCTATAAGAAAAGAACCTTCCACTAATCCAACAAGGCTTTGGCATATAAGGCTTAGCCATATCAATCTAAATAGGATTGGCAGACTAGTCAAAGAAGGGGTCTTAGGCGATTTGGTTCTCGAACCAATGGAAGTCTGTGAGTCTTGTTTAGAGGGTAAGATGACCAAAAGGCCCTTTCCTGCAAAGGGCAATAGAACCAATGCATTGTTGGAATTAGTTCATACTGATGTGTGTGGACCAATAAATATTAGAGCAAGGGGTGGTTATGCGTATTTCATAACATTTACCGATGACCACTCTAGGTATGGATATGTGTACCTAATGCAGCACAAGTCTGAAGCCTTTGAAAAGTTCAAAGAGTTTAGGGCTGAAGTGGAGAAGCAATTGGACTCACATATCAAGGCCATTCAATCTGATCAAGGTGGCGAGTACCTCTCTAATGAGTTTATTGATCACCTCGTACATAATGGGATTCTGTCACAGTTGACTGCACCTGGCATGCCTCAGCAGAATGGTGTAGCGAAGAGAAGGAACTGGACTCTTTTAGAGATGACTAGGTCAATGATGAGTTATTCAGAGTTGCCATTATTCCTTTGGGGTTATGCTTTGGAAACCGCTGCATACATACTAAATCTAGTACCAAGCAAATCTATTCCCGGGACACCACGGGAGATGTGGATTGGGCGCAAGCCTTCTTTGCAACATCTCCGGATATGGGGGTGTCCGGCACCTGTGCTGAAAGGAAAGATGAGCAAGTTGGATTCTAGATCAGAAGTATGTTATTTTGTAGGGTATCCAAAGGGTACTTATGGATGGTATTTTTATGATCCAAGAGAACAGAAAGTGTTTGTTAGTACAAATACTGTTTTCTTAGAGGATGATTATATCATGAACCATAAACCTAAAGGAAGGATAGATCTGAGTGAAATAGAAGGAGAGCCCTCAGTCCAACCCACAGTTAATAATTATGTAAATCAAGAAAATACCACTTCTTCACCCATTTCCGCACCGGTACCTCGTCGTAGTGGGAGGATTATCAGCCAGCCTGATAGATACATGTTCTTAGGATAAGTTTTTGAAGCTGTCTCCATAGAATCTGAATCTGATCCTGCCACATATGAAGAGGCAATGGCTGATGTTGATTCAGATCATTGGGTTAAAGCTATGAAGGCTGAATTAGAATCTATGGATTCTAATCAGGTCTGGGATCTTGTAGAACTTCCAGACAATATTAAACCCATTGGTTGTAAGTGGGTCTACAAGAGGAAAAGAGCATCTGATGGAAAGGTTGAGACCTATAAGGCTAGGCTTGCAGCGAAAGGTTATACTCAGAGGGAGGGCATTGACTATGAGGAAACCTTCTCGCCGGTGGCCATGCTCAAGTCCATCAGGATACTCCTATCCATTGCTGCATGCCTAGATTATGAGATCTGGCAGATGGATGTCAAGACTGCATTCTTGAATGGCAATCTTGATGAGGACATCTATATGCAACAACCAGAAGGGTTCATAGCTGGTCGGAAAGGTAACTTGGTATGCAAGTTGCAAAAGTCCATTTATGGGCTTAAGCAGTCATCTAGAAGTTGGAACATCCGATTTGACCAAGTGGTCAAGTCGTTTGGTTTTATACAAAATCTGGATGAACCTTGTGTATACAAGAAGTGTGAAGGAAAAGTGGTGGCTTTTCTTGTGCTTTACGTTGACGACATTCTACTCATTGGAAATGATGTAGCGGCATTGTCAACGGTCAAGGTTTGGCTAGCTAGTACTTTCGATATGAAGGATCTAGGAGAGGCGAGCTATATTCTAGGGATAAAGCTCTTTCGGGATTGTAAGCGAAAGATAATGGGATTATCTCAAGCTGGTTATATCGATAAAGTGTTAACTAAGTTTTCAATGGATAATTCGAAGAAAGGTTCGTTACCTTTCAGGCATGGTTTAGTGTTCTCCAAGGACCAGTGTCCTAAGATACAGGAGGAGAGGAATCGCATGGCAGGAATTCCATATGCTTCGGCAGTTGGAAGTCTCATGTATGCGATGTTATGCACTAGACCAGATATCTGTTTTGCCATTGGCATAGTTAGCAGATATCAATCGAATCCAGGTCCAGAGCACTGGACAGCCGTTAAGCACATTCTTAAGTACTTGAGAATGACTTAAGATTACATGCTTATGTACGGCGGTAGTGAGTTAATTCCAGTAGGATATACTGACTCGGACTTTATGTCAGATAAAGATTTGAGGAAGTCAACATCCGGACATCTCTTTACCTTGGGAGGTGGTGCTGTTGTTGGAGGAGCATTAAGCAGAAATGCATTGCAGACTCAACTACAGAAGCTGAGTATGTGGCTGCTTGTGAAGCCGCAAAGGAAGCTGTTTGGATCAAGAAGTTCCTTATGGAGCTCGATGTGGTACTAGCGTCATTGTCACCTATTACGCTTTACTGTGATAATAGTGGGGCAGTGGCTCAGTCCAAGGAGCCAAGGAACCATGGGAAGGGAAAGCACGTTGAGCGGAAATATCATCTTATCAGAGATATTGTTCAACGTGGAGATGTGACTATCACCAAGATTGCCACCGTTGACAATCTTGCTAATCCGTTTACAAAGGCCTTGCCACAGAAGGTCTTTGATCGTCATCTAGATAGTCTAGGTCTTAGATGTAGTTCTGAATGGTTATGAGTGCAAGTGGGAGTTTGTTGAGTTTGTGCCCTCAAACCATTACTTTATATATGAGACATTGATATTTTAATATATGGATATCAGCTTTACATTTAGTTATGTATGTTTCTTTCATGAGATGATTGTTATCCTTAAGTATCATAGTAAGTAATTCGTGTATGTATGAGATACATACAAGTAAGATACGAATTACTATTCTTTGTTACTTAGAATGTGTCACAGTGGATGATGAGACTGGATATCTCATCAGGTTTACACTGTAGCATGATTAACTACCATTGGATGGAGTGATTAATCTTAATCACTAGAGTTTAACTCTTAGTTAACATGCTAGTGCTTATAGTGCATTGACGGACCTGAGCTTTCCTATTGACACTCAAGACTGTCAATCAGTCGATAGGAACTCATAACTTGTATCAGGTACGTGTTCTTAATCTTGAGACGATTATGAACACAGACTGTGGATGTGGCTGCTTTGACTTACCAATCAATGAGGTCTATAGAAGATCAACACCTGGGTATCTTGGGTATGTCATATTCATAGGGTTGTGAACATATATTGTCAAGACAGAATCTACCCTCTGTTTCAGAGTAAGAATTCCCTTGAAAATGTCACCAAGTCGATTACTGAGTACTGTAGTCTTGTTAATAAGAGTTATCAACATGTTTGGTAATCATGAGAGGTGAATGGGACTCAAGGAATACAAGAAGTAATCATGATTCAGGTTAACAGTAACAGTTATCTGACTACCTGAATATGATTACGAATGCTGAAGGTAGAGAGACATTAGTACAACATACAAGTCTAGTTATCGCTTTGGATATGTTCTTTTGCGTTGGAGTTCAGTTATCGTTTTATAGTGGAGTAAACGTTAACTGACCAGTTAGTTAGTTTGCTAATCAAAGAGTTTGGTCACGGTAATTAACAAACCGGTCTGAGCCAACAATAAAGAGCCTAGGAGGTCCCACTCTTAGCTCCGCCAGGATACTTGGAAAGACACATGAGGAAGTTGTCAAGACAAGTTCAATCGATTGAAGTATGTTCGATCGATTGAAGTCTTGCCAGTCTCGATCGATCGAGAATGGTTCGATCGATCGAAGATCTTCGATCGCTCGAAGTCTAGGTCGGTTTTGGAAATCTATAAATAGGGCAGCTGCGTTCTGGAAAAAGAGTTCGTCGTTTTAGAATGTCAGAAGCTGCAGAAACTATTTTTAGAGTCCCAAACCTTCTTTTTCCTCTCTATTAGAGATCCCACCATCTCTAGTCTCTCCGGCAAGCATCCGCAGGAAACATAAGGGTGAAGACAACCTAGTGGAGGCTACTGCATCACCAAGGAAGAAGAAGAAAGTCAGAATTGGGTTCAAGACATTAAGGTATAACTCTTGTCCCCTCTTGTGCGCATCTATGGAATTAACAAGTAGTAGATCATGGGCTACCATTAAGTTTTATAACTTGACTTTTCCGCTGCGCGTTTAAACTTTTAACTTAAACCGGTTTTTCCATCAGATCGAGGATATAAATTTGTTATATTCTCAGAACGGGGGTTGACGCAAGTTCGTTGCGAGAACCGAGAATGTAAATTTGTTACATTCTCAAGACAAAGGATCGACGTAAATTTGTTACGAGGATCGAGGATATAAATTTGTTATATTCTCATAACGGGGGTTAACGCAAATTCATTGCGAGAACCGAGAATTTAAATTCGTTACATTCTCAAGTCAAAGGATCGTCGTAAATTTATTATGAGGATCGATGATATAAATTTGTTATATTCTCAGAACGGGGGATAACGCAAGTTCATTGCGAGAACCGAGAATGTAAATTCGTTACATTCTCAAGACAAAGGATCGACGTAAATTTGTTACAAGGATCGAGGATATAAATTTGTTATATTCTCAGAACGGGGGTTAACGCAAATTCGTTGCGAGAATCGAGAATGTAAATTCATTACATTCTCAAGATAAAGGATCGTCGTAAATTTATTACGAGAATCGAGGATATAAATTTGTTATATTCTCAGAACGGAGGTTAACGCAAGTTCGTTGCGAGAACCGAGAATGTAAATTCGTTACATTCTCAAGACGAAGAATCGACGTAAATTTATTACGAGGATCGAGGATATAAATTTGTTATATTCTCAGAACGGGAGTTAACGCAAGTTCAATGCGAGAACCGAGAATGTAAATTCGTTACATTCTCAAGACAAAGGATCGACGTAAATTTGTTACGAGGATCGAGGATATAAATTTGTTATATTCCAGAACGAGGTGATCAAAACTTCGGAGCCCACCGGCTCAAATCTATTCTAGTTTTTTTTTTTTTTGAAATTTAGAGCCCGCGGGCTTAATTTTATCTTTTATTTTCAAAATCTAGAACCCACAGGTTCAAATTTATCTTAATTTTCAAAATTTGGAGCCTGCGGGCTCAAATTTATTCTAATTGTTTGAAATTTGTAGTCAATTTAAATCCAAAAACGACCCCGGGGGCCAAAAGTGTAATGAGGGCAAATTTTGGGGGGACTCGAGTTCAATTTTCAGGACCTGATTTGAATTTTTTGGGGGGAAAAATGAAGGGGCTTTGAACCGACTTAACCGCGGCACACGCGGCTTTTCGCGGCAGTCCATGACTGCCGTGCGGCACTCACGGAGTGCCGTCTCGGCACTCAGAGAGTGCCGCATGGCAGTTCACTTAATGCCGCGCACGAAAATCGAGTGCCGCGTTTGAGCGGTAGTGGCTAAAATCCGGCGGTTTTAATTCATTTCATTCTTTCATTTCTTTTCCCGCGGATTCCTCTAGAGAAAAAATTTTCTTTTTTCCTTTTCTTGCTTAGATCGATCTACCAGGGCTATCAGGTTAGTTTCTCACGATCAGAACTCAGTTAATCTCTTTTATTTTATTGTTTTTCTGAATTTTTCATGAATTTAACGCGCGGATCTCTCTCTCTCTCTCTTTGACAGATTATGGCAAGCGGTTCGGGGAGAAAAAAGAAGGCCAAGTATACCGCCACTCATCATCCCGACGCCACACTCTTGCTCTGGGACCCGGACGCGCATCTATCTGCCCGCGCGTTCAAGCGCGAGGTAAACGCTCTCCCTTTTCTTTTCAATTTTCTTCTTTTAGAACTTTATCAATGGAATGTATCATAACTTTGAATGTCTCATTTCAAATGCAAATGCCATGCTTGTAGCGTTTTCATGCGTACTTTATTCAAGATTTTGCATTTCATGAACTTCATGAATATTATGTCTGATGAATCATAATTTATTATTTTTCCCATGTTTGTTGAACTTTCGGGCGTTCCACCTGTATCAATTCCCTTATTTTTCTTTCGACTTTTCTCAAGGACTTTTGAATGCCGTTTGTGTTTAACCAAAATTTCAAACACCTCTTGTGAATAAAGAACCTAATGCTTGTAAATTTTCCTTCCCATTTTTCTCAAGATTTATGAATGCGATGCGTTTTAATTGAAATCCTGAACATTTCCCTGTGTTTATTAAACTTGTGAATTTCCTCGAGCGTTCCGAACGCCCTTTTATTATTCCAAATTGATTCTGAACGCTTGTGATCATATACTTCTCTTTGAAACTATGCTTCTTTTGAAACAAAATTTCTTTTGAACTTTCATAAGTTTATATACACATATATTTCGAAAATATGAATAAACTCCTCTCCCTCTTTTTCTCTTTCTTGAAATCTCTCCAGCACTTTTGAACATTCTCACTTCTTTTATTATTCTGTGAACGATTGCTAGGCTTTATATGAACGAGTGCCATGCTTGTGAAACTTTCTATGAATATTTTCGGATTTTCCTTTTCTTTTTCTCTCCCTCTCTTTTTATTCACTCTCATATCGCTTTTCCTCTGTCTCCTTATTATCACCCGCTTATAATTTATATATACATATATATATTTTTTATTGTTCTCCTTTATCCAGTTACTAACACTAAAACTTGTGGTTCTTTCTTGCAGCTACAGCCCAAGGTACTAAAGGGGAATGGCAGTCTCACTCATGGCTATGAGTGGTATGGGGAGCTTAGTGAGACCCTGCAGGGATTTATTGGGGCTGTCGATTTTGGGGACTTCGTCAAACTTTTGACGAAGAGCTCCAACGATCTACGACAGATCCATGCACTGGCGGAGAGGTGGTGGGATACCACCAATACCTTCCACTTCGATTTTGGGGAGATGACGATGACTCCCCTTGATTTCAGCATGATTACACGGATTCCATTCGGGGGAGAGCCCTTACGGTATTTGGATGCAACCAGAGACTGGGACCAGGTGGAGGCGTTGCTTGAAACGGTTCCGGAGGAGCCCTTGGTCACGGCCAAGTGGTTTATGGATACATTCTGGGGCAGACCGGGCTTTACCGATGAGCAGATGGCTCGGGGCTTTATGATGTATATGCTGGGGTGCTCCCTGTTGAGCACCAAGGGCGATCAGTTCTCCGTCACCGTGGTATCCTCTTAGGAGCGCATGGACCAGATTCATGAGTACGACTGGGCTGGTACAGAATTAGCCATCCTGTACAAGCACATGGGAGAGATTTCCCGGGATAGGCCGACTTCTACTGGCGGTTTTTGGAGGGTGTGGGAGGTACGTCCTTTCCTTTTTATTTCCATTTCAATATTTATTATGATTTTGGATGTTTATTTAAACTGTAAGACTCATGACCTCCTTCTCTTTATATTTATTACAGATTTTGTCCCACGAGTATTTTCGCATGATGTCTCCCGAGACACGCGATGCCGACGCCCTCATCATGCCCCAGGGGCTGAAATGGGCGAAGGACAGGGTCGGGCGGAAGACTGGGGCACATGACTTTATTTCGTTCAGGAATTTCCTGAAGAACCTGAGGGAGCAGCACGTTCGCTGGCAGCCGTGGCTTAGAGTGCTTCCCGAGACTTCTGCGAGGATTTAGGCATCGGGCGGATGGGATCCGATAAGGCGGCTTATGGATGGGCCGGAGGCCCAGGTGTGGTATTTGGGAGAGAGGGTGACTAGGCAGTCACTAGCGGCTCCGGGATTTTTTGTGCCACACCCTCCTCCAATTTCTATGAGAGCCACAGATACGCTTCAGGGTAGCAAGCGCACGGCTGCTCTGGCTGGCTCGGGTATTCATGGCTTCTTGGAGCCTCCCACAAGATACGCAGCTTTCCGTACTGCCAAGCTGATGCTGAACTTCCCTCTGATGGAAGTGACTCGGGTGAGCACAAGATTCCTTCCTTCAATCTTTCATGAATTTCATTTTTAATCTTTATTTATGCTTATATCTTGTTTACAGCCCGTCCCTGCCGCTACTCGTCCTCCCACCTTACCCGAGTGGGATTGGACTATGTCGACTGTCTCGTTCGGCGAACCTTTCTTGACGACGATCCCCCGGTTCTCACAGGGCGCCCCTACTATTCCTCTTCATTATGACGTCGTCCCGCGTGCTTATACGGAGGAGGGCTTGACGTATGCCCACAGCGTGCGGCAGTGGGTCCTTGGACGAGAGTGGATGGTAAGAAACTTATTTTAGCTTTTAACTTCAACTTGGGTTATTTTTATCAACTCTTATTCTTGTTTCCTGGTTATTGGTTTAAGGCTGAGGGAGCTCGAGCGACTACCGCGGCTCAGCTGAGGGCTCAGGTATTATCTTCACCTTTTATTTTCAGTGTTTCATTTGTCCTCTCAACACTTTCTGGATTTATCCTCTCTCATTTCAGGCGGAGGAGATCAGAGTCCTGTCCCAGAGGTGGGGTAGCTTCAGCAGCGGCTCCACCAGTTCGGCATTCCTCTCAGCGACACTCCTGGAGACGACGGTGCCGGACGAGGCTTGGGGTGAGGCGGCGGTAGCGGTGGAGACAGCGGCGGAGGTAGAGGTAGGGGCAGCGGGAGTGGGACAGAGTCAGAGGAGGAGCCCCTCAAGCTTGTGACCAGTCAGGCTCGGTGCCGGGGTCGAGGCTGATCTCGCCTTCTTCTTTACTTTTTTACATTTGAGTGTTCCGGGAGGACATATATATTTTATTCAGATGATTGTATATACACATACACTTTATTTTGATGGCGCCTTTAGGATAGCTGGTAGGATAGGCACTTGGATGTCTTTTACATTTTCTGCTTTTCATTATGCTCATTCACCGTATGCGTGACCATAGCTTGGTCCTTTTATTATGTTGAAACCTCTTTTTCATTTTCTCTTACCTGCCGTATGTGGGACCATAGCTTGGTCCCCCTTTTATTTGAGTTTTGAATGCTTCTATCTTTTTTATTTATTTTGAAATGAACAAATGAATGAATGAATGAATGGGTGAATGTATGCGGCCACGGCTTGGTTTTGTTGTACGTGCTGCATGATGCGCATGTTTTATCGTTCTTTATTTAGTTTTCTGTTTGCATGTGGGCTGAAACTGTTACAAATGGTCCCTGGCCAACAAAAAACTCAGAACGGCACTCGGTTAGGTCTTAACAGCACTTGGTGAGTGCCGCAGCGGCAGTTAGCGAATGCCGCAATGGCACTCACGAACTGCCGCGCGGCACTTCGTCGAGTGCCGTTCTACTTTACCAAATGCCGCCCTGACTCCAGGCAGATCTACCTCCATCTACACCCTCTTTTCTTCAAAACTCCGCAAAACACTATCTTCTTTCATTCTCCCCTCTCTCAAATGGCCCCCGTTAGCTCTCAAATCCTTTTTCAGTGGATGGATTCCCTCTCTGGTATCGATAAGCTCAACTTCAAGTGTTTCAGGCTAAACGACCTTTTCTCATTCCGGCGAATGATTCTGAACAAAAGTTTGCTTCAAGCCGCTGTCCGATGTTGGGATCCTTCGCTCCACGTCTTCTGTTTCAGTCATCAAGAGATTTGTCCTCTGTTTGAAGAGTTCAGTGCTATGCTTCATACTGACCCTTCCGCGGATCTGATTGTTCCTCCGGTACAAGCCGGGTATGTTCAAGACTTGGCAGTTCTTCTCCATATTTCCCGCGGTGTCGCGGGCTCTTTCATTCATGACAGACAGGTTGACTTCGAGCGACTCTCCTCGGTTTATGCTCTCATTGGGAATCCTTACGATAGCGGGTATCAAGTTATACGGCGTAGCGCTCTATCGATTGCTATGCTTTCTTACTTTCTCTTTCAGTCGTCCTCTAACATTCTCATACCTATTGCCTGCAGTTTGAGTGAGATGAAGAGTGCAGTCATGCTGGTTCTCGGCGAGACTCTGATAGGACTGGACCATGCTCATGCTACCGGGGCCATATTATATGCCGGGGCACCTTTCGTTCTGCAGATTTGGCTCATGGAGTGTTTGGACCTCCTTATACACCCTTCCCATCTTTGCGGGTCACTTCCTTACGATCGTATGGAGATTCACAGCTTATTTTACTCTGCCGATGCATGGCTCGGTTGGCTCCAGGGTCTCTCTTCTAGTGATATCTGCTGGGTCTGTCCGCAGTGGATTCATCGCTCTATTGCTATACGTCTTCCTAGGAAACCTGGCATCTGGCTGCCGGGCTTGTGTGCTACTACTTTCTACATTCCCGATCGGGTGGTCCGCCAGTTTGGACTTTTACAGGATACTACTGAATCTGTGACTGGTAATTTCACCAGGGGGTCCACTTTGCGCCCTTCTTTTGTAAAGGCTTTCATCGAGGCTTGGCACGACAGGGTTTCAACTCATTTCCGGAGAATCCCGGCTCCTACTGTGCCCACAGCTGAATACCTTCTTCAGATTCAAACATTGATCTAAAGACAGGCTTATATTGATGAAAGTAAGACAAAACAGGATGAAGTTCTTAAAAATTTCCGACAAATCCTGCCTATCCTTTTACGCTTTTGAATGTGATTTTTCTTATTTTTTTCTCTTCAAGAAGTGTTGTTATCTTCAGGAAAGTTCTAACATGTTTAATCAAAGTGTTCACTCCTTCGATTAATCTTTTATGAAAAATTCTCCTTTCAATGTCTTTTCTTGGCTCTTTACTTTGCTTTTTTTTTTATTAAAGCTTTACTCCTTCTATATCATGAATTCTCGTTTGTTTCTTTATAGTACTCATTTTGATAGCCAGGAGATCCCGAGATGGGTTCTTAGGTAAATATATGGGTTCTTCGGATAGCAAACGGAGTTTGCCCCTGGTTTTAGGGCTTCAAAGTGGTTCTAGGCAAACACCAATTTGCCCCTAGTTTAGCACAGGTTTTTTTTTTTTGTTTTTTATGGACCGAAGGCTTTGGAGAGCCCGCCTACTTATCCCCAAATGGGTGTCAGGTCCCAAGTAGTTCGGCTTAAGGCTGCAAAGAGAAGCGCCAATCAGGCAATTATTTACTGACCGAACCGAGTAGGTTGCCTACGTATCCCCTAACGGGAATCAGGTCAACCGTAGTTCATCGAGGTAGAAGGCTGTGAAAGAAACGGTTTCAAGTAAAGTATTTCTTGAGGCGATCGAGGTTAATTGGTTGCTTAAATTCAACCCCGTCCAAATCCATGAGATAGGCCACCCCTCCAGAGAGGAGAGTCTTTATGATGTATGGCCCGACCCAGTTGGGTTTGAATTTTCCTCTAGGGTCATAAACGGGCACTTTTAGTTCTTTGAGGACTAGGTCACCCTCAGCAAGCTTCCTTGGGCGGACTTTTTTGTTGAAAGCACGAGCTATTCTCTTCTGATATCCATGAGTATGGTTTATTGCGGCCAATCTCTTCTTATCGAGCAACATCAACTCTTCATACCTCCCCCTCATCCATTCTAGCTCAGTTACTTCGCATTCTGCCAAGACCCTAAGAGAGGGTATTTCTACTTCGACTGGGAGAACAACCTCCATACCGTAAACCAGTGAATAAGGTGTAGCTCCTGTAGAAGTCTTTACAGAGGTCCGGTACCCCCACAGTGCAAATGGCAGCTTCTCATGCCAATCCTTGTACGTATCCGTTATTTTTCCCAAGATCGCTTTAACATTCTTATTCGCCGCTTCTACCGCTCCATTCGTCTAAGGCCTATACGGGGATGACTGATGGCGAGTGATCTTATACTTTTCTAAGAACGAGATAACCTCTCCTTGGAAATCACTGCCATGATCGGAGATAAATTCATTCGGGACCCTATACCTGCAGATTATGTTTTTCTCGATGAAACTCACCACGTCTTTGACTTTCAAAGTCGCGTACGAGGCTGCCTCTACCCATTTGGTAAAGTAATCGATTGCCACGATTATGTATCGGTGCCCATTGGAAGCCTTCGGGACTATTTCACCAATGATATCAATCCCCCATACGGAAAATGGCAAAGGGGGGGTCATGCTTTAGAGCTGTGATGGCGGGGTGTGCATTAGATTTGCATGAATCTGGCACTTGTGACACCTTCTAACATATTCACAACAGTCTTTATCCAAGGTCGTCCAATAAAACCCATGTCGGATGATCTTCTTTACCATCATATGCCCATTCATGTGTGGCCCACATACTCCCTCATGTATTTCCTCCATCATTCTCTTAGTTTCTTTCCCATATAGGCACTCCAGATTGCACCCGGTGTAGGACTTCTTCCATATCTTATCTGCATAAATCACAAATTGAGCGGCGAATCGTCGAATCGCCTTCCTGTCCTTTACTGAGGCTCCTTCAGGGTATTCTCCTTCTTTAATGAACTTCCACACATCCACATACCACGGTATTTCCCCTTCGTCTTCTATGGCCGCGACTGTCTCAAATGAGGGCTAATTTCTGATTTCTATGGATAATGGGACCATCGTCACCCCTGAGGGGATCTATATCATTGATGCCAGGGTTGTTAGGGAATCGGCTAACTGGTTTTCCTCTCGAGGGAGGTAGTAGAATGATATCTTTTTGAATTGTTCTTTCAGACTCTCCAAATAGTCATGGTATGGCCTCAGCTTCTCGTGTTTTACCCTCTAATCTCCCCGCACTTGGGATATGATCAAATTGGAATCTCCGAACACATCAACTTTTTCAACTTTTAAGGCCAGTGCCGCCTCCATTCCCACTATGCATGCTTCTTATTCTGCTGTGTTATTGGTTGAGTTGTACTTAAGCTTGACGGCCAATGGGGTAGGGGTTCCATCGGGTGCTACAAGGATAATCCCGACTCCGTAGCCTAATTGATTGGCGGCCCCATCGAAATACATGTTCCACAAATCCTCCCTTACCTCCATCACTTCTTCATCAGGGAACTTGAATTCTCCTTTCTCCCCAGTTTCCACGGCGAAGTCGGCTAGATACTCGGCGATGGCTCTCCCCTTAACAGATTTGGAGGTGACATATCTGATGTCAAACTCGGCTAGCATCATGGTCTATCGGGTGATCCTACTGGTTAAGGCAGGTTTTTCAAATAGGTATTTGAGCGGATCCATTCAGGAGATTAAGATCACAGGGAAGGCCAACATATAATGCCTAAGGCGACGGGTACACCAAACTAAAGCCCAACATGTTTTCTCTAAGGGTGAGTACTTCAACTCGTATCCGGTCATCCTTTTACTCAAATAATAAATGGCCTTTTCTACGTGTCCTTCTGCTCCTTCTTGGGCCAACATGCATCCCTTTGAATCTTCGATCACAGAAAGGTACAACAGCAAAGGCTTCCCGAGTGAAAGTGGTGATAGGACAGGTGGGTTTTGGAGGTAAGTTTTGATCTTATCGAAGGCTTTTTGGCACAAGGTATCCCACTCGAACTTCTCTCCTTTTCTAAACAATTTAAATAGCGGGTCGCAGGTCATGGTGAGCTTTGAGATAAAGCGGCTTATGAATTGTATTCTACCCACGAACCCCCTCAGCTCCTTTTCATTTTTTGGGTGGCTGCATCTTGACTATGGCTTTTATCTTGGTCGGGTCTACTTCGATCCCCCTCTGAGTAATAAGGAACCCTAACAATTTTCCTATGGTGACTCCGAAGGTACATTTCTATGGGTTCAATCTCATCCTGAACTCCCTTAACCTCCCGAAGAATTTCCTCAGAGCCTTCAAGTGACCTCCCCTCTCCTTAGATTTCACAATCATATCGTCCACATACACTTCCACCTCTTTATGGATCATGTCGTACAATAACGTGGTAGCGGCCCGCTGATATGTTGTTCTTGCATTCTTGAGCCCAAATGGCATCACCCTATAGCAGTATGTCCCCCATGGCGTGATAAAAGTGGTTTTCTCTCTATCTTCTGGTGCCATCAGGATCTGGTTATAGCCAGAGAATCCATCCATAAAGGACAGAAGCTCATGCCCGGCAGTGTTATCAACAAGGACGTCGATATACGGTAAAGGAAAATCGTCTTTAGGGCTTGCTTTGTTTAGGTCTCAAAAATCAACGCAAACCCTAACACGACCATCCTTTTTGGGGACGGGCACTATGTTGGCGATCCATTCTGGGTACTCGGTGACCATCAAGAATCCGGCTCTTAATTGCTTTTCAACCTCCTCTTTAACTTTGAGTGCCCATTCAGGCCTCATTCGCCTCAACTTTTGTTTTACTGGTTTAGAATTTGGGAAAATGGGGATATGGTGTTGGACTATCTCCGGATCAATACCTGGCATATCATTATAAGACCATGCAAAAACATCTTTGAATTCATTCAATAGATTGATTAGTTCTTTGCTTTCTTCATTGCTAAGTGTAGAGCTGATAAAGACATTTTGAGGATTATTTTCATTTCCTAGATTAATTGTTAGGGTGTTCTCTATGATTTTGCATGCAGATTCATTTTCTTTTTCAATTAATTTTTGCAATTCATCAGGTATTTCACATTCATCACATTCATTAAGCGCATTCGAGTAGGCAGAATCAGTCATTCTTTCATTGATCTTGTCAGGAGTGATTACAACAGACATAGCGATAGTAAGACGCCTCATTTGGGCCATTACAGACTCTGGGTTAGGGGGATACTTATCACTAGACTCAAAGACCCACTCCTTGTTGGCCCCCTGCTTGAGCTCCATAGTGTTACAACCCGACAGTCCCCCGATTTCCGTCTTCTCTTCCTTTTTCTGGTTTCAGCTCTTCTTCCAGCACATCCTCAACATTCCCCTCCTCAGTCTCGACTTCCAGACCCTTGTCTTCTTTCCCTTTTCCTTCGACTTTTACCCCTCCTTCGTTCAACAGGTTCTGCATGACCGGTCCATCCAGTACACCAATCCAATCGTTGACGGTAGTGGACTTTTCAGGCATTTACAGAAACGGGTCTTTGTACTCGGAGAATTTATGGGAGAAAAAGATCTCGAACCCCGGCTTCATACATTTGTCTTTCTGGTCCATCCATGGCTCTGGGAAGCCATAGAAGGGGAAATCTTCTCCTTCCTTCGCGAAGTAATCGTTGAGCATTTTTTTATAGGGGTCCATTGGCGCGTCAGCTGTCTTCTTCTTTGTCCTCAGTTCCTTCTTTGTCGGCTGGTAACCCAAACCATGAGTGTGAGTCTGAGTTGGAATGTGCGGGAATTCAGGCATGCCTTGATGATTCTTTCCCAATCCCATGCTTGGAAAGAAACCCATATTTTTCATTATCCCTGCGACCGATGGACTGGCATACTGACCAAAGTATAGTGGCAGGAATTCTTTTGGCTTTTCCTCTTCAATCATGCCGACGAACTCGAACCCTCCCATATTTGCTCCTTCTTCTTGTAACTGTAATTCTAGAACCGGTGCGCTCGATGATGCTTTGGACGAATGAACCCAGCTATCCCCGAGAATGTCACAGACTTTGCTCTTCCAAACGCATTTTACCTTTTGGTGAATGGTAGATGGTATGGCACCCAAGCTATCCAACCATGGCCTCCCTAGCAGTAGATTAAAGGAAGCGGGGATATCAATGATTTGGAATTCAGCTTCTTTCTCCACTGGTCCAATAACAAGATTAAGAAAGATGATGCCCATGACCGTTCTCTGAGTGTTGTCATATGCCCTGACCTTTTGTTGGGAAGGCACGAAAGACGATTCATCTAAGCCCATTCGTTTGGCTGTTCGAAAGGGGCATACATTCAGAGTAGACCCGTTGTCAACGAGACAAGCGGGCACGGTGTTCCCCAAACATTCAACAGTGACATACAACGGCTTGTTGAGCATGGGTCCTCCGGGGGGAATGTCATTTGAAGAAAAGGTAATAGCCAAGGTTGGAATTCTGCCAATCATTCCCACGATATCTTCTGGTGCTGTGTTGAAGGGAACATCAGATTGATTTAGGGCGTCCAACACTGCCTGCCTGTGGCATTTTGATGCTATCAGCAACCCCCAAATGGTGATATTGGCCTGAGTTTTCTTCATCTGCTTTAGAACCCTGTCTTCTTCCTCTTCTCCGTTCATCTTTCCTTTTCCCTTGTCCAATTCTCTCCCTGGATGTTCTTCCTCTAGCTCATGCGGTTTAAAGTGTCTGCCTGACCGAG
This sequence comes from Hydrangea macrophylla, assembly GCA_033977485.1. NCBI lineage: Eukaryota > Viridiplantae > Streptophyta > Magnoliopsida > Cornales > Hydrangeaceae > Hydrangea > Hydrangea macrophylla. Next base: position 105,195,623 of record CM066994.1, read on the forward strand.
TTAAATGACTGACTTCTTTTCTTTCCCACAGATTATCAACTTCTGAATCAACTTTCAAAGTAACCTCCCCCACCTCTGTTTCTTTGTCGCTCTCATACCAAAGATCGTCTTCTACCTGGCTCATGTCTCGACCGTCGCTCCCTTGAATCCACCAGTCTGACTGTCCCATTTCACTCTTCTCCAGTTGATCCTCCAAAGCACAGATTGTCGAATCCTTAGGTATCTAGTATGACTTTCTTGGTGTCCCAACCTTAGTGATTAGCCTAGACGGATTGAAGGTTGCTTCTTCCATCCCCAAGAGATAAAGGCCCTACGGTGGTGGCACAGTTTGATGATTCGGAAGCGGATTTCTAGTAACATTTGGAGCTTTGGTAGGTGGTTCTGAAATTACTTTGTTATCAATGAGGTTCTAGATTTCGTGCCTTAATCTCATACACCAATCCGTTGAGTGACCCTTCTACTGATGAAATTTGCAGAAGAGGTCTCCTTGGAAATTTGGTGGAAGTGGACTTGGTAGAGGTCGAGGTTCCAACTGATGGAGATGCCCCTTCGCTAACAGTCTATCGAGGGCAGTTGATAGTGACACCCCCAAATCTGAGAACTTCCTTGGTACTTTGTCCCCTCCTCTCCTCGGTGTTATGTCGAATTTCCTTTCTGGCCCATTCAGTGCATTGACATCGGTGGGGCCGGAGTGACCCCCCGTTTGTCCTCCGTTGGATCCGTAGTTTGGCCTCCTATACCGGTTTGATTGTTCCTCTCTCTTGATTACCCCCTCTTGGATTGCATCTTCTATCCTTGTCCCGACATCGAAAACCTCAGCAAAGGTGTTGATTGACTGGAATCTCATCTTTTCTTGGTACACTGGCTGTAGGTTCTTCATCAGCATTCAGATCTGGTCCTTCTCAGATGGCCTTTGTACCATTTTGGCTGCCTTTCCCCTCCATCTGCTCAGGTATTCGGCGAATGATTATTTGTTCCCTTGCCTAGTGGTCTCCAAATCTCGGACAGTGACATCTAAATCTTGATTGTACTCATATTGTGCCACAAATGCTTTGATTACTTCCTCCCACACCCTGGTTTTGCTTGGTTCGAGAGTAAGATACCAGGATAAAGCAGCCACGGTCAGAGTCTATTGGAATAGGACTGCCATCATGGTTGTGCTCATCCCACTTGGTTGGAAAGCCCCAATACACATCCTTACATGGCTGCGAGGATTCCCAGTCCCGTCAAACTTGTCAAAAATCAGCATCTTAAACCCGGCAGGCAGCGTCTCGTGGACCCCGTCATACAGACTTTCCAACTCCATCAAATAGGTATCAACTCCCTGAGCTTTGCGCATCACCCTTTCCAACTTCTCTATTTTCTCGGTCAGTAGCTTCTCCTTCTTATCTTTTTCTCTGTCTCTGTTGGCCCGTAGTGCATCAGTCCATTGTACCTCCTGATCATCAAACCAATCTCCTTCCCCTCCTCCCAAAGGTGGGTCCATAATAGGCCGAATTACATGTGGTGGTCGACGATTCAGTTCTTCTATCATCCCCATCATGTGGTTCATGTTTTCGGCCTGTCGCCTCATTTGCTCTGCTTGTTGTTCTACCAGTATCCTTAACCCGGCCATTTCTTCGTTGTTTCTTTCTTCGGCAATGTCAGCGTATTCTCTTCTTACCAGCCTCGCCGTGGGATCCCTAAACCACGCTTGGTTTGACATTGATGCTATTTTTGCTCCTACAATAAATTTTGAAATTTTCTTTTTAAGACTTTTGCCCACTTTCTTTTGTCACGCAAAGATACATTTTTAAAAGACGTTTAGTAAAAACCTTTTTTTATATGTCACACGGATGCAATGCATGTGTGTGTGCCTAAACTATATGCCAAGGAAAAAGAAAAATCCTAATCCTAACACATAAGCATATAAGCACATAAAATCCTCACCCATGTCAAGTGCGCTGATTTTTCCTCTCATTGTGATCTCACTACCCTCCCAGAGGTTAGATATTCAAAATTTTTCAAAATTCCTTTGAAAAGCTTTCCTTGGATGGTAAAAAGATTTTGAAAACAATGCTTGAGAGTGTTTTTTGAGAACATTCTTCTACAAAAATAATTTCAAGTATTTTCGAATTTTTCTTTTGTGAAATATGTTTTAACAAAGGTTAGTTTGGGAATTTTAGTTGAAAGGAAAAAACATCTTTGGGCAGGGGGATCACATGACCGGATTGTCACCGTACTTTCCATGAATTGGGATACATACAAGGTCAATGATGCTTAGCTAAACATGATATAAGAAGTATAATCTTATAATCAGGGTTCGGCATGTTCTCCAAATGTCGTGGAACATGAGGAGAAATTGCTAAAAGGTGATTAAAAGATTATACATCTTTCATCAAGCAAGTATCGTCATCATCTCAAGTAATCCCTTCTGGGCATACAAAACTCCCTAGCACATGATCCTAATCAAGAGTTGATTTCCTAAGATTGAAAGGTTCTATAGAAACTACTATGCAAAAGCTGGGTTTTGGTCAAATAAGGGACCCTTGACACACATCCGATAGGATGCTTGTTAATACCAAATCATGGTACGAGATCAAGGGTGATCACACAGTCCCATGATAACTTGACCGACCGGGTTGCCCCGAGCCTCCAAGGTCATAGTTCTATGCAATCGACTGGCTGGACATGCAAATGAAATGCAACAGGCACACAAAGATTAATTAATTCGATTAAAAGGATATTATTCAAGTCTAATCCTCGAGTGAACCCAAAATCAGAATTCTGGTCTGCGAAACCAGAGATTCTGGGTTCGATCCCTAGCAGAGTCGCCAGATTATGGATATCGCATTTTTTCTTACCCACAGCTTTTTCTTTTAAAGTTCTTTTAAATTTCAAATTCAAAACAAATGAGTCGCCACTTAATTTTTAAAAGGAAAATTAAGAAACCATTTTTAAAGCAACTGATCTTTTGCGAAACCAAAGATTAACTAGGTCCGGGGATTATGGAATGAGAAGGGAAAGAGCCCATCGCACTAAAACACCCCTTCTCATCCTATCTCGCGATAGGCCTCTACTTAACATCCTTTTAATTGAATTACTAATCTAAGTGTGCCCTCAACTAATACATAGGTATACCTATACATTACACAAACATGTCAAAATGGTGTAAAATTACCAATTTACAAAATATCATTAAAAAAACCACGTAATTCAAGTAGCAAGCAATAAAGGTCAAGAAAATCGACATGAAACGTGCAATGCATGCGATTAAATAAAAACCTAGGAAAAGAGTCTCTAATCCACATATATACATTTAAGGCAAAATCTTAATTCTAATGTGTCGCGCATAAAGGTCAAGAAAATCTATAAAATCAAGAAATTAAAATAAATTAAGAGGAGTTCAAGAAATCACACCTTTATAGCGCTGCAAAACAAAGGGTTAGTCCACATGCTATACAAGATACGAAGTTAGAAATAACAACCCTGAATTTCTAGCTTAAATCTATCAAATATAATTAAATCTAAAGCAACCAAGTCCTAATTATAAGTGTCAAGACATATGGATGAATATGTACATGAAAAGAATAAATTATTGGAGTACTCAATGATTTAGATCACTTAAACTTTGAATTCAAGCTTAACTAATCATTATTGAAACATGGTTTGGACCTTAACTCATGAAAATATCATCTAAGCCACTACTCATAAGATTGGTTAAAACTTGCAGAATTCTAGAAATTGCTGAGAGCAGATCATAATTTTAAAGAAATAAAAAAGCATGGTTCCCGTGGCTTGATCTTGATGAATTTTGGACACAGGATGCCTCTGTGTGTCTAGTTTTTAACCCAAAAAAGAAATCAAAGTTTCAACGGTTGGATCTCTGGGAATTGGACAAAAACCAGACATCACTAAGCATTCTACAACCTTCTGTCCAGAGTTTTTGCACGATTTTCTAAAAATAGCAAAAAGGTCAGAAATGCTTTGTTCTTTTTAGGGTGACTTCCTAACACATTAATCTACTTAGAAAAAAATATTTTGGATCACAAATACTTTATTAAGGTTCTGATTTACTTATATAAAAGAGTGTTACTGTTCTGAAACTCTGGACAGATTGTAGTGCTTTACAAAACTCATGACCAAACCACTTTAAACATGAAATCTCCTTAAAACAAAAATTTTAGTGGTAAAACATTGTGTTATTGACACTTTCCCGTTGGTTTCACTTGATTCCAACGGTTAGATTTTGAACCAAAAATCTTTGATCAAAACCGGTTTATGAATCCACTATTTCAGTGTCAAGTTCAACTTTTATTTGTTAACCCCAACTATTAAACCATGAAGTTGGACTTAAACTAAACCATTTTCTCCTACCATTTGATTGTCATTGGAGGCTAAAGACCTTTATATTTGTAGATTCAAATGAAGTATGAATAGACTTCATGAAATCTCAAGATAATGAATCTAAACCATGGAGATGGGCTTAGACTCAAACTACTTTCTCCTACCACTTGATGGTCATTGGGGATGAAGACAATGACTAATACTCACGAGCCTTCAAGAATCTTAAGAGAGAAGTACAAACAAACATAGCTAATACTCATAGGTTTTTAAGGAATATGGAAGGGGATTCCATGAAACATTAAGGTAGAGGACCTAAGTCATAAGTATGGACTTGGATCCATCTATTTGCTTATAAAATGAAGTGATGATCAAACTTTGACTCCCATGTGAAGCATAAGCTTAGATGAGATTCAAAAGATCAAACTCAAGAGATTTCAAGAGAGACATTGAAGATCTCCAAGAATCCCAAAAGAAATGTATAAAAAAGAAGAAAACACAAGAATGAAAACATAAGAAAGAAAGAAACACAAGAATGAAAACATAACTAAAATTTAGAGGATCACCTCCAACTATCCTCAAAGCTTCTCTACTTTGAAGATCTTCCAAGCTCTTCTCTCTAGTTTTTTAAAACTCTCTCTTTTCTCTCTCAAATATGTGTGATTGTAGTGGTAGCTACTCCTTGTTTTTTTTTTTGTATTTCCTCCCAAGGATGATCCTCCTTCTTTTATAGACAAAATATACCAAGTATTCTCAGTGAATTCGGAGTAAAAGACAGGTGTAAATGTCTCATTTGGTGGTACAATACGTACTTCCTGAAAATAGACAGACTGTTGTAGAAGGCGGCAAACAAAAATCCTTTGCGGTAGTCAGTGGATGCCGCTGCGGCACTCCGTGAAAGCCGCGGTGGTATTCTGTGACTGCCGCGCGGCTCTTAGTAAGTGCCGCGCCAAATTATTGATTGTCGCGTTTTCGTCAACCTTACTTTATCAGGTTTTTATTTTTATCCGCATACATATACGTATTGTACCACAAAATACGGACTGTTAAAGCAAACGGCAGTCAGAAATTGTCGGTGGCACTCAGTAAATGTCGGTCCGGCATTTTGTGACTGCCGTTCGGCACTCACTGAATGCCGCAAACAACTGCCGTGTGCCGGTTTCTGTTAAACTTCCCCTTTTTAGGTCTTTTGTTTTATCCTTTTTCTTAAAAAAACTTATTTTCGAAAATCTTTTCCAAAAGTGAGGATTTATACTTGAATTCTCCTAAACACCTGGTATTTCATTCTGTGAAAATTTTACCACGTTTGGAGGACTTTCTGAAGAGCTTGGAACACTTTGAATCTTTCGGTCCTTGTCATCATCGGATATGGAGGTGACACTCTCCTTAATTCGACGTTTGGTCAAAATCGGGGTGTCTACAGTCATGGCCATGATCCTTGTGGTAGTGGTAATACTTATCCTGATTTCTTCTCTCGGGCAGGCTCTTTAGCTTGGCCGGGTTTTTGAGCAGATTCAGGGCTTCCATTGTGACCATGATCTCTTGTTCCGGGGTTTCTTCCTACTATTCTTCTCGGGTTAATCTTGTTCTGCTTAGTTCTCGAAGGCGCATCGTCTACGTGCCTAGGGTCTTTCATCTTAAGAAAATTTTCAATCGTAACATATTTTCTAACCCTCTCTGCAAGTTCAACAAAGGTTTCCGGTCACTTTATGTGGCATGATGTGGCACCTTGGTATGCTGAACCCCTGAGCAGAAGGCGGTAATAGCAACAATTTCATTCAGATGGCAGACCTTGAGCTTCTCCTGATTAAACCAATCGACGAATTCCTTGAGAGACTCATTCTTCCTTTGCTTGACAGTCAGCAACTGTGTGTCAGGTTTCGGCTGCTCATGCATACCATTAAACTGGATAGTGAACTGCTTGCTGAGTTGTTTATAGCTATTGATCGACCCCGATTTTAGCGAATGGAACAATTGGGTTGTCGGGCCCTTTAAGGTATTTGAGAAAGCTGGACAATAGAGCTCGTCTGAGTTGGTGGTGAGAACAATTCGGGATTTGTAGGAGCGGACAGGATCTACCGGGCTACCCAATCCGCTGTATGATTCCATCTGGGGCTGCTTGAACTTATGAAGGATGGTGAAACTAGTGATTTCTGTAGTAAAGGGGGACTCGGTTTCTGTGTCAGTGTGATTTTGGGTCAACTTCTTGTTGATATTTTTAGCCATGTCCCCGATCTGTTTATCCAAATCCCTGATCTTGTCTTCCACCCCGGTCTGGTCACTGCCCATGTGATAGGTGGGGTCCATGGAAGAAGACTCTTCCAGACTACACGATGCCATTTACCGGGAGAGGGTTCAGCTGCGCTATGGTCAATCTATTGCCTAAGGTCTCCACGGCTCTTAGTCAGGGAACCTTGGGCGGATTCCCGAGTCGAGCATTCGAGCTATTCATCCCGGGCAGCACGCCTATCATTGATGATGTTCCGGGCATCCTCCTCCTGGCCCCGGGTGGGTGATTGACCCCGGCGCGGTGCCTGACCTCCACTAACATCCCATGGAGGATCATTAGCCGACGGGACGTTATTCTGTCGGGCCAATAGGGCATTAATTTGCTATTGGGTTTGACGTTGACCCTCAAGAAGCAGCGTGAGAACTGTTGTGATCTACTCCGGTATCAGGACTACTGCAGCATGCGGCGGGGCCGCCAAGATTACACCATCAGCCTTCTCAGCAGCCTTCTTTCCCTTCCTTGGAGGCATGTCTATCAGCCAAGAGATTTATTTCTAAGAACTCTTTTGATTCCCACAGATGGCGCCAAGCTGATGATGCAATTTTTGGTGAAGAAATTTTTATGTGATTAAAGCAGATCAAAGAAGGAGAGGAAGAGAGTTTGTATGTTGCTCATTCTTGTTAACGAATGAGCCTACGCCCACGTGTATGTCTGAGCACTTGTACTATAATGTAATGTATCCAGCAGCCTTTGGTAGACCAACAAATGATTGGCACTACCCGAGTCCGGCCGGGCTATCTAGAAAGTGTTTTACAATATGTTTGTCTGCAGACTCTCGGGTCCCCTTTGGAAGGGGTGAGTGGTTTATTTTATAATCATAAGAGACCCACTCGTACAAGGAAAACTCTTCCGATATGGAGAGGCAATCGGATTTGATATGATTAATACGAGTTAGGAAAGTTTCCTAATCTGTTTAGGAAACTATCCCAGCCTTCCATCAGTCTTCTAGCTGGTGTAGGAAACTCCTGGACTCCGAGCGGCTCGGGATGTGCCTCTGGGTGTGCTTGGCTAGTCTCGAGCTGTGTTGCGATAGGATGTGGCTTTCCCAACCTAAAGACCGGGTTTCTCTTCTGATCGGGGCCTTGTGCTGCAGGATGTGGTATTTCTGAACGACCAAAACTGCTCGGGATGTTATGTAACACCCATTATAAAAAAAAAAAATTACATTTATTTTAAAAGACGCGATTTTTGTAATTATGTAGGTATATATATTTTATATGTACTCGCTCCCAAATTTCGGGACGAAATTTCTTTAAGGAGGATAGAATGTAATAACCCTAAAATTTCTAAGTGTGTAAATAATTATTTTCAGTTAGTAATATTATATGAGTGTGCATATGTAAGACACGTGTTTAAAAATTTTAAGTTTGGAGAACTCATGAATTAAATTGCTAGTAAGCATATTTAATTTGTTACTAATACCAGTAATATTTTTCCGATTATTTTTATATTATTAAAATTTCTAATATTTCATTATTATTATGACATGACATTTTGAGCTTTAATTAAATTGTATGATAGATTATTGTCTGACCGAGTTACAATTTTTGTAGAATGACGAGTTTAGTGTCGGGTAGTGTTTCGGGGCCCACAAGTAAGTTAATTAGTGAATTTAACATGAAAATTAAGTACCCGGGGTATGAGTATCATTTGGATTAGCTATTTTAGTGGTTTGGATTGCATTCTGGCTCATATAGGTCTCTTTTGTGAGCCCACAAGAAGAAAAACGGGATTCTTGTGTAGTCAAGTGTTAGTAGTTTTATAAACCTAGTTAGGAGAGTATGATATCCATATATCATTAACCCTAGCCACCCAAAGAGAGAACAGACGTGTGTGTGTGTGTGTGTGTGAGAGAGAGAGAGAGAGAAGAAGAAGAAGAAGAAGAAGACAGGAGAAGGGTCTCGAGTTCGTAGGCACGTGTGGAATCGCAGGGCGTTCGTGGTTGTCAATTTTTTATCAACTAGGTGAGTTAAAATTTATATTTGGGTATATATATATATACACACGTATGGATATGTATGTGCAAGAGAATCCAATTATTTCTTGTTAATTTTGTGGTTGGTGTTAAATTGTGTGTTGATCCCCATTCATTATTATTGAATGATAAATACTTATTTTTCTTCATGTGATTTTATGAATGTGATCTCGGTGTATTTGGATAGATCATGTGGATAGTTAATTTGATAAATACACAGAGGGGAATAATTTTGATAATGAATAAATAATAGAAAATTCGTTTTATTTTTTATTTTAACAGTGGCAGAAATTTTGAAAACAACATTATAAAACCATGGCTTAGAATTATGGAATTCTATCCGCGAGTGCCTGTAGGAAACGCGATTCTGCACAACTTTCGCCTAATAGAGTTTTTCCCGATTCTGCACCATTTGGGCAGAAATTTACAATTTCAGTAGCAGTGAAAAATGTTTAAGTAAATACTTTACGATATGAGAATGTGAATTTTTATTATGTGTTTTTTGTAGGCTAATATTGAATGTTGGATTGAGGTGTTATTGTTCCTGAAATAAGTGACCTTATTTTGTGGTCATTTTGATAAAAAAAAAATGAGTAAATTCAATACATTGAATAGTATATTGGGAATCTTGTAATTTGATTGGAAATTATTGAGGGAAGATTGTTATGGGTTAATTGATAAAACCCTTTTATTGTAAGAAATTGGAATGCATCTAAAGGTTAGAGATGTGATTAGAATATGATGAGACGGAACTATGTGATAAACGTGAAATTCACAATTTTTGGGATAATACAAACAATAAGTGATAATCGCAACATAATTCCTTAGTGTTCACTACTCCCCGTTGTTGCGCTATGGTTTTTGGTAGCTCGCACTCTTTTGCCAGTGGCTTCGTGATCAAGCTGGCTTAAGACTTGTTGAGTGTATTTTTGCCAGTGGCTTCGTGATCAAGCTGGCCTAAGCCTTATGCTCGGCTTATATTGTATAGACGTCTAGGCATATTGACCGGCCTTCCGTTGTGTATACCTGGTTTGGTTGATACCCCAACCAAACTGGCACCGGAGTGGATGTTGGTAGTATGTCCGGGCACACATGGGATATATGTATGGGCTGTACCATGGAGGGTGGCCAAGTGGTGAAGCTAGGGAATGCATAGATAAATTTGAGGCTAATAAGTAATGAATATGGATTATTTCATAAGACTGATAAGCGTGGAATAATGAATGCGACGTTTGAGTTAGAATGTGGACGGTTTGTATACAGAATTGTTTGCTTGGTTTGTGATCATTCAATTTGCAGGATGGTGGGCCCACTAATGTTTTACAGGTTTGGCTCACCATAAGTAGATGGTTAAGTATGAAATCGTAGTAGCTTTGGGTTTTGGGTAAGAAACTACTTGCCACCACATAAATGGAAACTACCATTTTGTCCAAATATGTGTGTGGAACTATCAGTCTTGGCCCAATAGTGTTGTAATGTGGTTTGTAGTCTACGGGTTCAGGTTGGAGCCCTCAGATTTTATTATTTTTGTTTAACTCATACCAGTCATGTGACTGACCCGAGTGTGTTATGCATTCGGGTACGTTTCTGTTTGAAACGTAGTTGGATTACATGTGCAGGATATTGCTTTTGATGTTGTGACCGTTGTGCTTGGCTGTGGAATCTTTGGGCATTGGAACGTTGTAGTTGCTCTGACCTATGGATGTATAGAATTTTATGCTTAATTGTTTTCTTTCCGCTGAACTCTGTAAAGAGGGTTTTATTGAATGAACATAATATTTCTTTGGTAAATCGAAAGGATATAATATGTAGAATGGAGTTTAATTTCTTTTATAATGAAAACGAATGTTTGGGAATTCAAGTTTAACAAAAAAGAGTTTTTTTTTTTAAACACAAAATCACATGTTCTTATTTAATGAGTATAAAATATTGTTTCCAATAATTATCTATTAGTCTGTGTAAGGCTGGGTGTCACTCTCGGTGCTTTGGAAATTGAATATTAGTCTGGATACATGCTCTGGATTAAATATTTGATTGTCCAAAAATCGGGGTGTGACAGTATGGTATCAGAGCATATGGTTAGCTTAGCAAGTCTAGGTGATCCTCGGATTGTGGAATAGATGTTGGTCAGAGCAATAGGTCGCGGATTTATTTGGGTTTCGGGTTATGTGTACTTATGTATTATCCATGTGTTGCCTACATGTTATATAATTATTTTCAATCAATTAATTACATAACTTTCCAAGCCTGTCATTACATGTTAATTTGTTAAAATCATTTGCTATATTATGAGTCGCATAGTAGTGCATGCACGCATATTTTGTGACATGTTGGAGAAGTAGCGGGGAGTTGGAGTTTTGAACAAGCAGTGAAATTCTGGCGTGATATCGAATTATCTTCTTCAAGCTATTATTATCGGACAGTTATCTAATTATCTTCCAGTTGAATTATTATTCTATCGGAGCATCAGGATTTCTATTATTATTTGCAAGACTTATATTCTTTATTTTATTCTTATCTGGCCATTTTTGGTAGAGATTATTATTATCGGCACTCTGGATTTCTTATTATGAAGCTGTTATTATCGATTGGTATTCTACTACTGCATCTCTCTTGTATATCTCCGTGTGGAAATTTTATACATTTTTCGAGAGCATATATTGAGCCGGCAGTATTCTTATGTCTACAACATCTTATGGATCTAGACGGGTATTCTTATTCTCAGTGCAAGCTTATGGAAGATTTTGAAGCTATTGGTTTGAGTGGTAAGTATTGGGTATTCCAATGAGAAGTGGTACGGGACACGTTAAGAGGTGAACAGGAGCATATAGTTGCATTTAAGTAAATTGCACTTCTATGCGATAAACATGTTTTTGGTAGTACCTATGTGCTTAAATGAAATTGTGTGCTCACTCGTATCGGTGTTTATTTATTTTTGTGTTCATCTTCCTCGAAATCTCGGGACGAGATTTCTTTTGAGAGTTGTACAATGTAACACCCATTATAAAAAAAATATATAAAAAAAAAATTACATTTATTTTAAAAGACACGATTTTTGTAATTATGTAGGTATGTATATATTTTATATGTACTCGCTCCCAAATTTCGGAACGAAATTTCTTTAAGGAAGATAGAATGTAATAACCCTAAAATTTCTAAGTGTGTAAATAATTATTTTCAGTTAGTAATATTATATGAGTGTGCATATGTAAGACACGTGTTTAAAAATTTTAAGTTTGGAGAACCCATGAATTAAATTGCTAGTAAGCATATTTAATTTGTTACTAATACCAGTAATATTTTCCCGATTGTTTTTATATTATTAAAATTTTTAATGTTTCATTATTATTGGATGTCTATTATTGGATTTCAAACTGATTGATCTGTGTTTACTGGATCCAAAGGAGTGGTCCAATCTTAGACTTGAGGACCACCATGTATGAACAACTCACTTGAAGGTGTGTCCATTATGGGTAAACATTTCTTAAAGAAGAGAAGAGAGACTAAAGAACATTAACAATTTGCCCAAAAAGGGTTCAAAAAGCGGTTGCTTAGCAGTTACGTATTTATGCAAGTGCATATGATGAGTGCATGTTTGGAAATGTATAAAATAGAATTATATATGTCCGTATGATTTTCCTTTTTTATCTGATTATTATGAAATACAATATCATGTTGGCTAGATAACCAAAAAGAAAAAAGAGGATAGATCTTAAAACTTTGTTTGATTCATAGATTTAGTAAGGAAAGAGAAAAGAAATCACGGAAAAAAATGCATTGCTTTCTTTGGTTTATGAGAAAAATAGATAGGATAATCTATACTACTATAGAAAGGGAGAAACAAGGGTACCAAAAAAAAGAAATCTATCACTCATAATTACAATTATAGCATAAAACTTTATACTAACAAAATATAATAGTAGGGGTAAATCAAAGTAATTATTAAAAAAAAAAAAAACTGTTTAGAATTTAAAAAAACTGCCCAAAAAGTGATTCAAAGAAGGGAAAAAAAAAAAGAAGCTTGTTTTAAAAAAATTTAAAACTTGCACTCACAAAGTGAGTGGCACCCCACTAGTATAGATGAAGGAGAAGAGGATTGGGCAAAATGAAAATTACAAATTTTGAATTTTTTGACTCACTTAATTTCCTTCTTCTTTTCTTAACTTACTACTCTGCTATAAAATAAAATAAAATTAAATTAAATGAAAATTAAATAGTTTCTAATGTCATTTAAACGTATATAGAGACAAATACTAAGAAAGAAATTAGGTTTTTTTTTGTCTTATTTCTTTCTCTATATGCACGAACCAAACAGAAGTACGAGGAAAATTAGAACACATATATAGATTCCTATGAAATAAAATGACATAAATACGACACTATAATATATAGAACATTTTCACCCTCCCAAATCATCTCTGACATCTCTGTTGTTCGTGGTATTATAGTATTAATATTTAGCTTTAGAGTAGTTTAGTCTTTTACGTTATTTAGGATAATATTGTATACCTAGTTATATCCTTATAGTCTCTTTTTATTTATTATTCATTCATTCTGATTTCATGTTATGAGAAATCATAACTCTCTTTTCTCTTTTTCTTTTAGTGTTCTCTTAATTATTTGATGTATTCACACACGATATTTTTACCAAGTTTACGAGAGCTCCTTCTTCAAAAATATAGAAAAGATAGTTTAGGGTCGACGTTTTGAGGGCAACGCACACGACAATAAAATTGTTCCAATCTGGCTGTCACAGGTTTGAAAAGCGAAAACATCTAACCTTTTTAACCCTCACAAGGAGAGCTCCTTCTTCAAAAAAAAAAAAATAGAAAATATAGTTTAGGGTTAGTGTTTTGAGGGCAGCACGCACGACAATAAGGTTGTTCTAATCTGGATGTCATGGGTTAGAAAAACAAACACAATTAACATTTTTAACCCTCACAATTACAGAAGTCACGTGCACTAGGCTTCTCCTTTGTTATCATCAAATTTGCATCCCAAATAATGTAGTTTTAGAGTTACATCTAATTACTATAGGACTTTCTAAATTTATGAAAGTTAATTCTAGATTGTCCACTGCCACATCATTTAATATCCCGCTACTCCAAAATATAAATATATTTATGTAGTTCATATATATTATGATAAAGGAAGCTTATGAAACATGTATGATGACATTAACAAGTCCACTATATTCCAAATAAAGTTGTAAAGTAAGTGGGAGGATTTCAAATCAGTTACAATTGTAATAATGGATGTCACCCACCAAGAAGGACATGGACAAAAACTTGATGACGTCTGCAAAAAGGCTACACTACCCTTCTGATCTTCCATGGACACCCCACTCGAGTCTGTTTGCTGATCAGTCCCATTTGTGGGGTTGAAAGTTAGTGCTCACAAAACAAAAGTGAACCACCACATCAATGGCATTGGTACAATATTGCTGCTAAAAGTTAACAAAATACAGCTTATGAAACATTGTAAGAAACTTATGATTATAACTCCTCTCTCTCTCTCATAGTCATAGAGTACTGAAAATCAGGGGCGGACCGACCAAGCGACAAAGGGGCTCAAGTCCCTCCAAAATTCAGAAACCTCCCCTCAAAATTTTAAAAAATTTCAGATCATCCTGCCTGTTTATTAGTATTTGAGGTTTGGAAATATTATAATACAATGAAGTATTTTTGGTGGTATGATACATCCAATTTCTTGGTCATGTAGGTGTCAGTTTGTTGTATCTTTGAGTGCTAAGTAGAAGTAACTCTTCTTGTGTGCCATATGATAGTAACATGCATGTGTCATTGCATGTTAACTTTTTAGGTGTCAATTGTTGGTAACAATTTTAAACTGGCTAGTAAGTTAGTAAACATATCTCAAAGTGTTGTCACTTTGATGTGTGTATCATATAACCAAATTAGGACGTTGCTGTGTGAATTTCTTGAGTTCTTGTGTCAATCTTTATAACATTAGTTTGTGTCACCTACATGAAAATAGTATAAATAGACAAAAATAAAAAAAAAATTTAACTCAGGGAAACACACCCTAAACTCGAACACCAAATCTTAAATACAGCTTATACACCTTCCTGATTTCGCCCCCTGCCAAGAGCCCCTTCAAATTTTCTAAATCCTTCCTGCTGAAAACCAACACCAAGTTATTGTTGGGGAAACCCTACAAAATTGAGGAAATTGGAATAGAACAGTTCTCATTTATGTGCATTTTGTTTTGACTTCTTTCTTTTTCAATATTTTGTATAAAAAGTCTAACTCTATACATCAAGACAGTTTGGCCGAGTGGTCTAAGGCGCCAGATTTAGGCTCTGGTCCGAAAGGGCGTGGGTTCAAATCCCACAGCTGTCATTTTTTGTGCTAAAAGCATCCTAAACATCATATTTTGCTTGGTTGTCATGATGTTTCTGCATTAAAGCTAAATGCGTAAGGATCTTTATTATGTATTACCAATAGACATAAACGTTTTCTTGGAGGAATATTATTTGAAACTTTTAATTGTCATAGTCTTTTATTAGCTGTAAGTGGCTAGTAAGCGTTGGAGGTTACACCACGTGTGCTGTGAATCCAAATTAATGTAACATATATGGGATTTGATAACTTACAACACATGAGATTTTAGCGATGAAAAATAGTTTTTATTAATGTAACATATATGGGATTTGATAACTTACAACACATGAGATTTTAGCGATGAAAAACAGTTTTTCATCGCTAAAGAGGCTGTTGTATGCTGCTATTCTGCTAACCTACAACTATCGTGTTGTAAGTTAGCAGCGCTCAACATATATATATATATATTATATTATATATGTATAATGTGTGAAGATAAATATTTAAATATAGAGTAGGGCTAAATACTCCCATGTTTATGTTATGTACACATATATTTCATTATTAAATATTTTTAAAATAATACAAAATTCTCAAAAAATACATAAATGTAAAGTAAAATAAATATACATAACAAAAATATGAATGTATTTAACTTCACCCTATTTATATTGATTGTTGATGAGATGTGATTTCCGTGGTTGTCTTCTTTTCTGATGGGTTGCGGTGTCTTCCATTTACCTATTATACGTAATTTATATTATTGTATTATATAATAATAGTATAGCTGGGGTGATAGCGTGATGAACATATGGATAGAAATTATTGGGTGTGGCCGGTTCGCGTGAACTTGTTAACCATTTTAACCCAATAACTTTGGCTTGCGATACTTTGTTTATTTGAGTTCCAATTGATATAATTTTTATAATATATGGAGATATGATGAATAAACTGTATGTTTTATTTGTTTCAGTAGAGTACTTCACTCGATCTAAAACAAAAGTTATCACTTTTAAGTATTGAAAAATTGAAAGTCCAAGTTATATTATTCGTTAAAAATTTAGTAAAAAGCCCCACATTTTAGATTTATTAAGTTTAAAGGACATCCCATTTTTATTTTGGTCAAAAAAAAAAAAAAAACTCTATGACTAGTGGAACTTAATCGGATCAAGTTCTCCCTACGTTTTAAAAGTTATGTGAAAATCACAGAACTTTTTATATGAAATTCACATAACTAGTTCATTTTTTAACAAATGTTATGTGAATTTCACATTACTTTTATAATGTATGGACTTTTCACTAAAATAAACAACGAGTTGGACCTAATACTAAAAGAGTTTATTATAGAGGATTTTTAACTAAAATTTCCATTATTTTTTAGATTGGGTTATTTGCCTATGGTAGGATTTTAATCCTAAGAAACTTGCTAGTAAAGTCATAGAATACGCTTTTTGGGAACATGCATTTAATAGTAATGCTGGTAAATTTTTATGTGTAAAAATCTACATGACTTTTGAGTCATTTTATGATCATATATTTTCTTTTAAATTGAGAAATAATGGCGGTTCTCAACCTATTATTTATCCCATCAAGATATCTTTCATTTAGAGTGCATAATATTTGAATCACGATAGTGTAAGAGAACCAAGCTCTTAAAAGACTTTGATAGTAAATTTTTATACATTTATTGCAGAAGGAGATCCCTATTTATTTACAGGATACTCTTACTAGATTTACCACCTGAATTGGAAGTGAATAGAAGGTTTGTAAAACCCTATGGTTCTTTGAAAATACGAAGCTACTATAGTAGCTAATTGTTTTAAATAAAAGGAAACTTGTTGCCATTTTTATACCTATTCTCCTATTTTACATCCATTAAGTTGTGATTTATTTATTTATCAAATGGCTGTTAAAATCATTTTAATGCAGAATTAGATGATGCAATTTGTCTGGATAAACTAGAAGGGTTTATAGATCCGAATAAAAATGAAGCGTGTATATTTGTACTTTTTATATGTTTCAAAACCAAAACCAAAACACTGACATGGAAAATTTTGATCAAACTATTTTTCAAATAGTCTTAAAATCAATGAAAGTGAGAAAGTGGTTTATCACAAACACAATTATGGTTTATTAGTTTTCTAATTCTAAGAGACCAAATTTGTTGTCACTTAATTTTTCTATGAAAAGTTTGGGTGAAACTCGTGTAATTTTAGAGATTAAGATCTCCATATGTTATTTCTTTTGATCAAACTTATTAGATTGAACAAAAAGTTCTAAGAAAAAGGAAAATTATTTTGTGAACTAGAGTTAGAACCACTCTAAAGGAGATACTTACCAGAATTCTATGTTTTCTTTGTGAGAAAACTCAGAACTGCCGTAAGCATCAGTCTATTCCATAGACTAATGTGACTGAAGAGCCGTTTGTGGCTATAATCACAGAATTATATTCCATGGTAGATTTTTGAAGAATGGTGAATCAAAATGAGTGTCTCTAGGCATATGTGTAAAAACACAATTGTTACAAGAGAAACTCTCCAATGGAGAATGGAATGCTTTACTTGGAGATTCACACAATACCAATGTAAAATTGAATTTCGCGTTCCGAGAAGAAATTAAATTATGAATAATGTTTGTAAAACCCCGAGATAAGGAATAACTTATTTTTGGAAAAATGTATTGCATACTTTGAAATTTGAAAGAACTCGATTTTTGGTTTTTTTGAGATAAATTTTTAACCAAAATTTTTGGTGGAGATAAATGTATAATTTCAAAATCAAGAATGCAATTAGAAGATTTATGAGATTTTTAAAGAAATCTATTACTTTAGGTAATTTATATAATTGAAAAAAAAAATAAAAAAATTCTCTATACTTGACGATAATAGAGATGCCATTTGAGCCAAAGCCATGACTGGCTATTTTATTTTATTTTTGTTGGAGTGTTAAGAATGTCATATGTTACCTAAAAAGAACCATGAACTTCAAATTAACTTATGAGAAGTTTATCGCTATCCTTGAAGGATATAGCGATGCTGATTGGAATACCCTTTCAAATGACTCCAATACCACCAGTAGCTACATTTTTTTTTGGATTACTGGCAGTTTCACTACACCATATGGCTCGATTTGTAACGGGTATATCCGTTACAAAAATGGGAATATCTGTTACAAAAATTTTTGTAACGGATATACCCGTTACAAATATGGCGTTGCAAATTTGTAACGGATTTTTGTAACGGATATACCCGTTACTAATATAATATTTGTAACGGTTATACCCATTACAAATTAGTTTAATAACGGATATATATCCAACTTTTTTATTTTTTGAAAACAAAATACTAACGGTTTGTAATGAATTAGTAACGGTTATATCTGTTACTAATTTCCCAAATGCAAAATTAGTAACGGATTGTGTAACGAATATACCCGTTACAAATTTTAATTAAAAAAATAAAAAAACATATTTCTTGAATTCCCCAAATAAAATTTTTTTTGGCACCTAATTAACAAGCATCATAATCCATACAAACACAAAAATAACAAGCTCAATCGATACCAAATACAGTAGAATAGAAAATGTTTCATCTTACAAATCTTTGTCCATACCTAAGTTCTTAGTTTAACAACATTACTTCTTACACATGAAATTAACTGAAGAAAGATAAAATACACAAATCTCTTTGTCTATAACCAAGTTCATCAACCTTAACTTTTTACAATTGGCTCATCTCTTCCTTCTTCACTGCCCTTGGATCATCACCACCCTGTTTTTCATCATAATCGATGATGGTGCTAGAAAAAGAAATCACAAAATAATACTAATCAAATTATTTTAATAAATAAGGGAAAGTCAATGTGAAACTCACCACATTGTTAATTGGGATCACACCCAATTTAATGTTTGAAACACCTACAAAATCAATGTTGCAAATTTAAAATTCATAACTCAAATAATACAATAGCCTAAATGAGCAATTTTCAGCGTGTAGTCGATTTATCCCAACCAACCTATGGGTAAAAGGAGAATGAACAAATGATAGAAACCTAGGAAGCACCGGTGCGGGTGTGGAGAGTTTGGCAATTTTCCCAAAAGTAATGGTGCGGGTGCGGCGGGTATTGTTGTAATAAAATATTAAAAATTATCGAGTTCCTAAGTGAGGTCAAGGTATAATCTCCAACAATTCTTCTATTATGGTTTCGTAGCTAAAAGATGAACTAGATCTTTGGGTTTTTCAGTAACAAAATTACTGAAACAAATATATTAACGCATGAGGATGACAATGAAATTCACCCCCTTGCACATAGATTACAAACACATGAGGATATTGAGACCACCTTACCCAAACAAAAATTGTGTAACATTTCAAGCAATTTCCCTAATATTTTTCTTGAGTTCAACTCATGCTTAAAAACTATGTTAAAATTCGAGTCTATGTTACCCGGACTCAGGTATATATGTGTGTTGGGTGTGGATATGAATCCGGGAGTCGGGCTCGATAGATCCCAATTCTTTAGGATAAGGGGACTCGGCCATAAAGGATCCAAAATTTAGGTACGAGTACGAGGACATGTCAAACAAGAAATAGAACAACACATTTAATTTTTTTCGAAACCACAATGTGTGAGTATGTGTGTAGTATGCGCCTCACCTGAAAGTTATAAACCATTTCTTTTCAGAGAAAACCATACTGAAGTGAGAATCAACTTTATTCCTTTCGCTTAGCTTTGTAATCGTGCAAATCAAATTTCAAAAGGCTAATGTTTATTATGTAGCTTTTATTTTACTATTTATGTCTTAACTACACAAAAACAAATCAAGACAATGTATCTAAATATTTTTAATGTTTTATAAGAGTGCCCCAAATCCCGCATCCTAGATTTCAGAATATCGGAGACTCCCCCAAACCCGCATCACTACATCCGTATCCCCACACTATCACAGGTGCTTCCTGGCTGATAATTTATGGCATAGTTATGGGGAACTGAAGACTAAGTCAGCATTATCTTCAACTAAAACTAGTAACATGTTAGAAATGAAGGATAGATGCAACCTACTTCTTCTTATCAATTTACCTGAAGGGCTGCTGTACATGCTCGAATTTCCTTTGGTGTAGTCTCAGCAATGTCAACAGGTGCCTGTTTGGCAATGGCAATGCAAGTTCCATCATATATGTAGTACAAGGAGAGAGAAATCAAATATGATATGCTAGCTCTTTTTGGTTGTTACAATTACCAGATAACAATTTATCCCAAATCCAATTCCCGTTATTAGTCTTTAGGAAAATAAAATTTTAGCCCAATTGAAAACTAGTCCACCCTAAAGTTGAGCTCTTCCAACATCGAAAAAAAAAAAGAAGGGCCGATTTAGGGGTTGAATATGGGCTGATTTACCGGCCGATTTTGGGCTGCTAGGGGCTGCTGGTTGGGGGCAGAGCTGAGACCAAAAAAAAAAAAAAGGAAGAAGGGTTGATTTTGGGTTGCTAGGGGATGTTTTTGGGCTGCTAAGGGCTGTGTTTTTGGGCTGCTGGTTAGCACATTTGATCATGTTCACAACAATTTTCACTGCAGCTCCATTTCCAACAACCCCTAAGATCAAATCTTGACTGCAAAAGTAAGAGATGGTAATTGGATCACTTGGTGAAAGGAAGTAAAATATTGTGAAGACAAAATAACATTCCCAGTTATTTCCAAAAACAGTGCAAATATTTAATATAAAGATCTATCAGCAGAAAAATTGCAGCAAGTCACTTAAATTTGTCATGCAATACCTTGTCCGGGGAAATTCCATTAAGTGCACCCAGCTCCAGAGCTTCGATGCCTATAGCTTCATCGGCAACAAACTTTTCGAACCTCTGGTCACGGAAAATTGCAGCACTAATGGTGAAAAAACCAATAATGGAGGTGAAAAAACCAATAATAGAAGTGAAAGAGGCAATTAATGAAGGTTCTAATTCTGATGTGTATTGGTTTTATTTGTCCATTGCATTAGGATTTGTGGTGGGTTTTTGGACTCTTTGTGGTCCTTTGATGTACAAGAAGCCATGGAGATTTTTGCCTATTTTCAATTTCTAGAAAATATGTGGCAGAAACTTTATGTGCTTATGAGGAAATGTTTTTGATTTTCAGATTACTGGTGCAGCAATGTAAAAATTGTTAGAAACTTTAATCTATAAAATTGTAGAACCCTAGAGTAGTAAAACCACATCCCTAGGATCATATCATATTAGATTATTAGGATATAATATATAATAGAATACATACCTGTATCCATTGTAGCAATTACCAAACCTTGGGAGAATGATGATGATCAGTTATGTCTTCCTCGGTCAAATCTCTTGAGTTCTTTAATGGGTTCCTTCTCTAGATGGGATGGAGGAGGAAGTAGTATAATGATTTGACATATTGGGGACCATAACCTATATGTCTTTATATACTGATAAGTTAGGGTTCCCATTATTCCTAACAGGATCAGTATTTGGTATCCACTCATTAAACCCATACCCAGTAGAAGTCCATGGGCTTCCTACAATTAGACCACATAATATAAGCCCATTTAATTAATAGCCTTATAATATAATTGATATTAATATGTTGCCCACTCTTATTAGGAAATATAATTTCCTAACAATCTCCCACTTGGGCTACATATGATTCTTGAAACAATTATATTACATGTTCCTTAGACGCGCACATGTATGCTATTTATCTTTGGACTTCACTTTAGTTTCAATCTGGTCCATTTCCTATATTAATATGGGATCAAGGCGGCTTTTGTCACACATAATCGTAACTAGACCTTCAATGGTCACCATACCAACACATTCAATGACATAGATCAAGTATGGATGAGCAGCATGGAAATTACATGCAATGTGATCTTAAACATGCCTATTTCCAACTGGTCCTACTTTAGTCTTTATTGAGATCAATCCGAAACAATGCAAAACCGCATAATTAGATTCAGAGATAAATCATAAACCATCAACTTTATTCTGTAGAAAATAAAACCATAAATGTCAAAAATAGAACATCCAAAGTTAACTCCCACTAAACCAATGTATCGTTAGACAACCTAACACCCATATGAGCAGTGTGCTCGTGAAAGACCTTGGGAGGTAATCCCGTGGTCAGCGGATCCGCAATCATGGAGTTTGTACCTATATGTTCTATCGAAATTTGACCACTCTGAACACTTTTCTTAACAACCAGAAACTTTTATTGTCACAATATATCTTTAATGGCATTTAAATGCCATCTACCAAACGCAGTCCAGTGACAAAGTTTTGCAACCATATCCCATGATTGGATGCCTCATAACAGGCTATGAACTCTGCAGCCATGGTTGAAGAAGCTATGAGTGTTTGCTTAGTACTCTTCCAAGATATAGCTCCTCCTGCCAGCATATAAACATAGCCTGACATGGATCGCTTACTGTCTTGGCATCCAACAAAATCAAAATCAGAATACCCAATGATCTCCAAAAGATCTGATATCCGATACGTGAGCATGTAGTCCTTTGTTCTCTGTAAATACTGCATAACTCGTTTGACTGCTTTCCAATGATCCATTTGTGGGTTACCCAAATATCTGCCTAATACTCCCATTGAACTTGTGATATACACAGTCATCAACCATATTCGCCTCAAAACCATACGAGGTGATTACTTGATGGAACTTGTGATACCATTGACGGGAAGCCTGCTTGAGACCATTGATGGAACTTTGTTTGACTTGGTGAAAGTTGATTGGATCATCTTCCACTATCCCTATGTCAAACTCATGTTCTTGGAAGAATACAATATAATCATCCGAAATTGCATTTCTCCTTTCCTAGTGGATCTTCTTAATGGCATCTCCTCTTGAGGTTGTTGAGTTTGCACTTCAGGTATAATTTCTTCATTTTGTACGGGGAGCTCTTGTACATTGTCTTGTATATCCGGATTTGCATTTTGAACAATGTCAGGAATAGGAATCTGAATATTTTCAATAGCAATATGATTAGGAATAAATTCCTCTTCAAAGACAATGTCTCTAACCTTATCTCCCCCCACAAACTCAACTTCCTCAAGAAATCTCGCATTTCCCGTCTCAAAAAATGTCCTAGCAGTGGGATCATAAAACTTAAAGCCCCGAGAGCGTTCAGCGTATCCAACAAAGTAGCAACTGACTGTTCTTGAGTCCAATTTCTTTTCATGTGGCCTATAAGGCCGTGCCTCAGCTGGACAACCCCAAATGTGTAAATGCCTAATGCTAGGCTTCTTTCCAGTCCATAATTCATAAGGGGTTTTGGTTACTACTTTACTTGGAACCCTGTTAAGGATATATGCTGCAGTCTTTAGAGCTTTTCCCCAGAGTGATTCTGGTAAAGAAGAATGACCGATCATACTTCTTACCATGTCCTTAAGCATTTTGTTTCGCCTCTCAGCTATACCATTCATGCTAGGTTTGCCTGGCATTGTGTATTGAGGGACGATACCGCATTCCTCTAGGAATTTAGCAAAGGGTCCTGGACGTTGTTCTGATCCGTCATATCTACCGTAGTATTCACCACCACGGTCAGATTTGACAGCCTTAATTTTCTTGCCAAGCTGAAGTTCAACTTCGGCTTTAAATGACTTGAAAACATCTAGGGACTGTGACTTCTCATGTATTAAATATAGGTACCCATATCTTGAGTAGTCGTCTATGAACGTAATAAAATATTGTTGTCCATTCCAAGAGGCTGTAGGGAATGGACCACATATCAGTGTGAATGAGTTCTAAGACGTCTGTACACCTGTTGGCACCTAATTTCCTTATATTTGTCTGTTTCCCCTTAATACACTCAATGCAGACTTGAAAGTCTGCCAAATCTAAGGGGTCAAGAATCCCGTCACGAACAAGTCTCTCAATTCTCTGTTTAGAGATATGACCTAATCGCTTGTGCCATAAGGTGGCAGAATTCTCACTTAATTTTCGCTTTGTACCACGTGAATTAGTATGCAGAATTTCATTATAGGAAGTATCAGTGTCAAGCATATATAGATTATCAATCAAAGAACCGGTACCAAAAAGTTTTGAATCTTGAAATAGACTAACTTTATTATTTCTAAAAGAACAAGCATAACCAGATTTGTCCAAATTAGAAATAGAAATTAAATTTCGTCTAAAAGACGGTGCAACAAAAGTCTCAATCAAATCCAAATAAACACCAGTTTTTAATAATAATCTAAAATTTCCTATTGCTTCTACTGTAACTTTCTTGCAATCACCCACAAAGATGAATCTTTCAGCATCAGTTGGCAGCCGGCTCCACAGGCAACCCTGCATAGACATACTTATGTGAGTAGTAGCACCAGAATCTACCCACCAAGTATCTTTAGGTACAGAAGCTAAATTAACTTCAGAACAAACCAAAGCGAGAAGCTTACCTTTCTTTGCACACCAAGCAGCGTATTTGGGACAGTCTCTCTTCATATAACCTCTTTTCTTGCAGAAATATCAAAGGAATTCCTCATTTTGCTTCTTTAGTTTCTTCTGCTGAGGTGTCACATTTGCAGCATCCTTAGCTCTCTTCCTTTTATTATTCTGAGAGGTTGATGCTAAGTGAGCACTTTCAGTCTTGTCTCGCTGAATTCTTTCCTCTTCTTGCACACAGTGAGATATGAGCTCATTAAGAGTTCATTTGTCCTTTTGGGTGTTGTAACTCACTTTAAATTGACTGAATTGTGCAGGAAGAGATATGAGAACCAAGTGCACGAGCATGTCCTCAGACAACTCTAACTTTAGTGCCTTGAGTTTCCCACTGAGATGAGACATTTCCATAATATACTCCCTTATGTTCCCCTTTCCTTTATACCTCATGGAAATTAGAGTAGCCAAAATGGTACTCGTTTCCGACTTTTCATTTTTAGCAAAATAAAGTTGTAATTCAGAGAGGAACTTCTTAGCATTTGTGCTCTCAGTGATCGAGCCCCGAAACGTTTCCGGAATGGAACGTTTCATAATCATTAGACTCATGCGATTCGAGCGATCCCACTTCTCAATTTTACCCTCATTCGGGTTTTCCGTAGTCGAAGTGGGTCGTTCGGTCCTTAGCGCAAGGTCCAAATCCATACATCCAAGAACGATTTCCACGTTCTCTTTCCAGACCTTAAAGTTTTCCCCATTCAGCATTGGGATAGCACTAATTTGAGCAGAAACATTTGTAGCTGTAGCAGAAACTGAATAGAGAACAAAATAAAATAAAATAATATGCTCATAATTAATAACATGTCATGACATAAACATATTATGAATACTTTATATATGCATGCATGACACATTAAATAATTTACTTAACGGTGGGCCCATCACAGGATACCTAGAACAACATTGATATTTAGTCTTTGGACAGAAATATCAACTGTAAGTGGTACTCCCCGTGTAGTGATCAAATATTGACAATAAGTCCTGTCAGACAGTGGCCTTCCTTTGGGCCGACTCACTGCCCACATGGATAATTAGCTTAATAATTGTCACATATTTACCAACACATGTACACCCGTCATTCAGCTAATTAAAAATCTTCCTTTGGGCCGATTGTTAATCGCATAAATAACAGATATACCATCTTAATATTTTAAAATAAATAAATTTACACAACAGAGATTACTTTGGCAACATATTATTTAAATCTATTTATTTGAAATATCATACATACATATTGGAGCCTAAAATAAACCCCAAATAAATCTTCTTTTATTTTATTTTATTTTATTTTAAATAGGCCAATATTCTAACACACAAAAAATTGTTTCCAAGTTAGCCAAATATATCATCTTTTAACTTTCGAGGATTCAACCCAAGCTTGGGACCACAAACATGATTTTCAAAAAAAGGGTCTTATTCCTGCAATTAATCCCCAGGAGGAAAGCTTTGATTGGCCTTACCGTTTTGGTGATATAGAAACCATATAATTCTCATGTTTGTACATTGAAGAGGACAAAAGCTTTTCTGGCATGATAGCTGTAGCTATGTCTCTGCGTATCTACCCAGAGATATGTGTACGGTGCATTGATGTCATGAATTCGGTTTAAACAGTGTCCAATCAATATGTATATCACATCAAATCAACAAATTTTTTTTTTTTTTTAATATTTCATGAATCAATCCGAATGTACGATGTGCGAGAATGTGATTCGGTTGAAAGTGTATGTAATCAACATGAGTATTATATCAAGCTTAGTAATCAATATGATAATCTGCTCTGATACCACTTGTTAGAAACTTTAATCTATAAAATTGTAGAACCCTAGAGTAGTAAAATCACAGCCCTAGGATCATATCATATTAGATTATTAGGATATAATATATAATAGAATACATACCTGTATCCATTGTAGCAATTACCAAACCTTGGGAGAACGATGATGATCAGTTATGTCTTCCTCAGTCAAATCTCTTGAGTTCTTTAATGGGTTCCTTCTCTAGATGGGATGGAGGAGGAAGTAGTATAATGATTTGACATATTGGGGACCATAATCTATATGTCTTTATATACTGATATGTTAGGGTTCCCATTATTCCTAACAGGATCAGTATTTGGTATCCACTCATTAAACCCATACCCAGTAGAAGTCCATGGGCTTCCTACAATTAGACCACATAATATAAGCCCATTTAATTAATAGCCTTATAATATAATTGATATTAATATGTTGCCCACTCTTATTAGGAAATATAATTTCCTAACAAAAATATAAAATAAAAATTATGTGCTTATGAGAAAACTGTGCGCTTAGGTTTCCTATGACAACACTCTCTCAATGTTTTTGAGAATCTCTCTCTCTCTCTCTCTCCTGAATGCTTGGCGGTTTGTGGCAGCCAAAGTCCTCCAACTAAAGCTCACTGATAGACATAGCAATTTGTAACAATGTTTTAGGTTTGCCTATTTTCAATTTCTTGAGAACATGTGGAACAAACTTTATGTACTTGTGAGAAAATGTTTTAGATTCTAAGTGTTGTAGTGTAGAAATGGTGCGAATCTATGTGCTTGCGCGTGTTTAGGCTCTCCTTATGACAGTACTCTCAAGTTTTTGTGATTCTATAGCTTTTGACATCTCTCTCTTTCTCTCTCTCTCTCTCTCTCTCTCCCTTGCCTGTGCTTCCCTGCTCCTCCACAAACCAAGTCCTCTGACTGGTAAACATGAAAAGCTACAGATTCTTATTTTTTTGTCATTTCTGGTCATTGTAGGAACGCTGACTGATAAACATATAAAGCAGATGGTAACAAATCCAAAATCTTATTCCTATTTTTCTAATAAAAATTTAGAAACTCAAGTTTCATACTTTCATATGGTTGATCGAATTGAATTTCAAGTTTCATACTCAAGTGAGTCACTTAAAAATTGCAGCAAGCTCTTTTTGATTTGCAAATGTAGAGAAGGAAAAAAGAAAGGAAACAAAAAGAAGAAGTAAAACCATTTCCAAAGTGTCTTTCCTAGTGTTTTTTTTTCATGCTTATATAGCATTAGAAATTCAAAACAAACCAAGTGTAAAAACAACAAGAAGCCAATGGAAATATGTTCAAACTTATGCTATGCTTCCCAAATTTCTATCCCAAATGTGATTTCCAACACGACGCAATGGGACCGCCTTATTTCCATTGGAGGATGTTGAAGTGGTCCAAAATTTGTGAAGCATAACATTATGAATCTATCCACCACTACATTTGGGATACAAAGTTTGTGAAGCATAACATTACTCATAAATTTATCCACCACTACATGGAATCAAAGCATGAAAAAGAAATTATGAATCTATATCAACAAATATTTCAAGTTAGGCTTTCTGTTGAAGTTTTAAACTTTCAGTCATCCGGTTTGCCGTATGTTGAAATTTTTGTTGCCTTTGATGTAAATATTGATGTATAGTGTGCCTAAGCTATAAACTATCATCTGCAAAAACAATCAAAAAAAAAAAAACTATAACAAGTCAAACAATGGCCAAGCATTAGATATTATCAGCTAATTTATATTTATTACATCAATGTTGTTTTCCAGATGAAACTAGGGGCTATGTAAATGGATATTCAATCTCTAAATTAGCCTTTTACCGCTTCAATTTGGATTATTCTATTGGATTCCTTGGGCCTTAATCTATACTATCCGAGGATACAATATGGACTATATGGTGTAGAGAATGTCAATTAGAATCCATAGCACCGCCTTAACAAACAATTTCATGGCATACATATAGAAAAATGAAAATTATTCATGAGAGGTCAATAACAGAAGGGTTCAAGTTCAACTAAGTATGGTATATATCAATCCTTAAGTTATGCATGTGCAATACAGTAGGTCTTGGGGAGGAAAAAGGACAACAAAGTTGCCATTAAGCCCGCGACAAAATGAATTGGAAACAACTTAAATACATTGAAGTGTTCAGAATAAAGCATCCAATGAATCAGGGGAATTAAGACAACATAACAATTAAATTCTAGCTTTTCATCGATAAGTCAAAATCAACAATTTCAAATAATTGGAATGTAAGCTTTAGCAATGCTGATAAAATGGAATTAGAAACTACCAAAAAAACTGCACAGAATATTTAAGAGGTCTCAAAAATCTAAACAATTAAAATTACTAACGAATAGCTATGGCTAGGTTGATTAATGTTGTCCTCCATATATCAAGGTATTGCTCGAAAAACATATAAAATACTGAATATGGGAAGATCTCAATCTGCAATAGAAAAGAAATGGCAAAACATGACAAATACACAAGGGAATGGAAAAGAAAACACCAAGGAGGGACTGTTAATACTAAGTCACATCTACGCAGAATGTTAGTGGAAATTTGAGTAAATAAGTGTGAACACATGCTAAAAGCTGATATGAGAAGCACTTTAAACTAAGAAAATATCAAGAAAAAAGCTTATCAAAATTAGAAAGCACGACACAAACCAAATAAGAAAATTAGAAATTTAGCACATTGTTCAATTGGAAGGGGATAGAAAATTACCTCAAAGCCTCGGGACTTGGAGCACCCATCTATCATCACAACAAACTTACAAAGCCTCAAGAGTTGTACATGAAAAGGGCCAAACTTTAGATTTTAGGAAATCTAAGAAAATAAAAGAAATAGCAACTGGATAACAACCAAATCAGAAAAATAGATTCTTGTTTTCACATATAGAAATCAAACAATGAGCTCAATTGGGCTCAAGTATGTAACTGTTAGTAGCAAAATTGGGCTGAAGAAAATGAGCTGAAAAACTTGAAGGAATCGATCAGAGAATAACACAAACAGAGTCCAATGGTTATCTAACAAAATGAGAATCAAAAGTGAGAAAAAGAGAGAAATAAGGCAAAATCTATCTAATGCAAGAGATTTGATAACACTAATTTCTCAAGTGGAGTCTCTGAAAAATAGAGTTCTCGCCTGTCAAACGTAGTTAAGCTATTGTGCTTTTGCAACACGAATTTCTGTATGAATAGAAAACAAATCAATCACCATAGAGGAAGAGGGTTCCAACCTCCAACATATAAGTGTGAGATATTGAGACGATGGAAGCTTAGGTTATACCTTACATTGAGAACCTATTTGAGGTGGACTCCAACACAAACAACCCAACCAGATAGCAGTGCAGATTTACAAAAGAATGAACAACACAAGTTATGAGATTTTACAAACAAAGATAATATGATGTTGTACTGAAATTATAGAAAGTGTCTACAGAAGAACGAGCAACACAAGCTAACAGTTTCTTTCCAAATTATAGAAATATGTGAATAGAGTATTGTTACAAATTTTATTTTCAAAACAAATAACGGAATTACACGGAAAGAGAGATCAGTTAGTTTTTTGAGAGAAAAAAAATTCAGATACAATCGAAACCAATGAAGAGTAATAGATTTGTCCAAAAATAAAAACAAATACAAAAACTATCAAAATTAGATTGACACTAGAGATTTATGCACAAAACTTTACATTGAAGTACTCAAAATCAGAGTGAAGTAAATGATTTTTTTCCAAAGAAAAAAATGAAAATCTAACGAGAACACGTGTAAATCTAAGGAGAATAACTCATAGAATGGTCGATTCCCAATGGTATTAATGAAAACACGTACAGATCTAAGGAGAAGAACTCAAGAATACTGTAGATCTGACGTTTTAGGTGATTAATTATACAAAACCCTAACTTGTCAAATGTACAAAAAGAAAAAAAATGAAAACTTAGATGAAGAAACCATACTTTGTTCACCTCCTTCTCACATGCAAGATTTTGGCGATCTCTATCTGTGTCTCCTCTCCCGTTACCATGTCTCTCTCCTCTCTCGGCTAGTGATCGACGGCGAGGTGCTGGTAGTGGCAGGAGGTCGGTGACGACTTTGGGTGGCCGGCGGCAGGAGGTCCAGTGTGAATCTAGGTTAATTTTTCCCCTTTCCCCTTTCCCCTTTCTCTCTCCTTTCTAGTTTTATGAAATCCAAACATAAAGCCCGATGGTTTCTATAGTAAAAATTATTTTATTATTAAAAAAATTTTGGGATCAATTTGTAACGGATATAAACGTTACAAATATAAATACACCCGTTATACAAATTAAGTAACCAAATAATAGTAATTAGTAACGTTTTTCCGATATTTGTAACGGATATATCCGTTACAAATTAGTAACGGGTATACCCGTTACAAATCATAAAACCTGCCTGTTACAAAACTGCCCATATGGTGTAATGTTTCATGGAAGTCTAAGAAATAGATTGTGTTGGCTAAGTCTACTGTGGAATTAGAGGTGATGCCACTAGCTTTACTTAGTGAGAAAGAAGGTTGGTTGAAAAGCCTGCTATGAGATGCTCTTTTATGGGAGAGATCGATACCAGCTATTTTATCCACTACGATAATACCGCGGCTATTGCAAAAATACAATGAAAGAGTAGATCATAGACGATCTAAAGACAATATAGCTAATCCTTTGACGTAAGGGTTAGCTCAAGAGAAGTTTGGAAAATCTCAAAGGGGATGGGTCTAAAGCCCATCGGTGGTTGAGTCACTTGTGATGGTAACCCAACCTATAGACTGTACATCGCAAGAAATAGGTTCAAATGGTAAAGTCATGAAGTGATATAAAAGGAAACATGCTATTTTTTTATGGTACGGGATAAATGCTCCAAGTTCATTCCTTAAGAAGCATGATATCCTGAAGCAATAGAAGAATGAGTTATTTGTAACTCTTAATAAGATCTAAACTCTATGTTGAGTGAGATACCTAGCTGTAAGAATATCCTTGTTAGACTCACCTATACGAATGTGGATGTGGGGTCGCTTCCTATGGAACTTGGGCAAATTCTCTAGAGCCTTTTGCTATATTGGGATATAAGCACATGACTGTAAAGTGCTGGCTTTTGAACTTCACCTTAGTAGGGTTATGTGTGTGGTGTTGTCTGAGATAGAGTTCAAAACTAGGGTTACTTTAGTATAATCGACAGTACTATTACTACGTAAAAAATCAAGTTGAAAAACACATTTACTTATGCACAATCTTATGATCAGTTGCTCGATGAAAAATTCCTATATATATTTTAATAAGTGGAAAAATGTTGGGGCATTTTAATAATAAAAAAAAGTATATCTCTTAAAATGTGGTTGATGTGCTATAGAAAAATGGTGATGGTTTTTTCAAGGTGGACTAATATTTTAATTCCACTAAAAAATTGAAGTTACAGAAAGTTCTTTATCAATTTTTAACATTTAGTGCTTGAATATTACAACGAATTTAATGACACAATATAGCATCAACGTGTAACGTTCATATGAATGTTTGGATCATACCGTTACTATTTACAATCTTTGGCATCATACACATTTTCAGGATGCATACTTTATCCTATAAATGGACTATTACAAGTTCATTTTGAGTGACATATAGATTAGAGTTTTCCCACTTTATTTTCTTTGTGTTTTTCCAAATTTGAGAAAGAAACAAAATTTGTGTCTTGTTTCCAAATATAAAGTGTTTTACTTAATTTTCTATTACTGAGCAATTTATTTGAAAGGATGTTTAGTATTCCAGTTTATTTTAGTGCAAAGAGAAACTGAGACAAACGAGATCTTGGACTGTTTGATCGTAGCATGTACGAATTGCTTGTATGCTTTGGACAAAGTCACGAAACGTGTTAAATAGAGCGAAATCCGCAACTCGGCACATGATTTGTTAAAGAAGCTACTTATCCGGTAATTTAGTTCCAATCTTATTTACAAGTTCTAACATATATATACATATATATACATATATATATACAGTCCAGATCTTAAACTGGCCTAGACCTAAAAGACGGACTATGTAAAGAGTGATAATTTCTCACAAAAAAGTGAGAAATTTCATAGGTGAGAAATGTCTAACTTTTGAAATTTCTCACTTTTTTGTAAGAAATTCTCACTCTTTACATAGTTCGTCTTTTAAATCTATTTTTTTTTAAGTCCGCTTAGGATCCAGACCTCATATATATATATATATATATGTAAATATGCATATATATATATATATATATATATGTATAGAGAGTGAGAGAGAAGCAAAAAGAGGGATATAGACGAAGATATAGACTTTCTAGAGTGATATTAATTGCTATAGAAGTTGTGGACATGGAGTTCCGTCAACTGCTAACTCATATACTCATACACAAAATATCATCTTCAACTTAAAAACAGAAGCATATAAATACTTGCTTTTGTGAAAAATTAAATAGTGTATTAGAATGCATCTTTTAAATATGTTACTAATGAAAATGACAAATATGTAACTACAATTGGCAAGAATGCATTCCCAAGTTACCATTCCAAACATTATCTTCTTCATAAAAAAGAAACAACAGGCATGTTGGGCGTTGCATGAATTTGATTATGCTGATTCATGACTTATAAAGTACGGAGTATTTTATTATAGATACAATTGTTGGAAATTTTGGTTTTTCCGTTTGTGGGCTTGGATCCATATACACATGGGTTTCCAAGTGGCTTGGATCCATATCCACATGGGTTTCAAAGTGGGTTTGGAATTGAACCCACAAATTGAGTGAATGAGAAATTAATATATATGTTCTGTTTCTCTTAAATCCCTAGCAGTTTTCCACTATCCCACCAACTGGACATGATCATCACCGCCATCTGCATTTTCCAAACAGCCATGTCTTTTCGGAATTACAACTGTCACCCCGAAGTGTTGTGTCTGTTCGTAGTAGACACAATTTTGCCTATATTTGGTTTCATTGCATTCGTATATAGAAAAATTCCAGTGTTTATCTTGCATATTGAGAGTCATAGTTTGAGAGAGATCACATAGCTTTGATTTGCCGGACTTGTTTTGAAGTGCTACTATAACAAGTGTAAAGATTGTTGTATCTTGGGATACTATTTCTATCAACCGTGAGCACCATAGCGGAGCAAATTCGTCTTAAAGACACAGAACTCAATTCTAGACCCAATTTAATCTGGATTTCTCCAATTTTCTTTGTGTAATATAAGTTAGTATTTAATTTGTGTGTTTACAGATTGTCTTCCATTGTTCTGATTTCTATCTTACAGAAACTATTCTAACAATCTTAAGACGAAATTTTATTTTTTATTTGTTTAGTTTATATAAAATTAGATTCTGCAAATTCGTAATTAAGACATTATGATTTTAGATTTGGTTTTGGGTCTGTTTTACTAATCTTGATCTGGGTACTTCACTTTTTGCATTGGTCTCTTTCTGGTTAGTTGTACAAGTTCCAATCTACTTGATTTCTTTACTGTGTTAGTGCATTTGTTTAGACCCCTCTCGTACACACATATATATAGATATTTATATTTACATATATATATATATATACAAAGATTCTCTAAAGAGGGCCACCTCTTAGAAGATTTTCTAAAGAGGGTCACCTCTCTTTATTAAAGAGAGGGCCTGTATTTTGGCCGTCGGATTGTGTTTAAAAACTGTGAAATGACAAAACTGTCATTAATAAAAACATGATCCGACGGCCAAAACAGAAGTCCTCTCTTTAATAAAAAGAGGACGCCCTTTTTAGAGCATGACTGCATATATATATATATATATATATATACTACTTTTGGCTTACTGTATTGATTAGATTCAAGAGGAGGCTTTGTTGGCACTTTCATTTGTTTAATATTTTTACTAACTAATTTGAATGGTCTACCCACTTTGTCATTTGTTGATAGTTTAATATATTCCAGCATCATTGGTTCAAGTATTGAT
Source organism: Hydrangea macrophylla (assembly GCA_033977485.1). Lineage (NCBI taxonomy): Eukaryota > Viridiplantae > Streptophyta > Magnoliopsida > Cornales > Hydrangeaceae > Hydrangea > Hydrangea macrophylla. The sequence continues at coordinate 105,229,778 of CM066994.1, forward strand.
TCATTTTCTAGATATTTAAATACTTATTCTACTTGTTTTTATTAGATACCTAAATTGTGAGATTTTCAATATGAAAATACTTTTGCTCACCCAAAATTTGGTACACCAATGCTCACCCAAGCATCTCATTGGCCAATGCAGTGGGGCCCAGGATTAAACAAAATATTGTTTAATCCTGGGCCCCACTGCATTGGCCAATGAGATGCTTGGGTGAGCATTGGTGTACCAAATTTTGGGTGAGCAAAAATGCTCTCTTTCAATATATTCTTAAAATCGGTGGTTTAGTATCATAGTATCTGAAATTTTATATTCTTCTGTCAATCCTGTATGGAACAGAAAATGGGAAATGATTCTGGAAATAACAATGCTAATGATGTGGGTAATAACGGTGAAAATACTGGTAGGTCGGTCATTGCCCCTCACAACTATTGCTATTCCTGCTAGTGCTAGTCATGGAAAAAAAAACCAGAGATATTTAATGGGACTGACTTTAAAAGATGGCAACAAAAAATGCTATTCTATTTGACGACCTTGAATTTTACAAGGTTCTTATAGGAAGAGGTTCCTGTGTTGAATGAGGGGGAAACAGATCGCACAACTATGGCAGTCGTTGAAGCATCGAAGCATGCTGATTTCCTATAATGTAACTATATCCTTAATGGATTGGACAACACACAGTATAAGGTTTATAGTCTAATCAAGACTGCCAAGGCATTATGGGAGTCTTTGGATAAAAGTATAAAATGGAAGATGACGGCATGAAGAAATTCGCAGTCGGCAGATTCTTTGATTTTAAAATGACTTACTCCAGGACTGTCGTAAGCCAAGTGCAGGAGCTCCAATTAATTTTATATAAAATTCGTGCTGAAAGTATGGCCCTTAGTGAACCTTTCCAAGTGGTAGCTTTGATTGAGAAATTGCTACCCTCTTGGAAAGATTTTAAGAATTATCTTAAGCATAAGCACAAGGAAATGGGGCTTGAAGATTTAATTGTGAGATTAAGGATAGAAGAAAGATAATCGGAATTCTAAAAAGAAAGTAGGTTTCTTGGGTACAACAACCGCGGATTGATGAAGAAGAGTGAGGCGCACAAGCAAGGATTTGTTTGGTTACCAAAACTCATTTGGGATACTGGAAGAAGTATTATTTACTTAGCGATTTCCTTTGGGTATTTTGAATCCTTGTATTCACTCTCAATTATTTGGATACCTCAAGTTTTGAGGCAAAAACTTGAGAGAACATTTGTATTCCTTATTTTATATAGTGGAATCATTCGGAGTTGCCCTGTAGATTTTTCCCTCTTCATTGGAGGGTTTTTTCACATAAATTCTTGGTGTCATTATTATTACTGCTTTATTGGTTGTGGTGGATTATGGTAAAAATTTAATTTGTGGCTTGGATATTATTAGCTTCTATTTAATTCACACTTGACAAGGTTAGGAAGTGTTACTCCTAATAGTTGGGATTCTAATTTTTCCCCGACAAAGTAGTATCAAAGCTAAGGTTAATTGTTATTTATTGTCTTGTGTAATTAAATGGAGAAATCATCACATTTGATGATTATGCTAACGGTTTTGAATTTTGCCATTTGGAAGCCAAGAATGGAGAATATTCTATATTATAAGGATTTACATGATCCTATTGAGGGTGATACGGCCAAGCCTAGAACTATGTCTGCTATGGATTGGGTAAAATTAAACAGGAAGATAGTGCATTGACCACATCATGTTTCACCATGTTGCCCAAGAAGTTAATGCACATAATTTATGGAAAAAATTAGAGTATATGTGGAGAAAAAGATCGCACAGAACAAAGCTTTCGTGATTCGAAAGCTTGTGGACTTGAAATTCAAAGATGAAAATTGCGTTGCCGAGCACTTGAGTGACTTTCAGAGTCTGGTAAATCAGTTGTCTATGATGAAGATGGTCTTAGATGATGAATTTCAAGCTTTATTATTATTGAGTTCTTTGCCTGACAGTTGGGAGACGTTAGTTGTGTCGTTGAGCAATTCAACTCCAAATGGTAAGCTAACTTTGGATATGGTCAAAGCCAATATGTTTAGGAATCAAGGCGGAAGGATATGGGTATAGATCAATCACAGGCTCTTGTCACGGAGAACAGGGGCAGGAATCCGAACAGAGGATCTTGGAAAGAATCTAAAGATCATAGTAAGTCCAAGAACAGTAGAGATGAGGTTTTTTATGCTATTGTTGTAACAAGGAAAGGAAGGCCACATAAGCAAAAATTGTAGAATTCGTAAGAGAGACTAGAAACAGGAAAACACTGAGAAGAAGTCAGAATACAAGAATACTACACCTACAGTTTCTAAGGATGTGGTGGTACTCTCATTTTGGAGATGAGGAGTGTTACATGTTGCTAATAGTGATTGATGATGCCAAAAATTGGTAACAGTAAAGTAAAGCAATTTAAGAGAGAGGGAGAGAGAGTGAGAGACTATTTTTTGTATGTGGTTCGGCCCTGTTAATGAAGGTACCTACGTCCACGGGTGTGTCTGAGCACGTTCACTAGCAGATCACCGGCGGGCCTGGTGAGCCAACAAAGAGGGGCGGCACTCCCAGTAATACCGGCCGGGTGTACGCATATAATGGTGAATTTTGTAGAGGTGCTGTGTAGACTCAAGAGTTGGCCGCCCCCTCAATGGGGGGTGAGTGGTCTCTTTTATAGATGCAAGAGACCTACTCATACATGGATAAGGAAATATAATCCTATTAGGGTGTGATTGACACCAATCAAGTAAGTTTCCTAATTGTATTAGGATTGATTGACATTAATTGTGGGAGTTTCCCAATTGGATTAAGAAATAGATGCACTTTCCATTAGTCTTCTAGCTTGAGTAGGAAACTGCCCATAATTTTGGGCGTATCAGCTGCCCCCCATTTCCAAGATTGGCCAGATGCTATATCGGGGCAAGTTTGGAAATCAGTTTGATGTTACTTGCCGCTGTCTGAGTGCTTGTGGAAGCTGCCTCGGGGCTTCTGAGCCTGGTGAGTCCTCGGGAACTGACTGAGAATTGAGACCCAGCCTAGCTCGGGACCTTTAGGTGCTCGGGAACTGACCGGGAGTTGAGACCCAGTCTAATTCGGAGTCTTTGTTGCTTGAGTTAGCTCCCAGTATGGTTATCTTCTGCCTGTAAACCTTCGTCAAGGCTGTGGGTAGAAGGATTTTACCATGTTGGACAAGCCGACCTAAAGCGTATTGATCTAGGGTCCTTTTTACTGTTAACTCCCCAGGATGGTTGTCTTCTACCCGGCCAGTCTTCGTAAAGACTGTTGGGAGAAGAGCTTGACCATGTTGGTGGAGCCGACCTAAATCACGTTGCTTTAGGGTCCTTTTACTCCTCTATCGTCGGCCAACCTAAGAGATTTTAGTCACCTCTATCGTCGGTCTGGACCTAAGTGGAGTTAATGTCTCTGAGTACTGTAGGTGCTCGGGTTGTCCAAGATTTTGACTTGGTTATCCGCGAGGCCTGTAAATACCCGGTGTGATTACCTGTTTAGTTCACTGCGCCATCTTGCCCCCCAAGCTTTCGCTAAAACGAGGGTCTTACAGAGGCTATGATCTGTAGGTAACCGACCTGGAACATGGTGGTTGCAGGGTCTTTTGAAGCTTGCCATCATCATCCACCTAGGAGGTTTGCCTCCATCGTCGGCTGGACCTAAGCGAAGTCGGTGCCTCGGGCGTGACCCCGAGGTCTTTGGTGCCTGGGTTCGGAGCCCGAGGTCTTTTAGCGCCTGAGTTCGGAGCTCGAGGTCTTTTTAGTGCCTCGAGGTTAGGCCCGAGGTCTTTGGATGCCTCGGGGTTAGGCCCGAGGTCTTTTTATATGCCTCGGGGTTAGGCCCGAGGTCTTTGGATGCCTCGGGGTTAGGCCCGATGTCTTTTTATATGCCTCGGGGTTAGGCCCGAGGTCTTTGGATGAGCTCTCTGACAATTGGTGGAGCCTCACGTAGTGATCAGGCAAGTATCGTTGTAGTCGGGCTCATCTAGAATGATGGAGACAGGGGGTCAGATCAGGATCGTCGGGCTCCTAATTTTTATGTGCTGAAGGCAAAGCCGGAACTGCTTGATCCTGACCGATGTGAACTGGAGGTCGGGTCGGGACTGCCGAACCATGCCTGTTGTGAGCTGGAGATCCGGTCGGGGCTGCCTGACCCGGACTGCTGTGAACCGGTGGTCGGGTCGGGATTGCCGGACTCAGACCTCTGTGAACTGGAAGAACTGTAAGAACTCCCGGGCTGATCTCGCTTTCGCTTACTTCTGGAAGACTCGTTGCTTTCTTGCCCGGTGTATTTGGTCTTCAGAAACTCTTCAGTGTCAATATATTTTCCAACCCTCTCAGAGAGCTCAACCAAAGTTTCCGGTCGGTTTATGTGGAACGACGCGGCGCACTTGGTGTGTTGAACTCCCGAGCAGAAGGCTATGATGGCAATTGTCTCGTTCAAATTGCGGATTTGAAGCTTCTGTTGGTTGAACCGGTCGGTGAACTCCTTGAGGGACTCATTATTCCGTTGTCTGACTGTTAGTAGTTGCATGTCTGGCCTTGGCCGCTCATGCATACCGGCGAACTGGTTGATGAACTGCTTGCTGAGTTGTTTGAAACTGCGGACCGATCGGCTCTCCAAGGAGTAGAACCACTACATGGCCGGGCCTTTCAAAGTGCTGGGGAAGGCTAGGCAGTGTAGCTCATCGGAGTTGGTGGCTAGGGCCATCTGAGCCTTATAGGTTCGGACGTGGTCAATCGGGCTTCCCGAGCCGTTGTATGAATCTAGCCGAGGCTGCTTGAATTTGCGCGGGATAGAGAACCTCGTGATCTGGCTGGAGAATGGTGACTCTGTCTCGGTATTGGCTTGATTCGGAACACAGTTTTGACCAAGCTTTTTGGCCACTCCGTCGATCTGTTTCTTCAAGTCCTTGATTCAGGCATCCACTCCTTCCCGACCGGTATCTGAGGAGCTGGTCGGGTTGGTGGAAGAGGCTTCTTCATGGCAGGGTGTTGTCCTCTGGGATCGGGCTCGGCTATGACTCCAGGTAACCGTTCGCCTAGGGACGACTTGGCTCTTGACCGAGTGACCCTGGACTGATTCCCGGGCCATATGCTCCTGCCTTTCCTCTCGGGCAGCACGCCCACTGTTGATGTCTCTGGCATCCTCAACATGGGACGGGTTGGCTCGGGTCCGTTGTCTGGTCAAGATCGGTTCTCGACCGTACGCAATGTTCCCGGGTCGTTTTCCGGCCACTTGAGGATTGCTTTGCTGGGCTAGCAGTGCTTCGATCTGTTGCTGGATTTGACGCTGGCCCTCCAAGAGTTGTGTGAGGGTTGCGGTGATATGCTCATATGTCGGGACTGCTGCAGTCGACGCCGGGGCCAAAGGAACATCCCGGTCGGACTGCTGCGCAGCCTTCTTTGGTGGCATATTGATCAGTCAAGAATTTGTTGATGAGAAGAATTGTCGTTTCCCACAGACGGCGCCAAGCTGATGATGCCAAAAATTGGTAACAGTAAAGTAAAGCAATTTAAGAGAGAGGGAGAGAGAGTGAGAGACTATTTTTTGTATGTGGTTCGGCCCTGTTAATGAAGGTACCTACGTCCACGGGTGTGTCTGAGCACGTTCACTAGCAGATCACCGGCGGGCCTGGTGAGCCAACAAAGAGGGGCGGCACTCCCAGTAATACCGGCCGGGTGTACGCATATAATGGTGAATTTTGTAGAGGTGCTGTGTAGACTCAAGAGTTGGCCGCCCCCTCAATGGGGGGTGAGTGGTCTCTTTTATAGATGCAAGAGACCTACTCATACATGGATAAGGAAATATAATCCTATTAGGGTGTGATTGACACCAATCAAGTAAGTTTCCTAATTGTATTAGGATTGATTGACATTAATTGTGGGAGTTTCCCAATTGGATTAGGAAATAGATGCACTTTCCATTAGTCTTCTAGCTTGAGTAGGAAACTGCCCATAATTTTGGGCGTATCAGCTGTTGAGTGGGTTATTGATACAGTGAGTGGGTTATTGATACAGCCGCCTCCTACCATGCTACTCCTAAGAGAGAGTTCTTCACTTCATACAAAGCTGGTGACTTTGGTACTGTGAAGATGGGTAATACCATCTATTCCAAGATTGGGGGGATAGGTAACGTGTGTATTCGGACTAGCCTGAGTTGCACTTTGACATTGAAGGATGTTCGACATGTTCCTGATTTACGGTTGAATTTGATTTATGGTGATGCAATAGATAAGATGGGTTATTATAATAATTTTGGGAGCGGAAAGTGGAAACTCACAAAAGGGTCCCTAGTTGTTGTAAAAGGGGAACTTTGTTGTACTTTGTACAAGACTCATATGAAGGTATGTTCAAGCGAACTCAATTCAATTGAGGATGAGTCTTTACCAAATTTGTGGCACAGGTGGTTGGCACACATGAGTGAGAAAGGGCTGCAGATTCTGGCAAAGAAGTCCCTCATTCCCTTTGTCAAAGATACAATTCTTAACACTTGTGATTATTTCTTATTTGGTAAGCACTACAGAGTTTTCTTTCATGCTTCTAGTAAAAGAAAAATGAAGTTGCTTGATATGGTTTATTATGATATTTGTGGTCCCAATGAGGTGGAATCTTTGGGCGAAAATAAGTATTTTCTTACTTTTATTGATGATGTTTCACGTAAAGTGTGGGTGTATTTTCTAAAAACAAAAGACCAAGTCTTTCAGCATTTTCAGAGGTTCCATGCCATGGTGGAAATATAGACAGGAAAACATGTGAAGTGCCTTCGTACTGATAATGGGGGAGAGTACACTTCAAAAGAGTTTGAAGCATAGTATGCAAGTCATGGTATATGGCATAAGAGGACAGTTCCACGTACGCCACAGCATAATGGTGTGGCCGAGAGGATGAATCGCACTATTGTAGAGAGAGTCAGATGCATGTTATGAATGGCTAAGCTGCCTAAGTCATTCTGGGGTGAAGCAATTCACATAGCTTGCTACTTGATTAATAGGTCTCCTATAGCTCCTTTGGATATTGAGATTCCAGAAAAACTATAGACCGGTGGTGATATTTCATGCTCTTATCTGAGGGTGTTTGGGTACAAGGCATTTGCACATGTTGCTAAGGAGCAGAGATCTATGTTTGATGATAAAGCTACTCCATGTATCTTTATTGGTTATGAAGATGTAGAGTTCAGGTACAGGTTGTGGGATCGAGAAAACAAAAAGGTGATCAGAAGCAGAGATGTGATTTTTCACACGTATCAGACTTTGGTAGATTTTGAGAAACCTGCACTGCCTAGAGTGAGTAGTGATTCAGACCTCACAACAGTTCCTTCCACATCACAATGTGCCACAGATGGGGAGAAGTACAGTATGAGCCATTTATAGATGTTCCAGAATTTGAGAATGATGATGATGTCCCAGATAAAGAGGGTGTTAAGCAGGGCGGGCAACCCCCTCCACAAGGGATCATAGTACCTCAAGTTAGGAGATCGACTCGAGAGTAGAGGCAATCAGTCAGGTATTCCAGTTCTGAGTATATTTTGCTTACGGAGGAGGGGGAGCCAGAGAGTTTTCAGGAAGTTCAGACTCACAGAGACAGAGGCAGTTGTGTACAGGCTATGCAAGATGAGATGAATTTCTTGCATAAGAATAGTACTTATGAGTTGGTTGATTTTTCTAAGGGCATAAGAGCATTAAGAAACAAAAGGCTATTCAAGTTGAAGAAGGATGGTGACAAGTTACTAAAATACAAGGCTCGTTTAGTTGTCAAGGGCTTCGGGCAGAAGCATGGCGTTGATTTTGATGAGATTTTCTCACCAGTGGTGCGATGAGTTATATTTGAGTGGTTTGGGTTTAGTAGCTAGCATGAATCTTGAGCTTGAGCAGCTAGATGTGAAGACTGCCTTCTTTTATGGTGATTTGGAGAAAGAGATTTACATGGTACAGCCAGAGGGATTTAAAGTTAAGGTGAAAGAGCACTTAGTCTGCAAATTAAAAAAAAATGTCTCTACAGCCTTGAGCAAGCTCCGAGACAGTGGTACAGAAAATTTGATTCATTTATGGTGGGTCATGGATTCAAAAGAACAACTTTAGATCAGTGTGTTTATGTCCAAAAGTTTCCTGATGGTAATTTTGTTATGCTTTTACTTTATGTTGATGTTATGCTTATTGTTGGGCAAGATGTTAACATGATTCGTAGGCTCAAAGGAGAGTTGTCCAAGTCCTTTGATATGAAGGACTTAGGCTCAGCAAAACAGATTTTGGGTATAAAAATTGTTCATGACAGGAAAGCCAAGAAGATATGGTTGTCACAAGAGAAATATGTTGAACGGGTGCTTGAAAAGTTCAACATGAGAGATGTTAAGCCAATTAGCACTCCTCTTGCGAGTCACTTTAAGCTATTAAAAGCTTGTGTCCCTCTACCCGAGAAGGAAGAGAAGAAATGACAGTTGTTCCTTACTCCTCGGCAGTAGGGAGTAGTCTTATGTATGTGATGGTCTGTACAAGGCCAGATATTGCTCATACAGTTGGTGTTGTGAGCAGATTTCTTTCCAGTCCTGAAAAAGAGCATTAGGAAGCAGTCAAATGGATTCTTCATTACTTGAAGGAACTTCAAGTTTGTGTTTATGTTTTGGGGGTTCAAAACCAATCTTGGAAGGGTTTATAGATTCAAATATGGAAAGGGACATTGATGACCGAAAGTCTATTTCAGGTTTGTTGTTTATTTTTGCAGAGAGAGCTGTCTCATGACAGTCTAACTTGCAAAAATGTATTGCCTTGTCTACTATTGAAGCCGAGTATATTGTTGCTACTGAAGCAGGTAAAGAGATGTTATAGATAAAACGGTTTCACTAAGAATTAGATTTGAAGCAAGATGAGCACGTGGTTTATTGTGATAGTCAGAGTGCTATGGACTTGAGCAAGAATGCTACGTATCACTCCGGCACAAAACATATTGATGTCCATTACCACTAGATTCGTGGGGTGATGGAAAAATGGGAAATGAAGTTGAAGAAAATTCACACAAACAAGAATCCATCTGACATGATGACTAAGGTCGTGACAAGAGAGAAGCTTGAGCTGTGTAGAAAGCTAGTTGGAATGGACTCCAAGTGAGGGGTCAAGGTTTGGGTGTTCCCTCCTCTCATGTGTATAGAGGGGGAGATTTGTTGGGTACCATGTGTATGTATGTCTACACAGATGAGATATAAGCCTCTTAATAGGATTTGGTTTGTTACTTCAAGCTTCAATTAGCTTAATGTATGCCCAAAAGTGGGCCAACTATCTTTATATGTGACCTAAGCAAATACAAGGAATTACCTTAGATGTGACTCTTGGTCATGTGACTGTGTAGCATTCAAGATAGTTGCAAAGAGACCTTCTTAGGTATAGTAGCCGCGGATTAAAGAAGAAGAGTGAGGCGTACAAGCAAGCATTTGTTTGGCTACCAAAAATCATTTGGGATTCTTGAAGAAGTATTATTTAGTTGTGAATTCCTTTGGGTATTTTGAACCCTAAGAGGTAACCCTTGTACTCACTCTCAATTGATTCGATACCTCAAGTTTGGGGTAAAAACTTGAGAGAACATTTGTATTCCTTATTTTACATAGTGGAATCATTCAGAGTTACCCTATGGTTTTTTCCCTCTTCATTAGAAGGTTTTTCCATATAAATTCTTGTGTCATTTTTATTATTGCTTTAATAACTTGTGGTGGATTATGGTGAATATTTAATTTGTGGCTTGGATATTATTAGTTTCTATTCAATTCACACTTGACAAGGTTAGGAAGTATTACTCCTAATAGTGGGGATTTCGAATTTTCCCCAACAGATAACGGAGGAAAATTTGGTGGGCAATCCAAAGCAATGGTGGATTGACATTGATGCTACTTGTCATGTATGCTCTAAGCGAAAGATGTTCACTACGTATCAAGAAAATAAGTCTGGTGAACCACTCTATATGGGAAACGCTATAGCATTCAAAGTTCAAGGTCAAGGAAAAGTAGTGTTAAAAATTACCCCTCGAAAGGAACTCACCTGACCAATGTGCTTCATGTTCTAAATATCCGGAAGAATTTAGTGTCAGGTCCTTTGTTGAGCAAGAATGGATTTCGTTTGGCTTTTGATTCCGATAAGTTTTCTCTCACAAAGACTGGGATGTGTATCGGAAGAGAATATCTCTCCAATGGTTTGTTTAAGATGAATGCAATGACTATTGTACCCAAAGTTAAAAATATTAATAGTATGACTATTTCTTCAGCTTATATGCTTGAGTCATTTGATGTGTGGCATGGTAGATTAGGATATGTTAATGTTGATACTCTGCACAAATTACGTAATTTAGATATATTGCCTAAATTCCATATTGATCCAAAGCATAAATGTGAAATTTGTGCAGAATCTAAATTGACGAAAACTCCTTTTAGTTCAATAAAAAGGAGTACAGAATCTCTAGAATTTATTCATAGTGATGTTTGTGACTTAAAAATGGTGCAAACTAGAGGTAGGAAAAAGTGCTTTGTTACTTTTATTCATGACTGTACAAGGTATAGTTATCTGTATTTGCTACGAAGCAAGGATGAGGCACTAGAAATGTTCAAACATTACAAGAACGAGTTGAAAATAAACTAAGCAAAAAGATAACGACTTTAAGAACTGATAGAGGTGGTGAATATGAATCACCTTTTGGTGAATTCTGTAATGAACATGGTATAGTTCATCAAACTAATGCTCCTTATTCACCTCAATCAAACGGTATTGTTGAATGCAAGAACCGAACCATAAAGAAAATGATGAATGCTTTGTTGATCAATTCAGGGGCACCTCAGAATTTGTGGGGGGAAGTGATATTGTCGGCAAATAAAATTATGAATAAGCCGCCCCACAAAAAATTGGACAAGACTCCCTATGAATTGTGGAAAGGTCGACGACCTTCCTATAAATATCTCGAAGTGTGGGGGTGTCTAACAAAGGTAGCAATTCCTACTCGTGAAAAGGTCAAGATAGGACCAAAGATAGTTGACTACATTTTCATTGGATATGCAAACAATAATACTGAATATCGAATCCTTGTGTATAAATTAGAGATACCTGACATTCATGTCAATACGATTATTGAGTCAAGGGAAGTGTCGTTCTTTGAAATACTATTCCCTTGTAAAATTGCACATGAAAATAAGTCTCTCAAGAGGACTCGTGATGTTATAGATAGTAGTATTCAAGAGAAGATTGAAGAAGAATCTAATGAAAATGAGAACAAAAGAGAGGTTAGAAGAAGCAAAAAGGCTAAAGTGACAAAATTATTTGGTTCAGAGTTTCTCACTTATTTGTTAGAAGATGAGTCTCACACATTTCATGAAGCAATGTCAACCCCCGAGCCACCTTTATGGAAGGAGGCTATCAACAGTGAAATTGAATCCATCATGCAAAATCATACGTGGGAACTAATGGATCTTCATCCCGGACATAAACCATTGGGATGTAAATGGATATTTAAGAAGAAGATGAAAGCTGATGGATCAATTGACAAATATAAGGCAAGACTCGTAGTCAAAGGCTACATGCAAAAGAAGGGTGTTGATTATTTTAACACATATTCACCTTTACAAGAATGACATCCAATTGGATGCTGTTTGCATTAGCATCGATTGATAATCTGAGGATATATCAAATAGATGTTAAAACCGCATTCTTGAATGAAGATTTGAATGAAGAAATCTACATAGAACAACCTGAGAGGTTTGTTTCTCCCAATCAAGAAAACAAAGTTTGTAGACTTGTTAAATCACTTTATGGATGAAAGCAAGCTCCAAAACAAAAGCATGAGAAGTTTGACAGTGTGATGCTGTCAAATGGGTTCAAAATAAATGAATGCAACAAATGTATTTATGTTCAAAGCACTGAAAAGGCTATGCTATTGTATGTCTCTATGTCGATGACATGTTAATTATGGGTAGCAGTTATAATATTATTAAAACTACAAAGAAAATGTTGACCAGTAAGTTCAACATGAAAGATTTAGGTATTGCTAATGTTATACTAGGGATAAAATCACTAGAACATTTGAAGGCATCATCCTGTCTCAATCTCATTACATTGAGAAAGTTCTTGAGAAATTTAATAAGGGTGATAACAATTTATCGAAGATACCCATAGATGGAAATGTACATTTAATGAAAAATGCTAGTGAAGGAATATCCCAATTATAGTATTCAAGGATAATTGGTAGTTTGATGTATGTCATGAATTGCACTCACCTAGATATAGTCTATTCAGTTAGCAAACTGAGTAGATATATAAGTAATCTAGGAGTAGACCACTAGAGGGTGATAATCAGGGTATTTAGATATTTAAAATATACCCTTGAGTATGGTTTACACTACTCTAGATATCCAGCGGTAGTAGAAGGGTACAGTGATGCTAACTAGATGTCTAATTCCAAAGACTCAAAATCTACAAGTGGATATGTCTTTACCCTTGGTGATGTAGCAGTATCTTGGAAATCCTCTAAATAGACTTGTATTGCAAGATTTACTATGGAAAATGAGTTCATAGCTTTAGATAAAGTTGTAGAAGAAGCCGAGTGGCTGTGGCATTTCCTAGAGGATATTCCCAGTTGGCCAAAGCCTACACCGGCTATTTGCATACATTGTGATAGCCAAACTGAAATTAAAAGGGCATAGAGCAGTATGTACAATGGTAAGTCTCGACACATTCGTCATAGACACAATATTATGAAACATTTGCTCTTAAATAGAGTTATTTCTATTGACTATGTAAAGTCGAAGAATAATATCGCGAACCCACTTACTAAAGGTTTGACAAGAGAGCAAGTCAAAACTCATCGAGGGGAATGTGACTAAAGCCTATGGATAAGAGTCATCGCAATGGCAACCCAACCTAACTGGTTAAAGATCCCAAGATTTAGTTTCAAAGGGACAACCGAATTGTGTATGACTCAGAAGAGCACTGAGGAGTATATACTCCTACCCAATCCTATGATGAGGCAAAGTGTTCCCTGTAGCGTATTTGTAGACACCTCGATTTTAACCATCCGTCGAATTTAGGGGATTGTTATCTCCAAGACCAATGATGACAATGTCCAACAAATTTGGAATTTCTGAGGTGATTCAAGCTCTTCAATTTCAAAAAGATGATGAAGAGAGAAAGTAAGAAAAAAGAAGGGAAAGAAAAGGGAAGAATATGAGAAAAAGGATAAAACGGCACGCGGCGAGGCCTGCGGCATTCACGTGATGCCGTAGCGGCACTCCCTGACTGCCGTGCCAGCACTCAGTGAGAGCTGCACCGGCAATCACTGAGCTCTGCGGACAACTCGCCAAAGGCCGCGAAAATAGAAGGAGTTTTTTAAAGCAAAAAGAAATAAAAGAAAAAGAAAAAGAAATTGAAATCGAAATCGAAAACAAAACAAAATGAGGAGCACAAAAAATGGTAGTCCGCAAGTTGTCTCGGCACTCATTGAGTGTTGTGCCATCAATTGGTAACTGTCGTTCTAGCTTTTATTGAGTGCCACGGACAACTTTACCAAGTGCCTTGTTTTTTAACAATCTATTTTTAAATAGTATGCATTGTACCATCAAAAGTGCTTTTAGGATTAGGGTTTTTACCCCCGAATTTACTAAAATGACCTATAAAATTGGCCTATATAAAGGAATGAATATCCCATTACAAAGGAGGATGGACAACTTCTTAAGACAATCAAAATACCATTAAGAGAATCTTAGAGAGAATTAAGAAAATTGAAGAAAAAAATTATTGTAAGGGTTGGAAGAAGAGCTTGGAGATCCTTTGAAGACCTTCAAACCACAAAGAAGTTGAGGATAATTTAAGGTAACCTCTAATCTTAATTAGCTCTTAGTTTAAGTTCAATCACACTTCATAGAACTACTTAGGATCTTTTACACATTTTTTCAAAAGTCTCTTCCTACCTCATTTCATCACACACCACTAAAATTGTGATTGAACTTTTATTTGTTTTTCATTGATTTGAATCTAAATAGGTTTGGGTTTAAGACCAAATAAGTTCTAAAGTGAAATCTAACTTAGAACATCATTTGAGTTTTTTTTTATTTCACCTCCTTTTGTTTATATTCCTCTCTTGGGATTCATGAGATCATTAATATCACATTTGATTCCCTTGAGTTTGATCCTTTAAATTCTCTATAAACTTGTGATTTATATGGGAATTAAGGAAAGTCATAGCTATATCCATACATAATTAGTGGATCCAAGTCTTCATTCATGATGGAATTCTCTTCATATTCCATTAAGGTTCATATGGATTGGTCATAACTAGTCTCCAAGGGTCATTAACTTGGGAGGAGAATTGAATAAAGTAAGTTTATATTCCTCAAGGATCATCAACTTGATAGAGGAATTAAGGCTTAAGAAGAGTCAACTCCAATGGCTCAGTTGTCAATATTGGTCCAGTGAATTCAATATCCAGCAATGATCAAGAATTTTTAATTAATAATGATCTGTTGGAATTGAATGAGACCAACTAGAATGTGTCTATAACACAAAGATCTACCACTGAATTTTTTACTTTGACTTAATTTGATGGTTAGGATGGTTTGATCTTAGGATTTGTAAACTAATTACTCTCTGTCCAAAATATCATAACAGTAAGTCAGTTTTGATTTCAATAGATCATAGTCTTAACCAAACATTTTTTACCTCAAATAATTTTTTCTATAAAGTTAAATGTGTTACTGAGATCCCCTAAAAAGATTTGAGTACAGATTCATTCACTAGTTTTAGAAAATCGTACAAAATCTCTAGACAGAGAGTTGTTAAATTCTGAGTGATGTCTGGTTTTGACCCAATTCCCAGAGATTGAACTGTTTGATATTTGATTTTCTTTTTGAGTCAGAAACTAGACTTATAAAGGCACCTTGTGTCCAAAAATCATTAAGATCAAACCATGGGAAATATGCGTTTCCTATTTTTGAAAATTTGATCTGCTCTTTGTAATTTCTAGAATTCTGTGATAGATTTGATAAACTTTGCAAATAATGGTCCAAATGACTTTTCCATGACCTAAGGCTTGAAACATGTTTTGATTACTTGAACTTAAATCCAGAGGTTAGATGATCCAAATCAATGAATGACTTATAGCTTACTCTTGTTCATGTTCATGCATTCATCACATAGGTATAGATTCAAGCAATTAGGACATCATCTTGTATTGTGTTAAGCCACAATTAGTTGAACATAGCCATGGGTTCCTTATGATCATGTTGGGATCATATCATCTCTACATGGACATTACATTGCCTCCTAGTTGAGACTTGTATATCTATAGAGGTGTTGTGTTTCCAACTAACCAGAAGAGATTCATGATTATGTCAACTTGTTCCATGCTTGGTAGATTTAAGATAGAAGTTTGGGTATGATATTTAGGCTTCGATATTATATTTTGTTCAAAGCATGTGGAATAACCTTTGTTTTGTAGCGCTATAGAGGTA
Organism: Hydrangea macrophylla; assembly: GCA_033977485.1. Classification (NCBI taxonomy): domain Eukaryota; kingdom Viridiplantae; phylum Streptophyta; class Magnoliopsida; order Cornales; family Hydrangeaceae; genus Hydrangea; species Hydrangea macrophylla. Next base: position 105,245,266 of record CM066994.1, read on the forward strand.
TGATTTCCCGACTCTTCTCTAGTTTATTTATTTATTGATTTTTATTGATTTTCAACTCCATGTGCGACACCTTAGACTAGGTCTTGCCTTATGTGTATATATGTGTTAGAGACCCTTTTTCTAGATTTTTTATTTATTTGTATGCATTGCACATTTAATATTCGCGGCTGAATCCCGAGTAAGTTCTCTTGCTCTCTATTGCATATCATTTTGCTTGCTATTTGAACTATGTGATTTTGTATGTCGTCTTATTGTTAGTAATCTTATACCCTTTTCAATATGCTTGTGGAATGTATATTTATATCTATGTATTAGTTGAGGGCATGCTTAGATTAATAATTCGATTAAAAAGGATGTTGAGTAGAGGCCTATCACGAGTTAGGATGAGAGGGGGTGTTTTAGTCCACCGGGCTCCTTTCCCTCTCATTCTATAATCCCCCGACCTAGAAATCTCGGTTTCTAAAAGATCAGTTTGCTTTTAAAATAGTTTCTTAATTTTCCTTTAAAAATTAAGTGGCGACTCCTATTTTGATTTTGAAAAAGGTTTAGGTTAGCCTGCAATATCCATAATATTTAGGATAAGTAATACTTTTAATGATTCTTATATCTTGGTTATCTAAGTGGGGTATAACAAGGTACTCTTAATGAGAGTCACCTATAGGAGTGTGGAAAGTGGTCATTCCTATGAGAATTTCTAAGGCTTAATTCTCTAGAGCACTTATGAAAACCAAGAGTTGTTTAGGGCCAACACAACCATGAGAATTGAAATATGTGGGGAAGACATTGTATGATATCTATTATCTTGAATTACAACAATGGCAGGACAGTTCAAGACATCACGTTCACTGACTAGCTAATAAATTTGATGGATTATCACTATGGAAGGTTTAAAGCTACAAGCTACCTATCCTGATGTAGTGCCTTTCCTATTGAACTCTCCCAAGCATTTGCATGAGCATTTGCATGGTGTCCAGTTAATTTCCATTCATGTGGGGGATTGTTGGAAATTTTGGTTTTTCTGTTTATGGGCTTGGATTGTTGTAATAACCTGCATTTTTCTTGCATTGTCATATTTAAAATTATATATATTTTGTCTGCTTTTATTTTCAATCCTTATGTGAAAAATTTATTTCTTGACTAATCTCATTATTGAAATTTCTTTTGGGGTCAAAATGCGATTTTCATAAAAATTGGCAATACCTGTGTTAAATTTCAAATCTGTATTTCAAAACGGTGGAATTATTTCTTTTAAAACTCAAACTGTATTTTTATAAAATCAGAAAACTATTTCTAACATTAAAATGAATTTTCTGTATTTTTGTGATAAACACCGTGTCACGAAAATACCAGTTTAGGTTTAAAACTGTCCGCGCAGTGTTAAATTTCCACAGAATTTTGGGAGTAACTGATTGGACAAATTTCTTTATACCCAATTATTATTGCTGAAGTTTTCTCTTAGGCCTTGTTTGGCAAATGCTTGTAGTATGTGTGTTGTCCTAATGCCATAAGCTTGATTCCCAAACACACCTTGACCCACACCAACTCCACCTACCCTTTCAATTATCAATGGAGCATTATGAATTGCAAGTGTATATTTACACATCATTGCTGCACTTTCTTTGTAATTAGTGGAGATTAATGGAGAATGAGTGGGATGTTAGGCAAACGTTTTCTAAGTGGGAGTTTGATTATTTATACACCCAACCACACTACACATTCTACACTCCTAACATAGAGAGCTTGAGAGAGTCACATAGAGAGATAATAATTTCAGAATTTGAAGAGCTCAATCCTCCATAGCCAAGCTTGAAATTGGAGATTCTTAATTCTTGTATTTCTTTCTCAACAACTTCTTCAATCTACATCACGGTGAGTATTACTAACTCACTCAAAATGTAACTCATTCCTTATTTACTGATTTAGGTAGTTAATTTTAACAGTAGCAGAATTTTGTCTTCAGATTTTTGTTAGGAAAACGAAGAAAATTTAAGATTTTGCTCACGTTATCCCAAGCAAAACTCGATACTGCACACTTTTCGTCTAATGCAATTTTCTCAGATTCTGCACCGTTTGGGCAGAAAATGAGGATTACAGTAGCAGAGAAAGTATATCAGAAATTAAATCTAATATTTTCTCTTTTAATTTTAACAGTAGCAGAATTTTGTTTTCAGATTTTTGTTAGGAAAACGAAGGAAATTTATGATTCTGCCCGCTTTGTCCCAAGCAAAACTCGATTCTGCACACTTTTCGTCTAATACAATTTTCTCAGATTCTGCACCGTTTGGGCAGAAAAGGAGGATTACAGTAGCAGATTGTTAATTTTTGTATGAAAGCTTGAAGCTCAAAAATAGTAATTTTTCAAACTTAACTAAAATCAATTCCGTGAATTGGGAATGAAAGATCTTAGTCCCAATAAGTTGTGGTTCGAATACTACGGCTTAATTCATCCGTATCACGACGTACCGTTGATTTAAAGTTTTGTCACCTCTCGGTTTTACGTGAAATCCGAGAGCTGCGATTGACATTTTTCAGCACTGACGACTTTTAGTAAAACGGCCATAACTTCCTCTAGGAAACTCGAAAACGCGCACGGTTTGAAGCGTTGGAAACTAGACTCAAAGAGCTTTCAGTTGATATGTAATTTATGTATACAAATTTTAACTCATTTTTGATGGCATTACTTCAAAGTAGACCCACTTGTGTTTCTAATAGCGATAAAAGTATGTTAAAGCATTCTTTGATGAATTCACCGGTTGTTTAATATAAGATTTGATTTCTTCTCATGTATCTATGGTTATCGTTCCCAGTACTTTTTATTTCTATATTAAGTCACATATCATTCATGTTGAGTCAGTGCATGGTGAGTGTTGGTAGTATGGAAAAGAGTAATGATAGTGTGGAAAGGGTATGAGTTTGAGTTGTGGTTGTAGTTGTGGTCGTGGTTGTGGTCGTGGATGTGGTTGTGGTTGTGGTTGAAAATGTGGAAGAGGGTGTCTTTGAAATGCGAAGGTGGCAAATATGGACACTCCCTGACGCCCATGGAAGCGTTAAAGTGTGTGAAGCCGAACTTGGGCACTCACTGGCACCCATGGAAGTGCTAAAGTGTGGCCTATGGACACTCCCTGATAACTCGAGTCTGGATACTGTGTGAGGGGTTGCCCCGGTATTTGCATGGCGGTTAGGGTATTCAAAGTGTGAGGCATTGGACACTCCCTGGTACCCCGGACCAAAGTGTGAGGCAAACTGGACACTCCCTGGCGCCCCGTTGCTAAAGTGTGGCTATCTTAGTGTTTCAAAGATACCAGGAGTAGGATAGTGGGTTGTTGGGTGTTGTCGAGAGAAAAGAGTCGGTTAGATGAGATGGTGCATTGTTCTCATACACGGTCACATATGTGTGAATTTATCTTTTAAATAATGTTGTGGTTATTTTCTAAACGAGCTCTTTATCTTAAATATAAACTTGTGGTTTTTAAATGGAAATGGGAAAAAGGTAAATGAGTATGTTTTACATTCAGAGTTATGTTTTTAATACTCACCAGCTTCTTGAAGCTGACGGCGTTGATGCGTCCTGGACATTCGTGTTCAGGCTTTGCAGGTTATAATCAGGATGAACCTTATGACTATGCTAATTGAGATCAACTGCTGAGAAGAGAATTTACTTTTATATGCTTTATGTTTATGTGCGTTTAAGATATGATTTGGTTTTGTAATAAGGATGACTGTAATAGACTTTAAGTTACTGTTTTATTTCAAGGCGGTCTGTGCCTTAGTTAACCCCGTACCATAGGATGTAATAAGTTAGAAAATTTTTATAAGCCCTGATTGCCCTACTCTGATTAATAGTTTTATGTTGTTCGACGTTTTGGGACGGAATCGATCCTTCAAACTGTCGCGACCTACGGGTCCATAAAGGAAATTAATCGCTTTCCATATTTATGCTACGTCGGGGCGTGACAGGAATTAGTGGTATCAGAGCCTTGTTTTCTTAGATTAACCAGGCTCAGTTATTCACGCCACAGATAAGTGACACAGGTTACCTTTAAGTTTTACTAAGCTATACAACCAAGTTCTAGTGTTAGTACGGATTATCCTTAGATCAGAAACTAAATTCTAGGTTGGTTTCGTCATAGAGATGATTACCCGTTTGTCTTGTCACATCGACAAGAATGATAGCAATTTCCATATATCTTCAGACGTATCCCTTTAGGATTAGTCGAGATAGCTGTAATTTATGATGCCCCTACAGACAGATAGTAGCCAAGTTTCTAAGGAGTTAAAAGCATACCATAGCCCTCATTAATAGCTTAGGCACTGACAAACTTCCTGAGTCAAAACTCGGAACAGTCAGCATGGCCCACAGCCCAGAGTCTGGAGAATAAGAATAAGGCCTTTTTGCTATTAGACAACCCTAGTTCGAATACGTGTTTAGTGTATTATGTGTACTTGATATATATTGCATATTTAGATTTTATTGTATGCTTATGTTATAATACGAGTATGTGATATAGTGATATATACTCCTTTGAAAATTGTCGTCATAGTACTGCTTCATGCATGTTCCTCATTCTGTTATCATTATCATACATTAAGAATGGCTGGGAGACTAAGGAGAAACGGGAATTTGATTGAGGGAGCACCTGAGGCTGCCGATCCCACGGGAATATTTGAAGCTTTCATCAGACGTCTCGAAAGGGTTAGTAATGCGAATGAAAACCAACGAGACCGCCAGACCGGAGATAAGCTGCTGGAGAGATTCCGTGCGCTCAGACCCGAGCAGTTTGCGGGTGCCACGGAACCCTGGAAAGCGGAACAGTGGTTAAGTCAGATGGACCGCATGTTCAAAGCTGTCCAATGCAACGAGATGGACAAGAGGAGGTTAGCTACCCTTGGGCATTTTACCTCATCGCTTAAGAGAAAGCTTTGAAGGCTACATCACCATTAGGAGCTGCAGTCAGATTAGGACACGTGTGCAAGGATTGTCCCTTACGATTAGGAGACTGAGAAATCCCTGCGAGGTTGATTGTCCTATCGATGAAGGAGTTCGACATAATCCTAGGAATGGATTGGCTCTCTCAGAATCAAGTGAAGTTGGATTGTGCGAGGAAGAGAATTACATTCCCCGACAATGAGAATCAACCCTTTGATTTTCAATGTAACACTTCGGGAGATATGTTCCTCACCAGATGTTTAGCCAACATTGAAGTCGTCAGTACAGAGGTGACAGCATCATCTATACCTGTAGTCAAGGACTTCGAAGAAGTATTTCAAGACATTTCTGGATTACCGCCCGAGAGAAGTATAGAGTTCTGTATTGAGCTTATACCGGGTACCGTACCGATTACCAAGGTTCCCTACAGAATGGCCCCCACCGAACTATTGGAATTAAAGGGACAAGTTCAAGAGCTCGAGGACCTAGGTTTTGTACGTCCAAGTACATCGCCTTGGGGAGCACCAGTGTTATTCGTGAAGAAGAAGGACGGGACGCTCAGGCTGTGTATCGACTACAGAGAATTGAACTGCGTGACTATCAAGAATAAATATCCCTTGCCTCGGATCGACGATTTATTTGATCAACTACAAGGAGCTACGACATTTTCCAAGATAGACCTTAGGTCGGGATATCATCAGTTGAGGGTACGGAAGGAAGACATACCTAAGACTGCTTTCAGAACCCGATATGGTCATTATGAATTTCTGGTGATGCCGTTTGAAATGACGAACGCCCCGGCAGTGTTTATAGATTTAATGAATAGAGTGTTCAAGCCTTATTTAGATCAGTTTGTCATCGTCTTTATTGATGATATTTTGATCTATTCTAAGTCAGGAGAAGAACACGAGCAACATCTACGTATTGTGATGCAGACGCTTAAGGACCACCACTTGTATGCCAAGTTCAGTAAGTGTGAGTTCTGGTTACAAGAAGTGAAATTTTTGGGACACAAGGTGTCATCTCAAGGAATTTCTGTGGATTCGTCCAAGACCGATGCTGTATCCAACTGGGTTAAGCCAAGCAACCCTACAGAAGTTCGGAGTTTTCTTGGACTCGCAGGCTATTACAGGAGATTTGTTGAGGGATTCTCTAAAATAGCTGCACCTTTGACTGGGTTGACAAAGAAGAATTTGAAGTTCGAGTGGACAGAGAAGCATGAGCGAGCCTTTCTAGAGTTGAAAGAGAGACTCACTACCGCACCAGTACTAGCAATACCCAAGCCTGATGAGAAGTTCACTATCTTTAGTGACGCATCATATCAAGGACTAGGGTGTGTACTTATGCAAGATGGCAGAGTTATAGCCTATGGATCCAGGCAGCTGAAGCCGAATGAGTTGAATTATCCCATTCATGATTTGGAGTTGGCGGCAGTGGTATTCGCACTCAAGATTTGGAGACACTACCTCTACGGTGAGAAGTTTGATTTGTTCTCCGATCACAAGAGCCTAAAATATTTGTTCACACAGAAAGAGTTGAACATGAGGCAACGCAGATGGATGGAGTTAATCAAAGATTACGACTTCACGTTGGAATACCACCCTGGTAAAGCTAATGTGGTCGCTAATGCTTTGAGTAGGCAGACTCGGGAGACGATCGCCTCCTTAATGGTTAGAGAGTGGCGAGCTTTGGAGACGTTGGCGGAGTTCGATGTACAGAGTGTTGAAAGAGGAGAAGGACAACTTTTTGGATGTCTTATCCTACAGCCTGTTCTTATCGACCGCGTTATTGAAGCTCAGAAAGAAGATGAGAAGTTTCAGACATGGTTTGTAAAAATGTCAGAAAAAGACCCGACCGAATGGAAGGTGGGGAGTGACGGAGGGTATCGATGCAGAGACAGATTATGTGTACCAGATTGTGGGAATTTGAGAAAAGATATTCTGGCAGAAGCACATAAGTCAAGATATACAATTCACCCAGGAGGAACAAAGATGTACAAGGATTTGAAGAGAAACTTCTGGTGGGAAGGTATGAAGAAGGATGTGGCCGAATTTGTATCCAAGTGTTTGACATGTCAGCAAGTCAAAGCCGAGCATCAGAGACCGTCAGGACTGTTGCAACCATTACCTATTCCTGGTTGGAAGTGGGAGCACATAACCATGGATTTTGTAGTGGGATTGCCTCGATCTCAACAGAACCATGATGCTATTTGGGTAGTTGTGGATCGAATGACGAAATCAGCCCATTTCATTGCTTATAGTATGACATACCCGGTGGAGAGGATGAGCCGGATGTACATACAACAAGTTGTGCGACTTCATGGTGCACCTGTGTCAATTGTGTCAGATCGTGACGCGCGTTTTACCTCTGGATTTTGGGAAAGTCTGCAAGAAGCTATGGGAACCTCGCTCAAGATGAGTACTACTTTTCACCCTCAGACAGATGGACAAACTGAGCGTGTGAATCAGATCATGGAGGATATGCTTAGGGCTTGTGTGATCGATTTTGAAGAATCTTGGGAGACACACTCGCCTTTGGTTGAATTTGCCTATAACAATAGTTATCACGCGAGTATCGGTATGGCTCCGTTCGAAGCACTGTACGGACGACCATGTCGTTCTCCATTGTGTTGGGCAGAAGTTGGAGACACGGAATTGTTGGGACCAGATCTGGTTAGAGAAACCAACGAAAAGATTTCCCTGGTCAAGGAAAGGATGAGAACCGCTCAAAGTCGGTATAAGAGTTATGCCGATCGACGTCGGAAAGATTTGGAATTTAGTGTTGGAGATCACGTACTTCTTAAGGTTTCACCGACCCGAGGAGTGGTACGTTTTGGTCTCAAGAGAGGGAAGTTGGCCCCGCGTTTCATTGGACCGTTCGAGATTTTAGAACGTGTCGGGAAAGTGGCTTATAAACTAGCACTACCACCGAAGATGTCTGGGGTTCACAACGTGTTTCACGTGAGTATGTTGAGGAAATACATACGAGATCCCTCGCACGTGGTTAGTTATGACGACATTGAGACGAGTCATAACGTTTCTTACAATGAGAGACCTGTGAAGATTCTGGATCAGAGTATCAAGAAGTTAAGGAATAAGGATATCCCGTTGGTGAAGGTTCAGTGGAATCACCATGACGAGAATGAAGCCTCGTGGGAAGTAGAAGCTGATATGAGGAAGAAGTACCCGGAGTTGTTTCATGACTAGTTAGTCTTGATTTCGGGGACGAAATCCTGTTTAAGGGAGGAAGGGTGTAATAACCTGCATTTTTCTTGCATTGTCATATATAAAATTATATATATTTTGTCTGCTTTTATTTTCAATCCTTATGTGAAAAATTTATTTCTTGACTAATCTCATTATTGAAATTTCTTTTGGGGTCAAAATGCGATTTTCATAAAAACTGGCAATACCTGTGTTAAATTTCAAATCTGTATTTCAAAACGGTGGAATTATTTCTTTTAAAACTCAAACTGTATTTTTATAAAATCAGAAAACTATTTCTAACATTAAAATGAATTTTCTGTATTTTTGTGATAAACACCGTGTCACGAAAATACCAGTTTAGGTTTAAAACTGTCCGCGCAGTGTTAAACTTCCACAGAATTTTGGGAGTAACTGATTGGACAAATTTCTTTATACCCAATTATTATTGCTGAAGTTTTCTCTTAGGCCTTGTTTGACAAATGCTTGTAGTATGTGTGTTGTCCTAATGCCATAAGCTTGATTCCCAAACACACCTTGACCCACACCAACTCCACCTACCCTTTCAATTATCAATGGAGCATTATGAATTGCAAGTGTATATTTACACATCATTGCTGCACTTTCTTTGTAATTAGTGGAGATTAATGGAGAATGAGTGGGATGTTAGGCAAATGTTTTCTAAGTGGGAGTTTGATTATTTATACACCCAACCACACTACACATTCTACACTCCTAACATAGAGAGCTTGAGAGAGTCACATAGAGAGATAATAATTTCAGAATTTGAAGAGCTCAATCCTCCATAGCCAAGCTTGAAATTGGAGATTCTTAATTCTTGTATTTCTTTCTCAACAACTTCTTCAATCTACATCACGGTGAGTATTACTAACTCACTCAAAATGTAACTCATTCCTTATTTACTGATTTAGGTAGTTAATTTTAACAGTAGCAGAATTTTGTCTTCAGATTTTTGTTAGGAAAACGAAGGAAATTTAAGATTCTGCCCGCGCTATCCCAAGCAAAACTCGATTCTGCACACTTTTCGTCTAATGCAATTTTCTCAGATTCTGCACCGTTTGGGCAGAAAATGAGGATTACAGTAGCAGAGAAAGTATATCAGAAATTAAATCTAATATTTTCTCTTTTAATTTTAACAGTAGCAGAATTTTGTTTTCAGATTTTTGTTAGGAAAACGAAGGAAATTTATGATTCTGCCCACTTTGTCCTAAGCAAAACTCGATTCTGCACACTTTTCGTCTAATACAATTTTCTCAGATTCTGCACCGTTTGGGCAGAAAAGGAGGATTACAGTAGCAGATTGTTAATTTTTGTATGAAAGCTTGAAGCTCAAAAATAGTAATTTTTCAAACTTAACTAAAATCAATTCCGTGAATTGGGAATGAAAGATCTTAGTCCCAATAAGTTGTGGTTCGAATACTACGGCTTAATTCATCCGTATCACGACGTACCGTTGATTTAAAGTTTTGTCACCTCTCGGTTTTACGTGAAATCCGAGAGCTGCGATTGACATTTTTCAGCACTGACGACTTTTAGTAAAACGGCCATAACTTCCTCTAGGAAACTCGAAAACGCGCACGGTTTGAAGCGTTGGAAACTAGACTCAAAGAGCTTTCAGTTGATATGTAATTTATGTATACAAATTTTAACTCATTTTTGATGGCATTACTTCAAAGTAGACCCACTTGTGTTTCTAATAGCGATAAAAGTATGTTAAAGCATTCTTTGATGAATTCACCGGTTGTTTAATATAAGATTTGATTTCTTCTCATGTATCTATGGTTATCGTTCCCAGTATTTTTTATTTCTATATTAAGTCACATATCATTCATGTTGAGTCAGTGCATGGTGAGTGTTGGTAGTATGGAAAAGAGTAATGATAGTGTGGAAAGGGTATGAGTTTGAGTTGTGGTTGTAGTTGTGGTCGTGGTTGTGGTCGTGGATGTGGTTGTGGTTGTGGTTGAAAATGTGGAAGAGGGTGTCTTTGAAATGCGAAGGTGGCAAATATGGACACTCCCTGACGCCCATGGAAGCGTTAAAGTGTGTGAAGCCGAACTTGGGCACTCACTGGCACCCATGGAAGTGCTAAAGTGTGGCCTATGGACACTCCCTGATAACTCGAGTCTGGATACTGTGTGAGGGGTTGCCCCGGTATTTGCATGGCGGTTAGGGTATTCAAAGTGTGAGGCATTGGACACTCCCTGGTACCCCGGACCAAAGTGTGAGGCAAACTGGACACTCCCTGGCGCCCCGTTGCTAAAGTGTGGCTATCTTAGTGTTTCAAAGATACCAGGAGTAGGATAGTGGGTTGTTGAGTGTTGTCGAGAGAAAAGAGTCGGTTAGATGAGATGGTGCATTGTTCTCATACACGGTCACATATGTGTGAATTTATCTTTTAAATAATGTTGTGGTTATTTTCTAAACGAGCTCTTTATCTTAAATATAAACTTGTGGTTTTTAAATGGAAATGGGAAAAAGGTAAATGAGTATGTTTTACATTCAGAGTTATGTTTTTAATACTCACCAGCTTCTTGAAGCTGACGGCGTTGATGCGTCCTGGACATTCGTGTTCAGGCTTTGCAGGTTATAATCAGGATGAACCTTATGACTATGCTAATTGAGATCAACTGCTGAGAAGAGAATTTACTTTTATATGCTTTATGTTTATGTGCGTTTAAGATATGATTTGGTTTTGTAATAAGGATGACTGTAATAGACTTTAAGTTACTGTTTTATTTCAAGGCGGTCTGTGCCTTAGTTAACCCCGTACCATAGGATGTAATAAGTTAGAAAATTTTTATAAGCCCTGATTGCCCTACTCTGATTAATAGTTTTATGTTGTTCGACGTTTTGGGACGGAATCGATCCTTCAAACTGTCGCGACCTACGGGTCCATAAAGGAAATTAATCGCTTTCCATATTTATGCTACGTCGGGGCGTGACAATTGTAGACACCCCGATTTTGACCAAACGTCGAATTAAGGAGAATACTGCCTCTAAATCCGATGATGACAATGTCCGACTAATCTAGGGCTTCCAAAGGTAATTCAAGCTCTTCGAAAGACCCCTCAACCAAAAAACAAAAGAAAAAGGAAGAAAACAAAAGTAAGGAAAAGGGAAGTAGACGAATGCGGCACATGGCAGGATCTGCGGCAGTCACGGGTTGCCAGTGCGGCACTCACTGATTGCCGGACCGAATTTCAGTAAGTGTCGTAACGGAAGTCAGTGACTGCCGCTAATATCCTTCAAACGCCGTAAAATTTAGGAAACGGCAATCCCTGGAGTTGTCTGCGTCATTCACTGTAATGCTACATTTTGTACCTTCAAAAGGACGTACATGATCAGAGTTTTTACTATGAAATTACTGAAATACCCTATTAAAAATTGCCTATATAAAGAGGGTGAATATCTCATTACAAGGGGAATGATTTTCTTGAATCTTCCAACCATATCTTGATTCTCCCTTTCCTAAACCTCAATAGAATTTTTTAATATACTTAAGAGTCACTTTTCTAGCTTAAAGAAGAAGTTGTGTGTGAGTTAGAGTTGAAGAGCTTGATTAACTTGTGGAAATCCTTCAAAATCACTAAGTTGAGGATATTTAGAGGTAGACTCTAGAGTAATTATTCTTTAAATACATGCTAATTTGGATGATATTTTGGGTCTCTACCTTTTGATTATATTCATCTCTTGGGATTCATGTGACTTTTAATGTCTTACTTGAATCTCTTGACTTGAAATCTTCTAGCCTTCTTATAAGTTCATTGTTTATAAGAAGATTAGAGTTGATACTTAGCATGTTTGGTTGATAAGTCCAAATCTATCTCCTTGGTTTGAGCTTGTTATCCTAAGATTTCATGAAGCTTTTCCATGCTTCATTGAAATCTATCAAGTATAGGAGTCATTATCCTCCAATAACCATCAAATGGTAGGAGAAGTGGTTTAAACTAAGCCAAACTTAATGGCTTGGTAGTTGGAGTTAGCAAGTAAAAGGTATATTTGACAAAGGTGCAGTGAGCTCATTAACCACTTTTGATCAAAGATTTTTAGGTAAATAATGAACCGTTGGAATCAAGTGAAACCAACTGGAAAGTGTCAATAACTCAAAGTTCTACCACTGTGATTTGTGTTTTAATGAGATTTCATGTTTAAAGTGGTTTGGTCATGAGTTTTGTGAAACAACAACAATCTGTCTAGAATTTCAGAACGGTAACTCCTCTTTGAAATAAATAAATCAGAGCCTTAATCACGTTTTCTTGGCCTCAAAGAATTTTTTTCTGGGTAATTTAATGTGCTAGGAAGATACCCTAAAAAGATCAAAGAGTTTCTGATTTTTTTTTACTATTTTTAGAAAATCATACAAGAACTCTAGACAGGGAGTTGTGAAGTTCTGAGTGATGTCTAGTGTTTGTCCAATTCCCAGAGATTGAACCGTTGATCTTCGACTTTTCTTTTTTGGGTTGGAAACTAGACTCACAGAGACATCTCGTGTCCAAAATTCATTGACATCAAAAAATGGGAGCTATGCTTTCCTAATTTTTAAAGCCTTGACTTGTTCTGTGTAATTTTCAGAATTTTTGGACAGATTTGGTATATTTTGCAAATAATGGCTCAAATGATCATTCCATGACTTAGGGCTTAGACCATGCTTTAACAATGATTAGTTAAGCTTAAATACAGAGGCTAAATGATCCAAAGAAAGGAATAATCCAATAGCTTATTCTTGTTCATATCTATGTAATCATATACACTCACCCATATAGATTGGTATTGGAATTCATAATTGTGTCATTTCTTCTACTTGATAGAATTAAGCTAGACATTCAGGGATGGTTATTTTATGTTATGTATCATTTCTAAAGCATGTGGACTAACCCTTATTTTGTAGCGCCGATGAGGTATGATCTTTTAACTCTTCTCTAATTTAATTTTTTCTTGATTTTATCGATTTTCAACTTCATGTGCAACACCTTAGAATTAGGAATTTCCTTATGTGTATATATGTGTATTAGAGACCCTTTTGTCAGGATTTCTATTTTTATATGCATTACACGTTTAAATATTCGCGATTGGATCCCGGGTAAGTTTCCTAGTTCCGTAAATGCACATCATATTGCTTGCTAAATGAAATGTGTGGTTTTGAGTGATATCATTTGCAATCTTATACCCTGTTAGACATGCTTTTGTAATGTATATTTATATACATATATATATATATATTAATTGAGGGCATGCTTAGGTTAATAATTGATTAAAAGGATATTGAGTAGAAGCCTATCGCGAGATAGGATGAGAGAGTGCGTTTTTGTCCATCGGGCTCCTTCCTCTCTCATTCTATAATCCCCGAACCTAGTTAATCTTTGGTTTCCAAAAAGATCAGTTTGTTTCAAATTGGTTTCTTAATTTTTCCTTTCAAAAAAATCTTTGAATTGAAATGTTTTTAAAAAGTGGGCCCAAATGCCGGTATCCACAGGATCCATATGCACATGGATTTTCAAGTGGCTTGGATCCATACAGAGGAAATAAGTGCGCGTAAGTTTTTAGTTGATAATTGTATTCACTTTAAATTGGTTGATGGAAAATTTGTTATTTTCCAAATGGAAGAATTACAACTTCTTATGGATGATATTTCCATTGGAGGAGTTAAAGTGGATGAGAAATTTCAGGTTCGAGTTATTAGTTAGGATTATTATTGCAAAATTGCCTCGAGCTTGGAATGACTACAAAAAGAGACTTAAGCTTCAAGAGAAGAAATATACTTTAGAGGAATTGGCACATCATCTTCGTATTGCAGAAGAGTCTCGAAATACAGATCGAGACATAGACAAACTTGTTCATAGTTTCTCTAAGGCACGTGTGTTTGAAAGGGGAGTTAAGAAAAGTAGTGTTCCTCCTAAGGAAAATGTAAGCATCAAGAAAAAGGGAAACAACACCAATGGGTACAATAAAAAGGGCTGTTTCTTTTGCCAAAAATCTGGTCATATCATGAAGAATTGTCTCCTTCACAAGAAGTACATCAATTCTCAAGTGAATATGACCAATGATAATACCGACTTCACTGCAGTTGTGATCGCTGAAACAAACCATGTTGATACCAACAAAGAATGCTGGGTAGACACTGGATCCACCATCCATGTTGCAAAATGTCGAGTTGCTTTCATAAAATATGAGAGTGTATTCGATGGACAAGTTATTAGAATGGGCAATAGCGGGATTGCAAAGGTTATGGGAATTGGGTCAGTCGAACTCAAATTCACTTCTGGCAAGACAGTCACTTTGACAAATGTTTGTCATGTTCCTGAGATGAGCAAGAATCTTGTGTCGGGTGATCTTTTGAACAAGGCAGAATTTAAATTGGTGTATAAATCTGATAAGTTTATTGTATCAGTTGGGAAGGATTATTCTTGTAATGGGATGATTTAGCTTAATATTAATAAAAATATGTCTTCCATTTACAAGATTGACTCTTTATGTTTATGGCATAATAGACTAGGACATGTTAATTATCAATCTATTAAACGCATGAGTAATTTAGGTTTAATACCAAATTGTGATGATAGTAATATCTCTGAATGTGAAATATGTGCTCAAGCAAAAATAGTGTGTAAGCCATTTCATTAAGTATAACGTAGTTCATAAATTCTTGATCTTGTAAACTCTGATGTGTGTGATCTCAAGAATTTTGTAACTTGTGGAGGAAAGAAATATTTTCTAACCTTCAATGATCACTTCTAGCCCACAAATTGGGTGAATGAGAAATTGATATATCTGTTCTGTTTCTCTTAAATCCCTAGCAGTTTCTCCACTTTCCCACCACTTGGACATGATCATCACCACCATCTGCATTTTCCAAACAGCCATGTATGTTCGGAATTACAACTGTCAACCCGAAGTGTTGTGTCTATTCACAGTAGGCACAATTTTGCCTATTCATACACATGGTTTACATAGTTTCGATTAGCCTGACTTGTTGTTTGAAGTGTTGCTACAACAAGTGAAAAGATTGTTTTATCTTGGGAGACGATTGCTATCAACCGTGAGCACCATAGCAGAGCAAATTCGTCTTAAGGACATAGAACTCAACTCTAGACTCAATCTTCATTTTCCTGCATTAAATCTGGGTTTCTGTGATTTTCTTTATGTATTGTAAGTTTATATTTAATTTGTGTTTACTAATTGTTTTCCATTGTCCTGATTTCTATCTTACAGAAACAATTCTAACAACAATGATGCCACATAAATTATAGTCTCAGTGTCGCACGTGCTTAACCAAATTTGGGATATAAATTTGAGAACTATAGCACTACTCCATCTTGAATTATTTTTTTTAGAAAAATAGACAACATTACCAGATTTACTTACGCATGACCATTCATATGTTCTGTTGATGGATTACTATGGCGTACATAACCTCTTCTTTATCCAAATTGTTTCATTCATGATGATGTGTAATTAGTCCACATTTACATGTGTGCTTATGTGACGTATAGGTAGACCAATGCACTTTACTAGAAGATAAAAATTACAAAAGGAAATATAGGGGTAAAAGTCGGTCGGTTCGGTCGGGGTTTTGCTTTTTCCACTGAACCGAAACTATCGGTCTATTAGAACTAGAGAACGAATTGACCAATGAATATTCGGTTTGGTTTCGATCGGGGTATCGGTTTGGTTCGGGGTGGGCTTTTGATTTTTTAAATCAAACAGAAAAAATAAGAATACATCTCAAAATTCCTAATCTATGGGAAAGAGAAAGTACATGAAGGTGGCTTGAGGCTTCCCTGTGGAATATTCGAATCTGCGATGGTTTGACTCACTTGGTGGCTGCCCGCTTTCGGCAGAGGAGGGTGACTGAGGGCGCTGGACCGTTCATGGTGGGTTCCGACGAGTGGTGGTATTAGACAAACTTAGGTGGTGAGGAGAGTGGAATGGTGTCCGAATGCGATAGTGGTGGCTAATCATGGTTGAAAGAGGAGGACTTGAGTGAGACGACAAGTAAAACCCTAATCGTATAGTCACAAAGAGAGAGAGAGAGAGAGAGAGAGAGAGAGAGAGGGGAAGGGGGGGGGGGGGGGGGGAAGAGAAGAGAGAGAGAGGAGGGGGAGGAAAGAAAAAGTCAAGACTCACATGCTCACAGTTTCCAAACTCTCTAATTACTAGCTTTTATGAGTCTTTAGTCACTTTTCAGATTTTTAATCAATTTCAATCACTTTCATATGGCTCAATAGTCAAAACATAGGCCAGCTCATACACACTATATATTATTCTAGTTACTTTCACACAGCCCAATATCTATACCTAGGGTATATATATAATAGTATAGTAATAAATATTCAGTCAGTTCGGTTTTTTTGGTTTTGATATACGTCAAACCGACCACCGAACCGATACTTTGATTTTTAAATTTTTAAGATTGATCATCGACCAGCTTAGTGAAAAACTGACCAAAACTGTCTCGGTCGGTCAGTTCGGTTCGGTTTTTCAAAAAAAAAAAAAAAAAAAACTTTCACCCTGGAAATGTACTTAAATGTTCTCTTTGAAGATATTGTACAAGTAATAAGTAAAGTCGTTCACATTCAAGCGACAACTAAATATTACTAGTTTCCAAGTGAAGCCCAACTACTCAGATGAGATATGTGTTGGTTTGGTTCGACTCTCATGAACATCACCAGGAGATAAAAACCCAGTAAAGAACCAATTTTTGAGGGAGCTGTTACAGAATGATGATAATAGTACTATCAGTTCAGATCATATCTCACTTTTGTTTAGTTCTTATAAAAACCATTGATATATTAGTTTGATAAGGAACCAGTCCTCTTGACATTTTTAAGCTAGACGAACTCACCTATTTAAAATAAATAATAAAAAAAACCAACACACATTGATTGAGATCACAAATAGGGAATAAAATAATTTAGGAAATAAATGTATTTAGAATTAACATTTAATTCCAACTTTAATTATGGTGTTAATTTCGGAATTTGTTACTATCTTTATGGTTTTAGTTTGACTATTTAAAGGCTTATGGTTCTCAGTTATATGAACAGACTTGAATGAATTGAATATTAGTATTATCTTCCTCTCTGATTTTTCTTTGTCATCTCTCTGTCTTCTTCCTTTTTTTGGTCGCTTTCTCTCTCTCTTCTTTCTCTTTCTATATTTTCTTCATTTTCGTCCCTCTAGGTCTACATCAATGGTAATGCTACAAGTGTGGCGGTGTGTCGGAACCTCACATTGGAACTTTTCAATCAGTTCTTAAGTATGGTGATGCGATATGTATGGTCACCATTGATGAGGGAAATTCAATGAATATGGTTTCTAGGTGAAGGATTACCAAGATGAAACTTACACCTGAATTATACCCCCAACCTTTTAAGGTAGTCGGGGATGATGAGACTTTCCTTCTAGTCAGCGCCGGTCCTGAGTTTTCAGGGGCCCTAGGTGAGCTTCTAAAATGGGGCTCTCTATTTGTATTTAACTAAAATATGATACAAAAAATAACCTTGCATACAATTAGCTTTAGAGCAATCCACTTTACAACAAGGTAAAAAGTATTCTAACCTATCACCTAACCATTATCCTTCGTGCTTTTATTGTCGCAAAATAAAGCATTTAACTAAAATGTGATACAAAAAATAACCTTGCATACACTTAGCTTAGAGCAATCCACTTTACAATAAGGTAAAAAGTTTTCTAACCTATAACCTAAACAATACCCTTCTCACATTCTTAGCTGCAAAATTACTAATTAAACTTTTACAATCAAGCTTTTCTATCATATCTTTTTCAACAGATAATATGGCTAGTCGATTCAATCTTTCTTGTGACATGGTTGAAAGTAGGTACGATTTGATCAACTTCAACTTTGAGAAGCTTCTTTTTGCAGATACAATTGTAACTGGTATAGTCAAGAGTATTCTATAAGAAATCCATGCATTTGGAAAACATCATTCCATTGCTTTCAAATAATTAGGCACTTCAATTGACTTTTTTATTTTGTTTGGTAAAACTTCTTTTTAAGACCTTCAATTTTGAAAATAAATCCCTTCCATCATTATCCGAATGTAAGTCATATTTTAGAAAACTTTCAAGGTTGGCACAAGTCTTCAAACTATCACCCTCCATAGATTTCAACGTCTCCAAATCAAACAAAAAGCCAAAAGTTTCTTCATATGCATGAAATTGTTCAAACCTACTCTTAAGTGAAGAAAGAGCTTGATCATCTATGTATAGGAAATAATTAACGAGAAAGGATTCCTCATGTAATTGTATTGCCTCTTCACTAACATTCTCATCAAATTGCTTTTTCCTACGAATTGCTAGTTTTTCACGAAATATTAGCTCAATCTCTATTATAGTGGCAACTTCTTTAGCTTCAATCATACCATCTTGAAACCCAGTTTCTCTACAACTTTCTAAATAGGAAATGAGTCCTTTTAATTGATCCAGAGCAACATCCATTTGCATATCCTCAGTTTGAAGGGTCTTACTAACAAGATTAATAGCAAACAATAGATTATGCCATATTATCATGCCAAGCAAGAATTCAAAATTCTCAATTTCATCTGTTGCAAGAGACTTGGCTTCACTCTTTGTTTTGGGATCTTCACTAGTACTTGCCAAGTGAACCAAAACATCTCTTATTTGTGGAGCTTGATACCGTAATGATTTAACACTTTCAACCCGACTTTCCTAACGTATTTGTGATAATGGCTTAAGAGTGAGACCATCAACATGATCTTTGAAAACTTTCCATCTCTTCGTAGAAGATGAAAACATTGCATATATTCTTTGAACCACTCCAAAGAAAGATATAGCTTTTAAACAAGAGCTGGCCATATCACATAGCATAAGATTAAGACTATGACAACCAGATGGCATATAAAACGCTCTAGGATTGATTTCTAATAGCCTACTTTGCACACCCCTATGTTTTCTCTTCATATTAGATCCATTGTCATATTCTTGTCCCCTCATGACTAGAGGTGAAAAGTGCATATTCATAGCGTGTTATATTGTCTTTTATGCATACTTTTATTCCCAAGTTCCTAAATTTAGATGCATATCAATGATTAAGTGTTTTCTATAATTTTGAGACTCAAACATGTATTTTTACACTATTTTATAGGTCATGGAAAGCAATCGTTGCATAGAAAGTGATTCTAGTGAAGAGAACAACGGAAGCAGCTGACAAAACACCATTTTTGACAATGAAGAATTCAGATTTGGAAGATTGTCCCAGAAAGATGAAATGTAGATCTTTGAGTTATGGTCGCGTGGTCGTAAACGGGAGGCCAATCCGAGGTCTGAGTGAAAAGTTATGGCCATTCTTCCATCGGTGCACAGAGTTGTCAAAATCAGAGAAGTTCAAGGGCTTGAGGAGAGTTCAATCGATTGAGAGTTCGATATATCAAACTAAGCTCGATCGACTGAACTCTATTTTCCCCCAAAAGTTGCATAAACTCTGCAGGAACCCTATAAATAAGTCGTTTTGATGGCAGACGACGGGAGGACGCTCCAGACTGCGAAAAAAGCAGTTTTAGGGTAGCTTTAGGGTTAGATTAGGAGTAGATTATGTTAGATTATTGTTTTTCTTCATCTTTCCCATTGTTTTACTAAAGATCATTGAAGATTCAAGTAGACTTCAAGTTTATTTCAAGTTTATTTCAGATTATTTCCAGGTTTTTCTTTCTAATCCTTGTTATTTGATTGTTTATTAGTTTATATGCTATGATTACTCTAGGTTACTATTTCTACATTAGTTTTATTATGTTTCTATAGTTTAAACGTTGGGAATATGTGATGAATCATTGATTCCCAGCCTCTACCACGCAATCTTTGGAAACCTTGGGCTCGATCGATCGAAGTTATTTCGATCGATCGAACCAGAGCCATAGTCAAGCGTTCGAAGGCATTTCGATCGATTGAAGGATGATGATGTCCGATCAATCGAGAGCACTTCGATCGATCAAACATGTTAATTCCTGAGATGATTCTTTTAAGTATTCCAAGACTTTCTGTTTTAGAAATCTGTCATCAAATTGTCCTTATAAGCTCAGTTTGTCACAACAGTTTTTAAAACTTAAAGCCTAAAGGCTATTTTCTTCAATGACTTTTGAAAACCACTTTAACTGCTAACACCATTTAGAGTGCAAGTAATAACCATTGCTTTAAACCGCCTTCCAAGTATTTTAAATCAACTGTGATGATGTAGTCTCGGTTATGTAAGGGCTATTGATTCTTTATCTTTAGAAAAATACGGAATGTTAAAGAGGAATGAACTCCATACAACATTAATGAATGTGCATAGTAGATGGTTAGGAACAATTTGGATTCCCGTATTTCCAACACCTTTAATATTTTTTTCATTAGTTATGTTTCTTTTATGCCTTAGTTTATTATTTAGTTTAATTTAGCTAATTAGGATTCGTTAAAACTTCCACTTCTACATTCTTATTTTCTTTTCCTTTTCTTTAGGCTGTAACTTAGTATATATTCTTCCTATTCCTTCCTTGTGGGATTGACCTGGACTTATCCAGTATTGTTTACACGATCACTTACACTTGGGTGTTGCACAAAAGCGCACAACTTTTTAGTCGTGTCAAGTTTTTGGCGCCGTTGCCGGGGAAGGCAACTAGGTTAGGATTTTACTAAGTTATTCCCAAAGTTTCTTACTTAAAAAAAATTAATAATAATAAAAAAAATAACTTTGGACTTTTTCTCTCACAAAATAAAAATAAAAAAAATAATAATTCTTTTGTTTAAAAATTTTGGGTGAACATGTCTTATCCATATTACCCTCCATACACACAAACACAAACGCCACCAATAGGTACACATTAGGTAATGAAAACTATCACCCAAGTTGGAAAGCACCCACATATGACGCATATTATCAACCCGAGTGCTACCAACCACCACAATGGAGAATAATAGTAGTAGTTCCCACAATTACTAAACATACCAAGACTTTCCCTTTGGCAAGTCTTGTCCACAAACGCAATGGAAAGGGGAGTATCATCAACAACAATGGGGTAAATCTTCATATAGCTATAGTGAGGAGAATAACCAAGTTGAGGATAATGGTATGTTAAAATTACTGCTTAGTGAAATGAAAAGGTTGAATAGTGCACTTGATAAATTAGAAACTATATGTCAACAAGCTATGCTAGCCAACCTTTAGAAGACTATACCAGTCCTTCAACATTATAACCCAAATTTCAAGACACTAATAATGGAATGGAATTAGAGGACAATAACGGGTTTATACCGAATGAGGTTAACAACTCACTCGAGAAAGTGACAACCCAACAAGAACTCTAAAACCAAACCATTGAGTATGAAGCTGTAGAACCATCTTCTCCTCTATATACAATCCCAGACATCAACTCCTTCACTGCCTGGATAAAATTGCACAATCTCTTTGTCTAGAGTTCCTCAATAGATGACATATATAGTGAGGAGAGTTACGAGGATGAGAATAAGGTTTTAAAAGATGATGAGAGCTTAGGTGACTCCACGCAATTAGGAAAGGATGAGTCCCCTGTTGACTCTACCATTACCTTTGATAGTGACCCTGGGGAGGACATAACTAAAAAATCTAAATCTGATTTAGATTCTTGTGATATTCATGAACCCTCGCCTCTTTCGGCCAAAGAGATGGTGTCACCAAGTTACCCATCACCTATCCTCTCTATCAATCAAAGCTCTCATCCCGAGCTTGAAAATCATGTGTACCCTAATATTGAACAAATAAAATGTGTTGTGGAAGAGGATGGTAAGGATTCTAGTACATGTTCTTCACAAAATTTTAACTTTCAAAATTCTGTGAGAGAAGACTTGAAAAATATTGGGCCCGCATTAGATGATCTTAAACTTCAACAAGAAGCTAGTAATCTTCTAGACTGCTTGACCTTCTTGAGTAATAATGACATAGAGGCCCAAATAGATAGTTTTATCCAAGTCCAGTCCAAAACCATGTGCATAGAACAGAAATTAAATTCCTATTATCACATTTCCATAGATTCTTTTCTAGGACAAGAGGAGGGTAATGAAGCTAAATTAGAACATCACTTAGACCCTGACCCTGACCCTTTTATTGAACCATGGTCTCCCCTATTTTTAGTATTAAAATAGAGGCCGTTATACGAAATATCAACACCAAAAATCGTTTCTTGTGTATAATTCCTAAAAAGTGTGGTATTCCTCTTATAACTGTCCCCAACAACTTTAGAAGCCATAGGTTTTGCATCATCTCCTCTGACCTTGAGCCTGACATTAGTTGGGGGGAGTTGTATTTTTATGAGGATCTCAACGTTCTTCTCACTGCTAAACTATTTCACTGAGAATATCCTAAAAAATTTCGGTTATTACTCTATGATAAAAATCTTGATTAACCAAATTTATTTACTGAGTAGTCGGATTGTATTTTCTATTTTTCTTTGTTGCTACTAATGATTTTGTAGGTGACTTAACAAAAAAATCTGGATATTAATGCCTCGAGGTAACATCCTTTCTTCTCTCGCTTTATTTTACATGTCCATGTGCTTAGTTTAGAACACTGAGGACAATGTTTAGTTTTAGTTGGGGGGAGTGAGTCATTGCATGCCTCGTTTATTTCTTTTTATGCTTTAGTGTCAATACACCTGCTTAGCAACATGCAACTCAATAAATTAAAATTGTCAAAAATTTCAAAATTTATAATTTTTTTTAAAGATATTAAAATGGTTCTTATATTTTTCTCTTAGTTAATGTAGTTAGTTATGATGCATTAGTGTTATATTCTGTATGTTATTACTATGTGATACACCATGACAGTTTGTTTACTATCTTAGTTATAGTAAGTTTTATGCTTTTTAATCTTCAAACAACTTTGAGCACATTGTGATAACCTTGTACTTAGCTAAAATGCATTAGTAAGCATAGCTTAAGTGTCTTGAGAGACTATAGTGGAGACTAATAACCCAAGTGAGCTTTTGAGCCATTCCTTTTTCTTGATCAGGGTTTTATAAAATTACTCTTACTTTTTGAAAAGCGTTGTAATTCGTTGAAAGTCTCAATTTTCTTCTTCAGTTTGACTAATCACTAGAAGAGAACGTTGAGGATTTACCAAACTTTAGAGCTCTTGAATTGCTTAAATGAATTATCCTATTAACTTAGAAGATGATTTAGGCCATCTTTTGACCATACATGAACAATACAGCCTTGGCCTATCTCTATGATATTTCTGTACTTCACCTCTTGAGCCTTATTGCTTTGTTATTATAATTCCTTAAATCTAAGCCTAACTCTTTGAGCTTCTTTTCTCTAACTAGGAGTGATTGAGATGCGTTATCTTGACAAGAAGTTTAGTTGTGTGAATAAGGAGAGTTGGCAAAGAAAAAGAAAAGCATGAAAAAAAAATGAAAAAAAAAATGCTAATGGTAGTTACAAAAGAAAAAGAAAAAATAAAATAATATAAAGAAGAGTGTGGAAAAGAAAAAAAAATTTAAAAAAAAAAAAAAAGAAGAGAGATTGGAGATGTGGGGAAATTTGAAAAGTTGTAGTAGACATTCCAATCACATCCGTTGACCTAGTTAAATATCACGAGCCTCTTTCTTCTTTCACCTAATTCCTCTTTTTTCAAGACGTAATGATTGTAAGTAAATTAGATTTGAAGTTAAGGTAATGAAGGAGTTCTCCACAGTATCTCGCTCTTCTAATGAAAAGTATCCATTCATGAGACTTTGTGGAATGAAATGTCCGTTTTTCTTTTTAGATATGAGAAGTATTAGATTCCATTTACATTTACACTTTATAACTTCCATAACATGAGTGATAATTATTACACCTAATTCGGAGTAATTTCATCTTGAGAGTGTAATTCCGGTGAGAGTTGAGTCAAAATAAATGTCTTGATAGTGTCTTAGGTTATGCGAGCTTTGAAATTAAAGTTTTGTATTTTGGTTGTCCATTCACACACACACTTGATAATTAATAGGTATAGAATATTCTAATGACTTTGATAGTAGATTAACTGTAATGTGTGTGTTGTATGGCTATGACATACTAGAGAGTTTCATGAGACTGTTGAGCTTAACTACATTGCTAAATGAGAGAAATTTTTTTTTGAAAACATCTAAATAAGAACTATTACCATAAACATGAATTTTTGGGTAGATTCACTACAAACTCACTGCAAAACCCTCACGAGACAACACTCATCCACTAGGGGGAACCTAGAGTTTAAAGGCTTGTTGCATACGCTAAATGCAATTGTAATTCCTGCGAAAGTGAGTTGGGATTTTTACTTTCTTTTGTTTTCAATTCTTAGAGTTTAAGTAAACATTGTTGTAGTTCGCTTCATTGCTATGGACTAGCAACGAGCTAGTCGGGGGTGTGATTAGAGGTGAAAAGTGCATATTAATAGCGTATTATATTGTCTTTTATGCATACTTTTATCCCCAAGTCCCTAGATTTAGATGCATATCAATGATTAAGTGTTTTCTATGATGTTAAGACTTAAACATGTGTATTTACACTACTTTACAGGTCATGGAAAGCAATCGTTGCATAGAAAGTGATTCTGGTGAAGAGAACAACGGAAGTAGTTGAGAAAATGCCATTTTTAACAATGAAGACTTCAGATTTGGAAGATTTTCCAGAAATATGAAATGTAGATCTTTGAGTTACGGTCGCATGGCCGTAAACGGAAGGTCAATCCAAGATCCGAGTGAAAGGTTATGGCCATTCTCCCATCGGTACACAGAGTTGTCAAAATCAGAGAAGTTCAAGGGCTTGAGGAGAGTTCAATCGATTGAGAGTTCGATCGATCGAACTAAGCTTGATCGATTTAACTCTATTTTCCCCCAATAGTTGCGTAAACTCTGCAGGAATCCTATAAATAAGTCGTTTTGATGGTAGACGACGGGATTACACTCCAGACTGCGAAAAAAGCAATTTTGGGGTAGTTTTAGGGTTAGATTAGGAGTAGATTAGGTTAAATTCTTGTTTTTCTTCATCATTTCCATTGTTTTACTAAAGATCATTGAATATTCAAGTAGATTTCAAGTTTATTTCAGATTATTTCTAGGTTTTTCTTTCCAATCCTTGTTATTTGATTGTTTAGTAGTTTATATGCTATGATTGCTCTAGGTTACTATTTCTACATTAGTTTTATTATGTTTCTGTAGTTTAGACGTTGGGAATATATGATGAATCATTGATTCCCAGCCTCTGCCATCCATTCTTTAGAAACCTTGGGTTCGATCGATCGAAGTTATTTCGATCGATCGAACCAGAGCCATAGTCAAGCGATCGAAGACATTTCGATCGTTTGAAGGATGATGTTGTCTGATCAATCGAGAGCGCTTCGATCGATCGAACATGTTAATTCCTGAGATGATTCTTTTAAGTATTCCAAGACTTTCTGTTTTAGAAATCTGTCATCAAATTGTCCATATAAGCTCAGTTTGTCACAATAGTTTTTAGAACTTAAAGCCTTAAGGCTATTTTCTTCAATGACTTTTGAAAACCACTTTGAATACTAACACCATTTAGAGTACAAGTAATAACCATTGTTTTAAATCATCTTTCAAGTAATTTAAATCAACTGTGATGATGTAGTCCCGGTCATGTAAGGACTATTGATTCTTTATCTTTAGAAAAATACAGAATGCTGAAGAGGAATGAACTCCATAGAACATTAATGAATGTGGATGGTAGATGGTTAGGATCAATGTGGATTCCCGTATTTTCAACACCTTTAATTTATTTTTTTTCATTAGTTATGTTTCTTTATGCCTTAGTTTATTATTTAGTTTAATTTAATTAATTAGGATTCGTTAGAACTTCCACTCCTACATATTTATTTTCTTTTCGTTTTCTTTAGGTTGTAATTTAGTATATATTCTTCCAATTCCTTTCCTATGGGATCGACCAGGATTTATCCAGTATTACTTGCATGATTACCTACACTTGGGTGTTGCACAAGAGCGCACAACTTTTTAGTCGTGTCACCTCACATCACCGATGTCAAGTTGAAGAGTGTTCAGTACCTCTTTAAGCTCATTAAAAAGTCCAAGCCCTGATGTGTCATGCACTTTTAAGAACTCTAAAAAGAACTCTTCCGCTTTTATCGGACTCGTTGAAACATCTATACATCGAATGACAAGTCATTTGTTCTTCATGACTTACATTTGGTGTACAATCTAGTATAATTGAAAAGTACTTTGCTCCTTTGATCCTTCTAACAATTGTACCTTTAATCTCACTTGCCAACATTACTATCAATTCATTTTGGATTTTGAGACAAAGATAGTGATAATGAACCTCACGCTTTTCAATACGTTGCATATGCTCTTGCATTACGGTATCAAATTCAACAATCATTTCAATGAGGCTTCAAAAGTTCCCATTGTTTTCTTGATAAACCTTCTCATTGTCTCCACGAAAGGCTAAATTATTTTTTGCAAGCATTTTCACCACAGCAAGTATCCTCAACAGTACTTGTCTCCAATGTTCTTTCTCTTTGTTAATTTGTTCTTGTGCACTTTTATTAATTGTTTTATTATTTTCTCATTCTCATGTCTAATTCAATCCACATGTTCATGCAAGTAATGTGCTCATTACTAGTTTATGAGTTTTTAACCTATGTGCAAGATTTTTCCAATCATTAAATCCTTCATTTGCCAAATGTGTATCGTTTCTTTCTTAAACAACTTACAACAAAAGCAAAACACCTTGTTCCCAATAACCGAGTAGATTAGCCATTTTCTCTCATGCTTCTCTTTGTTTGATAAATGTCTAATGTAATGCACAGAAGAAAAATGTCTATTACCTTCATCTTTTGGATATCGAAAATGGATATTACAATCTCTTACAGGACCCCTTTCTACTAGTAAATCCCTCATCGCTTGATCAATATTGCCCCAATTTATGGGATCTTATAAGTTCGATGATGCAAATTCTTCTCCCCGATGTTCATTTCGCTCATTCACTAATTCTTCATGTTTTTCATTACAATTCTCGTCCCGAAGTTCCTCTTCCTCATTCACTTCAACGGTTGGAACTTCATTTGGATCTTCAATTGGACCTTCAATTGGAACTTCATTTGGACCTTCAATTGGAACTTCATTCTATATTTGTCTACTAAAAAAATTATTAAGTGATCCGACTTGAGATTGAATCAGTCATTCTACTTGTTGTTTTTTCTTTCTTTTCTCATATCCAGAAATATACTTCCTAGGAGGCATGTCCACAACCAATAACAAATCCTATACCAATAAAGTTCAGACACCATAAGCTAGATATTAGAACAAATAGTTGAGATGCACACACACACACACACACACACACAAAAACCAACCTAAAATTAATGAAACAAGGAGAAAAAATCAACCCAAAACTAGTTCAAACAAACACAACTTCATAACTAAAAAATTCTTCTCAAAAAAATAAAAATCAACAATTAAATATTCAAATCCACAAGCCATCTAATGAAACCCAACAAACAATTGAATTATTGGAGCAATGGTCAAAGTTAAATTGAGAGAGAGAGAGAGAACCCGAGACAAAGAGCCAGAGACGAAGCAAGCATTTCAGTTGGGCTTATACCGTAGTCCGTATAGAATGTCGATGGGAGGGGTTTGGGGTTTGAGGATTTTTTTTTTTTTTTTTTGGTTTTTTTTGGAAATGAAAATTTGGTTTGGGGGCATCAGTGTACAGGAATATAGGATACGTATGTATCTTGTGTTTTGAGTTATAGGAGGATGGCCTTTAGTTTGTATTGGGGTTTGGGCTTTTTCAGTTGGGCTGGAAATGCTTTTGGGTTGGTTTAATAATAGAAGCACATATTTAAAAAATTGGGGGCCCTTAAAATGTGAAGAGAATTGGGGGCCCTAGGCATCAGCCTATGTTGCCTTTGCCCAAGGCCGGGCCTGCTTTTAGTCTTAGAGAGGTGTTTAGTGCCTATTTTAATGGGAGTACTCTCGTAAGGTGTGGTGCGACGTTTTACCCATGAATGTTGCCCACATTGTGCTTGGTCTCCCTTGGTTTGATGATGTCGATGCGTTTAATAATAAAAAGAAAAAACCTACCGTTTCAGGCACAGTGATAGGACCCTCTAGTTAAATCCTGGTAAAAATGTTAAGAAAAATGTTGACCCTAAGCAAAAATCTTCCAGTCCGCCACTTTCAAAACAAACATGCTCACTCTTGATTAAAAATAAGAGTAATGCTAGATGTACACAAATTTGCACACACTTTTGTACACAAATGCTTTAAATGCATATACCCTGTGCTGTGTAAGTGGTGCACAGAAAAGTGTGAAAAATTCAAACAGCACAAAGTACATGCATTTAAAGCATTTGTGTGCAAAAGTGTGTACAAAATTTGTGTACACCTAGCATTACTCTAAAAATAAACTGGTACCCAAGTTGAGGAGCCGAGAAGTATGTCACCTTTAATACCCAAAAATGATTTCCGAGATCTCGTCTAACCCCACAGTTTACCCACCATCTGAGGTTACTGAACCATTACCTGGTTTTCACCATGTGACACCTACTGGCCTTCCACTTGAATCGTCACCTCTGCGGGCCACCGTCTTGCTTTAGTCCTAAAACCACCATTGCCTAATATTCCAGCCTATGAACTGGACCTAAGGAGCATATTAATAACACTCTGGTCAATTGGTCCGGTGATCATCATCATTTTGAGAATGTCGCAGATTATTTACGGAACCAATCTATTGGCCTTTTCCAATGCCCCATGCTTCTCAATGCCCGGCATTCTTTGTTTCTTTTGCACCCTAGTCCCAATTTGTTTGCTGGTACTACGCGCAAGTTTGTGTCATCTGATGATCATTATGTTAGCACTGCTCAATTTGATAGTAGGATCCTTACGTTTAATGAACGAAACTTTATTAAAGTTCGATGAAATATTACCCCCACATATACCCCTAAACTCTATGCATATTTGCTCTTCATTCTTCTCTTCCGTCTATCGGGCCCTAATGTATATCTTACTGTTTACATATTGCAATGCATATGAATTGAATTTTCAATTTAGAGAACGTGTTGCTTTACCAATTTACCTTTGAGAATGTTATTCTTTCTACAGGTTCTTACAAGTTGTGCTACTAGTTCCTCATTCTCTAGTAAGCGCTCCGATTGGCACGTAGATCACAGAGGTCGAGCTTTGTCATCTTAATCCTGTTTTCGAGCAGTACAATAGCTTTTTACTCTCTAGAGGAGAGTCTCTTCAGCTGGGGAGAAATGATGGGAAATCACAAATAGGGAATAAAATTTAAGAAATAATAGTATTGAAATTTAGCATTTAATTTCAACTTTAATTATGGCGTTAATTTAGGAATTGTTACTATCTTTATGATTTTAGCTTTGCTTATTTAAAGGTGTAGTAGGGTTCTCAGTTATATGGTCACTTTGAAAAGGGTTGACATTTCCAACTTGTAGGCTGTAGCATATGCAAAAAAACCAAAAAAAAAAAAAAAAAAAAGAAGAAGAAGAATGGAAGTTCAAGTGCCTAATCCAACTGGGAGAAAATGGGATGTACTTGCCATTAAACGCTCTGCATGGTATGTGGATTTAGTGAAAGAAAAGTAAAATAAAATAAAACTAGATTGGACAACTTCCATAATTTAGACACAATAGATATACAAGAAAGGCATGCATGGCAATCCATACCTATGATGAGGGTGTTTGGGACTGCTTAAGCGATCACCCAATTGCACAAATGGGCCTCTAATCGTGGTTCCCAATCGGCGCCTATAGGCTTCCAGGCACTTAACTAGTTATAATCAACCATATGCTCAACACATTCCAACAAAAACACCACCACTTTTTCAAGTAAAAAGTAGACAGGAGAATATAAGAGCAAATTATGCAATATAAGTTGTGAATGGGTGCAAATATAAGGGCCTGTTTGGAAATACTGAAAACGGGATCATGTTCAGACCAAGCCTCACTTTTATCTGACCATCATCTGGTAGGTTTGACAAATAACCAGTTCTGGGGACATTTCTAAGCCAGTCATGGACTTCTATGTAGCCTATAAGCAGCAACACAAACACAGACCTGTCTAAAACTTTCTGAAACACAGAAATGGTTCTGGGGGTTATTCAAACAGCCTCTAAAAGTCTTTGCTTCTGAATATAACTAAAAAAGTGAGTCAAGACTAATCTAAGCTGCAAGAGAAAATTAAAGCTAAATTGTTAACCGGAAAATGAAATGCTTGTAAATTCGAACATATGCTTCAAACTCTACAAGGCAACCCATCATCCATACGGTTTGAAACAAAAAAAGCGGTACAATGCTTTCTCCCAAAGGGGGAAAGCAATCTGTTTTCAGTCCAAAACTTCTCTCACTAAAACGTAATAAAAAAGTGCTCACCTCTTTACCTCAATATATGCAAGCAACCCAAGTTCTACTCAATATCATCGATCCAGTCTCCATATATCCGACTAATTTTGTCTGGCCCCTTCCATTTCTGATGGGTTCTCAGCCCCGTCCTCTGGATTACGTTGGACAGCCTCTGTGGTGGGACCCCCATATGATAACCGTCGGAATGAGGAACCGAAATGACAGATGCGCCTACAGCATCAGTTGGAGTCTTTGAAGGCACGCCACCCCACTGCTTTGGGTCTGAAGGAGCAGAAGAAGAATCGTTAGCTTCCGTTTCCATGGGTCCCCCACCATAACGATGCAATTCTGCAAGATAAGTATTAGATTCCCAACATTACTAACTATCTACTCTTAAACGCTTGCAATGCACGGAAAAACTATCAAAAAATGAGCAAATTTATTCAGATACGCCAAAAAGAGACCAATTAGTCATGTTAAATAGTGGTTTATGTTAAGAGGGATATACTACTATGCTGAAATGACAACGGTTGGAGACTAAACTTGATTTAGCGAGTAAAATCTTAGTTTCAGGCCCAAGATATTTGTTGAAGTCCAATTGTGTAGCTGGCCCAATTGTAGAATGTCTAGAAATATTAAGTGAAAAGTCTAGAATAATCCTGCGTTGGTAGTTATTGTAATTTGAGTAATTAAGGTAGTTGGAGGTTGTAATTGATTTTAGGTTGTTGGGAGAGTGCTAGAATCTTCTTTTGAGGACTATACATAGAGCCTAGAGGAGTGACCTAAAGCCAAATTTTAAGAATACAAGAAGTTCCTCTCCACTACTACAGTCTTTATGCAGTCACATTCTTCCAAATTCCCACCAAATAAGAAATCCTCTTCTCCTACTTCCAACACAAGAATGTGGAGGAAGGAAGAAACTTGAGGTCTAGTACATGTACCAAGATGGGACTCGTCACTGTAAAAGGAAGAAAAAAAGGGGAAAATGAGAAAAGTTATGGTGACGACATAGTGATTCATTTTATCACATATATACACACACACACTTGGACATATTTTAGATAATTGTGGTACATGTATCACTTTTATATAATTCAGGTATATTTTTTGATAAATTACATACTTCAGGTATATAAAAACAAAAGACGGGGAAGAACGTAGATTTAAAAAAAAGAACATGGGATACAGAGTTATTTGCTATTGAAGTTGAGAAGTATGGGGTCGACCAACCCTGACTCATGTTCTTATATGCGTCTCCAACTTAAAAGCGGAAGCAATTAAGGTTTGCTCTTCGGAAAAAGCAAACAAATTGTATAAGAATCTTTAATACAGGTTGACAATGATGACGATAGTTTATTGACCCTTTGCGAGAATGCATTCCGTGTATATGACGAGGAGAATTTGTTTGCACTTGGCAAGAATGCATTCCGGGTATCAATTCCTAAACACACCCTAAATTGCAACAGCATGCTTTTATGCTTGGATTTCAAACCATATGTTCTAAAACTCCCTTGAGACCGCGTAGACATGCCCCAATTCTGCAGCTCTCAATAACATCTCCCCGAAGGTAGGTTGTGCACTTGTGTAAATTCCTCCATAATTGCTTCCACATAGAGGCTGGCATATAGCACACAAACATATACGGAGATAGATAGATCGATAGATGTATTGTGTGCGCGCGCGTGTGTGTATATTCCCTATGCTAGAGGTGTTCTAGAAATGACTAAGATCGAGTGAATAACTACATCGAGATCGAGAGAGAGAGAGAGAGAGAGAGAGAGAGAGAGAGAGAGAGAGAGAGAGAGAGACTCTTATGATCTTATCATAGTACTGAGAGTCTTTTGCTTCTAATCTAATAGATGAATGACTACTCAGAAAAATTCTATTCCAAAACCTCATATAGAAGAGAAACCTCAAAGGATCCATGGGATCTGTAGTTGTAGAACTTCATCTTATGATTAAGAAGCATGAGCATGTCATGATTAAGAAGTATGAACATGAGTTTTCAACCTTAAAATGGATATGAGATATCGTACGAGACAATCCTCCAAATTTTAGATTCTTGGGTTGATGTACGTGTCCGATATGTAACATATGCTTTTGCAGCACGTTTTTCAGCTGGGATAGACTAAGCATAAAAGTCACATTCTAAGCGAAATTAAAATTGGAGTTTAAATCGTTTTGAAGTGTGTTCCATGCCTTTTGTTTATATTGAGCATGAAAAGAACCCAACAATAGAGAGTTGTTGTATCGTAAACATGAATTGGCCCCGCTCAGAAAAGAACTCATACACCTAATCTCAATATTTGACATTCAACATGATCAAGAACCCAAAAAATACCACTACAGAGAAATGTTTATGTATCACATTCATCAAGAAATGGAACAATAAGTTTTTGCTTGGTTCTTGGATTTTGTGAGGGAAGGGAAAAAAAAAACCTTTTCCTTTGTTTGGTTAATAAGGAAAACGATGGGAGAATTGGGAAAG
The DNA here is from genome assembly GCA_033977485.1 of Hydrangea macrophylla. Taxonomy (NCBI): domain Eukaryota; kingdom Viridiplantae; phylum Streptophyta; class Magnoliopsida; order Cornales; family Hydrangeaceae; genus Hydrangea; species Hydrangea macrophylla. The sequence continues at coordinate 105,278,256 of CM066994.1, forward strand.
AAAAGAGAATAAATAGGGAAATAAATTAAACATTTTGAATGTTTCCCATCCGTTATTCGGATATTATGAGTATGTTTTAAAAAATTTAAATCTTTAATACTATTTAAGCATCAAGGAAAAGACAAGGGAAAACACGAGGGAACTAGATTTCCTTTGCTTCTTCTTTTCCTTCTCTAAATCCACAAACCAAATGGAGCCTAACTCACATCATTATGAATTTAAGGCTTTGTTTTGCAGATTCAGAGAAAGTAAATGAAAAGGAAAAGGAAACTAGAAGACAAACTATTTTTAGTGTTTTCTTCCATAATCAAATAACACTAGAAATTAAGACTTTTTTTTCCTTCTTTTGGATGGCTAAGCAAGGGAGGGAGACTGAACCCACAACATCTATGAGAGAGAGTGGAAGTATTCCTATTCAGATAGGACCTTAGTCCTTTAAAATTAATAGTTTTCAAACTACAATATAAATTCAAGAGAAGCGGAAGGAAAATAACTCACAAAATCCACAAACATTTTAATTCATTTTTCACACTATTCCATTTTCTTTCCTATTTTCCTCGCTGTTTTCCACATTACAAAAAGAGTTTTTTTCTGTGTTATCTTTTCTTCTCTCAATGAATCCATGAACCAAACAGAGTCAAAAGTAATTACGAATTATGAATTTAGAACTAGAAATGGGGGTAAAAACCATACCTGCAGCCCCATGAGCAAAATGACACTTGTTTCCAAACGGGCAATACCCTGTGATCTCCCATTTGTTACAAATCCTCGTTTTCCAATTCGAAGGCTTCAAGTTCGATCCACTACCACCACCACCCCCACCACCACCACCACCGCCACCACCCCCCCCACCACCATACCCACCACCGCCACCTGCCCCGGGACCCAAACTGATGGCAACACTCTCTCTATCTTTTGACTGCTCATCGTGAAGAAAAGTACAATTCTCTCCATACGGGCACCCCTCCTCACTATAAAACTTCTTACAATGTCGCCCTTTATAAGACCTCTGAGTCTCCCCACCAAAACCCGAAGAACCAAGCGACGGAATTTGAAATTCCTCCCTCGGCTCAGACGAAACTGCCCGATCTTCCTCGTGGGCAGCCACAATTTCTTGCCAATTCGGAGGCGGCCTTCGTAGTTCTTCGATACTATGAGCGAAATTGCAGTTAGTGATATACGGGCAAGTCCCCGCTCGGAATTTGCAGCAAAGTTTAGTTTTGAAAAACATCTTTCCTATTGCTTTCGATCGATTAGGGGGTTGCAAATCCCCCGATTGGGAGTTTTTCGATTTCTTGTTAGGTGGTTCACTTCCGGACCTTGTTTGATAATTGGAATTAGAGGAAGTGTCAACAGAGCTTTCTCTATTCCAAACCATATAATCATCCTCAGTTGCCCAAACAGCCTGGTCCTCAGAACCCGGAATCCAATTCTCAAGAATCCCATTTCCATGATTTCCAGGGATAATTTCAACAATATTTCCACCCGAAAACCCCGAATCTCGACGGTAATCCATAGGATATAAACCCACCAGCCAAGATTTTTATTACCAAAAGAAACAAAAAATTTGGAAGACAAATCCCTAATTTGTTATAGAAAGATAGTAACAGTTTGCTCACAACCCAAAAGAGGTAAAGAAACAAAAGTACCAAAACAAAGCCCTAACTGTAAGTTAATGAAAAAATTTGATCATACAAACAACACCCAGATTAAAATACCATAATCAGTGAAATTTCAACAAACTAAGAAATGGGTGAACCATTCAAACACATATTATATTATGTAAAAGAACAGCTTAAACTTTCAAATTTCTCAAGAAAAACAGAGAGAAGAAAAGGGGGGGTGAACAAGAACATAGAACAATTACAACAACAATGGATACAGATTAAAAACAGATCAAGAAATGCAACCTGCGATATTTTTGGGTCTTAGATCTACATACTCAAAATATGAAACTAAATCCAAAAAAGCTATACAATAATTAATGAAGATAGAGATTACCCAAATCTAAGAGGTGAAAAGGGACTTACAAGATATGATTTTTAGAGAGAACTTAGATTCGTAGGGCGCGAGAGAAATAAAGAAACCCTTAAAAAGGGTCGAATCAGCATTAACCCAATTGTGTAAAAACACTAAACAAAACAGCGTTTTTTTCTTGTTCTTTCTATAAAAACAGTGTTTTGATAAGTTCGCAAACAAATGAAACCATGAGGTAGGTCTATCCACTTTGTCTTTTTTTACTGAGGAATGATATGCTGTATACTTTGAGCAAAAAAAAAAAAAAAAGATATGCTGTATATAATATATATATATATATATATATTATATTATATATAAGCCTCCTTAAAAAGTGCTTGCGTGTCAATATAGTATTGGGTGGAACTAGTTGCTCGGAGAACTTAAAAACCATGCAAATTGCTATGATTTTCAAACAACAATGATATGGATACACACCAAATGACACATTAAATGACACACTGAGCTTTAAATGTATGTATACTGTGTTGTTTGAATTTTTCACACTTTTTTGTGCATCACTTACACAGCACAGGGTACATGCATTTAAAGCTGGTGGGTCATTTAGTGTGTCGTTTGGTATGTATCCCTATCATTTTTTATTTCAAATTTAAGATATCTTCAAATGTTGTACTGTATGCAATGGTATGTGCACGGCAACAATTGTCATCTGTGATATAATTATCAAATCATTTAAAAGAGTAGTGTTACACATACACATTTTTTTAACACATAGTGTCATCATTTTGGCTATTGATTGGCGCAGCTCTCATCACAGGACCACTACCAATACATCTCGGTTACTTCCTTCGTCCTATTTTATGTGTCCATCTTTCTTTTTTGGGATGTCCTAAAATTGTTGTCCACTTTCTTGAATTAGTACATAAATTTTACTTAGTTTTCCCAACTACCCTTCATTGCAATCAACACCAAAAAAAAAGTGCAATGATTATGGGCAATTGTGGAAAGTACGTGTAGATTCTTTTTGTCCCCTTATATAGTTGAATTCCCCAAGATGAACACATAAAATGAGACTGAGGTAGTATTAATTTTTGATGTTCGAGATGCGTTCGAAGATAGGATCCGCGTCAATCAATGATCCAATAAAACTTTTTGTCAAAAAGTGTGTCCCTTCCAGAGGTGCATCATATTTCACGCATTAAACTTGTACTTTGGTATATCAAAGTCAAATTCAATGTATAGAATTTAGCCACTCCATCATATTGCGGCTAACAAGATGCATCAAGTTTGTCTTGCAATTCAGTAAACACTTATAGAATTTAGCTTAATTGGTAAAAAGATTTTTCATATTATGCTCATATGAGGGTTCAATCATTGTCCCACTCTTCTGGGTCCTGATACTTATGTTCTTGCACGAGACCATTAAATCAAATAATTAAAAAAAAAAAAAAAAACAAGACTCAAAACTTGTTAATGGTAAGGCAAATAAAATTATTTTATTCCTCAGTTTTTCCATTTCTAATCATTACGCAAATAAATAAAATCTTTTAAAAAATCATATTTACATATTCTTAAACCCTTTTTAATGGTTTAATTTTTTTTTTTTTTTTGATTTACTTACTTGGATGACACACGCACACACCCAATCCAAGTAGTAGTAACCCAAAAGATCTGCCCGACCAGAGCACATGGGGCGTTCTACAAAGAAAGAAGAGAATAAATCTCTCCCACTCACCCTTGGTGAGATTCGAACCCCTCCCCTCCCCTCCCCTCCCACTAGGGGGAGAGGTAATACCATTGAGCCACAAAGGTCCTTGGTTAATAGTTTAATTAATAATGCATATTCTCATTCAATTTAATGTACAAATATTCTCTTAACATCTGAGTGAATAACATTGATTGAATTAATTCAAACAAGTGTTTGTGTGCTATGTTTGCCTGTTGAACAAAATTTTTCTATTTTAATAGTTGAAATTTTTCTCATTTTTTCTTCCTCTAAAAAAAGCTCTCATATCTCTCTAAAAATTCTAGCCAACAACGTCTTTTGCAAGGGCTCTCCCTCCATGGGAGGGCTCTTGACTCTCTCGTTTTGTCAGTTGTCCCTCTTTCAGGAGGTTGTCGCCCCTCTTTAGGAGGATTTTGTACCTCTTTATGAAGGTTTGGTTCCTCTCTTTGAGGGTTTTTTTTTCGTTTAGATTCCACTCTAGATCTCTTTCATCTCCTCATGCTACGGTTAGATCCAACTACTCATATTTGCAGATGCAGCGTTATCCTTTTAGGTGTGGTGATTTACTCATTCAAATCTGGCACTATCACCATCAGATCCAGCATTTTTTTCATCAGATCTAGGGTTTTGGTGGGGTCTTTTCGCGTTCATGGTGAGATTTTAGGCGATCTCTGTTATCTATTAGTTTGGTAGCTTTCTCCCTCAGCTGGCTCAGTCTTGAGCTACGCCATAGACAGTTTCATTAGAGATTGGGTTTGCAGCACGTGTCACGACCCATCCCACTACGCGTGGAATTAGGACATGTAACACGACACCAAGGCTCATCCAACCCATAATAACAACAATAGCAGCGGAAAACATAAGTAAAACATAAAGCCAACTCTTTAATACAAAGTACCTTTGAAAACATTTTGGACTATGAGTTTGTAAAAATTTGTATAATTTTAAAAACGTATTTATATTTCAAAACAAGCTTAAATATGTTAAAAGGGACCCCAAAGGCATCCTAAGAGCCAATTAGAATATTTAAAAATTTGTCGAAAAAGGTGCTAAGAGTAATCATGCAGAACCCCTTTCGACTGTTCGAACTGCCCCGTTCGACCGGTCGCAGGACCCCCTGGCAGAATTCCAGTTCGACTGGTCGAATGATCCCCTCGCAGAATTCCCCCTTTGTTGTAGAAATTTTACCTAATGATCAAACAACCCCACTTCATCTCATTCATTCTTGATTTCAATCCTTCCCAACCATTTCAAAATTGTAAGAACATACATGAACCTTGCCAAACATGTAAAAGAAAACATAAATGAAACAAGTTAAGGTTCGGTTGGTGATAGGGGATGAATATTCTCAATCACTGAACCTAATTCGCTTTTATTAGTCCTGAGTTTACTTTATTTGAAAGATATTATGCTTGCTTTGTTTCATTTCAGGTTATTCAAGTATATAGTCAACTTGGGAGTAATTCTGAAGATTTAAAGAGAAATTGGAGCCAATCAATTTTACTGCCACCCAAGCGGATCACCCGGGCGGTTATGCTGATTACAAGAATTACATGTAAAAACATGAAAGAACGTAAAAGGAAGCTATTCCTAGTGTTTTTAGGGTTTGGGAAACTTCCTAAACTTGGGAAACATATATATATAAGAAATATACTCATTATATACAACTTTTGGCTTATATTCCAAAACCTAGAGAGAGAAGAAGGCAAGAAGAAGAAGAAGAAGAAGAAGAAGAAGAAGCAGTTGTTGTTTAAGGTTCTCCATGGACTCCTACTTCAACTCCATGCATTCAACTCCCTACATGGCCAACTAATCACCTGTTCTAGGGTTACAATGAAACCCTAGATATGTAAAAGTTTTCTTTTTATGTAGTCTTTTAGTTTTACTTGTATCCCAAGGATGATGATTGTATGCTTGAGGATTTTTATACAAGATCATACTTTAATGTTTAAATCATTACTTTAAAAGTTATTCCTGTCTTAGATCTATTTTGAATTCAATATGCTCCACAACTTATATTTTCAGTGATTGTATGAGGTGTGTGCATGCAATAGTGCTTATGGAACTAAGCTTGTAATCATTGAATATGCCATGCTTAGGTAAGATGGAGTGTGCTGCAACCCTAATTTAGTACAAGACACTCCATGCTAACCGCAGATGGGATATGTTAGTAATTAGATCTCGGTTATTTTCTTGATGGAGGATCGAGTTGGTAGCCACGATTCCTATAATAATCCAAATGCAATTATCTAAAAGGTTGCATGAATGAATCTTTTATATATCTAATGGTTGATTTGCAATCCTAAATCTCTTTCTTCTATATCTTTTTGTCAACTCTATTTATTGCTTTATTTGGTTAATTAGTTAGTAGTTAATTACTTATGATCCAACTTTTTAATTAAAACAACTTTTCATTAATTTTAAGCACTCAACAAATCAATCAATCTTATTTTTAAGTAGATAGTCAGAATCATTATGTTAGAATCTAGTCAAATTCAAATCACAATCCCTGAGGAATCGACCCTTGCTTTTTAGTATACTCATATTTTTAGTAGGGTTAATTTATCTTGATTTTAACAACATCAATTTTTGGCACTGTTGTCGGGGATTGTCAAAGGAATTTATTAGTTTTGAAAAAAATTTATTCTAAGTGTTTAATCATTTTTTTTTGTTAATTTTAGAGGTCAATTTTATTTTACTTTTAGTTTAGTCTATTTTTCGTAATTGCTAAGTTTTTATTCTATTTTGCAGTTGATCCATTTAGGTAAATTAAGAAGCTTGTTGCGAAACTGAATCTGGCATACAAGGAGTATACGTGGAATGAGCATATACATAAAAATCAAAATCAAAATCAAAAGTGCTTTGCTAAACTCTGCGTATAATCACTATAAGTCAGTGCGCTGTGACGCAACTTGCATTAACATAGGGTCCCAGGGTGTTGGGCTTTGTGACACAAATCCCACGTGCATTAGATTAGGAAACCTAGGGTGCTGGGCTTTGAAGCGATCATTCTGCATTACAGGATAATTGCATGCATCATAGTCATTTTTATTTTTCTTTTTAGTCGTGTCAATTAGGTTTCGTTAAGTTCTTCCGAGTCAGTCCTTTTGTTAGGAATATATAATAAAAGCCATGCTTTATGTAGTTGGCTTATTATTCATTTAATAAAATTAGTTATTCCATTTTTATGAGAACCTATGTGGGCAATATTTGCATTATATTGTTTATTGTACATGTGTGTCTCTTATTCTACGTAGTAGGTGGTTTGGTGTGTAGAGTTCGACTTATGCATGGAAGATTAGACCATCTGATCTTGTAGAATGTAAGATTTTGATTTTACAGTCTTAGATGGGATTAGACACACCATCGGTAGGATTGCAGCATGGTGATGTAATAGGTTTGTCTTGACCACGGGAAATGGTATAGTTTCAACTCACTATGCTGGTACACTTTGTGTATTAAACGAAACGGACTTGGGGTATTTATCTTTGTACTGACTTATAATATAATTAATACCTCATGGATATTATTACTGCTTATGCTCTAAATCCTAAGTTATTTTATAAACACGTACATTTGGTATTTACGCTTTGATCCCTAATAGGGTAAGATCCTTAAAATGGGTCAATATCTCATTGGATTGGGTGACAATATTAATTGTGTGGTGGATATTAATTAATGATGGAATCCATGTCTCAATTTTGGGTTCAATAATGATACACCCACATCTCCAACCACACCTCCAACCACATCCTATGCTTTATATGCATATACCATGTGTTGTTTAATTTTTTTCACACTTTTTTGTGTACCACTTACACAGTACAAGGTACATGCATTTAAAGCAAGGATGTGGTTGGAGGTGTGGTTGAAGATGTGGGTGTATCATTGTTGTTTTCGAGAAAAACCCTGTCAGTGGATTTTGTATCCGACATATCAGATAAGTTAAGCAGAGGATCTCAAGGAATTTTAAGAGATTAATTAAATATGATTGTCAGTAATTATATTTTATTAATGGATATCTGTAATCTTAACGTGGGGAGATAATAAGCATTCAATAACATGGAGCTCGCAATATATTTTTGAGATAAGGGTAGGAGTGCAATTATAATTCTTTAGTCGTATGAATTATAATTTATGGAAATAGGAATCTGATTCAGTTCGAATTAAGGTTTCCTAATTCCATAAGGAAATCTATTCCTTATTGACCTCTTATGGTCCCTATCATAGTCTATATATATGCTGCTTTGGCTCTCTTCTCAGTTTAATTTTTTTTCATCAAGAGAATTATAACTCAAAATAGAAAAGAGAGCATAAAGAGGGAGAGCGAAAAACATAAAGGATTTCGAAAGAGCCCATACTAAGTTTGATATTCTGGCAGCAAAGGAATACGGTAGAAGATCGTGAGTTGTCGAGCCCGTGTTCTCGATTCGTATACTATACCAATCCATTTTTGTAGTTCAAGGTAACCATAGTTCCGCCCTTGTAGGGTTATTATAGATTTCACAAATTTCTTTGTAGTACCAACTTATACACACTATCAACGGATTTTGGAAATGCAGTTTCCTAACAGCGGTATCAGAGCAACATTGATTCTGTGTATAGGTTAGTCGTAACCATGTTGTCCAGTAATACAGATCTTATGCGTGCATTGATGGATGGATAGAATATAGATCTGTGCTAACTCTTGTTTTGCAGCGTTCTTATTCCACTATTATGGTCACTGGTTTTGTGTGATTGGATCCCACGATGGGTTTTTCGTGGTTAATATTGCTATTTTGATATAGCATGTGTACTCCTCTATGGAGGCATCGGATTTGTATATATTAGATCATACACTTGATTGATGCGTGGTTAATTTACTGTAAATAAATAGCATGTGAACTCCTTCATGGAGGCATTGGGTTTATGTAATATATCTCAAGTAAATCCATGAAGATGGTTCGTGAGAGAAGTTTTACAAGTAGTTTCAGAAAGCGATCTGGAAGCAGTTTTTAAAGGCTATTTCAGAAAACAGTTCTGGAAGGCAGTTGCTGATGGTAAATCGAGCTATTTTAGAAGGATGCTTCAGAAAACAGATCCCCGCGAACCGTGCTTAGTGGCGACATCAGCATCAGTCAATGGCCAGTATCTATAACATGATGGAGAGCCTCCAAGAGTTGTTCAGGGATCAAAGTTATGTTTCTAGACAGGTTGCCATAAAAGACTTGATGAACACAACCATGGTTGAGGGGACGCCAAGGGATCATATTCTTAAGATGATATCTCTTCTTAATGAACTAAAGATCCTTGGAGCTAAAATCGACGGGAAAACCAAGGTCAATATCTTACTCTAATCACTGCCAGAGTCTTTTAAGCAATTTCACCTCAATTACAACATAAATTAATTTAAACATACTTTGGCAGAGCTGCTTAAAGAACTTTAGGCAGCTGAGGGTCTCAACAGACAGTCAGGGAGTGCTCTTATGTTTGAGAAAGGTTCTGCTTCAAAGCCGAAAGGCAAGAAGAAAATGAAAAAGGCTCAAAAGAAGGGCGCGGGTCTCCTCCAATTCAAAGGCCACGAGGACAACCGGGAAAGCCTAAAGCCAAATGGCTTGTTTGCAAGCAGCTAGGACATTGGAAGAAGTAATGTCCGGTTTATCTCACCAGACAAAACAATCAAGGTAAATCTCATTTACTAGTTGTTGAACCGTGTTTTGCGGTCCGATCTACCAGTACCTGGTGTGTAGATATGGGAGCCATTGATCATGTATGCAATTCTCTATAGGGGTTCTAGGAAACCAGGCAGCTCAGTGATGGAGAGATTTATATATATTGGGAAATGCTACGAGAGTAGGAACAGTTGCAGTAGGAGATCTACATCTTAGTTTTGGTAAAGATATGATTTTAATATTAAGAAATTTCCTTTTTGTACTTTCTATTTGAAGGAATTTAGTTTCAATTTCTAGTTTAGTAAAGAATGGGTATTCAGTTCATTTTAATAAAATAGTAGTTATTACAGAAAATAAACGTTTTACTTATTCTGGTCCATTGGTGGATGACCTTTATATTATAAATCCTGCCTCTCCTACACTACAACTAAATGAATTGAATAACACAAATGGTTTGCCATTTAAGAGAAAAAAACCTTCAAAGATGAACCAAAAGCATATTTGGCACTTACTCCTTGGTCATATTAATATAAAAAGGATTCAAAGACTTGTTCAAAATGGGGCATTAGGCACATTGGAAGTGGAGGTACTTCCAATCTATAAATCCTGCTTGGAAGGTAAAATGACGAAGAGGTCGTTCTCGGTCAAGGGCTATAGAGTAAAAGAGCCGTTGGAATTGGTTCACTCTGATTTGTGTGGTCCTATGACTGTCCAAGCAAGAGGGGGCTTTGAGAATTTTTTTCACTTTCATCGATGATTACTCAAGGTATGGGTACATTTATTTGATGCGGTGTAAGTCTGAATGCTTTGAGAAATTCAAAGACTTGAAGGCTGAAATGTAAAAGCCTTTAGGTAAACATATCAAGATACTACGATCTAATCATGGTGGAGAGTACCTCTTGGGAAAGTTTAGGGAATACTATTCCAATTGTCTGCACCGCATATGCCTCAACAGAATGGTATAGCAGAAAGAAGTAACAAGACTCTTATGGACATGGTAAGATCTATGATGAGTTTTTTTCGGAATTACCAGTTTTCTTTTGGGGACACGCATTAGAGATAGCTGCATATATTCTAAACTTTGTACCATCTAAATCAGTACCTACTACTCCCACATAATTGTGGACTGGGCAAAAGCCTAATCTGCAGTATATTCGAATTGGGGTAGTCTAGGACATGTGCTGAAAGGGAACGCAGAAAAGTTGGAATCGAGAACAAAAGTATGTTTCTTTGTTGGTATCCAAGAGGAACTAAAGGCGGTCTATTTTATAGTCCTAAGGATCAGAAGGTTATTGTTAGCACCAATGTCACATTCTTAGAAGAGGACTATATTATGGACCACAAGCCCAAAAGCCATATTGTTCTAGAGAAAATGAGAGGTGAGACACCGACATATACTTCTTCGATACCATCGTTATGAATAAAAACATCACAAGAAAGAGTTATCGATATTCCATTAACACGTCGTAGTAGGAGGATTTCCGAAACTCATGTAGATCCCGAACCAACCGTTAACACGCAGGTTCATGAACCAGTTGTAGACACCCCATTTTGTCGGCTACCAGATTTAGGAGACCCATAGCTTGGTGGTTCGCAATAATCGAAACGACTCAAAAAGGGACTCTTGAAAGTTAATTCTATCTCTCGAAATGCTCAAAAAGTGGTACAAATGACCAAAATGTCCTTGAAAGCCCAAACACTCACAGATTTGGACTGAAAGTTCTGAAAATATGCTATGTCATAAAAAAAGTCATAAAATGAGTTTTCAAGCAAAATCAGATGAAATCGTCAGCTCCCAGAGACCCCTAGAAGTCCCAGAAGTTCTGGGAAAGTCCCCGTTGACCAAGGTTTGACCAGGTTTGACCAAGGTTTGATCGAATTTGTCCAAATTCGCCAAAAAGTTTTGAAATAATTCTAGATCATGTAGAAAGTACTAAAATGAGTTTTAAAAGAAAATCGAACAAAAACGTCAGCTCTGGGGAGCTCCCGGAGGTTCCCGAAACTTCCCAAGAATCCCAGATTTGACCGATTTGACATAAAAACTGACTTTGAAATGAGAGCACTGTATCATTTTTCAACCATTTTTCATGAATACTAGAGATCAATAGCTTTCCAACGCTATATCGCAAATAATTCTTGGATTTAAAACGAATTTATTATGAATTTCTGAAGGTGAAAAAAGCGATCAAATCGGCTTTTATCACAAATACCGCAAAACTTTTTAAAGTGACCTATCTTCCAACTATTTTATTCATGTAAAGTAGACTCCATTACCTTTCCAATAGTATATCACAACCTCAGTTTGGATTTCATATGCATTTTCTGTGAATTTCGAACGAAATAGGGCCTTTTCACAAATACCGGAACCTTTGGGGGCCTAAACAGCATTATCTGAACGAAGGAGGATCACCGCGGCACTGGCCCACTGCAGCCGCGGCAGTGGTCCACTGCCATCGTAGCACTGGCCCACTGCCGCCGCGGCACAGGCCCAGTGCCGCCGCGGCACTCTCCCCCAGAACAGTCCATTTTGATTAATTAGAAACCAAAACAACGTAGTTCCTTGTTCACAGACATTTGGAGCCAATGGGAACACTCTTTAAATCTGAAAACCACCCCCAAATTGGCCTATATAAATCCCCCTTGACTTCTCATTTAGGGGGGGCAAAAAAAAAGCTTAAAGAAGTTATAGAGAGAAAAGTTGTAGAAGATAAGGTTAGGAGAGTGAAAGTGAACTTCTTCCTTTGATTTTCAACTAAAAAGTGAGTTCTAAACTTTATTTTCTACTTCATTACTCCCATTTACTTCACATTCAATACACCCAACCACCATTTTAGTGAGCATTAGTGAGATAGGAAGCTTCTTCCATGTCTAAAGTCACCATATATGAGTGAAACACCAAGCTACAAGTCCAAAATCATCATGAATATCATCTATTAATTACTTACTTGCTTGTTTACATATTATGCTTATCCCTCCTTATTCCCATTTCTTTTTTAATTTCTTTATTTATTTACTAGTCTATCATCATCTAGATGATGACATGAAGTTTGAGGTGCATGAATCCTTATGGATAGTAGCTTTTGACCTCAAAAACATGTTTGATAGATGATGATTTCAACTTCAATACATTCCTATGTATTCTTGAAGTTGTCTTCAAAAATGAAAACAATGTCTCCAACAATCTTGGAGGTTCTTGATATGGGTTCAAATGTTGATATTTCAAGTGGTCATAATCTCCATTTAAGTGCTGAAAATATACCTTTACAACCGCTATTTCAAAACCTCTCTTAAAACCCTCATTTTGATTTCAAAGAATAAAAGCCTAGTTCTTCCCAAAATCTTCAAAACAGTGAACAATCTGAGTTCAAAGATTTCTCTAGGACTCAATACTCAAAGTATCAACATGAGACCACTTGGAAAGTCTTTTTAACTCATTAGAGAACACCCATGATTTTTGGTTTGACTTGGAAATACTAGGAAGTGGTCCATTTGGACCCAAACATTCTCTCTAGATATTCTGTTTTTGCTGTCACAGCAGCTTGGTAGACTTTCAACTTGTTTTACAGAAATCTTTTCCAAAAGGAGTGGTCCCTACTCATTTTCCCCTTGAACGTCAGTGTCTTAGGAAACTTTCTGTCTAATATGGGCCTCTAGATCTTCTTTTTTTTTTTTCATTTTCTAATATTTTTCAACATTTCAGTCGACAGTGTCTGAGTAACCTCTATTGTTTATATGATTTCTCTCATTCTGTAATAGTTATTGAGAATTGGCTTTTTGATATGTGTTCTAGACACAATAAGGATGATCTCCATAAAAAATCATGCATTGAAAACATTTCTAACCCCACCTTTCAATTTTCATAAAATCAAGTCACTATTCTGTCCACTATTCACAGCAAGCATTCTTTTACTTTCATTCTTTGATTTGATGCTTACATGCACTCCAAATTTGTTCATATCTTAGGAAGTAGTCCATACTACATTTGTACATATTCCATGATGATTTCTTCCATGCATTCATTCATATTGTAGATTTCTAAGTCACTTTAGAAAGTCCATGTACACAAACCACCATAACCTTTGCACATTTTAGAATCATGCATTGCATTCATACAAGATTTGGGGTTGTTATGACTCCCAATCTAAGAAGATCATAAGGATTGAACTTGATCACACGTCCATGCTTCCCCTCGATCTAATCATCCTTTCTCATCCGTCCCGGGGATTGAGAGATCTTCTTTTCTCAAAGATTAACATGCATCATTCTAGCTTGCAAAGCATATTTTTTTTATCTCTTTGTTAATTTGTTTCAAGAACAATTCATGTCCCCTTTAGATTAGGAAAACTTGATTACTTGATATGTGATTAGATGATTTTTCCTAGGTTTATTTGTGTGATCTTTCACCTTTGCATTGTGTGATATTTGGCTTAGATCTTATGAATGATATCTTATCTTTTGATCTTCCATTTCAATTTTCTTATGAAATGTAATATACTATCATAGTATTAATTGTCGAACCAAGCATAGTAAAAGATGATTATTTGGATGCTAATTGAGCCCCATCGAGAGACGGGGCGAGTTGAGGGTATTTTAGTCGTGACAAAGGCTCCCTCCTCTCTCGTACCAAAATCCCGAGCCAAGTTCTTTGGTTGTGAAGGGCCGGTGCCCTTTATCCATTTGGGTGAGTCAAATCAGGTTTCTTGGTTCCTTAAAGACCAAGTGGCGACTCTGTATCTGTTTTCAGGAGACCTTTTTCAAATCAATTTCAAAACAAAGGAAAATCAATTCCGAAACCCCGGAAACAGAAACGGGAATGGACCACGGATTCTGCGTGTCCACAATCTGGCGACTCTGCTGGGGATTTTTTATTTTAAAACAAAATAATACAGAGGTTTGACTCATAAGAAGCATCCTTAAAATCATCTTTTTACTGTGTCTGATTCACCGCATTGCACTCTGCATTTTCCCTTTCTGACTGTGTCTGAAACGCGGCGCTGACATTGTTCAGGTCTTGCTGTGCCAGGGCATAAGTCACCCCTGATACTGTACCTTCCAAGGTATATCAAAAGAGTAAAAACTTCCGTACTGTCTCTCTGACAGTATATTGGAACTCTCATCAACGGACCTCTTTGACTAAACTCAGCCTTTGCATATAGATTCCTGTAGAACCTTTCATAGGACTGTTCATTTATCTTTTCAGATAGGACAATGTGATATAACTGTTGTATGCCCTGGTGGGATTACCTGCACGGTGTAGACACTTATGTGGCATAGAACAAAACCTCTTTCTTATGATTCCCAAGGCAATCACTCATATGTGATTACATTGAGTTGACCTGCCTAGGCACCAGGACAAGGATGTCTGCTCTATGCTCACAAAGATATACACCGCAAACCTTGTTTATTGGTCCTAAGATGTAGGAGTATGAAAACTTGCTAGACACTATGATCACTATTATCACCTGCTTCTCCCAGAAACTCTGTCCCAAATCTCATAGATTTCCCAAAATGCACTAGTTTTCCCCAGAAACTCTGTTCCAAATCTCCCAGATTTCCTAAGTGCACTAGTTTTCCCCGAAAACTATATCCATCTCATCCAGATATAACTAGTTTCTCCCAGAAACTCTTTCCAGATATCCCAGATATAACTTGTTTCTTCCAGAAACACTGTCCAGATATCCCAGATAAAACCTATTTTTCCCAGAAACTCTGTCCAGATATCCCAGATATAACCTGTTTCTCCTAGAAACTCTGTTCAGATATCCCAGATATAACCTGTTTCTCCCAGAAACTCTGTCCAGATATCCCAAATATAACTTGTTTCTCCCAGAAACTCTTTCCAGATATCCCAGATATAACTAGTTTCCCCTGGAAACTCTGTCCAAACTTCCCAAAATGACTAGGAAGCCCCTGTTAACCCCTGGTGATCATACTGAAAGAAAAGGTTAGCATACTCTATATGGCTAAGACCTTATTTGCATAACTGCTATCTGCTAGAAGTAGGAGCACCATATAGATCAGGGCTTACATCTGCATGCTTGTCTCATTTGCATATACTATTCCCGTCAGTCCGCACACACTATTTCAGTCAGTCTGTACACAAGTTAGTCCACGTCTTTTAACATCACTGTCATTTGTCTGTCTAAAGTCATCACTGCCAGAATCTGATACGATCCTCTCAAATCTGTAAGGTCACTATAGATTTTCAAAGTCAGCAGCTGGGATCTTCGTCCTGGGTCAGAAATTCAAATAATCGTTTGGTCAGAATCAGCCCAATAGGTTTTTTCAACATGAATCAGGAAGAATTGGAAAATAAGGTCACCGAATTGGGAGTCACCATAAGCCAGCAGTCCGACAGCCTGGCCCAAGTCTTGAGGTTTATAGAAGAATTGAAACAGCAGTAGCCGTAATATCCACCTGGGTTCCTGCCACCACCAGGTTTTGTGCCACCTCCACCGCCAGGGTTTGTACCACATCCTAAGAATAATGGGAAAGAAGATTGGTTTCAAGGAGTCCCACCGCCTGCATACGAGAAGAAGTTCCAGGAAAAAAATGGACAAAGTTGACAAGCTAGAAAGCGTATTTAGGAAAAGCAAAGGGGTTGATGACTACATGCTAGACCTGGAGGGGCTCTTCGAACCTGTTAAGCTAAAACTGCCAGAAAACTTCAAGATACCTGCTATTAATCATTTTGACGGAACTGGAAATCCGAAAAGTCATTTGAAGCTGTGCATGAGCATCTTCCAGTCAATGGGCTGCACTCATAAGCACATTGCAATGCTGTTCCTGCAAACTCTCGCAAAGTCTGCACTGTCATGGTTCCTTACCTTGGAAGTGAAGCTTCCAAAACTCGGGCATGGGAAGACATCGTTCAGGTATTCGTTGATCACTATTCCTATAATCAAGAGTTGGATGTCACAATCATGGATTTGGAAACTACTCGGCAAAACAACAATGAATCCTTTGCCGCTTTCTTAGGCAGATGGAGAAATAAAATGGCCAATATGACCCACCGACTGGTTGGAAGGAACAGGTGAGGATGTTGATCCAAAATTTGCAGCCGCTCTATCATGAGAAATTGTTCTATCAATCCATCTCCACCTTTGAGGAGTTGTTTGAAGTTGGGACTCGAATTGAAGACGCTATCAAGGAAGGAAAGATTAAGAAGGAAGAGCCCCCAAGTCAGCCAAAAAGGCCCAATTACTCCCGCAACACTCCGGATGTCAATGCTCTTAGCAGTCAACCTATGGCATACCCTCCTAGGCCATACCAACCCTCCAACCAAGCTAACTCTTCCAATCGCTCTTTCCAGAAGAACCTCGCAATTTCGCCAAGCTAGAAATCTCACTTTCCTCAGCATTAGACCGCCTCCTCAAAAAGGGCCACCTCCAACTCCTTCAGCCTCGAAACACCTCGCTACCACCCAATTGTGATATGTCCAAAAGATGCACATACCACCAAGCCCCTGGCCACAACACCGATGATTGTATGTGTCATACCCGCTCCTGCGGTATTTATTTATATCATTTTAGCATGTTTACGGTTGTGTTAATTAACGTGTGTAAAGTGAGTGATGACTCACTAGTTGTTGGAGGGTGTCTTTTGAGAACCCAGTATTGGCCTTAAAGGCAGTTCAGAAGGTATCAAGAGAGGACACGGGAACATAGAAAGGCATGTTGCATTGGCATAGCTAAATGACATTTATGTGATTTAAATGTTATTGACTTATTTGGTATTTTCATGAATAGTAATTATACCTGTGTAGTATAATTTCTGATAGTTTTGATCTAGTTTTAGATCGTTTGAGAACTGTGGAGAGAACGTGAGCGACCCGTTGTATAAAAAGGTAGGATGTGTAGAGATTCTACAGAATTTGGTTTTCGGACATAAATTTTGGATCCAAACGGGACTTAATCGAAAACTTTTGGGATTTATAATTTTCACTCGTAAAGGCATAAAATGGGCGTGCACGACGTTTCAAGACTTAATGAGGAGTTTTGAGAACTCGCGGGGGTGGTAAACACGATTTCTGGAAAGTTTGTCTATAAATAGCAAGGGTGGGAAATTCATTTAGTTGTGAACTTCTAAAAATATCGTTAGAGATGAGAGAGAAAAGGGAGATTATTGCCACGGGCTTTGTGACGATGATCGGCGACCTTTCGTCCGTCTGTTTTCAACCAAAATTCGTATTTGAACTCCCCAAGGTAAGGGCTACGTTTTGATAGTCTTTAGGCCATGTTTGGCTAAGTTTTTATAAATTTCTAAATCTAGGAATTTGGGGAAAACACGTGTAAACTTGTAGGTTTCGCGTAGGATCGGAGATTTGGCGTTTAATCGGGCTTCTAGTCGTTCCCTCAAAGTTATACGACGATAGCTCGAGGTATGAATTTCTAGCCTATGTTATATAGGTGAAATACATGTTTTATATTTCGATGACGAAATTGTGATCCGGGCAAAATCCATGTGTTAATCTTAGGCCCGTTAATTATGCACGCGCTTAAATGTGAAAAGCATGTTAAGTTTTACGCAAGCACGTATATGTGTTAAATGAGTATGTTTATGTGCCTATGTGGGTTAAAGGGGGATTTGTGCTAATTCACCGTGAGGCGTCCTCTCGAAGGGGGAGGATTAGCAGTGACGACGGTCACTTGGCCGAGAAAGGCATTACGTGACATGTCGAAGGGGCATGGGTCATGGTTGAGTCTTAAGACTTTGGATCGGTGAATGTGCACTTATTCCCTAGAGACCATTAGTTATATGTTATGATGAGATTAAAGCATGATTTGTCATATATGCATATGTTAGAAATTGTGCACTCAGCATATAGCTGAGCAATGGAGATTTACTCCATTGCAGGTATGAAGAAAGGAAAGATGGAATGCGAGGAATGAGGCCGTTGGGGATCAATCGGAGGAATTGGTGTATAGAACATTTTTGTAACCGAATTATAGGAGGTCTGTATCATTTTTGGATTGATGTAATATTCTTTTGAAAACCTTTTTAAGTTGGTTGGAAGCGACTCGGAATCTTGAGTTCGCGTCTTGATGTTTAACAAGTTGAATTTCATGTTTTATGAATTGTTGAAGTCCTTATGAGATTTTGATCCAAACGAACCCTCAACTTAATTAGTTAACGTTTTCCAAACTTAGGAAAGTTGTTATACTTGTCCTTATAACATTGGTAAAGTTTGCTAAGAATTGGATTATGTTTGAAGGGTTGCAACGGGTGAAGGTTGGGTGATGCCTTAGCAAAATTCTGCAGCTTTGGCCAGGATTCTGCTAAAGGGTCATTCGACCGGTCGAAGGGGGTCGTTCGACCGGTCGAAATACCCCCTGCAAGAATTCTTTAACTCCTTCTCCCAATGTTCGGAACAACTTCTAACTAGGCATGGGGGGTACCTTTGGGGACCCTTTGACCTATGAAACTGTTACTTTTGAAAACGAAACTCGTTAAGGCGTGTTTGGACACGTGTTTAATATAACCTTTGAAAAACTAATTGGAAGTTGGTTATTTTGGAGCAAAAACTTTTATTAAGGTTATTTTGGGAACTTTAATCATCGTTGGTAAGCCTTGATGGCGTGCCACGTAACCTAGATTCATATGTGTGGATCCGGGGCGTGACATCAAGTGGTATCAAAGCAATAGGTAACAAAACTTTGGGAACGTTCGACGTCGAGCGGAGTGTTGAGTGAATTGACACATATTCTAGAATGCATCCACATATTGTAGAGATGTTTGATGCATATGGTATGTTGTTATACATACATGATTATGTTATTGGCATACATGCATACTATTTATGCATCTGTGAATTGGTGGAATCATATGGACGTAGAACTGTGTGATGGAATAAAGGTTACCATGAGCTATCATAGGCTTGGTGTGGTGACACGAGAGATAGATGATATCTTGGTGGTGATGAACCATTGAATGTCTAAATGGAAATAAAATAATTTTTGATCGAATTGGTGGATGTTTTCAACGATAGTGACAAGTGTCCTTTGGAGGATCTAACCGAGAACGGAGTTTGAATAGTGAGTGTCAGGAGAAAGATTCCTTATGGTTCACATAGAGAATGAAAAGTGATTGTTTGTAGTGGAGTTTTGGAATTGAGATTGATTGATAAGAGTTCCGTCTCGGACATGGACTAAACGTTGTGACGTGAGAGAATAGAGATGGACAGTGGGGTTTATGACAGGAAGGTAATTTAGCAACATGTATTGCTCGAGTATGGGGTAGGTGAGGAATCTCTCACCTTATCTTGTGGTGTAAACCTACGATGTGATCGTATGGGTTATCTTACGATTTTTCTCTTACAGTGTATCTGTATCATGGGTGGTTGAAGAATCTTTCAACTTATTGTATGGTATTGAGGTGTTTGGATGGTTGAGGAATCTCTCAACCTATCTTATGGCATGTATTGGATGGTTGAGGAATCTCTCAACCTATCTTGTGGTATGAATCGGGGGTTGAGGAAGGTCTCAATGGATTGTGAGTATCATGGTTGTTGAGGAATCTCTCAAACTGAACCTGGGTTCGAGTGGTCGTGGTACCATAAGTGGATTTGGACACGGTATGAGGATTAGTAACGGAAGTTACCGGATTAATTGGGTAAGTGGGAAGTGATATTTAAGGATTAACCTAAGACGAGGGGTTAAGAATGGGAATGATAGAGTATGCTTGGACGGTTTGAAACTACAGTTGATAGAAGTTTAATGGACGACATACTTCGGGAGTGATTGCTTAGGCTTGATGATTACGTGCGTATGAATGTAACGATAAGGACGACATAGGTCGGAGGAGAAATAGTAGAACTTCTTGATGGAGATTAAAGGAATGGAAATGAATATGATTAAGAGTTTCTTGGTGTTTTGAGGTATGGTTGTCAAGGGAAGTAGAACGTGATAGGACTATGATCAAGAACAAAGGATGTACCACTATAGGACTTAAGGCGAAGGACAAGCGTAAATGATTGAACGTGATAGGAGAGTTAGAGGAATCGAGTTGATATTTGGATATCATCAATATAAGAGGACCTTTATAAAGAATCTTGTAGAGGAGGTTGTTAGTACAAGGGGTTGTAATGAGGATAAACCTGAACCTGAGACCAACGGTTGTGGGATTTGATGAGTTTAGATGTTTTCGAGCACTTGTGGGTGGTTCTAAAGTGGTCGAGAAGTAGCGCCTACATGCCTTGTGAGTTTGGGGACTTCTAAGGGTGTTAAATGAAGAAAAATATGGTCCAGGGGGCACTGGACCGGTCGAAAGGGGTGGTTCGACCGGTCGAACACCCCTCTGATCCAAAGAGTGTTTTCGAAAACATTTTTCCGTCGACTTTTACGGAAACAGGCATAACTCTTTGTAGAAAATTCGGATTCGCGCGCCGTTTCTTGCGTTGGAACCAAGATTCAAAGAGCTATCTTTTGGTGTAAAATTTAACCATAATTTATAAATGACCATTTTGCCCTTGGGCTATTTTATCACAGAAAAGTCTTTTTAAGATGTCGAATTCATGCTTTCTTTGCTAATTATCGTATTTTAAATGAAATGAAAGATTTTTAAATGCTTTTACAACATCGTTGGGGTGTATAAATTGAGTGGTTATCAACGGGAGGTTGGAGCATGAGAAGTATTACGATACTGAATAAGAGCAGCTGTGGAAATGGATAGAGTAAAGAGACTTTGGGTAAGTCAGATCACAAGAGTGAAAATGTAAATTGGGAAGATGAAGCTTCAATGGGTAAGTGAACAAGAACGGTAGAAGTGGGATGAAGACTTGGAAGTACATTGAGTACATTATCAGATATAATAGAAAGAATATAAAATGGGCAGAGGATAATGGTAAATGTAGTGAACTGCTATCTCGGTCGTCCTAGATTCCAACAAGGTTGGAGAATTTTGAGAATGTCAGATTTCATCCCAAGGAAATTTTAAAGTGTTTAAAATGTTTTAAAAATCAAACTTTTGTTTGAGTAAGAAAATTTTGTTAAATACTTGTAATAAGGTATCAAGTAAACTTTAGAACAAGAATATTGTGGAAGGATATGGTATGCTAGTGCTTGGGACGCAACGATGCTTGATGAACGAATGAGTTCTACATGAGCAGGTCATAAGGTTGAAAATTCTAAAGTAATGGATTAGTAAAATGTTGAACACTTGGACTTAGTGAGTTAGATGAAGTGCTACTAACAAGTTGACTTGAGTATTGCTCTAAAGGGAACTTGATCTTGTTTTAAGTATTTGAATAACCTGAGGTTATGAATGATTTGAAGTTTTGAACGTTTAGGAACTTGATGAGATTCGTAAAGTGTGAAGCACTTAAAGACAATAGTTATGAATGGGTGATCTTGAGTATGGACACGAAAGGTATGTGAATTGGGAGTTGATAGGGAATTTATTGAACACAGTGAAACTATGGTACTTAATTGGGAAGATCAAATTACTGAGTTGTCTTCAGATGGTTACGAGAATAGTAGGAATACTTGAGCAACAGGTTCTTCGAGAATAATGAATTTAGGATCGGAATAGCAAAGATAAAGGATTAGAGAAATCTGAATTGGAGTTAAGTCAGGCTGACTAAATTTATGAGATATTAAACTGTTGAATAAGGTATAGTGATTTGAGATGTTATACAAAGAATATACGCTCAGTATAAAGGGTTGTCAAGAACTCAGTAAGAGTTGAGATGCATAAGTACGATTGGTATGGGCTTGTGTAAAGGTGAAAGTGGTATACCAGAGACTTATGGGGTTGTGATCTTCAACAGAAAAGTAATTGACTCAGGGTGTGTGTACACTATATGAATAGAATGGATTGTGAAGGGTCAAAAATTTGGGACAGGAATAAGGTATGGTCTAAATATGGGAATGCGTCATGATGGACGTTGTTGTACATGTATGATTGACTAAGTCAATTTGGGTTAACCACATTATTGGTTACGATGAACATTGGGGTTGTTATGTTGAGAAAGTATTATGCAAAATTTTAAAATGATTTGTTTTAAAAATAAAAAGGAGAATATGTATTTGACTTTGTTAAAAGTTTTAAATTGAAGGTGTAAATTGTAATCTCTTATGCTAATCGACGATAGTTCAAGTACAGAAACTGAGAGATAAACGATAAGTGTGTTGACCTCACCGAGAGTGGTTCGGGATAGTAAGTAACTTCGAACAAGTAAAACGTTGTAAAATTTTCAATTGAGAATCTGAAAGGTGTCTTACAAATCATGTACGATTGGACTTAAAATACGAGATTGGATTAAACCGAAATGGAATTTGATAAGGAATGAGAGTTGTTTGAAAACGTGTTATCGTTCTATGGGTATTCCACGATTAACAGGATAAGAGATAAAATTCATGGTATATGAAATAGTTGATTGAGGTATTGACTTACCGACAGTCTATGAATGTATGATAGTACTCAGTTTTGATTTCTTCGAGATGAAGAATTGTGTATGGTTGTTAACCAGTTGAAACATGTTGGAAACGACGGCTAGTCGAAAAGAAAGATGAGTTATTGATTTTGTTTTGGCTATTGGGATGAACTTTAAAGTTTGAAAAAGATGTGATAAGTACAATGAAGATATGTGTGGGTTGACGTGTGACGTTGTGATATGATTTAATGTCAAGATTGACTATTGATTATGTTTTACTCAAGCATTGATGTTCTTATGTATCGAGATGTTTCTGTGTTGTTAGTATTCGAAGAGAATCTTCAATCGGGTTGAGACGAGGGCTTCAAGGATTTATTTTCCTTAAGAGTCTGAGGATTTATTTTCCTCGTAAGATTGTAATATCTTGGAGGGGATGTGTAGTTGGTAATGAGACCAATGTCGGAAGTGCTTGTGAGAAGTCTTGTGGCTTGATGAGATGGCATAAGTTTGGGGACAAACTTCTTTTAAGGGGGAGAGGATGTCATACCCGCTCCTGCGGTATTTATTTATATCATTTTAGCATGTTTACGGTTGTGTTAATTAACGTGTGTAAAGTGAGTGATGACTCACTAGTTGTTGGAGGGTGTCTTTTGAGAACCCAGTATTGGCCTTAAAGGCAGTTCAGAAGGTGTCAAGAGAGGACACGGGAACATGGAAAGGCATGTTGCATTGGCATAGCTAAATGACATTTATGTGATTTAAATGTTATTGACTTATTTGGTATTTTCATGAATAGTAATTATACCTGTGTAGTATAATTTCTGATAGTTTTGATCTAGTTTTAGATCGTTTGAGAACTGTGGAGAGAACGTGAGCGACCCGTTGTATAAAAAGGTAGGATGTGTAGAGATTCTACAGAATTTGGTTTTCGGACATAAATTTTGGATCCAAACGGGACTTAATCGAAAACTTTTGGGATTTATAATTTTCACTCGTAAAGGCATAAAATGGGCGTGCACGACGTTTCAAGACTTAATGAGGAGTTTTGAGAACTCGCGGGGGTGGTAAACACGATTTCTGGAAAGTTTGTCTATAAATAGCAAGGGTGGGAAATTCATTTAGTTGTGAACTTCTAAAAATATCGTTAGAGATGAGAGAGAAAAGGGAGATTATTGCCACGGGCTTTGCGACGACGATCGGCGACCTTTCGTCCGTCTGTTTTCAACCAAAATTCGTATTTGAACTCCCCAAGGTAAGGGCTACGTTTTGATAGTCTTTAGGCCATGTTTGGCTAAGTTTTTATAAATTTCTAAATCTAGGAATTTGGGGAAAACACGTGTAAACTTGTAGGTTTCGCGTAGGATCGGAGATTTGGCGTTTAATCGGGCTTCTAGTCGTTCCCTCAAAGTTATACGACGATAGCTCGAGGTATGAATTTCTAGCCTATGTTATATAGGTGAAATACATGTTTTATATTTCGATGACGAAATTGTGATCCGGGCAAAATCCATGTGTTAATCTTAGGCCCGTTAATTATGCACGCGCTTAAATGTGAAAAGCATGTTAAGTTTTACGCGAGCACGTATATGTGTTAAATGAGTATGTTTATGTGCCTATGTGGGTTAAAGGGGGATTTGTGCTAATTCACCGTGAGGCGTCCTCTCGAAGGGGGAGGATTAGCAGTGACGACGGTCACTTGGCCGAGAAAGGCATTACGTGACATGTCGAAGGGGCATGGGTCATGGTTGAGTCTTAAGACTTTGGATCGGTGAATGTGCACTTATTCCCTAGAGACCATTAGTTATGTGTTATGATGAGATTAAAGCATGATTTGTCATATATGCATATGTTAGAAATTGTGCACTCAGCATATAGCTGAGCAATGGAGATTTACTCCATTGCAGGTATGAAGAAAGGAAAGATGGAATGCGAGGAATGAGGCCGTTGGGGATCAATCGGAGGAATTGGTGTATAGAACATTTTTGTAACCGAATTATAGGAGGTCTGTATCATTTTTGGATTGATGTAATATTCTTTTGAAAACCTTTTTAAGTTGGTTGGAAGCGACTCGGAATCTTGAGTTCGCGTCTTGATGTTTAACAAGTTGAATTTCATGTTTTATGAATTGTTGAAGTCCTTATGAGATTTTGATCCAAACGAACCCTCAACTTAATTAGTTAACGTTTTCCAAACTTAGGAAAGTTGTTATACTTGTCCTTATAACATTGGTAAAGTTTGCTAAGAATTGGATTATGTTTGAAGGGTTGCAACGGGTGAAGGTTGGGTGATGCCTTAGCAAAATTCTGCAGCTTTGGCCAGGATTCTGCTAAAGGGTCATTCGACCGGTCGAAGGGGGTCGTTCGACCGGTCGAAATACCCCCTGCAAGAATTCTTTAACTCCTTCTCCCAATGTTCGGAACAACTTCTAACTAGGCATGGGGGTACCTTTGGGGACCCTTTGACCTATGAAACTGTTACTTTTGAAAACGAAACTCGTTAAGGCGTGTTTGGACACGTGTTTAATATAACCTTTGAAAAACTAATTGGAAGTTGGTTATTTTGGAGCAAAAACTTTTATTAAGGTTATTTTGGGAACTTTAATCATCGTTGGTAAGCCTTGATGGCGTGCCACGTAACCTAGATTCATATGTGTGGATCCGGGGCGTGACAGTATGTGCCTTCGTCATGATATCCAAGACCTCATTGACCAGAATATCATTAAGCCCCCTCCCAAGCAGCCTCAGGTCACCCAAAATCCCCTACCGAACCACCAAAATATTAGCCTCTTTGAATATAACCCCACTACTTTCGATCCTTCTACCCTCATAATCCCCATAGGATTTCCCTTAGCCCATATCGACATCCTGGATTCTATAAAAGTCCATCTGATTGAACGAGAAGATGATGGGTGGCAGCAGTAGCTAGATGATGAACAAGATTTATTCTTCCTGGAAGAACATGATCTAAGGGCAGTAGATCTCAAATGGTACGATTCCAACAAAGAAAGTGACACCTCCGTCTGGGATGAGCCAAAAAAACTGTTCATGGGAATAGATTGCGAGTGGTTCAAAGAAGATGGGACTGTGGAAGGACCTACTCCTACCGAGATTGATCATCTGACTAGGTCAGGTCGTCATTATCAGCCTCCACAATCGGTCACGGAAACCATGGAGGAAGGGCTAGTCAAGGACAAGGAGAAAGGAAAAATGGATGAGGTCATCGAAGAGGACAACGAATTGATAAAGCAGTTGAAGAAAACTCAGGCACATCTCTCGATGTGGGACATCATGGTAACATCTTACAGGCACAGACAAGCTGTGTTGAATGCCGTGGCTGGAATTGAGGTCCCCATTGACGTTGCACCAAAAGATATGGTGGCCTTCTTAAGCACCCTTACCCTTGATCCAGTCATCACCTTCTCCAATAAGGATTTGCCACCGGAAGGATCTGCGCATAACAAAGCTCTATACATCATCATCGGATGTAAGGGGCAGCATGTGTCATTCTGTCTAGTCGATAAAGGCTCCGCCTTAAATGTTTGTGCTCTAAGAACCGCCACTGCCTTGGGGGTCGACATCCTTGAAATCACACCATCTATGCAATCTGTGAGAGCCTACGATAACACCAAGAGAAATGTGATGGGGACTGTTTCTCTCCAAATCTGGGTGGGATCTTTGGTTAGCACTGAAATCTTTCAAGTTATGGACATACCTGCCTTATTCAATTTGTTGATTGGGAGGCCCTGGCTGCATGTCAACAAAGTTGTATCATCCACTGTACACCAAATGATCAAATACATTTATAAGAAAGAGGTGAAAATCATCCTTGGCAACAGTTGGGGAAATGAGACCTTCCTAAGCTACGCTCCTGTCTTTGAAATTCAAATACCTGAACTAGAAGAGGGAGAAATTGGAGGATTCTTCATGGAAGAGATCCATATGGTTAGTGATGGAGACGGGTTCCCAGAGGTCCACTCTGCGATGGTCAATATCGTCCTCAAAATGAACTACTTTCCTGGAATGGGATTGGGACGACGCCAATAAGGGATTTGTGAGTTCCCTCAGATCAAAGGACAAAAAGGCACTTTCGGATTGGGGTACAAGCCCACCGAAAAGGACATCAAGCTATAAAATCCATGGAAGAAGAGAGTGAGGAGTGTCCCACCATACCGCAAGACCTTGAATGGACAATTCATCAAAGAAGGGGATGACTTCCCCTACTTTGGGTTTCTTGAACCTTGGATCCATCAGACCACCGAAAAAAGGCACCCCGGGCTTGAGATCTTCACTGATTGTGAAAGGCCCCCCTATTAGGATCCGTTCTATCCCAAAGAAGTTGTGAAAACCCCAGAAGAGGATTGGTTAAAGTACCTGGACACTGCAGCCATCGAGAAAATGTGGGAAGAGTTCGCTGAAGAGAAGGAAGGAAAAAAGGCCAAGAGCCAAGATGATCAGATCACGCCAACTGAGGAGGGTCTGAGCAACCAGGCTGTAGAGTCATCTGTCTGTGTCTCTCTATCCCCTATTCCCCTAGAGTCTGTACTTCATATTATCGAGTCTGTACCAAAATCGGCCACTGTGGGCCCATCACTGTCTAATGTAATCACTCCACCTGTCATGAATGAAATGAAAGATGGTTCTTCTTACTCCTCTGTGTCTAATACTTGTGAATGCACAGATCCCTCTGAGGTTCTTCCAATCAAACTTAAGCAACTAATTGAAAAACCACATGCTTATGAAATAATCGAAGATACTTTACCAATTAACCTAGGTAAAAAAGATAATCCACAAATTGTGCAAATTGACTCAACGCTTAATAAAGAAGAAAAAGAAAAATTGACTCTATTGCTAAAAGAATTCAAAGATGTTTTTGCTTGGTCTTACGAGGACATGCCTAGGGTCGACCCCGACATTGTCCAACATCGTATTCCCCTCCTCCCAAATTCTAAACCTGTTAAGCAGAAACTGAGGCGCATGAGGCCAGAATGGGCACTGAAGGTCAAAGAAGAGGTAGAAAAACAGTTCAAGGCAGGGTTTATCATTGCTACAGAGTATCCAGAATGGGTTGCCAACATCGTGCCAGTCCCCAAGAAAGACGAAAAAGTTCGTGTGTGTGTCAACTTTCGTATTCTAAATAAAGCCAGCCCAAAGGATGACTTCCCGCTTCCCTAAATCGATGTCTTGGTAGATAACACCACAAGACATGAGCTACTGTCATTCATGGATGGCTTTTCGAGCTACAATCAGATTCTAATGGCACCAGAAGACCGGGAAACGACGACATTTACCATACCTTGGGGGACCTACTGTTATAGGGTGATGCTTTTTGGACTCAAGAATGCTGGAGCAACCTACCAAAGAGCCGCCACAACTCTGCTACATGACATGATTCACAAAGAGGTGGAGGTATATGTAGATGGCATGATCGTGAAATCCAAGGATAGAGAAGGGCACTTGGTGGCACTGGAGAAGTTTTTTGAAAGATTGCGCAGGTACAAGATGAGGCTGAATCCGAAGAAATGCACTTTTGGTGTGACCTTTGGGAAGCTCCTAGGTTTTCTCATTACACAAAGAGGGATAGATGTCGATCCTTCCAAAATCAAGGCAATTCTAGAAATGGTGTCGCTACAGAATGAGAAGGAAGTGAGAGGATTCCTCGAAAGGATCCAATTCATCAGCCGCTTTATTTCCAAGCTCACAACTACGTGTGATCCCTTGTTTTGGTTGCTAAGGAAAGGAGAGAAGTTCCAATGGGATGACCAATGTCATACAGAATTCGACAAAATAAAAGCCTACCTTCAAAATCCACCCGTCCTTTCACCACCCAATCCTCCAAGCCCTTACTCCTTTACCTATCTGTCTCCGAAAACGCCATGGGTTGCATGCTAGCCCAGGAAGGAGAAGAAAGCCACTCCGAAAAAGCCATATATTACCTTAGCAAGAGGATGACTGGGTATGAGCTCAATTACTCTGCCCTCAAAAAAACGTATTGGGCCTTAGTCTAGAGCACCCGCCGATTACGGCACTACATGCTAACCTTTTCGATTGTGCTCATATCCCGCATGGATCCTCGAAAAACCTACCCTGACCGGTCGTATATCCTGTTGGCTACTGCTACTATCTGAATTCGATATCAAGTATATAACAAGCAAGTCGGTAAAAGGGAGAACTATAACTGAGCATCTTGCAGAACATGCTGTTGATTCCGAAGAAAATGGAGACTTCCCATTCCCGGACGAGAATATCATGGAAATCAAAGAAGAATAGTGAAAGTTTTACTTTGATGGGGCAGCCAACATGAAAGAATACGGAGTAGGTATGATCCTGGTATCGCCAAATGGGGACCACACCCCACTGGCAGTCAAGCTCAATTATAACTCCACCAACAACACTACTGAATATGAGGCATGCATTCTGGGGATGGAAGAGTCCATAGAATTGAGAGTTCAGAAGTTGGATGTCTTCAGAGATTCAAATCTCATTATGTCACAAGCCAGAGGAGAATGGAGGGTGAAAGAAGAAAGGTTGAAGCCCTACTATGACCATCTCGATGTACTCAAGAAACAGTTCAAGAGGATAACATTCTTTTAACTACCCAAAGAAGAGAACCGGCTAGCAAATTCATTGGCTACCCTAGCCTCTATGATCAAAATCCCTGTAGGGTTAAAAATGATGCCTCTGGTAATCGAGCAAAGATACGAACCGTCATTTAGCATGATTGCTATAATCAAAAAAGAAGAGAATGAAACACCATGGTATCAAGATGTCTAGAACTTTATAGAAAAGGGAACATACCCCCAAGAGTCTATCGAGAAAGATAAAAGAGCAATTCGAAGGTTCGTAGCACAGTTCCTCATTTACGGCGAAAAATTATTTAGGAAAGGATACAATTGTCACAACCTGGCTTGCTTGTTCGGGAAAGATGCCAGAAGGATGATGGAAGAAATACACGAAGGGGTATGTGGTCTACACATGAACGGTCACATGCTGGCCAAAAAAATCGTTAGACAAGGGTGCTATTGGACAATGTTGGAAAAAGATTGTTGCAAATACGTGAGAAGGTGCCACAGGTGCCATATCCATGCAAACATGATGCATGTACCGTCATCTCTGCTCTATAGTATGACCTCCCCGTGGCCATTCTCGACTTGGGGAATCGATATCATTGGCGAAATTGTTCCAAAGGCCTCAAACAGGAACCGATACATTTTGGTGGCCATTGACTACTTCACAAAATGGGTAGAAGCCGCATCCTATAGTAAGTTGGGGGCCAAGGAAGTGGCCAAATTCATCAAGAGAAATCTCATCTGCCGTTATGGAGTCCCCTATGAGATCATTTCGGATAACGGAAGTCATTTCAAAGCAGAAGTCAGGGATCTGTTTGAGAAATACAAAATCACTTATCACAAGTCGTCACCATACAGGCCACAAACTAATGGGGTAGTCGAAGCTGCAAATAAGAATGTCAAGGCCATACTGCAAAAGTCGGCCGATACTTACAAAGACTAGCATGAGAAACTACCATTTACGCTTTAGGGATATAGAACATCGATAAGGACGTCTACGGGAGTGACTCCTTATTCATTGGTGTATGGCATTGAAGCAGTACTTCCGGTCGAGGTAGAACTACTGTCCCTGCGTGTGATAGAAGAATGTGAAATTTCAGAGTCTGGCTGGTTAAGGGAAAGGTACAAAGAATTGGCTCTCATAGATGAAAAGCGCCTCGCAACAGTCGACCCCATCCAAATCTATCAAAAGAGGATAGCCCATGCTTTTAACAAGAAAGTTCGTCCGAGGAAAATTGTCAAGGGTGACCTTGTCCTGAAGGAACTATGAGTTCCGATCTTTGACCCGCATGGGAGCGACCTATCTCATGGACCTCGACGGTTTCGAATTCAAAGAACCAATCAAGATGGATCGCCTCAAAAAGTACTATGCTTGACCCAATTCCTTTAAACCTTGCCCTGAACTACGCTCGACCTGATTCCCACTCGGGGATACGTAGGCAACCACATCGGTTCGGTCGCTTTACCCACAAAAATAGCCCATCTCTTTCAAACCTTACCATGAGCTACACTCGACCTGATTCTCGCTCAGGGATACGTAGGCAACCGCATCGGTTCGATCGTCCCACCTACTAGAAAACAAACCAGTTCTTTTCTATCTTGGCCTGAACTACGTTGGACTTGATCCCCGCTCCGGGGTATGTAGGCAGACTTTTAGAAGAGAAAAGAAGGATGGCTCGCTAGGTCGAAAATCCGAAAGGACGCCTAGGCAAAAATTAGAGTTAAATCTAAAGTGAGCAATAACAAAAGAGAGAAAAGTGCTCACTAGGTCACCTAACTAGTGCCTAGGCAAAACTTTGAGTGTATGAGAGAAACAAAGTCGTGGTCCTTACCATAACCCAGAAGTCACCCTTCACACTAGGGGCAAACTTTGTCCACCCGCCTAGTTTGCCTAAGCCTCTCCTAAACTAGGGGCAAACTTCGGTCATCTACCTCATTTGCCTTACAACCTCCCATATCCCAAACTAGAGACAAACTTCTGCTACTCGCCTTGTTTGCCTCTAATCGTCCTAGATTGCCCAAACAAGTTCCAAAAGCAAACATCTGATCAAAATCATACTATAAATATTTTCAGAAAGCCAAATGCATAAAATAAGGTTCTCCAAACCAAGGTTCGCCGCTAAACAAACTTCGAATATTACATAAATAGGGATAAGTGAAAACACAAAAAGTTCTTTCCGAAAGCAATCACAAATATCAAAGACACTTGGAGGAAAGAAACAGAATCAGTCAAGTCTAGTTTTATTTTGTGTCTTTTATTCCTTCAAAGGTCTTTAGAAGTAGGCTTTTACTTGGCAGGCCCATCCGCTGATGAAAGCAGCAATAGTAACAGCTCTGACTCTAGAAGCAAAAACCCTCTCAGTAAACCCCCGGAGGACCTCTTGAACTCGCCCATACTGCCTGGCCAATCGGCGAGGATGATAGAAAGAAGTCTCTCTTAGACCCATCTACCACACTCTCTGGTAATCCCCGAGCCTGGTGGTCACAGCATTGAGGCCCCAACGCCCCGCAATCCAGCAAATGTCGGCCTTAGATAAAGCACCCATCGTGCTAACCAAATCGGCAGAAGTGTAATGAGAATGAAGCACGGCCCTGCGGAAGTAAACTGGCGGCACACTACCAGTCCATAACTGAAGGCACTCGTAGAGCCAAGCCTGTAACACCAAAGGCGCCCCAGAAAGAAGGAGAGTTCCTTGATTAAAAGCACGATCCAAACCATTCAGGGTTTTGGCCAGAACCATGGCCATAGGGTTCTTACTCGATTTCAGTCCAAGGCACACATGTACCAAGTCACTAGAAGTACTCGAGAACAGGAAGTGCGAAGTCATGCATAATATCAGAGCAGCCCCACGGGTGGCATCATATACGCTGGGATTCCCAAGACTAGCATACCGGGCAATGACGGAAGCAATGTCAAGAACCTCACCATGAATTAATCGGCGGGAGATAGTAGTGGAATAGTTCAAGTATTCAGCCAGGCCTAGCGTAGGACTGGGGGTATCAGCAAAAGGAAGGATCAAGTCTGAATCCGGATCAAAGCCGAGGATAGCACAAAACTCCTCAAACAGGGGGGGCATATCTCTAGGCCATTAAAATTGAAGACATGATTTATTGGGTCCCAATGGGCAATGGTAGCACGCATGAACTCAGCGTTCAAAGCCACCTAGTGAAGAGAGAACAACTCGGTCAAACCGTAGCTAAAAAGGTTGATCCGTTCCACGCCATCCGTGATGTTCAGCCAAGCCGTGAGTTGAGCGGGGTCATACAATGCCATGTTTTCTGTCGCGGCTTTAGCAAAATTCAAAATTTTGACAGCACCTCCCCGTTTCCGGCACACTTTTTTCATTACTTGGGCACCGACCCTTACTTCCGGCACTTTTACACCACTGGGCACCGACTCGTACTTCTGGCACTTTTTCATTACTTGGGCACCGACCCTTACTTCCGGCACTTTTTCATTACTTGGGCACCGACCCATACTTCTGGTACACTCTTTTACACTACAGGGCACTGACCCATACTTCCGATATACATTTAAATCACTGGGCACCGACCCTTACTTTCGACACAACTTTTCATTACTTGGGCACCGACCCTTACTTCCGGCACTTTTTCATTACTTGGGCACTGAACCTTACTTCCGGCACTTTTTCATTACTCGGGCATCGACCCTTACTTCCGGCACTTTTACACCACTGGGCACCGACCCGTACTTCCGGCACTTTCTCAAATCACTGGGCACCGACCCTTACTTCCGGCACTTTTTCATTACTTGGGCACCGAACCCATACTTTCGGTACACTCTTTTACACCATAGGGCACCGACCCATACTTCCGGTATACATTTAAATCACTGGGCACCCACCCTTACTTCCGGCACTTTTCATTACTTGGGCACCGACCCTTACTTCCGGCACTTTTTCATTACTTGGGCACCGACACATATTTCTGGTACACTCTTTTACACCACTGGGCGCCGACCCTTACTTCCGGTTACTTTTTCAAATCACTAGGCGTCGACCGTTACTTTCAGTTACTTTTTTCAAATCACTGGACACTGTCCCTTTCTTCCGGTATAAAAAAAATATAAAAATACAAAAAAGAAGACGAAAAGAAAAATACAAAAAATGGACTTTCTCCAAAATGAAACTCCAAATGCTACCTTTGCTTGGAATCTGCAAACAGCACATGTAAGACATGTAAGTCTTCACACTCTTTATGGGCACCGACCCTTACTTTCGGCACATGAAACAAAAGACAAAAAAAAATCATAAAAAAAAAACAAAAACTCATCGCACGGTCGATCTACCCTGACTTTTTACTCAAAAACACTTTCTCACATCTCATTACTTTCTCAAACGTTAAAGTCTAGGACTACACCGTACAGGTTAAAGTTCCTAGCTACACCAACTTTACTCAAAACATTATTTTATACACTCACGGTCTAGATCGACCAAAAAACTCAGGCACATACACAGCACAGAACTACGTACGACCTGATTCTCGAGTTGAGATACGTATGCAACCCACACTTGGGTGCGGCCATAATTTTACTTTCAAACTATCTCGTATCGAGATACGTATACATACTTTCAAACTATCTCAAGTTGAGATACATATACATAACTATTCTCTTTCAAAACTATCTCGTGTCGAGATACGTAAATCGGCAATCGTGTGTCACGGATGCTTACATTTAATTTATAGTATATGTATTCTACTACTTCTTACTTACGCCCCGTTACTATGAAAACCACTAAACCGGCAACCGTGTGTCACGGATGTTCGATGGTGCCTTATACCTTCCCTCGACATAATTGAGTCCCCGAACCCACTTCAAGAACTTTGGTTTTGCACGACTATCAGGAGTCACACTTTTTAAAGGCCCCACTCTTTCTCAAACTGTTTCTCAAAAGTCAAAGATGATTACTCTAATCGTCTTTGCAGGGATCCTAACTCCCGATAACGTTAGGTGGTGACTTTGAAACTTTTACTGGCCATACTCCCACTTGTACGTACTTTCACACATTTTCTTTCGCGTTTTGGTTCGCTGCTTTGAGCCTTTTACCCTATTTTATTTCATTTTCTATTAAAACGGTCGGGATCCACGAGGGGACCGCCCCCCGCCTTCGGGGCGGGCGCGACAAGTATACAGAACGAAGTTTTATTTATTAATACTCTCCAGAAATTCAGGGTATTGCATGATCATTGGAAGAATAACTGAAGAATTGATGTCAACTCTAGTCTGTGTCACGTGGAGAAGCAGTTACCAGTTTAAAAAGAAGAGGGAACACTCAAATGAGACTGTTGTGAAGCCTCGATGCTTATAAATAGAAGGAGTTTGCGTTTGGAAGGGATCTTTCGATCAATATTAACATATACACTTTTATCTATCTTGTATCTTTTATCATTAATTAGGTTACCTTCGAAGTTATCTTCAAGGTTAGATTGTAGTTTAATTTTACTCAATGAAGTAGTCTATTACTTCACTGTTTTATTGTTTTTTTCTTTACTGTTCTTTCATAGGAGTAATTTTACTTTAGTTGATTCGAAGTTCTCTTGGTCATTTCTTTACACGATAAAAGTCTTTGTTAAGACATCGAACATCACCACAAATCTATCTGGTGAGGTGCAGTTTGGATCACACACATTGGCAACTTGCTTGTCTGGCACGCTTGCACATATATAATTTTCCAACCAAACACTGCGAAAACTCACAAAAATTTTGAACATTAATTTGACCATAAATAAATAAATTTAAATTCGACCCCCCCACATTTCTCACTCGTCTTTTTTTTTTTTTTCCATCAAAACAATATCACTACTGTAGCCGTTACTTTAGAATGTAATTAAAATTTATCATTAAATATTTTTTTATAGAAAATATTTTTGGGTCGGCGAAAAAATATAAGAATAACTCATAAAATACGATGGAGAGTTAGTGGGGGTTAATTTGAAAGTTTTGAATTTTTAAAGTTTGAAAAAAAATATTCTAGAAAGTTACCTAGAAGATATGTACGTCTGGGACTTATAACATGGGTAGTTTTGTATTAAAAAAAATCCCAATAACCGTTTTTAAAAATAAATCCAATGGAACGCCTACTGAAAAAGTATACAATTAGACTTGTCACTAATTAATCCTCTACAAAAATCTAATTCTGAATTTATGAATTATTAAAATGGTGCTCTTAGGCCACGTTTATGTCCCAGAACCAAGGGGGGATTGAGAGGGATTATACTATTTTAATTAAAATAGACTAATTAATAGCCCAACTTTCGGCTCACCAATCTAGCACGCACGGGACTATTAGTCCATTTAACTAGTTCATTTAGCTTCGCTTATGGAGACCGCACATATGCATGATTTTGAAAACGCAACTACAATTGCAATAGCCTAATATTGCTGTTGGCTGGAAGCAACCTTTAACAACTTTTGGTCAACAGTATTTTTTGTGATTGCTATAGCAAATTAGCAATCACAATTGATATAGGGCATATTTAACAACTTCTGCTTCTGTGATTTAATTAGGGGCGGACCCAAGAGTTTTGTCCCGGGGGGGGGGGGGGAGGGGGTTGCAGAAAGTTATGCAGGGGTTTGGGTGCAGCGCCCCTGACCTGATTTTTTTTAGCTTGAAAGCATTTTTTTGAAAAGTTGAGAGGCAATTAAGGGGCAAAACTGAATAAAGTATGAAATATGTAAAGTGAAAGAATTATTTTGAAAAGTTGAGGGGGCAAAAATGAATAACGTATGAAATATATAAGGTAAAAGAATTATTTTGAAACGTTGGGGGGCAATTAAGGGACAAAAATGACTAATATATGAAATATATAAGGTAAAATAGTGATTTTGAAAAGTTGAGGGGGATAATTAAGCGATAAAAATGAATAATGTGTAAAATTTATAAAATAAAATAATAATTTTAAAGAGTTAAGGGGGACAACTTCCCCCTTGTCTCCACGTGCATCTGCCCCGGATTCAATAATAATAAAATTACTTTTTGGCTAAAACCTTTCCGTCTTTTGGCCAATCGGGAATGTTTGCAACTGACTCATTTTTTTTAGCAATTGAAATTTAGTACTGGTTTTTGTAGTTCTATAATCACTTTTATGTTCCAAAAGTTGTTTCCAAACGGGGTCACAATATTATTTGCCAAACAAGCCGTAAATACTTTTTGCCAAACAGGTCCTAATGCGGTCAACTGCATTAGATTACGCTAGCAAACAGATACAGTACTTAAATGCAACTCTTCTCCACAACGCAACCTCTCCGCGTCCCCCCCTCCCCATGTGACCACCGACACTGCTAACCTGAACACAATAACAGTATAATATACATCACAAGTGTCCTTTTGTTCCTCTATAATCGTTACCTTTTCATTTACCACAATCGCCACTCTCTCATCAATAATAGTCCACCAAATTCAACACAGGGCACACTTCGACTTCGTTTGGTTAATAAATTTCGAAAGGAAAAAACACACACACATACATGAGAAGTTATTATCCTTTGTTTGGTTATCAAATAAAATAGTGAAAAAAATTAAAACAAATGAGAATAATATAAAAGTAATTAAAATTGCATTTTCCCCCTTTTTGAAGGTGCAATAATGTTTTGAAAATTTCTAATTTTTTAGTGTTGTTTAAAATAGAGTCTCTCTTTTTTTTTTTTCCCTTTAATTAATCGGTGAACCAAAGAGAGGAAAAAAATGAACACATTACAAAAAAAAAAAGTTTTTCTTTGTGAGGAAAAAAACAGGAAAAAACTACGAAAAGTTTTTCCCAAATAGAGTTCTACCACATGGGTCAATAAGACTATCTTTAATAATAGTGGGAACACCTCAACATCCTGCAATGAACATCGGGTGGTCTCTTTATCACGTGTGTCAAAAATCACATTTGAGATACAAAATTTAAAAAACAGAGCATTACTTAATCTACAAACCAAACAAACACCACATGTCTCAATGGCAAAACTCTCGGTGCATGCATAGTGGTTTTCGCACCTACATGCATTGAGAGAGAGAGAGAGAGAGAGAGAGAGAATCAAAATTAAGCAAAGTTTAAACATGAGAATTGTAATGAAAATAGACCTCTAATTAATTATGAATTATCAATGAAATCAAATAGAATTTGGATCTAACCATGTGGTTGTGTGAAGAATGAGAGAATGGAGATCGGAGGAGTTGAGGCATCTCTAAACAATTAGAAATTTGTGGATTTTTAAGTTGTTCTTATTTGAGAGAGAGAGAGAGAGAGAGAGAGAGAGAGAGAGATGCATGGCTGTAGGCAATCACGTGTCACTGCGATGAGAAAATTGTAACTTAATGATAAAAATTGTAGAGTAATGCTACACCCACACCAAATTCTATACCCAACAATCCTATCCCTTGATTCCAATGGACCCCATGTGAATTCCACATGGATTCTACATGGGGACCCATAAAAATCAAAAGTCAAGATGTGTTGGGTGTCAAATTTGGTGTGAGTGTAACATTTTAAAAAATTGTAACCACCACAGCAAAAAAAAGTAACCAATGACAAATACTTAACCCTGGGCCGGCCCTGAGCCAATTTGGTAAAGCAATCGCATGGGGCCTCAAATTTAGGCCTATTTTTTTTTTTCTAATTTCATCTTAATTTTTATGAAACTTATCATTTTTACGTCTATTTTCTTCTAATTTCTTTCTAATTTTTATGAAACATATCATTTTTAGACTTATTTTCTTCTAATTTCTTCCCAATTTCAATAAAACTTAGTATAGAAGTCTCATTTTTTCAGCCTCTTTAAAAATTCGCTTGAGACTTCGGATAATTTTTGTCATCTCTAAGGCGGCCTTAACTTAACCACCAGAAGAAAAAAAATAATTTAAAAAAAATGTGATTTTGCAACCACCGTGACAAAAACTGTAACATATGACAAAAGATTATACCTTACAAAACCGACATACAAATGAAAATCTCTCTCTCACTCCCGAGCGCATGGTGTACGCAAACCACCGACCGTGACCGCACTACAGAAGTTCCCGTCTCAATTTATTGCGTGCACATGTTAACATTTTGAGTAATGCTAGGCACACTTTGAAATCCACACTGAATTTGACACTTGACTTTAAATGTATATACCCTGTGCTGTGTAAGTGGTGCACAAAAAAGTATGAAAAATTCGCATAGCACAAGATACATGTATTTAAAACATAAGATGTTAAATTCAGTGTGAATTTCAAAGTGTGCCTAGCATTACTCTAACATTTTGCCCCCTTCCACCTCTTCTCTCGACCGATTCATTTCTTAATTTCCTTCCCCCTTCACTACTTAATAATACTCCACTTTACTCTTCTCTCCATTTCAATCCTTCACATTTTTCGGCACACTCTTCCTTTTCTCTCTCTAAAATTTCTCCCCCTTTTCGCTCTCTAGAACCCTGAGACAGTAGCCATGGCGAGAATGATTCTGATCTTTGCACTCTGTGTACTCCCGGCGCTCGTTAGCTCCACCCGCCTTCTCTCGTCGCCGTTCATCCTTCGCGGTCGTGTGTACTGTGACACATGCCGGGCCGGTTACGAGACCTCCGCCACCAAATACATTGCAGGTATACCCTTCAGTTTATACAGTGTATGTACACACATCTATATGTATATGTCAGTGTGTGTGTGCGCGTGCAATTGTTGATCTACTACACAGATCACTACATTGCCGGTATAACTTCACTTTCACTTTGATTTCACACGTGTCTGTGTTTAAATCTTCGTTTTTGTCTAATTTCTTCAATCTGTACATATATATATATATATATATATATATTTTTTTTTTTTCGCCTCTTGTGCGGACTTCCGCAACCGCAACCACAACTTAATAAGTTGCGGGCTCTTAATAATAAGTTGCGGACTCTTGTGTTTTCAGTTGTTGGATCCACCTTTCATTAAAGGTATTGTAGTAATCTGTTTTTAGTCGTTGGATTGAGTTTCATTAAGGGTATTGTAGTAATTTTACAGATCGAGTGGCTGGAGTATTAAGTTACGGACATCCACACAAGAAGTGTACATATATATATATATATATATAGATATAGATTGAGTCCGGCTCCGGTGCGCATTGGGTAAGTGCACTGGACTTGGCGCAGGTCAGCGGGGCGACCCACAGATTTTTAGGCTTAAAAGTCCAGTACGTCCACCTAGTGCACTTGGCCTGACTATATATAACAGTGAATCAAGGTTGGGCCAAAATTTAAAATTAGGGGCTGGGATTGGATAGACGTGCATATAGTGGCGGATCTATACAAGGGGAATTTTTTTGGGTTCGATTTGTTCATATTTTTTTGGTTGGATTTTTTGTATATCACTTTTTTCGATAATAAGATTGATGGTTTATTGTAATTTGGGAAAATTTATTGATGGTAAATATCGGAGTGGGGTAAACTACGAGAAGGGTTTGTCCCAAATATTTGGGGTGGGCTAGATTATTATTGGACTAACAATTTAATTTACAACTAAAATTTTTTTTTCCCAAAATTTGGGGCCACCGTGTATATGTATATCTATGAGTGTGTCTGTGGGATTGTAGATCTACATGTATGATGCACAAATTCGACAGTGTTTGTTGGTATGTTACTTGATGATAGTTTGAGGAGATTTTGATAGATCTACTTAAGGTTTCTGTCTGGATAAGGCGCTGTATTTGACTGATTCATTTGTGAATGAATCCGACCTTATGTTTAGGTGCCATGGACTGATTCATTGGTGAATTAATTGACCTTATGTTCATCCTTAGGTGCCACGGGCGAAATGTTAGCTATGGTGTGTTACATTTAATCAAAAACAGAGTAACTCAAAATACGTAACCACATTCTCAAAAACCAACTTCAACAAGCTAACTATATGGCTAGCTAAAGAGAAATTATCATGTTGTCCTCGACGACCACGTCACCTTTAAGATGTAGTGTGATGTGTGCCACTCGATCATCAGTTGTCAATAGATAGAAGGCATTTGGCAGAAAAATTCGTCTCAATAACTTTATAGTTTTGAAGGGTGACTTTTTCATTTTTGATCTAATGCCTTTCATGTGTTGGATTGGTCTACCACTTAGTTGACGTGATGGTCCAGGTCCATATTATGATTTCTTAGCTAAAGTAAATAATAGCTATATGGCTAGCTTGATTTGGCTCACCAAAACTTATCAGTCAAATTTTCTCCAAATGTCAAATGATACAAAATATCAACAGTCTAAAAATAATAAAGTAAATAGCTAGCTAAAATGGGGGCTATTTTTAGAAGTGAATTTATAAAAGTGGCCAACTCAAATAGAGTATTGGAGTTTTAGCTAAAACTTAGGTAGGAGTGTTAGAGTTGCTCTTAGATATCCTAGCATCCGTAATTTTTTTTAGTATTTGGTACATTATTTTGTGTTCCCACTAGCGTAGCGCCTCATCCCATGGCTGATATACGTCAAGAAAGACTTGGTAGAGTTGAGTCCTATCAGTTCACATTAACTTCATAGGTGGAGACCCCCTGTGAGGACGTGATGGACTAGATCTAGCCTTTTAATTCAACCAGGTGAATTTGATTACATGGTTCATCACTATATAATACATGAATGTTGGTGGTATCCTATCAAATAGTTCAAATTTCAGTTCTACGAGGCGACTACTTGCTTACATTTATGTGGATGCAGGTCATGCGGTTCCGCACTCACATTGGTCCACATAGACCATTATCTATATTGTCACGTGGATCAATGTGGGTGC
Organism: Hydrangea macrophylla; assembly: GCA_033977485.1. Classification (NCBI taxonomy): domain Eukaryota; kingdom Viridiplantae; phylum Streptophyta; class Magnoliopsida; order Cornales; family Hydrangeaceae; genus Hydrangea; species Hydrangea macrophylla. The sequence continues at coordinate 105,319,288 of CM066994.1, forward strand.
GGAACTGCACGGCCTGCACCCACTGAAATGTACACAAGTTTACTTCACCGATGTGATCAGCGAGTGGGCCCAGTGTTCTAAAAATCGGCCAAGGCGCTGGGTGGAGCCTGACCGTCGCGATTTTACCCTAGGCGTTTGTAAAAATTGCCTAGGGGACTAGGTGGGATCTAGGCGTTTTCTAAAATGTTTTTAAAATGTGGGAGTGAGATTGTAATATTAGAAAAATGAAAATAAATTAAATTAAGGTTGTTTTTATTGTTAGTAAATAGTAATATAGTTTAGTAAGAACATATTTCTCAATTGTTGCTAACTACTAAGAATTTATTATTTTATTGTTGGCAAACACCTATTTAGATTATAGTGTTAATAATGTGAATTTTTTTTATATGAGAATTGTCTCTATATTAATAATTTTGTTTAAAAATAAATTTTTCGCCTGGGCCCCACCGAGGCCCTCCTCCACTGCCCGCCTAGCGACTATAGAGAATTTTCATGTTATGGGACTTTTCTGTATATCTTATTTTGCTGATTAATACAAGCATCGTGTTGATTCCTTGTGATGCTTATGAGAATCAAATGGTGGATTCATTTTATTTTATCCCAACATTTTAATCCGATTTCCATAGATTATGGTTAGTCCTATAGATTGAAAGAAAATTCACTGACTAGGCTCTTGTCGAGTTTCATACAATTTCAACAAGATGAACTGCCTTCTTAAATGGTGGTTTGGTGGTCACACATTGTATAATTGTATGAAAATAGGTGTAGAGCTAATCAAGTTAGCTTCCTATCAGTTCATGTCATCTTTGTGATGAGATGAGATTAAGTGGGCTCGTAAGATTTTAATGACATGTATCATGAGAAGAGGTTACATATATATATATGTATATGTATGTTTTTTCCTTTGCTCCCTTTTGCAGGGCGTTTGGTTGGTTTTCATGTTTGCTATGCTTGATCTCGGTTTTGGACTAACCTGGGCCACTTGGAGTCTATCGGTGGCAGTACAGTGTTTGAAATAATTATCCAAGTGGTGGGTATAATTTGCATTCCAAAAAGTGTTGACATATCAAAATATGTGTCTATGATGTTTTGGGAAACTTTCTGGGAAAATTATGCAAACTAATATAGGACTATTAAATATTGTGAAAATAATCAAGGAAATGGGTGTCTAAACTCTCAGTGTAATGAATGTACCTATATTTATTAGTATACTAGTATACCACCAATAAATATCCATGCTTCTTATGATCATAATTCAATAGAAAGAAGAGATATAATCCGGTAAGGAGCATTTGCACATTGCACATGTTTTTTTCTTTTGTATAAGAGGGGGAGACGTTGAATGTGCTACGTGCACGTTCTTTAGCTCATTGTATCTCTTTTTTCTTATCATTGAATTGCTTCTGATCATTTCAAGTTATTAGATTTCTTTAATTGAGTTTGTACATGTTATAGGTGAGAAAGTGTAGACATTATGGGACTATTTTAATGTATGTTGAAATTAAAACACAATAATACATATCTTTTTCTTCAAACAATTTATGATGTTTTGCATTATTGTAGTAGTCTCTTATACACTTTGCCCACCTCTTACGAATAATAAATAGGGAGTAGTGTCTTGCACATGACATGTTCATATCTACATGACCCCAGAAATCACCTTGTGAAGATCACTATTTGACCATTATAGTTCCTAATGAAAAGTATTGCCGTGGTGAATCGTTTACTATTTTTAAATCTAAGATTCTCTTATGTTCTATGTGAGTACAATATGAAAACTAGCCTTATTGACCTGTCTTGTTGTAGTTCTTTACAAAGTGAAAGTTAACGAGTGCTGACTCCTGAAATTCTGATGTTATGTGCCTTTAAACCAGTTAGTTTGAAGTGAAGATGTAACCCTTAATTGGGATTTGTGTTTAACTGGCTGTTGGATAGATAATATGTTTGACTAATGGTGTGTTTGGAATGACATCTTTGGAACATATTCTTTCTATCTGTAATTTCATTATTGTCTTCATTTCAACTTACCTTAAAGATGCTCTTATAATTTCCTGTTTTTTTGGAGATTGTGTTTTGCATATGAGTACATGAGTTGGTGATTAACGCACTCTCACTGTATCATGCTTTTTTTAATCTCACTTTACCCTTCTCAGTCCATATATACTTGAAGCATATTGATATTGGTGCATGTACTTTGAATGAAAAAGTTACTTTCATTCCAAACAAATGCAACATAATGTTTTCTTTTTACCCGTGCCCATTAGGTGCCATGGTAAATCTGGAATGTAGAGCGATGAATTCACCGAAAGTACTATACCGGGCAGTTGGAACGACAGACTCAACTGGAACTTTCGAGATCATGGTTAAAGAAGACCACGAGAACCAGGTCTGCGATTGCGTCCTTGATAAAAGTCCCTTGAGTTACTGTGCAACACCTGACCCAGGGCGCAACAGCGCACGCGTGATCCTCACCCGCAACAATGGGATTGTCCCCTACGAACGTTATGCCAACAGTATGGGCTTCCTGATAGATGAACCCATGTCAGGGTGCACACAATTGCTCCAGCAGTACCAGGAATCTGAGGATTAGAGTCTCTAATACCATGATTCTGAAGATGTAGAGTATGTTTCGTCTTTCATGTTCTTGTCACTGATCTTCTATTTTGTATTTGGATGTAATATGTTCATTTAAGAATGCATTTTTGCTCACCCAAAAAATGGTTGGGTGAGCATAATCCAAGCATCCCATTGGCCAATGCAGTGGGACTCAGGATTAAAATGTTTAACATTTTAATCCTGAGTCCCACTGCATTGGCCAACATTTTAATCCTGAGTCCTACTGCATTGGCCAATGGGATGCTTGGGTTATTTAATCCTGATTCTCACTGCATTGGCCAATGGGATGCTTGGATTATGCTCACCCAGGGTGAGCAAATGTGAACTCTTTCATTTAAAGGTTTAGAGGACCCCATTAAGGTTTTTTCCTTGTTTTGGAGACTCATATTTTATTGAAATTATAGGAGCATCTTGCTTTTGGCTTGGATATGTTTTTCACTTTGTTACCCTATTGATATGGATACTGAAGGGTCTGTTTGAGAATCCTTTTACTAGGATCTGTTCTAGTCACAGTCCCACTTTCTATTTGGTTTTTGTGAGAACTATTGAGCTCCAAGATGGTGTTGGTTTGAAAAGAATAAAAAAAAAAAACCACTTTTTAGAGAGATACTGTATTGGACACCGACTTTGTCCAAGAAATGAATATTTATAAATGATTTATGGAACTAGTTCTCTTAGAAATCACAAAACCTTAAAAGTATGTTAGAAGCTCCTTGCTGTTGGTTTGGATATGTTTTTGTCACATTTTCTTTTTATCCTATGGATCTGAAATGGGATCTAATCGTCTAATATTACTTTCTATATTTCATTTTTATGAGAAGTATTGGAACCTAGACGGTGTTGGTTTGGCAAAAAATTAGTTTTAAGAAAGTGATTGGGTTGGACACAGATTTCTAAGCAAGAACTAAACATTGATAAAATATTTAAATTTATGGAACCAGCTCACTTATGAGTCAAAAATCTGATCACATAAAATAACGATTTTCCTAAAGTGACTTGTTTTAAATTGCAACTATAAAGAGGTTGTTTGGCAACATCTTGTGGAATTCGTGAACATCGAGTCTAAAAGCTAAACTGTCTAGCATCTCAGATTCTGCAATTTGATTGCAAAAAATGTGAGTCAATTGTAGAAATATGTGATTGGTCAACAGTTGTTTGGGCAGCTTTTGGTCAAAAGTTATTTGGGCAGCTTTTGGTTAAAAGTACCTCTTTTAACAATTGAATCGCAGAAGTTGTGCCAAACACCCTCAAAGTCCCTAGAAGAAAATTTTGACAAATTAGAAGGTTCTGAAGCAACAACACATCGCTCTAAAAAATATTTGTTCTAAAAAAGAAAGGGTTAAAAACAAAAGTGTATCAAAACAAAAAGGAAAATAAGAGGAGGAAAATGTATTATTTCTACTTGGGACAACAATTATATACACGTATACATATATACAGTTTTTATCTAATGAGGACTCCCTCATTTTATAAAATGCACACCTCTCACTTTTCTCTCAATAAGGGTTTGTATGAATTCATCTAGCCCCCTATTTTCAGGGGATTCTTTCCCCAACTTAGCAAAAAATTCTTTCAACTCAGCAAAAAATTGAAATCTATGAGAGGTAAAATAGGTAAGAGAGACATGAATAGAGAGAGAAGTAAGGGGTGTGCATTTTATAAAATGAGGGAGTCCTCATTAGATAAGAACTGTACATATATATACATATATATATACACAGTCAGGCTCTAAAGCGCACTAAGTTTGTGCACTGGGATTTTAAGCCTAAAAAAATTGCGGACCGCCTCGCTAACCCACGCCCCGTCCCGCCGCCCCGCTGACCCGCGGTTTTTTTAAGCTTAAAATCATAGTACGCATACCCAGTGCTGTTTAGCTCATGACTGTATATATCTTCTCACATAAAGGAGGCTATGCCTCTTATGGATGCGTGCCCAATTTCTCAACTTGATTTCTCCAATTTCGATATTTCTCAGTTTGTTCTGTCTTATACGGTAATTACATAGTTACTCAAATACCATAGTATTCCTTTAGTATACCATAATTACTCGTACATGTGTACACCTACATAAGGATATATTGATTTGTGTGAGGTTAATTCTGTCATTTGTACAATAATTACATTCAAGTCGACTAATAATTACATTTAGGTCAACTTTTAAAATTATGATTAATATAATAATGAGGATTCAATCAACTGACTTAAATAGTTCAGGTTCAATCAATTTTTTCATAAATAAATACACTTGGCTTCAAAAAATGGTCAACAAAAAGGGCTGCTGACATTATATTTATATATAGGTCAATATTTATAAGAAAAATACAGAATGATCATCTTTTGGCACAATATTTACACATAAGTCATTTTATGTAAGAAAATTACAAAATGGTTATCTTTTGGCACAATATTTACACGCATGCCAATGTTTGTAATAAAAATTACAAAATAATCATTTTTTGGCACAGTGGCTTTTTCCCTTTACCAAACTGGTTGTGAAAGCCAAAGAAGCTAATATGAGAACGATTAGCTTCAAAATAAAGTCAACAGAAACGTCTGCTTACATTATATTTACATATAGGTCAACTTTTGTAAGGAAAATTGAAGAATCGTTTGACCCACTAGTTTTTTTTTTTGTTGCCCTTTACAAAATTGGTTGTAAAGGCCAAAGAAGCAAATGTGAGGGGACAGACACGTGCGAAGCACGTGCCTATAACATAGGTCAATTTTGGCCTAAATATTTCAGGTTTAGTCAACTTTTTCAACCATAATTACATATGGCTTAAAAATTAAGTCAATACAAATGCTTACTGACATCATATTTATATATAGGTCAATTTTACAAAATGATCTTTTTTTGGCACAGTGGCTTTTTTCCTTTTTCCCTTCACAAAAATGGTCGTAGAAGCCAAAGAAGCTAATATGAGGGGGATAGGCACGTGCAATTTTTGTAAGAAAAATTACAAATTGATCATCTTTTGGCACGACTTTTTCCCTTTTCCCCTTTGTAAAAGCTAAAGAAGCTAATATGAGGTGATAAGCACGTGCTTGTCACCTAGTATATATAGATAAGGCCTGTAAACGGGCCGGATCTGCACAATTCATATCCATATCCGCCAACATATATAGTGTACCGGATCCGGTCCACATATCCGACAGATCTGATATGCATGGTCTATATCCAGATTTGGTTAGATCCGTATATCCGGTCCATATATCCGATCCGATCCAATCAAAATTTCTTAAGTGCCTGTTATGTTGCCCAAAATAGAGAGGGGAAAAAAAGTTGAGCATTAAGTGCCTGTTCCTGTTATGCTGCCCAAACAGAGGGGAAAAATAAAGAGTTGAGTACCAGATTGTTCTAATTTCTTTCTGCATACATCACTATAATAAGACTTTCAAATCTTAGATACATAAAAAAAACAAGACCATAAAATTTAAAAATAAATAACAAAAACCATTGTCTTTAAAATAAAGCCCAATACATCACAAAAAAATATGTTCAAGTCTATCTTCAGCAAAAAAGATGTCCAAGTCTACAATCTACATGATATTTAACAAAACAAGACTAGACCAAATATAAGTTTATACATCTTCCATTCTTCCCCTAGCACAAGCTGCACATTCAATAACTTGATTCTCCAACTAGGATCATATCAAAACCTACAAAATATACAATGTTAGCAAGATGAAGTGTAAAACTATGGTATTTATCTTCCATTCTTCCCCAGCACAACATTCACATTCAATAACTTCATTCTCCAACTAGGAATCTAGGATCATATCAAAACCTACAAAATATACAATGTTAGAAAAATGAAGTGTAAAACTATGGTATTTGATGGAAAATAAATACCACCATCAAGCATTAGACTTACATGCCAAAAGAGTAGAAAAGTGCCAAGGCATTTCAAGTTTTAGTCAAATCAACTGATATGGATTCTTCCAAACCTGTAGTACAAAAAATAAAATATCAAGTATCCAAGCCAAACATAAAAAAAAAAAAAAAACCTAACAAAGTGTTGAATAAAATGCATTGTGAATTTACTTCTTTTTCTTTTTGATTCAATTCAATCATCAGTGGTCACAAAAGCCTCAACAATATCCGGGAGCAAAGAGGCACGTGACTCATCAATTACCCTACCACCTACACTGAAAGCTGCCTCTGATGCGACAGTAGTGGCTGGAACGGCTAAAATATCACGAGCTATTTTCGACAAAATGGGAAGTTTAGCACTATTGATTTTCCACCAATGTAAAATGTTAAAATTGTCCTTCCTTGGAAAGATCGGCTCCTCTAAATATTGCTCAAACTCTGATTTTTGATAAGCATTAATGGTGCTACTACGAGCTTGCTTATACCACTGGTCAAAGTCATTATATCTAACATCATTAGACGTACTAAAGTGGGGACTTTTTCCTCCACTACATTACCATACGAATTAAGTGAATTAGGAGCGTCACCTCCATACTCATTAAGCAAATCAAGAAAGGCGGTGTGAACTCTTTGAACATATCTACTCGAATCATCACCATAAATCTTATCATAGTAATACTGCACCAAATCCATCTTGAACCTTGGATCAAGTACAAGGGCAATTGCTAGTACTAAGCTACATTCTTCCCAATACTTTTCAAACTTGACTATCATAGGAATGGCCATCATACGAAGACATTCGTGCTCACTAGTTTTCCATTTTCTCAATTCGAGTTGAATTTCACAAATGTCGGGAAAAAATACATTAGAAGTTGGAAAATTAGTACCACTAAAATGATATGTTGCATCATAAAAAAGTTCAAACAACCTTTTATCACCTTTGCCACTTGCCACTCCTCTTTAGACGGTTTGTGTCGATAATTTCTATCAATTTGCTCTAACAGACAAAAGGCATCCTTCAAAGACAACGCGGCTTCGAGCATTAAAAAGGTAGAATTCCACCTAGTTAATACATCCATAGGAACTTTCTTTCTACCTCTCAACTTAACTTGATTGACCGCGTTATCAAATTTTTGCTTTCCATAGGGAGATTTATTCAAGTATCTCACACTATCTCGAATTTTGTCTAGAAGATCGTCAATCATTTTTAACCCATCATGGACAATCAAATTAAGTATGTGTGCACTGCAATGCACGTGAAATAGATCCCCACCCAAAGATAACAATGACTTATCACAAAACCAATTTTTCAAAAGCCTAACCATGACATCGTTACTTGATGCATTATCTACAACCATCGAAGAGAGTTTCTTGTCAAGATTCCACTCCAAGATTATGTCACTTATGAATCTAAACAAGGATTCACCATCATGTAGGTATTCAATACACTTATATGCAAGAATTTTTTTCTTCAATTCCCAATCATCGTTCACAAAATGAGCTGTCAAACAAATGTATGCAAAGTTTTGATGGTCTGAAGTCCAAATGTCAGTTGTGAGCGTGATTTTACAAGAAAGATTGTCTAAAAACTTATAATTTAGCCTTCTCTTCCTAGTATACACTTAGGACATCATTCCTAATTGTGTTTCGAGATACAAGCTTGAATATTGGCTGAAGATTGTTATAAAATGTTTCAAAGAACTCATGCTCAGCTATGTTAAATGGATAATTTTGTTTGATGATCATTTTTGCAAAATCGATCCTACTTTTCTCTTGATCAAACTTGAAATTTTGAAGTTTGATTTTAGAATCAGCAGCATTTTTAGAAGCCATTAACATTTGTTGTCCTATATCTTTATGCTTCCCTGGGCATTTTAATTGATGTTTTAGCAAATGACTAGTTCCTTTGCTGCTGTCTCCGATTAAAGTTTTAGAACATCTCATACACTTAGCAACATCTCCGTTTTTGCCTTTAATTTTTTCAAAATCTTGCCATACCTTTGATGTCAAATTTTTTACCCCTTTTTAGAGCCTTTAGTTGGCTTCTCATTCACCTGTTCCTCTTCCACTTCCACATTTTCACCACCATCAGTGGCCTGGGAAGTTTGGGTAACTTGAGTTGCTTAAGTAGGTGTTGACATTTACATAAAATCGTAAAAAGCAATCACTGAAAAACTAAAAAAAAATAAAATCAACTAGCACTTACAGATTGCCTTACAGACGCTTCAAGATAGCAAGTTGTATGCAAAGTTCAGCAAGTGTGAATTTTGGCTACAGGAGGTCAAATTCTTGGTATATGTTATATCTTAGGACTGTATCTCTGTGGACTCATCTAAGATTGATGCAGTCTTAAGCTGGAACAGACCAACAAATGCGATAGAGGTTAGGAGTTTTCTTGGTCTAGCAGGATATTATAGGAGATTCGTAGAAGGATTTTCCAAGATAGCAAGACCTTTGACGAATTTGATGAGAAAAGAGATGAAGTACGAATGGACAGACAAGCATAAGGGTGCATTTCAGGAGTTAAAAGAAGATTGACTTTTGCACCAGTACTCGTGATACCTAAGAGTGCAGAAAGGTATGTGATCTATAGTGATGCATCACACCAAGGACTTGGGTGTGTACTTATGCAAGACGGGAATGTCATTTCATACAGATCCAGACAATTGAAGGTACATGAGAAGAATTAACCTACGCATGATCTGGAATTAGCAGCAATGGTGTTTGCATTGAAGATTTGGATACACTATCTCTATGGAAAAAAGTTTGATCTGTTTTCTAATCATAAGAGCTTAAAATATCTGTTCTCTTAAAAGGAGTTGAACACCCGACAATGAAGATGGATGGAGTTACTCAAAGACTATGACTTTTCGTTGCAATACCATCCAGGTAAAGCAAATGTTGTAGCAGATACTTTGAGTCGTAAATCTCGGCTAGTGATCGCTGCATTATTAATTCAAGAATGGAGAGCATTGGAAGTTTTAGCTGAATTCGATCTTCAGCCAGCGAAACCAATGGAAAGACAACATTATGGATGTCTTATGGTACAGCCAACTTTGATAAGTCGTATCATAGAAGTTCAGTAGATGATGGATGATTTGAAGTTATGGTTCGCCAAGATGTCAGCCAAGGAGCCAGAAGTCTAGAGTATTAGTACAGATGGGGCCTTACGATGTAAAGGTAGAATTTGTGTACCTGAAGAAAAAAATCTCCAAAAAGAAATATTGGATGAAGCACATAAGTCACTGATGACTGTACATCCTGGAGGTACGAAGATGTATAAGGATTCGAAGAGGAATTTCTGGTGGGAAGGAATGAAGTAAGAAGTGGCTGAGTATGTAGCCCAATGTCTTACTTGTAAACAAGTAAAGGCAGAACATCAGAAACCAACGGGACTTCTGTAACCATTGCCGATTCCCCAATAGAAATGGGAACATGTAACCATGGATTTTGAGGTAGGATTGCCGAAGTCACAACAGAACCATGACACTATTCGGGTAATCATGGACCAACTTACGAAGATGGCACATTTTATTGCCTATAGTATGACATATCCAGTGGAACGTTTGAGCCGAATGTATCTACAGCACGTTGTACGGTTACACGGAGTACCTGTTTCTATTGTGTCAGATCAAGATTCACACTTTACTGTAGAATTTTGGAAGAGTCTCCAAATAGCGATAGGAACAATATTGAACTTAAGTTCATCTTTTCATCCACAGACTAATGGGTAGACTGAACGAGTTAATCAAGTAATGGAAGACATGTTACACGCTTGCAGTTTTTGAGAGTTCTTGGAAGACGCACTTACCTTTGATCGAATTCGCCTATAATAACAGTTATCATTCGAGCATTAGGATAGCGCCGTTTGAAGCTTTGTATAGAAGACCTTGCCGATCGCCGCTGTGTTGGGCTGAAGTTAGAGATACTCAACTTCTTGGGGCGTAGATGGTACGAGAAACCAACGAGAAGATTCAGATGGTATGTGAGAAGATGAGACAGCTCAGACCCCGACATAAAAGTTATGCTGACAAGTGACGCAAAGACTTGGAGTTTACAGTTGGAGATCACGTGCTACTTAAAGTTTCACCTGTTCGAGGCATCGTCAGATTTGGTCAAAAGAGAGGCAAACTATCGCCGCGATTCATCGAACCGTTTGAGATTCTTGAGTGTGTTGGGAAGGTTGCTTATCGACTTGCATTGCCGTCGAAGATGTCGGGAGTGCACAACGTGTTCCATATCAGTATGCTGAGGAAGTGTGCTCATAACCTAGCACACGAGATCAACTTTGAAGATATCGAGGTCAACAACAACATTACTTTCAACGAAGGACCAGTGTGGATCCTAGATCATGGAATCAAGAAGCTTAGAAACAAGGAGATTTCGTTAGTCAAGATTTAGTGGAAGCATCATGATGAAGGAGAAGCTTCGTAGGAGCTAGAGTCAGAGATGCCTGAGGAGTTTATGTTTTTGTTTTAACTCTGTATGCCTCTGATTTCGAGAACAAAATCTTTTACAAGTGGTGGATGATGTAATACCCTGTATTTTCAATAGTTATTTATGCATAGAGATTCTATATATTTTTCTTTGATCATTCATGAAAATTCATTTTCAATCGATCGAAGCTCTTTTGAGCGATCGAACATTACAAAGTTCAAGCGATCGAACCATGCTCAATCAATCGAAATCGTACCGACCTGAATTTAATAAATGGTACCCACTTCAATCGATCAAAGCCTTTTTTAATCGATCAAATTTGACCGATCTGCTCTCGAGCGATCGAAGTAGCTTCGATCGATCGATCGAACTTCTAATCATCAGGATTCCAGGTTTCACGCAAACATGGCCACCTGCCCACCCCTCTCATGTATATATACACTGGTTTCGTGTGTGTGGTGTGTTTGCTGAACACTTGAGAGTTTGAGAGAGAGGGATTTTATGTGTTGTGTATTTGATATATATACACATCCATACGCACCTATAGATATGCACACACATAAGATATACATACACAGTCAGAGATAGAGAAAAAGTAGAAGAAAAGGAAAGGAAGAAGAAGAGGATCAGAGAGAGAGAGAGAAAGATAGAGACGAAGAGGGGAGCAGAGAGAGAAAGAGAGGCCGCCATTAAAGCTTCAGAGTTCAAAGTTGACAAACACGCCCTTACGACGTTTTGGTGAGTTCCAAACTCACTCAGTAGCTTAGTTATGATGTTTTACATGTTTTGGATGTTTAATATTAATCCAAACATGCCCTAACAGATTCTGGAAGTTCACTGCCAGAATCTAGAGAAGACAAAGTTCGAGCGATCGAACTGAGTTCAATCGATAGAACAACCCTGTATCCCAATTGATCAAAATGACTTCAATCGATCAAGACCGCCTTGACTTCAATCGATAGAACCACACTTTCTTCAAGTTATTGAGAGGACTTCAATCGATCGAACCTTAACAGAACTTGGTTGTTTCCTTTAGTTTATAATTTATAATGCTTAGTTGTTCATTGATGTTTCATATTCCTATTATGCAATATTATGGATTACGGAGGTAATGAGATGCGATAATGAGATTGAGATAATGTGGTGAGAAACGTAATAAGGTTCGGAACGTTAGTAACATTACGACGCGATAATGAGATAAGGTTTGAGCTATAACAATTGGGTAATGTTGGATAACCTGGTGAGTGAGTCAGTGGAGTATTAGTGTTTTTGGTATAAGTGCTGTCAGTATCAAGGATCGGTTGTGAACACATTTGTGTGGTATGTGAGCGTTATGTATTGTACTCACAAGCGTTCTTAAAAGCGATAAAGCAGTGAACAAGAGTACGGATACATATTGATAGTGAACGGACGATACTCGCAAGCATTCTTAAAAGCGGTGAACAGTAAGAGTTCTTAAAAGCGTTGAACAAGAGTATTGGTGCATCCATGAACTAGTAGTTGTCTTGGGAGTTATGGGTGTACAGTACTCGCAATCATTCTTAAAAGCGGTGAAAAGTAAGAGTTCTTAAAAGAGGTGAACAAGAGTACATGGTACGTCCATAGACGATTCGTTATATGAGAACAATGGCTAATGTTCGCAAGAGTTCTTAAAAGTGGTGAATAGTAAGAGTTCTTAAAAGCGGTGAACAAGAATACTAGTATGTTGTGATGATATAATCGATTCGGTATAGTTAGTTGGGATTGGTACAGTCAGTCTTAGAATTTGAGAATGATGAGAATCGATTAATGATGTGTCTGAATAAAAGAGGAGAAGATATTATTAATATCATTTCTATATATCGTGCAAGACTAATGATTACGTTATTTCTATGAGACTGTGTCAGTTAGTTCTCACTCAGCGTTTAGTTAGCTGACGGCCTTTATTGCCTGGACATTCCCCGTCCAGACTACCCTGTCCCTAACAATGCAGGTGATGGAACCTACGGTGATGGTTACTACCCGGAGTTGGATTATGCAGAGGGTGGCCCCACTGATGCCGGGTATGCTAGAGAGGAGTGTTATGCTGACAACTACTCTTACTTCAGCTGAAGACCTAAGGATAGCTATTTAGTTTATATTTATGTTATTCTGTCGAACTCTGTTTTGTTTTGTTTTGATGGGTACTTGGGCATATGTTGTCTCGAGACCTGTTGTGATCCTAAGGACACACTCTGATGTTTGTAATTGTAATACTATTATTATATTTTAGTTGATTATGTTACTGTTCTTGTTTGTCTTGTGGACTAGTACTGTGTGGTGTGGATATTTAGTGACTTTCACTTGTCATTCCCTACAGACCCAAAAAGGAAATTTATTTTTCTCTAATTTTGCTGCTCTGAGGCATGACATATAGATTATCTCAGTTGCAAGTATTCTTGAAATGCGGTTAGAAACCATAACAGGTATTTCTAAATTTATAAGAATTACGATTTGACCATACACAAATATTTCTATTAAATCAAACCAGTAATAGGAATATAATATTGAAAATTACATTTAGCAAATAAATGAAAATACAGGTTGTTACAGGCTTGCCCCTTGTATTTGATTGATATGAATTCATGATAAGGGCTTGCCCCTTGTAGGGAAAGCAAAGTGCACATACTAATTTGAAATCAAAGGATATACATCAGCCAGGGATTTATCCATCACATAATTGACTTTAAAGCTCATGACGGGGGCTTGCCCCTAGTGTCAAGGGCAAAGCAAGAACATAAGATTCAAGGGGCCTTGTCCCTAGTGTGAAGGGTGATTCGTGGTGAAAAGTGCATATTTCTAGTGTATTACGTAGTATTTTATGCATACTTTATCCCCAAAGTCCCTACATTTAGGTTCATTCTAATAACAATGTTCTTTTTATTGTGTTAATGCTAAACTATATGTTTTTGCATGGTTTTATAGGTATTAGGATGTAAATCAATGAAGTGGAGCTAAAGAAAAGTGATTCTGGTGAAGAGAACAACAGAAGCAGCTGGAAAAATGCCAATTTTGACAATGATGACTTCAGATTTGGAAGATTTTACCAGATACAAGAAATGTAGATCTTTGAGTTACGGTCGCGTGGCCGCAAACGGGAGGTCAATCCGAGGTCCGAGTAAAAAGTTATGGCCATTCTCCCATCGGTGTGCAGTGCTGTCAAAATCAGAAGAGTTCAAGCGATTGAAGAAGGGTTCAATCGATCGAACCTTCGATCGATCGAACTAAGCTCGATCGATCGAACCTTTTATTCACCCAAAAGTTGCGTAAACTCTGTGGGAACCCTATATATACGTCGTTTTGACGCCAGACGAAGGGAGGACGCTCCAGAACGCGAAAAACAGCAGTTTAGGGTAGTTTTAGGGTTAGATTAGGAGTAGATTAGGTTAGATTCATCACTTTCTTCCTCCTTTTCCATTGTAGATTGAAGATTCAAGTTTGTTTCAAGTTTATTCAGATTATATTCAGATTATTTACAGGTTTTTTCTTTCCAATCTATGTTCTTTGATTGTTTATTAGTTTAGATGTTGATGATTGCTTTGTTTTACTATTTCTGCACTAGTTTAATCATGTTTTCGTAGTTTAGAAGTTGGGAATATGTGATGAAACATTGATTCCCAACCTCTGCCATGCAATCTTTAGAAATCCTGGGCTCGATCGATCGAAGGTATTTCGATCGATCGAACTAGAGATAGTCAAGCGATCGAAGACCTTTCGATCGATTGAAGGATGAGACTGTCCGATCGATCGAGAGCGCTTCGATCGATCGAACTTGTTGATTTTTGAGATGATTCTTTTAAGTATTCCATGACTTTCTGTTTTAGAAATCTGTCATCAAATTGTCCCTATAAGCTCAGTTTGTCACAACAGTTTTTAGAACTTAAAGCCTTAAGGCCTTTTCTTCAATGACTTTTGAAAACCACTTTGAATGCTAACACCATTTAGAGTGCAAGTAATAACCATTGTTTTAAACCGTCTTCCATGTATTTTACTCAAATGTGATGATGTAGTCCCGGTCATGAAAGGGCTATTGATTCTTTATCTTTAGAAAAATACGGAATACTGAAAAGGGATGTACTCCATAGAGCGTTAATGAATATGCATGGTAGATGGTTAGGATCAATGTGGATTCACGTATTTCTAACACCTTTAGTTTATCTGTTTAATTAGTTATGTTTTTATAAGCTTTTGTTTATTATTTAGTTTAATTTGATTAATTAGGATTTGTTAGTACACCTCCAATCCTTCATTTTTATTTCCTTTTCTTTAGGTTATAACTTAGTAGATATTCTTCCTATTCCTTCCCTGTGGGATCGACCTGGACTTCCAGTACTATATTACTTGCACGATCACCTACACTTGGGTGTTGCACAAGAGCGCACAACTATTTAGTCGTGTCAAGTTTTTTGGCGCCGTTGCCGGGGAAGGCAACTAGGTTAGGATTTTACTAAGTTATTTCCATTTTTTTCCTTTTTCTTAAAAAAAAAAAAAAAAAAAAAAAAAAAAAAAAAAAAATTCTTTTGTTTAAATATTTTGGGTAAACATGTCTTATCCATATTACCCTCCATACAACACAAATACCACGAATGGGTACACATTAGGTAATGAGAACTATACCCCGAGTTGGCAAGCACCCACATATGATGCACATTATCAACCTGAGTGCTACCAATCACCACAATGGGAAAACCATCGTGTTAGTCCCCCATGTTATCAAACGTATCAAGAACCTCCACCTGGAGAGTTCTATCAATCGCAATGGGGATATAACCAAAATGATAGTGTAGGATATAGTAGTAGTTCCCACGATTACCAAATGCACCAAGACTTTCCTTCTGGGGAGTCTTGCACACAAACACAATGGGAAGGGGACTATTACCAACAACAATGGGGTGAAACTTCATATAGTCATAATGAGGAGAATAACCAAGTTGAGGATAATGGTATGTTAGAATTGCTGCTTAGTGAAATGAAGAGGCTAGAAAGTGCAATTGATAAATTAGGAGCTAGATATCAACAAGCATTTGATAGCCAACCTTTAGAAGACTATACCAGTCCTTCAACGCTACAACCTGAATTTCATGACACTAACAATGGAATGGAATTAGAGGACAATGATGGGTTCATACCGAGTGAGGTTAACAACTCATT
The DNA here is from genome assembly GCA_033977485.1 of Hydrangea macrophylla. Taxonomy (NCBI): domain Eukaryota; kingdom Viridiplantae; phylum Streptophyta; class Magnoliopsida; order Cornales; family Hydrangeaceae; genus Hydrangea; species Hydrangea macrophylla. The sequence continues at coordinate 105,335,383 of CM066994.1, forward strand.
TGAGAAAGTGATAACCCAACAAGAACTCCAAAACCAAACCATTGAGCATGAAGTTGTAGAACCATCTTCTCCTCAACATACAACCCCAGACATTAACTCCTTCACTGCCTTGATAAAGTTGCACAATCTCTTTGTCCAGAGTACTTCAATAGATGACACATATAGTGAGGAGAGTTGCGAGGATGAGAATGAGGTTTTAAAAGATGACGAGAGTTTAGGTGATTGCACGCAATTAGGAAAGGAAGAGTCCCCTGTTGACTCTACCCCTACCTTTGAAAGTGACCCTAGAGAGGACATAATTGAAAAATCTAAATCTGATTTAGATTCTTGTGATATTCATGAACCCTCACCTCTTTCGACCGAAGAGGTGGTGTCACCAAGTTCCCCATCACCTATCCTTGCTATCAATCAAAGCTCTCGTCCTGAGCTTGAATGTTATGTGTACCCCATTCGTGAACAAACAGAATGTGTTGTGGAAGAGGATAGTAAGGATACTAGCACATGTTCTTCACAAAATTTTAACTTTCAAAATTCTTTGAGAGAAGACTTGGAAAATATTGGGCCCACTTTAGATGATCTTAAAATTCAACAAGAAGCTAGCAATCTTCTAGACTGCTTGACCTTCTTGAGTGATTATGACATTGAGGCCCAAATAGATAGCTTTTTCCAAGTCCAGTCCAAAACCATGTGCATAGAACAGAAATTCAATTCCTATTATTATATTTCCATAGATTCTGTTCTAGGACAAGAAGAGGGTAGTGAAGCTTCATTGGAACATCAATTCGACCTTGCCCCTTTTATTGAACCATGGCCTCCCCCTGTTTTTAGTATTAAAATAGAGGCTGTTATAGGAAATACCAACACCGAAGATCGTTTCTTGCATATAATTCATGAAAAGTGTGGTATACCTCTTATAACTGTCCCCAAAATTTTTGGAAGCCATAGGTTTTGCATCATCTCCTCTGACCTTGAGCCTGACATTAGTTGGGGGGAGTTGCATTTTTATGAGGATCCCAACATTCTTCTCACTGTTAAATTATTTTATTGGGAAGATCCTCAAAAATTTCGGTTGTTAATCTATGATAAAAATCTTGATTAACCGAATTTATTAACTGAGTTGTTATATTATGTTCTCTATTGTTCCTTGTTGCTACTAATGATTTTGCAGGTAACTTGAAAAAAAAAAATTGGATATTAATGCCTCGAGGTAACATCCTTCCTTCTCTCGCTTTACTTTACATGTCCATGTGCATAGTTTAGAACATTGGGGACAATGTTTAGTTTTAGTTGGGGGGAGTGAGTCATTGCATGTCTCGTTTATTTCTTTTTATGGTTTCGTGTCAATACACCTGCTTAGCAACATGACTCAGTAAATCAAAATTGCAAAAATTTTGAAATTTTTAATGGTTCTTGTATTTCTCTCATAGTTAATGTAGTCAGTTATGATGCATTAGTGTTATTTTCTATATGTTATTAGTATGTGATATACTATGGTAGTTTCTTTACTATCTTAGTTATAGCATATTTTGTACTTTTTAATCTTCAACAACTTTGAGCACGTTATGACAACCTTGTACTTAGCTAAAATGGATTAGTAAGCATAGTTTAAGTGTCTTGAAAGACTGTAGTGGAGACTAATAACCCAAGTGAGCTTTTGTGCCATTCTTTGTTTTTGAGGGTTTTATAAAATTACTCTTACTTTTTGAAAAGCGTATTAATTCGTTGAAAGTCTCATTTTTCTTCTTCATTTTGACTGATCACTAGAAGAGAATGTTCAGGATTTACCAAACTTTAGAGCTCTTGAATTTACTGAAATGAATTATCCTATTAACTTAGAAGATGATTTAGGCCATCTTTTGACCATATATGGATAATATAGCCTTGGCCTACCTCTATGATATTCCTTTACTTCACCTCTTGAGCTTATCATAATCGCCTTGTCTTCATAATCCTAAAGTCTATACCTAACTCCAAATTAGGAGTTCAAGCCTCAGTTCTTTATTTAGGTGTGATTGGGATGTGTGCATTGACAAAAAGTTTGGTAGTGTGAATAAGGGAAAATTGGCAAAGAAAAAAATGATGAAAAAAATAAAGAGAAAAAAAAAAAGAAGAAAAAAAAGTATGAAAAGAAAAAAAAATGCCAATGGTTGTTACAAAAGAAAAAAAAAGGAATGAAAAGAAGAGTGTGAAAAAAATAAATAAAAGAAAAGAAGAAGAGAGGGATTGGAGATGTGGGAAGTTTGAAAAGTTATAATAGACAATCTAATCACATCCTTTGACCCAATTGAATATCACGAGCCTCTTTCTTCTTTCACTTAATACCTCTTTTTCAAAGTCCTGATGATTTTAAGTAAATTGGATTTGAAGTTAAGGTAATGAGAGAGTTATCCACGGTATCTCGCTCTTCTAGTGAAAAGTATCCTTTCATGAGACTTTATGCACTAAAATTTCCGTTTTTCTATTTAGATATGAGAAGCATTAGATTCCATTTACAATTACTCTTTACAGCTTCCATATCATGAGTGATAATTATTACACCTAATTCAGAGTGATTTCATCTTAAGAGTGTAATCCCGGTGAGAGTTGAGTCAAAATGAACGTCTTGATAGTGTCTTAGGTTATGTAAGCTTTGAAATTAAAGTTTTGTATTTTGGTTGTCCATTCACACACACACTTGAAGATTAATAGGTATGGAACATTCTAATGACTTTGATAGTAGATTAACTGTAATATGTGTGTTGCATGGCTATGGCATACTAGAGAGTTTCATGAGATTGTTGAGCTTAACTATATTGTTAATGAGAGGAAAATTCCTTGAAAACATTTAAATGAGAACCATTGCCTTAAACATGAATTTTGTGGGTAGATTCACTGCAAACCCTCACGAGACAACACTCGTCCACTAGGGGGAACCTAGAGGTTTAAAGGCTTGTTGCATACGCTAAATGCAATCGCGATTCCTGCGAAAGTGATTTAGGATTTTTGCTTTCTTTTGTTTTTAATTTCTAGAGTTTAAATAAACACTGTTGTAGTTCGCTTCATTGCTAGGGACTAGCAACGAGCTAGTTGGGGGGTGTGATTCGTGGTGAAAAGTGCATATTTCTAGTGTATTACGTAGTATTTTATGCATACTTTATCCCCAAAGTCCCTACATTTAGGTTCATTCTAATAACAATGTTCTTTTTATTGTGTTAATGCTAAACTATATGTTTTTGCATGGTTTTATAGGTATTAGGATGTAAATCAATGAAGTGGAGCTAAAGAAAAGTGATTCTGGTGAAGAGAACAACAGAAGCAGCTGGAAAAATGCCAATTTTGACAATGATGACTTCAGATTTGGAAGATTTTACCAGATACAAGAAATGTAGATCTTTGAGTTACGGTCGCGTGGCCGCAAACGGGAGGTCAATCTGAGGTCCGAGTAAAAAGTTATGGCCATTCTCCCATCGGTGTGCAGTGCTGTCAAAATCAGAAGAGTTCAAGCGATTGAAGAAGGGTTCAATCGATCGAACCTTCGATCGATCGAACTAAGCTCGATCGATCGAACCTTTTATTCACCCAAAAGTTGCGTAAACTCTGTGGGAACCCTATATATACGTCGTTTTGACGCCAGACGAAGGGAGGACGCTCCAGAACGCGAAAAACAGCAGTTTAGGGTAGTTTTAGGGTTAGATTAGGAGTAGATTAGGTTAGATTCATCACTTTCTTCCTCCTTTTCCATTGTAGATTGAAGATTCAAGTTTGTTTCAAGTTTATTCAGATTATATTCAGATTATTTACAGGTTTTTTCTTTCCAATCTATGTTCTTTGATTGTTTATTAGTTTAGATGTTGATGATTGCTTTGTTTTACTATTTCTGCACTAGTTTAATCATGTTTTCGTAGTTTAGAAGTTGGGAATATGTGATGAAACATTGATTCCCAACCTCTGCCATGCAATCTTTAGAAATCCTGGGCTCGATCGATCGAAGGTATTTCGATCGATCGAACTAGAGATAGTCAAGCGATCGAAGACCTTTCGATCGATTGAAGGATGAGACTGTCCGATCGATCGAGAGCGCTTCGATCGATCGAACTTGTTGATTTTTGAGATGATTCTTTTAAGTATTCCATGACTTTCTGTTTTAGAAATCTGTCATCAAATTGTCCCTATAAGCTCAGTTTGTCACAACAGTTTTTAGAACTTAAAGCCTTAAGGCCTTTTCTTCAATGACTTTTGAAAACCACTTTGAATGCTAACACCATTTAGAGTGCAAGTAATAACCATTGTTTTAAACCGTCTTCCATGTATTTTACTCAAATGTGATGATGTAGTCCCGGTCATGAAAGGGCTATTGATTCTTTATCTTTAGAAAAATACGGAATACTGAAAAGGGATGTACTCCATAGAGCGTTAATGAATATGCATGGTAGATGGTTAGGATCAATGTGGATTCACGTATTTCTAACACCTTTAGTTTATCTGTTTAATTAGTTATGTTTTTATAAGCTTTTGTTTATTATTTAGTTTAATTTGATTAATTAGGATTTGTTAGTACACCTCCAATCCTTCATTTTTATTTCCTTTTCTTTAGGTTATAACTTAGTAGATATTCTTCCTATTCCTTCCCTGTGGGATCGACCTGGACTTCCAGTACTATATTACTTGCACGATCACCTACACTTGGGTGTTGCACAAGAGCGCACAACTATTTAGTCGTGTCAAGTTTTTTGGCGCCGTTGCCGGGGAAGGCAACTAGGTTAGGATTTTACTAAGTTATTTCCATTTTTTTCCTTTTTCTTAAAAAAAAAAAAAAAAAAAAAAAAAAAAAAAAAAAAAAAATTCTTTTGTTTAAATATTTTGGGTAAACATGTCTTATCCATATTACCCTCCATACAACACAAATACCACGAATGGGTACACATTAGGTAATGAGAACTATACCCCGAGTTGGCAAGCACCCACATATGATGCACATTATCAACCTGAGTGCTACCAATCACCACAATGGGAAAACCATCGTGTTAGTCCCCCATGTTATCAAACGTATCAAGAACCTTTTGGGTCAATGGTTGAGACCGAACCTTTTGGGTGGTTGCCTACGTATCCCCTAGCGGGAATCAGGTCAAACGTAGTTCCAAACAAGGGAGCTGGTTTAAGACAATATCAGGATTGAGAAGCGGGGTTCAATAATGGCAAAACCCAAAGCGTTGAGTTTTAACACAGGTGAGACCGAACCTTTTGAGAGATTGCCTATGTATCCCCTAGCAGAAATCAGGTCAAACGTAGTTCAATGGTAGCATGAGACTTTTGATCATAGGCATATTGACCTTTTAAGTTTGGTCAAGCTGATAAGTTCCAAGTGGAATGGATTTTCTAGATAATTATTTGATAGTTTGAAATATGAGCTGACTCGGTTTGAATTCAATACTAAGGTCAAAACTAGTGCTCAAAGCATTTCACAATTAGGTTCATATTAGTAAGCACAAGTCCAATATTCATGGTATAATGCCTTCACCCTTTTCTTTTCTCTTTTTTTTTTTGCTCTAACTTTTGCCAAGGAGCCCTTTTGGGTTTTCATCCTAGTGAGCCTTTTCTATTTTTCTACTCTAACTTTTGCCTAGGTGCCATTTCGGGTTTTTAACCTAGCAAGCTTTATTTCTTTATTTTTTTTCCATGTGAGTCGACTCTTCATACCTCTCTTCTTATCAAAATCTGCACCATCTCACCATGATTGTCTCCTACGAATAGGACACATTTTTTACTTCGTGATCTCCGACAATAGTCAATTTCAACCTACAATTCTTTTATTCTTTTCACCAAGGAATAAGGCGTATTTCTCAATTCCACTTCTCACAATAGTCAATATTGACCTATGGGTTCTTTATTTTCATTCCTCCAGTCTTCTTCTTTTCTTTTGTCGCTCTTTATTTTTTTGTAACATTCTCCTCCTCCCTTTTTCTTTTCTCCTTACTACTTCTTTTCTTTTTCTTTCTTTCTCTTAATCTCCCTATTTGAAATGAATTCTACCCTTCTCCGAGTCAACATGTTTTAGGAAAGTAAGTATTGACGCGCTTATTTCTTCATCTCATTGATAACTTTCAAGGTCTAAGAAGTTTTCCCGCATGGATGATTTTTTTTTCTTTTTTTTTTTTCTTCTTTTTTCTCTTTTTCTTTCTATCTTTTTTTCTTATCAAAGGCATTATACCACCTAATCACCATAACTTTGAATAAAATCCACTCCTTAATGTAGGCAACAATTTTCAATCTTATTTAACGAAAGGTGAGATTGGACATAGGCAAGGAAAGGAAAACGAATGGGTCTGGGAGAAACCTGAGATTCATTCTGAGTATGTCTCTTAGAGCTTAGTCAAAATCATCTTTCAGTTCTTTGAATAGAGTGATAGCTCTCGGCTTTTATTTGGAGTTGATAATGATCTAATTTAAACATTTTTAAGGTACTGCCTCAATGCTCGAGTTTATATACGGAGTCTCCTCTACGATTTCTTGGGTGTTTCATTTTCTTTTTCTAGTCATTATCATGCAGTCCACACACTCATAAGTTGGCACAACAGAATTAATAAAGATGAAAATTCTTTTTATTGATCAGAAGAAGAAACTATTACATCATTAGACCCTTTTTTTGGTCTTCAAACTTGAATACTAGACTCTTGAACAAGCACTATTTATTCAAATTTTGAAGGTCAGACAAGACTCAACCTAAACCTTTGACTCCATAGGTGTATCATGAACACTTTATTTGAAAACTCTTCATCATTAAGTAGTCCACTAGCATCCACACTCAAGAACAGTTCCTAGCATCATCCCCTCATCAGTACCTTCACTATCATTCTTAGGTCTAGGTTCCCCAATCAACAAGTTCATGGATACGTGATCCACATTCTGTTGGGTTTGTGCCCTCAAACCATTACTTTATGTATAAGACATTGACATTGACATTTTAATATATGGATATCAGCTTTACATTTCATTATGTATGTTTCTTTCATGAGATGATTGTTTATCCTTAAGTATCATAGTAGGTAATTCGTGTGTGTATGAGATACATACAAGTAAGATACGAATTACTATCCTTTGATACTTGGAACTTGTCACAGTGGATGACGAGACTGGATATCTCATCAGGTATATACTGTAGCATGATTGACTACCATTGGATGAAGTGATGAATCTCAATCACTAGAGTGTGACTCTTAGTTGATATGCTAGTGCTTATAGTGCATTGACGGACCTGAGTTTTCCTATTGACGCTCGAGACTGTCTAACAGTCAATAGGAACTCATAACTTGTATAAGGTACGTGTTCTCAATCTTGAGACGATTATGAACACAGACTGTGGATATGACTGCTTTGACTTACCAATCAGTGAGGTCTACAGAAGATCAACACCTGGGTATCTTGGGTATGTCATGTTCATAGGGTTGTGAACATATATTGTCAAGATAGAATCTACCCTCTGTTTTAGAGTAAGCATTCCCTTGAGAATGTCACCAAGTCGATTACTGAGTACTGCAGTCTTGTTGATAAGAGTTATTAACATGTTTGATAATCATGAGAGGTGAATGGGACTCAAGGATTATAAGAAGTAATCATGATTCAGGTTGACAGTAACTGTTTATCCGACCACCTGAATATGATTGCGAATGCTGACGGTAGAGGGACATTAGTACAACATACAAGTCTAGTTATCGCTTCGGATATGTTCTTTTGCGTTGGAGTTCAGTTATCGTTTTATAGTGGAGTAAACGTTAACTGATCAGTCGATTAATTTGCTGATCAAAGAGTTTGGTCATGGGAGTTAATCAACTGATCTGAGCCAACAATAAAGAGCCTAGGAGGTCCCACTCTTAGCTCCGCTAGGATGCTTGGAAAGGCAAATGAGGATCATGTCAAGACAGGTTCGATCGATCGAAGTTGTCTCGATCGATTGAAGTCTAGACAGTTTTGATCGATTGAAGATGGTTTGATCGATCTAATGGTCGATCGATCGAAGTCCTTCGATCGCTCGAATGTTAGGTCGGTTCTGGGAATCTATAAATAGGGCAGCTGCGTTCTGGAAAAGGTTGTTCGTCGTTTTGAACGTCAGAAGCTGCAGAAACTGTTTTGGAGTCCCAAACCTTCTCTATCCTCTCCGTTAGGATTCCCACCAACCCTAGCCCTTCCTGCGAGCATCCATAGGAGTCATAAGAGTGAAGACCATCTAGTGGAGGCTGCTGGAAGTCAGAGATTTCAGAATTGGGTTCAAGACAGTAAGGTATAATTCTTGTCCCCTCTTGTGCGCATCTATAGAGTTGACGGGTAGTAGATCCGGGGATACCAAAAGTTTTATAACATGACCTATTTCCGCTGCGCGTTTAAAACTTTCCATTTAAACCTGTTTTTTTCCATCATTGGTATCAGAGCCACGCTCGTTTGGATCTATAGATGCGTTTTTGGAACACTATTTTGATTTGCATGTTTATTTTAGAACTGTTTTTGAAACTGCATCGTCACAGATCTATTTCTGCAGTGTTATCGCAGCAGAGTACAAATCTGTGATTGCATAGGATGCAAGGTGGATTCGATCGATCGAACATGTTTCGATCGATCGAACATTCTGTACTCAAGCGATCGAACAGGTTTCGATCGATCGAAACCTTCTGGTGTTCGAGCGATCGAATAGAGTTCGATCGATCGAGACAGACTCTTTGTCAGGATCTTTGTTTCACAGTCTTAAAGAGTTTTGAAATTAAAAACTTTAATTTTAAAATATTCTGTAAAATTTTCAAATCATTATGTGAAACAGAATGTTCAAGCGATTGAACAGTGTTCAATCGATCGAAGGTTCGAGCGATCGAACGGTCTTCGATCGATCGAACTGTGACAGAGAAGTAAGATGCTGTTTTAAGTTCTAATTCAGTATGTAAAGAGTTTATATACTGTGTGAATCAATTAAGTGATCCAACAGTTACATATATTTGTTATGTATGTGTGGATGCATGTACGACTAACCCTTTTGCAGCGAAGGTTAGTCGCTATCTCCCATGGCACCAAGAGCATTTAATTTTTGTATTCAAATATTTTGAGATTGGTGTGTTGTTTTAAATTTTGGTTTGGTTGTAAGGCATATGTAAAGGGCGCTGCGACTTCAATCCTACGAAAAGGAAAGTCGCACCGGTTTCCCTAGCCTTTTATTTCAATTCTTGCTATTTCCTTTTTCTAGATAAATTGTAAGCTTCAAAAGAAGCATAGGTCTAATGTAATAGAATTAGAATTTCCATGGAGATGGAGCAAGGAGCCGTTGTCCATGGGATGGAACTGGAGGCGACCAAACCAAGAAGGTAGTTCTATGGAGACAGAGCCATGGGAGATAGAGGCATTGTTTGAATGCCTATATTTCATTTTAGTTTTTTGTTTTATGTGTTTAGTTTGTGATTGGCATATAATACATTGTTGCATGCACGCAAAACAAGTTTTCTAAAATAAAAATTCAAAAACCGTTTTCAACACATTAGTAAACATTAGATGTTTATGGGAAATGTGTAGAAACAGATTTTCTCAAAAAGCAAAATCCTTATTTACTAAATCTAGTGGGAGAGGGTCTTATTAATAAACACCCACGATCTTCCATTCACGGTTCACTGTAAGATGAGTGGTGCATTCTGTGTCACCTCGCCAGGGGTGATCATTCCACACGTAGGGTGCATTACTCATTGGTTACTAGATGTGAACTTCCTTTGATAGGATCAATCAGACGTGTTAGAGGGTGACCACCACACGGAGGCGCTACTTGAGACGGTTGTGATTGGATCTTAGTTAATGGTATACACTAGCTAAGCTATGGATAAGGGATCCCACACGGGGCATTATTCAGAAACTTAGAGATCAAATAGGTTCGGAAGTCATAACTTGTTTTGCAAGAGTTGCATAGCGGATAAGTTATTATAAATCGAAAGATCGAACATTGGCCACCACACGGAGGCTTTATTCTTTCGTTTCGATATTCCGGCGACTTTGTTTTAAAATAAGAGTTTTAAAAGGATTATTTTATTTCAAACTGTCAAATTCTGATATCCAAATTTATTTTGTTTTGATTTTTTCAGTAAATCATAATGTCTGGATCTGCATTTAGTCCACTTGCCACCATACTTACTCAAAACAAGTTAACTGGAAATAACTACACTGAATGGAAACGTAACCTTGACATCGTGTTAACTGCGGAGGATCACATATATGTCCTCACCACCCCAAGCCCTGAAGAACCCACGGCAAATGCTTCGGCAGCTGCCAGACGCGAGTTCGACAAATGGAAGAAGTCGAATGGAATGGCTCGTTGCTACATTCTGGCCTCAATGGCTGGTGTGTTGCAACATCAATTCCAATCGAACGATTTCGCCAGTGACATTATCACGTCCCTGAAAAAGATGTTTGGGGAGCATGGCAGGCCTGCCAGACAGGTAGCCATGCAAAAGATAATGAGTGCAAAGATGTCGGAAAGAACTCCAGTCAAGGAACATGTTTTAAAAATGATTGGTTATTTAAACGAGCTGGAGACCCTAGGTGCCAACATCGATGCACAGACCCAAGTTGATATGATCCTTAATTCGCTGTCGCCTTAATTCGCTCAATTTAAACTTAACTATAATATGAATCAAATGAATTTTTCAATGAGCGAATTGATGAGTTCTCTTTTGGCAGCGGAATGGGTGATCAAACCTGGGGTCAACGTTTTGAACGTTGAGAAAAGCGCTTCCTCTTCCGGATCTGTGCCAAAAGGAAAGAAAGGGAAGAAGAAAGCTAGCACTGGTGGTTCAAGTGTTGGACCAGTCCCTAAGATTGCAAAATCTAAGGGAAAAGGTAAGGGCAAAGGGAAGGTGGGTGGCCAAGGCAAAGGAAAGTGTTTCCAATGCGGTGAGAAGGGCCACTGGAAGAGGAACTGTCCAGAATTCTTAGCTACAAGAGTTCAAGGTATGATTGAATCACATGTTATTGAAGTAAGTTTTATAACGGATACTTCAAATACTTGGTGCATTGATTCTGGTGCGACTAACCATATCTGTAATTCATTGCAGGGGTTCAGATCAACCAGGAGGTGCAGTGATGGAGAAATCGTACTTACTCTAGGTTCTAGCGCAACTGTTTCTGCGGTTGCTATAGGAGTCGTAGTTTTAGAATTTCTAGACAATAAAATTTTGATTTTATCAGATGTACATTACGTCCCTTCAATGAGACGTAATTTAATTTCAGTTTCTAATTTATCGAATAATGGTTATTCTTTTCATTTTGGAACTGAAGTTGTGATTAAAAGAAATAGTTCTTTTATATGTTCTGGTGTTAAATCAAATGGTTTGTATATGATTACTCCCAATATTTCTAAAGTCTCTTGCATGGAACTTAATAACTCAGTGGTTACTGTACCATCTAAAAGAAAGAGACCTTCCACTAATCCAACAAGGCTTTGGCATATGAGGCTTGGCCATATCAATCTAAATAGGATTGGCAGACTAGTCAAAGAAGGGATCTTAGACGATTTGGTTCTAGAACCAATGGAAGTCTGCGAGTCTTGTTTAGAGGGTAAGATGACCAAAAGGCCCTTTCCTACAAAGGGAAATAGAACCGATGCATTGTTGGAATTAGTTCATACTGATGTGTGTGGACCAATAAATATTAGAGCAAGGGGTGGTTATGAGTATTTCATAACATTTACTGATGACCACTCCAGGTATGGATATGTGTACCTAATGCAGCACAAGTCTGAAGCCTTTGAAAAGTTCAAAGAGTTTAGGGCTGAAGTGGAGAAGCAATTGGGCACACATATCAAGGCCATTCGATCTGATCGAGGTGGCGAGTACCTCTCTAATGAGTTTATTGATCATCTCGTACAGAATGGGATTCTGTCACAGTTGACTGCACCTGGTACGCCTCAGCAGAACGGTGTAGCGGAGAGAAGGAATCGGACTCTTTTAGACATGACTAGGTCGATGATGAGTTACTCGGAGTTGCCATTATTCCTTTGGGGTTATGCTTTGGAAACCGCTGCGTACATACTAAACCTAGTACCAAGCAAATCTGTTCCCAGGACACCACGAGAGATGTGGATTGGGCGCAAGCCTTCTTTGCAACATCTCCGGATATGGGGGTGTCCGGCACATGTGCTGAAAGGAAAGATGAGCAAATTGGATTCTAGATCGGAAGTATGTTACTTCGTAGGGTATCCAAAGGGTACTTATGGATGGTATTTTTATGATCCAAGAGAGCAGAAAGTGTTTGTTAGTACGAATGCTGTTTTCCTGGAGGATGACTATATCATGAACCATAAACCTAAGGGAAGGATAGATCTTAGAGAGATAGAAGGAGAGCCCTCAGTCCAACCTGTAGTTAATAACGATATAAATCAAGAAAACACCACTTCTTCACCTATTTTCGTACCAGTACCTCGTTGTAGTGGGAGGATTATCAGCCAGCCTGATAGATACATGTTCTTAGGAGAGGTTTTTGAAGCTGTCTCCATAGAATCTGAATCTGATCCTGCCACATACGAAGAGGCAATGGCTGATGTTGATTCAGCTCATTGGGTTAAAGCTATGAAGGCTGAATTGGAATCTATGGATTCCAATCAGGTCTGGGATCTTGTAGAACTTCCAGCCAATATTAAACCCATTGGCTGCAAGTGGGTCTACAAGAGGAAAAGAGGATCTGATGGAAAGGTTGAGACCTTTAAGGCAAGGCTTGTAGCGAAAGGTTATACTCAGAGGGAGGGCATTGACTATGAGGAAACCTTCTCGCCGGTGGCCATGCTCAAGTCCATCAAGATACTCTTATCCATTGCTGCATGCCTAGATTATGAGATCTGGCAGATGGACGTCAAGACTGCATTCTTGAATGGCAATCTTGAGGAGGACATCTATATGCAACAACCAGAAGGGTTCATAGCTGGTCGGAAAGGTAACTTGGTATGCATGTTGCAAAAGTCCATTTATAGGCTTAAGCAGGCATCTAGGAGTTGGAACATCCGATTTGACCAAGCGGTCAAGTCGTTTGGTTTCATACAGAATCTGGATGAACCTTGTGTATACAAGAAGTGTGAAGGAAAAGTGGTGGCTTTTCTTGTGCTTTACGTTGACGATATTCTACTCATTGGAAATGATGTAGCGGCATTATCAACGGTCAAGGTTTGGCTAGCTAGTACTTTCGATATGAAGGATCTAGGAGAGGCGAGCTATATTCTAGGGATAAAGCTCTTTCGGGATCGTAAGCGAAAGATAATGGGATTATCTCAAGCTGGTTATATCGATAAAGTGCTAACTAGGTTTTCAATGGATAATTCGAAGAAAGGTTTGTTACCTTTCAGGCATGGTTTAGCATTCTCCAAGGACCAGTGTCCAAAGACACAGGAGGAGAGGAATCGCATGACAGGAGTTCCCTATGCTTCGGCAGTGGGAAGTCTCATGTATGCGATGTTATGCACTAGACCAGATATCTGCTTTGCCGTTGGCATGGTTAGCAGATATCAGTCGAATCCGGGTCCAGAGCACTGAACAGCCGTTAAGCACATTCTTAAGTACTTGAGAAGGACTAAAGATTACATGCTTATGTACGGTGGTAGTGAGTTAATTCCAGTAGGATACACTTACTCGGACTTTATGTCAGATAAAGATTCGAGAAAGTCGACGTCCGGTCATCTCTTTACCTTGGGAGGTGGTGCTGTCAGTTGGAGGAGCATTAAGCAGAAATGCATTACAGACTCAACTACAGAAGCTGAGTATGTGGCTGCTTGTGAAGCCGCAAAGGAAGCTGTTTGGCTCAAGAAGTTCCTTATGGAACTCGAGGTGGTACCAGCGTTGCTGTCGCCTATTACACTTTATTGTGATAATAGTGGGACAGTGGCTTAGTCCAAGGAGCCAAGGAACCACGGAAAGGGAAAGCACGTAGAGCGGAAATATCATCTTATCCGAGATATTGTTCAACGTGGAGATGTGACTGTCACCAAGATTGCCACCGCTGACAATCTTGCTGATCCGTTTACAAAGGCCTTGCCACAGAAGGTCTTTGATCGTCATCTAGATAGTCTAGGTCTTAGATATAATTCTGAATGGTTATGAGTGCAAGTGGGAGTTTGTTGGGTTTGTGCCCTCAAACCATTACATTATGTATAAGACATTGACATTTTAATATATGGATATCAGCTTTACATTTCATTATGTATGTTTCTTTCATGAGATGATTGTTTATCCTTAAGTATCATAGTAGGTAATTCGTGTGTGTATGAGATACATACAAGTAAGATACGAATTACTATCCTTTGATACTTGGAACTTGTCACAGTGGATGACGAGACTGGATATCTCATCAGGTATATACTGTAGCATGATTGACTACCATTGGATGGAGTGATGAATCTCAATCACTAGAGTGTGACTCTTAGTTGATATGCTAGTGCTTATAGTGCATTGACGGACCTGAGTTTTCCTATTGACGCTCGAGACTGTCTAACAGTCAATAGGAACTCATAACTTGTATAAGGTACGTGTTCTCAATCTTGAGACGATTATGAACACAGACTGTGGATATGACTGCTTTGACTTACCAATCAGTGAGGTCTACAGAAGATCAACACCTGGGTATCTTGGGTATGTCATGTTCATAGGGTTGTGAACATATATTGTCAAGATAGAATCTACCCTCTGTTTTAGAGTAAGCATTCCCTTGAGAATGTCACCAAGTCGATTACTGAGTACTGCAGTCTTGTTGATAAGAGTTATTAACATGTTTGATAATCATGAGAGGTGAATGGGACTCAAGGATTATAAGAAGTAATCATGATTCAGGTTGACAGTAACTGTTTATCCGACCACCTGAATATGATTGCGAATGCTGACGGTAGAGGGACATTAGTACAACATACAAGTCTAGTTATCGCTTCGGATATGTTCTTTTGCGTTGGAGTTCAGTTATCGTTTTATAGTGGAGTAAACGTTAACTGATCAGTCGATTAATTTGCTGATCAAAGAGTTTGGTCATGGGAGTTAATCAACTGATCTGAGCCAACAATAAAGAGCCTAGGAGGTCCCACTCTTAGCTCCGCTAGGATGCTTGGAAAGGCAAATGAGGATCATGTCAAGACAGGTTCGATCGATCGAAGTTGTCTCGATCGATTGAAGTCTAGACAGTTTCGATCGATTGAAGATGGTTCGATCGATCTAATGGTCGATCGATCGAAGTCCTTCGATCGCTCGAATGTTAGGTCGGTTCTGGGAATCTATAAATAGGGCAGCTGCGTTCTGGAAAAGGTTGTTCGTCGTTTTGAACGTCAGAAGCTGCAGAAACTGTTTTGGAGTCCCAAACCTTTTCTATCCTCTCCGTTAGGGTTCCCACCAACCCTAGCCCTTCCTGCGAGCATCCATAGGAGTCATAAGAGTGAAGACCATCTAGTGGAGGCTGCTGGAAGTCAGAGATTTCAGAATTGGGTTCAAGACAGTAAGGTATAATTCTTGTCCCCTCTTGTGCGCATCTATAGAGTTGACGGGTAGTAGATCCGGGGATGCCAAAAGTTTTATAACTTGACCTATTTCCGCTGCGCGTTTAAAACTTTCCATTTAAACCTGTTTTTTCCATCACATTCTCCATCCAATCTTTCTTATAGTTGGTAACGTCAAGCCCTTCCTCAGATTTGTGCCATATTGAGTCGTTGAGAGACTGTCTGCCCTACCACTTAATGTCATGTAACCCAAGGTTTAGTTCCTCCAAGAAGAAAAGGTCTGCCTCATCATCATTTTCGAAATACCCATCATCTTCAAAGAAGTCTAATTCTTCTCCATGGCTCATACTATAAATTTCAGCACCTTTTGGGAGGATAACCACAGGCTCAGGTTCAGTTATGGGTGTGATGTATACACATGGGTCGTAGTTGGTTGGGTTGAGGCTAATTAGATTGACAGCATGGTGATTTGGTAGCGGGTTTCGAGTGATATTGGGTTGAGTGGATGGGGGTGCGATGAATTTGTTATCAATGAGGTCAGGGACTTCATGACAAAGTTGGGTACAATGATCGATAGCATGGCCATGTCCCTGGTGAAAAGCGCAGTATTTAGTAGGGTCGTATCCCAGTAGAAGAGGGTCTAGAGAGGGCCTTGGGTTTAAGGGTTTGAGATGCCCTTCATTAACAAGTCATTCAAGGGCGGTGGATAAGGTCACACCAAGCTTGGTAAAGGTCCTACGGTTATTGCTTCGGGATGATATTGGGTTTCGGTCAGTATCTTGGTAGAGGGTGTTTATATCGGGTGTGGCATGATTGGTTGAGTAGCTTTCCCTACAATTTTCCTCCTTAAATTGTTTTCTTCTTTATTGATCTTTCCATCCCTTAGTGCATCTTCTATCTTAGTCCCTACGCCAAATAATTGCTCAAAGGTACTAATCGGCATGAAGCACATGCGCTCGTTGTATATGGGCTGCAGATTCTTTATAATCATATGGACCTGTTCTTTCTTAGTTGGTCTATTTGCCATTTCGGCAGCCTTCTTCCTCAAACGGGTCAAGAATGTAGCAAAGGACTCCCGATTGTCTTGACTTGTAGTCTCAAGGCCCTTATAGTAACGTCAACCTCAGTATTGTAGGCATACTGCATTATGAACTCGGTCACAATATCCTTCCATACACAAGTTTTAGAAGATTTAAGAGCTAGGGAACCACTACAAGGCTCCTCCGGATAGATATCGTGAGAACAAATGAGCTAAGTGCTCGTTCTCTTACGATTTCCAGTTCCATCGAACTTCTCTAGGTCAGGCATTTTGAACTTCTCGGGGTATTTGATCTTTGAGGTTTGAAGAACCCCCTCAAGGTCAAGTAGGTAATCATCGACTCCACGGGATTTCCTTACTACATTCTCCAAGCGGTCTAATTATCCTTCATCTCCTTCTCGGAATCCCCGCGAACACCAGCATCGAACCAATCCTCCTTCTTCAAAGGATTCAGATCAACAAGGCCCTTAGATGTAGAAGGAGGCAGAGGTGGTGGATCAACAACAAGCAAGCTCTGCGAATTCATGGTAGTTTATCCCAAATGGTTTATGATAAGCTATAATTGTTGCCCCTGACGGGCCAAGGCATCTTCTAACTATCCCATTCTTTCATGTTCTTCAGCCATTGGTATCCTAGTATTTGTAGCTCGGACTAATATTCCTAAACTAGGGGGTCTGACCCAAGAAGGTGTGCTTGTGATCTTCTTTGGAGCTATGTTCAATTGTCTCTCTACAATTTCAATTTAGAAATATTGTTTAAACCTAGAATGATTCTGCCCCCCCCCCCCCCCCCCCCCCCTCCTTTTTGGATTTGAAAATATTTTCTTTTTTTTTTTTCAAAATTTTCTTATAACATGCATGATATGCAGAATAACGACCTTATTCCAAATTTCGCATAGTCATATAAGTCTTTATCGCATCATCAAGAACCCACTTTTATCCCATGGTTACCATAATTAGTGTCACGCTAGCTATCTCATGCTTGGAACTTTGCGTGTGACAATTTTTATGATAGCCTACATCTAATTAGGGCTTACTCTAGCGAATAGGACACAAACAAGGTTATGACTCGTTGTCCTACAGAATCGTGACACATATTCACGTTATAACACCAAAGCATGCCATCTTCAGGTCATGTGGCGAGTATTTCATATGGATTGAATGCCTTGAGTGTTAGACAGGGCTATGTACCATGGGTCGTATAGGCTTCCTTATCATGTTACATAATCCCATAGGGTAAGTAAAGCGTGTGTGTGTGTACATTGTCTTAACAGGTCAAGCCCTAAAGGATTGGACCGATGGCTACTATATGAATCAAGGTGGATAGAGTCAACAAGGATCTCCCAGCGAGTGTCCTATATACCCCCATTACAGGGTTTGGTGTGGTTCGTGGACAACTTTTTATACCGTTAGGTACTTGCTAGGGAAGGGAAGACCTCTGCGAGGGGCATCTGACGTTTGCATGCCCCCGACTTTCGTCCTCCTAAGCTTCCTAAAACTAATGCACGTGCTATCCTCATAATATAAAGTCAAAGAACCTTGAAAATATTGGAGTCTAACCCTCTTAGTTCAGTCCCTAGCAGAGTCGCCAATTGTGGGTACCCGAATCAAGCTTAGGGCCTAGAAAGATTAAGCCCGATTGATTGATCCCATTATAAATTTCATGCCAACAGCCACAAGTAAGGTTCACTACCCTTTATTCGATCCGACCGATTTGAATTACTAGTATTTTGGATTCCATGGGGCTTTTTATCCATCCCGAGGCAACAGTCGATGCCCATGATCCATATCCGAGGCTACACGAGTGAGTAATCCAATTTATATCCCACAAGGCTAAATCTGGAGAGATCCTCACTAATAGAGTCACTACTTGGTTTGATAAAGGAAACCAAGAAACTAAATCTAACCATTCCAATGGATAGAGAGCATTGCCCCGTCATCACCAAAGAACTCAATTCGGGGGTTAAGGTATTAGAGAGGAAGGAGCTAGATCGTGCTAAAATAGCCCCTCTCGCCCCATCGTGAGATGGGCCTCTACTCATCTTTCAAGGTGTTTGACTGGACATTATGTATGTGGAACGTTTAAATTATTTCTAATGCAACCCTAATTCAAGTTATAAACAACTAATAAAAAAATCGTGCAAGAAACTAAGCAATTACATGCAATGCACGTGCTAAAATAGTAATTCGGGGACTAAACGTATTACTACGCTCCCCTATGCATGTGAAAGGGAATAAAGAAAATTATACGTGAAAATACACTCAAAAACCCTAGAAAAACATGAATTCTATGCATAAGTAATCATGTAGGGAATTAAAATCTGTATTTTATCCACCTAAGCATGCTCCTATGTGATCCTAAGAGAGCAATAAATAAGAGGGATGCTAGAAAACTTACATGGGATAGCGCAACAGTTCCAATTATCCTAATTAAATATGGTTAGGACAATAAAAGCAATGTATATACACTACACCATATGGCCCGATTTGTAACGGGAATATCCGTTACAAAAATTATTTGTAACGGATATACCCGTTACAAATAAGGCGTTGCAAATTTGTAACAGATTTTTGTAACGGATATATCCGTTACTAATTAGTAACGGATATTTGTAACGGATATACCCGTTACTAATAAAAGTTTTGTAACGGTTTTACCCGTTACAAATTAGTTTAGTAACGAATAACTTTCCAACTTTTTTGCTTTTTTGAAAAAAATACTAACGGTTTATAGCAAATTAGTAACGGTTATATCCGTTACAATTTCCAAAATGCATAAAAATTGTAACGGATTTTGTAACGGGTATACCCGTTACAAATTTTAATAAATTATTAAAAAAAATATTTAATTTACGTGCTCCCCAATTTTTATTTGCACCAATTAACAAGCATAATAATTCATACCAATACCAAACACAATAAAATTATTCCATAGTAATCGTAACAAGAAAATCATCCATACATGTTTAACCAACAAGTTCTTGCTACACCAACCTAACCATGTTCAAAGTTTAATAGCACCAATCTCATAACACTCAACACTTGGAAAACAAAATTCTCATGTATCATTCCTCCCAATATCATATATGGTGCTGGAAGGAATTGACCAATCAATCATCATCTTCAACCACCTTGGTGCCTAGGCCCTTGAGCTCTTATAGAGTGCTCTTCTTTCGCATCTTCATCATCATTCCTCTTACGAGCAATGCAAACTCTTACCCGCCTTGGGACACTACATATACCCCTGCTCCAAATGTACGTACTTGTTAAGCTTCACATGCACTCTCACATCCTTTTTCGCGACCAATGGATTTTTGTGCGAATTTTTTGATCTCCAGTATGGCATTAGGAGCCTTCTTCTTGAATGTGCTGTTATAAAAAATAATAGTTCAACTATGGATCACACTCTTGTCAACAGAAATAAACCACAGATGAGTCATGCAGATTTCATGAGTGACACAATTCGAAACAAATGCTTAAAATGCAAAGGCAGTAGAAAAGAAAATTTATGCTTCACGAGTGACACAATTCGGCCGTGCTCAAGTATAGCTTCATCAACACAACTTGTTCAAAAATTGAAACCACTTTAAAACTGAAAAATAACTTAATACCGATGGTTACAAACTTACAATGACAAAACTAGTAGGAAAGAAGTGATTTGATATATTGTCACAAAATAATATTACATTGTGAGAAGTTTATGCATCATGGAGGTTAAAAATAAACTACTTTTTGCAAACAAATAAATCGAAAGATGCAAAAAGAGCCTTCATAAGCGTTACAATACATATTGGATGATTCTAATCTTGCTGAATTAGCTGCAATACATAAGGCTCTTGCTCTAATTGTCGAAAAGGATTGGACTAGAAATATTCCAATTACCACTGAAAGTGATTCTAAGGTGGTTCTTTCATGGGTTTCTGGTGATGGTAGGGTTGCTGGAAGCACGGGATTTTGCTGAATGGGATTCAAAATTTTGTGGCAAGAATTGGTCGAATTTCCTTTGTCCATACATTAAGAAGTGGGAATGGATTGGCAGATTCGTTAGCAAAGATGGGGGTGGGTAGAAATGATACAATGGTGGTGTGGTCTGTGTAGAAGTAGGAAGAAGGATTCAGTGATATGAGGAGTGAGGTAAGATTGTAGTAAAACAATCTATTATGTTTGGGGAGTCCATTTTATTGGATTGAAGTCGGGAGTGTTAGGTTGTGCGAGTTTTCAATACAGTGGGGCCTCGTTATCCTATCCTGAGCTCTTATCCCGCCTTCCAAACATGGCCTGGGTGTGTAAGTTGGGTTTATGTTGGGTCATAATCCGATCTAAGGGGTGTTCAGTATTCCTTCATTCTTCTTATGTTAATGCTTGAGTAAAGAGGTGATTCATATGTGTTGTGTATTCGATTATAGGGGTTTCACTAGTAGGGATTTTGTGCTTGCTATTGTTAAACTGCTGGAGTAATGAAGTCTCAATGACTGTAACTTTGTGTGTGCGCGTGGAGGGAGGGAAAGGATATGTTTGGCGAGCGTTCTTATTTCGGGTTGATTTCTTTATGAGTTTAGAGTGCTTATCACTTCGTTTGATGTGTGTTTTGTGTGTGTGATTGGGGATTCGAGTTGCGTGTGTTTGATTCTGGCCTTTCAGATCGCCTAGCATCTTCATAGCAATGACAGAGGTTTTCATTCGGTCTCAGTATAAGGGTTGGATTTTTGTGTATGAATTTGACCTTGTTAGGAGGTGCTTTAGCGATTGGGAATACTGATACATTCCCATAAAAGCTTGTTATTGTTTTCGATTCTCCTTAAGTGGTATAGCTTGGGCTGTTAGTTGGGGAATGCATGATTTTAAAGCATCACTTGTGTTCATGCTGCATCATCCGTGTCTTGTAGACCATTGAGATACTGCTGGTGGATTATGATTTTTGATTGGTTGATTTTGGGTTGCTATGGAATTAAATTCATTGGCATGACTACTAGTGGCTCAAACATGGATACGGGTCTAATTGGCAGGATACATATAGGGTGCACCAATCTGGGCACAATCCTTATGTTTGAGTGTATTTGAATGCATTCAGTGTATTTGAATGCAATCATTGCATTCAGATTTCTATATAGTTTTTTATCTACGAAAACACAATCTTCAATGGCTCCACGGCAAAACTATGCAAATATCAAGAATGATGCTTAAATTCATGAATCAAATACTATGGTGTTATCGAACGAGTTGATCACAACTAAAAAGGATCCGTAGTGAAGTCAATACATAAGCTGAGGTATACCTGATAAGTTGCTCGGTCATGGTGCTCAGCCTTCTACATTTCAGTCAGTTTGCTTGCATTTTGATCAACCAGTTTCCATTGCACAACCTGAACCCGAATTCAGAACTTGAATAATAAAAGTGTAGTTCATGTGATTACCCTACTTTGCACAACCCCATCCAAGGATTCAAGGGCTCTAAGAAGCTAAATAGCATAGGATAAGAAACTTACATTCTGATCACCTTGAAAAATTAAATAAATAAATAACATACACAAAAGAGAGAGAATACAAAACAACTATTCAAGGACTCTAATCCAAACAACTCAATTATTGATCATGACCCACATCAACTATTGACCATAAACCTATCAAACACAATGAGGCTTATTAAGCTTATCTTTTTCTTTTTCTTATTTTCAGAAAAGGTTTATTAAGCCTATCAATTGAACTGACAAACTGAAAAAGGTAAAACCATACGAATTTAGGAGTTGATCAGGGGCTGTTAAGGGGTGGATTGGGGGCTGTTCTGGGGCTGATTGCGGACTGTTTTGGGGATGATTTAGGGGCTGATTGGGGATAAAAATAATATAACCCATCAAATCCATATTATGATAATTCTTTCTAATTATACAAGTTAAGTGCTCAAATTTAAGGCTACATTTTTTTTTTTGGTAAACTTATTCTTATACTCAATTATGCTTTATTAACACCCAACTTCCCCTAGTACTGCATGTAACAACTCACTTAATAAATAAAAAAAACTACCTTTCCCAAGCTAGCATGACCAGGAGTCATTTTTCCCTTCTCATACAACTGCCAAGGCGCCACCCAATAAGAATCATTGCTTGAACATTACCCAACATGTGAACCAATTTCTGCTAGTTGATTTAGAAAGCAGCCAATGGAGCTCCAAACTGTTTCCTCTCGTTCTTGTACCTTTCAATCATACAAAAATTTAGAATAGGTCATTAAGGCTGAAATGAATAGTCCTATTTGGATAGATAGACTAATATCTCAGATCCAACACTTATAAAACAACTAACTTTTCGGTGTAAAGGCAAATCCATTTGCTAACAAGTACTGAACTTGTGTAGTGCAACTGCTTACAATTGCTATTTGTACCAGACAGCTTCCAATTTTTTTCAACTGTTATTTAAGCATGGGGAAAAGCACAAGGATTTAACTTCTCTTTTCTTGAATTCCTACTATTGTGCTCTTGTTTCATAGGTGATGCTAAACTATTTGTACCAGACAGCTTGCAGTCAGCTCCCACACAAATTATAAGGGGCTTGTGGATTTGGAGAACGAAATGAAAAAAATATTTCCCTAGTGCTTTTGGGATCTTCAAGAGGCTAAAATGCAAGAAGTGACATTCTAATCATAACTTATTCAAAAATATTGAGTAGATAAAATCTAGTATCTGCCAACAATGTAAACCATGAAGACGAACGTGGATTCAAAAAGACAATATGCCTACGTACCTTTTTTAAATGTGATTTACGGGAACATAAACCACTTAGATATTAATTTTTATATATTTGAAAGTAGAAGTTTCCTACCCATGTCTCAAAAAGCAATTTATAGCTTAAAAAAGTTCAAAGAGCAATAATGACAGCAAATCAGAAACAAACAACTCTGTGGAAAAATCATGCTCAGATTAGTTTGGTTGCTGAGAAATGCAGTTTTAGAAAAGAAAATAAGGACCTTGAATTAAGTTAACATTAACGAGAGAGCTGTTTTTATCCTAGGCCTCACCAGGTTAATTGATAATAAATGCATCAGGGACTAGAGTAGGCTTCTTCATGCTGCTACTATCTACGAATGGAAGACTGCTAAATCCTGGAATTCATGTCAAAAAGTAGACCTATGAATAGAAGCTGCTGGGGTGATACAAAATCTTAAAACTCTAAACCTGCCAAGGTGAGAAAACAAAATTAATTAAACAGCTCATATAGTATACAAATGAATTAGATGAGGAAAGACTTTAGTGACTGCTACTGCAGCACTTAAAAAGGTCAGGACCTTAGTGACTGCCACTGCAAATTAGATCTTGAAGCATACCTTACTGTAAAAGAAAGAAGTTGGATACTCAGTCCCCTTCTCCAGAAGCATGGTTTATGAAGCGTGGTACAATCTGCACGAGCATCATACAACATGTCTACTATATTTCAATGTTGTTCTATTCTTAATTTGATGAGTTAAAAATGGGTTTAAAAAGGGTGGGAAGAACTCACACTAATCTGTTCAAATATACTATTTCGGATTTGGATGTCCATCTAACTTTCTGGCCATTTTCACCTTAGATGAAATCAGTTCAAGTCCTTTCTCAAAACTACAATATTATAGATCTTCAAGTTATCTTTCAACAGCCACAAACGGGGCATGAGTTGAAGTCCCAAGTGAGGAGAAAAGTTCATTTTATTAAGACTGTGACAATCTGAAAAACTGTTACTTTTATTCCGGACTCTCTACTTTCAATCTGTTTTTAGTCAAAAAGATGAATGAATCATCAAGCTCTCAAAACTACAAAGTTATAGGCCTAGAAATCTTCTTTCCAGAACATTAAATTTGGAATGATTTGCATTTGTTAGTGATGAGTTATGGCCTAAATACTACAGCTACTGCAAGCTGCCAGAAAACTGTTTTGGGTTTATTTTAACTACTGTTTTCAGGTCATATCTCCCAAACGGTTTGGGATTAGGTTCTGAAATTTTAAGGGTAGATAGATTATGAAATAAAGTACAACTTTCATTAAGAACACCAATGGATTCAGGTTCCCGTGTCCTTAGTCCTTAGTTCCATGAATGCTTATAAGAGAGTGGCAAACAACTAATTTAAACAGATCATTTTTTCCTCTAATATGGTCAGAGATCATTCTTTTCTTTTTCAGGAGAGATGCACTTTCATTCAAAATGAGTTGAATCCCATTTCAAAGTATATAAACCTATAAACTACAAAGGTATCTCATATGTTTGTGTAATGCACTATGAATTCCAATATAGTTGAGAACTTGAAAACAACCAAGTGCAAAAGTTAGAGATTGGCTTATTGCATTCAATAACAATTAACATGTATTATCACAGCATAGAGACATGTGTCATCTTCAAGGTAGTTCTTAGTCACAAATAAATAGCTCCAACTGGAACACATTTGCTTTGCATAACCATCCAAAGATCAATTCCAATGAAGACAGAAGATAAGCACATACCTAGTAGAAAAGGACATGGTAAGGAAAGAAACCTTCGGTTGTCGTAGCTGTAATGTGTAGAATAGGAATCTTCAGTTAGTTTATAGAATAGGAATCTTCAGTTAGTAATGTATTTGAATACAATTCGTTGTCCTCATCTTCCATGGTAAGGTACGCAAAGCTACTTCATTCCTTTTTAACTGCTGCTACAACAAAGTATATATAGATTGCAATGTCGTTAAGCACATGTGAGGGAAATAACTCCATCTTAATTTACAAGCAAACAGAAACTGGTATGTTGTTTTTATCTTAGACATTTCTAAACAACATAAGAATTAAACTTTTATTCTACTGAGAAGAAAAATAATTTTATGTAACTTAGGTTGTTTTTTTCCACCTTGAAATTCTTTCGTGAATTTCATATGCGAAGAAGCAGATTGATCTAATTAGGGATTTTGGTGGCCATTTTTTGGAATTTTGTTGCAGACTTGGTTGATTAATTAGAGTATTCACTGCTCCCAACATTTATCAACCTGGATGCGGCCATGTGCTGCTGTGCACGGGCTTGTGCACACTGATGTGCACGTGGCTGTGCAGCCATATGCTGCTGTGCACACTGTTGTGTGGCCATGTGTTGTTGTGCACACTACCACGCTGTTGTGCACGCTGCTATGCGGCCATGTGCTGTTGTGCACAGCCCTGTGTACGCTGATGTGCAAGCAGCTGTGCGACCATGTGCTGCTGTGCACAGGCTTGTGCAGTACTGCTGTGCTGCTATGCACGCTGATGTGCACGCTACTGTGCAGCCATGTGCTGATGTACACACTGATGTGCGGCCATGTGCTATTGTGCACGGCCCTGTGCACGCTGATGTGCAAGCGGCTGTGCGGCAAATCCACTTACCAAATCACAAACCAAACAAAGAAAAAATAAGTGCATGTTCAACACTTCTAAACAAGGTCAAGTCTTCTCCTTTAATTTTGATGTTCAGTAACATTTAAAGAAGTTTATCAAACTACATTTGAATGCAAGATATGTCAAGAAAAGTATATACACAAAAAATGAACAACTCAGAATTCAAAAATCTTAGATTTTCAGTCATTTTATTTTATATTCATCAAATTTTCTCTTTCTAAAGAGAAATTTATCGTGTCTTCACCGTGACTGTATAGGAAAATATGATGCCATTCTTTGAAACTACATCCTAGTATGAGTACAACACAGAGTATATTTGCAAACCCACTCAAGTAAGAGTAAAATACAATAAATCCCACTGGAATCTAGAAAACCATTGTTTCATTTAAAGAATGGCATAGAAACAGTAGCAGTGCTATTACTCTTACCAATTAGACACCCAAACATAACACAGTTAGGGGTAACACCATCCTTTTTGGCTTGAGATAGCAGCATGAGTCCAACTTCCAGATCATCCTTTCGATAGATAGGAAAGTAAACAATGGATAGATAGGATAATTAGAAATAGATTCATCAAGAGCACATGAAAGTTTTTATTAGTTTCTATAAACATTTAGGCTCTGCTTGCGTCATGGATTTAGTGAGGAAAAAGAAAACCACAAGGAAAACACTTTTATTGTCAAAAAAAAGTAGGAAACAGTGAGTAAAAGGAAAAATAAATAGGTTGAAAATAAAAGCCAATCCCCTTCCTGTTTTCTTTAGTTCCCATTTTGTATTGAAATTTTTTAGTTTCCAATGTTGTTCAAGCACAGAGGAAAACACAAGGGAATAGTTCCCTTCTCGCTTTCCTTGCCTTTTTCTTTTCCTTCGTTAAAGCTACAAACCAAACAGAGCCTTAAGGACTACAACAGTTACTTTCACTTGCCGCTAAAAGAATGGAGTATGTAATGGTGTTCGGACACAAGCCTCCCCTCTTCATTTCAGATAAAACATCCACAACCTTCGGTAGTTGCTCCCCATCACCTGTATTGAGGTATGCTTATGTGATTTTTGAAGCTACTTTGCCAACATACAAATCCTTTTTAACAAAACAAACTACCCATATAAATGTGGGCATCTATGTTATTAATTGACAACTATTAGATTCTTCTAGATGCCCTGCTAGCCTTTTGTTGAAAGGAAATCACTTTCTTGCAAATCAAACACCTCTCTTGTCATAAGATATAGTTCCATATTACATTCTCATTTTTGAAATAATATCTTGAAAGAACATAGAGTTCTTAGATGATAAAAAAAAATGCAAAAAAACAAGAGAGGCTTTGTGTTAGAAATTTATTTTCAACATAACTATGAATAACATAAAATGTCCAGGTGTCGCTATCTCACATTAGAGATGATACTTTTCTGAGTCGCTTCATATCCATTAGCAGAAAAGCAAAAAAAAAGGGGGGGGGGGGAGAACTATAACGGGCTCGTAAAAACAAGTCATGATATCTCCTTACAATATATGCTATTGACTTTTGAAAGCAGAATGGAGACCTGCCCATGCTTAATTTTTTAGTTTATGATGACAAAACCTGGGGAAGGGTGATCAAACTTACTAAAGGCAGTTATTAAGGCATTCATAGTTGAAACTGTTGGTTTCAAATTGATGGACTTAATATCTTCATATAGCTCTAGTGCCTTCTGCCACTTTTTTGCCTGAAAAAGGATTTGCCAATTCAGCATTTGCAAAACAAGTTCAAGGGGTCTGATGGCAAGCTCAATTCCTAGACCAATAGCTTCTTTATAATTGATCGAGTCACTAAGTGTATTCTATGCACAAATGACTACTGGACAAATCCTTAGTGAGATAGTTCTACAATGAAGTCTAAGGCTTACAACCCATCAAAAAATTTGTTTTAAATCAAGTATGAAATTACTACAATACCAAAACCCCTCAAAAAGCAAAAAAGGATAAATAAACTATATTGAAGAAAAAGTATAGTTACAATCACCACAAACACATTGACATAATTGATTTCATTTTTAACAAAGAAAAAGAATAAATGAAACATTTTGAGTGTTTTTAAGTCAAATGAGAAAGACAAAGGGAATAGATGGAATGAAATACCTTGAAAGGCTCATTATTTATTCTAAAGCTGATTCCAGGAACATACTTTAACCACACAGGAAACCCTCTGCAACAAAGAGAGAGAGAGAGAGAGAGAGAGAGAGAGAGAGAGAGAGAGAGAGAGAGAGAACCAGACATTGTTACAATTTGAACGAAATTCCTAAAGAAAACAAGAACAGAACTGCAAATCAAGCTTTGTTTCTGAAATTGCAAATAAAATAGCAATACACACCGATCTGGGAAAAGCATACACTAAAAAAATAAAAAAGCAAATAAAACAAAGAGAGATAACTCTAGCTACCCAAAATTCCATTCTGCACAGAAGTAAGGTCCAATGCGGAGATGAACATATAGTCCAAATTTTTGCGCCATCTTTACGAACCGTACTTCGTATCTACCACAAAATCATACTGAAAAAAAAAACCTAGAAAAAGAAATTAAAATAAAAATATGAATGATCTGCACAGTGAGTAATTGATGAAGTGAATGAACAATTTTGAATTTTAGTTGGAAGTGAGAGAGAGAATGGAGATCTATGCTTTAGACCTCAGAAGCTTTAGAGGGCTTATAATGGGAATGGGGTCTCTAAAAACCGATTCCACCAAATTTGCCATCCCTAGATCCTTTACCCTTTTTGGCTTCTTCTTAAATGAAGAAGAAGAAGAAGAAGAAGAAGAAGAAGAAGAAGAAGAAGGTACTAGAAGGAGGTCGGCGGAAGGAGGTGGGCGGCGTAGATCTAGAAGAAGAAGAAGGAAGAAGGAAGAAGAAAAAGAAGAAGAAGAAAAAGAATAAGGAGGAGGGTGTACCTGTAGGAAGTCGACGGTGGCGTCGGGTGGTCGGTAGCGTTGGGTCGACGGCGGGTGGTCGGCGGCATGGGGTCGACGGCGTGGGGTAGGGCCTGATGGTTTTCCCCCTTTCTCCTTTCCCCCCTCTCCTTTCTCTGTTTTTGTGAAACAAGTGAGATAGAGCCCGATGATTTGGGGCGGCAAAATAATTTTATTTTTTAAATTTTTTTTTGGGATCAATTTGTAACGGGTATACACGTTACGAATATAAATACACCTGTTACATAAATTAAGTAACCAAAATAAAGGTAATTAGTAACGGCTTTCTAAAATTTGTAACGGATATATCCGTTACAAATTAGTAACAGGTATACCCGTTACAAATCATAAAACATGTCCGTTACAAAATTGCCCATATGGTGTAGTGATAGGATAATCTAAGTGAATACCCTACTATTCTAAGCATGGATATCATATATGTGTATCCAAACATGATTGTTATATGGTGTAGTGTGCATGTGTAACCCTAATTAAGTGTTATCCTTAGTATGGATAACCAGCTACTATTCTAAGTAAGGATAGTGTGCATGTGTATGCATGTGCATTGATAAGAATTAATTCATGTGTATGAATTAAACAAATTATGAATTAAATTAACTACTATGAATAACCTAATTCACTAATTATCCTAAGGGAAATAAATAAATTATGCATAAACATGAATTAAAACATGGATATGAATAAAACATGGATAGCCTACTATTCAAATTAATATGAATTACAACATTATTCCTATGTGGATGCCTTAAATCTAGACTCGTAGATTCAAATTAAAGTTTCATTACCCTGGGGGATTGGATATCCATGGATTGGATACCAAATCCACAGGCTCCGGCTACCATAATATTCGGGTAGAGTTCGCCTAGGGTAACTTAACTTTAATAAGGATACTGCAAACATGGAATTAAAACTATCTTAGAACTTTTGAAGATCAAGACTAACAAATAAAAGCAGAATTTTTTTTTTTAAAAAGGAAGGAAAAAGAACTTACCACAAGAATACCCCTCAGAATGCTCCTTGGGCAGAGCTTCGCTAGCATCGCGGACTCCAAGACTTAATCCTATATGACAAGACTAAAAAAGTGTGTGCTCTTGTACATCACTCAAGTGTAGGTAATCGTGCAATCAATACTAGATAAGTCCAGGTCGATCACACAAGGAAGGAATAGGAAGAATATATACTAAGTTATAACCTAAAGAAAAAGAAAAGATGAATGTAGGAGTGGAGAGTCTAACGAATCCTACTTAATTGAATTAAACTAAATAATAAACAAAAGCATAGAGAAACATAACTAACGAAATAAATAAATTAAAGGTGTTGAAAACACGTGAATCCACATTGATCCTAACCATCTACCATGCATACTCATTAACATTCTATGGAGTTCATTCCTTTTCAGCATTCTATATTTTTATAAGGATAAAGAATCAATAGTCCTTACATGACAGGAACTATATCATCAAAAGTGATTTAAAATACTAAGAAAACGGTTTAAAACAATGGTTAATACTTGCACTCTAAATGGTGTTAGCATTCAAAGTGGTTTTCAAAAGTCATTGAAGAAAATACTTTAAGGCTTAAGTTCTAAAAACTGTTGTGACAAACTGAACTTACTGGAACAATTTGATGACAGATTTCTAAAACACAAAGTCTTGGAATACTTAAAAGAATCATCTCAGGAATTCACATGTTCGATCGATCGATCGAACTGCATCATCCTTTAATCGATCGAAATGTCTTCGATTATTTGACTATTCTCTGGTTCGATTGATCGAAATACCTCTGGTTCGATTGATCAAAATACCTTCGATCGATCGAACACTGGTTTTCTATATAATTCATGGCAGATGCTGGGAGTCAATATTTCATCACATATTCCCAACTTCTAAACTACGAAAACATGAATAAAACTAATGCAGAAACAGTAAACCAACATAAACATGAATACAACTAGATTGATAAAGAATGCAATAAAGATAAAGGAGAAGAAAAACCTGAAAATAATCTGATTAAAACTTGAAATAAACTTGAAATCTTGAGTTTAACAATGGAGAAGAGGAAGAAGAGCATTAAACTAACCTAACCTACTCCTAATCTACCCTAAACTAACCCTAAAACTACTATTTTTCGTGTTCTAGAGCGTCTTCTTCACGTCTGCTATCATAGCAGCTTATTTATAGGGTTCCTACAGACTGTACGCAACTTTTGGGGAAAAATAAAGTTCAAGCGATCGAACTTTTTTGATTGATCGAAGGTTCAATCGCTTGAAAGTTTTTCAAGCCCTTGAACTTTTCTGCTTTTAACAACTCTGTGCACCGATAGGAGAATGTCCATATCTCTTCACTCGGACCTTGAATTGATCTCAGTTTGCGGCCACGCAATCGTTACTCATAGATCTACATTTTATATTTCTTGGGAAATCTTCTAAATATAAAGTCTTCAATATCAAAAATGGCATTTTCTCAGCTGCTTCTGTTATTCTCTCCACCAGAATCACTTTCCTTTAGCTCCACTTCATTGAAATACATTCTAATACCCATAAAACAATGCAAAAACATAAGTTTTAGCATTAAAATAATAAAAGAACAATTTTATTAGAATGCACCTGAATCTAGGGACTTTGGGAATAAAAGTATGCATAAATGACCATGTAATATGCTATAAATATGCACTTTTCACCTCGTATCACACCCCCCAATTAGCTCGTTGGTAGTCCCTAGCAATGAAGCGAACTAAAGCAAGCTTTATTTAAAATCTAAAAATTGAAAGCAAAATAAATTAAAAATCCTAACTCACTTTCTCAGGAATCGCGATTGCATTTAGCGTATGCAACAAGCCTTTAAACCCCTAGGTTCCCTCTAGTGGACGAGTGTTGTCTCGTGAGGGTTTGCAGTGAATCTACCCATAAAATTTATGTTTATGGTAATGGTTCTCGTTTAAATGTTTCAAGAAATTTTTCCTCTCATTTAGCAATGTGGTTAAGCTCAACAATCTAATGAAACTCTCTAGTATGTCATAGCCATGCAACACACACATTATAGTTAATCTACTATCAAAGTCATTAGAATATTCTATACCTATTAATCATCAAGTGTGTGAATGGACAACCAAAATACAAAACTTTAATTTCAAAGCTCGCATAACCTGAGACGCTATCAAGACGTTCATTTTGACTCAACTCTCACTGGGATTACACTCTCAAGATGAAATCACTCCGAATTAGGTGTAATAATTATCACTCGTGATATGGAAGCTATAAAGAGTACATGTAAATAGAATCTAATGCTTCTCATATCTAAATAGAAAAACGGACATTTCAGTGCACAAAGTCTCATGAAAGGATACTTTTCACTAGAAAAGCGAGATACCGGGAGAAGTCTCTCATTACCTTAACTTCAAATCCAATTTACTTAAAATCGTCAGGACTTTAAAAAAAGGTGTTAAATTAAGAAGAAAGAGGTTCGTGATTTTCAATTGGGTCAAAGGATGTGATTGAATGTCACTACAACTTTTCAAACTCCCCCACATCTCCAATCTCTCTCTTCTTTTCTTTTTATTTATTTTTATTTTTTTTATACTCTTATTATTATTATTTTTTCTTTTTCTTTTGTAACAACCACTGGCATTTTTTTTCATGTTTTTTTTCTTTTGTTTTTTCTTCTCTGCCAACCTTCCCTTATTCACACTAACAAACTTCTTGTCAACGCAACGCATCCCAATCATACCTAAATAAAAAACTGAGGCTTGAACTCCTAATTTTGAGTTATGTATGAACTTTAGGATTGAAGACAAGGCGATTATGATAAGCTCAAGAGGTAAAGTAAAGGAATAGCATAGAGGTAGGCCAAGACTGTATTATGCATGTATGGTCAAAAGATTACCCAAATCATCTTCTAAGTTCATAGAATTATTCATTTCAGTAAATTCAAGAGCTCTAAAGTTTGGTAAATCCTAAACGTTCTCTTTTATTGATCAATCAAAATAAAGAAAATTAAGACTTTCAACGAGTGAATACGCTTTTTAAAAAGTAAGAGTAATTCTATAAAACCCTCAAAAACAAAGAATGGCACAAAAGCTCACTTGGGTTATTAGTCTCTATTACAATCTCTCAAGACACGTAAGTTATCCTTACTAATCCATTTGAGCTAAGTACAAGGTTGTTGCAACGTGCTCAAGTTGTTTGAAGATTAAAAAGCATAAAACATACTATAACTAATATAGGAAACAAACTACCATAGTGTATCACGTACGAAAAATAACACTAATGCATCATAACTAACTACATTAACTATGAGAGAAATACAAGAACTATTTTATTATCTTTAAAAATTAAAAATTTTAAAATTAATTTTTTTTTTCAATTTTGCTTTACTGAGTTACATGTTGCTAAACAGGTATATTGACATTAAAGCACAACAAAAAAGATATGAGGCATGCAATGACTCACTCCCCCCAACTAAAACTAAACATTGTCCTCAATGTTCTAAACTAAGCACATGGACAAATAAAGTAAAGTGAGAGAAGGAAGGATGTTACCTCGAGGTGTTAATATCCAAAACACTTTTTCCAAGTTGCCTGCAAAATCATTAATATCAACAAGGAAAAACAGAGAATATAATACAACTACTCAGTAAATAAATTCGGTTAATTAAGATTTTTATTATAAAGTAATAACCGAAATTTTTGAGGATCTTCCCAATGAAATAATTTAACAGAGAAAAATGTTGGGATCCTCATAAAAATGCAACTCCCCCCCAACTAATGTCAGGCTCAAGGTCAGAGGTGATGATGCAAAACCTATGGCCTCTAGATTTGTTGGGGACAGTTATAAGAGATATACCACACTTTTTAAGAATTATACTCGAGAAATGATCTTTGGTGTTGGTATTTCCTATAACGGGTCCTATTTGAATACTAAAAACAGGCGGAGGCCATGGTTCAATAAAAGGGGCAGTGTCTTAGTGATGTTCTAATTTAGCGTCATTACCCTCCTCCTGTCCTAGAACAGAATCTGTGGAGATATGATCATAAGAATTTAATTTCTGTTCTATGCACATGGATTTGGACTGGTGTAGACACCCCAATTTTGACCGGACGTCGAATTTAGGAGAGTGTCACCTCCAAGTCCGATGATGATAAGGACCGAAAGATTTGAAGTATTCCAAGCTCTTCAGAAAGTTCTCCAAACGCGATAAAATTTCACAGAAAGAAGAGAATACCAGGTATTTAGGAGAATTCAGGTATAAGACATGATTTTTGGAAAGGATCTTCAAGAATAATTTGTTTCAAAAAGAGGGAAGACCTAAAAGGGGGAATCTCAGCTAAAAACGGCACACGGCAGACTACCGCGGCACTCACTGAGTGCCGCACGGCAGTCAAAGAGTGCCGTTCCGGCATTCACCAAGTGCCGCCACAAATTTCTGACTGCCGTTCACTTTTTAAGTCTGTATTTTGCAGTGCAATACGTATGCGTATGCAAATAAGAACAAAAAACTGATAAAGTAAGACTGACAAAAATGCGGCAATCCATTAATTGCCGCGACATTTGATGAATGCCGCGCGGCAGTCACGCAGTGCCGCGACGGCAGTTATGAACTGTCGCTGCGGCATTCACGGACTGCCGCGACAGTTTCTGAACTGCCGCGCTGGGCAGCAGTCTGCCTAATTTCAGAAAGTACACATTGTACCACCAAATGAGATGTTTACACATGTCTTTTACTCCGAATTTACTGAAATTACCTAGGTATTTTTGTCTATATAAGAAGAGGTATCTTCATTGAAAAGGACCAACCAAGAGAAAAATATTGGGAGAATTTGAAGGAGAACAACACATACAAAAAAATACTTCCATTACACCAACATTTTAGAGAGAAAAGAGAGAGTTTAGAGAACTAGAGAGAAGAGCTTGGAAGATCTTCAAAGAAGAGAAATTTTGAGGATAGTTGGAGGTGATCCTCTAACCATAAGTTGTTTTGTTTGCATTCTTTCCTTTGAATCTTAAAAACTATTTTGTTTTCTTTGCTTCATTTCTTTTTATTTTTATATTTCCTTCTTGAGACTCTTGGAGATCCTCAATATCTCTCTTGAAACCTCTTGAATGTGATCTTTTGAATCCCATGTAAGCTTATGCTTCACATGGAAGTCAAAGTTTGATTATCATTTTATTTTATAAACAAATAGATAGATCCAAGTCCATACTCATGACTTGGGTCCTCTAAGCTTGAGTTTTCATGGAGTCTCTTTATATTCCTTGAAGACTCATGAGCATTAGTCATGTCTTCATCTCCAATGACCATCAAATGGTAGGAGGAAGTGGTTTTGAGTTTAAGCCCATCTCCATGGCTTAGATTCCTTGTCTTGAGATTTCATGAAGTCTATTCATACTTCATTTGAAATCCACAAATATAAAAGTCTTTAGCCTCCAATGACCATCAAATGGTAGAAAAAATAGTTTAGTTAAGTCCAACTTCATGGATTAATAGTTGGGGTTAGCAAATAAAAGTTGAACTTGACAAATGAAAACAGTGAGTTCACAAACTGTTTTTGATCAAAGATTTTTAGTTTGAAATCTAACCGTTGAAATCAAGTGAAACCAACGGGAAAGTGTCAATAACACAATATTCTACCACTGTAATTTTTGTTTTAAGGTAGTTTTATGTTTAGAATGGTTTGGTCATGAGTTTTGTGAAGTAACAACAATCTGTCCAGAGTTTCAGAATAGTTTCAGAACAGTGACACTCTTTTGAAACAATTAAATCAGAGTTCTAATAAAGTGTTTGTGACCCAAAATAATTTTTTCTATAAGGTTTAATGTGTTAGGAAGATACTCTAAAAAGAACTAAGCATTTCGGAGCTTTTTGCTATTTTTAAAAAATCAAACAATATCTCTGGACAGAGAGTTGTACATCTCTGAGTGACGTCTGGTGTTTGTCCTTTTCCCAGAGATCTAACCGTTGAAACTTTGATTTTATTTTTGATTTGGAAACTAGACTCAAAGAGGCATATTGTGTCCAAAATTCAATGACATCAAATCACGAGAGACGTGCTTTTTATTTTCTTAAAGTTCTGGTCTGCTCTCTGCAATTTTCTCATAATTTTATGACACATTTGACCAACTTTGTAAATAATGGTCCAAATGACTTTTCTATGACCTAAGGCTTAAACCATGTTTTAATAATGATTAGTTGAGCTTGAATTCAAAGTTTAAGAGTATTTCATAGTTTATCCTTGTCCATGTACATATTCATCCATATGATTTGGCACTTGTAATTAGGACTTATTTGCTTTGGATTTAATTACATTAGATAGATTTAAGCTAGAAATTTAGGATTGTTATTTCTAACATCATATTTTGCATATCATGTGAACTAACCCTTTGTTTTGTAGCGCTATTAAGGTACGATTTCTCAATCCCTCTCTAGTTTATTAAATTCATTGATTTTATTTGATTTTTGACTTAATGCGCGACACCTTAGAATTAAGATTTGTCTTATGTGTATATATGGATTAGAGACTCTTTTCCTAGGTTTTATTTAATCGCATGCATTGCACGTTTAATATTCGCGGCCGGATCCCGGGTAAGCTCTCTTGTTCCCTATTGCACATCATATTGCTTGCTATTTGACATATGTGGCTTATGAATGATATTTTTGTCATTAGCAATTTTACACCCTTTGGACATGCTTTTGTAATGTATATATATATATATATGTATTAGTTGAGGGCACACTTAAATTAATAATTCGATTAAAAAAGGATGTTGAGTAGAGGCCTATCGCAAGATAGGATGAGAGAGGGTGTTTTAGTCCGCCGGGCTCCTTCCTCTCTCATTCCATAATCCCCGGACCTAGTTTAATCTTTGGTTTCGCAAAAGATTAGTTTCCTTTTAAATGGTTTCTTAATTTTCCTTT
Source organism: Hydrangea macrophylla (assembly GCA_033977485.1). NCBI lineage: Eukaryota > Viridiplantae > Streptophyta > Magnoliopsida > Cornales > Hydrangeaceae > Hydrangea > Hydrangea macrophylla. The sequence continues at coordinate 105,372,103 of CM066994.1, forward strand.
TAAAAATTAAGTGGCGACTCATTTGTTTTTGAAATTGAAATTTAGAAAAGACTTTAAGAAAAGCTGTGGGTAAGTCAACCTGCGATATACACAACTGGACTTGGATAAAGCTATCTATTTGGGCCTCTATGTCGTTATCACTCAAGAAGGTCAAGAAGTCTAGAAGATTACTAGCTTCTTGTTGAAGTTGAAGATCATCTAATATGGGCCCAATATTTTCTAAGTCCTCTCTCAAAGAATTTTGAAAAATAAAATTTTGTGTAGTGCATGTGCTAGAATCGTTACCCATCCTCTTCCACAACACATTCTTTTTGTTCAAGAGTGGGGTACACATGACTTTCAAGCTCGAGATGAGAACTTTGATTGATAGTGAGGATAGGTGATGGACAACTTAGTAACACCATCTCTTCGGCCGAAAGAGGTAAGGGTTCATCAATATCACAAGAATCTAAATCAGATTTAAAATTTTCAATTACGTCCTCCCTAGGGTCACTATCAAAGGTAAGAATAGAGTCAACATGGTACTCTTCCTTTCCTAATTGCATCAAATCACATAAACTCTCATTATCTTTTAAAAACTCATTCTCATCCTTGTAACTCTCCTCACTATATATGTCATCTATTGAGGTGCTCTGGACAAAGAGACTGTGCAACTTTATCCAGGCAGTGAGTGAGTTGATGTCTGGGAATGTATATTGAGGAGAAGATGGTTCTACAACTTCATGCTCAATAGTTTAGTTTTGGAGTTCTTGTTGGGTTATCACTTTCTCGAGTGAGTTGTTAACCTCATTCGGTATAAACCCGTCATTGTCCTCCAATTCCATTCCATTGTTAGTGTCTTGAAATTTGGGTTGTAGTGTTGAAGGACTGGTGTAGTCTTTTATAGGTTGGCTATCAAATGCTTGTTGATATCTAGTTTCTAATTTATCAATGCACTATCAAGCGTAGCCTTTTCATTTCACTAAGCATCAATTTTAATATACTATTATCCTCAACTTGGTTATTCTCCTCATTATAAATATATGAAGTTTCACCCCCATTGTGGTTGATAGTAATTCTCATCCCATTGTGTTTGTGGACGAGACTCGCCAAAGGGAAAGTCTTGTGCGTTTGGTAATAGTGGGAACTACTATATATCCTACGCTATTATTTTAGTTATAGCCCCATTGCGATTGATAGAACTCTCCATGTGGAGGGTCTTGATACGTTTGATAACATGGACTAACACTATTGTTTTCCCATTGTGGTAGTTGGTAGCACTCGGTTTGATACTACTTGTCATAAGTGGGTGCTTGCCAACTTGGGAAATAACTATTTTGATTACTTAATGTGTACCTATTCGTGGTATTTGTGTTGCATGGAGGATAATATGGATAATACATGTTTACCCAAAATTTTTAAACAATAGAATTAAAAAAAAAAATCTTGTGAGAGGAAAAAGTTCAAAGTTTTTTTTTTTAGAAAAAGAAGAAAAATGGAAATAACTTAGTAAAATCCTAACCTAGTTGTCTTCCCCGGCAATGGTGCCAAAAACTTGACACGACTAAAAAGTTTTTCGATCTTGTGCATCACCCACGTGTAGGTGATCGTGCAAGTAATACTGAATAAGTCCAGGTCGATCCCACAAGGAAGGAATAGGAAGAATATATACTAAGTTACAACCTAAAGAAAAAGAAAAGATGAACGTATGAGTGGATAGTTAAATGAATCCTAATTAATTGAATTAAACTAAATAATAAACTAAAGCATAGAGAAACATAACTAATGAAATAAATGAATTAAAGGTATTGAAAACATGTGAATCCACATTGATCCTAACCATCTACCATGCATACTCATTAACGTTTTATGGAGTTCATTCCTTTTCAGCATTCTGTATTTTTTTATAAAGATAAAGAATCAATAGCCCTTACATGACCGGGACTATATCATCACAAGTGATTTAAAATACTAAGAAGACAGTTTAAAACAATGGTTAATACTTGCACTCTAAATGATGTTAGCATTCAAAGTGGTTTTCAAAAGTCATGAAGAAAAGGCCCTAAGGCTTAAGTTTCAAAAACTGTTATGACAAACTGAACTTACTGGAACAATTTGATGATAGATTTCTAAAACAGAAGAATTGGAATACTTACAAGAATCATCTCAAGAATTAACATGTTCGATCGATCGAATCGCTCTCGATCGATCGAACTGTATCATCCTTCAATCAATCGAAATGTCTTCGATCGCTTGACTATTCTCTGGTTCGATAGATTGAAATACCTTCGATCGATCGAACACATGTTTTCTATATAATACATGGCAGAGGCTGGGAATCAATATTTCATCACATATTCCCAACTTCTAAACTACGGAAACATGAGTAAAACTAATGCAGAAATAGTTACTTAGAACAACCATAACAACTAGATTGATAAACAATGCAATAAAGATAAAGGAGAAGAAAGACCTGGAAATAATCTGATTAAAACTTGAAATAAACTTGAAATCTTGAGTTTAGCAATGGAAAAGAGGAAGAAGAACATTAATCTAACCTAACCTACTCCTAATCTACCCTAAAACTAACCCTAAAATTGCTGTTTTTAGTGTCCTGGAACATCTTTCTCGTGTCTGCTATCATAGGAGCTTATTTTATAGGGTTCCTACAGACTGTACGCAACTTTTAGGGAAAATTAAAGCTCAAGCGATCGAACTTTTTCGATCGATCGAAGGTTCAATCGCTTGAAGGTTCTTCAAGCCCTTGAACTTTTCTGCTTTTGACAGCTCTGTGCACTGATGGGACAATAGCCATATCTCTTCACTCGGACCTTGGATTGACCTCCGATTTGCGGCTGTGCAAATGTAACTCATAGATCTACATTTTGTATTTCTTGGGAAATCTTCCAAATCTGAAGTCTTCAATGTCAAAAATGGTATTTTCTCAACTGCTTCTGTTATTCTCTCCACCAGAATCACTTTCCTTTAGCTCCACTTCATTGGAATACATTCTAATGCCTATGAAACAATGCATAAACATAAGTTTTAGCATTAACACACCAAAAAGAACATTTTTATTAGAATGCACCTGAATCTAGGGACTTTGGGGATAAAAGTTTGCATAAAAGACCATGTAATATGCTAGAAATATGCACTTTTCACCTCTAATCACTAACTCTAATAAAAACTTATACTTTTCCTAAGTACTTTATAGGAGTGCTTGAGGAATCCTCCAATGGGGTTTTCTTGGCCTCTCTTGTCCTCAGGATTTTTAGGTGTCTTAGATGGGGAGGGAAGAACCCATTTTATAGTTGAAGTTTTGGGTGAAAAAGTTCATAGCTAAGCGATGTGGGATAAAAAAAACACAAATTTTCACGTTTTCGGGTGTTTTCACACGGATTGGGTTCAAATCAAGGGTCCAGAATGCATTTGGAACATCTAAGTCCCTATGTGGAACACATAGCTCTCACATGGAAGTTTGAGAGTGCTGCATGGCACTCAACTGAATGCCACCATGGCTTTCACCCCGGAAGTTGTGTTTTCTCTCCAGATTTCCCAGACTTCATTCTCTCACCTCAGTTATCCTTTTTGGGCTTGTGATATACTGTTGGAAAGGTATAGGAGTCTAGTTTAAGATTCTTTTGGTCTCATTCAATAAACATTTGTAGATTTTGAGTTATGGTCAAAATAGTGAGGCTGAGTCCAAGAAGGAGCAAACCTGTGAGGTGTAAAAGGGTGAAAAGTTTCCTAAGTGGTTTTTTGGCCAATGTAATGGCTTGGGTCACTAATTCAGGCTATTTTAGGAATATTTTGTAAAGGGAGTTCTTAGGATCCCACTCCGAGGTCTATATTTTGCTCGGTAAAAGGTGATTTTTCGTCATTTCATGTGAAAAAGCTATCCTAAATCGGGTTTTTTGTTTCTAGATTGAGTTTCTAATGTACTTAAGTTTTCCTAAAGATTATTCTAACATATATCGGAGACCACGGTCCTTCACAGAGTTCTGTTTCATAATTGACAAATCCTGATTCCGATCATCGGGTTGTTCTTGAGGCGGGGTCCCTTCTGTCGAATAGACGAACCAAAATAGAGTGTCTATAGATGTGTTTGTCATGGCCGCACTATTGTTGTACCAAAACTAGGACGGCTCCATATACTACAGGGATTGAAATGATTTGGGGCATTAACAGCATGTACCTCTACAGGATTTTGTTCCATTTGGCAATTTTGAGAGGTGTACGTGTCCCATCTGAAGACAACTTGCACAAGATTCTTCAAAGATAAACTGCATTACTTGTTCTTTCTTCACTTCTAACGCCTCCAACTTACAAGCTAGTTGCTCGTATTTTTGCATCAAACCATCTTCAGCTTTCATCTGATAGATACTCTTTTGACTTGAGCTTGTTTGAGTTCTCGTCACTTGAGTTACCCATTTTAGAGAGTGCTTGGTTAGCTATTCAAATTGAGCTTCAGCTTGATCCGCATTCTTGATCATACAATCACCATTGCCTCGACGAAAGTTTCTCCCTCTTTTTGATAATAAGTCTTGATTTGTCTCAACATATCGATAGTTAACCACTTTTTAAGAAAGGCCCCATGCATGCCGGCAAAGTGGACATAGAGTTCGGCTTGAGAGATAATAACCATGCCTTCGCTTTATCCTTCAAGGTGAAAGGAAAAAGCTTTAGTTAGATTATATCACTCGGGCATGTTTGATCGCTGAAAGTCCCAAAGACATCCTCAAAGTTATGGATGTGTAGTTATGCCTTCTCTTTTTCCATCCCATGGAAAGTTGGCAACAGTTGAATCATTCCATTTTAGAAATGGAATGTGCATGTGTATGGTAGGATGCGAATACAAGAAGGTGTGGCTATTCGATCGAGAGTGAGACGTTCACACAAAGGCGTAGACCATCCTCAATGAGGTCAACCCTATTCTCTCGCTGTTGACTTTCGGTATCTGACATTGAATCAGAAATAGAAGGAGTAGAAATGCAATTAGTGTACTATTGACAGAATCTTCAAACAAGTCTGTGATGAAAGCTTTAGTAGAGTTAAAGAACATAGAGGGCACAAACCACAAGGTTTATGTTCTGGAGAATAGAAAGAAAAAGAAAAATAAAATGGGTAAAGAAAGGATTAGATCAATCTAAAATTTCCAGCCTTGTTACCGTCCCTGGCAATGGTGCCAAAAACTTGACATGACTGAGATTGTGTGTGCTTTTACGAGTACGTCTAAGTGTAGATGGTTGCGTCGAGTATAAACTGGTAAGACCAGGTCGTATCCCTAGGAACGGAAGTTGGGGACAGAAGATTCTAGATTGAGACCTAAATAAACATAAAAGATGATTTTTGGAAGTGGAGGTTCTAACGTACCTACTAGTTCAAGATTTAAATTAAACTAATTAAGATTAAACACACCTAAATTAACTAGAGACAGGAAATGCAGTTTAAAACTTTATATGAAAAGATGTTGGGAACACGTGAATCCATGTTGTCCCAACCATTACCATGTCATAGTGTTGAAGTACTAATGGCGCTTTACCTTTCCAACATTCACTATTTCAAATGGCTTCAGTTTAGAAATCTAGTCATAGTCATAGTCATATAAGTTGTACATAACTAGTGGTTGAATAACCTCACTTACTTTAAGAACTAAAATATTGACAATTTTAAAACTATGAACTATAACAAACAAATCGAGTATAAGATAATCGACATGTTAATCATATGTGTTCATCGAGTTGACTAGTTTAAGGGCTCATATCTCAAAATCTGTTTGTAGTTTGAACTTTAGAACATCAATTTTTGTTAAGTTCTTAAGACAAAAGTCACTGGACTGCTGGAAAAGGTTCTGCCTATGACATAAGCGTACCAATCGATTGCCATAGACAGCAATCGATTGGCATGGCATGTCTCCCAATCAATTGGGTTTGTTCGATGGCAATCGATTAGGTTCTATATCCAATCGATTTCCACTGATTTTTATTCTGAGACATGGCAGTGGCTAGGTAACAATGTTTCATCACATTGTTCCCAACCACGAGTCTACCCTAGCATAATTATAGATGCAGAAACATAAGTAAATAGAAACATGCTGGCATAATTGAATCTAAACATGGGATCAATCATAAAAATTGAAATATCAATAGAGATTCAAATGAGAAACTAATAGGATTCAACTAGCTATTATAAATGGAAAAAGAGAGTGAAAGAAGAACCTGAATGCTATTACAGAATAGAAATACAGAATCCAAAACTTGTTATAGAAATGATATTCCTTAGAATAAAACCTATAAAATAATGGTTAAAGAGCCAAGCCCACTCTCCCACAACTCACACCTATATATACTACTCTAAATGCGAGCAGAGGGTGTCTAGATTCACTTTATAATGGCTGGTCATCGCATAAATTGAGGATTTGCTGAGATTTTGCTCCATTAATTAAAGATGTTTGACTGCACAGCCCCGACCAACCGATTGACACTGAAAGCAATCTTAATCGATTGCTTACAAATGGCAGTTGATTGGATTATGAGATATAGTAATCGATTGCCATAGGTTGGCAATATATTGGGCTTCAGTTTGTAGTTTTATGCCCTCTTTATGTCTTTAACTATCCCTTTTAAACCTGTTTTCAAATCCAACTTCAAAACCTACATATAGATGTGCTAAACACAATAACATACCAAGGAAATATATCATTGTGTAAAGAGACATATTACAACACAAATGCAGATAAAAGTAGAGATTTAGGGCTGAAATTTGCTAATTCTATTCTTATTCGGGCTAATATTCTACAAATATCAACCCTCATCAGTGTTGCTTATGGCCCTCTGCCGAATCCTCATAAGGCAATATACTTGGTCTTTTGACTCTATACGGTCTACGTATATTAAGTGTCCTCCAAATGCATTTGGGACGTACGTCGGCTCCATGCTACCTGCCCAATAAAAGAACTAACTTAGTATGAGTCCTAGTCCAAGATATCGTAAAGTTCATAACTGAAATGTGTAGGACAATCAGCAAGCACATCTAAATATACCTAGTGCACTAATACCAAAAATTTTCATGCCCCGGAGTAGCAGAAATTATGAGGAAATAAAATTTTCCTTTTCGGATCCATAGGCCATGGCTAGTTATAGTAACTGATTGTACTCGTAACATACTAACATTGATAGCATAACTTAAATAGGAACATAAACTGAAGTATAACATTAAAAGTGGATCTAGCTATTACATCACTGGCAGAGTCTAAGGTATTCAACGCCGATTACATCTTGGTATGTAAATAATAAAAATATCTATGATGATCATCTAAGTAAGGTGTTTGATGTCAATTTACAAACTTAGTATTGAAATGACAAAAATCTATATTGTTCATCTAAGTCTTCTTCATTTAAGGCTGTGCCTTCCACTGGCGTAACCATGTCCTTCTTTGTCGTAGATGTCTTCTTGATAATCTTCCTCTGTGTGCTCGTACCCTATAAAATCTGGATAAGGGAAGGTCCAGGGCATAATATGCTATTAGCTTTTAATAAAAGCTAAGTGGGTGTTCCTAACTGAACACTCCTAATACAAGTATATACATCCGAATATCACAGTGATTACATATAACACTAGAATGAACTACAATGAGACCGTGCATGAACTACGCATCATTGATATACTCAACTAAACTTTGGATCCTTGATCTAAACACAAGACTCATTTATCCTATGTTACATTACCAGTGGAATGCTGTTAGCTTAGAGTATCTCACCCATCCTAGCCGGATAATGGTTACTTTACTATCATCGTTTACCCAAATTGTCACAGTAGTAATCTTACCCTACCAGCCCATGCATTGTTTTACTCTAGGTCCTCGGGACCTTGCCTTGTGAATATCGGTGCTGTTACAAAATGGTTACTTTACTATCATTGTTTGCCCAAATGGTCGCAGTAGTAATCTTGCTTTATAGACTAACACATTTTTTTTCACGACTCAACTACACCGATCAACATGGTTACTTTACTATCGTTGTTTCCCAAATGGCCGTAGTAGTAATCATCGCCGAATACGTCGACTCGACTTCACGACACTGACTCTTATATGAAGTTTATCATATGTCATGTTGTCATGACCCATCCTGCTACGTGCGAAAATAAGACACGTGGCACATCACCAAGGCTTATCCAGTTCCATTAAAGTAAAACCGCAGCGGAAAACATAAGTAAAATCCATTAAAAACGGAGTTATAAAAAGTTTTGCCCAATTGGAAAAGTTCCAAAAGAATTCAGTTTTGAAACAGAGGTCCAGTCGACTGATCGAGGGTCCGGTCGACTGGAGACCTAAAACAGAAAGTATAAAAAGTCCAAAGGCCCTGTCCTGTCGACCGGGTCAGGGCCAATCGACTGGGCCCCCAGTTTTTTAGTCGACTGGTGCCTTGTCCAGTCGACTGGACACTATGCATGCAGAATGTGGTATTTTCGTGCAGAAACCAGTCGACTGATACCTCCTTCAGTCGACTGATACCTCCTTCAGTCAACTGAAGACCTTAAAAGTTGAAGAAAACAACTCAAGAACACAGGGGTCCAGTCGACTAAACTAAGGACCAGTCCACTGATCCCTCTCAGAAATGCCCAATTCTGCAGCATTCTAAACCAAGGGTCTCCAAACTAATTCCCAACCTCAACACGATTATAATCCACGATTTAAAACATATATACAAATGGATTTACTAAGGATTACAAGTACTAATCCAACCCATAACAAGATTCGATTACAACATGCTACTACTTCCAATTCTTATTACAAGTTAGAAAGAAAAACAAAAGTATAAACAAGAGTGTTCCCCCGGCATTCCTTGGCCTCACTCCTCACGGTTCTTCTTTCCTCACTTCTTATCATCTATAATGGAGTAAATCTCCACTGCTCAGCTATATGCTGAGTGTACAATTCTACATGTATGCTTATATGACAATTCATGGTTTAAAACATCCAAAACACATAAAAATAGTCTCTGGGGTGAGTGGTACGCATTCATCCGGTAAATGAAACCGATACCGTGGAAGGCACACCTGTCCCACGCATCCCGTACAATGGTTGGGCCTTCTTCCATACCAGGTACCGTGTCCTGGTTAGGCCTTCTTCCATACCAGACACCACCACAATCAATATCACAATCCTCAAGGTTCGAGGAGCTTACCCCCGGATGAATTTGCACCAAACTCCCCTTTGACCCAAGTAGACATATAACATGCTCACATAAACAGTTATACATACTTTTATCGCGGTTTCACGTGCATAATTACCGGCCTAATTAACACATAAATTTCGCCCGGATCCAAAATATCAAAGTTGATATTTAAAACATGAAATTTCCATATATTTTATAGATCTAGAATTCATACCTCGTGCGATCTTTCTGAAACTTTAAAGGATCGACTAGAGGCCCGAATGAATGTCGGATCTCAGATTTCAGGTGATTCCTACAAGTTTACAGGGGTTCGCCCCAAATTCCTAGAAATTAGATTTTTGAAAAAGTTAGCCAAACGCGACCTAAGAGGTATCAAATCGAAGCTCTTACCTCGAGGAGTTCAAATCTAAAATCTAGAGAGAATCTGACGAACGAACGGTCGTTGATAGGTTTTGCAAAGCCCGTAGCAACTAAATCTCCTTTTTCTCTCTCCTCCAAGGATATTTTTTTGAAAGTTGACAATTGAAATTCCAAGCTTATCTATTTATAGGCACGGCTTCCGAAAATTCTGTTTACCTCCCCGCGAATTTCTAAAGCTTCTAATTACCTCCCGAAACGTCTTAAACGTCTACTTTATTATTTCACGAGTTAAAACTAAAATTTATAAAAGTTTCCGTCTACGTTCCGTTTGGGTCCAAAATAAGGATCCAAAACTAAGTTTTGTGAAATCTCTATACCACCTACCTTTTAAGCACATAACACTCACGTTCTCACCATAGTATTCAAAATGACATCTAACAATATCAAAACTATCAGAAATTATACTACACAGGTATAATTACTATTCATAACATACCAGATAACTCAAATAACATTTAAATCACATAAATATCATTTAGTCATGCCAATGAAATATGAAGTACTAGATTTCCATGTCTCTACTTGACACCTTACTGTTGACCCACAGTCAACCTCATCTCAGATAATTAATAAACATTAATAATTCACATGCTACCACAATGTCATATTAAAAAGTATGAAAATTCTGAAACGGGTGTGACATATGTAGAATGTATAAGTTATTAAAGCACGAGCTATCATCGAATTATAATATGGACAGTAGAATCATCATGGTACAATGTCCTAAAGCAGGAAGTATAAGAGGTTAAAGCAAGCTATAAAATATCCATGAAAAAAAGGTATTACACATGTGAATCATGGAATAACAACTATAGAAGGTACAATGGGTCACATCACACGAGAGCAGACCTTTATAGTATAAAACAAATGACACATACACATTCTGCTAAACTCGAGCGCTCTGTTTGGAATTTCTTCTGCTTAAGTGCTTCAGTTAGCGCGAACGCTCTAGTGGAATGTTTTGTTAAGCTCGAGCATTCTAAGGGTGTGAGCGCTCTAGTTAGGGGAGTTGGTCTGGCTCGAGTAGTTGGTTAGTCCGAGCGCTCAAATCTACTAGGTCAGCTACACTCGAGTCCTTGGGTTGTCTCGAGCTCTCTGGTTTGGGTGTTTTGCTAAGTCCGAGTGCTCAAATACATTAAAGTGCTCCAGGTAAGGTTCTGGTTAAGCTCGAGTACTCCGGTAAGCTCGAGCATTCAGCTTCGTCTTCTCCAAAAGGTCTGGCAGAGATGAACCAGAGCTTTGGTTTGTCTTGCATGGGTCTTCTCTTCATACTACTAGGCTTCTAAACCATCTCCTACGTATACCAAGTGAGTTGGGACTCACCTACATCTCCAGGAAGTCATGGTGGTTATGGGGTGGTAAGGTGGTGGCGGAATGATCTCTATCTCTCTCTTCCTTCTCTTCTTCTTCTTCTTCTTCTTCTTATTCTCCTCTCTCTCTCTCTCTCTCTCTCTCTCTCTCTCTCTCTCTTGCTCTTGCTTAGTTGTTCAAACATTGAAAGTGAGAGAGGGAGGGGGAGTTATATAGAAGAGGGGGGTAGTTGCTCTCTCTCTTTCTCTCTCTCTCTCTCTCTCTACAAATATACACACACATGCATATACATATATCTATTATATATATACACAACACACACATACATCATATGTAATACACAGACATCACATGAACATACACACACTGCCATATACACACTCGCACAACACACACACACACACTCACACTCACACTACATATATAATACACATACATACATATATAATGTACATACACACACAACACACACATGTACTTAACATATATACATAGGCTGTGTGTGTGAGTAAGATTGAGTATGCGAGTGGAATTGGTGGTTAGGAGAGTGAGGTGGTATAAAAGGGTGGGTGTGGTACAAGCATGGGGGAGTGATGGGTGGTTGTACTTCCTCCACGATTTGTGGGATGTGATTGTGTGATTGATTGATGTGATGTAGCTTGTATTAATGCGTACATTCTCAAATTACGTATAACACAGATGTAAGAAATAACACGGATTCGTGTACTAAACTAAATTTGGATCCCACTTATAGTTTGGGTTTAGAATACTGTCCGGGTCTAGAATTTAACGTCCGGTGTTTAATTTAAAATATCGATATATGTATAAACTATAAATCATAGATTTAAGAATTTAAACTACATTAAACCTTAGAACACAATATTAAAATGACGAAACCGGAAATAAAAATTGTGAATTTCATTAATATAACAATACGGGAAAATTACAAGTATTACAATACAGAACAACCATATTAGCTGTAAAGATGAAAAGGTCCCAAAAAAAAGGAGTCTGCTACCACAATAGAAAGGAAAATAAGAATAGGAAAGAATAATGCCATGGTCATTAAACGTGATTATTTATTTTGGTTCCCAAACATTTTGTCAGTTGTAGCACATGCAATAATGTGTAACCAACAATCACTGTTAAGTCATTCGGAATTTAAATTTGAAAAACATAACATTATCTAAAAGGAAAATGCGTTTATTCGACTTGGACAACAAAAATATACATGAATATCCCCCACAATGTATGTATGTTTACATACTCCTTTAACTTATACCATTTAATTGTTGAACCCAAATCCTAAAACAACTTATGCATGTGAGACTGACACATTCTCAATCACATTCTGAATAAAATGTCCAATGGACGTGTAAGATGACCCACCCTCTATCACAGTAGCTCTGCTCTTCTCTCTCATTCCTTTCACCTTTTCTCTCACATCATTTCTCTCCACCATTAACTTCCTAATCCCACTCTCAATCTCATCAGATGTAACCAATTGCTGACTATCCGATCTGAAATCTTTCCTGTAGTCCATCCTGATCTCTACCGCAAGCTCCAATTCTTTCACTAATTCAAAGGCGTTCATTTGTTGTTCCGCGTACATCGGCCAAGTTGCGATGGGAACTCCACTCCACATGCTCTCTAGTGTGGAGTTCCACCCGCAATGGGACACAAAGCCTCCCACTGACGGGTGGGACAAAATCGTAACTTGGGGAGCCCACCCAATTACCTGTGACGACAACGTAACATAATATATAATAAGAAATAAGGAGATATAGCATATATAATAAGGGTAAGTCTATAGTGAGCAGCTCTCATATGAGAAGGCGAGTTTTAACCGTTGGATGAACATCTAATTTAAGATTCTGAAGAATCTAGAGATGAAATTATTGCTAGATGTCCATCCAATGATGAAAACCCGCATTCTCATATGAGAAGATTCTCACAATAGACTTACCCATATAATAATAAGAAATAAGGACACTATCAGTAAAGTGATAATTAACTTCCATAAAAAAAAAAAAAAAAAAAAAGAAGTTTGTCATCATTCTAGATTAATATATTTTTGGGTGCTGTTATTGCCAAATCAAGAATTGTTAATGCCAAAGCAACTTGATTTGAATAGACAAAAGTAGTCCCTCTAGTGAAACTAGAGTTGCTAATTGAGGGGCTAGGAGCTATTTTGTCCATTCAAACTAAATTGCTTTGACATTAACATCGGTTGCTTTGACAATAATAGTACCCATGAAGAGTAGAGATAATTTTGGGCTCTTAAAAATAGATGACACATGTCAAAAGTTCAAACTCCAAAGTTTCCTAATTAGCAAAACCATATATTACTCCAACATTTAATGTATATCCTAACTTTAAAGGGTAATACTTGGGACACAAAAGAATTACAAAGAGATACCAATAACAAGATGTGGCATCTTATATGATATCCATGTGACAGTAAAAAATGTGGTGAATTCCACTACTATATTAATGTCATATGAGATGCCACATTCTTTTATGAACACTCAAATATTGCCCAACCTAAAATCGTAAGAGCATACAATAGGAGGTGTTGCCCAGTGTCCTTTATACAGACACTATTTCAACAAAATGGTGATGGTAGCTAAATAATAACACCTACCCCTATTGTTTTTTTTTATTTTTTTTATTTTTAAAACCATAGATGTCCATATAGTGTCGACATAAAGTAACACTTGCATACAACCCAATAATATCCCCCCCAAAAAAAAAAAAATTGTATATATGTACTGTGTACCCAAAGGATTATACTCAAATGACTTCAAATTTAAAATATAAATAATAAAACATCACCTTCCCCATCTCCGCCGTCCGTTCCAGGAATTCATTGGACAACACGTCTTCCAGATCTGCATACTCACCAGGTAATTCAAACTTTCCCTTGGGAGGAGGTTGGCGTAGGGACCATAGGAATCGGCACCCACTTCTCTCTAGAGCAATAGCAATCTCTCTCACCTGCTCTGAACCGAAGCTTCCCATGCTCCCAAAGCATAGGAACACAACCGACTCTACCGGTTGATCATCAAGCCACCTTATAACACTCTCCGACTGCTGACTTTTGTCTAGGGTCCCACCTAAATTGGTCCCATTGAGATTTAGAATAGGCCCCACAGGATAAATTGGTGGGTATAAACCATTGGAGAAGGAATCAACTGCATAGGATTCCAGCTCCACAAATGAATTGACGATAATACCCTTCATCTCTCTAAACCTTCGAACAAGACCCAGAAATATGGCGGACACACCCCTTTCCTTGTCCAGCAACACACTAGGCAAAACCCTACATGGAACTGGGTTGCGAAAACTCGGTATGGGAAACTCGGCGTCCGAGTCCTTGAACTCAAAAATATCCTTTTTATGATCATCCTGGAGAGATTGAAAGTGAAAAACCAGGCTGAGAAACGCAGCATTGGAAGTGAAATAGATATAACTTGGAACCCCAAACTCGTTTGCCACATCGATCATGGAACCACAGAACATGTCTAGTACAAATCCGGCCAATCTGGCCGATTCAGACCGAGCGATCTCGGCCGCAATTTCTCGGACTTGAGGCTTGTGGCTCTCGATCAGGGCGAAGAAGAAGGTGGGATGTTCCGGCGAGATCGAATCGTCGTTGGGAAGATCGATAAATCGGATTCGTGAGGTGGGTTCTGATTGGGTGTATGAGCTGATTTTTGAATCGGTCGGTAGCTTCATGATGAGGACTGTGATCGAGAGTCGGTCGTCTCGATCGGTCAGAAGCTTTGCAATCTCGATGGTCGATAAGAGGTGGCCGACTCCCGGAGATGGGACGAACACGAGCTCTGTTTTCTTCATTTTCGGTGTTTTTTGGAACCTCAAGTGGATAACACTATACCAGTACTGTGCGGAAGTAAATTTTCTGAATTTCACATATACATACATGCTATATATATTGGTCCAATGTCTATACTTAGAGTATATTACTTTTGCACCCCTTAGAAGTTAGATTTAGTCAATGTTATTTTAGTCTCTATGATTAGAATTTTGACACTTTAGCCCTCATAATTTTAATTTAAGTTCAATGCAATCCAAAGGTGTAGCCCGTTTTTAATTAGGATGTGCTGAGATTGGACATCAATTTTGTTGGGTATACTTAGTCATAATTTAGTTGAATTTTCTGGTTATCACTTTTTTTCTTTTTTTTTTATTGTTTCTCAAAAAAGTTGAGAGCTATAGCCCACCCTAGTCTAATGAAAACTCTGCCCTTGTTTTAATGCATCCTCAAAAATTTGCTATAATTTTTATGGAAACTGGTCACATCATACACACATGAGTTGCCATAAGGTGGAGATTATAATGATAAATTAGCCCAAATTACATAGGGATGGCAACGGGTCGGAGGTACGGAGTCACCCTATACCAACTCCAACTCCGTTTAATTTCTCCTACTCCTGCTCCGACTCCATCCCGCCCCGCCTAGAGTGAAATACCAACTCCTACTCCTACTCCTACTCCGACTCCGTTAATCGTCGATACTCCGACTTCGCCCCGCTAAGCGAAGCCATTAAAAAAATTAGAAAGAAAGAAAACAAGCAAGCAAAATTGATTCTCAAAGTACTTTAAAGCAGTATTTGCGTGAATTAGTACTTTGATACTCAATTAAATTGATTATAGGAGTTCTAAGTTTAGTTTTAAACGTGTAAATTACTAATTACAAAACATAATTATCATCTAAGAGCATTTGGAACATCCCCAAGTCAATCATAGGTTATAATGTATGTATAGAAATATGCTGAATTACGAAGGGTATATATGTAAAATTTATATATAATCGGGGCGGGGCGGATTTTAATTGGTAGTTTTTTGCGGATACCAAACCCGCCCCAACTCCTATAGGATTTTTATTTTTACATACCAAATTCACTCCTACTCCTATTATCGCTCTACCAAACCCATTCCATTAAGGGCGGAATGGGGCAGTGGCCCGGCGGGGCGGGAAATTTTGCCATCCCTAAAATTACACTTTTCAAAATTAAAATTGAGGGGACTAAAATAACATCACATTCAAATTATTTGGGTGCAAATGTAATTTACCCCTGAATTTATATTTATAGTGCTTACAGCTGTGTAATGCGTGGCTACTTGGCAAAGCAAGAAAGAGTGAGGTCATGGCTTTGCTGGCTGAGGCAAATTGGGTCTCTCAACTTTGACCATGGGAAATATCAATAATGCTATCAATAATGCTACACACACAACCAAATGCACAACCAATTGCACAACACTGCTTAAAAATGTTAGACTTTGTGCTGAAAAGCCTGTACACACAAAATGGTGTGCAGTGTGTGTACATGCTTTTCAGCACAAAGTCCAACATTTTTAAGCAGTGTTGTGCAATTGGTTGTGCATTTGATTGTGTGTGTAGCATTACTCGCATGCTATAGGCATCAAAATGTGCACAGAATTTATGCATTGAAAAATTAGGATCATTCATTTAAGTAGGCTCCATACACTCAAAACGTGTATGGAGTCCACCGAAATAAATGACCAAAATTTTTCGGTGCATAAATTCTATAAATATTTTCGATCATCAAAGCATTATTCGGGAAATATTATAAAATTCTACTAAAAAACAAATAATATAAAGTTAGCAAATGAAACCGACATAATAATAAGGTTCTTTTTATTAATTTTTTTCCTTTATAACAGAGAGAAAAAACGAGAGTAGAAAATAAGATTAAAATTAAATGATATTTTTTTTTATTGATATTCTCTATATTATAGAGTAAGACAATACTATGAAATAAATATCACTTTATAATTGAATTGTTAATTAAATAGAAATACGAAAGATCACACATATCTATCTATCTATCTATTATTATATCTATAAAGACTGAAGTAAATGAAAGACTATACACCCTTCCACGTCAGCTTTTCAATTCCCCTTAAAAACAGAAATGCTAGACCATTGAAAACCACATTGAATTCAGGACTAAGTAGCAATTAAAAAAAAAAAAAAGAGTTTGGGCCTACATTGAGAGTTACATTTGCGCTCTCTCTCGACTGTGTACAAAAAGAAATCCCCAAATTGAGAAGTCAAACCCCTTACCTAGCCCGACTGCCTACGGTCCCCAACCCCCACCCATCCCGATGCGATTCCGACGGGCCCAACGGACGCCGGCGACCGACGCTGGGGAGTTAGGGATTTCACCACTGAGATTGTTATGAGCTAGATCAAGTTGGGTTAGTGTTGATATGTTTCCTAAACTAGCTGAAATGTGACCAACGAAATGTTTTTCTCTCAAATTAAGAACTGATAGGTTGTTTAGTGTTTTTTTCATATTTTCTGGAATTTGGCTATCAAGGCCATTGCTTTGTAAATTCAAAACTACAAGTGAGGAAAGATTGGAGAGACTAATGGGTAAGCTTCCATTAATGGCATTATGTGAAAAATCAAATGTTATAAGCCTAGAAAGCTTTCCAATCTCACTTGGTATTGGTCCATCGATTTGATTGTAACTAAGAGAGAGCTCTCCAAGCTCATTTAACTCTCCAAAAGAACTACGAATTGTCCCACTAAACAAATTATGGGTCACGAGTTAAAGATTGAAGTTGAAATAAGCCTTTTCTTCTATTATTTCCACCCCAAGTATTTGGAATTGGACCAGACAGATTCGTCCACCTAAGCCCCTCCATGGCAGTTGTATCGCTATAACTTGACCTTGAGCACACTTGATCCCAACCCAACAACCAGAACAAGCTCCATAGCCACTACCATTCCAGCTTTTGAGGAAGCCTTTAGTGTCCACCAGTTCATGTTTGAAGGCTTGAAGTGCTTGGTAATCTGATTGGGTCACTATCACACACCACCCCGAAGATTGACTTGAAATGGGTTCAATTGTACAAATCAGAAGATAAAGAAAAAAAAAAGATTAACTGTACTTGAATCTTCCATTTTTCCTTCATTTTTACCAGAAACGTGGCTCCAATCAGATGGATTTTGAATGCGTCGGGATGGGTAGGGGTTTGGGGAGGCAGTTAGGCTAGGTGAGGGGTTTGGCTTCTTAATTCCGGTTTGGGAATTTCTTTTTTTTTTTTTTTTTGTTTGTATAACAGTAGAGAGAGAGCAAATGTTAACTCTCATTGTGGGCCCAAACTCTTTCTTTTTTGCTACTTAGTCCTTACTCCTTATGTGTGGAATTCAATGTGGTTTTCAACGTGGGTAGCATTTCTGCCCTTAAAAATCCTACGTGGCATCCAAACCAGCTTCCTTGCTCTCTCTCTCTCTCTCTCTCTCTCTCTCTCTCTCAGCTTCTCTCTCTCATTCACTGACCCAGAAAACCCTTCCTCTGAAAGACTCATCGCCTTTTCTCATTGATTAAAGCAATAACACCTGCTCCTCTCCTCTGCCAGATCAACGCCCCAAGAGCATTATGAACAGATCAACGCCTACTCTCCTCTGCCAGATCAACGCCCCAAGAGCATTATGAACAGATCAACGCCTACAATATATGTGTGTGTGTGTTTTCAATTATACATCAATATTGAGTTTCTTTCTTTCTTTTTTTTTTTTTTTAAAGATTTCCCCCCCTTTTTTTTCGTTGTTTTTAGTATATGCTTGAAACAAATGTGTGGGTAAGAGCCATAAGCCATGAAAAAGCTCAGAGAGTTTTACAGCAAACCACTATGGTGAGTTCTTGCTCTTCCCGATGATTGAAAGGTATATGAATCTGTTATTTACAAACACTTCCCTGTTTGGTAACCAAAAAAAAAAAAACTACGGAAATGAAAATAGATAAAAGAGATCCTCTTATTTTCATTTCCCTTTTATAATTATGTTGCCTTGCCCACTTAAAACAGAGCGTAAATTGAAACAATTGTTCACAATAGCATGCTTCCCAAGTTTTGACTCCTAAATTGGCTCCGAAATGCTGTGTAAGTTGTACCACATGTAGTGACATGTGGAGTGCTATTGTATGTGATACAGGAGTTAAGCCATTTGGGACCAATTTGGGATTCAAAATTTGGCAGCATAGCATTATTCTTTGCTAGAACTTTTATCACCATTTATGACATGAGTAATGCTATGCTTCCCAAATTTTGAATCCCAAATTGGTTCCCAATTCAGGGTTAGACATGAATACTGTGATTGTTTGTTTAACTGATGTAGTTGGCAAAAAATGCACAAAACAGTGATCATTTTCTCAGCATAGTATTCGTTCAAACATTTGTCAAAAAGCATATTGCTATAGTTCGCATTTTTCTATTTGGGATTTAAAGTGCTTTTTCTTTTGATGAAGGATACATGATCAATTGATGAATCAAGAAACAAAATTTGTGTGATCCATTGAACAATGGCCGGCGTCTTCTAGCCTCCTCCTCGCGGGTAAGAACCATTAATCTCCCTCCCTCCCTTTCGCTACATACTCACGTAGTACCATAATGTGTACCCACAAATGAATGCATGTATTTGCTACTGGACTGATTTTGTTACACGGGTAGAATTCATGTAGTATCTGTTTTCGGATGGTTTTTCAAATCTTAGGATTGATAATTTATAGATAGAAGCTTACTATTGGGTCGTGTATCTTTTTTTACCAATCAAAAGTTGAAAAAAATCCATTGCATTTAAAATCAAGAGTACATTCTTTGTTGCATTAGTTTCAATAGATGTTTAAAATTCTTTGTGATTTCTTTATCTCGAGTCTTAAAATTGTTATAACACATAATTTGCTTCATGTGTCGTATTGGGGCTAAGCACTTACGACTCTATTCTGCCGCAGTGGATTTTTAGGGTTCTAAAATGCTTCTTAAAATTAACCCCAACAAGGACTAACTCATTTCAATTATTGTGGACTTAGATAATAACATACTTTATAATAAGAATCTTTGTTGATTATTTAAGAAGGTGTAGTTGAAGGACTAAAATCTAATTTTAGACTCCATTAATAAAAAAAATTGAAGCAGCTATGACAACATATATGTTGATAATTGAACACCCAGTCGCACCGAGCACGTAGACATTAGTTTGGCTTATTCAGGCTCCTAATCCAAGATGCTATTAGTGCGGACATGTAGCTGCCTTCTTTTTATATGATGAAAAAAACTATTGGATTTTGTATTCCTCCAGTATTTCAAATCATTTTTTGTTGACAAAACAATACCAACATAGTAACATTTCAAAGGATGGTAATATAGTTTTTCCTTTTTCTTTTTCTTTTCTTTTTTCCTCTTTTTGTTGCAAACATATACCAGCTTATGGAGAAATCATGCCATTAGTTGATTCCAAGCAGTGTTTTCACTCTTTACTACAATCCCACTCTATGATACAAGTCAACAATAATTAGATTTGGCTTAGGAAATTAAGCATGCTCCTATTTTACAAGATGTTTATGGCGATTGGTCTAGGAATGCTCGATGTTTTCTCTAAGTTGAATGCTCCTCTTTTAGTTGGTTCCTTTTGTTCAACATCAAATTAAAATAGTAATAAAGGGGCAACACTATGTTAATGATGACATACTCATATGACAATAAGGTTGTCATGGGAAATAGATTGGAATTCTACTAACAAATTAAAAGAGGCAGCTCCTGGGGGCATGTGATGGGATAAATCTTTTACTGCTTATGTTCACTCCTCTCTTGATCTTCTATCTATGTTGTGTTTCTTCTCTTTGCTTTTAGGTCTTTGAATCTCAGCTTGGTGATATGGAGTTATGGACAGTTCAAATCCATCAAAAATTAATTATCTTGCAAAAAGGTAAAGCTTCTCGGAGACTTTGTGACATCAAAATTCTGCATATATCTCTAATGTTAGTGTTTTCAATTTCAATGTTTTCTTCATAGAGTTTGCAAAACTCTACTTCTATTTCTAATGTTGGGGCTCCAATATATGGGTTTCAAATTTATCATCTTGGTTCTTTCTATATTTGTTTCTTCCTCTCAAGATTTCTTTCATGGTTCCCATTTTCATATGAATGGGAAATAGTAGAAGAAGTCCTACTTTTTTTCCACGCACACTCTCTAGATCCGTCCAACAAATTTTCTGAAAGTAAATTGATTTCAGGTTTAGTAAAAAGTTTTGAAAGGAAATTACACTTTTGTTTTTGTTCTGAAGGTATATAAACGGCATGTAATGAGTCTGCAAAGGAAACTCCAATTTGAGGAAAGAAGACATGCTAATTAAACGAGGGCAATTTTCAGCCTTATTATGGGTGGTTAAGATTTCTCTATTTGATTATTTTTGCATGTGCTTATGAATTCGGTCCCTCTTATGATTATTTCATATTTTTCAGCCTTCCTCTCTCGCACACTCTGCAAAAAACAAGTCGAAAGTCTCACCCACTCATCGACAATTGTTCAAGGAAAGCCTGAAGTATTATAAGTGGTTATCTTCAGTTCTTCACACAACTTTTGGTTATAGTCGCAGAAACAAATAATTCTAATTGCTAGTTTATTTTAAAAAATTTTGACTCTATTGATCTTTATATTTCTTTTTTCTTTTTGTTTTTCTTTTGTCAAATCACACAACTTCACGATTTTATTTAATTGTTAGTTGCATGTTAAAGCCTATCATATGGCAACAATTTCCCCCTTTTTGCTAGCAAATCGGATCTTCTATTTCGTATTTTCCCATTTTTGGGAAGTTAGGGATTTTCTGTTTCTGCTTCTGTTTCCCAACTAATGGGAATTCTGGTGGGTTTTTTTACACGTGTTTTTTTATTTGAATTTTATCTTATTCGTGATGGATTTATGTTCTATTGATAGGCCGGCGTATGTTCTGTTGGGCATTAAACTAGTTGTCTCTGCTTACTTGACATTGCCAATGATAAATTCAAGTGGCACAAGTAAGCTTTTAGAATGCGGCATCTGAAATTTATGTATTTTTTCCCCTCCTATTGCTATTTGCATCATTTTTTAATCGTATAGTGTTTTAGATCTGCCTTTTGCTTAAATTTGGGGGCTATCATGTTTTTGGTTTGCAAATATATTGGTCTCTGGAGACAAAAAAACTGCCGACTTTTTAGGCTTTTAGCAAGTAAGGATTTAGCTTTAATTTGTATTCCATGCCCATGGGCTTTAAGAAAAAGATTTGACCTCAACTTTTATAGTGCTTGGATCTTGCCACTGAAATCCTTTAATTATTTTCATGAATTGGTCAACTATTGAAATTAACCATTTGGGCAAAGTTTCGATCTTTTGTTCGTTCGGCTTTGTTTATCACACTGGTATTAATTTGCACAACTTATTGATGGAAATTGATTTCTTTTTTATGCTTGTATGATTATTTAATTACTTTTCTATTCTTTTAACAAGTGCTTCATGCATTAGAAAATTGTGATCTATTTTTTTTATTTCTCCATATTGTGTGCATAAAATTGATTCATAAAGTTTTCCAAATAGTTGACACTAATATTTTTTAAACAATCAACTCCCAACACTGTTATAAACACCCAAGTACTCATATAATTAGCTTCATGGAATATAGTTATTAAGTCGAGAGTTATAGTTTTTACCAATGAGTTACTATAACTTGTAGTCTTAGTTAAATATAATATTTACAACATGCGCTGCAATGAATTGTTGCAACTAACGTGATAGGACGTATTCATATATACCATATACACACTTATGCATATGTATATATACACATATATTCAATGACATTAATGGCCAATGACATTAATGATGAGTTTTGATTGGCTTAAAGGAAAAAATAATAGAAAATCTTAGAAAATATTAGTCTGTTGACTCTTATGCAACGGAAGTATTAAGAGAAGAAAAGGTCAACTTTTTCTATATTTTGTTTCACAATCATTACATTTGATTCTTTTTTTTTTTTTGTCTACATTGTGAACCCCAACAAGTAATGTTAAACTTTAATGAAAAAAACTATCGTACAGAAATAATTTTAATTGTCAAGTTCTTTAATACAATATACCTTAAGAATTCACATAAAAATTCACATACTGTTAATCGCCATTGAAATTGGTAGAGATGGAATTGGAACCCCTTAAATTGAACTTTATTCTAGGCCTCTCCTTCTCTCTGTCACTCAAATATGCACACATTTTTAACTATAATTGATTAGAATGTTACCTTTCAAGAGGCAGGATGAACCTTTTATATAGTATATAAGATGACCGTTTAATATATGGCTGTCATAATGACTGTCTTGGAAAATGTAATGTCCCTTTATTAATGATTATTGAAGAATCATTCAATTATTGGTTCTTTCAACAATCAATAATGTATAATATATATATATATATATATGTATATTAACTGGGATAATTTCCTATCGACTTAATAGCTGGTGGAGTCTAACTGACATAGAAGGCCAATGACCCACATTCTCTAGGACTTTTAAAAAGTCACATAGGAGTTTACATTCTACCACTTGGTCCACTAAGTTGATTATGATACTTGATTTAATTGGATTCGACATATCAAACTTGGGTAAAGTAGGATTAGTCCCTAATCTTAGCTTTTTCTAGAAATAGGTCCTTCCTATATCTAAATCTAGAAATTAGTCCCTTTGTGTTGCTAAAGACATAAATATCTCTATATTATCCTCTCTCTCTCACTCTCTCTCTCTCTCTCTCTCTCTCTCTCTCTCTCTATATATATATATATATATATATATCAAAGATCTTATTTTCAAAATTCAAAACCCAATATATACATATATATCCAATATATACATATATATAGTGAGAGAGAGAGAGAAAGAATCTGCAACTATACATGGAGAGAGACTTCTGCTAGAGAGAGAAAGAGGAAGAGAGAGAGGGAGAAAGAAGAGAAAGGTCAGCAGCCCCTCTACCGTTGGCACCACCACATCGAGCAACGCCATCGTCGTCCATTCTTGGTCGTCGTCGTCACCACCTTCCAGTCATCCGATCTCTCATTCTTGGACTCCTTCTCTTTCTGAATCTGTGATGGCTTCTCATTCATTCCAAAGTGAAAATTAAAGCAAACCAATCGGTGGGAGAATACATAGCCAGTGATGAAGCTTTTGGAGTTTACATACGGATGATTCGATGATGATGATGTTAATGGCTGAAATGGTGAATTTAAAAAGTGACTTGATTAGTATAGTAACAAATCGTGCAAGACAAATGCTTTATGTTTGGGCTTGAAGGCTTGTCTGGTTCAAAATAGTTGAGGTTGTGTTTTGATGAATTTTGTATTGAGTGGAAAATGCATTTTGATACCTCCTTAGCAGTGTTCATTTGTGTGAAATTTCTTATAAAGTTCTGTGAAATATAACAAAGTCACATAATTAACTATTTTTATGTGAAATTTTTGCAAAACTTAAGGATTTGGGTTTCGGCATTACGGATTTTTTTTAACAATTTTCTGGTTTGTGTAGTTTTTTAATAAACATTGAGAAATTTAACGAATAGTAGAAATTTTTCATGCAAAAACATGATTATGGTTTTTGGTAGGTCAAATATTAAGAAATTTCTCACTAAATGTTGTCGTGTTGTGCGGAGTTTTTTGACAAACACTGAGAAATATAACAAATGCTAGAATTTTTTCATGCAAAAAAATGATTATGATTTTTTGTAGTCAAATACTGAGAAATTTCTCACTAAATGATTCCATGTTGTGTGGAGCTTTATGATAAATACTGAGAAAATAAACAAAATAGTAGAATTTCTTTATGCAAAAAAATGATTATGTTTTTGTGTAGGTCAAACACTGAAAGTTTTCTCACTAAATTTAGATCTGTATTATAATGACCAGTCCGGATCTTAAGAGGACCTTAAAAAACGGACCTAAGAGACGGACTGTGTAAAGACTGAGAAATTCTCACAAAAGAGTGAGAAATTTCAAAGAGTGAGATTTTCTTAGTTTTTTGTGAGAATTTCTCAGTCTTTCCATAATCTATCCTTTAGGTCCGTTTTTCAAGGTCCACTTAAGATCCGGACTATTATAATGAGAACCAAACTGGATAAATCGAGTCTGCAAAACGTATTAAATAATTTGAATTTCAACCAAAAGATCATGGTGAGCAAATAAGGAGATCCCTTTAATTAAGGGAACTTAATTCCATTATCAGTTAATGACACTAACTTGAAATTTATATCTATACGTTCATATATAGATACACGCTTATATATATGTATATAACTGACTGTGTAAGGTGTTTTATGACAAACACTGAGAAATTTAACAATTAGTAGAATTTTTTTCATGCAAAAAAATGATTATGGTTTTTTGTAGGTCAAATACTAAAATTTTTTTCACTAAATGCTCCCGTGTTGTGTGGAGTTTTATGACAAACATTGAGATAATTAACAAAATAGTAGAAATTCTTCATGCAAAAAAATGATTATGATTTTTTGTAGGTCAAACACTGAGAAATTTCTCACTAAATTAAATATGTATTATAATGACGATAAAACTAGATGAATCAAGTCCACAAAACGTATTAAATAATTTGAATTTCAACCAAAAGATCATGGTGAGAAAATAAAGAGATCCCTTGAATTAAGAGAACATAATCTCCTAATAGTTAATGACATTAACTTCAAATCTATATCTATATGTCCATATATAGAAACACGAGTGTCGCGCCCGCCTCGAAAGTGGGGGGACGGTCGCATCGTGGGTCGTGACCGTTTACGTCGAGATGCGTGAAAGTAGGTGAGGTGTGTAAAAAGTACATAGAGGGCCAAGTATAAGTTTTAGAGTCGCCACCTAACCTTTATTCGGGAGTTAGGGCCCCTGCAAAGAAGATGGACATAATCATCTTTGGCACGTTTCTTTAAAAAAAATGTTTTTTGAAAAAGTAAGGCCCCTTTTAAAAGTATGACTCGAATAGTCATGCGAAACCAGAGTTCTTGAAGTGGGTTCGGGGACTCGATTATGTCGAGGGAAGGTATTAGGCACCCTGGAGCATCCGTGACACACGATCGCTGATTTAGTGGTTTTCATAGTAGTGGGGCATAAATAAGAAGTAGTAGAATATATATACAAGAAATTGAACTCGAGCGTCCGTGACACTTGGTCGCCGATATATATATATATGTATCTCGACTCGAGATAAGTAAAAGATATTTATAATGTGAGAAAGTATAAGTAGTGGATGGTTATGGCCGCATCCTATAGTAATGGTTGCATACGTATCTCGACTCGAGAATTAGGCCGTACGTAGTTCTGTGCTGTGTATATGTGTGTGAGTGTTTTGGTCGATCTAGACCATTAGTGTGTAAAATAGTATTTTGAGTAAAGTCGGTGTAGTTAGGAACTTTAACCTATACGATATAGTCCAAGACTTTAACCTTGAGAAAGTAGTGAGTTATGAGAAAGTGTTTTGAGTAAAAGTCGGAGTAGATCGACCGTGCGATGAGTTTTTTGTATTTTTTGATTTTTAGATTTTTTGTTAGTCTTTTGTTTTATGTGCAAGAAGTAAGGTCGATAGTGATTTGAAAAAATGTGTACCGGAAGTAAGGGTCGGTGCCCAAGTAATAAAAAAAAGTGTGCCAAAAGTAAGAGTCGGTGCCCAGTGATTTAGAAAAGTTCTTCCGGAAGTACGAGTCGGTGCCCAAGTAATGAAAAGTTGTGCCGAAAGTAAGGGTCGGTGCCTAGTGAAAGTGGTTTGAAAGTAGTCGTGAAGTAATTAATAAGTTCATAGATTTGTTATATATAATAACTATGTATAATAGTAAGGAAATAAACCAATAAGGCGGATGGACTGACCAGTCTATTATAGAGAAGCCACACCACTAAGAGTAAGAGTTGAGGATGTTACCTGTGCAGAGGCGACTATTGAAGTTCAGTCGATGTTTGTTGGGAAATAATGAAAGAAATCCGAGAAACGTTGCAAAAATAATCCGAGAAGGCCCAAGTCGTATTTTGACACAAAATTGACTTAAATGAACATCATGGTTGGGTCCGAAAGGGTTGGAACAGTCAGAAAAGCTATAAGTCGGGCCAGAATGGGTCCGGACTGAATTGAGTGGGACTCGTGGGGGTTAAAATTAGTATTTTCTGAGTTTTTTTGATGCTGTGGTAGAGCTGGGCTAATGGGTTTTTGATTTACAAAGATGAAGGTGGTCTTGGTTTAGTGTCTGAGGAAAAAACAAAGGGGATTTTGTAGAAACCCAAAATTTTAAAGGGTAATTTGGTAATTTTGGACTAATGTAGGTCTTGAATTGGGACAGTGTATTTCAATTTGATACATGTTGGTAGCACTTCTGGTTACATGTGGGTACACATGTGTGAATATAAGCTTGTGTATGTGTGTAAGTGATGCACCATACCCACCCCCTCAACTACCCACACCTAGCCCATCAACTTTTTGACTTTGGAGACAAACCTAAAGCTACATTCAACCTCCCCTCTTCCCCTCTTTTGGCCGGCCAACCCATCCCCCATTTTCCTTATCTTTTTTTTTTCTTCTTCCTTTGGTTAAAACACACTCTCTCTATGTATCTCTCTCTTCCTCTCTATATTGGAGGACCAAGAAAACCTCCATGGAAGCATAAGCTTCAAGCTTCTATTTGGAGGCCTTCTAGCAAAAATTGGAGCTAGCACATTAGGAGGTTATTTGTTCCCCTCATCAAGAGCTCTCTATTGGTCTTCTTATTTATTATTTTGGAGCTCCCTAGATCAAGCCATGACTTATAGGATGAAGAGGGATTTTATTATTGCATGTTCTTAGAAGCTCTACTCTTGGGTTCTCTTATTCTCCCTCTCTTGGACTTTCTATCTCCCTTGTTTTTCATTCTCAAGAACAAGGTAGATTTCATTGACTAAGTGAACTCCTAAATCTAATTTCATGGTTTGCTATGTGTAGGATTAGTCCTAATACTTGTTAATCTTGCTTAGGAATTTCCTACATATTTGTCCATGTGATTATGTGCCCTTATGTGCTTAGTTGTAATTATGTTAACCCAAATGTCATTTGGTTGCTATGCTTTAACTAGATAAAGATACAACAAATTGTTTATTTTCCTAAGTTGTGGATTATTCTGTTCATGATTTCTAACTAAATCATTTAGCCTTGATATTATGAACTACCATGTATAATTTCTTGACATTGAAATTCTTAGAAACAACATAGTGGTTGCATAATCATTGTTGTCACATTTCATAGTCGCCAAGTCGGCATATCATTCATGGCATTTGGCTTGGGAGTATGAATCTTATTAAAATTTTCACGATGGGGAATGGATTTTGAATCCCCGTTTGGGGTTGTAATTTGATGAAATTTCGGAAGCGGGTGTGAGGTGAGGAAGGTTGTTTGTGATCCTTAAAACATTCAAAAATGCAAGGTCATATTTGGTTAGCTACCGGAGATCGTGTATGCTACACTCACGTTCGAGTGGCTCGCATCCAGTGTTGAGAGTGAATGGTTATGGAATTTGGTATCGGGAAGTTGCACGGGTTGGCCTTACAGCTATTTTCATGGCCACGGCGGCAAATCATTGCACCGCTTGTCTTAGCATGATTTTAGAAGTAGTAGTACATTTCTTCAATGCTATCTACTGAGCCGTTGTGCTTAATGAATCTATAAAACCACTTTGTTTCAGGTGAAGTTGACAAGGGCAAGGCCCACGAGTAGTCAACAAGGAAGTATCTTTTGAAAACGTCCCTTGAGGAGTCTTATTTTGATAAGCAACTCCATATTAGTAAATGGATAGAAGGATTTGTAATAGGTGTAATCGAATGCCTAGACATTAATAGATTATGAAGCTTACATGTTTCTTTCCTTTCCTTTGTGTATCCATTAATGAATCATGTATATGGTGATCATAGAAGCTGTAATTGGGCATATGTTCAGTCCTTGCTTAATAACTCTTTCTTTTAAACTTTGTTGATCTTGTAATATATTGGGGATCCTAGCTATCTGATATGGTTAAAACCGTATAGAGAAAGAGAGAGAATGATAAGAGATGGAAGCTTATATTATTCCTTTGTATCCCTTCCAGTTCAACAAATTCGACTATATATAAGCCTTATATGCATGCAATGGAATTATGCCTAGATACAAGTGAAATTGATGCATTAACAAAGGGAAGCATGGAATCATGCTTGAGTGATGCCCAGTCAAGGGAATGATGGTTGACTTGAGACCAAGTCTTTAATAACATGGTAAATGGAAATTGACTACCCTAAATGCATGCACGGCAACACATAAAATCTTGTACGTATTAATCTCCTCCGCTAGAAATATCCTTGGCCTCAAGGATACTCGCATGATATGGCTATATGGAATCCCAAAATTCCAGAGATAGGGTCGGGTGGGTTTGGTTCGAGAGGTGGGTCATCGGTGAATGGGGAGTCTTCAATCATGAGGAGCTGGGGATCGCTACAGTGATGGCTAGGTATGTTTTTTTTTTGTCGTAGTAGTAACAAAGGCCTTTTTCCCTCCGTGCTCGAGCTTCTGGGCCAATGATTTTTTAAATGCAGTGGAAGTGGTGTTGGAAGAGTTCAGTTTGCAAGTGGGTGATGGTCCAAGGATACCGGAAATGGTAGTAGCGGGTGGGATACCGATTTGGGGTATAGTGGTGCGAGTTGATGATTGGGGAAAAATAGTGGGTTTCTCTTGGAGAGTATTGCGTTCTTCAATTAGTCGGGCCACGCCAATGGCCTCAGATAAGGCTCGAGGTTTCATGAGTTTTACATCTAGACGAACTTCATCTTTGAGACCGGCTATAAAACACCCAATCAAATAACTCTCGGGTAAAGATTCAACGAGTTGGGAGAGCCGTTCAAACTCTTCCTGGTAAACATGCACCGTGGTGGTCTGTTTAAGCCGCATGAGAGCTTCGGAGGGATCATCGAAGGCAGTAGGACCGAATCGAAGAAGTAATGCCTTGGTGAGATCGTCCCATGATAATGGGCCTTTGAATTTGGTCAACCAACGATGCCATTGTAAGGTAATTCCTTCTAGGTGAAAGGATGCGAGTTGTACGCGTTGATGTGGGGCAATATTTTGGAATTCAAAATATTGTTCAGCACGATAAACCCACACAGTTAGGTCTTCACCAGTGAATTTTGGAAAATATAGCTTGAGGTTGGAATTTGGAACAAGGGATTGAGGAGTGTGGGTTGCAGTTTGGTGTTTGGGTAGCTGGGATGCTTCACCAACGGCAAAGGGGTTAACGTCGCCCACATCGGGGACTTGGGGTTGGTTGTGAGAGGCTTTTAGAGCTTGAAGCTCGGTTAGGATAGTTTGGAGGGTATTATGTACTTGATCGAAATTCGACTTGTGATGAGCCAAAATTTCGCTCACTTCGTTGCGGAACTCAGTGTTTTGCCACGGGTGTCCATGGAAACCAGCTTTGATACCACTGATATGGTTAAAACCGTATAGATAAAGAGAGAGAATGATAAGAGACAGAAGCTTGTATTATTCTTTTGTATCCCTTCCAGTTCAACAAATTTGACTATATATAAGCCTTATATGCATGCAATGGAATTATGCCCAGATACAAGTGAAACTGATGCATTAACAAAGGGAAGCATGGAATCATGCTTGAGTGATGCCCATTCAAGGGAATGATGGTTGACCTGAGACCAAGTCTTTATTATAGGGTAAATGGAAATTGACTACCTTAAATGCATGCATGGCAACACAGAAAATCTTGCACGTATCACTATCCCCCCCTCTTAATCTTAATCTTGATAGTTGGATCCTCTAGGTTCCTTGTTAAATTATGTTTTTAATACTTGTTAGCAATTCTTAGCCTATGGTTGCCCGATTATGGGAAAATTACTACTTTCAATTTCCTAAGGACCGTTTGGTCGTATTTCTTCAAAAACTACTTTAGTGATAAACTTTCAAAGCAAACTTCATTCCTTGTTACTTTTAAACCTTTTGGAGTTTCTTTACACTTCTTTACAAACTCTTTTCAAAACCAAACTATGTTGGTTGACGCTATTTGACCCATTTGGTCCTCGTGGGTCAACCTTTGACTTATTGACTTTTCTTTGGAATCCACGTAGGATTCCCGTATGCTTCCGCGTTGTGAATTGGTCCGCATTGGACTATTTCGTGCTTTACGTTGTACTGTTTGACTTGTTGACCTCGCCCACATGGCTTGGTTTTCGGGGCGTTACAGTTTTTTTTGTGGGTTCTAGGGATTTTCCAAACTAAGCCTAAGGGAGAGAGTGAATTGGCTCTTTTTGTTTTTGAGTTCTAGGGATTTTCCAAACAAAGCCTAAGGGAGAGAGTGAATTGGCAATTTTTTTTGGACGGGGGGACCTTCTATTTATAGGAAAAATTTTGATTTAAAAAAAATTAATTAAATAAAAATAAAAATAAAAAATAATAATAATAAAGTAATAAAATATCTAGATATTGTGTGTGTGTGTGCGCCGCGTTCTCTGGGATTTTTCGGAAAGCTACGCGGTTGAAAACTGGACCCCTGGGTTCTCTCGACTAACATAGAATTTTGAAGTCAAAATTAGATTTTTAAAACATTGTTTGGCCCACATTCAGCACCAGTTATGGCAGAACGCGCCAATCGAGTTGCACTTTCTAAAATTCGGTATCAGAATGAGACGAAATTACATGGGTCCCTTTATTTAAATGTGAAGAGTATTTTCCTCCAATCAGAAAGTGACTCCTATGGTGTGATTGGCCCAAATCTGGATTACTTAGTCGCTAAGCAAAGAAAATATCTAGATATCTGTACACGCGCTGCGCTTCCGAATTTTCTGGTAGGCAGTAGGATGAAAAATTGGACTTTCGTGGTCCTCTTGACAAACACGGAATTTTAGTGCAAAAATGGAATTTTTGAAACGCTATCTAACTCATATTAAGTACCTGTCTTGACAAACACGTTAATTAAAATGTACTTTTTTCGGAATCTGGTATCAAATTGAGACAAAGTTTACAGGGATTTCTCCGTCTTAATGTAAAATGTGTTTTAATCCAGACCGAAAATACCACAACCGATTTGATCTCGAAGACCAGGACTTTCTAATGATTTATTAGTATAAATTGACGCACCTGTGAGCGATCTTATCGCAGCTTTGCAACTTTCTTCGTTTGATGGCAACGAAATTTCTGAAGGCTCTTCATCTTGACAAATATGGATTTTTGGCATCAATTTTAAACTTTCTGAAGTTTTTTGGCGATGAAACAGAATTTTCCCGTTTGATTCCCACGCCTGATAAGGTACTTTTATCAGATCCGGTGTTCAATTAAGATAAAATTTTAGGGAGTCCTCGGTAATGTCACGCACTTCCATTCTGTCATAAAAAATGCTTGTTCCGACACCCGAAAAGCAAAAAAGCAATCTCGGTCCCTCTCTAGCAACATAGCAGATACGTTCGAACTTTAAACAATGATTATTTCTTTGCGTGTGGTTCGATTTTGACGATTCGAAGTCTAGAGACCTTGTGAGCTCGTCACACCCGTCGGACTCGATGTACAGTATCTGCCCGCCTCTTTGTAGGGGGCAAAAATTAGGTGTCTACAACTGATCCAACATGTTTTTGAAACCATGCTGGTGGGTATTCAAATTGACGATAACTTGATTTGACATTTGATTTGACCTCCGGATATTTTGATTAGGACTCTAGGTCTTTTTTTCTCGATTTGCGTGCCTGGTAGGCTCCCCCTACGATAATTATTTCTTTTTTTGGCAGGTCAAAATGGGGTGTCAACAGCTGCCCCTTTTTGTCATGTTTTGCGAAGCAAATCATGACAAAGAAACAAGATGACCCATTTTGCCCCTTTTTCATTTAAGTGATGAGAATAAGTATAAAGACGTGTCAAAGTAGGCAAGTTAGTATGAGATGCCATCATAGGCAAGTGATTGGTGTGCCAAAGTAGGTAGTTGGGGATTGGGAGTATTGCCAGAGTGGGCACACAACTCCGCTGAGGATTGAGAATATTACCAGAATGGGTGAACGACTTCATTGAGGATTCATGTAAGAATCTAGTAGAACAGGGATGGCATAGTCAAGAAGTGCGTAATCGCATGATCTCGAACTTTAATCGAGAATGTAATAAAGTGATGGTATAGTCGAGCTCTTAGAGCTGCTTACGTATCTTCCGTCGGGAAAATCAGACCGTGTGTAGTTTGCACTAACCTGGTAGCTGAGAGATGGTGCGAGACGGTGTAGTCGAGAAGTGAGAGCCACATAATCTCGAATCTTTAAGCAAGAATGTAGTAAAGTAAGGGTATGGTCGAGCCTTTACAAGTGCCTATGTATCTCCTGTCGGAGAATCACACCGTGCGTAGTTCGTAATAGGGTGAAGAGGATGCTATGTTGGGATAGTGAAGAGCAATATGCCTTGTAGAGGCATGATTGTAGTGGATATGAAAGAGCAAAATGCCACGTGGGGGCGTAATTGCTGTAAGATAGTGTAGACACCCCACTTTGACTGAACTATTAAACTTAGGGGGATTTACCTCTGGAGATCAATGATGAATATGTCTCGATGGAATCAAGACTCTTACAAGCAATCTGACTCTCTTCCTAGAAGAATCTCGATTCAAAATCACCCTTTTCAGTCAAAAGACCAAAATTCTCATCTACCCGTCACCTTGTAGACCATGAGTTTTGAACACGTATAAGAACACGGCAATGTTCTCAGAGCATCTTAGAACCATTTTCAAAAGGAGAGGAATTCAGAATAAACCCCGAAAGAAAAAGTTAACAGTTGACCCAGTGAAAAGTCAACGGGTCAAAAGGGAGTCAATCGTAAAATTTTCGAATTTCAAGATGAAAAGTCCCGGTAATTGTTCATTGGGTCTCCCTTATGCTAGAAATGATTTTTTAGAATTTTTAAATGAAAGGAATCATGGTGAAATTGAAAGGCTTTTAAGAAGAATCGTGCAGAAAATCGATATTTTGCCTTCGGAGGGAGAGTTGATTTTTTTTCATTAAGGATTTTGATTTTTTAGATATTTTTATTGAATCCAAATGGGGGGTATTTACTTAATTACATTTAATGTCTTAAGTAAATACATAAATTAAACGAATGGCAGCGGCACTCAAAGTGCCCGAACGACAGTTAGTGAATGTCGCTGCGACACTCACTGAGTGCCGTTCCGTCTTCATCGAGTGCCGGCCTGGGCTAATTTGCATTTTTAAGTCAAAATTCATTTTCAATCTTTGATCAAATGAATGCACCAAACGATGCCATTTTTTGTGTACGTGTTTACTACTCCTAGGTCATGCAAACCATGCTCCTACCATCCCTAATTGACCTATCTACCCTTATCTTAGCCCCTAAGATAATGAAAGTCTATAAAAACCCCATTTTCTCTCATTTTGAGAGGTTGGAGACCTGAATCTTGAGAGAGAGACTTGAATCTTGAAGAGAGAAGCTGAATTTTGAAGATGGAGTTTGTTCTTAGAGAAATATAGAGAGAGAAACCCAAAAACCTCATAGAAATCTTATCCAATTCACCCAATTCCTCAAATCTCCATTGAAGAACCTTGAAGCTTCAAGGAAGAAGAAGAAGAGCATTGTTTGTAAGGCTTGGATCTCTCTAAATCAATCAAATCCTGAGAAGATCTAGAGGTCAAATCCTTATTCCTATACTTATTATATATAATTCAATTACAAACTCATAGATCTAAGACTTTTACACATTTTCAAAACCTCTCTTCCAACCTCATTTCATCACACACCACATAGAGTTTGTGATTGAAGTTTCATAAATTGTCTTCATTAGTTTGGATCTAGAAATAGCCTTGGATTTTAAAACAAAAACAAGTTATGAAAGCATTTTTCATTTGGGTTTCATGTAAACTTTGATTTTACTTCTCCTTGTCTTCATTTCCTCTTTGAAATCCATGAGATCTTTAATATCTCACTGGATCCTCTTATGGCTTATATGGAGATTAAAGTGGGTCATTGTTATATCCATGTTTTGTTTGATGGAATTAAGTCTTAATTCATGACTTAGGTCCTTCAAATTGAATCTCATAGAGTTATTTCTATACCTTATGAAGATTCATATGATTTTTGGGTCTTATTTAATCTCCAGAGACCATTAATTTGAGAGGAGAATAAGGTGTCATGGATCTACATTCCTCAAGGATCATATGTTTGAGAGAGGAATTATATGTAGATTTTCATAGTTTATATTCCAAGGTTCATAAGATTGAGTAAGACCTTAGGATTCTCTTGCTATGAGATCTATGATGGAAATCCATTAAGGCTAAATCCATGAACAACTTCATATTTCATTATTTACTCCAATGATCATAATCATACTTGATCCTAGTTCTCTGTAGAATCATGGATCAAGTTTGATTCAAAATATGAACATCAATTTAACAAAGGTGCAGTGAATCCATAAACCAACTATGATCAAAGATTTTTATAAAATCATGGTTCATTGGAAATTGGATGAGACCAATTGGAGGATGTTCATAACTCATTTAAGCACCTCTGTAATTTTTGTTTTGATGAAATTCCATGTCTAAGATGGTTTGGTCTTATGATTTCAAAACATGCAACTCTCTGTCCAAAATTTCGGAATAGTAAGTCCGTTTTGAAATTAATAAATCAGAACCTTAATAGAGTTTCACGGGTCTCTAATAATTTTTTCTAAGTAACTTAATGTGTTAGGAAGATACCCAAAAAAGATCTAAGTGTTTCTCATTTTTTTTTACTATTTTTAGAAAATCGTACAAGATCTCTGGACAGAGAGTTGCAGATTCCTGAATGATGTCTAGTGTTTTCCATATTTCCAGAGATCTAACCGTTCAAACCTTGATTTTCTTTTTGAGTTATAAACTAAACTCACAGAGGCATATCATACCCAAAAATAATTAAGATCCAACCGTTGGAAGTATGTTTTTTCTACCTTTTAAAATCTGGTCTGCTCTCTGTAATTTAGGAAAAACAGTCACTGTTTTTGTCTAGTCTCATTGATTTTAACTAAATGGTTTCCTAATTTCTTGGGACCCAAATCATGTTTTAAGTAATGATAATTTAGCTTAAATCCAGAGGCTAAGTGATCTAAATTAGTGAATAAATTCATATCTCATTCTTGTTCATATTCATCCATTCATTCATGTACATTGATGCTTATGATTAGAACTAGTTATTGGGTAAGGTTATTGGGTAAATTCATAGCTTTGCCGGGAATTGTTTTACCTTTTTTGACAAAATAGTTTCGTAGGTAATTGTTAGTTTTGCTGACGAAAATTGTTCGTCGGGAATTTTTTTACTTTTAGTGACGAAATATTTTCGTCGGGAATTATTTCTTTTGCCAGCAAAAATGTTTCGTCGGGAATTGTTTTACTTTTAGTGATGAAAATCTTTCTTCTATCAATGAAATAATTTGTCGCTAATACCCATTTTTCCTATTAGTGAACTGAAATTGCCCTTATTGGGGTTCTTTTATGAATTGAATTTCTTTTGTTGTTAAAAAAAAACTCTAAAAAAATATCGTAATGTATTTTTCACTAATTGTCTCTAAAAAATTTATGTTAATCACATAATTTTAAAAGGAGTAGATTGTGATAGTGATGAGTGGTAAACATTACTCAGTTTTCAAATGTTTTGTCAGTTGGACCACTTACTGTAAAACCTCTATAAATTAATAAAGTTGGAACCACCTAAATTATATTAATTTTGAGAGATATCAATTTATCAATAAAGTAATAATTATCATTAAAAGAGATTATTAATTTGAGAATTTTATTAATTTAAAGAGGTTATACTATATTGTGATAGTGATAGGTGGCCACATGATATAACTAACAAAGACATTACTAGGTTTCACAAGGCTTTGTTAGTTGTACGTACCATATATTGTGATAGTGAAAGGTTGTATCACTATCACATGGTATACTTGACAAGGCATTTGAGAATTAATTCAGGATTCAAAATTTTGAAAACACGATGTTACTCGATTTTTAAATTCTTTATCAGTTGTACCACGTATTTGTGATAGTGATTGGTGTATGTGTTGGAGTGAACTAGTTTTTATGCGTGAGTAGCTCTGGTAGACTTACACAGAAGGAATTTGGCATGCTTTGCCTTCTAGGCAAGACTCACACATAGGTAGGATAACCTTAGCGAGTGGGTCCAAAAGGCTTTCTTGAGCTAAGCATCGAATCATCCTATCACATCCTGTGTTTTGAAGTCTGTTTAAAATCACCTAGATCTTATATATCCTAGCGGATCGGATAGAGCCATAGATTTCTCAAGGTCGAACCAAACATGGCCATAGGAGAGCTTGTTACAAAATTGGGCCGGACTGCGCTAGGGCGGCCTTTCCCAAAGAGGAGCCTACTCGAGCACCCGGTTTTGGCCCGAGCATCCTGGGTCGGCCGGAGGGGATGGGGTCTCCTTATCTACTCATCAAACACTATGTGAAATTTCTCAAACAGATTTCTGGAAAAATCTATATTTTGAAATCTTTATCAATTTTTTAAAAGATTTTTTTTTTGGAAAAATCAACATTTTCAACACTTTGTGAAATTTCTCAAACAAAAGTCAACGCTTTCAACGCTTAGAGAAATTTCTCAAATAGTTTTATGAAGAAATCAACATTTTCAACACTTTGTTTCATTGACATTGTTTACTTATATGCTCCTTTTTTTCCTCTAAAATGAAGGTAAAATAGGTATGAAGGGTTAAAAATTCGAAAATAAAATGAAGAACAAGATTGAGAAACAAACCCTAAAATTTGGCATAAATCTAGGATAAATTTTCATTTTTAGTATTTGAATTTAATTAGGAGATATTTAATGAATATGTTTCTTGATACCATTTTAATTTGAGAGATATTTTGGACCTAAAAAATATAAGAAGGTCCTTTTACTAGAATTGTTTTGGACAGGGACCTCCGGACAAACAATTTCTCAAATTTGGACTTATAAAGAAAGAACCTGTTTAATTTTTAATACAATTTAAGTAGGAAGGAAAATACAAAGCAAACAGTAGTTTTGGAACTCTCGAAGTGAGGACAAAAATATCCACCTCTCATCGCCGGCGCAGGTGCCTAGTCTCACTGGCCGTCGCATCACCGGCTGGCGCCGATCCTGGTCTCACTGGCCGTTGCCCCGGTCTTGCTCATGCAACCAAGTGTGGAGAGAGATAGAAACTAGAGTGAGTGAGTTGGGTGCACCAATTCAAATCTAAAAGCGACTGGACAGATTCAGATCTAGATGAGGTTTTTTTTTTGGTCAGGAGATCTAGATAAGGTTGAGTGAATTTATTTTGTGTCCGAGATTTTTTTGAGAATGCTTTCTTTTATTTATTTCTTTGTTTTATGATATCCATCTAGATTATATATATACATACATATATAGATGTAGTAATTAAAATTTTGCTTAGAAAAAAAAGTCGTTGAACTTTTAAAATTTTTTTATGATCTTCATATATTTTTAATTTATATTACTATTAAAATTTTAATTAGATACAATTATTACATAATTATTGGATTCTGGTTCAACCATCGTTGAACCGGTAACCCATGATTCGGTCATTTTTCTGATTTGCTGAACGGTCCGATTTTCAAAACACTGTTTCCAAGTTAACAAAACGAAAGAAAAGTCCACCTAAAGACTCGTTTTGTAATGTTTTGGTTTTTTGTTCTCTCTTTTTGTTTTGGATTAATAGCACTTTACACCCCTTAAGTTCGGGTGGTTTTGCACTTTTCACTTTGCACTTTAATCCCTAAAGTTTCATAAATGTGGCAAATAAGTCCAAAAAGTCCTTTAGTGACGAATGATTTCGTCACTAAAAGTGTGATGATGCAATTTTTGGTACTGGTCGGATTTAGTGTTTAAGAGGATATTAAAAGTATAGAAGAGAGGGAGAGAGAAATATAAACATGTTTGTATGTGGTTCGGCCCTATTAATGAAGGAGCCTACGTCCACGTGGTGCGTGTGTGTCAGTGCTTCCACTAGATAGAAATCTGTTTACAGTGACTTGTGTAGGTGGCCATGATGTTCCAACAATGAGACTAGAACTATCAAGGGGCTTCCTTACACGACTGCTCTAGGGTTTCTAGGGAGAAGGACAACATAGTATGCTAGGGCTAGCATAAAATTCGCATCCTCCTCTAAGGGGGATGGGAGGACCCTTTTATAGAAGGAAAAGTCCTCCCTTACAAGGCATTTTAGTTCGATTAGGTAACTATTGACAGCCTGTGATGACAGTTGCATATCCGGAATGTTTCCTAATCTGATTAGGAAACGTTTGATGTGAATCTGGATGGTTTCCTAGCTGGTTTAGGAAGCTACTAGAGTTCGAGCAGTTTGGGACGCGCCTCTGAGTTAGTTGAGCTGGATCTGAACTGTATTGTAATTGGACTGCATATTCCAACCCATAGGCCGGGGTCAGACCTGGTCAGTCAGTCGATTGGTCGGGGTTGGACGCGAAGCACTGGAGGTTGGCCTGGAGGTCAGGAGGTTGGGCCTAGAGGTCAGGAGCTCAGACCCGAAGCACTGGAGGTCGGCCTAGAGGTAAAGAGCTCGGACTTGGACCTCGGGAGGTTGGGAGCTCGGGAGCTCAGACCTAGAAGTCGGAAGCTCAGAACTGGAAGTCAGGAGTTCAGACCTGGAGCACTAGAGGTCAGCCTGGAGGTCGAGAGGGCAGAGTCGGAGGTCGGGAGCTCGGACTTGGAAGTCGAGAGCTCGAAGCTGGAGGTCGAGACCTCGGACTTGGAGGTCGGGAGATCGGACCTGGAGGTCAAGAGCTCGGACCCGAAGCACCGAATTACTGGACAATTTTGGGCGTATCAACTGCCCCTCATTTCCAAGGTTACCCTGATGCTATATGGGGTCAAGTTTGGAAATCTGTTGATTCTGCTTACCACTGTTTGATGTTTGCAAAGTTAGATTTCTCGGGGAGTGATGCACCTTATATCTTAAAGTCTATAGATCTTGGTGACAATAACATTGTGTTTGCTCGGGGAAGTTATCTTTGAACTTCTGAGTCTTTTGAATTGTTCAGGAATTGGCTAAGAGTTAAGCCTTAGCCTAATTCGGAGTATTTTGACTGCTCTGGAATTGGCTAAGAGTTGAGACTTAGCCTAATTTGGAGTCTTTGGAGTGCTAGAGAATTGGCTAAGAGTTGAGACTTAACCTAATTTGGAGTCTTTGGAGAGCTAGGGAATTGGCTAAGAGTTGAGACTTAACCTAACTCGGAGTCTTTGGAGAGCTAGGGAATTGGCTAAGAGTTGAGACTTAGACTAATTCGGAGTCTTTAGAGTGCTCGGGAATTGGCTAAGAGTTGAGACTTAGCCTAATTTAGAGTCTTTGGAGTGCTCGAGAATTGGCTAAGAGTTGAGACTTAGCCTAATTCAGAGTCTTTCGTTTAAGTTAGCTCCCAGGATGGTTATCTTCTGCCCAGCAAGCCTTTATCAAGGTTGTTGATAGAATAATTTGACCATTCTGAAAAAGTCGACCTAGAGCATGTTGCTTTAGGGTCTTTTTTTATGTTAGTTCCCTGGATGGTTATCTTCTGCCTAGTAAGCCTTCGTCAAGACTGTTGGTAGAAGAGTTTGGCCATGTTGGTAGAGCTGACCTAAAGCGTGTTGCTTTTGGGACTTTTTTATGTTAACTCCCAGAATGGCTATCTTCTGCCTAGTAAGCCTTCGTCAAGACTGTTGGTAGAAGAGTTTGACCATATTGGTAGAGGCGACCTAAAGCGTGTTGCTTTATGGTCTTTTTTACTCCTCTATCGTGGGCCAATCTAAGAGATTTTAGTCACCTCTATCGTCGGTTTGGGCCTAATTGGAGACGCAAAATGTATGAATTTTTGGGATTTCTTTTACTTCTCTATCGTGAGCCAACCTCAGAGGTTTTAGTCACCTCTATCGTCAGTTTGGGCCTAATTAGAGTTAGTGCCTCGGGACTTGCCGAGATCTTTTGCCGACTGTATAACAGTAGTCTTTGGTTGCCGCGGGGTTGAGCCCGAGATCTTTTTACCACCTCAGGAGTTAAACTCGTGGTCTTTTTGGTGCTTCTGGAGTTGAACCCGAGGTATTTTATTATGCCCTAGGGATGTGCGAGGAGTTGATACTTAGGCATTCAGAATATTTGTAGGAGCTCTTTGACATAGTCTGTGGAGTCTTGTATTATGGTCGGGCAAAAATACCATCATAGTTGGGCTTACCTGGATTGTTGGAGGCAGGAGGTTGGGTCGGGATCACTGAGATCCTGACTGCTGTAAACTGGTCGGGTCGAGAACCCTGTGTTAGAGACTGGAAGTCAAGTCAGGGTCACCGAGCCCCTGACCGCTGTGAACTGGAGGTCGGGTCGAGAACCCTGACCGTTGTAAACTGAAGGTCAGGAACGTCGGACCTGAGGCACTGGGGGTCGGACCTGAAGCACTGGAGGTCAGACCTGATGCACTGGGGATGGAGAACGTAGGACCTGAAGCACTGGTGGTTGGACCTGAAGCACTAGAGGTTGGACCTAAAGCACTAGAGGTCGGGAACGTCAGACCTGAAGCACTGGAGGTTAGGAACGTCGAACCTAAGGAGCTGGGGATCGGACCTGAAGCATTGGAGGTTGGGAACTGTCACGACCCATCCCACTACGTGTGGAAATAGGACACGTGGCACGCCACCAAGGCTCATCCAAACGTCATCTAACGATACACAGCGGAAAGAACTTTAAAACAACCCTGGGTATTTTAAAACTTTAGGAAACATTTCCCTCTGAGTTGTAAAATCTATTGAAATCAGAGTCAGAAAAAGATTTGGCCAATTGAAACCTTTCAAAAGAAACAGTTTTTGAAAATAGAGGTTCAGTCGACTGCCCAGTCGACTGTAAGAAGGTCCAGTCGACTGTGCCTGGCAGAAACTAAAACCCTAAATCCTCAACAGAGGTCCAGTCGACTGCTTTTCCATTAATAGAAGCAGTAGCCAAAAATCAACAGTGTCCAGTCGACTGATAAAGGGTCCAGTCGACTGCTTCTCTTACTATTCACTTTCAGTGTCTCAATCCCACGAGATTCAGTCGACTGATCCTGGGTCCAGTCAACTGCTCCCCTGCTGGGCAGCCCTGTGTTGAAATATTAACAACTCAAGCTTCTCCACACCAACCACAACACACCACAACTGATTTTCAACATATTAAAACACAATTACAGACGTTCAATCACAAGATTACAATACTACAAAACTAATCCATATTTATATTACAACATATTATTACAATTACCAATCCTTACACAAGGTTAGGATTTAAAACACAAAAACATATACAAGGTGATTCCCCGGCGTTCATCGGCCTCACTCATCGCGATTCTTCTTGTCTTTTTTCTTACCTGCAATGGAGTACATCTCCACTGCTCAGCTATATGCCGAGCGTACAAGTCTAACATGTTCAATATATAACAAAACATGCTTTAATCTCATAAATCATATCAATAGTCTCTAGGGAGGAAAATACGCATTCATCCGGTAGCGGCAAGTCCAAGCCTTAAACCGCGATACCAATGGCAAGTCCAAGTCTATCAACCATTGTATCCATAAGTGCCATGGCAAGTCCAAGTCTATCAACCATGCACAGTAGCCATCGCTACTAAATTCTCAAACATCAAGAAGTTTACTCCGGCATGAATTTGTATAAGACTCCCCTTTGACCCACATAGACAACTCAACGTGCTCGCGTAAATTTAGACATGCTTTTCACAATTTAACGCGTGCAT
Source organism: Hydrangea macrophylla (assembly GCA_033977485.1). Lineage (NCBI taxonomy): Eukaryota > Viridiplantae > Streptophyta > Magnoliopsida > Cornales > Hydrangeaceae > Hydrangea > Hydrangea macrophylla. The sequence continues at coordinate 105,414,599 of CM066994.1, forward strand.
AATTAACGGGCCTACAATTAACACATGAATTTTGCCCGGATCTCAATTTCGTCGTCGAAATACAAAACATATATTTCTCTATATTTCACAAGTTAGAACTTCATACCTCGTGCGATTTCCCCCAAACTTTGAAGGATCGACTAGGAGGCTAAATAATCATCGGATTTCGAATTTGAGAAAATTCCTACAAGTTTATACCTGTTTTTCCCAAAATTCTAAAATTAAGGTTTTTACAAAACTTGGCCAAACATGGCCTAAGTAGTATCAAAACGAAGATCTTACCTCCCCGAGTTCAAATTTCTCAAAACTTCTAATTAGCTCTCGAAACTTCGCACATGTCCATTTTATAACTTTACGAGTGAAAACTATAAATTTCAAAAGTTTCTGACTAAGTTTCGTTTGGGTCCAAAATAACGTCCGAAAATTATATTTTGTGGAATCTCTACACAACCTACCTTTTCAATTAACGTGTCACTCACGTTCTCACCACAGTTCTCAAAAAGGTATACCAAAGTATTCAAATACCAGGATTATACTACATAGGTATAATTACTATTCACACGAATACCAGATAAAGTCAAATAACATTTAAATCATATAAATGTCATTTTGTCATGCTCATGCAATATGAACTGCCATGTTCCCGTGTCCTCACTGACACCTTACCGTTGACTCGCAGTCAACCTCAACTCGAATTATTAATAACATTAATAATTTCAAAATCTTAAATGATGCATTTTCAAAATCGTAAATTTCTGGAACGGGTGTGACAACTCTCCCCTCCAAAAAGGAAGTTTGTCCCCAAACTTTACCTCATGCGTCGAACACGTACGGATACTCATTCCTCATGTCTTCCTCACTTTCCCATGTAGCTTCTTCCACCGTGTGACTACGCCACAATACTTTTACCATCGGAATCGTCTTAGTTCTTAAGACTTGTTCCTTTCGGTCCAGAATCTCGACCGGTTGTTCCACATAAGTCAAGTCCCTCTGAATCTGTAGCGGTTCAGGTACAATGATCTTATTCGTATCAGTCATACAACATCTCAACATAGACACGTGAAACACGTTGTGCACATGTTCCATTTCTGATGATAAAGCCAATCGGTAAGCCACCGACCCTATTCTCTCTAGAATCTCAAAAGGCCCTATGAATCTTGGATTGAGCTTTCCCCTATTTCTAAATCGTACAATGCCTTTCGAAGGCGATACTCGCAAATATACAAAATTTCCAACTTCAAAATTCATCGGTCGTCGTTTCGAGTCTGCATAACTCTTATATCGGCTCTGAGCTACCTTGAGTTGCTCCTGAATCAACTTCACCTTCTAAGTAGTCACCTGTATTAACTCAGGTCCTAACAACTTTCTTTCTCCCACCTCGGTCCAACAAACCGGTGATCGACATTTACACCCATACAATGCCTCATATGGTGCCATACCAATACTCGACTGCAATCCGTTGTTATACGCAAATTCAACTAATGGTAGATGTTTCTCCGGATCACTCCCAAAATCTAATACACAAAGTCGCAATATATCCTCTAGCATCTGAATCATACGCTCTGACTGTCCATCGGTTTGAGGATGAAATGCAGTACTGAAACTCAATTTCGTACCCATAGCTTTTTGCAAACTTCCCCAAAACCTTGACGTAAAACTACTATCACGATTGGATATAATCACTGCTGGCACCCCATGTAGTCTTACAATCTCTTTCACGTACAATTCCGCTAATTTGGACAGCTTAGTAGTCTTAATTGGTAGAAAATGAGCTGACTTGGTTAATCGGTCGACTATAACCCAAATCTTGTCATTCATGCTACGCGATTGCGGAAATCCTGAAACAAAATCCATCAGAATCTCATCCCATTTCCATTCTGACACTGGCAATGGTTGTAGTAACCCTGCGGGTACTTGTCTCTCTGCCTTGACCTGTTGACATGCCGAACATTCAGATACAAACTTAGCGACTTCACGTTTCATACCTTTCCACCAGAAGTTTTCTCTTAAGTTTCTGTACATCTTATTACTTCCCGGGTGCACTGAATATTTCGTACTATGAGCTTCTTCTAGAATCCTCTCTTTCAAGTCTTTCACATTCGGTACACATAATCGATTTTCCAATTTCAACGTTCCTCGTTCCAACACAAAACCAGGTCCCTTTCCCAAAGGTATTTCGTCCCTCATTTTGCACAAATAGACATCGTTAAATTGTTCTTTCTTGATCTCATCAATAATATCTGGGTGTGCAATGATTGCCATCATTAAGCCATCATTGGTTCCTGGAATCACATCCAATTCTAAGCGCTCCATCTCTTTTATCAATTCTTTTTGTTGTGTTAGCTCGTCGGCTAAATTCCTCGGCGTCTTCCGGCTTAGTGCATCGGCTACTACATTCGCCTTTCCCGGATGGTACTCAATCGAAAGATCGTAATCCTTCATCAATTCCAACCATCTTCGTTGTCTCATATTCAAGTCCCGTTGGGTGAAAATGTATTTCAAACTCTTATGGTCCGTGAATATCTCACACTTTTCCCCGTATAGATGGTGTCTCCAAATTTTCAAAGCATGAATTACCGCGGCCAATTCGAGATCATGAGTCGGATAGTTAATCTCATGTGTCTTCAACTGTCTAGAAGCATGCATAAGCAATCACTTTACCACCTTGCATCAACACGCATCCCAACCCTTGATGCGACGCATCACTATAGATCACAAACCCCTCGGTTCTGGATGATATTGTCAGAATAGGTGCGCTCGTCAACCTTGACTTCAACTCCTGAAAACTGTCTTCGCATTCCTGACTCCATTCAAAATTAACACCCTTTCTCATTAACTTTGTCATCGGCAATGAAATCTTTGAGAAGTGTTCAATAAAACGGCGGTAGTATCCCGCTAATCCCAAGAAACTTCGAATTTCAGATACAGAAGTCGGTCTTTGCCAATTTGATACAGCTCCTACTTTGTGAGGATCAACTGATACTCCATTCTTGTCAATTACGTGACCCAGAAAAGTAATACTAGACAACCAAAATTCACATTTCTTGAATTTACCAAATAATTGCTTCTCTCGCAATCTCTGAAGTATCAACCTCAAGTGATTCTCGTGTTCAATATCACTCGGAGAATCGATAAGGATATCGTCAATGAATACAATCACAAAGTCATCCAAATAATCCTTGAATACTCGATTCATAAGATCCATGAACGCGGCTGGTGCATTTGTAACTCCAAACGGCATAACTAAGAACTCATAATGTCCGTAGCGCGTTCTGAAAGCTGTTTTCTCAACATCTTCGGCCCTCACTTTCAACTGATGGTAACCCGATCTCAGGTCTATCTTGGAGAATACTTATGCCCCACGAAATTGATCAAATAAGTCATCAATTCTGGGTAATGGATACTTGTTCTTGATTGTCAACTTGTTCAATTCCCGATAATCCACGCACATTCTCATCGAACCGTCTTTCTTCTTTACAAACAACACTGGAACTCCCCACGGCGATACACTAGGTCGAATGAAACCCTTGTCAAGTAACTCTTGTAGTTGAACTTTCAGTTCCTTGAATTCTACTAGTGCCATTCTATACGGTGCTTTGGATACCGGTATTGAGTCTGGCTTTACTTCAATGGTGAATTCAATTTCCCCCTCAATCAGGACGTCTGGTAAGTCATCGGGAAATACATCTGGATATTCTCGCACTATCAGAATGTCTCCTACTTTTGAGTCGGTCGCTGAGACATCAGTCACTAAACATAGAAATCCCTGACATCCCTTTTTCAATAACTTCCCCGCTCGGATAGCTGAAATTAAGTACGGCGGCGGTATAACCCCACTCCCTTGAAAACAAAAGTTCTCATACACCGGTGATCGAAAATTAACTTCTTTCCGTTCACAGTCTATCGTGGCTTGGTTAAGAGCTAACCAATTCATTCCCAGTATCACATCAAAATGGTTCACCACAATCGGTATAAGGTCTACGGTCATCAACTTCTCGCCTAATTTGATCTCATAGTTCTTATATACAGTAGACGTCATTATTAATTTACTAAGTGGCACATCAATAGATAATTCATATCCTAATGGTGCTGATTTAACATTCAAGTGTTCAACAAAAGCATGCGATACAAATGAATGCGTAGATCCCGAGTCGACAAGTATGTGTGCTAAGTGTGAACATACAAGCACCATACCTGAGACTACTGTCTCGGAAGCAGTCATATCTCCTGGGTTCATTTGATATGCTCTTCCTTGACGTTGTTCCGTCCTTTGTCCCCCGTTATTGGATTGTTTAGGCTTCGACCCACTGGAAGCCATAGAACTAGCTCCTTGCTGAGGATACTTCCTCAGGCAATCCCTGGCTTGGTGCCCAAACACTCCACAATCATAACACTTGCCTCTCATGTCGGGTGTTGAATTAGTACTACCCCTGCCTTGGTTCCTGTTCTGGGGTTTGGTTATGAAACATCGGCCTGTGTGTGGTAGGTTGCAAAGTGAACACAATGGTATGTTACTTGGCGTCCTCCTGAACTCACTGGAACTAGAACCAGAGCCCCGTTGAAACGGCCTCTTGAAAGATCCGCCTTGGTTCCTATCCCCGTTCTCATTGCCTCGTTTACCGTGTTGATTCTGTCTCGACCTTTCCATTCCACTCTCGGCCACTAGCACCGTTTGTTGTACTGCTGCTACAGTCGAATGCTCATAGGTCTCTACTCTCAACCGGATATTATCCCTTAAACCCTCTTCAAATTTTCTTGCTCTATCTTCCTCTTCTGGTACAGAACCCTTTCCAAATCTCAACAAAGCGTTGTACTTGGAAGTATATTCGGTTACAGTCATATCTCCCTGCTTCAGGTTATCAAACTCTCGTTTCTTTGCATTGTAGGCGGCTCGCGGAAAGAATCGGCGATTGAATTCTGCCTTAAACCCTTCCCAAGTAATTGGTGCTCCTTGATCTAGGACATTCACCCACCAGTTCTGGGCTTCACCCCTCAATACATCACTTGCGTTCTCAATCTTCTCTCTCTCTATCATCGGAATAGATCGAAAAATTCGTTCCATGTCCATAACCCAATGTTCTGCCAATGTTGTATCAGGCATCCCATGAAATTCCATTGGTTTCTTTCGAGCGAATTGTTCAGATACGGACCTTATGCCTCAAGTTTCGGGTGCATGTACTACAGTTATTCGTTCCACTTCGATATGGGGCATAGGAGGCAGTCGCTCCGCTATATTCCGTATCATTTCTCCCATATTTCCCATCATTTCTGCCATTTTATTCATACATCGTGTGTGTGACGGTAGTTCTCGCTCTTCATCACTCATGATTACAATCCTGTAGTTCTCAATGCATAAAAACACTATGCATGCAAAACAAGAATAATATCATGTATGTAAAACAACATACATATGCATCAAACATCTCTACTATGTATGGATGCAATTTAAAATATGTGACAATTCACTCAACACTCCACTCGTCGTCGAACGTTCCCAAAAGTTTTGTTACCTATTGCTCTGATACCAATAAATGTCACGACCCATCCCACTACGCGTGGAAATAGGACATGTGGCACGCCACCAAGGCTCATCCAAACGTCATCTAACGATACGCAGCGGAAAGAACTTTAAAACAACCCTGGGTATTTTAAAACTTTAGGAAACATTTCCCTCTGAGTTGTAAAATCCATTGAAATCAGAGTCAGAAAAAGATTTGGCCAATTGAAACCTTTCAAAAGAAACAGTTTTTGAAAACAGAGGTTCAGTCGACTGCCCAGTCGACTGTAAGAAGGTCCAGTCGACTGTGCCTGGCAGAAACTAAAACCCTAAATCCTTAACAGAGGTCTAGTCGACTGATCTGGGGACTCAGTCGACTGCTTTTCCATTAATAGAAGCAGTAGCGAAAAATCAACAGTGTCCAGTCGACTGATAAAGGGTCCAGTCGACTGCTTCTCTTACTATTCACTTTCAGTGTCTCAATCCCACGAGATCCAGTCGACTGATCCTGGGTCTAGTCGACTGCTCCCCTGCTGGGCAGCCCTGTGTTGAAATATTAACAACTCAAGCTTCTCCACACCAACCACAACACACCACAACTGATTTTCAACATATTAAAACACAATTACAGACGTTCAATCACAAGATTACAATACTACAAAACTAATCCATGTTTATATTACAACATATTATTACAATTACCAATCCTTACACAAGGTTAGGATTTAAAACACAAAAACATTTACAAGGTGATTCCCCGGCGTTCATCGGCTTCACTCATCGCAATTCTTCTTGTCTTTTTTCTTACCTGCAATGGAGTACATCTCCACTGCTCAGCTATATGCCGAGCGTACAAGTCTAACATGTTCAATATATAACAAAACATGCTTTAATATCATAATTCATATCAATAGTCTCTAGGGAGGAAAATACGCATTCATCCGGTAGCGGCAAGTCCAAGCCTTAAACCGCGATACCAATGGCAAGTCCAAGTCTATCAACCATTGTATCCACAAGTGCCATGGCAAGTCCAAGTCTATCAACCATGCACAGTAGCCGTCGCTACTAAATTCTCAAACATCGAGAAGCTTACTCCGGCATGAATTTGTATAAGACTCCCCTTTGACTCACATAGACAACTCAACGTGCTCGCGTAAATTTAGATATGCTTTTCACAATTTAACGCGTGCATAATTAACGGGCCTACAATTAACACATGAATTTTGCCCGGATCTCAATTTCGTCGTCGAAATACAAAACATGTATTTCTCTATATTTCACAAGTTAGAACTTCATACCTCGTGCGATTTCCCCCAAACTTTGAAGGATCGACTAGGAGGCTAAATAATCGTTGGATTTCGAATTTGAGAAAATTCCTACAAGTTTATACCTGTTTTTCCCAAAAGTCTAAAATTAAGATTTTTACAAAACTTGGCCAAACATGGCCTAAGTAGTATCAAAACGAAGATCTTACCTCCCCGAGTTCAAATACGAAATCTGGAGAAAAACTAACAGACGGAAGGTCGTCGTATGTCGCCGGCAAGCTCGTGGCAACCAAATCTCCCTTCTCTCTCCTCTCTCTAGATATTTGTGGGTTTGGATGAGATTTCAATCTCATCCTCATCTATATATATAGGTAACTTTCGGGGAATTATGTTTACCTCCCCGCAAGTTTCTCAAAACTTCTAATTAGCTCTCGAAACTTCACACATGTCCATTTTATAACTTTACGAGTGAAAACTATAAATTTCAAAAGTTTCTGACTAAGTTTCGTTTGGGTCCAAAATAACGTCCGAAAATTACATTTTGTGGAATCTCTACACAACCTACCTTTTCAATTAACGTGTCACTCACGTTCTCACCACAGTTCTCAAAAAGGTATACCAAAGTATTCAAATACCAGGATTATACTACACAGGTATAATTACTATTCACAGGAATACCAGATAAAGTCAAATAATATTTAAATCATATAAATGTCATTTAGTCATGCTTATGTAATATGAACTGCCATGTTCCCGCGTCCTCACTGACACCTTACCGTTGACTCACAGTCAACCTCAACTCGAATTATTAATAACATTAATAATTTCAAAATCTCAAATGATGCATTTTCAAAATCGTAAATTTCTGGAACGGGTGTGACAGGAACGTCGGACCTGAGGCACTGGGGATCAAACCTGAAGCACTGGAGTGTGGACCTGAAGCACTAGAAGTCGAGATTATCATACCTGAAGCATTGGAGGTCGGACCTGAAGCACTGGAGGTCGGGAACGCCAGACCTGAGGCGCTAAGGGTCAAACCTGAAGCACTAGAGGTCGGACCTGAAGCACTAGAGGTCGGGAATGTCGGACTTGAGGCACTGGAGGTCGGACCTTAAGCACTAGAGGTCGGGAATGTCGGACCTGAAGCATTGGGGGTCAGACCTGAAGGACTGGAGGTCGAGAACGTCTGATCTGAGGCACTGGGGGTTGGACCTGAAGCATTGGAGGTCGGACCTAAAGCACTAGAGGTCGGGAACGTCGGACCTGAAGCACTGGAGGTCGGACCTGAAGCACTGGTAGTCAGAGCTAAAGCACTAGAGGGTGGACCTGAATCATTGGAAGTCAGGAACATCAGACCTGAAGTATTGGGGGTCAGACCTGAAGTATTGGAGGTTGGGAACGTCAAACCTGAGGTGCTAGGGGTCGGACCTGAAGCACTAGAGGTCAGACTTGAAGCACTAGAGGTAGAAAACGTCAGACCTAAGGCACTGGAGTTCGAACCTAAAGCACTAGAGGTTGGGAACGTCAGACTTGAAGCATTGGGGGTCGGACTTGAAACAATAGACGTCGAGAATATTGGACCTGAGGCACTAAGGGTCGGACTTGAAGAACTGGAGGTCGGACCTAAAGCATTGGAGGTCTGGAACGTCGGACCTGAAGCACTGGGGGTCAGACCTGAAGCACTGAAGGTCAGACCTAAAGCACTAGAGGTCGGGAATGTTAGACCTGAAGCACTGGGGGTCTCTGATCAGGATCTATACTCAGCCCATCTCACTGTTCACATAGTAAGTTAGGTCAGTGAATAAGACTTCTTCCCGACTAAGCAGGATCATCCGTTGTGTGGCCACCAAGTTGTCGATTTGTTGTTGTGTATGACACTATCCTTCGTTGAGTGTGCACAGCAATAATCTGTTCCGACTTCAAGACTGCTGAAACTGGTAGAACTGTAGGTCTGTTTGTTTCCTAGACTTTTCAACCGTGCTTTCCAACCATTGCGTATTGGCCACTGGATTTGTTTTGGAGGAAAAACTGTTGTTTTCCACAGACGGCGCCTAACTGATGATGCCGAATTTGGTTAAGAGAGAATGGGAAGGATGAGACGAGAATTCGTATGTGGTTCGGCCCTGTTAATGAAGGAACCTACGTCCGCGTGTGCGTCGGATCACTTGCACTAAGATATCAAAACGCCAGGGGTCTTTGGTGAACCAATAAAAGGAATGGAGCTACTAGAGACCGGCCGAGTAAAACGTATGCCTGTGAGATAAAAAGGTGCGACCCCTTTAATGGGGGTGAGGGGTCACTTTTATATATACAAGAGACCTACCATACAAGGTAAGTAACGCTGATGAGGTAATGTAATCAGATTGGGATTGATTAGCACAAATTGCGGGTGTTTCCTAATTGGATTAGGAAACAATCTTCTCTTTCCATTAGTTTTCTAGCTTGCGAAGGAAACTATCTGGCTTATGTTGGAGAACGTCATTGGACGTGGTCGGGTTGTGCCCGTCACTAGCTGGCCCGTACTCCGTTCCTGACCTATTTGGTCGGGACCAGATAACATCGGTAGAACCGCTCGGGTATGTAGAAATCGGGCTTTATTTTTACTGTACATTAATGTACATTATCAAAGTGAATTTCGTCGCAAAAAAAGTCTTGAAAGGACTAAAGTCCAACTCATCCCAAACTATCGAGACTAAAGTGGCAAATTTGAAACTTCAAGGTGCAAAGTGTAAAACCACCCAAACTTTAGGGGTGCAAAGTGCATTTAACCATTTGGTTTTTTTTTTTTTTTTAGATAATGAAAATTGAAAACACGTTACAAGTGTTTATGTTTGTTTTTGTTTTTTTTTTTAACAAAAAACATTTTAAACCGAAAATAGAAAAATGTTGTTTTCAAATTTCTTGAAACAAAAATCTGTGCATATAGTGGGCTCACAACCACTACATTCTTGAAACGGAAAATGTGTAAGTTGGAATGATTACGAGAGTACCTATAATAATGATGCGACTATTTTAATATTTTTTAATCAAAATAAAGTAATCTAGCTTTCATGTTTATATTTAAAAGTTTTTAAAATAGCACTTCAAGATGCTGGGATGATCAAAGACTAAAAACTTGCAACACCATGACCTCACTTTCATTTCTGCTTTCCAAGTAACTGTAGTAACCACACATCATTACTCCTAAAGTTACTGTTTTTCTTTTTCTTTTTTTTTTCTTTTTTTTTTTATCCCTAATTTATGAACCACATAAAAAACAAAAATCCGTACTTTTGGACAAAATATCTATTCCAAGTATGTATGCATAGTTCAATTCACTAGTGTCACAAAATCAAGCAAAGTCTTGACTTGTATACAATATCTTTTCCACACTTTTTTTTTTCCCACTTGGGTACTACTGCACCAACGAAATGAAGAAATTAGAGCTCGTGTTCGTCACCTCGCCCGGAATCGGCCACCTTGTATCCGCTGTCGAAATCGCAAAGCTCCTGACCAATCGAGACGATAGGCTCTCGATCACAGTCCTCATCATGAATCTACCCATCGATTCCAAAATCAGCACATACACCCAATCAGATCCCACCTCGCGAATTCATTTAATCCATCTTCCCAATGACGGTTCGATCTCTAAAATCTCGCCGGACAATTTGGGCTCCTTCCTTGGCGCCCTGATCGAGAGCCACAAGCCACACGTTCGAGATATTGCGGTTGAGATTACGCGGTCCGAATCGGCCAATCTCGCCGGATTTGTACTGGACATGTTCTGTACTTCAATGATTGATGTGGCGAACGAGTTTGGGGTTCCGAGTTATATCTTTTTCACGTCCAGTGCGTCTTTTCTCGGCCTGATATTGCATCTTAAATCCTTCCAAGATGATCATAAAAAAAAGGAAATTACTGAGTTCAAGGACTCGGACGCCGAGTTGTCCGTACCGAGTTTTTGTAAACTAGTTCCGGCTAGGGTTTTACCTGGTGTGTTGCTAGACAAGGAAAGCGGTTGGTTCGCTATGTTTCTGGGTCTAATGAGGAGGTTTAGAGAGACGAAGGGTATTATTGTCAATTCATTTACAGAGCTGGAATCCTATGCGGTTGATTCATTCTCCAATGGTTTATACCCACCTATTTATCCAGTAGGGCCTATTTTGAACCTAAGTGGGGCCAGCTTTGGTGAGACCACAGAAAAAAGTCAACAATATGAGACCATTATGGGGTGGCTTGATGATCAATCAGTGGAGTCGGTTGTGTTCCTGTGCTTTGGGAGCGTGGGATGCTTCAGTGGGGACCAAGTGAGAGAGATTGCTATTGCGCTGGAGCGAAGCGGGTCCCCATTCTTGTGGTCCCTACGCAAGCCTCCTCCCAAGGGAGTGTTTGATTTCCCCAGCGAGTACACAGATCTCGAGGCAGTGTTGCCAAATGGATTCTTGGAACGGACGACAGAGATTGGGAAGGTAATGTTTGTATTCATGTACATTGGAATATAAATAATTGTTTGCTATCACATGAAGCCATATTGCATTTTAATAAACTATTGTTTTATGAGTTGTACCACATATTGTAACACTGGCTGGTGGTAATATTATATATTATTGCATGTGATAAACTATCAATTTAATAAGTAGAGTGCAGTTTTGTTCATTCCAAAATTGTTTACTCATTGTTCACCCAACTGTCTCATTGAATAATACAGTTGGACTCATGACTTTTTATCATTAATTAATCTTTATTTAATCCTAAATCCCACTCCATTAACCAATGTGAGAGTTTGGTGAATATTAATGGGTATGCAAAAATGTTTTCTTAATATTTAATGTTATGGTTCCAAATTTAAATTTAAAATTTGATTCTCATATACTTTGATTGTTGTAATGTAGATTGTGATGTGATGGTGGTTGTTGTAGCAAAGACCACTACATGTAATACTAATCAAATGGGGCATGGAATTTCCCAAATTTTGAAATCAAAGTATTAATCAATTTGAATATTTAGCTAAAAAAATTTCATTTATATCATCAACTGACGCAACCAACGATACTCTCACACTAAAGTAAAAAAAAGTTTATATAGCTAAAAAATGTCTTTAGCTCATTTGTCAAATAATTTTAATATCCTTATTTTAATGAGCTGATAAAGATTTTTTTGTTCAATTTTTTTTTTTTTTTTATCACTTTTGTATATATCTTGTGGGTTAGCGTTTTCTTATAAATTATTAAGTGTATTGAGAAACTATTAATAACATTGTGTACATTTTTAAATAGGCAACAATAATTCTTCACAGGCACTTGAAAACCACTCCAGTATCCATTTTAATAAATTGGCATCCATTTTTATTCTCTATTTAAGAATTGCTACGTTCAAACATATGATATGAAAGCATTTTCTTAGCAAATTTTTTTTTTTTTAATATTCTTAGCTATTACAATATATAACTGGTTACTATTGTTACCCATGAAAATTTCGAGTAATTAGTTATATGAATGACACCAATTGTCAATGCTAGGTCAAAAAGGAGATAATAGTATAAAATAAATAAATAAATAAAAGAACTTTGATATAATAGTTTCATTAAAGATAGATGTGGTTGATCAATGGCTTAGCCTAGATGTTATTGAGGCATTCATGGTATGCTCATTATTAGGGATCGAACCCTGTCCTGCGCCCTGTCAATTATATCTTCGTATGAGACCCCTATCAAATGATTTAAAAAAAAAAGATAGGTGTGGTTGAGACTAAGGAATGGCCCAGTACTGGTAAGGGATTCCATCCCACTTGCAAGTAGTGTGGGTTCGAGTCTCATGAGGTGGGGGGTTTATGGGTTGGGAGAGCACTACCTCCCCTTTGTATAGTGTGTAATCAATAAAAGAAAAGAAAAGATAGGTGTCGCTACTAATAAAAAATGTCAAATTATAATCTATTTTCTATATTTGTGTCAGCCATATATGTACAAAATTTCGTACAAAATCACGACACAAACTTCTTTTGATCGAATTTAATTATCACTTTACGACACAATGTCTTTCTTTGTTACTAATTTTTTATATTACCGTTCTAGGTAATTGGGTGGGCCCCACAAGTGGCGATTTTGTCCCACCCATCAGTGGGAGGCTTCGTGTCCCACTGCGGGTGGAACTCCACCCTAGAGAGCATATGGAGCGGAGTGCCCATAGCAACATGGCCGATGTACGCGGAACAACAAATGAATGCATTCCAAATGGTGAAGGAACTAGAATTGGCAGTGGAGATCAAGCTGGACTACAAGAGAGATTTCGAATCGGAGGCTCAGCAATTGGTCACAGCGGACGAGATAGAGAGTGGGATTAGGAAGGTGATGGTGGAGAGAGGTGATGTGAGAGAGAGGGTGAAGGAGATGAGAGAGAAGAGCAGAGCTGCAGTGGTAGAGGGTGGCTCATCTTACACTTCGATTGCACGTCTTATTGAGGATGTCATTGAGAATGGTTCGTAGTCCCACATGCCAAAACATGTTTTAAGACTTCTATTCAATACTTATAATAGTTAAATGGTACAAGTTAAAGGAATATACATACATATATATATATACGCACATGTGTGTATGTGTATATAATTGTTGTTACTGTATTTTCAATTTCTTATCTTATTTTGCTTTTTGTTTTGGAACACTCTTTTCTTTCTTTTTTTTTTTGGTGGCATTTTCATCTTTAGAACTAATATAGTTGTTCAGTACATGTGTTGCTCCAGTACCCTCTAGTATGATGAACTGATATGGTTGTTCAGGGTTTTGCTTCAGTCCCTTTAGTTTTGTCAAAATTTTATTCTAGGAACTTTGAGAATGTTTGGCACAGTTTCTGCTTCTTAAATTCAATTTGGGAAAAAACGTGTCTGACCAAAAGCTGCCTAAGATTTGGCCAATCACAAATTCCTGCAGTTGACTCACACTTTCTGCACTTGAAGCGTAGAATCTGATTTACCAAACAGTCTCTCTCTCACACCCACACACTCGCTTAATTTGTCAGCATTCCTATGGCAAATTTGTAGTTCATGACAATTGACAGATAGTAGAAATTCATAAAAAGCGGCTTCTAATTTAGAGAAAATTATACAAAAGGACATAAATAAGGCATTGTGTCTTTCACCTGAAATTCATCAGCTCCAAGAGCTTCATTACTTCCAACTAAAAAGCTTCCCATCATTACAGTTGATGCGCCGGACTAGATCCTTAACGATGTGTCCAGAGTTTGAAATAACACCATCAGCAACAACCGGCACACCACTTTGTCTAGCGATTGAGGAAACCTTATAAACTGCAGTTGCCTAAGAAGTTTTGAGAGGACAAAAAATAAATAGAACTATGAATATAAAATTGGAAGATTAGCCCTGGGAAAAAAGGAAGATAGCTCCTTGCCATATTGTTTAATGTTCTCAATGGTGATAAACTATTAATTTCCTGTACATATTGTGTAATCACAGCTTCAAAAGTGAAAACCAGTGGTCCGCTCACTTTAAAAGCTATAAATGTACTATTCTCGAACGGGAAAGTTTTTTTTTTTATTTATCAAAATTGTAGATGTTGGAGAATAATACAAAAAAAATAGTCTTCAAAAGAATCCACTGATACTAGAATCACCGTCAATTTCACAATTGAATACAACCAATAAGAGGGTGACTGAGATGAGGCGCGATTACGCTCTCTTGAGACGATACTCGCCCTCTACAGATGATATCCGGTGTAGTAGGAAATAGCACGCCGTCTTTGGGATATAACAGCTCAGCCACCCTTGCTATGTGCCTATCAAGTCTGCACAACATAATAAGGCAAGAAGTTTGCCCACTAGTGCCTTCTTTTGTTGGAATTAATTTTATTTAATGTAAATTTAGAATTAATTTCCTTTTCTAACTTTATGTGGCCCCCATGTAATAATATAGGTCTAATAAGGATATAATTAGGAAAGTCTTTATTGATAAGGATTGTGGGGAAATTAGTTTCCGAATTCAAGTCTATTATGATGGAAGGTAGAAATTCAGTCCTATTAGGAATTAGGTCCTCTCCCTCCCTATAAGTATGTAGGTGGTTCCATCAGATATCTACAACATGTGGATACACAAAAATACACATTAAGAAGGGTTTGTAGGACAAGAGAGAAAAATCCAAAGTCCAAGCTTTGTAGATTGCAAAGTCTGGTTCATAACCGTTAGCCGCGTAGACACAAATTCCATTCAGTGGGTACCAACATGATGGGGCTAAGAAAGTTATACGGGGGTTCGAGGAGGATTGTCCACGAAATTTATTTATTTATTTATTTTGGTCTATTTAAACATTTTCATAATGAGATAAGAAAGATAATGAGATAAATATGCAAGGAGAGATAATACAAACCATTTGAATCAACAAGGTATGATGTCACCTAAGAGTAACTTAATATTTAGTCCTAATATAGACACCTAACTAAAAATAGGTCCCTAATTTATTTTGAGGACCAAAATACCCCACATCCATGCATATTGTTCACTTTCCTACATAATAGCATTTTCAAAAATGGAAATTAGAATCCATAAATAACTTTCCTTCTAAAATCATTCTATTCATTGAGATATTTGGGAAAAATAATAGAGAAATTCTAAATGCACAGAGCTCCAACGATTTGGAGGCGATTGAAGGTGAACGATGACGGACAAATTCGGCTAAAGAAGATTGTCGACAATTAGGTGATTTGTAGAGATCAAAGTGGATTGAAGAAGATTAAAAGAATCGCATATTTCTCACAAATTTGGTTGCAAAATTTCTCATGATTTGGTAGAAACTCAAGATTCGTTGTTCATTTTATGTTAGAGTTTTTATCAGAATTTTCTCATTTTTTGGGCTACGACGAAGACGACAATGGCAAGAAAATGTGAATTTCTCATCAATTTGATGGTTCGTATCGTATGTCAAAGTGAGAAAGTTCGGATCTACTCTCTGTGTGAATGGTTGAGTTTGTATAAAAATTGAGTATTTCTCACTTCTATTTTTATTAGGTATACAAATTTGTGCATTTTGCATTTCTAATTTAACTGAGAAATTGCACATGATAAATATGTCGAAGTGGTAAATTTCTCATCAAATATTCGAAGTAAGAAATCTTTGATTGAATCTGTGTGAATGGTTGAGTTTATATAAAGTGGGTATTTCTCACTTCTGTTTTTGTTTGGTATAAAAATTTGCTTTTTCCTCACTTCTAATTTAACTCAGAAATTGTACATGATCAATATGTTGAAGTGAAAATATTTTGTTTTTGAGTGGTGTTAAAATTTGTGTTTTTTCACTTCTAATTTAAGTGAGAAACCGTACATGTTCAGTATGTTAAAATGAGAAATTCTCACTTAATACTGAGAAATTCTCACTAATTATTACCAGAGCACGAAAATCTCACTTAATGATGAATCATATATAGAAAACATCCCACCGAAAGTTCACTACCTTGCTCAGTTAATACACGTAATAGTGAGAAATTCTCTCTTTCAATTCCATTACATTTACTAGAGTGAGGAAACCCCTTGATTTTGGCAAACAAATTTGAAAGTGGAGTAAAATAAGGAAACTACTTGATTTTAGCAATATTTATTCTCTTTATTCATGATCTCTATGGATTACACTTGTCATACTCGTCATTCACACGCCTTATTTGTGATGGTAGCACATATATACATATGTACATCTAATCATATGGCAAATTTTGAATGTTCTAATAACAAATTTATCACTTTTTGAATGGATATTACGAAATTCTCACAACTAAGTCACTTCATCCAACAAGCTTATCACCAAATTCTCAGATTATGAATTTCAACATGATTTCGCACTATATTGTGAATTACAATTATGAATTGCGCACTATATTTTGAGAATTTCTCATCTTTTTATCAGCAACCTTCACTCTTCTATACAAAATTATCTATTATTTCGATGATTCGAATCAATAACACATACAAATCATTTTTTTTACTATAAACATATTACATACAAATTTTAAAAAGGCATTGTTTTGAACCACAATTCAGCATAATTTTTGGGATAAAATCATTATCCATGATCTCCTAACAATCTGCTCTATTTATTAACTACCTTATTTAATTTTATTTTAATTTCACATGTGTCATATATATGTGTATATATATAGTTATGTAATATGTATGATAGGGGTATAATGGTCCGGATTTATACTACCCATTTGGGAATAGGGACTAATTATTGATTTCTATTGCAAATTAAGGATTAATTTCTATACACCAAATCAAGTCAGGATCAATTCCTATTAATGGACATAATTAGGGACCAAATCGTATATTTCTAAAAAAAAAAAAAACACATGGTGTGGTGTCAAATTGGGTTTGAAACACTTAATTGGGTTGGGTTGAAATGAGAAATGACATAATAAGGTTTAAATTATGATGGTCTTAGGCTAGAATACCACATGGGGCTATCATGTATGGTGTAAAATATTAGGTGGGTTTAACTACATATAATTTGAATTTAGAACACTAAATTAGGTTGGACCGAAATGAGAATGGACATTATAAAGTTTGATATAAAATATTATGGTGGGTTTGGGGTATAATTAATATTATCACATAAACAATTATTATTATGGTGGACTAGGCTACATTTGGGATAAAATATCATATGTACTAAAAAAATTTCTCAAACTTTAAAAGTTGAGTGGGTACCATGGTACCCACTGGTATCCATGTAGCTACACCCCTGATTACCGTCACAAAATAATATTCCGCATTCAAAGGTATGTATTTCATATTAATCATATTAGATAGTATTGTGTGAGATCAATAAGATTCAAGATCATGGGATTTATGATTTATGTATTGTTCGATTTAAGTTTATACAATTGTATGTTTCTGCCTAATCATATTAAGGAATTTCTAACATCTTTATCCAAAACAAGACTTATATGAAAAAATAATCAGATACAACTTATAAGCCTTACATGTGTAAAATCCTCTGTATAAAAAAGTACATTCTCACTCAAGATATTACAAACTGAATTCATGTATATACCATACGTAGGTGTATCTGTTCATAAATCTAGTTAGTTCACACCAATTATATGAGTTATGAAATCTGACATTACCCAAAAAAACATGTAACTGTAGAAATTTAGAAGTCTTTTAATGCTATATGCTCGTTGGTAAATGTTGGAGACTAAACTTGATTTAGCCCAAGAGTGGCTCCTAGTTTAAGCCAAAATATTTGTATTATTCTATCTATGTAGTAGGCCCAATTGTTGTGTCTCCAAATTGTCTAGAAGTTTCAAGGAAAAATCTATAATAATCTTGAAGTTAGTGGTAGTTGTATTTAAGTAAATGAGGTAGTTGGATGTTGAGAAAATAAAGTAGTTGGATGTTGTAGTAATTATAGGTAGTTGGAGTGTACTAGAATATTCTCTAGGAGACTAGATATATGGGTGTCCTCAAGTCATTTGCAATAAGGAAAAAATTGAACATCAATAGTGATACATAAACGAAGTTTCTCTCGATCTAC
Organism: Hydrangea macrophylla; assembly: GCA_033977485.1. Lineage (NCBI taxonomy): Eukaryota > Viridiplantae > Streptophyta > Magnoliopsida > Cornales > Hydrangeaceae > Hydrangea > Hydrangea macrophylla. The sequence goes on from CM066994.1 coordinate 105,432,867, forward strand.
TAGTCTTCACTTTTATTCCAAATACTAATTTTTCTCCTCCTAATTCCAGCAAAGTGGTATCAAAGCCAAAATTCTCCCTCCAATTCCATGGCAAACAATCCATATCTGTCCCTAGTTCCAAAATTCACCCAAGAGAATTATGATAATTGGTCCATACAAATGAAGGCATTACTCGGCTCTCTTGATCTCTTGGATCTCGTAGAGGATGGCTTCACTGAGCCTGCAATAACACAAGAAGAAGAAAATATGTCTAAAGAGATGAAGAAACAATTGAAAAGTTCAAAGAAGATTGATTGGAAAGCAAAGTCCACCATTTATCAAGGACTAGATGAAACCAAATTTGAGATCATCTCGGGTGCCAAAACATCGAAGGAAGTTTGGAAGACACTTCAGAAAACCTGGTCTGAACAAATTAAGAAAAGTTGACTCAAAACTTTAAGACTTGAATTTGAGTCTTTACATATGAAATGTGCAGAACAAATTGCCGAGTATTTTTCAAGAGTCAGGGTGGTTGTTAATCAACTACGAAGAAATGGAGAGACAATACCCAATGTTCGAGTAATGGATAAAATTTTGTGGCCTTTGGATCCAAAATTTGATGTTGTGGCTGTGATTGAAGAATCCCAAAATTTGGAGCAGATACCCATTAAACAAGTTGTCGGTTCCTTACAAGCTTATGAGCAAACGCTGCCCAAGAGAGGGGGAGAAAAGAATCTCGAGCATGCACTTTAAACAAAGCTTTCACTCAAAGAAAGACCGGAGTGTGACAGATCAGAACGGAGAAGATTCCAACTAGGCCGAGGTTTTGGAAGAAGAGGTTGAGGAGAAGATTTAACTGTGAAGAGACACAATGAAGTAACCAAAACATGTGACCCCAGATAGTTAGCATATGTATAACATGTAACCCCAGATTGTGTTCCTGCAACAAAAAAGAGACCCAGTCCTGGGCAAGTTTTCAAGTAACGAAGAATATGATGAACAACATCCATATGAGATGTACACGGAGCATGCATAAACTGGCTAACTACGCTTATAACAAAAACAAGGTCAGGTCTAGTATTAGTCAGATAAATTAGATGCCCAACAAGACGCTGATAAAAAGCTGGATCAGATAACAATTCTCCTGACTCAGATGATATTTTGATATTTGGATCCATAGGTGTGGAAGTAGGACGACAACCCATCATACCTGTATCACTAAGAAGATCCAAGATATCTTTACTCTGGTTCATTGAAATGCCATAACAAGATCGGGCAATTTCAATACCAAGGAAATACCAAAGAGGACCCAAGTCTCTGACATCAAATGTCGTTCCAAGTTTTTATTTTACTTTTGTAATCCCTGTAGTATCATTACCAGTAATAATGATATCATCAACATAAAATAGATAGGATAATACATCGACCATCAAAATGTCGTCGAATAAAGCGGGTGTGATCAGAATGACACCTAGTGAACCCAATAGATAGAATAACATCACTAAAGCGACTGAACCATGCCCGAGTGGATTGTTTCAATCCATAAAGTGATTTATGTAGTCAACAGACTTTCCCAGAATACTCCCCCTCAGCCCAAAAACCCGGAGGGGGATCCATATAAATGATTTCCTGTAGATCCCCATTCAAAAATGCATTCTTGGCGTCAAGTTCGTGAAGAGGCCAAGACTGAGACGTAGCCAGAGAAACAAGAAGGCGAACAATATTAAGCTTGGCCACAGGAGCAAAGGTTGCACTGAAGTCTTTGCCTGGAATCTGAGTAAAGCTGTTAGCAACCAGGCGAGCCTTATAACGATCAATAGAACCATCTGGAAGGTACTTAATTGTAAAGACCCATTTATAACCGACTGTCTTTTCACCAGGGGGAAGAGAAACAAGATCCCAAGTATGGTTATGCTGAAGAGCATCCATCTCTGCTTGCATGGCTTGGACCTAATGCAAATTTTGGAGAGCTTCAGACACAGACCGGGGAATTGAAACTGAATTAACTTGACCAAGGAAAGCTTGATAGGGTTGTGAAAGGGCTGAATAAGAGATATACTGTGAAATAGGATGATGAGTAGACAAGCATGACCATACCGATATACCAGGCTTGAAATCTGGGTAGAATGTCTTATGGGTACAGGAGAAGCTGGACCTGGATCCGAAGAAGGATTTGGTGGAAGATCATGACCGTGAGTCTATGGACGCCGTGAGTAATGAAATTCAGGCGAAGATGTAACTATAGTTGGTAGGGTCACCTCAGAAGGAGAGGAATCAAAGACAGCAACCGGACGAGGTAACTCTTCGTGTACAATGAGAGGCTCTTGAGGAATAGAAGCGGAGGATGTATTTGGACCTGCGAAGTAAGGAACATCTTCCAGAAAAGTAACATCCATATAATTATAGAAACGACGACTAATGGGATAACAACACCTATATCCTTTAGAGAGAGAAGAGTAACCAAGAAAAACACAACGTATAGCTTTATCATCAAGCTTAGTACAAAGAGGGCTGCGATTCTGAACAAAACAAGTGCAACCAAATACATGAGGTAAAATATGAAAGAGTGTACAATTGGGCTGAAGGACATGTAGAGGAGCTTTTCCATTTAAGACACGACTTGGGGTATGGTTAATAAGATATGTAGCTGTAAGAACAGCTAAGTGCCAAAAAGTTTTAGGTTCCTCCATACCGCGAACAAGGCACCAGACAACAGATATAATGTGGCTGTTCATTCGTTCTGCCTGTGGACACGCGGCCTTTCGGGAGCCCACCCCCGCGTTCTTTCCTGAGGTTTCAAAATTGATTTTTCTTTGTTTTGAAATTGATTTGAAAAAGGTTTGTTGAAAACAGATACAGAGTCACCACTTGGTCTTTAAGAACCAAGAAACCTAATTTTGACTCATCCAAATAGATAAAGGGCACCGGCCTTTCACAGCCAAAGAACTTGGCTTGGGGTTTTGGTACGAGAGAGGAAGGAGCCTTTGTCACGACTAAAACACCCTCAACTCGCCCCGTCTTTCCACGGGCATCAATTAGCATCCAAATAATCATCTTATACTATGTTTGGTTCGACAATTGATACTATGATAGTATATTACATCACACAAGAATCTTGAAATAGAAGATCAAAAGATAAGATATCGTTCATAAGATCTAAGCCAAATATCACACAATATAAAGTGAAAGATCACACTAACAAATCCTAGGAAAAATCGTCTAATCACATATCAAGTAATCAAATTTTCCTAATCTAAATGTGGACATGAATTATTTTTGAAACAAATAACCAAAGATATAAAAAATGCTTAGCAAGCTAGTATGATGCATGTTAATCTTTGAGAAAAGAAGATCTCTCGATCCCCGGGACGGATGAGGAAGGAAGATTAGATCGGGGAACATGAATGTGTGATCAAGTTCATTCCTTATAATCTTCTTAGATTAGGAGTCACAAAAATCCCAAATCTTGCATAGATGCAGGTGTGATCAGAATGACACCTAGTAAACCCAATAGTTAGAATAACATCATGAAACCGACTGAACCATGCCCGAGGGGGTTGTTTCAATCCATAAAGTGATTTACATAGTCGACAGACTTTCCCAGAATACTCCCCCTCTGCCTGAAAACTCGGAGGGGGATCCATATAAATGATTTCTTGTAGATCCCCATTCAAAAATACATTCTTGACATCAAGTTGGTGAAGAGGCCAAGACTGAGATGCAGCCAGAGAAACAAGAAGGCGAATAGTATTAAGCTCAGCCACAGGAGCAAAGGTTGCACTGAAGTCTTTGCCTGGAATCTGAGTAAAGCCCTTAGCAACCAGGCGAGCCTTATAATGATCAGTAGAACCATCTGGAAGGTACTTAATTGTAAAGACCCATTTGCAACTGACTGCCTTTTCACCAGGGGAAAGAGAAACAAGATCCCAAGTAGGTTATGCTGAACGGCATCCATCTATGCTTCCATGGCTTGGACCCAATGCGAATTTTGGAGAGCTTCAGACATTGACCGAGGAATTGAAACTGAATCAACCTGACCAAGGAAAGCTTGATAGGGTTGTGAAAGGGCTGAATAAGAGAGATATTATGAAATAGGATGATGAGTAGAGCAAGCATGACCATACCGATTTACCGGGCGAGAAATCTGGGTAAAACGTCTTACGGGTACAGGAGAAGCTGGACCTAGATCCGGAGAAGAATTTGGTGGCGGATCGTGAGCGTGAGTCTGTGGACGCTGTGAGTAATGAAATTTAGGCGAAGATGTAACTATAGGTGGTAGGGTCACCTCAGAAAGAGAGGAATCAAAGACAGCAACCGGATGAGGTAACTCTTCGGGTACAATGAGAGGCTTCTGAGGAACAGAAGCGGAGGATGTATTTGGACCTGCAAAGTAAGGAACATCTTCTAGAAAAGTAACATCCATATAATTATAGAAACGACGATTGACACGAGAATTATTTTGTTTGCGCTTGTGTGATTTACCTAAGTGTAGGTAATCGTGCAAGTAGTGTTCTGGTTAAGACCAGGTCGATCCCACAGGGAAGGATGTAAACTAATTACTTAGATTAAACTCTAAAAGAAAATGAAAATTCAAAATTTAAGCAAGGTGTAGAACACGAAGTTCCACAAATTAACTACTACTATAAATAAAGCCATTAAATTAACTATGAATTAATTAACTAACTAAAACGATATTTAAAACGGTGTTTCTTAATAAAAGGGGAACGTTGGGATCACACGAATCCGCAATAACCTAGCCATCTACTGTACAGTTACATCAAAGCTCAATGTAGCACATCTTCTACAGTATTCCGTATTTCTCTTAAAATAATGAATCCATAGCGCTTTCATGACTGGGATTATATCATCACAGTTAATTTGAAACACGTGAAGGTGGTTTAAATCAATAGTTAAGACTTACACCTACAATGGTGCTAGCATTGAGGGTGGTTTAAAAAAGATATTGAAGAAAAATGCCTTAAGGCTTAAAGTTCAGAAACTATTTTGACAAACTGAGCATTTAGGGACAGTTTGATAAAAAATCTCAAAAAATGCCTTAAGGCTTAAAGTTCAAAAACTGTTTTGACAAACTGAGCATTTAGGGACAGTTTGATAACAAATCTCAAAAACAGAAAGTCTAGGAATACTGCATAGGATGTTCTCAAGAATCTGAGGTTTCGATTGATCGACGCGCTTTCGATCGATCGAACATCCTCATCTCTCAATCGATCGAAATGTCTTCGATCGTTTGACTGTATCGCTGGTCCGATCGATCGAACAAACTTCGATCGATCGAACGCAGGTTTTAAACTACTGCATGGTAGAGGCTGGAAATCACTGTTTCATCGTGATCTCCCAACCCTAGGACTACTCAGACATGGTCTGGAGTGGCACAGATCTATTTTAACGTGAAAAATTCATTAAGGTTGTGTTTGGATGTGATTTAAACATTCAAACTACGAAAAACTATGGTTTAATCACTACGAGCAAGCAAAACTATGATCTAATCAGATTATAACTACTAAAACTGCTGACAGGATGTAAATAAAACTAAAATAATAGAACCTGTAGGGAACAAAAATATTAATAAACTTCAATCTTCAACCCAATGCAATATCCAAGCAAAAAAACCTACAAAAATTAAAATAAAACTTTCTCTCTCTCTCTCTCTCTCTCTCTCTCTCTCTCTCTCTCTCTGTAGAACTGAAAAAAACAATGTGGGCGTCCTGAGTGACGTCTTAAAAACTAATATATATAGAAAACCTAAGGCTAGGGTTACAAAAAAGTCTCTACTGCGTGCGCGTAAGTTCTAATAAAAGCCATGTTCGATCGATCGAACATCACTCGATCGATTGAACTTCTGGATTACTCGAGCGCTTGAACTGTCTTCGATCGATCGAAACTTCGATCGCTTGACCCTTATTTGATCGCTTGAACTTCAGTTTTCATCTTTGACTTGCCTTGCTTATAATCAAGCATTTCCTTGTATCCTGCTATTCATTTATTCACACAGCAACACAGTGATCTGCATAAATAATAGCTAAAACAACACAACTTCTCATAGATTAGTCATATTTGTATAAAAGCTGGCATTGTAATACAAATTGCAAATAAAACAGGGAGTTGTAGACTTAATCAGTGTATTTCTTTATTTTAGCGCAGTTGTATTTTACAAATACCCCTGCTTGTCACAACTCTCAACTAGCAAATTGCTAGTCCCTAGCGATAAAGCGATAATAAAACTGGCTAAACTAATACTGCAACAACTACAATTAAAACAAACTAAACTAAATAGAAAGAGATACCTCCTAACTCACTTTCGCAGGAATCGCAATTGCATTTAGTGAATGCAACAAGCCGTTAAACCCCTAGGCTACCCTAGTGTACGAGTGTTGTCTCGTGAGGGTTTGCAATGAATACACCCACAAAATTCTCAATTTAAGTTCAAAAGGGAATAGAAAAAAATTTTAATCACTCCCTCCCATTTAGTTGCTAACTTAGCTCTACAAAGACATATTAACCTCAAGCAAACCATGAAAGAAATCCACATGCTCCTCATGCCACCAAGACAAATATAACATATGTATCACAATCTTATATCCGTGTGTGTGTATGAAGTTAACAGCTATGTGTTAAACCTTATTAACAGTTGTTTAGACTATTGTACTTCTAGAACTCGTAGTTTTAACTCAAATCTCACATTGAGTTACACTAAAAAAGGAACTTATCTCAGAAACTTGTTTAATATTGATCGCACATAGTATGAAAGCTTTGGTAGGAGTGATGTTTTGATTACGAATGCTTTCATACTTACTCTATGAAGAATGGCCATTTAGAGTGTATAGTCCCACAAAAAAAATACTACTTACTAGAGGAGCGAAATACCGTGGATAACTCAATTTACACGTTCATGTTCAAACTAATTTGTTAAGAATCATTAAGGCTTTGACTTTTTGGTTTTTATATCGAAGGATAGAAATAAGAGGGGAATGAACTGCACATCTTTACCATGTGATAGAGTATAAAATATTTTTATTTTTAATTTTTTTTATTATTATTATTTTTTTATACTTCATTCCTACCATCCTCCATTTTCATATATATTTTTCTCTTACTCCTTTCCTTCCTTTTCTCTCTCTCTCTTTTTTTTTTTTTTTTGTAGACACTCCCGCAACTACTCCATTCCAGTCACATGCTTCAACAAGTTAATCATATAAAGTGTGCAATGGGGTTCATTGAGGTCAAAGTACAAGATTTAGGAGTTCGGATTTTCATAATAGAATTGGCAATATTTAATTAGTGTAGGGTTGGGAACAAAATAGGTTCTTGAATGTAGATAAAGGTAAATGAAAAGGTTTGGGAGCAAATAACGATGACTTAAATTATTTTCTCAATTTCTTAGTGCTAGCACTTCAGTGTTCATCAAGTTTAGTTGGTAAATCCTGAACGTTCTGCTCTAATAAGCAGCCAAAATGAAGAATTAAATGAGACTATTCAACGAATTTAATAAGCATATTAAAGAAAAAAAGTTCGAATTTTATGTGATAATTCTCTCAGAATTGAAGATTGGATCGAAAGCTCACTACGGGTACTTAGTTTCCACTACTCATTCTTTTAGCAAAATAGCCGTATTAACTCATTTTTAGTATTTCTACATAGCTATCAACACGTGCATGTGGATATTGGATACATGAAAGATTAACATATGCAATCATCCTAGTGATACCAGAAAAATGCGTGAACTTAATTCATAAAAAGATGAGACTAAAATGAATGTGTCATAGCTTGGTAACAGCTAAGCAGGAGTGAATGTTCAAAATTATTCTACCAATAAAGTTCAAAATTTAAAAATATTATTATTGTTTTTTTTTTAATTGAGATTGAGATTGTATGATTATTTGCAATAAAAATTATCTAGATTGCTAAGTGTGAACATGTACAGGTGATTATCTATCCGCATCACACCCCCAACTGAAAATAACAATGTCCTCAGAAGTTGATTTTCAAATGAAAATAGATGGATATCACCTAATAGAAGCAAAGTAACAATAGCAAGAATAGCAACCTGTACCCAAAAATACAATCTCCAAACGGCCAAGATCAAAAGAAATAATATAAAATGATAGAACATGATCCAGACATTATATCTTACCCAATCACCCGAATGATAAAATGATACAAGTACAGAGCAGTGATCAAGATATCAAAAAATAACCATACAGCCCCACCATAGCCAAACAACCAAAAGAAGCTAAGAGAGAGAGAGAGAAGATAAAATAAAAATAAAACTAAATACAACAAAACTCTCAAAACTCGCAACTAGCAGAGCCAACTAATTGTCAGCAATATCTAACAAAATCTCAATGGATGCATTTGGAGCATCAACGATCGAAGGCGGTGGAAGTGGAATCGCAGAAGTGGTGGTAGAAGAAATGGTCGATGAAGGAATAGTCCCATCTAGAGGTGTTGCGGAGGATGATGATGGGACGGAAGGATCAACCGATGGAGGTGCAGCAGAAGATGATGGGTCAGATGTGGGTGGTGCAGCCGGGGGGTGGTGAGGTGTATGCAATGACTGAGTGACCCCCAACTAAACCAATAATGTATCAAGCTGAGTAACTAGGTGGTCAACCTTGCCCTCGAGTCGCATCCGCGCCTCCCTCTCCTCCATAAACAGCGTATGGAGAGTCTGGAGAGACACAGAAGACGAGTCTCCCTGGGCATGAGCCTGAGACCGCTGTCTCAGCTCAAACTGCTGTGCAGTAGCAGTAGGATCGTCCTCATCCTCAGAATCAAGCTCCTTGGCCTCCGTCGTCGTCCCAGAAGCTGCACCTTCAGTGTCGGTGCCTCATTTCCTCTTCTTCTTTGCCCCAACCTTTTCTTTTCCCTTCCCTTTTCTCTTTCTCTTCTGGGCATCTGAACGACAAGCTGCTGTCTCCCCAAATCTGCTAGAAGAAGACTGGAATGCGTTGTCGGGGAGTGGGAACAGACCAGCCTGGGTCACAACACGATGAATGGCCCACGCGTCTTTCAAATGTTTCTTTCCAGAAACATAGCGCGTGGGTTAAACCAGAAACTCAATATATAACCGCGGGAGACAGACCTGCTTTCCCGTCCCTACAGCGTATAATGCACGAACGTACCATGGTGCAAGCTTCTCGTGGTAGTACGTCATGAAAATGCAATTACAGAGCACCAAATGGAGCATGAGGTAATCGTCGGTCAAGAGCTTATCCTCTATAAGAGATAAGCCATTCTAGAACTGAATAGCTCTGCCAGTTATCTCCCGCACTATCATGGCATACGGGGTCTTAGGAGCTCCTAACCTCTGGGGACAATCACACTCAGGCTCCTCAGGGACTTCTAAGGCAGCAGATAAAGTTGCAGGACTGAAAATAATCTATCGGCTACGGAAGAAAGATCGATACGTGAACGGGGCAGCCAGGTCCTTGATCATGGTGGTTGTGGCCTCTCTCACCCAAAAGATATTTAGCCTCCTCGACTGGGTCAACATCTGATACCTCTGTGGCATCGCCTGAATCTTCGCCAAGAACTAGGGTGCTGAAAGCCACACCGTCTCAAGAGGGCACTCCAACATAACCTTGTGGTGGCTAAAGAACCACGTGTACCAGGAATGATCAAACATATTTCAGAACCCACAATCGAGTACCGGGTCCAGAATGGTCAAGTGGAATGGCTTTTCCCTATGGTAGCCTGTCGCAGGATTCATGGTGGGAGGCCTAAAAAAGGAAATGAAAAGAAAGGACAAGTGAAAACAAAAATAACAGAACAAAAACTACTTGTGCATCAGTTCGATCGATCGAGAATTTTTTGATCGATTGAACACGTACTGGGCTCAATCGCTTGAGCCCAGTTCGATCGATCGAACACAGAAGAAACAAGGGGACAACGATGCAGTGCAAAAAAACAAAGAACACGAGAAACATAAGGTTAAAACTGTATTTAATTAGTCTAAACACCAATGGGGGGCACCCCCATAAGAGTTGTATGGAAAGAAACTTAGGGGGTTTAAAAATTGACCCTTACCTCGAGATGAAGCGCAGTGGAGAGAGGAAGAGATGATGGTGATGACTTGGGGCACCAATGATTCTTCAATGGATGTCTATATAACAAGAAGTACACGAATCGCCCCGAGCTATCCTTTCTGCGTACAATCGCTCAAGAGTGATGAGGGAGAGAGAACTGAAGAAGTGTCTGAAAGACACCTCGTTTAAATACAATTCTTGATCGATTGAACAAGTTTGATCGATCGAACATTCAATCGATTGAGCGTTGTTCAAGCGTTGAGGTGTGAAACATTTGATCGATCGAGATTGATTCGATCGATCGAATACAAAATTTCAAAAACACTGAGAATAGAATTCCTGTGTTCCCCTAACTAACACAAACAGATCTGGACATACTAGAATAAGCTAAAAGTAACTAAACACAGACATGTACGCCAGAAATCACCATCAACATAATAATATCAAGTTGCAAATTTTATAAATTTAAATTTTTAATAGCATCCATTTTGCAAAATTATAATCCCCAAATTGGCACTTAAGACCTTATTACTACTAAAAATTAAATTAAAATAGAAACTAATAAAACATTGTCTTGGATTATACTTCAATTGATATGAGAATGACCAAATGACAAAGCACAACTAAAGTGGATCACTAATCGTTGAACATGAATATCCCATCTTCCACAATTGCTTCTTCCTCAGTCGGAAAGCAGCAAGGGTATCATCAAGCAAGTATGAAATCGCCAAGGAATTGATTAGATAAGTAGGAGGTGATCCGGAAGGAGACATGGATAAAGGAGTGTAATTTCTTAACGGACTTTCCTCTTGCAGCGGAGTACCCGGGGACCTTATGGGAGTCCCATGAAACAACAGGTGTGGAAGGAACACGGGTAGACCATTATGGAACATAGTGATAATCCTGGACAAGGAAAACAGAAAAAAAAAAACCAAGAGGAAAGAAAAATTAATTAAACAAATGAAAGAACTAATAGTGAAAGGAACAAACAAAAAAAAAATGAGATGTGACAATGAATTAACCTCACTATTGGCGTGATAGAACCATGTGCACTAGCAGGTAGGGGGCATTGAAGCCGAAATAAAAAATAGCTCATGTGCACAAAAATGTATGGAACTGATGCGATGACGATGAAGTCGTCCACATATGTGAAGACAGCGTTATGGCGTTCAGGCACCACATCCTATAAATCTTCTTCAACCCATGGTTCCCACATTGAGTCATTCTCCCATTGTTCTAAAAGTGCATCATCTACTTCCCCAATGAAATACCCTTTTGGTTCTCCTTCTTCCTCTGGGAGATCCATATGTTCAAAGCGGTTAATGTTGAGGAGAGCAGGGTTGTAAGGGATGTACCCTTGGGTCAAGTCAATCACATCATCCGCCCCTGGCCCTTGATAAGGAGAAAGGCAGAATGCAATCTCCTCGGCAGTCCATGGTGGGGTAGGATATTCTGAATCAACCCATGACCCAATCGAGTGAACGTCATCATCTCTCATTCTTACAGACTGCAGGGGAAAAATTATATGGAATAGCAAATTAGAGTCGAAGTCACACTAAATAAGACAAAAATAAATAAAGCAAAACAAAGTACAGTAAACGGAACAAATACAACAACAGTGTGAGAACACTCTTTAATGTTTTAAGTAGAGGAATAGCTGGGCTCATCCAGCTGGATGTGCTCAGCTTCTAGTTGGAAGTTCTCCAAGAACGGTTTTAATCTTTGGCCATTGACCTTGAACTTTCATCATTCTTAGGATTTAATAACTCAACAGCCCCGTGTGGGAAGACAGATTTAACGATGAATGGTCCTATCCACCGGGATCGGAGCTTACCTGGAAAAAGGTGAAGGCGAGTGTTGTATAATAAGACTTTTTGTCCTAGCTCGAATGATTTATGGGAGATCGTTCTATCGGGATGAGCCTTCAACTTTTCCTTATGTAATTTAGCATTATCGTACACATCTCGACGTATTTCTTCCAATTCAGCCAACTGGAGTTTCCAGAGATGACCTCCCTCTTTAATATTGAAGTTCAATGAGCGTGTCGCCCAATACGCTTTGTGCTCAATTTTGACAGGGAGGTGACATGCCTTTCCGTACACTAGCCTGTACGGGGACATCCCCAGGTTTGTCTTGTAAGCAGTACGGTATGCCCATAGAGCATCGGTCAGCTTATATGCCCAGTCTTTTCCATTTGAACTAACCATTTTCTCAAGGATATGTTTTATTTCTCGGTTAGCCAATTCCGCCTGCCCGTTAGTTTGTGGGTGGTAGGCTAAGGCGATTTTATGGTTAACCCCATACTTTTTGAGAAGTGACTCTAAGGGTCTATTACAGAAGTGCTTTCCTTGATCACTAATTAATGCCTTTGGGGTTCCAAAAAGTGAAAGATTATTTTCTTTTAAGAAAGAAATAACTGTTCGATGATCATTTCGCCTTGTGGGGATTGCCTCTACCCATTTCGAGATATACTCCACAGCAAGGAGTATATACTCGCAGTTATTTGACTTCGGGAATGGACCCATGAAGTCTATGTCCCAACAATCAAAATTTTTGATTGTGATCATGGGAGTTAAAGACGTAGAATTTTGTTTTGAGATTGCACCTAGCTTTTGACAGCGTTGGCACAATTTACAAAATCCGTGAGCATCCTTGAATATGGTTGGCCAATAGAAACCGTTATATAGGATTTTCTGTGCGGTCTTTTGTGAAGCAAAGTGGCCACCGCAAGCTTCGAAGTGGCATGAAGCTAAGATCACGGTTATATCCTCATTTAGAATGCAACGTCGAATGACCTGATCAGCACAATACTTGAATAAGTACGGGTCATCGAAAAAGAAGTGACGTGCGAATGAGAGGAACCTTTTTTTATCTTGATTTGACCAATGACTCGGTGTCTCTCCCGTAACTAGATAGTTTACTATATCCGTGTACCAGGGTAAACTAAAAACAATCATCAGTTGTTCATCTGGGAATTCATCCTTAATCGGTATTGGTTCAGTATTGTCAATAAACGTCAACCGAGACAAATGGTCAGCGACCACATTCTCTACTCCCTTTTGCCTTTAATTGTGATATCAAACTCTTGGAGTAGGAGTATCCAACGGATAAGCCTTTATTTTGCATCCTTCTTGGATAACAGGTATTTGAGGGCCGAGTTGTCTGTAAAACAGATGATTGGGGACCCTATCAGATATGACCTAAATTTATCCAATGCGAATACTATAGCTAGTAGCTCTTTTTTAGTAGTTGTGTAGTTCATTTGAGTTTCATTTAGCGTTCGACTGGCGTAGTAGATAACGTAGGGTTTATTATCCTTCCTCTGTCCTAGAACTGCGCCAATGGCGTAGTCACTAGCATCGCACATTAGTTCAAAAGGCAAACTCCAGTCGGGTGCCTGTATTATCGGTGCAGAGGTAAGGTGCTCTTTTAGTGTGTCAAAAGTTATTTGACAACTTTCCGACCACTCAAACGGTGCGTCTTTAATGAGCAGTTGACAGAGCGATCGGGATTTTTCACTAAAATTTTGGATAAATCTACAATAAAATCCCGCATGTCCGAGAAAAGAACGGATGTCTTTGACCGTACGGGGGACATGTAGATTCGAGATTATGTTGATTTTTTGCTTTATTCACTTGTATACCTTTGTCAGATATAATGTGGCTGAGGACTATTCCACTGGTTACCATGAAATGATATTTTTCCCAGTTTAGTACCAAGTGTTTGTCCTCGCATTGTGCTAGCACACGTTCAAGATTATCAAGGCAGTTTTCAAAACTGTGGTCGAACACAGAAAAATTGTCCATAAAAACTTTAAGTAGTTGTTCGACCATATCACTGAATATACTTAACATACACCGCTGAAAAGTAGCAAGTGCATTATAAAAACCGAAGGGTATACGATGGTAGGCGAAAGTACCAAATGGACATGTGAAAGTTGTTTTCTCCTGATCTTCAGGAGCGATTTTGATTTGGTTGTACCACTGTATCCGTCCAGAAAGCAATAATACGTATGACCCACCACTCGTTCAAGCATTTGATCCATGAATGGTAATGGAAAGTGGTCTTTTCGGGTCACGGTATTCAGTTTTCGGTAGTCAATGCACATCCGCCATCCAGTGGGGACGCGTGTTGGTGCCAATTGCATGTTGGGATTCAGAGACCTTTGCATTTGTCGTGATGGTTTAGCGTCTTCCTCCAAATATATTTTATGGGTGCAGACAAACGGGCTTATGCCTTTGAGGTCGGCAATAGTCCATCCTAATGCTCCCATATGTTGTTTTACCATTTGGATTAGTTTACCCTCCTGTTCCAGACTTAGAGTAGATGAAATTATAACAGGGTAAGTCTTTTCAGTCTCTAAGAAAGCATATTTAAGCTCTTTTGGAAGCTCCTTTAATTCCAAATTGGGAAATTGAAAGTTTGAGGGCATGACTAACTTTGTTTTTGGAGGCAATGGTTCATATGGTGTTACCCACATGCATTCAGTTCTATCCACTTCTTCCGTTTCCATCATGAGGCAGGTTAGATTTAGGTCGATGTCCAATGGGGTAGAGTTTTTAGGTTAGTAGACAACATCAAATTATGACACCACTACCTCCAAATGATATTTGTAATCGACCAAATCGGCCTCATCTTCAATGACCGTTTCGATGTAGTTAACTTCTTCCTCATCCTCGTATTCTTCAGGTCGGGATTTGAAAAGATTTTAACATTTAAAGTCATGTTCCCGATTACAATGGTCATTATTCCACTTCTTATTTTTATTGTGGCATCAATTGTGTTAAGGAATGGATGTCCGAATATCACCAGGATTTGTGCACATGGATTAGACACAGGTTCAGTATCTAAGATCACGAAATCAATCGGGAAGATAAACAAGTCTATTTAAACGTCGCCGTCCTCTAGTATTCCTCTAGGGTATTTAACCGACCTATCTGCCAATTGTAGTACAACTTGGGTAGGTTTGAGTTCACCCAACCCCAGTTGTTTGTAAACTAAGTATGGCAGTAGTTTTACGCTTGCTCCTAGATCGAGGAGTGTGTTGTCTATTCTTTGATTCCCAATCCGGCATGAGATAGTGGGAGTACCGGGGTCATTAAGTTCCGGTGGCAATTCATTTTGGATGATTGCGCTTGCTTGGCAAGCGAAATAAGTGTGTTTCTAAACAGTTTGCCTCCTCTTGACCGTGCATAAGTCTTTGAGATACTTAGCGTAGGTCGGTACTTGTTTAATAGCATCAAGGAGTGGAAGGTTTATTTTTACTTGTTTAAACAGTTCCAAGAATTCCTGATTCTTTAGCTCATTTTTAGGTTTCGTTCGGCGTTGAGGATAAGGTGCGGGGAAAAGGCATTTAGGTAATTCATCATTAACAGGCTCCTTTCCAGGCCTTCTCTCTACTTCTTGCACTTCTTTAGGAGCTTCATCATTTGAATCTAATGGTTTGTTATTAGTAGATGGCTCCTCTTCCTGAGTAGAAGGTTCATTTTTATTCACCACTTTGTCCTCTTCATACTCTTCAGGGGTAGAGAGAGGCATGTTGTGCCCTATAATCTTGCCGCTTCTCAGAGTAGTCACGGCTTTTGCGTGTTCTTAATTATTGGCAGCATTGTTGTATCCCTTAGGGTTTTGAAGTGGTTGGTCAGGAAACATCCCACCCGGTCCCTCTTGTCATGCATCCATTCTCTCTAACGTTGTCGACATTTTTCTCATCATTTGAATTAACTGTTGTGTTAAGTTCACGTTAGAGAGTGGATCTTCCTCGTGCATTTTTTTATGTGGTGGCACGTACACATTTGACTATTGATTATTTGAGGGTTGAGCTTGGTTGTAATTATTAGATCTATTTTGATTGAATGGCTGGGACTGCCTATTGTATTGCCCTTGATATTGGTTATTATTGTTGTAGGGCTGTTGTTGTTGGTATTGATTTTGGGTCCCAGTGTCATTTTTCCAATCAAAACTGGGGTGATTCCATCGATTGTTATTATTTTGAAAATTGTTATTGTTGTTATAGGAATTCCCCGCCCCTTTGTATCCTTGCATGGCGTTCATCTCTATGGGGGCTTGCTCTTGAAAGTACGGCACATTGGGACAATATTGAGTGGTGTGTCCCAATATATTGCATGTGCCGCATGGTTCTTCAGGCAAAACCTACCTAGAACCTTCTCCTTTCATCCCTATCTCTTCTACTTTCTTTGCTAGTTCTTCGTATTTGGACATTAGGCGATCTTCACTTGTTAGCTGATATATACTTTTCTCCTCTACACCTGATATCTGAGCGTGTAAGACGTCCTTAGAGTTAGACGATTCATGAGCATATTCAGCTAACCACTCAAAGTAGACTTCTGCCTCTTTGGTGTTTTTGCAAAGAAATGGGCTTGAGCTCATGGTTTCAACTAGTTTATTTGTTTCACCATTAAGTCCTTCATAAAAGAAACTAAAAGTTTGACATTTCTCATACCCGTGATGTGGGCATGAGAGAAGCAAATCTTTGAAATGCTCCCAAGTTTGAGTGAAAGTTTCATTGCTCTTTTATTTGTAGGAACTAATTTGACATTTTAGTTTAGTGGTCATGCGAGTTGGAAAGTAAAAACGCAGTGTTCATCGCATGTCAGGTGAAGATCAAATTTGGCTTGAGGGTGAGAAGCCACGCTTTTGGTTTGTCCTTCAAAATGAAGGAAAATAGCATTAGGCGTGTCACATCTATAGGACAATTATGTGAGAATGTTTTACAAACATCCTCAAAATCTCTGACATGTAAATATACCTTCTCGCTTTCCATTCCATGAAAGGTTGGAAGGAGTTGAATCATTCCGTTGCGAAATTGGAATTCGCCCGCATGGGGTGGAATGAGAATACAAGAAGGCGTAGGTGCGTGGTCGGGTTGCATAAGGTCGCACAACTGACGTAACGACTCGTCAAGAGGCACAACCACATTCTCACCATTTTCACTTAGATTATCAGCCATTGAATCTATAGGTGTAGCTACGGGATTAATAGAACTAGAAGAATCAGATGAGTAGAATAGATTTTCGTGAATTCCTTCAATGGAATTATCGGACATGAAAGGGAAGAAATCTTAAAAGGTTTTAAACTTAAAGGAAAAGAAAATGAAAAAATAGAAAAAGGTAAAGATAGAATGAGGTAATCTAAGCGTTAGCCTGTTACCTTCCCCGGCAACGGTGCCAAAAACTTGACACGAGAATTATTTTGTGTGCGCTTGTGTGCTTTACCCAAGTGTAGGTAATCGTGCAAGTAGTATTCTGGTTAAGACCAGGTCGATCCCACAGAGAAGGATGTAGACTAATTACTTAGATTAAACTCTAAAAGAAAATGAAAATTCAAAATTTAAGCAAGGTGTAGAACACGAAGTTCCACAAATTTACTACTACTAAAAATAAAGCAATTAAATTAACTATGAATTAATTAACTAATTAAACGATATTTAAAACGGTGGTTCTTAATAAAAGGGGAACGTTGGGATCACACGAATCCGCAGTAACCTAGCCATCTACCATGCAGTTACATTAAAGCTCAATGTAGCACATCTTCTACAATATTCTGTAATTCTCTTAAAATAAAGAATCCATAGCCCTTTCATGACCAGGACTATATCATCACAGTTAATTTGAAACACGTGAAGGTGGTTTAAATCAATAGTTAAGACTTGCACCTAGAATGGTGTTAGCACTGAGGGTGGTTTACAAAAAATATTGAAGAAAAATGCCATAAGGCTTAAAGTTCAGAAACTGTTTTAACAAACTGAGCATTTAGGGACAGTTTGATAACAAATCTCAAAAAATGCCTTAAGGCTTAAAGTTCAAAAACTGTTTTGACAAACTGAGCATTTAGGAACAATTTGATAACAAATCACAAAAACAGAAAGGCTAGGATTACTGGATCGGATGTTCTCAAGAATCTGAGGTTTCGATCAATCGAACATCATCATCTCTCAATCGATCGAAATGTCTTCAATTGCTTGACTGTATCGCTGGTCCGATCGATCGAACCAACTTCGATCGATCGAACGCAGGTTTTAAACTGCAACATGGCAGAGGCTGGAGATCACTGTTTTATCATGATCTCCCAACCCTAGGACTACTCAGACATGGTCTGGAGTGTCACAGATCTATTTTAACGTGAAAATTCATTAAGGTTGTGTTTGGTTGTGATTTAAACATTCAAACTACAAAAAACTATGGTTTATTCACTACGAGCAAGCAAAACTATGATCTAATCAGATTATAACTACTGCAACTGCTGACAATATGTAAATAAAACTAAAATAACAGAACCTGTAGTGAACAAAAATATTAATAAACTTCAATCTTCAACCCAATGCAATATCCAAGCATAAACCTACAAAAATCAAAATCAAACTTTCTCTCTCTCTCTCTCTCTCTCTCTCTCTCTCTCTTTCTCTATGTAGAACTAAAAAAAACAATGTGGGCGTCCTGAGGGACGTCTTACATACTAATATATATAGAAAACCTAAGCCTAGGGTTACAAAAAAGTGTCTCTGCTGCGTGCGCGTAAGTTCTAATAAAAGCCATGTTCGATCGATCGAACATCACTCGATCGATTGAACTTTCGGATTACTCGAGCGCTTGAACTGTCTTCGATCGATCGAAACTTCGATCGCTTGACCCTTATTCGATCGTTCGAACTTCAGTTTTCATCTTTGACTTGCCTTGCTTATAATCAAGCATTCCCTTTTATCCTACTATTCATTTCTTCACATAGCAACACAGTGATATGCATAAATAATAGCTAAAACAACACAACTTCTCATAGATTAGTCATATTGTATAAAAGATGGCGTTGTAATACAAATCGTAGATAAAATAGGGAGTAGTAGACTTAAGTAGTGTATTTCTTTATTTTAGCGAGGTTGTATTTTACAAATACCCCCGCTTGTCATAACTCTCAACTAGCGAATTGCTAGTCCCTAGCCATAAAGCGATAATAAAATAGGCTAAACTAATACTGCAACGACTACAATTAAAACAAGCTAAACTAAATAGAAAGAGATAACTCCTAACTCACTTTCGCAGGACTCGCAGTTGCATTTAGCGAATGCAACAAGCCATTAAACCCCTAGGCTACCCTAGTGTACGAGTGTTGTCTCGTGAGGGTTTGCAGTGAATACACCCACAAAATTCTCAATTTAAGTTCGAAAGGAAATAGAAAAAACTTTTAAACACTCCCTCCCATTCAGTAACTTCAAGCAAACCATGAAAGAAATCCACATGCTCCTCATGCCACCAGGATAAATATAACATATGTATCACAATCATATATCCGTGTGTGTGTGTGAAGTTAACAGCTATGTGTTAAACCTTATTAAGAGTTATTTAGACTATTGTACTTCTAGAACTTGTAGTTTTAACTCAAATCTCACATTGAGTTACACTCAAAAAGGAACTTCTCTCAGAAACTTGTTTAATATTGATCGCACATAGTATGAAAGCTCTGGTAGGAGTGATGTTTTGATTACGAATGCTTTCATACTTACTCTATGAAGAACGGCCATTTAGAGTGCATAGTTCCACGAAAAAATACTACTTACTAGAGGAGCAAAATACCATGGATAACTCAATTTACACGTTCATGTTCCAACTAATTTGTTAAGAATCATTAAGGCCTTGACTTTTTGGTTTTTATATCGAAGGATAGAAATAAGAGGGGAAGGAATTGCACATCTTTAGCATGTGATAGAGTCTAAAATATTTTTATTTTAAATTTTTATTTTTATTATTATTATTTTTTTTATACTTCATTCCAACCATCCTCCATTTTCATATATATTTTTCTCTAACTCATTCTTTCCTTACTTTTCTCTCTTTTTTATTTTTTTTGTAGCCATTCCCACAACTACTCCATTCCAGTCACATACTTCAACAAGTTAATCATATAAAGTGTGCAATGGGGTTCATTGAGGTCAAAGTACAAGATTTAGGAGTTCGGATTTTCATAATAGAATTGGCAATATTTAAACAATGTGGGGTTGGGAACAAAATAGGTTCTTGAATGTAGATAAAGGTATATGAAAAGGTTTAGGAGCAAAAAATGATGGCTTAAATCATTTTCTCAATTTTTTAGTGTTAGCACTTCAGTGTTCATTGAGTTTAGTTGGTAAATCCTGAACGTTCTGCTCTAATAAGCAGCCAAAATGAAGAATTAAATGAGACTATTCAACGAATTTAATAAGCATATTCAAGAAAAAAAGTTCGAATTTTATGTGATAATTCTCTCAGAATTGAAGATTGGATCAAAAGCTCACTACGGGTACTTAGTTTCCACTACTCATTCTTTTAGCAAAATAGCCGTATTAACTCATTTTTAGTATTTCTACATAGCTATCAACACGTGCATATGGATATTAGATACATGAAAGATTAACATATGCAATCATCCTAGGGATACCAGAAAAACGCGTGAACTTAATTCATAAAAGGATGAGACTAAAATGAATGTGTCATAGCTTTGTAACAACTAAGCAGGAGTGAATGTTCAAAATTATTCTACCAATAAAGTTCACAATTTAAAATTATTATTATTGTTTTTTTAATTGAGATTGAGATTGTATGATTATTTGCGATAAAAATTATCTAGACTGCTAAGTGTGAACATGTACAGGTGATTATCTATCCGCATCCCACCCCCAACTGAAAATAACAATGTCCCCAGAAGTTGATTTTCAAATGGAAATAGATGGATATCACCTGATAGAAGCAAATTAACTTCAACAAGAATAGAAACCTGTACCCAAAAATACAATCTCCAAATGGCCAAGATCAAAAGAAATAATATAAAATGATAGAACATGATCCAGACATAATATCTTACCCAATCACCGGAATGATAAAATGATACAAGTACAGAGCAGTGATCAAGATCCCAAAACATAACCATACAGCCCCACCATAGCCAAACAACCAAAAGAAGCTAAGAGAGAGAGAGAAGAGAAAATAGAAATAAAACTAAATACAACAAAACTCCCCAAACTCGCAACTAGCAGAGCTAACTAATCGTCAATAATATCTAACAAAATCTCAATGGTTGCATCTGGAGCATCAACGATCGGAGGCGGTGGAAGTGGAGTCGCAGAAGTGGTGGCAGAAGGAAAGGTCGATGAAGGAATAGTCCCATCTCGAGGTGGTGCAGAGGATGATGATGGGGCGGAAGGATTAATAGATGGAGGTGCAGCAGAAGATGATGGGTTAGATGTGGGTGGTGCAGCCGGGGGGTAGTGAGGTGTATACAATGACTAAGCGACCCCCAACTGAACCAGTAATGTATCAAGCTGAGTAACCAGGTGGTAAACCTTGCCCTCGAGTCGCATCCGCGCCTCCCTCTCCTCCATAAATAGCGTGTGGAGAGTCTGGAGAGACATGGAAGATGACTCTCCCTGGGCATGAGCCTGAGACCGCTGCCTCAGCTCAAACTACTGTGCAGTAGTAGTGCGATCATCCTCATCCTCAGAATCAAGCTACTCGGCCTCCGTCGTCGTCCCAGAAGCTGCACCCTCAGTGTCGGTGCCTCCTTTCCTCCTCTTCTTTGCCCCAACTTTTTCTTTGCCCTTCTCTTTTCTCTTTCTCTTCTGGGCGTTTGAACGGTGAGCTGCTGTCTCCCCAAATCTACTAGAAGAAGATTGGAATGCGTTGACGGGGAGTGGGAGTAGACCAGCTTAGGTCACAACATGATGAATGGCCCATGCGTCTTTTAAATGTTTCTTTCCAGAAACATAGCGCTTGGGTTGAACCAGAAACTCAATATATAACCGCGGGAGACAGACCTGCTTTCCTATCCCCGCAGCGTATAATGCAGGAACGTACCACGGTGCAAGCTTCTCATGGTAGAAAGTCGTGAAAATATAATTATAGAGCACTAGATGGAGCATGGGGTAATCGTCGGTCAAGAGCTTATCCTCTATAAGAGATGAGCCGTTCCAGAACCGGATAGCTCTGCCAGTTATCTCCTGCACTATCATGGCATACGGGGTCTTAGGAGCTCCTACCCTCTGGGGACAATCACACTCAGGCTCCTCGGGGACTCCTAAGGCAGCGGATAAAGTTGCGAGACTGAAAATAATCTACCGGCTATGGAAGAAAGATTGATACGTGAACGGGGCAGCCGGGTCCTTGATCATGGTGGTTGTGGCCTCTCTCACCCAAGAGATGTTTAGCCTCCTCGGCTTGGTCAACATCTAATACCACTATGGCATCGCCTGAATCTTCGCCAAGAACTAGGGTGCTGAAAGCCACACCGTCTCAAGAGGGCGCTTCAACATAACCTTGCGGTGGCTAAAAACTGTGTGTACCAGGAATGATCAAACATATTTCAGAACCCACGATCGGGTACCGGGTCCGGAATGGTCGAGTCGATTGGCTTCTCCCTACCGCCTATCGCAGGATTCATGGTGGGAGGCCTAAAAAAGGAAATGAAAAGAAAGGATAAGTGAAAACATAAATAACAGAACAAAAACTACTTCTGCATTAGTTCGATCGATCGAGAATTTTTCGATCGATTGAACACGTACTGGGCTCGATCGCTTGAGCCCAGTTCGATCGATCAAACACAGAAGAAACAGGGGGACAACGATGCAGTTCAGAAAAACAAAGAACACGAGAAACATAAGGTTAAAACTGTATTTAATTAGTCTAAACACCAATGGGGAGCACCCCCACAAGATTTGTATGGAAAGAAACTTAGGGGGTTTAAAAATTAACCCTTACCTCGAGATGAAGCGCAGTGGAGAGAGGAAGAGATGATGGTGATGATTTGGGGCACCAAGGATTCTTCAATGGATGTGTGTATAACGAGAAGTACATGAATCGCCCCGAGCTCTCCTCTCAGTGTACAATCGCTCGAGAGTGATGAGGGAGAGAGAACTAAAGAAGTGTCTGAAAGACACCTCGTTTAAATACAATTCTCGATCGATTGAACAAGTTTGATCGATCGAACATTCAATCGATTGAGCATTGTTCAAGCGCTTGAGGTGTGAAACATTTGATCAATCGAGATTGATTCGATCGATCAAATACGAAATTTCAAAAACACTGAGAATAGAATTCCTGTGTTCCCCCAACTAACACAAACAGATCTGGACATACAAGAATAAGCTAAAAGGAGTGCAAACGCAGACATATAAGCCAGAAATCACCATCAACATAATATCAAGTTGCAAATTTTATAAATTTAAATTTTTAATAGCATCCATTTTGCAAAATTATAATCCCCAAATTGGCACTTAAGACCTTATTACTACTAAAAACTAAAATTAAAATAGAAACTAATAAAACATTGTCTTGGATTATACTTCAATTGATATGAGAATGACCAAATGACAAAGCACAACTAAAGTGGATCACTAATCGTTGAACATGAATATTCCATCTTCCACAATTGCTCCTTCCTCCGCCAAATCTTCGAATGTGGAGTGCAAACTTGATGATTCTCTTTCCTAAAATAGTCGAAAAGCAGCAAGGGTATCATCGAGCAAGTATGAAATCGCCAAGGAATTGATTAGATAAGTAGGAGGTGATCCGGAAGGAGACATGGATAAAGGAGTGTAATTTCTTAACGGACTTTCCTCTTGCAGCGGAGTACCCGGGGACCTTATGGGAGTCCCATGAAACAACAGGTATGGAAGGAACACCGGTAGACCATTATGGAACATAGTGATAATCCTGGACAAGGAAAACAGAAAAAAAAAACCAAGAGGAAAGAAAAATTAATTAAACAAATGAAAGAACTAATAGTGAAAGGAACAAACAAAAAAAAAATGAGATGTGACAATGAATTAACCTCACTATTGGCGTGATAGAACCATGTGCACTAGCAGGTAGGGGGCATTGAAGCCGAAATAAAAAATAGCTCATGTGCACAAAAATGTATGGAACTGATGCGATGACGATGAAGTCGTCCACATATGTGAAGACAGCGTTATGGCGTTCAGGCACCACATCCTATAAATCTTCTTCAACCCATGGTTCCCACATTGAGTCATTCTCCCATTGTTCTAAAAGTGCATCATCTACTTCCCCAATGAAATACCCTTCTGGTTCTCCTTCTTCCTCTGGGAGATCCATATGTTCAAAGGGGTTAATGTTGAGGAGAGCAGGGTTGTAAGGGATGCACCCTTGGGTCAAGTCAATCACATCATCCGCCCCTGGCCCTTCATAAGGAGAAAGGCAGAATGCAATCTCCTCGGCAGTCCATGGTGGGGTAGGATATTCTGAATCAACCCATGACCCAACATCAAGGAGTTTTAAGACTTCTTTTTTGACTACTTCTTGCATGTTGGGATTCAGACGCCTTTGCATTTGTCGTGATGGTTTAGCGTCTTCCTCCAAATATATTTTATGGGTGCAGACAGACGGGCTTATGCCTTTGAGGTTGGCAATAGTCCATCCTAATGCTCATATATGTTGTTTTAGCATTTGGATTAGTTTACCCTCGTGTTCTAGACTTAGAGTAGATGAAATTATAACAGGGTACGTCTTTTAAGTCCCTAGGAAAGCATATTTGAGCTCTTTTGGAAGCTCCTTTAATTCCAAATTGGGAAACTGAAAGTTTGAGGGCATGACTAACCTTGTTTTTGGAGGCAATGATTCATATGGTATTACTCACATGCATTCAGCTCTATCCTCATCTTCCATTTCCATCATGAGGCAAGTTAGATTTAGGTTGCCGTCCAATGGGGTAGAGATTTTAGGTTGGTAGACAGCATCGAATTGTGACACCACTACCTCAAAGGATATTTGTAATCGACTAAATCGGCCTTATCTTCAATGACCATTTTGATGTAGTAAACTTCTTCCTCATCCTCATATTCTTCAGGTCAGAGATTTGAAAAGATTTTGACATTTAAAGTCATGTTCCCGAATACGATGGTCATTATACCACTTCTTATTTTTATTGTGGCATCAATTGTGTTGAGGAATGAACGTCCGAATATCACCAGGATTTGTGTACATGGATTAGACACAGGTTTAGTATCTAAGGTCACAAAATTAATCGGGAAGACAAACGAGTCTATTTAAACGAGGACGTCCTCCAATATTCCTCTAGGGTATTTAACCGACCTATCTGCCAATTGTAGTGCAACTTGGGTAGGTTTGAGTTCACCCAACCCTAGTTGTTTGTAAACTGAGTATGGCAGTAGGTTTACACTTGCTCCTAGTCGAGGAGTGTGTTGTTTATTCTTTGATTCCCAATTCGGCATGAGATAGTGGGAGTACCGGGGTCTTTAAGTTTAGGAAGCAATTCATTTTGGATGATTGCGCTTGCTTGAGAAGCAACATTAGCGTGTTTCTAAGCAGTTTTCCTCCTCTTAACCGTGCATAAGTCTTTGAGACACATAGCGTAGGTTGGTACTTGTTTAATAGCATCAAGGAGTGGAATGTTTATTTTTACTTGTTTAAACAGTTCCAAGAACTCCTGATTCTTTAGCTCATTTTTAGGTTTCGTTAGGCGTTGAGGATAAGGTACGACGGGGAAAAGGCATTTAGGTAATTCATCATGAACAGGCTCCTTTCCGGGCCTTCTCTCTACTTCTTCCACTTCTTTAGGAGCTTCATCATTTGAATCTAATGGTTCGTTATTAGTAGATGGCTCATCTTCCTGAGTAGAAGGTTCGTTTTTATTCACCGCTTTGTCCTCTTCATACTCTTCAGGGGTAGAGAGAGGCATATTCTGCCCTATAATCTTGCCGCTTCTCAGAGTAGTCACGGCTTTTGCGTGTTCTTGATTATTGGCACCATTGTTGTATCCCTTAGGATTTTGAAGTGGTTGGGCAGGAAACATCCCACCCGATCCCTCTTGCCGTGCATCCATTCTCTCTAACGTTGCTGACATTTTGTTCATCATTTGAATTAACTGTTGTGTTAAGTTCACGTTAGAGAGTGGATCTCCCTCGTGCACCTTTTTATGTGGTAGCACGTACACATTTGACTGTTGATTATTCGAGGGTTGAGCCTGGTTGTAATTATTAGATCTATTTTAATTGAATGGCTGGGGCTACCTATTGTATTGCCCTTGATATTGGTTATTATTGTTGTAGGGCTGTTGTTGTTGGCATTGATTTTGGGTCCTAGCATCATTTTTCCAATCAAAACCGGGGTGATTCCATCAATTGTTATTATTTTGAAAATTGTTATTGTTGTTATAGGAAATCCCCGCCCCTTTGTATCCTTGCATGTCTTTCATCTCTATGGGGGCTTGCTCTTGAAAGTACGGCACATTGGGACAGTATTGAGTGGTGTGTCCCAACATATTGCATGTGCCGCATGGTTCTTCAGGCAAAACCTACCTAGAACCTTCTCCTTTCATTCCTAACTCTTCAACTTTCTTTGCTAGTTCTTCGTATTTGGTTGTTAGGCGATCTTCACTTGTTAGCTGATATATACTTTTCTCCTCTACACCTAATATCTGAGCGCGTGAGACGTCCTTAGAGTTAGACGATTCATGAGCATATTTAGCTAACCACTCGAAGTAGACTTCTTCCTCTATGGTGATTTTGCGAAGAAATGGGCCTGAGATCATGGTTTCAACTTGTTTCTTTGTTTCACCATTAAGTCCTTCATAAAAGAAACTAATAGTTCGCCATTTCTCATACCCGTGATGTGGGCATGAGAGAAGAAAATCTTTGAAACGCTTCCAAGCTTGAGTGAAAGTTTCATTGCTCTTTTGTTTATAGGAATTAATTTGACGTTTTAGTTTAGTTGTCATGCGAGGTGGAAAGAATTTCTGTAAAAATGCAGTGTTCATCGCATGCCAGGTGAAGATCGGATTTGGTTTGAGGGTGAGTAGCCACGATTTTGGTTTGTCCTTCAAAGTGAAGGGAAATAGCATTAGGCGTGTCACATCTATAGGACAATTTTGTGAGAATGTTTTACAAACATCCTAAAAATCTTTGACATGTAAATATGCCTTCTCGCTTTCCATTCCATTAAAGGTTGGAAGGAGTTGAATCATTCCATTGCGAAATTGGAATTCGCCTGCATGGAGTGGAATGAGAATACAAGAAGGCGTAGTTGCGTGGCCGGGTTGAATAAGGTCGCACAACGGATGTAACAACTCATCAAGAGGCATAACCACATTCTCACCATTTTCACTTTGATTATCAGCCATTGAATCTGTAGCTGTAGCTACGGGATTAATAGAACTAGAAGAATCGGATAAGTAGAATAGATTTTTGTGAATTCCTTCAATGGAATTATCGGACATGAAAGGGAAGAAATCCTAAAAGGTTTTAAACTTAAAGGAAAAGAAAATGAAAAAATAGAAAAAGGTAAAGATAGAATGAGGTAATCTAAGCGTTAGCTTGTTGCCTTCCCCGGCAACGGTGCCAAAAACTTGGCACGAGAATTATTTTGTGTGCGCTTGTGTGCTTTATCTAAGTATAGGTAATCGGGCAAGTAGTATTCTGGTTAAGACCAGGTCAATCCCACAGGGAAGGATGTAAACTAATTACTTAGATTAAACTCTAAAAGAAAATGAAAATTCAAAATTTAAGCAAGGTGTAGAACACGAATTAATTAACTAACTAAAACGATATTTAAAACAATGTTTCTTAATAAAAGGGAAACATTGGGATCAAACGAATCCGCAGTGTCCTAGCCATCTACCATACAGTTACATTAAAGCTCAATGGAGCACATCTTCTACAGTATTCCGTATTTCTCTTAAAATAAAGAATCCATTGCCCTTTCATGACCGGGACTATATCATCACAGTTAATTTGAAACACGTGAAGGTGGTTTAAATCAATAGTTAAGATTTGCACCTACAATAGTGTTAGCATTGAGGGTGGTTTGCAAAAGATATTGAAGAAAAATGCCATAAGACTTAAAGTTCAAAAACTGTTTTGATAAACTGAGTATTTAGGGACAGTTTGATAACAAATCTCAAAAACAGAAAGTCTAGGAATACTGCATAGGATGTTCTCAAGAATTTGAGGTTTCGATCGATCGACGCGCTTTAGATCAATCGAACATCATCATCTCTCAATCGATCAAAATGTCTTTGATCGCTTGACTGTATCGCTGGTCCGATCGATCGAACCAACTTCGATCGATCAAACGCAGGTTTTAAACTACTGCATGGCAGAGGCTGGAGATCACTGTTTCATCTTGATCTCCCAACCCTAGGACTACTCAAATATGGTCTGGAGTGTCACAGATCTGTTTTTAATGTAAAAATTCATTAAGGCTGCGTTTGGTTGTGATTTAAACATTCAAACTACGAAAAACTATGGTTTAATCACTACGAGCAAGCAAAACTATGATCTAATCAGATTATAACTACTGCAACTGCTGACATAATGTAAATAAAACTAAAATAACAGAACTTGTAGTGAAGAGAAATATTAATAAACTTCAATCTTCAACCCAATGCAATATCCAAGCATAAAATCTATAAAAATCAAAATAAAACTCTCTCTCTCGCTCTCTCTCTCTCTATCTCTCTCTCTCTATGTAGAACTAAAAATAATAATGTGGGCGTCCTGAGGGAGGTCTTACAAACTAATGTATATAGAAAACCTAAGGCTAGGGTTACAAAAAAGTGTCTCTGCTGCGTGCGTGTAAGTTTTGATACAAGCCATGTTCGATCGAATGAACATCACTCGATCGATTGAACTTCTAGATTACTCGAGCGCTTGAACTATCTTTGATCGATCAAAACTTCGATTGCTTGACCCTTATTCGATCGCTCGAACTTCAATTTTCATCTTTGACTTGCCTTTCTTATAATCAAGCATTGTCTTTTTTCCTGCTTTTCATTTCTTCACACAGCAACACAGTGATCTGCATAAATAATAGCTAAAACAACACAACTTCTCATAGATTAGTCATATTGTATAAAAGCTGGCATTGTAATACAAATCGCAGATAAAACGGGGAGTTGTAGACTTAATCAGTGTATTTCTTTATTTTAGCGCGGTTGTATTTTACAAATACCCCCGCTTGTCAACGACTAACGGGATCATAGCACCTATATCCTTTAGAGAGAGAAGAGTAACTAAGAAAAACACAGTGTATAGCTTTATCATCAAGCTTAGTACGAAGAGGGCTGTGATTTTGAACAATACAAGTGCAACCAAATACACGAGGTAAAATAGGAAAGAGTGTACAATTGGGCTGAAGGACATATAGAGGAGTTTTCCCATTTAAGACACAACTTGGGGTACGGTTTATAAGATATGTAGCTATGAGAACAGCTAATTGCCAAAAATATTTAATGTGGCGGTTCTTTCGTTCTGCCTGTGGACGCGCGGCCTTCCGGGAGCCCACCCTCGCATTCTTTCTGGGGGTTTCGGAATTCATTTTTCTTTGTATTGAAATTGATTTGAAAAAGGTCTATTGAAAACAGATACAGAGTCGCCACTTGGTCATTAAGAACCAAGAAACCTAATTTTGACTCACCCAAATGGATAAAGAGCACCGGCTCTTCATAACCAAAGAACTTGGCTCGGGGTTTCGGTATGAGAGAGGAAAGAGCCTTTGTCACGACTAAAACACCCTCAACTCGCCCCGTCTTTTGACGGGCCTCAATTAGTATCCAAATAATCATCTTATACTATGTTTGGTTCGACAATTGATACTATGATAGTATATTACATCACACAAGAATCTTGAAATGGAAGGTCAAAAGATAAGATATCGACGTTCATAAGATCTAAGCCAAATATCACACAATGTAAAGTGAAAGATCACACTAACAAATCCTAGGAAAAATCGTCTAATCACATATCAAGTAATCAAGTTTTCCTAATCTAAAGGCGGACATGAATTGTTCTTGAAACAAATAACCAAAGAAATAAAAAAATGTTTAGCAAGCTATATAATTCATTTTAATCTTTGCGAAAAGAAGATCTCTCAATCCCCAAGACGGATGAGGAAGGAAGATTAGTTTTTGGAGCATGAACGTGTGATCAAGTTCATTCCTTATAATCTTCTTAGATTAGGAGTCACAAAAACCCCAAATCTTGCATGGATGCAATGTATGACCCTAGAATATGCAAAGGTTGTAGTGTGTTTGTGTACATGAACTTTCTAAAGTGACTTAGAAGTCTAAAATATGCATGAATGTATGAAGAATATCATTATAGGATATGTACAAATGTTGTATGAACTACTTCCTAAGAGGTGAGCTAATTTGGGATGCATGTAAACATCTAATCAAAGAGTAAAAGTTAAAACATGCTTGCTGTGAATATCTAATTTAACTCACGATAGCTTTGACCCACGATATCTAATTCACCAGAGACCTATTTGAGATCATTTAAATATTTGGGACTAAGTTTTACTAGAGTGTATTGGGAAAATAGTGAGCCTTTTTAAACTATTTTTCGAGGTTGAATTATATGGCTAAGTTAGGATTTTTAATCCTAAAAAAAAAAAAAAAAAACAAAAAAGAAAAAATCACAGTATATGTTTATTTTTGGGGCATGCATTGTCTAGTAGTAATGTTTGTAGATTTTTTGGGCATATTTTGTCTTTTGAATCTATAAATGCTGATTTTTAGAAGCATAATATATATTTTTGTTATTAAGGGATAGTGGGGGTTCTTAACCTCCAGTTCTGTCCTATCTATAGATGCAATCTATGTAAAATGCATGATAGAGTTCATGACATGTTTTTAGAATCACAATTGAGAAAGAAAGCTAAGTGCTTAAATTTTTATCCATTTACTTTAGAATGAGATCTTATTCATTTAGAGGATGCTCTTACCTTTAAACTTTTGAACCCGATGATTTTATTGGAAAAAAAATGTGAAGCTACTTTAGTAGTTAAGGGTTTTAAGCTAAAAGAAAAATGTTGATTTTTGGGATACTATTTTCTTGTTATGTCCATTAAAAAATTTATTAGTTGTTGTTGATATGCATAACTTATATAGTTATGAAATGGATGTTAAAATAATTTTTTAATGGAGAATTAGATAAATTATTTGAATAAACTGGGAGGGTTTATAAATCCAAATAGAAATAAAGTCATTATACTCAAAGGAATTATACTAAACCTGACATTGCATATGTTGTTACCAGGTTAAGTCGCTATACTCAAAGTCCAAATAGAGAGCATTGGACTACATTGAGCAGAATTTGAAAAATATTTGGAAGGAACAATTAATTTTGGATTAATATATTCTGATTTTCCTATAGTTTTTAGAAGGATATAGCGATACAAATCTTGAATTTGGACCTTCCGATTTAGCTTGAAAATCGTGAATAGCTTGAGCGAGTGCATCCTGCGGACACGAATGCGTTTTGGACTCTCGCGCATATGCAAGATGCTTTCAAATAGTCATGTTTAATGTCTTGTTTTAATAAAACGACTCCGAGGGAGCGGAATTGTTCTTAAGAACAGTACTACCGTAGCACACCTCAATCAATTTCATACCACTATCCTTCCTATAATTGACAAGCCTTAGTTTTTCCATTGAGTTAAAAAGCCTATTTGAATCAATTATTTGAGAGTCACTATGTGAATAAATACTAATGTCTGTGTGCATACATTTTCTACACAACTGCATGCACTAGACTCATATCGAGTCATTCTTGGATGACAAAATTGATTTACCTAGCAAGTCTAGTTTAAGAAGCAAAAGAATTATTTCAAAGTTACTCAAAAATGCTAATATATTGAGTATACTTACATGCAACCTTATAGATAAAGAAAGTTATATTTTTTTAAACTTAACAACTTCAATTTAGAGCATCTTTAATATTATTAATGAGTAGCTAAAATATTACTTTGTTACATAAATAGTGCTTTAGCTATAAAATAAAAATAAAAAGAGAAAGAAGAAGAAGTTATACAGTTAAAAGAGCAGTCATTCAATATTTTATATATCGTTGATGCACTGCAAAGTCCAAACATTTATTGCAATCACAATTTAATGAATATGATATTCATTGGAAATTTTTTGGTTCCTCTCTTTTACCAAGAGGAAAAAACTCATTCCACCAAGAGTCATTTTTGGTACCCTTTTGCCTTTCTCATTTGACCGTAAATATTGGCACAAAGTTTAAGCCTTATACTGAGAATTGTGGATTATTGGTAAATACACAAAGTGGTTTCCTACCTTGAGGAATGAGTAAGTACAATTTATATAACTTAGCAACAAAATACAATTATCTGATTATAGTATTTGGGGCACTGGTTTGCACATTTGCCCCTTCTGTAATTGTGGTAGTTTACGGAATTATGGGTCAATATATAGGTTGTTATGACTAACCACGTAGGCCTATTCTTCTTAATGAGAACTAGTTTTAAATAGAGATTTAAAGGAAATACTTGCACGTGCTGTGGAAATTGATATAATCAATTAGTTGTTAGGAAATTGCATTTCCTAACAAAAGTGGGCAACATATTATTATCAATTACATTATAAGGACTATTAGTTAAATGGGCTTATATTATGTGGTCTAATTGTAGGAAGCCCATGGACTTCTACTGGGTATGGGTTTAATGAGTGGATACCAAATACTGATCCTGTTAGGAATAATGGGAACCCTAACATATCAGTATATAAAGACATATAGGTTATGGTCCCCAATATGTCAAATCATTATACTACTTCCTCCTCCATCCCATCAAGAGAAGGAACCCATTACAGATCTAAGGAGAATTGACTGAGGAAGACATAACTGATCATCATCGTTCTCCTAAGGTTTGCTAATTGCTACAATGGATACGGGTATGTATTCTACTATATTATATCTTTGATAATCTAACATGATACGATCCTAGGGCTGTGGTTTTACTACTCTAGGGTTCTACAGTTTTATAGATTACATATCCTTACAATTGGTATCAAAGCCAAGTTGTAATGTTGATTATTAGGATTGTTGATATACTATTCATATTGATCGGGAGAGAACTAATCCTAATTATACGCCTTAACGAACATTTGTTAGTACCTTTTTATCCTGTTTTTGTATATTTTTACTCTGTTTTCTAGTTTCTGACAGGTTTTGGAAGAAATCAACTAAACCAGGCTAAACAGGGTGAAAAAGCATAATTGAAAAAGCTGAAAAAGCCAAGTCGCGCGCGCGACCCGCGCCCGCGAGAATCAGAGAATCGCTCGCGCGATCCGCTCGCGCGAGAACCCAGAATCGCTCGCGCGATCCGCGCGCGCGAAGGCCCAATCGTCGCGCTCGCGCGACCCGCTCGCGCGATATGCCCAAAAACCAATGTTGTGTATTTCAGTATACTGAAGACTCCTGTGCAAACGAGACTGCTAAACGACGTCCAGACTGTAAATTACGTGCGTTTCAGTTCGTTTCGGGTTAGGAAGCCTTCCAAAGCTTGTACAAACTCTATTTAAACTCCAAATTTACTCAATTAGGGGGTTGGCAATTATTATACACACATTCTACAACCATACTTCAAGCCCTTGAAGAGGGAGAAGCAAGGAGAAGAAGAAGAAGACCAAGGATTTCCATGGCCTCCTCTATCAACTACTTGCCGATCTCCACTCCTATGGCAGCTTAGATCATTGATCTAGGGTTTCAATGAAGCCCTAGATGAGTAATAGGGTTTTATTTATGCTTTTATTTTAGTTTTATTATGTATGGATGACAGTCACATGTTCCGAGGATTTTTATAAATAAATCGTACTTCTAGTGATTAAATCATTACATTCAGAATTTATTCTTGTCTTAGATCTATTTTGACTGTGATGTGCTCAACGATCTATTCTTGCTGTGCTTGTTTAGGTTGTTTACATGTGATGGTGCTCTATTGATTCGTGCTATCAAGTATCCGAATAGTCCATGCCTAGGTTAGACGGATTAGATCACAACCCTAGTTTAGTGTGAGATAATTCGTGCTATCCGCAGATGGATTATGTTGGTGCTTGAACCATGATTATCTTCTTGTCGGAGGAATTGGGCTTGTAGCTACAATTCCCCATATTCATCCAATGTAATAAGCTAAAGTAATTCATAAATATGCCTATTATGAAGCTAGTGGTGGATTTGCAATCCTAGGTTCCCTTAAACATTATTTAAAACAACTATTTAAATTGCTTTCATAGTTTAGATTTATTTTTATTGTTATTAGTTTAATTAAATCCAAATCAAAATCCGTTTTTCCTAATTAATTAGACTTAGGTTTTAAAATTAAGTTGCTGTAGTAATCAATCTCTGTGGGTTCGACCTTTACTTCCACACTGCAAATCCTTTGAAAAGTAAAGAATACTTTTATATCTTGATTCTGACAACATCAATTTTTGGCGCCGTTGCCGGGGATTGCATTACTACCTTTAGTTTTATAATCTTAGTTTAGTTAATTCGTAAATATTAGATTAGTGTTTATTTTTCTTATTTTCTGTTTTTGTTTTTAGTTACTAACTTGTTCTTTTATTTTGTAGTCAACGTTTCCGAGTGGAGCAGCTAATTACATCAAAGGAGCATACGCAAATAAAAAATAAATTAAATTAAATAAATTGCTTCCTTTGGAATTCGCTTTAAACCGCTGTAAGTCAGGGCGCTGTGACGCACTATTTGCATTAGTTTAGGGTTAATTGCACTGCATTAGCTAGGAAACCCGGGGCGCTGGGCTTGACGCGGTTATTGCATTACAGGATAATTTGCATGCATCATAGTAGTTGAGTGCTTGTTATCTTATTTGCGTGATTGTATTTGTTTATTTTGTTTAGTTAGTCTTTGTTTTTAGTTTCTTTTGTTTTGTTTTAGTTTATGTTGGGTACACGTTCAAATAAACCAGATTTAAAATCTTTCGATCTTGAACTTGAACGTACCTTAAGAACTAGTAAGTCCACAACCCAAGCTTCTAGAGCTAGGTTGCAAGACGACGAATCAACTCCGATTCCGTCGTCGTTGTTTGAGGCCGAAATTCAAAGTACCCGTGAACGGTTAAGGAGAGCTCGAACTTTTAAAATCGAACCGATTAAAATGGCTGACGGTGGAAATAACAATAACAATCAGAATGATGGTGCGAATATGAACAATCTTAATATACCACCACCACCTCCACTTATAAACTATTTTATTCCTACCACTTACACGCCACAAGCTGGTATCGAATTACCGGAGGCGACAGCATCTCACTTTGAGATAAAGTCGTCTACGATCTCGCTACTACCTTCCTTCCATGGCCGTCTAAATGAAGACCCTTATCAACACTTAGGGGATTTTCAGGGTATATGCTCTACTTTGAAAATACAACACCTAAATAATGATGAATTAAAATTGCGGCTCTTCCCATTCTCTTTAAAAGACAAAGCTAAATATTGGCTCCAATCACTTGAGTCAAACACAATAAAAACATGGGAAGCCTTACACACCGCCTTTTTACAAAAGTTTTTCCCTATTATGCGTACAAATAAGATAAGAAAAGACATAACTAATTTTGTGATGCAAGATGGGGAGACTCTTTATGACACGTGGGAAAAATTTAAAGAATTATTACGTTCGTGTCCACATCATCAGGTTCCCAAGTGGCAATTGGCTCAAGTCTTCTACGAGGGGCTTATTCCCTCTGTTAGGAATACCGTCGATGCCGTTTGTGCGGGAACTTTTCTACACAAAAGCGCCGACGAGGCCTGGAAAATTTTTGAAACGTTAAGCGAGAACTCGATGCATCAGGCTGTGTTGGTACGTTCTGAGGGATACCTTCAACCTAAGCGAGAGGTGACAGTTGAGTCGAGTCAATCAATTCAAATACAAGAATTAAATAGAAAACTTGACCGACTTATGCAAATGAACAAAACGTCTAATCCATCCTCTTCAGAAGTATGTGCATTATGTTCTGAACCGTCCCATAATATCTTTGCATGTCCTTCTGCATCTCAATATCCGGAATTTGTTGAACAACACGTTAATTCTATGCAACAATTCCCACAAAATAATTATAATCCTAGGTCGACTAATTTTCCAAATACGTACCGACCCCAATACCAACAAGGTCAATACCAACCACCTCCTCCACCTCCACGCAATAATGCATTTGAGGAGAAGGTGTTGGCCTCACTTGAAAACTTTGGTTTGGTGGTTCAGTTAGTACACTCTCACACACAATCCATCGCAAAACTGGAGTCCCAAGTAGGGCAAATTGTTAATACGCTAAACCGCTTAACTGAGAGTAAGTTGTCCAGTCAACCTACTCAGCAACCTAAGGGGAAATACGCAGTGGGTAGTACGAGTGAGAGTGTGAACGTTGTTTCGACTAGGACGACTGCTCGAGATGAGGAAGTTGTTGTAATTCCGGATGAGAGTGAGAAAGATGGGAAAATTAACTTAAATGTGAATAAGGAGGGTAAGGGAACGAGTAGAATTCAAAAAGATAAAGGACCGGCCCCAACAAACTATATTCCAAGAATGCCATATCCACCAAACGTTGAGGGACCGTCACATTCGCCTAAGAAAGGGTCTAAGGTTGAGGATATACTCGAGGTGTTCAAACAAGTTAAAATCAATATTCCTTTCCTCGACGCTATAAAACAAATTCCTGCTTATGCTAAATGTCTAAAAGATCTTTGTACTCAAAAGCGCAAAATACGGAGTCATACTCCTAAAAAGGTCTTTCTCACGGAAAAAGTAAGCTCTAATTTTCAACACTCACCTCCGAAGTATAAGGATCCCGGTACACCTACCATCTCATGTGTCATAGGTGACACTATCATTCATAGGGCTCTTCTTGACTTAGGAGCTAGTGTTAATCTCATACCTTATCACGTCTATCAACAACTAGGACTAGGTGACCTTAAACCTACGGCCGCTACAATACAATTAGCGGATCGTTCTATTAAAATTCCTAGGGGAATCGTCGAGGACGTCTTGGTTAAAGTTGATAAATGCTATTATCCTGTAGACTTCATGGTCCTTGACACTGAACCCGTGCTAGATGCTAGGAAACATACTCCTGTCATCTTAGGCCGTCCATTCTTAGCAACCGCCAACGCACGTGTTAACTGTCGGACGGGGGTAATGAAAGTGTCATTTGGGAACATGAATTTAAAGTTAAACGTTTTTAACGCTATGGATCAACCTCCTAAAAACGACGATTCCCTATGTGAGGTGGAAGGAGAGGTAACATGGAATATTGAGCCTACCAAAGAAATAAATATGAGTGGGGAAAACAATATAGCGGACGATGAAGAGTGGATGAATCCTAATCCCGTGGACCCTAATGCCGAATCTACTCGAAAGGTAAGAAATCGATTCGAACATAATGACAAACCGTCAATCGATTTAATTCAAAGCGATGTTATTTCTGCGTACCACCGAGCTCTTCCTGATATCCTATTGGGCACAAATTCTGATTTTCAGCCTCCTTGAATCTTGAGCTAGAAAGGTCTAGCTGAAGACGTAAAAGAAAGCGCTTCTTGGGAGGCAACCCAAGTTTAATTTCGTCTGTTTGCTTTGTTTTGGTCGTTTTTGAGTCTGTTTGAGTCTGTTTTGGATATTCTGGACAGGTTTGGGGGTTAGAATTAATTTATTTTAATACTATATACATAATTTTAATCAAAAAGTGGAAAAAACCAAACTCGCGCGCGCGGCCCGCTCGCGCGAGACGTCGCTCGCGCGGCCCGCTGGCGCGAGTTTGCCCCTTAATGTTTTTCTTTGCTTTTCTTTATTATGAGCCTCAGGTTCTCCTCGCGCCTGATCTCGCGGGCGCGAGGTACCTCGCTCGCGCGAAAATATTTAAAAAAAAAAAAAAAATTCCTGGGAATTCGCGCGCGCGACGGCCGCTCGCGCGATTCCCCCAATTCCTGTTTTTCTCTTTTGTTTTCTGTATCCTTCCCCCATACTTGTTCTGATAATGTTTTCGTTTCTGTTTTTGTTTTTTTTTTAGCCATTATAGATCGAGTTAGTTGTTGTTTTCCTTATTACATTTATACTTTTTCGTTGTATTTCTTTTCTATTTGATAGTTTAGTTTAATTTAGATTAGTTTTTCAATTTCTATTTTATATTTCTGTTTCTTTTCCTTTTAATATTCTTTTGTTAGTTCTTTTCGTTTATCTAGAAGTAACAGGTAACATTGAAATTTATAACCATATTCCTTGGTGTTAACCTGTTATATGCTTGTCAAGATCGAGGTACTATCGTTCCTTCCTTCTTTACTCTCCTTTATTTCGTTTTATTGTTTCATTGGGGACAATGCAAGGTTTAGGTTTGGGGGTATGCACACACATGCACATTAGTTTATGCTAAATTTTAAGAATTTTCAATAAGTGTGTTTAAATAAACGATGTTACCGACGTCTTTGCAATCTTAATTTGATACTTCTTGTTATGTAACTTTGATTGTTATAGAATGGTAAACAAGAGAAGATGTGATTAAATATTTACTAAAGTCATATTGAAATGTTTTAGGTTATGTATTGTTTGAATCGTAGTTTTATATCATAAATTTGCACATAAACTTATGCACTGCACGTAGTCACTTGAATACATGTTGGTTGTGAACTATAATATGATTCGGATTTCTAGATAACACATGGTGGAGACTAGACCCAGTGAGCTTTTGAGTCTATCTTTTCTGTTTTGAGGGTTATAAATATCTTGTGTTTGTCGAATTTCATTGAAATAGCGCATCTACTTGTTGTTTAGTCTCATTATTCTTGTTTTGGTTGATAATCAAGTTAAAATAGTTGTTACCATGCTAAATAATCTTCCATTGTAAACATTGAAGAACCATATAACCATAGAAAATGATTTTAGGCCTTCTTTGTTTACTGCCAGCCGATAAAAGATAAAAATTTCCTTAGTTCGCCCCTTTGAGCCGTTAAAATGCCATTTCTTTGATTACCATTATCCTTGTTTTTGCTCCGACTTGACAAACTTGGAGTTCACCACTGAGAGATTTGTCACCTTTTAGTAGTGTTAAGGTGATGTGTGATTGAGAAGAAGAAAATAAGATGCTATTGGGGTAGCTGCTTGATATTCGATAAATAATCATTTGAGAAGCAAGAAAAGAAAAAGGAAAAGAAAATAATACAGAAGAGGAAGATTGAAAAAAATAAAGAAGAAGGTTAATAAAAAAAAAATGAAAGAAATATGGAAAAGAAGAGAATGAAAAGATGAATGTGGTAGAAGAGACGAATGAAAGAAATCGAACATGCCTTACAATGCTATTCTAAACTTACCTGATATATCTGTCCTATACTTTTTCATTACCTGAGCCACATTACAACCTGTGAAAAAGTCCTATTTGATCCTAGAAAAACATGGTTTTGATATGTAAATGATGGGAGGGGATTAAAACATGGTAATGATTAATTTTTCTTGATTGTTGGCATTCTATTCATGAGACTACTGTTCTTTCGTGTCATGCGTCTTTTTCATGTCATATGTGAGCATTTATCGTTTTGAAAATATATTTCCTTTACTCACATATCTTAGAAAAATTACACATGTTTCTGAGTGTTTCATTTTAGAGTGTAATTGACATTGTGAGATTCGTAGTCAAGACATAGTTAGATGGTCATCCGAGTTATATTCCAAGTTTATGACAAGCGCGAGTTCATTTGACTACCTCATCACACACGTGCGATTTTATGAGAAACTCTATTGATTTATACGATGCATGTGCTTGAGATTGTTTTTCATGATGTATGTAGACGTTTGATTCTAATTCTTTATGTTTGTTATTCTATTTCAAATCTTTGTTGTATAATAAGGAGTATTGAATATTATGTTCTTTGTTTTAAATAAAAGTTTTTAAATTGATAAGTTAATAAAGATGGTTGTGGGTAACTTGTTGATGAGAACCCTCACGAGACTTCACTCGTCCGACTAGGGACACCTAGGGGTTTAAAAGGCTTGTTGCATACGCTAAATGCAATCGTGATCCATACGAAAATGGATTAGATTTTTATTAGTAGTTTTTATTTTAGTTTTGCTCGAGGACTAGCAAAATGTAGGTTTGGGGGTGTGATCGGGAGAGAACTAATCCTAATTATACGCCTTAACGAACATTTGTTAGTACCTTTTTATCCTGTTTTTGTATATTTTTACTCTGTTTTCTAGTTTCTGACAGGTTTTGGAAGAAATCAACTAAACCAGGCTAAACAGGGTGAAAAAGCATAATTGAAAAAGCTGAAAAAGCCAAGTCGCGCGCGCGACCCGCGCCCGCGAGAATCAGAGAATCGCTCGCGCGATCCGCTCGCGCGAGAACCCAGAATCGCTCGCGCGATCCGCGCGCGCGAAGGCCCAATCGTCGCGCTCGCGCGACCCGCTCGCGCGATATGCCCAAAAACCAATGTTGTGTATTTCAGTATACTGAAGACTCCTGTGCAAACGAGACTGCTAAACGACGTCCAGACTGTAAATTACGTGCGTTTCAGTTCGTTTCGGGTTAGGAAGCCTTCCAAAGCTTGTACAAACTCTATTTAAACTCCAAATTTACTCAATTAGGGGGTTGGCAATTATTATACACACATTCTACAACCATACTTCAAGCCCTTGAAGAGGGAGAAGCAAGGAGAAGAAGAAGAAGACCAAGGATTTCCATGGCCTCCTCTATCAACTACTTGCCGATCTCCACTCCTATGGCAGCTTAGATCATTGATCTAGGGTTTCAATGAAGCCCTAGATGAGTAATAGGGTTTTATTTATGCTTTTATTTTAGTTTTATTATGTATGGATGACAGTCACATGTTCCGAGGATTTTTATAAATAAATCGTACTTCTAGTGATTAAATCATTACATTCAGAATTTATTCTTGTCTTAGATCTATTTTGACTGTGATGTGCTCAACGATCTATTCTTGCTGTGCTTGTTTAGGTTGTTTACATGTGATGGTGCTCTATTGATTCGTGCTATCAAGTATCCGAATAGTCCATGCCTAGGTTAGACGGATTAGATCACAACCCTAGTTTAGTGTGAGATAATTCGTGCTATCCGCAGATGGATTATGTTGGTGCTTGAACCATGATTATCTTCTTGTCGGAGGAATTGGGCTTGTAGCTACAATTCCCCATATTCATCCAATGTAATAAGCTAAAGTAATTCATAAATATGCCTATTATGAAGCTAGTGGTGGATTTGCAATCCTAGGTTCCCTTAAACATTATTTAAAACAACTATTTAAATTGCTTTCATAGTTTAGATTTATTTTTATTGTTATTAGTTTAATTAAATCCAAATCAAAATCCGTTTTTCCTAATTAATTAGACTTAGGTTTTAAAATTAAGTTGCTGTA
Source organism: Hydrangea macrophylla (assembly GCA_033977485.1). Classification (NCBI taxonomy): domain Eukaryota; kingdom Viridiplantae; phylum Streptophyta; class Magnoliopsida; order Cornales; family Hydrangeaceae; genus Hydrangea; species Hydrangea macrophylla. Next base: position 105,474,077 of record CM066994.1, read on the forward strand.
GTAATCAATCTCTGTGGGTTCGACCTTTACTTCCACACTGCAAATCCTTTGAAAAGTAAAGAATACTTTTATATCTTGATTCTGACAACATCACATATTAAAATTGCTACACACTCATTAACATCGTATACTCCTCCTTAATTGATTCGGCTGATTCATTGATGTATGTCTTTTGATGGCACTAACCTAGCGTCAATCCACTTTAATATCTCATATTATTTTAATAATATTTCGATTATAACTTATTGGATTCGTGAACATCAAACTTGAATCGGCCCAAGTTTGATTCGTGGACATCATAATATTATTAAATAATATCTTTTGCTATATACCATGGATACAGCGGCTGATTACAATCAGTGTCCATGGGAATGGCTGGAATTCTGTATTTGGTTTAAAAAAAATGATTCTCTAGAATGCTATCAAGGCGTTTAATTCTATGAGAATAAGAATAGGAGGGTCATTGCTAGAACATATGATAATTTTATCTGTGCAACTTTGGATTTGTGGCTTGTTAATAAGTGCAGTATGTTTCGACAGTGCACATTAGATTATTCATGATGTGATTTTAATTCATAATATGATATTCGGTTTTCCATAACACTCTAGAATTTTTGGATGTATTCGTGATGTGAATGATTTTTTATAGTATCAAGAAATTTTGGTTGATCATAACATGAATTAAGGTATTTTATTGTGCTTTAGAATATTGGTTAATTCATAACATAAATTGGTTTTATGGTAGCTTAAGATTTTGGGGTCTATTTTAGGCTCCAATACATATGTCTGATATTTTAAATAAATAAATTGAAATAATATGTTGCCAAAGTAACCTCTGTTGTGTAAATTTATTTATTTTAAAATTTTAAGATGGTATATCTATTATTCATGCGATTAACAATCGACCCAAAGGAAGATTCTTAATTGGCCGAATGATGGGTGTATATGTGGTGGTAAATATGTGACAATTATCAAAATAATTATCCATGTGGGCAGTGAGTCGGCCCAAAGGAAGGCTACAGTTTGGCATGACTTATTGTCAGTATTTGATCACTACACGGGGAGTACCACTTACAGTTGATATTTCTGTCTAAAGACTAAATATCAATATTGTTCTAGGTATCCTGTGATGGGCCCACCATTAAGTAAATTATTTAATATGTCATGCATGCATATATATAAAATATTCATAATATGTTTATGTCATGACATGTTATTAATTGTTAGCATGTTATTTTATTTTATTTTGTTCTCCATTCAGTTTCTGCTACAGCTACAAATGTTTCTGCTCAAATTAGTGCTATCCCAATGCTGAATGGGGGAAACTTTAAGGTCTGGAAAGAGAACGTGGAAATCGTTCTCGGATGTATGGATTTGGACCTTGCGCTAAGGACAGACCGACCCACTTTGACTACTGAAAACCCGAATGAGGTTAAAATTAAGAAGTGGGATCGCTCGAATCGCATGAGTCTGATGATTATGAAACGTTCCATTCCGAAAATGTTTCGGGGCTCGATCACTGAGAGCACAAATGCTAAGAAGTTCCTCTCTAAATTACAACTATATTTTGCTAAAAATGAAAAGTCAGAAACGAGTACCGTTTTGGCTACTCTGATTTTCATGAGGTATAAAGGAAAGAGGAACATAAGGGAGTACATTATGGAAATGTCTCATCTCAGTGGGAAACTCAAGGCACTAAAGTTAGGCTGTCTGAGGACATGCTCGTACACTTGGTTCTCATATCTCTTCCTGCATAATTCTGTCAATTTAAAGTGAGTTACAATATCCAAAAGGACAAATGGACTCTTAATGAGCTCATATCTCACTGTGTGCAAGAAGAGGGAAGAATTCAGCGAGACAAGACTGAAAGTGCTCACTTAGCATCAACCTCTCAGAATAATAAAAGGAAGAGAGTTAAGGATGCTGCAGATGTGACACCTCAGCAGAAGAATCTAAAGAAGCAAAATGAGGAATTTCTTTGCTAATTCTGCAAGAAGGGTGGCCACATGAAGAGAGATTGTCCCAAATACGCCGCTTGGCGTCCAAAGAAGGGTAAGCTTCTCGTTTTGGTTTGTTCTGAAGTTAATTTAGCTTCTGTACCTAAAGATACTTTGTGGGAAGATTTTGGTGCTACTACTCATATAAGTATGTCTATGCAGGGTTGCCTGTGGAGCCGGCCACCAACTGATGCTGAAAGATTCATCTTTGTGGGCGATGGCAAGAAAGTTCTAGTGGAAGCTTCAGGAAATTTTAGATTATTATTAAAGACTGGTATATATTTGTATTTGATTAAGACTTTTGTTGCACCGTCTTTTAGACGGAATTTAGTTTCTATTTCTAATTTGGACAAATCTGGTTGTGCTTGTTCTTTTAGAAATTATAAAGTTAGTCTATTTCAAGATTCAAAACTTATTGGTACCGGTTCTTTGATTGATAATCTTTATATGCTTGACACTGTTACTTCCTATAATGAAATTCTTCATACTAATTCATGTGGTACAAAGCGAAAATTAAATGAGAATTCTGCCACCTTATGGCACAAGCGATTAGGTCATATCTCTAAACAGAGAATTGAGAGACTTGTGGGTGATGGGATTCTTGACCCCTTAGATTTGGAAGACTTTCAAGTCTGCATTGAGTGCATTAAGGGGAACAGACAAACATAAGGAAATTAGGTGCCAATAGGTGTACAGACGTCTTAGAACTCATTCATACTGATATATGTGGCCCATTCCCTACAGCCCCTTGGAATGGACAACGATATTTTATTACGTTCATAGACGACTACTCAAGATATGGATACCTATATTTAATACATGAGAACTCACAGTCCTTGGATGGTTTTAAGTCATTTAAAGCCGAAGTTGAACTTTAACTTAGCAAGAAAATTAAGGCTGTCAAATCTGACCGTGGTGGTGAATACTACGGTAGATATGACGGATCAGGTGAACAACGTCCAGGACCCTTTGCTAAATTTCTAGAGGAATGCAGTATCGTCCCTCAATACACAATGCCAGGAAAACGTAGCATGAATGGTGTAGCTGAGAGACGAAACAGAATGCTTAAGGACATGGTAAGAAGTATGATTAGTCATTCTTCTTTGCCAGAATCACTCTGGGGAGAAGCTCTACAGACTACAGCATATATCCTAAACAGGGTTCCAAGTAAAGTAGTAACCAAAACCCCTTGTGAATTATGGACTAGAAAGAAGCCTAGCATTAGGCATTTACACATTTGGGGTTGTCCAGTTGAGGCACGGCCTTATAGGCCACATGAAAAGAAATTGGACTCAAGAACAATTAGTTGCTACTTTGTTGGATATGCTGAACGCTCTCGGGGCTTTAAGTTTTATGATCCCACTGCTAGGACAATTTTTTGAGACGGGAAATGCCAGATTTCTTGAGGAAGTTGAGTTTGTGGGGGGAGATAATGTTAGAGACATTGTCTTTGAAGAGGAATTTATTCCTAGTCATATTGCTATTGACAATGTTCAGATTCCTATTCCTGACACTGTTCAAGATGCAAATTCAGATATTCAAGACAATGTACAAGAGCTCCCTGTGCAAAATGAAGAAATTATACCTAAAGTGCAAACTCAACAACCTCAAGAGGAGATGCCATTAAGAAGATCCACTAGGGAAAGGAGAAATGCGATTCCGGATGATTATATTGTATTCTTCCAAGAACATGAGTTTGACATAGGGATAGTGGAAGATGATCCAATCAACTTTCACCAAGCCAAACAAAGTTCTTATTCTCAAAAGTGAATTGATGCCATGAATGATGAGTTGAAATCTATGAAAGACAATGACATTTGGGATCTTGTCGAATTGCCTGAAGGAACGAAGCCCATTGGTTGCAAATGGATATTTAAAACCAAAAGGGATTCAAAGGGCAATATCGAGAGATACAACGCTCGTCTAGTCGCCAAGGGTTTCACTCAAAGGGAAGGCATAGATTATAAAGAGACTTTCTCTCCGGTTTCATCGAAAGACTCTTTTAGGACAATAATGGCACTCGTGGCTCATTTTGATTTAGAGCTACAACATATGGATGTTAAGATAGCATTTCTCAATGGAAACATTGATGAGACGATTTATATGGTCCAGCTAGAAAACTTTGTATGCAGAGATCCAAAGTTTATGCTTTGCAAATTAAAGAAATCCATCTATGGTCTTAAGCAGGCTTCCCGTCAATGGTATCACAAGTTCCATCAAGTAATCACCTCGTATAGTTTTGAGACGAATGTGTTTGATGACTGTGTATATCACAAGTTCAGTGGGAGTATTGGGCAGATATTTGGGTAACCCACGAATGGATCATTGGAAAGCAACCAAACGGGTTATGCGGTATTTATAGAGAACAAAGGACTACACGCTCACGTATCAGAGATCAGATCTTTTGGAGATCATTGGGTATTCTGATTCTGATTTTGTTGGATGCCAAGACAGTAAGCGATTCACGTCAGGCTATGTTTATATGCTGGCTGGAGGAGTTATATCTTGGAAGAGTACTAAGCACTCATAGCTTCTTCAACCATGGCTGCGGAGTTCATAGCCTGTTATAAGGCATCCAATCATGGGATATGGTTGCGAAACTTTGTCACTGGACTGAGTGAGGTAGATGGCAATTAAAGGCCATTAAAGATATACTGTGACGATAAAAGTTTCTGGTTGTTAAGGAAAAAGTTCAGAGTTGTCAAATTTTGATAAAAACATATAGGAACAAACTCCATGATTGCAGATCCGCTGACCAAGGGATTACCTCCCAAGGTCTTTCACGAGCACACTGCTCATATGGGTGTTAGGTTGTCTAATGATACTTTGGTTTAGTGGGAGTTAACTTTGGATGTTCTATATTTGACATTCATGGTTTTATTTTCTGCAGAATAAAGTTGATGGTTTAAAGTTTATCTCTGAAGCTAACTATTTTCTATATGTGGTTTTGCATTGTTTCGGATTGATCTCAATAAAGACTAAATTAGGACCGGTTGGAAATAGGCATGTTTGAGATCACATTGCATGTAATTTCCATGCTACTCATCCATACTTGATCTATGTCATTGAATGTGTTGGTATGGTGACCATTGAAGGTCTAGTTACGATTTTGTGTGACGAAAGCCGCCTTGATCCCATATTAATATAGGAAATGGACCAGATTGAAACTAAAGTGAAGTCCAAAGATAAATAGCATACATGTGCGCGTCTAAGGAACATGTAATATAATTGTTTGAAGAGTCATATGTAGCCCAAGTGGGAGATTGTTAGGATATTGTATTTCCTAATAAGAGTGGGCAACATATTATTATCAATTAAATTATAAGGGCTATTAATTAAATGGGCTTATATTATGTGGTCTAATTGTAGGAAGCCCATGGACTTCTACTGGGTATGGGTTAATGAATGGATACCAAATACTGATCATGTTAGGAATAATGGGAACCCTAACATATCAGTATATGAAGACATATAGGTTATGGTCCCCAATATGTCAAATCATTATACTACTTCCTCCTCCATCCCATCAAGAGAAGGAACCCATTACTGATCTAAGGAGATTTGACTAAGGAAGACATAATTGATCATCATCGTTCCCCTAAGGTTTGCTAATTGCTACAATGGATACAGGTATGTTTTCTACTATATTATATCTTTGATAATCTAACATGATACAATCCTAGGGCTGTGGTTTTACTACTCTAGGGTTCTACAGTTTTATAAATTACAGATCCTTACATTAGTATGTTGGAAAAATCTGGGGAGACTCCTATTTGGGACTCCCTTAGCGCGTAAGGGAGTCCCAAATAGGGAGTCTCCCTAGAACTGCTCTAGTATGTTTTTAGGCTAAAACACTTTTTTTACTCCATAATTACACCACCGTTGAGTTTTGGGTCCGGTATTATTAATTTCTACATTTAAGTCTCTCACTTTGTAAATAAGTGCATGTCATCCGCATATATGACACATGCTTTAAACACCCAAACATGTCTTAATTTTTTGAGTTTAGTCTTGCTACTAATTTTTATCTGCTTCATGCAAAAAACCAATTTCAATAGGTTTCAGTAAAGGAAAAAAAAAAACTAGTTTCATTAGTGATTTTAGGTTGGAACAATCACTCCCAAGCACATGAATATATATATAGAGTTCACTTGTGAACCAAATTAAGAACATGTCTAGTACTCATTAACAAATTACATGGATTTTATAAAAACCAGAGAAAGTTGAAATTGAGATTGAACTTGATCATAGGCTAAGAGTCCTCTAACAAGCCCTAAAGTCTGAGATATACCATCGTTTTAACGGAAAAAGAAGAAGAAAGAAGATATAGCTTTGTTGCTACACAGACCTTCCCTCAGGTAAGGAAAGAGAAAAGATATTTCTTGTGGTATGCATAATTATACTATCTTTACCTATTAACAGATCGATAAAAACCTAGGAAACTAATGCACTACAAGAAAATATGCCTTTTGTGATGAATTTTGTGTCTGCTAAAATTCCGTCACAATAATCTTTTTTGTGATGGATTTTTGACGGTTAAATCTCCGTCACAATAAAGTTTTATTCGTGATGAAAAAGAACATTTTTTACACAAATATATTTTTATTAATAACGGAAAAGTACCTGTTCGACACACAACACACACACAAAAAAAAGGTATTTGTGACATAAAATTGAACTATCCGACACAAATATTATCTTACACCAACCAATTTTTTTCCCAAAATTTTCCAAAAAATTTCGCGCCTAGGTCAAAAAGGAGAAGGAAAAAAAAAACTTTTTGGACAAGCACATTGGTAATCAAGTAATCTCTCTCTCTGTCAGTCTCTCTTTTTGGACAACCTCCACTCCAAGACGTCGCCTCCTACCACCAGCTCTCTCTCTCTCTCTCTCTCTCTCTCACACACACACACACACACACAGACATACACATTATATAAGTATATCAATTAATTATTCTGAAAATGATATTCTTATGCATAGTATATTGTGGTTCTTCCAGTTATTTTATTGTTATTATTAGGAAATGCTATAGTATATTGGTTCATTTCAATTCAGGGCCCTTCTTGGTACTCATTTGGTGTAAACAAAAAGCGATAAACTAATTTTTTTAGGACTGTATATACTGTTGTGACATAATTTCACCAGGTTCTTATTTACTTACTTTCAACAACTTGCAATCATTGCATATTTGTTGTATATTCAAACTGCAATGCTTAAGATTTGATTCTTGGTATGATATTTTTTTTTCACATTTTGTTATAGCTTTAGAAAGAAACCGGGTTGAGTTGTTGTTTTAGTCTTTGATACCCAACAACTGGGAAAAGAGCATCACTTTATCAACTTTTCTACTCATCCATTTGGGATTGAGGGAACATCTGTACTTGTTTGTGATGAATATCATTTTGGAATCAAAGAGAGAACAATGTGTTGGAATTAAGAGATAATTATGCAGTTTTATTTCTTCACTTTCTGTATTAGGCAATTATATTTATGGTCATGTTGACCAACTTTATTTCCTTTAATTGCTTTCATTTTTGGTTTTATCAACTTAGTATATATATATACATTGAGATGTAAATAATAATGATAAGTTTTTCCAAAGTGTTTTTGGTATCAAAGCAAACATACCTCTAACCCTACCTAATCAACACTGCCGCCACCCATCACCGCCACCTACCACTAACCCGCAACACCCACCGCCCATCCCCACTCTTGGCACCTTCCCCTGGCCTAGGCGCAGCACCCAGATCAACAGCCACCACCCAGATCAACCACCCACCCAGGCACCTTCCTCGCATGCATAGAGCACCTAGTGCATTTGATCTCATTCATTCTGATGTATGGGGCCCTTCACCTGTTACGGCCTTATCTCAGCATCGCTATTATGTCACGTTTATTGATGATCATACTCATTGCACTTGGGTTTATCTTATGAAGAAAAAATCTAAGGTCTTTTCTCAGTTTAGGAATTTTCTCCAAATGGTTAAAACTCAATATAATACTGTTGTTCGTAATATACGATCTGATAATGGTCGTAAGTACCTCACTGATGTTTTTTGGGCGACCCTTAACAAAGATGGGATACTTCAACAACTTACATGTCCCTAACCCCTGAACAGAGTGGTGTGACAGAGCGAAATAATCGCCACATCATGGGTGTAGTTCGCTGTCTCTTGTGTGGTGTGAATGTCCCTAAATATTTTTGGCACATGGCTATCCTTACTGCCACATATCTTATAAATCGCACCCTGAGCCGTGTTCTTGCTGGAAAGGCTCCCCTCCAGGTCCTTCAGCCCTCCAGCACTCTTTTCTCTATTTTACCTCGTGTCTTTGGGTGTACTTGCTTTGTTCAAAATAGGAGTCCTACCCGAACAAAGCATGATAATAAGTCAGTTCACTGTATATTTTTGGGATACTCATCTATGTCTAAGGGATATCGGTGTTATGATCCGGTTACTTATAATTTATATCATTCTTTGGCTGTTACGTTTTTGGAAACTGTTCCGTTCTTTTCATGTACTATTACTTCAGGACATGCACTGGTGGAGTCTGTTGAGTCCGATGCTTCTATTCTGCCTCGACCTATTCCTATTCTTGACTCCACCAGTGATTCCTTACCTCTATGATTACAAGTGATCCCACGCAAGTTTACTCTCGTCGTTCACGCCCCTCTCCCTCGCCATCGTCTTCTCCGGATTTAGGTACCACTTCTTCTCCCTTATCTCCTATTGCTACACCACCTGCTGCCCCCCCCCCCCCCCCCGGTTATCCTACTCGTATTCGTCGGCCTCCTGCTTGTTTTCTTCTATCTACTAGTACTAACCATCCCATTTCCAAGTATGTCTCTTATTAGGGCTTATCTCCTTCCTATCAATCTTTTCTCAATCAGGTTGATTCAGTCTCTATCCCTCGTTCTGTTCATGAGGCCCTCTAGAATCCAAAGCGGGTTGTTGCTATGGAAGCAGAAATGAGTGCTCTTCAGGGTAATCAGACATGGGAACTTGTTGATCTTCCCGCCGGTGAGCACATTGTTGGTTATAAATGGGTCTTTAGCCTTAAGTAATTGCCAAATGGGTCCATCAATCGGTATAAGGCTCGTTTTGTTGCTAAGGGCTTTACGCAAGGGCCTGGTAAGGATTTTGGTGCAACTTTCGCTCCAGTGGCAAAGTTAACTACTATTCGTCTACTTGTCTCGATGGCTGCCTCTTATTCTTGGCTTCTGCACCAGCTGGACATTAAAAATGCTTTTCTTAATGGCAATCTGTCTGAAACAATTTATATGGATCTTCCACCTGGTTTTCGGCCTCAGGGGGAGTGTTGTGGGAAAGTCTGTCGCCTCCGCAAATCTCTTTACGGGCTAAAGCAGTCTCCTCATGCTTGGTTTAGTCGGTTTAGTGATGTAGTTCTGAGTATGGGCTTTACTCGATGCCAGTCTGATCACACGTGTTTTATTCATTACCGGTCTCAAGGAAAATGCACTATTATCTCAGTCTATGTTGACGATATTATTATCACTGGCGATGATGCTCTTGGTATTGTTCAAGTAAAGCATGATCTAGGTGTGTCGTTTGATGTTAAGGACTTAGGTTCTCTTCGTTATTTTCTGGGGATTGAGGTTGCAAGGTCTCGACAAGGTATCACGTTATCCCAGGGAAAGTATTCTCTTGACCTTCTTCAGGACACAGGTATGCTTGGGTGTAGGCCTGCCTCTTCTCCGATGGATCCAAATTAACCTTAAATTGACCGCTGAAATGGGAGACTTGTTATCGAATTCATCAGTGTACCAACGTCTTGTGGGTCGTCTCATTTATTTGAAGAACACGAGACCGGATCTTACTTTTGCTGTCAGTATTGTGAGCCAATTTATGCATTCACCGCGCACGTCTCATTTAGATGCTGTCTATTATATTCTTCGATACCTCAGACATGTCCTAGTCTTGGGTTGTTCTTTATAGCAGGGGCACAGTCTGGTCTCTCCTGCTTCATAGATGCAGATTATGCAGGCTCTAGGAGTGATCGGCGTTCTACTTCTGGCTTATGCACTTTTTGTAGTCATCTTATATCTTGGAAGAGTAAGAAGCAAGCTGTTGTCTCACGTTCATCTGCTGAAGTTGAGTACCGTGCTATGGCTCAGGGCACGTGTGAGATCTTATGGCTCCGGTCCCTACTGGATGAGTTAGGTTTTCGAGTAATTGGTTCGTCTACCTTGTTTTGTGATAATAAGTCGGCCATTATGTTATCCTCTGATTCTATCCTTCATGAGAGAACTAAGCATGTAGAGGCTGATATTCACTTCATTCGCAAGAAAGTTCAGTCCGGTGTTATTGTTCCAAGCTTTGTCTCCTCGTCCAACCAAACTACCGATATCTTTACCAAGTCTGTTGGTCCAACGTTTCTTCAGTCTTCTATTGGCAAGCTGGGTCTCTTGGATGTCTTCGCTCCAGCTTGAGGGGGAGTCTTGGAATTAAGAGATAATTATGCAGTTTTATCTCTTCACTTTCTGTATTAGGCAATTATATTTATGGTCATGTTGACCAAATTTATTTCCTTTAATTGCTTTCCTTTTTGGTTTTATCAACTTAGTGTATATATATACATTGAGATGTAAATAATAATGATAAGTTTTTCCAAAGTCTTTTCAATGAAAATTATAGCAGAGTGTAAACTACCAGGCAGCCCTTTTGTGGTATGTAAAATGTACAGTTATATACAGGGCTCCCCCTCCTGCAACAGTTGGCATTTTCTCTCTTAGCAAACACTCTATAGGACAGCAAAAGAACTCTGCAGTCTACCATTTAAGCTTGAGGACTTTCAGAGTTAGATTTAATTTTTGACATTTATATTTCTTATGGATTTATTAAGATCCATATTGGTAAGCATAATCATAGTTTTTTATTTTTTTTTGTGTATAAACTATAAAGATAGGACATACTTATTTCGTTGGAAGAAACAAATGTTTAGTAGTATGCTTAATACTTTTTTTTTTAACTATAAAATTTTATTTCAATGAATATTGGCGATAATCATGGATCTTTTTATTTGGGTTTTAATATCATTGCAGAGTACACTCACAAATTTCATATTAAATGTTGAGTGTAAGTAATATTCTACTGAGTTTATAATCATTCAAAAAATCTGTTGAATGCTTAATCACAGTCATAGTTGGGTTGGCCTGGGAATTCAAGGTAAATTGTTTGACTTTATTCCCTAAATATATTTCTTTCTTACTATAATGGAAGTCCTCTAAAATCTACAAAGATTCTCTAAAGAGGGCGTCCTCTCTTTATTAAAGAGAGGGTCTCTGTTTTGACCGTTGGATCGTGTTTAAAAACTGTAAAATGACAAAACTGCCATTAATGAAAGCAGGATCCGACGGCCAAAACAGAGGCCCTCTCTTTAAGAAAAAAAGGACGCCCTCTTTAGAGCCTGACTGCTAAAATCTACGAACATTTTTAAAATGTCAAGTTGAATAACAGTTTACTTGAACTTGATAGTTCATATAGACAAATTTTTGCCAGCTGCTTTTTGTTGAATAAAGGGTTATATTATGTACTATCAGTTGTTGATACATATTTAACTTCTGGGAGTCAATATGCTATGCTGCATTTGATTGATTACTAAAACAAGTGACAGTACAATTATAAAGGGTAATCCCAGTGCAAGAGTTTCCCAAACTTGCAGAGAAGATTGTAAATATAAGAATTATAAGCCATGTTTAATTCATTATTTTTGGTAGCACTAATAGAAATTTGGATTTCTGAGAAAAGCAGTTGCAACTTTTATCGTACATGAAGGGACAAACTTGATTTATGAGGCACATGACAGTTCTATAAAAATAAATAAATAAAATTCTTTATGTTTCCTTTTTACTATTCTTATATTTACAATCTTCTCTGCAAGTTTACATCATTCATAGTTTCATCTGGGAAACAACATTGATTCAATAAATATAAATTAGCTGCTAATATCTAATGATGGCTTTGTGTGACTTGCTATAGTTTTTTTTCTTTTTTTTTTTTTTTTTGCAGATGATTGTTTATAGCTAAGGCACACTATACATCAATAGTTAGAGAGAGAGAGAGAGAGAGAGAGAGAGAGATGATATCTTTAGAGATATGAGAGAAGAACAATAACATCAAAAAGATGATTACCAAAAGAAAAGGGAGTGCACTAGTGGGGGCTGGACTCTAGGGGCACTCCTAATGAGGTAAGCAGTTCATGATTTTTTTGGATAATGAGGATAGATTTGAGCTTCATTGCCAAATCAAATTCTAGTTTCATATATACTTTCATCAAGAGAGAGAAAATAAAACCCATTCAATTGCATGATAAGGAAAGGAAAAATCTCATAATGGTACTGTCAAAATCAAACAAATAAAGGGTATTCGTAGCTTTGTCCTTTTCTAATGGGCCATTTGTTTGGTAAAAGTGACATCCAATCACTTCAAAGAGCTTGCTTGAGTATGGCATAACTTACTTTGGTAAAGCTTAAAGTTATTTAGTCTTCCTTAGTTGAAGTGTTCCTTTACTTTCTAGGTTTTTTTTCTCAACATAGCTAGAAAGCTACAATATAATATATGGTTGGAGATGCTCCTACTTTAGAATCTTAGAGCAACTCCAATCACCAACATGCTAATGTCAGATTTTAAGTATCCACGCAAGCATTATGGGCCCACAATACTATCACGTTTGTTAACAAATAATAAACATGCCACAATGATAGAACCTTTACCCAGTTCTTTCTCTCTCATCATTTTCTTTTTTATCCCTTTCTCTCTCTACAAACTGCTCGCTACAGTTAGTGAATGTTTTAACATCTGACATAGCCACGTACGTAGGATTTAAGCTAGTCCATTGGAGTCCCTTTTGCACCACTTCTATTAAAGTCTGACACTAACTAAAAGTTTTTTGCAACATTGTAGTTGCTCTTAGGAGGTTATTATTTTGGGTGAAAAGGCCTGGCAGATTTCTTAATCAGATATATGAGAGGTTGTATTCAGTGTTGAGATATATTCATGTCTAGAAAATGAAAATTAGATCTTTGGAAACTATCTTATTATAAGTAAAAGGTGAGTCAACATGGGAAGCTGAAATTGTTTTCAAAACTTGATTTGGAATTGTGGTGTGGGTTGGTCTTTGTAGAGTAGAGAAAGCATTGGATGGAAGGCAGTATTTTGGTAGGAGGAGTTTGTGTTAGATGTTCCTAGTACTTAGCTCTGAAGGATAATGACAGGGTAGATGTTAAACATTAGGATGGAAGCATCCTTACCAGAGCAGACCAATATTAGAAACGACGACTGTAACCATGGATTTTGCTTTGGTTGATATTTCCTAAATCGTACCACAGCAATTGAAGCTTGAGCCTTGAGTTGAAGAACTTACTTTAGACTTGGGAATTTGGGCTTGGATCTTCGGTTTAAAGTCAACATTAGGATAAAATTCTAAGAGGGGCTTCCCAAAACTGGCTCAACTCTCAGACGCATTGAGCTGGGGCAACTTCCCAATGGTTCTTTCCTTGTACATGTCCATAAACATACTTTACAATATAATGCCATAAATTCAAATAGTACCTGCTTCGGTCATGAACATGCTGCACAATATATGCTGACTAATTTTCTTGTATTAATCTCTAGCACTGTCCTTTCCTAAATCCGTTTAGCTCTAGCAAGAACTGATATCTTCTTAACCTTGCCGTTTCTGGAGTTTTATTTTCCTTCCTTGTGTTTAGTTTTTTTTCTTTTTTCTTTTTTCTTTTTCTTTTTCGTGTGAGTGTTGTGTTTAGTTCTTGAAACAGGAGTAACCATCTCTTTAGTTTTTCTTTTGTTTTCCTCCCTCGCCCCCCTCTTGATTGCCCTCGCAGATGGCTATAGCAGTCCATTGCAAAACATGCACCCCAATTTCATGAGATGGTTTGACGTACTTTCACGGCTTAGAGTTCCATGTCAAAACCAAATAGCTGCCTTGCTGGTGATGGTTGAAGTCAGAGGATTTTTGTCATTTTATTTTTATTTTTGCAAAATCCAAACATCAAGGGACTAGTGGACTTGCTTTCCATGACAGTTTCTAATTTGGTATGTCATGAAGTCAGGCTTCAGAATATACAATGAATTCCAGTTTCCTGGTACATTTTGTAATTTTTTAGTTGTTTCTGAAACATAAACTTGGTCTCAGACCGGCATAATTTTTGTTATGTTTGATGTATATTATCTGTTTTTGTACATCTAAAAACTCATGTTTGGGGATCTAGTCTTTCAGTAATGCTATCCCATTTGGCAAGATAACAATGAAATTAAGCAGTAGCTAATGTGGTAGGTGCAGTTAGAATGTGCAACTGAGTTACTCCTCTATATAATTCTGTAGAGCTAACTACACATTAGACTTAATCCTCTGTAGATTCTTAAGTGGGGTATTCTTTTGTAAGTGTCCAATAGACGAATTTGTCACAGGGAGAGCTTAATCACCGGAGATGTCCAATTATGAGGGCAAGGGCGTATCCAGGATAGTAGTTTGGGGTGGGCTAGAAATACATATAGCGTGGGGTCCACGGGGGTTCGGGGGCAGCGCCCCCGAAAATTTTTTTTTTGGGTCAAATTATGTTTATATTCTAAATTTTAGCATCATAAATGTTATAGTTTACTTTTGCTTCTAGTCGTTTTAAGAGTTGGGAAAAGATATTTTGGGTTTATTTATACATATTTTCTTAATTTTTGCATCATAAATAGTATAGTCTAATTTTGATTCTTATTAAAATAGTAAAGAGGATTCTTAATTTCTACAATTTCAACCTAATAAATGTATGCATATCAGTTTTTTTTTTCTTTTTATTTCTGAGAAACGTATATCATTACATTAGTATGTAATGTAAGTCTTTGGGCTGGGCTTTCTATAAAAGAAAAAGTCTTTGGGCAATTGGGCTGGGCCAAAGGCTATAAGGAAACCAATTGGGCAAGGATATGGCTTATGGGCTGGGCTAGAGGCAAAGCTAAAAAGAATTCTTGGATATGCTGCCCTGGGCTACAGCCCAGGTCAGCCCAGCCCTCTATCCGCCCTTGTATGAGGGGAATTTTAATTTCCCTTTTTTGTATAGCATGAACTAACATTAGCCTCATCATGTTGCTGCTAGTACTTTCCGATAAAAAATTTGTGCTCGAATTTAGTATGCTGGATCATAAAAGTACAAAGGTGTCGTATGTTGGTTTTGGGTTGTGATGAATTTACTTGCACAGATTTATGAAAATTTTTGGATATTTTAAAAACAGAGAAAATTCTGCCGATTTGTTTTTTTGGAACGTTAACTTATTTTATTTCTTATGATTTTTTTTTTGTTCTCACTTTTATTGTGTGGGTGTTTTTTTTTTTTTTTTAATTTTATTTTTTTGTCTTCATTCGCTCTTTGGATTGCTAGGTGGCTGTATTATTATATTTTAATTAAATTTTTCGTTTTCTATTTCAGACAATGTTTTGAAAATCGGACTGTTCATCAAACTAGAAAAATGACCGGGTCACGTGTTAGAAGTTCAACCGTCAGGTGAACCGGAATCAAACCGTGACGCCATAATTATATAAAAAAATATATTTGTTTGTAACTATAAATATTAATATAAACAAATAAAGCATCAAAAAATCGCACCAAAAATATTTATTTTCTTATAAGCATTTACTAGAAAAGTAATGCTATTCTTCCTAAATTTTGTATCTCAAATGTGGTTCCTAACACATGTGACAATGTGATCACATTTTATACTAGTGGGACAACTTTAACATCCTTTAATGAAAATTCAGTAGACACTCGGCCACGTGCGTTAGAAATTACATTTCAAATACAAATTTGAGAAGTCTAATATTTTTTTTTTCAAGAATGGTAACGGGAACGCTTTTGTTCATAAACTCATACACTCCATCTCAAGGACACGTCACGTCAGAGATCTCATCTGTGGCAATCAATTAATCAAAGCACTCAAGAGTTGGTTTCCTTTCCAAAAAAAGATGCAGAGAGAGAAAGCAAATGTTACCCTTAACCTTAAGTCTCACTATACCAGAACAAAACCCACATGCATCTGGTGCGAGGACGGAGGACCAATGGTAACAAAGGAATTAAGAACTCAACGGCGAAGTGACGATCGGCGGTGACTTGGGGTTAGTTCTTGTCGGCGATGTCCCTTTACCGGTGTGCTTATTTCTTGCCATTTTTTTACAATCGGCTGGGTAAAAAACCGTCACCGATTTTTCGGGTTTCCGTTTTAACCGGTTCGCCCACCGATTTTGGACGGTTATAGTCTCACTAACGGTTACCTATGCCAACCGAAGTGGATACCGGACCAGTCGACGGTTCAACCGGTTGAACCGGCCGGTCCGGTCCGATTTTCTAAACCATGGTTTTAGGTTATAGAGGTTTTGGATCACGATGAAAATCAATTCATTTTTGTAAAACCCTCATTTTGGTCATTATTGTTTTTTTATTTTCAGTAATTTCAACAACGAAACAATTATGTTTAGAACATATACTTTACTATATCTCGTTTTATCTAATTACTATGCTTTTAAATTTTACGTGGTTCTTGTCCTTAAAAATTAGTCTATCATAATTTATTGTGATGAAAAAATAATGATTTTTGGTGACAATTTCTGACACAATCTTCAAACAAAATCTGTCACAATACTATTTGTGTCAGTTTCGAGTCAACACAAATAAACTATCACAAATAATAAGTATATATGACATCATTATTTGTGTCAGACAAAATTCCGTCACAAATACTATTTGTGACGGTTTCAGTCGACACAAATAAACTGTCACAAATACTAAATATATATGACACTATTATTCGTGCCGGACCAAATTCCATCACAAAATTCTTCACAAATACTATTTGTGACAGAATTTGTTCTGATACGAAATTTTTGTGATGCCTGAGCGTGTGTCGGTCACAAATCTGTCACAAAAGGTACGCC
Organism: Hydrangea macrophylla; assembly: GCA_033977485.1. NCBI lineage: Eukaryota > Viridiplantae > Streptophyta > Magnoliopsida > Cornales > Hydrangeaceae > Hydrangea > Hydrangea macrophylla. Next base: position 105,491,029 of record CM066994.1, read on the forward strand.
TTCTTTTGTACATTCAAAATTACCTAGCTATACCTTAAACAAAATGTAAATTATTTGTTTAAAAATCAACACATTACCAATGGACAACTTTACTATTAGAGACAAAAGTACTTTTATATTTAAGAAAAATATTCGATGAAATTTGCGTTGACTTTGGTAAGTGTAAATCAATCATTATCAAAAAGTTTAACAAATAATCTATTGGCCGTTGACTAATGGGAGGGAGAAAGTGCTACTCAATTATAAACTTTCGGAGAGGTGGCTGTAGTTTTTCATGTCATGGCCTAGGGAGCTTCTTATATGTTGACAAAACTCAAGGGGGCCAATGTAATTTTCCCTTACTTTTTACTCTCTGGTTTCTAAACAATGATGGTTTCTAGATAATAACTGGATGCTATGTTTTTCATATTTAAATTTTAATTTTGATTTTTAAATAATTTAGCAGGTGTATCATACATTGTGGCAACAATTAGTGATACCATACTATTGTTTCTGAAGTTTATCGTCTTTCAATTCTTTCATGTTCTTGTCTCCTGTCTTCAATTTCGTAATTCGATTAATATGTACATTCGAAGGAATTGAGGAGCCAATTAAGGCTTTTTCCTTGTTTCGGTTTCGGAGACACCTATTTTATTGCAATTGAGATTCAGAAGCATCTTGCTTTTGTTTTGGAAATGTTTTTGGAAAGTACTTTTGCTCACTCAAATTTGGTTCACCATTGCTCACTCATGCCTTTACTACCTGACATGTGTCTCATACAAGGATAAAATGGGAATAAAATGGGACTCATGTCAAACAGTGAAGGCATGGGTGAGCTATGGTGAACTAAATTTGGGTGAGCCAAAGTGCTCTCATGTTTTTGGCACTTTTTTTCCCCATGTGGATCTGAGTACTTAGGTGATGTTTGGTTTGCGGATTTAGAAATGAAAAGAAAAAGGAAAGGAAAACATGAGAAATCTAGTTCCCTCGTGTTTTCCCTTCTCGTTGTTTCCCTTGTCTTTCTATCATGCATAGAAATTTAATAAATCTTAAATTTAATTGTACTACACAAATAAATGAAGAGAAATGACTCAATCTTTTTTTTAAGTAGAAATTTTATTAGTATTATCCTCAAAGGGGAGAAATTACACCCGGACTTTCAAAGCCCATGGCCCCCCTAAGATCTTCAGCTTTGCCCCATCCCTCAAAGGAAAAAAAAATTCTGTCTTTTCTTTTCTCTTCCCTCACTAAATCCAAGAGTCAAATAATTCATAAGGTTGTGTTCGGTTTATGGATTTAGTGAAGGACAAGAAAATGGGAAGAAAAACTACCCTCATATTTTCCTTTGTGTTTTCCTTCATACTTGAATTAAATTAAAAATTCAACAATTGTAAAAAGAATTTTAACTATAATATATGAAAAAACGAACAAAAATGACTCATACATAAAAAAATGTTTAATTTACTTCTCAAGTTATTCTCTATTCTTTCCTAGTTTTCTCGTCGTTTTCTTTATTAACCAAAACAACAAAAAAGTCTTTCCTCTAGTACTTTTTCTTTTATTTTCCTTTCCTAAATCGAAGAACCAAACAAAGCCTAAGGGTCTGTTTGAGATGCTTAAAATAGCTGGTTGAATCCTAGGCCCACTTTCTATTAAGTTTTTGTGAGAAGTATTGTCACACCCCAACTCGCCACCCGCTGATTAGGACTGTGTAACAAAGAATTACCCAAAACAAAACACCTCTTAATAGCAATAAAACAAGAGTTAAACGTAGTAAAATGAATTCGTTATATTAAAGCAGCCCAAGGGTAAAATGGTCATTTATAAAATATGCTCAAATTTTAAAACCAAAAATAGCTCTTCGAGTCCCGATTCTATCGCAAAAAAAAGGTGCACGAATCTGAATTTTCTAGAAAGAGTAATGTCTATTTCCGTAAAAGTTGACAAGCTGAAAAACAATCTGCGAATCGATCCGGCCCAAAAGTTCCTCGAACTGCTGCGGATCAATCCACATCTAGTTTTCCCTATTTTAAAAATTCTAAAACATAACCAAAATCAAACCAAACCAAACCTCATGGGTGTTGTAATTTGTAGACCAAATTAGGTGTTTTTCAAAGCCAAACCTTTTCTCTCTCTACATCTCTCTAGTTAGTGTGGTCTTGCCCAAAAGTGTGATAGGGATCATTGTCCCACAGTGCTCATGAAGAGAGTGTTATAAGGGTCTATATATGATTTCTCAATATGGGCTTAGTAATAAGTTGGAACATGTGGGCTCTCACGCGCACATGAGCCAAGCCCAAGCTAATCCCAAATCCAATAGAAATTTGGGTTTCGATCCTGAAATCGTTTCACCTGGCGCGTCACGTCTTACTCGCGCGCAGGGGGGTGGGGGGGGGGGGGGGGGGGGGGAGGGGGGGGGGGGGGGGGGGGGGGGGGTGCAAATCTCGGCCTTCAAGCCTCGCGGGCTCACCTTGTTGAGCTATAGTTTTGCAAATTATTTTTTTTTTGGAATTCTTTCCATTTATTTTTTCTTTGACTGAATAAAATCTTTCCCTCACAGATTTATTACACCTTGCTAAACTGAGCAATTAATTAGCCATTTTAAAATCTTATCCTATCTGTGCAACACGTTTTTGATAAATCAAGGGATTTATGTCGGGTCTCTGTGACTATAAATTCATGGGTCATTCTCTTTGAGAATACACAACAATACAATCTGCTTCTTCACTCTGCTTCTTCCCTGTTCTTCTCTCTGGTTCGATCACTGATACATATACAACAAAGTTGTTCTGTGCCCCTTGTTCAACGAGTTCACGTGAATAAGGAAGAGGCTGCTTAATCCTGGAGGGTAAACCGCTGAGACCTTACTGTATCGAGGCAAGAACTCCGAGGGGCGGAAATTACTCTTAAGGACAGTGTTCTCCAACACGACTCAGTCAGACTCTTCGACCCGTTTGATAAGTACTTTCGTTCATAGCAGTGTCTATTCACTATTATTTTTCTTACATTCTTAAGAGTAATTCTTCATGGATACTGCTATGCTAACAGCGACTAAAGCTATTCCCGACGTCACCAAAATTGAATCATTTAACGGGAATAACTTTAAGCGCTGGCAAACCAAATTGCTACTTGTCTTGACATTGCAAAAGTCGATTTCGTTTTGACTAAACCAAAACCCGTTGAAGGTTCTGAAAATTATGAAACCCAATTGCCTTTTTGGGAAAATGCAAATAAGATTTGCAAAAGTATTATTTTGAATATCCTATCAAGTAACTTTTTGACATTTACTGTACCTTCAAATCGGCAATTGAAATTTGGGATGCTTTGGTCACCAAATATATTATTGAGGATGCCGGAATTAAAAAATGTGCCATCGAAAATTTTCTCAATTTTCAAATGACCGATGACATAGATGTTTCTACTCAAATTCACAATTTTCACCTTGTTGTTTCAGAACTTAGTAATGAAGGAATGAAATTGCCTGAACCATTTGTAACAGGTTCACTTATTGAAAAACTTCTGGAGTCTTGGAAAAATTATAAGAATATGATGAAACATAAGAGGAAGGAAATGACTCTAGAGGAATTTATTGTTCATGTTCGCATTGAAGAAAAAAACCATTGACTTGATCGAAATGAGAAAGCCAAAGCTATGGCTTCCAAGGCTAACCTCATTGAGGAAAGCCTAATCGCACCCAAGGAAATTTTAAAAGGCAGAATAACAAACCCTATTTCAACAAAACCAACTTCAATAAAAATCTCAAACCCCAAAATCAGTTTGCTAAAAAGAAAGGGGAATGCTTTGTATGTGGCAAATCGGGTCACCATGCTGCTCAATGCAGACACAGGAAGAAAAACGACCAACCTGCCCCTAGAGCTAATCTAGTTGAGGCAGATGTTATTGTGGCTATCGTTTCTGAGGTACACTTAGTGGCAGAGGAGAAAAATTGGGTGGTAGACTCTAGGGCTACCAAGCACATCTGTGGCAATAGAAGTGCTTTTACCTCCTACACACCAGTAGGGGAAGGAGAGGAACAAATGTCCATAGGGGGCTCAAGGTCCTCACCTGTGATCGGGAAAGGAAAGGTAATTCTCTTCCAGAAAGATCCTCTCACTTACCGACGTTCTCCACGTACCTGATATTCGTTGGAACCTTGTGTCTGTGTCGCTGCTTAGGAAAGTGGGGGTGAAAGTTATTTTTGATTCTGATAAAGTTGTAATGACTAAAAATGGGGTGTTTGTGGGAAAAGGGTACTACAAAAATGGTCTGTTTGTTTTGAATGGAAATGTTACTACTTCTTCTGCTTGATTGATTCTCATGATTTATGGCATGCTAGATTAGGACATGTGAACTTTTCTTGTATTAAGAAAATGAAAGAATTAGGCATTCTTGAAAATGTTAGTATCACTAATAATGAGAAATGCCAAATTTGTAGTGAAGCAAAAGGTACTAACAAACCTTGCAAACAAGTAGTACAAAGAGAAACAAAGTTGCTCACCTTAATTCACTCAGATTTAGGAGACATGAAATCAATTGAATCTAGAGGTGGAAAGAGATATTATGTGACATTCACAGATGATTACTCGAGATATACTAGAGTATTCTTACTTAGAAATAAAGATGAGACAGAAGAAAATTTATACAATACAAAGCTGAGGTTGAAAACAAGTTAGACAAAAAGATCAAAAGACTTAGGTCTGATAGGGGAGGTGAATATGAATCTGGCCCCCTAGGCCAATTCTGTGAACAACATGGTATAGTACACGAGGTAACTCCACCCTATTCAACAGAATCTAACGGAGTAGCTGAACAGAAAAATAGAACGTTAAAGGAAATGAAGAACACTATGTTAATTAGTTCAGGAGCACCTAATAATTTGTGGGGGGAAGCTATCCTCTCTGCGTGTCACATTCAAAATAGAATTATATTTAAGAAAACAGGAAAGACCCCTTATGAGTTGTGGGAAAATCATAGACCTAACTTGAAATACCTTAAAGTGTGGGGGTGCCTAGCCAAAGTTCTACTTCCACAACCTAAGAAAAAAAAATAGGTTCGAAAACAGCAGATTGTTTATTCATAGGGTATGCTGAGAATAGTGTTGCATATAGATTCTTGGTTCTTAAAAGTGATGTGTTAGAGAAAAACACAATAATTGAATCAAAAAATACAGATTTCTTTGAAAGCATATTTCCTTTGAAAACAACCATTGAAAGACCAAGGTTAGAACCTATAGTTGAGCCAAACGTTGACTCAAATGAGTCTTTAGAAATTGAATTAAGAAGAAGCAAATGAGATAGGAAAGAAACAAACCTAGGAGATGGGTTTTTCACGTTTTTAATGGATAATGATCCTATGACCTATAATGAAGCTATTTCCTCTCCTGATGCTCCCTTTTGGAGAGAAGCGATTAATAGTGAGATAAAAACTATCATGGCTAATCACACTTAGGAATTGGTTGACTTACCTCCTGGTACAAAACCTATAGGATGTAAATGGATATTCAAAAAGAAGTTAAAACCTGATGGATCTATCGATAAGTTTTAAGCTAGACTTGTAGCTAAGGGATACACTCAAAAGAAAGATGTTGATTATTTTGATATTTATTCTCCTGTGGCTAGAATATCATCTATTAGAATTATGTAGCTTTTGCTTCCTTGCATAAACTCATAATTCATCAAATGGATGTTAAAACTGCGTTTCTTAATGGAGAATTAGAACAGGAAATTTACATGGAACAACCTGAAGGTTTTGTATCTCCTGAAAACAAAAATAGAGTTTACAAATTAGTGAAATCTTTGTATGGTTTAAAACAAGCACCAAAACAATTGCATGAGAAATTTGAGAGTGTAATGACTTCTAATGGATACATTGTGAATGAAGCCGATAAATGTGTGTATCATAAATTTGATAATAATGTTGGTGTAATCATTTGCCTATATGTGGATGATATGCTTATTTTAGGCACTGATATGATTGTGATAAATGAAACAAAACATTTGTTATCATCTAGCTTTGATATAAAAGACCTAGGTGAAGCTAATGTTATACTTAGGATAAAATTGACAAAAACCAATGAGGGTTTTATGATGTCTCAAGAACACTTTGTAGAAAAGATCCTTAAAAAGTATGGTCACTTTGACACCAAACCAGTTAGTACTCCTTATGATATGAGCATACAATTGAAGAAAAATAATGAAACTAGTGTATTACAGTCTGAATATACTCAAATAATTGGTAATCTTACTTATCTTATGAATTGTACCAGACCTGACATTGCTTATGCAGTTAATAGGTTGAGCACATACACTCATAATCCTAATAAGGAACATTGGACTGCTATATGTAGAGTACTAAAATATCTCAGAGGTACTATGGATTTTGGTTTGACATACTGTGGATTTCCTGCTATACTAGAATGGTACAGTGATGCTAACTGGATCTCTGATTCTGATGAGACAAAATCCACAAGTGGGTATATATTTACCCTTAGAGGAGGTGCAACCTCTTGGAAATCATCCAAACAGACATGCACTGCTCAGTCCACTATGGAATCCGAGTATATCGCCTTAGAGAAGGCAGGTTTTGAGGCTGAGTGGCTTTGAAACATCTTGGAAGATATCCTTTTATGGATGAGACCAGTTCCATTTGTATCATTACAATGTGATTGCCAGGCTGCAATAGCCCAAGCAAGAAATAAGGCCTATAATGGAAAAAGCATTCATATTTTCCTAAGACATAACATTGTGAAATAGTTATTAAAAGATGAGATTATATCCCTAGACTTTGTGAGGTCAGAGATGAATTTAGCGATCCTCTGACCAAACCATTAGCAAGAAAGCTAGTGGCCAATACATCGAGGGGGATGGGACTTATGCCCATAACAGAGGTCAATAGTAGTGGTAACCCAACCTATATGAGTGGAGATCCCACAAACTAGGTTTGTAGAAAAGATCCTAAAAGTTTGGTCACTTTGACACCAAACCAGTTAGTACTCCTTATGATATGAGCATACAATTGAAGAAAAATAATGAAACTAGTGTATTACAGTCTGAATATGCTCAAATAATTGGTAGTCTTACTTATCTTATGAATTGTACCAGGCCTAACATTGCTTATGCAGTTAATAGGTTGAGCAGATACACTCATAATCCTAATAAGGAACATTGGACTGCTATATGTAGAGTACTAAAATATCTCAGAGGTACTATGGATTTTGGTTTGACATACTGTGGATTTCCTGCTGTACTAGAAGGGTAGTACAGTGATGCTAACTGGATCTCTGATTCAGATGAGACAAAATCCACAAGTAGGTATATATTTATCCTTGGAGGAGGTGCAGTCTCTTGGAAATCATCCAAACGGACATGCACTACTCGGTCCACTATGGAATCCGATTTTATCGCCTTAGAGAAGGTAGGTTCTGAGGCTGGGTGGCTTAGAAACCTCTTGGCAGATATCGTTTCATGGATGAGACCAGTTCCATCTGTGTCGTTACATTGTGATTGCCAGGCTGCAATAGCCCGAGCAAGAAATAAGGCCTATAATGGAAAAAGCAGGCATATTCGCCTAAGACATAATATTGTGAAATAACTGTTAAAAGATGGGATTATATCCCTAGACTTTGTAAGGTCAGAGATGAATTTAGCTGATCCTCTTCATCTCTGACCAAACCATTAGCAAGAAAGCTAGTGGCCAATACATCAAGGGGGATGGGACTTATGCCCATAACAGAGGTCAATAGTAGTGTTAACCCAACCTATATGAGTGGAGATCCTAAAAACTAGGTTTATATGGGTAATAACAAACTACTAGTTGATTTAGTGAGACACTATCGATTATATAATTATAGTCCGTCCCTATGGTGCAGATGTGTAGACTTTAATATGTGAGGTTGAGTCTTAACTCTTAATGAATTCATAGTCCTTATTGGGTGGTGTGTATAGCTGTAGTACATACTTGATGAATTCACCTGTGTGAGTGTGGAAGTGGGGTCGCTTCGTATGAGAACTTAGGCAGGTTCTCTAGAGCACTCATGAAATCCAGCTACGGCGCATGGCCGAAACATGCCAAACCACGTTAACAGCCTTGTTTATCAAAGTGTACTGTGGGTGATAAGTACTTTGATTCACACAAAGAAATGAGGTTTATAGAAATTTTAATTTCACCAACTTTCTGTGAATCAATTCTTATTTCCCTAAGTGTTGGTTCATAGTCCAAAAGACACCATCACTGATACATTATTCTAAAGTGGTCAATCGTTCCTTCTCAAAATTTATCTTTGAAAAATGTGGGGGATTGCTGTAATTTGTAGACCAACTTAGGTGTTTTTCAAAGCCAAACATTTTCTCTCTCTACATCTCTCTAGTTGGTGTGGTCTTGCACAAAAGTGTGATAGAGACCCTTGTCCCACATTGCTCATGAAGAGAGAGTTGTAAGGGTCTATATATGATTTGTCAATATGGGCTTAGTAATAAGTTGGAAGATGTGGGCTCTCATGCGCACATGAGCCAAGCCCAAGCTAATCCCAAATCCAATAGAAATTTGGGTTTCGATCCGGATATCGTTTAACCGGGCGCGTCACGTCTTACTTGCGCGCAGGGGGGGGGGGTTGGCAAATCCCGGCCTCCAAGCCTCGCGGGCTCACCTAGTTGAGCTATAGTTTTGCAAATTAATTTTTTTTTTAGAATTCTTTCCATTTATTTTTTCTTTGATTGAATAAAATCTTTCCCTCACTGATTTATTACACCTTCCAAAACTGTGCAATTAATTAGCCGTTTTAAAATCTTATCCTTTCTGTGCAACACGTTTTTGATAAATCAAGGGATTTATGTCAGGTCTCTGTGACTATAAATTCGTGGGTCATTCTCCTTGAGAATACACATCAATACAATATGCTTCTTCTCTCTGGTTCGATCACTGATACATATATAACAAGGTTGTTCTGTGCCCCTTGTTCAACGAGTGCACGTGAACAAGGAAGAGGCTGCTTAATCCTGGAGGGTAAAACGCTGAGACCTTACTGTACCGAGGCAAGAACTCCGAGGGGCAAAAATTACTCTTAAGGACAGTGTTCTTCAACACGACTCAGTCAGACTCTTCTACCTGTTTGATAAGTATTTTTGTTCATAGTAGTGTCTATTCACTATTATTTTTCTTACAATGGGCACTTCCAAAACTATTTCAAAAGCATTTGAAAGTTTACTCAAGCACGAAGAATCTATGTAGTACAAGATAAAACACAAACTTGCATCTCTCCCTAACATTTGACTTAACATGAGTAAAATCTGTTAAAACTTGACTAAATCTCACCAACGCCTTCCAAAAATGTTTCAATTGACATCCAAACATACTCATAACATATGAAGTACTCAAAGAAGGTTAGAAAGAAGTCTTACACAAGATTCATGGGTTCCATAGCCATCCTTAAACCAAAATATATACTCCTTTACAACTCAAGTTCAAAAAAGGTTTCATTAACATAAGCACAAACATTCCCCAACATAACTCCAAACTCAATTCAACTTCTTATCTTACAACATGAGTTCAACCCCCACCATCACCAACATAATTACAAACTTATAAACATATAAACAAGATGATACTCTGCCCTGGTTCCCGATCACTTCCTTTCCCCTTCATGATCAGCACCTATGGTGGTTATTCAAAAACCACACAGAAAAACAGTTTTGTTTTAAGCTTACGCTTAGTGAGCATTCTAATTGTGCCATTGGTGTATGAAATGTAGCATATGCAATATTTAAACATCACAACGATATAACTAGTCACCGGTATGTCAAGTAACTAACCACCATCGTCACGGATCCAAGATTCTGGGTCTTTTCTCACTTTTATCGTCCCATATAGCTAATTCACACACTCTCACGTGACCATAGTCAAATTATTGTGGTTGTCACCACCATTCCAATCCCTTTATCTTGAGGAATATCGTCCCTTTAATACAGGCTAAATAATGGCGATCATCACTTGACATCCATTGACCCATTTAAGCACATAAACAAGTCATCATATCAACATGGCAATTTCAACAAATTTGATATGTTAAGCTCTAATTAACACATGCTTTTCTATTAATTCAAGAAATAAGCATTCTATCATAACCAATATCACATAAACATCATTTCATACTCATTTCAGGATTAGTGCACTCACCTCACGAATTACACCAATTAAAGTCTACAAATCCTAAATTTTTTTTTTATAAATTTTAGCTCTAGTTGTATCTGGTAATAACCCTATATGTAAATATCACGTATATTTATATCATCACTTCAAAAAAAAAAGTCACAGAAAAACATTACCAAAACTGAAAAAGAAGGTATAGAAACGATCCTTTCACCTCCATGATTCCAAATACAGCTTCGGTTCGCAAAACGTGTACCGGAGACGAAGAAACGACGTAAAGATAGTGAAGCTTTCTCTAATGGCTGAATTTCCTCTCCTGTATCTCTTTTTTTATTTTGATAGATTGAAGGAGATTAGTCACTCAAGAGGTGTCAACCTCTTGAGCTTCCTAAGCCATATTGTTTTATTACATTTACACCTCCAATATTTCTTAAAGATTTATTATGAAATCCACTAAACAATTACATTACCTACCCAATATCTAAGTTGGTATATGTCTATGTCACGTGTGGGTCCCAAACCTGATTCCACATATTTTGTAAAGTTGCTAATTAACCTAATAGATATGAATCACTTTCCAATTAGCCCTCACACGTGTACCCAAACTGCCACCATAACAGATCAAAGCTAGTAATAATATATTACTCCCTCCGTCCCTTTTTTTGAGTCCATCTTTGGGAACTCAACTTATTAAGGGGACAAAAAGAACCTACACCTACTTTCCACAATTGCCCCTAATCATTGCAATAACTTTTTTAGTTTTGTCTTCGTGTAGATTTCAAGCAAGGGTAGTTTTGGAAAGTAAGTAAAAATTGTATGCCAATTTAGGAAAGTGGACACTAATTTTAGGACATCCCAAAATGGAATATAGGACTCAAAAAAAGGGACGGAGGGAGTAAAACAATTAAGCAAATTTTCGCTTAATCACATAAATGCAACTAAATGCAATTTATCAAATTCGTACCTCCCATGGGTCCCACTTCATATCTCTCCAACTGTGTTCCTTTTCGAACACTTATCACATCGGGGTAACTTGAAATTACCCAATAATCACATACTATTAAATTTACTAATTAATGCACGCAAAATAGATATTACCTCATATCTCCCAAGTACGGGCATTACAAATATTGACTATGAGAACCGACATGGTGTTGGTTTGACAAAGAATCCATTTTAAAAGAATATTTGGATTGGACACGAACTTTGTCTTGGAAATGGACATTAATCAAACACTTGAATTTATGGAACTGGTTCACTTATTAATCACAAAATTGATTTGCTTAAAATAACAGTTTTCCTTGGGTGATATGTTATAAATTGATATAGAGAGGGTACATATTTGGCAACCGATTCACTTAAATTAGCACTTTTCTTTTGGTGATCCATTTAAAATTGAAAGGATAGAGTGTTGTGCGAGTGGACCCGGCAATGCAACATAATCAAGATCACATCCACCAATCTGAAAGAGATACTTCACATATGATAGCAAGAGAAAAGTAGATCATGTTAGGAAACTGCGTTCCCAGAATCCGTTGACAGCGCGTATAAGTTGGTACTGCAAAAAATTATATGAAAGCTATAATAACCCTACAAGGGCAGAACTAGAGTAACCTTGAACTGCAAAAACGGATTGCTACAGTAGACGAATCGAGAACACGGGCTTAATAACAGCTCATGATATTCTACAGTATTCCTCTGCTAGCAAAATATTGAACTGAGTGTGGGCTCTTTCAAAATCCTTTCTGTTTTTCGCTCTCCCTTTTTACGCTCTCTTTTTTATTCCGAGTTATAATACTCTTGATGGAAAAATGCAAACAGAGAAAAAAGCCAAAGCAGCATATATATATAGGCTACGATAGGGACCATAAGAAGTCAATAAGGAATAGGATTCTTTTGGAATTAGGAAATCCTAATTCGAACTGAATCAGATTCTTATTTCCATAATTCATAATTCATACCACTAAAGAATTATAATTACACTCCTACCCTTATCTCAAAAATATATTTCGAGCTCCACGTTATTAAATGTTTATTATCTCCCCACGTTAAGATTACAGATATCCATTAATTAAATATAATTACTAACAATCATATTTAATTAATCTCTTAAAATTCCTTGAGATCCTCTGCTCAACTTATTTGATATGTCGGATACAAAATCCACCTGCGGGGTTTGACATAATCAAAACATATAAGCTTTTTCAAGGAGATATCATCAAACCCCAAATTGAGACATGGATTCCATCATTAATTAATATTCACCATACAATTAATATTGTCAACCAATCCAATGAGATATTGACCTATATAAGGGTCTCATCCTTTTAGGGATCAAAGCGTAAATATCAAATGTATGTGTCTATAAATTAACTTAGTATTTAGAGCATATGCACTCATAATAGCCATAAGGTATTAATTATCTTATAAGCCAGTACAAAGATAATTACCCTAAGTCTGTCTCGTTTAATACACAAAGTGTACCAGTATAATGGGTTGAAACTATACTGTTTTCTGCAGTCAAGACAAACCTACAACATCACCGTGCTACAGTCCTACTGATGGTGTGTCCAATCCCATCTAAGTCTGTAAACCAAAATCTTACATTCTACAAGAACTGATGGTCTGTTCTTCCGTGTGTAAGCCGAACTCTACACACCAAACCACCTACTATGTAAAATAAGAGACACGCATGAACAATATTAAATAAACAATATAATGCAAACATTGCCCACACAGATTCTCATAAAAATGGAATAACAGATTTGATTAAATGAATAACAAATCAACTACATAAAGCATGGTTTTTAGTATATATCCCTAACAGATCATCCAACACAAGAATAACAAACAACAAACCAATAGAAGACACAAGGATTTTTTTTCTACGTGATTCGGCCCAACCAACATGCTTACATCCACACAGCTTCTTTTATTCATAAACATTCATTACAAGCCTCCACCCCCCCCCCTCTCTCTCTCTCTCTCTCTCACCATCACTCACCACCCATTTTTTGTTGGACATTATCAAGGCTCCAGCCTACCTCTATCACCCTTGTTGTACTTAAGTCTCCAACCTACCTTTCCCATCCATCATTAACATTGTAATCCACAACGTCTTCACAGATCAGCAATACGACTATCCGTGTAGCCATGCCTTCACCATCACCATAGCATTACAGTCTTGCAGTACCCCGGTGGCCACCTCCACAATACTACTACACCTAACAACGATGAGCACCCACTAAGCCACGCCCATCTTCACCATCCACTCGGTGGGCGGAAGCCCACCGGCACACGTTCTCTTACTTGGGTTCTCCCAAGGATCTTGACTCTCCCTCTCCCTCTTCCTCTCCCTTTCCCTTTCCCTCTCCCTCTCTAATTTTAAGACTCATGAGTTTTTCCTTCTTCACCAGGGGCGGACCTAGCAAGGGTGCCCCCCCCCCCCCCCTTGATTTTGAAATTTTTTTCATATACACCTTTAAAACAATACTCCCTCCGTCCCTTTTTTTGAGTCCTATATTCCGTTTTGGGATGTCCCAAAATTAGTGTCCATTTTCCTAAATTGGTATACAATTTTTGCTTACTTTCCAAAACTACCCTTCATTGAAATCTACACCAAGACAAAACTAAAAAAAATTATTGTAATGATTAGGGGCAATTGTGGAAAGTAGGTGTAGATTCTTTTTATCCCTTAAAAAGTTGAGTTCCCAAAGGTGGACTCAAAAAAATGGACGGAGGGAGTATAGTTTTAAGTCCCCAAAATTTTATGACTCCCTATTTTATTAGTATTTGAGTTTTGAAAAATACTACAACAAAACCAAGTATGATAATTTGTAGTAAGAGTGCATTTTTGTTCACCCTTATTTGCTCACCCACCAAACACGTGTCCATTTTCATCACTAGCCCCTATTCCATCTGTTGGGAATTTAAAAACACGGAACCAAATTCCCCCAAATAAACATACATAAATGAATAGTAATTAAACATGCACACCAAAGAAAACACAGATTTTTATGTGGTTCGGAAAAACCAAGCATACGTCCACACCCGAGAGACCAATTCTTTCACTATTGAGAATAAATAATTGGTACAAGAAACTTTGGATTAAATCCCACAACCCAACCCTCACACCCTTTTGTGTACTCACTCTCAATACCCCAAAGAACTCTCACTCTCACACCCTAGACCATGCACCCCCATGAGGGGAGACCCCCAACTTAGTACATCGAGGGTTTCTAAATTTCTATACAACATCCCTTTTATATAGAGTTTGCAACCCATTACTTTTGGGACCAGGAATACAACTCTATCACAAAGGAAACCAACTCATAATAGGAATCTAGCCAAATCATAATCCTTAAAATAATGGGATCATCCCACATGTGATATAATCCAAACAATCACCCCTACTATCACTTGTGGGAAAATTGCCCAAATATTCAATCACATATGACTAGCACCCCTCAATTGAAACACCCATATTGCTAACCGCTTTGCAACTGTTTACCATTGACCGCCTTTCGTGCCAGCATGTACACCCCGAATCAATATGGTCTCAACACCTCCGATTCGTCAAAGTGCAGCCAATATATGTGCAGCTTCCCAAAGTTAATTATCCTTATATTACCTCCACCAGAGAAGGAACTCGATCTCTCTTTCTCCCCAACAAAATTTTCCCTCATCATCATCTAAACTGTGAAAATAACCATCCACGCACTTGCAAAATATCATCTATCGAGGATTAACTACAAGATAAAATCATCCACACTTCTCTCAACCGCAATGTGTGATTTCAGCAACAATGTTAGATTCCTCCGCAACTTTGGGATCAATATCACACCACCTAAATAGCAAATCTGCTCCAAAAATATTTGATCAACATTCGTATGTGCAGTATGCTAACGATTACCTCTGTCGGATAATTGCGCCTGTGTCTGGCCCCACCTTCTTGGAACCCATCAAATTATTTTCTCCAGAAGCACATACTTATCGTACCTAAAATCAAACAACCCAAGAGAAATGCCCATATGAGTGGAATGTGAGAACCTCTCCACTATACGCAACCTGCTACAATCACAATAAAATCAAATTATTTTTTAGCCCTAGATCCCAACCTACTGCAATATATATATAGGATCTATCACCAAGAAAAGTAAATTCCAATTCGTGCAGAATTTTGTAAATCTAGACCAACTGATGAATCCGCAGTGCCTAAAAACCTTAAGGAACCACCTCTGACCCAAATTCCATACAACACAACTTATCCAACAAGCTACCTAAAATTCTTACCAATCATAGCCTTAGATTCCATACTCCAAGCTTTCATGCAACCTTGAAATTCACTAGGAATGAATACTGGGTGCAAGTCATCTTCCACGAATCTCCTTGCGCCGTGACCCATCATGCTACTAAGTCATCGGTTCCTTTTTTTTTCTTTATCTATTTTTCTTTATACCACTGTGCTACTAATACTACTGTTTCCTTGCGCTTCTGTCCACCACAGATCTGACCACCATGGCTCTAATACCACTTGTTGGGAATTTAAAAACACGAAACCAAATTCTCCTAAATAAATGCACACACATGAAAAGTAATTAAACATGCGCACCAAAGAAAACACAGATTTTTACGTGGTTCGGAAAAACCATGCCTACGTCCACACCCAAGAGATTAGTTCTTTCACTATTGAGAATAAATAATTGGTACAAGAAACTTTGGATTAAATCCCAACCCAACCCTCACACCCTTTTGTATACCCACTCTCAATACCCCATAGAACTCTCACTCTCACACCCTAGACCATGCACCCCCATGAGGAGAGACCTCCAACTTGGTACACCGAGGGCTTCCTAAATGCCTATACAACATCCCCTTTTATAGAGTTTGCAACCCATTACTTATTGGACAAGTAAACTCAATCACAAAGAAACCAAATCACAATAGGAATTTAGCCAAATCACAACCCCTAAATTAATGGGATTATCCCACATTTGATATAATCCTAACACTATTAACACAATTACTAGATGGGACATGAATGGGACACGTGTCAGAAAATTGTTCGTGGGTGAACAAATTGTTGGAAAAACAGGTTTAAATGGAAAGTTTAAACGCGCAGCGGAAAAATCAAGTTATGAAACTTTATTGGCATGCCCGGATCTACTACTCGTCAATTCTACATATGCGCACAAGAGGGGACACGAGTTATACCTTAGTGTCTTGAACCCAATTCTGATCTTCAACTTCCAGCAGCCTCCACTAGTTGATCTTCACCCTTATGACTCCTGCGGATGCCTGTCAGAAAGACTAGGGTTGGTGGGAACCCTAATGGAGAGGATAGAGTAGGTTTTGGGACTCCAAAACAGTTTCTGCAGCTTCTGACGTTCAAAACGACGAACAACCTTTTCCAGAACGCAGCTGCCCTATTTATAGATTCCCAGAACCGACCTAGACTTCGAGCGATCGAAGTGCCTTCGATCGATCGAACATTCGATCGATCGAACCATCTTCGATCGATCGAACCTTCAGACTTCAATCGATCGAAACATCTTCGATCGATCGAACCTGTCTGGACATCATCCTCAAGCATCTTTCCAAGCATCCTGGCGGAGCTAAGAATGGGACCTCCTAGGCTCTTTATTGTTGGCTCAGACCAGTTTGTTAATTACCATGACCAAACTCTTTGATCAGCAAACTAACTAACTGGTCAGTTAAAGTTTACTCCACTATAAAACGATAACTGAACTCCAACGCAAAAGAACATATCCGAAGCGATAACTAGACTTGTATGGTGTACTAATGTCCCTCTACCGTCAGCATTCGTAATCATATTCAGGTAATCGGATAACTGTTACTGTCAACCTGAATCATGATTACTTCTTGTATTCCTTGAGTCCCATTCACCTCTCATGATTACCAAACATGTTGATAACTCTTATCAACAAGACTGCAGTACTCAGTAATCGACTTGGTGACATTCTCAAGGGAATGCTTACTCTGAAACAGAGGGTAGATTCTATCTTGACAATGCATGTTCACAACCCTATGAACATGACATACCCAAGATACCCAGGTGTTGATCTTTTATAGACCTCACTGATTGGTAAATCAAAGCAGTCATATCCACAGTCTGTGTTCATAATCGTCTCAAGATTGAGAACACGTACCTTATACAAGTTATGAGTTCCTATTGACTGTTTGACAGTCTTAAGCGTCAATAGGAAACTCAGGTCCGTCAATGCACTATAAGCACTAGCATATCAACTAAGAGCTACACTCTAGTGATTGAGATTAATCACTCCATCCAATGGTAGTTAATTATGCTACAGTGTAGACTTGATGAGGTATCCAGTCTCATCATCCACTGTGACACATTCTAAGTATTAAAAAATAGTAATTCGTATCTCACTTGTGTGCATCTCATACACACACGAATTACTTACTATAATACTTAAGGATTAACAATCATCTCATGAAAAGAACATACACAATAAAATGTAAAGCTGATATCCATATATTAAAATGTCAATGTCTCATACAGAAAGTAATGGTTTGAGGGCACAAACCCAACACAAATGTGGAGCAATAAATGTGTGACCAAAAATGCACTCTTGTAGTAACAATGTGTCATTTTATTGTATTTTGGGTGTCAATCGACAATCAATATTAACTTTTCTGAAGCGCTATTTAAATTTAACTTTTAGATGTCATTTGTTAGTTATAATTTTATAATACGTAATAAAAAGTTCGATAGTATTATAACTTTGATGTATGGTTACAATTTTTTATCATCTAAATGAAAATATATGTATACATAGATCCCAAAAACAATTATCTCGGGGGAGCTGGCCCCGAACCCTTGTAAACCTTGACTAAATTTCATGGTTTTACTTCTACCAACCCCCCCCCCCCCCCCCCCCCCCTAATTCAAATTTCTACATCCGCCCCTGTTCTTCACCATGGCAAGTATTACATAGAATACGTTTCCAAATACTAATAGAGATAGGATTACCCACATGGCAATACTTCTCCACCAAGAAACTTCATTTGCAAGTATTCCTACATAATTAGGAAAACCTTTCACCCATAGAATCCATCCTAATATGAACTCCTTATCATAGTAGGAAAACTTCACCTTTTGGATACCTAATCACATAGGATCTCTCCTAATTCACTATTCAATCAGATTAGGAAACATAATCCACACATACAAAATTGTTGTGCTCGCCCGAGCGGCCCTCTCAAGCAGAACCCGCTCGTGCGGTGTACTAAGCGGGCAAGATTATAGTTTTGAACCATCTAAGCATCATCCAAAGGCCCACTCTAGCAGGACCTCGCTCGGGCAGCCCGCTCGCCCAGGTACACTATCTTTGAGAAAGTTTTCCCAATTTCCAGCATAGAGAGGGTATTTGGCAACATCTTTTGGAGTTCATAACTGATAATAAAGCTCTAAAAGCCAAAATATAATAGTTTGGTAAATCAAATTCTATGCCTCAAGTGCAAAAAGTGTGGGTCAACTGCAGAAATTTGTGATTAGCCATATCTTAGGCAGCTTTGGGTCAAACACATTTTTTCCATACTGAATTACAGAAGCAGAAGTTGTGTCAAACACCCTCAAAGTTCCTACAAGAAAATTTTGACAAACTAGAGGGGCTGAAGCAACACTCTAAACAACCATGTTCATCATACTAGAGGGTACTGGAGCAACACTTGTACTGACAATTTATATTGTTTAGTTCTAAGGATGAACAGGACACACACACACACACAAAAAAAAAAAAAACACCAAACTAAGAAAAGGAAAATACATTAACAACAATTATATATACATATACACACATGTATACATACACATATATATATATATATATGCACTCCTTCAACTTGACCATTTAACTATTATAAGTATTAGCAAGTATCCTGCGCAATGCTCGAGTACATTGTGCATATAATAAATCAAAAATACTAGTGATCAATATTGTTATCATTGAAGGTTCAATTAAAAACTACAGACCTGTAATTGTCCTTGTGTAAAATTTCATGTAACATACACAAAATTTCATCCTCTAGAATCGACCCATTTATACAAATTAATAGTGTTTCTCTTAGAATTTGAGTACTTTCATCTCACGAAAACTTAGAAATCACCATATCGATTAAAAAAAACATAATGGTTTTTTTTTGTTAAAATGATAAAGTCATTTAAGATAAGGTATTTATTGGTTATTGGTTATAAGCTTATACTAACCATGGAAGAAGTAATACAAATTCATGGGATGGGTTGAGAAAAACAATAATAATAACAAGAAGAAAAGAAATAACCTTTCAAAATGATCATGATAAAATCATAACTTGAATTGAGACAATTTATACACCGTAGTAAAAGATTATACATGGGAAGAGTGAGAGGCAACTGAGTGTGATAGTTAAAGTGGGTTATGAAATGAGGCTCCAAGCATTGAGTATAAAGGACACAAATTTAGAGAGAGAATCTCTCCCTTCTCTCTAACTACCTTGTTTTTTCGTTTCTCTGATGTCCTAGGCTCTCTCATGGTATTCCACCATGGGAGAGCCTGGTTTTTCCTTCTTTTTGCTCTTTCTCTCTCTCTTTTGGGGAGAGTTTGTCAGCGCCCCCCCACACCCCCCTCCCCCAGGCTTTGTCCCTCCTTATAAGGGTTTGTCCCTTTTTGTAAGGACTTTGTCCCCTCTCTGTGGGGGTTTCTTTTCTTGTGTTCTTTTATTTTTTTTCATTGTTTTCTCCTATAGATCCTTTGATTTCACTGTTTCTGTACATAGATTTGGCTTTTTTTTCTTCCAGATCTGACATTTTTTTTGTCAGATATGGAGTTTGAGTTGGCTCTTGTTGCAACTGTGGTGCTTTTGAGGTGATACTTTGTAGCTTCTCCCCAGCCCCAGCTTTCTAGCGGTGCCTTGGAGATGGGAGATTGCTGTGCGGCTTCAGATACTTTTCTGTGTTTGTTTTGTTTAACTGGGTTTTGTTTTTGTTGTTTTCTCATGTATTTTTTATTTTATCTGATGCTTGTTCTAGTTCCACTTAGGATCTGCTTTGTTCTAGTGATATGAAATGCTTTATGCTATTTGTGATGTAAATTTTTTTTAAAAAAGAACACAAATTTGAATTCAAAAAGTCCTTCATGTACTAATTAAATGGTAGTATGTGTCCATTAAACCCACTTCTATAGTAGTCCTTTGGTGTGGAAAGATTGATTAAATATTGGTGAAATGGGATAAAGAGTTCAACATAAATAAGTAGTGGCACATGTCACCCTCAAATTATTTTTAGGATACACTCTCAACTTTTATATATAGTAATAGATAGATTGAATACAAGTCCTGAAACATGTTTTGCTTGTGAGATTACGAAACATTCTCAATGACATTCTCAATATGACGTGCAATGGAAGTGTAAAGCCATCCTCTACCACTGTAGCTCTGCTCTTCTCTCTCATCTCTTTCACCCTCTCTCTCACATCACCTCTCTCTACCATCATCTTCCTAATCCCACTATCTATCTCCTCCGCTGTGACCAATTGTTGAGCCTCCGATTCGAAATCTCTCTTGTACGTAGTCCAGCTTGATCTCCACTGCTAATTCTAGCTCCTTCACCATTTCGAATGCGTTCATTTGTTGTTCTGCGTACATAGGCCATGTTGCTATGGGCACTCCACTCCATATGCTCTCTAGGGTAGAGTTCCACTCGCAGTGGGACATAAAGCCTCCCACTAACGGGTGGGACAGAATCGCAACCTGTGGGGCCCATCCGATTACCTAGAATGGCAATATAAAAAATTAGTAACAAAGAAAGACATTGTGTCGTAGAGTGATAATTAAATTCAATCAAAAGAAGTTTTTGTCGTGATTTTATAAGAAGTTCTTTGTTTGACTGGCATGAATATAGAAAATAGATTATAATTTTACATTTTTAGTAACAACACCTATCTTTTCTTTTCTTTTCCTTTTTTGTTTACACACTACACAAAGGGAGGTAGTGTTCTCCCAACCCATAAATCTCTCAACTCATGAGGCTCGAATCCGCACCACCTGTAAGTGGGATGGAATCCCTTACCATTGAGTCATTCCTTAGTCTTAACCACATACACCAATCTCTTTTTTAATTTGATGAAGTGGGCTCATGTGAGGTCATAATTGCCAGAGCGCAGCAGCACGAGAAGGGGGCGTGCAGGGTTTGAACCCTCGTAATGAGCGCAGTATGAATGCCTTTATACCAACTAGCTTAAAGTGTTACTCAACCACACCTATCTTTGATGAAACTACTATATCAAAAAAAAAATTTATTTATGCCAAAGTTTGTCTCCTTTTTTTGGCTGACCTAGCATTGACTATTGGTGTCATATTCATATAAATAATTATTCAAAATTTTCATGAGTGGCGATAGAAATCCGTTATATATTATAATAGCTAAGAAAATACTCACATATCATATGTTTGTACGTTTCAATTCTTCAATAGAGAATAAAAACGGGTGCCAATTTATTAAAATGGATACTAGGGTGGTTTTCAAGTGCGTGTGAAGAATTATTGTTGACTATTTAAAAATGAACACAGTGTTATTAGTAGTTTTTTAAGACACTTAATAATTTATAAGAAAACGCTAACCTACTAGATATTTATAAATGTGCAAAATTTTTTGAACAAAAATATCTTTATTAATTCATTAAAACGAAAACATTAAAATTATTTTATAAATGAGCTAAAGTATATTTACTTTAGCACATGTGAGAGTCACTTTGATTATGTCATTTGATGATATAAAGATTTTTTTTAGCTATATAAATTGACTAATACTCTGGTTCTAGATTTGGAATATTCCATATGCCATGTGACTAGTATTACATGCAGTTATCTTTGCTATAACAACCACCACCACAACCTATATTAAAACAATCAAAGTATGTATATGAGAATCAAATTTAAAATTCAAATTTGGAATCATCGCATTACACATTAAATGGATAGTTGTATCACATATAGTGATATATATTTTATACCATAAACCACTATTATAATATGTGGTACAAGTGATAAAACAATTGGAAACCAAAATAGTATACACCTTCATGTGATAGCAAACAATTATTTATGAGAAATAATATTATAAGAAGCTTTTCATATAAGAAAACAACAAATAGTTCATGGATGAGAAAGCAGCCACAGGATTCCTGAGGATCTTGAGATGTATTTATGACTACTTTCTCATCCAAGAATTATAAAGTGGATTCTCATATTAAAAGTTTCTTATAATATCATTATCCATTATTTATATTCCTATGTACATCAATACATACATTACCTTCCCAATCTCTGTCGTCCGCTCCAAGAATCCATTGGGCAACACTGCCTAGAGATCTGTGTACTCGCCGGGGAACTCAAACACTCCCCTGGGAGGAGGTTGTGTAGGGACCACAAGAATGGGGACCCGCTTCGCTCCAGCACAATAGCAATCTCTCTCACTTGGTCCCCACTGAAGCTTCCCACGCTCCCAAAGCACAGGAACACAACCGACTCCACTAGTTGATCATCAAGCCACCTCATAATAGTCTCATCTTGTTGACTTTTTTCTGTGGTCCCACCAAATCTGGCCCCACATAGGTTCAAAATAGGCCCTACTGGATAAATAGGTGGGTTACGTGGGTATAAATCATTGGAGAATGAATCAACCGCATAGGATTCCAGCTCTGTAAATGAATTGACAATAATACCTTTCGTCTCTCTAAACCTCGCCACTAGACCCAGAAACATAGTAAACCAACCGCTTTCCTTGTCTAGCAATACACCAGGTAAAACCCTAGCCGGAACTAGTTTACAAAAACTCGGTACAGACAACTGGGCGTCCGAGTCCTTGAACTCAGTAGTTCCTTTTTGTGATCATCTTGGAAGGATTTAAGATGCAATATCAGGACGAGAAAAGACGCATTGGACGTGAAAAGATATAACTTGGAACCCCAAACTCGCTCGCCACATCAATCATGGAAGCACAGAACAAGTCCAGTACATATCCGGCGAGATTAGCTGATTTGGACCCGGTAATCTCGGCCGCAATATCTCGGACGTGTGGCTTGTGGCTATCGGTCAGGGTGCCAAGGAAGGAGCCCAAATTGTCCGGCGAAATTTTAAAGATCGAACCGTCGTTGGGAAGATCGATTAAACGAATTCGCGAGGTGGGATCTGATTGGGTGTATGTGCTGATTTTGGAATCAGTGTGTAGCTTCATGATGTGGACTGTGATCGAGAGTCGATCGTCTCGATCTGTCAGGAGCTTTGCAATTTCGATGGCGGATGCAAGGTGGCCGATTTCCGGCAAGGGGACGAACACGAGCTCTAATTTCTTCATTTCGTTGGTGTAGTACCCAAGTGAGGAAAAATGTGAAAAACGGTAAACTAGTGACTGAGAGTGTATAGAAGTCAGACTTTGCTTGATTTTATGACACTAGTGAATTGAACTATGCGTGCATACTTGGAATAGATATGGGTCCTAAGAGCATCTGCAGTGGATAGTATAACTTAAGGAAAAATTAAGCTTAGATTTAATGTACAAAGAAGGAACACTTGTAATGGTACGACACAGTTTAGAAGATTTGCACCCAAAACAAACAAATAAAAAAGGAAGGAACATTCACGGCACACACTGTGCCATTTGGGTGTGGCACGGCATAGTGTGTGTCGTGTGGGATGATAGGCGGCTTTTTCGGTGTCGTGTGGTGTCTTGCGGCACACTCTGTGCCGTAACCCCCTACAATAGCCAAACTTAGACGAACATTAACTTTAAGTTCTACTAAGTTTCAATTCTTAAATTTGTTGTATAACATATCATTACAAGTGCACAATGCTAAATTTTACTAAGTTTGATGTACACATCTGCCTGCTCTAAAGTATGGTTTTTTTGTGGTTCATAAATTAGGAGTAAAAAATAAAAAAATAATAATAAAAAGAAAGAAAAACCGAAATTTTAGGAATCTTCTGGAAATTGAGTGGTTACTTGGAAAGCAGGAAATTAAAGTGAGGTCATGGCGTTGCTGGAGAGGCATATTGTGTCACTCTTAACTTTGAGTCTTTGATCATCCCAACATCTTTTAAGTGCTATTTAAGACATGATAATGGCATGGATTTTAAATTTTGAATCTCAAAATGTTTCCTAAATATATATGGCAATGGACTCATTGGATTTTGATTGAAAGATATTGAAATGGTCCCATTGTTATTAAAGATGTTCCCACTATCACATGTATTTGAGAAGCATTTGAGATTTAAAATTTGAGAAATATACATTACTTTATATATATTGATAACCAAAATTGTATCGAAAAGTTTTTCAAGTTGGAAACCAAATATGAAACGGGCCAAGGCGCAGACCAGGTCACTTTCTTTAAGGTTGATTTCGGTCGTCCTCGGTCTTCTCACTACTGCAAAGAATGGTGATCAACCCGCAGGATACAACAACCCCAAAATACTATGAATTTCTTATCAACTATTTACACCAACCTCAACAGAAGAATAAAGGAACTACACTGAACTCAATAATAACTCTGTAATGTCCGAATACTCAATGACACGGAGCAATTTCTCACTGTTTAAAAATTGAAGCCCGAATTGTTACATAACTCCAATTGACCTTGACTTCTAACTTTTAAACAAGCAATCATTTCTATGGAGTACAAGCTTTATATATATTTTATGGTAAAACTTTATATGTGTCTCAATCTATATATCACACCTCTTATACATAGTCAGTCATATATATATATATATATTAGTAAAGGGTGATGCTATTTTCACTCCATCATTGAACTAATGCACTCCATGATACTACTTTTACAGTATGTGGTACCATGTATGTCATGCATTACATATATAGTACCACATGCTCTGAAAGTGGTACCATAGAGTGCTTTAGTTCAACGAAGGAGTGGCAATAACAATTCCCATTAGTAAAGTATACGTTAATCAGTATCCACCCAAAGGAAAGGAGATTAGGAGGGAATTACTACAATGGAACTTGATGATGCCGAAAATTGGTAAGGGTAATTCAGACAGAAAATAAAGCCACAGAAAAGATTTGTGTGTGGTTCGGTCCCGTTAACGAGATGACCTACGTCCACGGGTGCGTCTAAGCGCGTATCACTAGCAGATCACCGGCGGGCCTGGTGAGCCAACAGTGGTGGGCAGCACTACCAGTAATACCGGCCGGGTGTATGCGTATATGGTGGTGAACTCTTGAGGTGCGTTTATATGCTCGGAGAGTTGATATTGGGATCCCCTTTGAGAGGACATGTGGGCTCTTTTATAGGTGCAAGAGTCCACCCTTACATGGTAAGTTTATCAAATTAGGAAGTGTAATCTAATTGCGATTGATGTGTACAACATTGGGAAAGTTTCCTAAGCGGTTTAGGAAACCATTGATTCCTCTTGATAGAGTCACGGCTGTATAAGGAAACAGTATTGAAACATAACTGACGCCGCCTCTCTCGGGACCTCACCACGACCGCCCGGGTATCCCGGTCGGCAATATCCGGGCACCTCGGGAGCGTGGGCTTCACGCCGCAAACCCGGTCTTCCCAGGCTAGTGGCTAAACACGTGGCGGTTGTACAGTCACAGAATATTTCTCGACATATCAGCTGCCCCCCATTTTCAAAACTGAGATGGCACCTTGTCAGATGAGATTTGAAAATTAAGAACGCATCCCATGAACCGGCCGGGAGAGGACCGGGACCCCCGTCGGAACAGGACCGGTGTGGAGAGACCCGGCGGTATGTCCATCCGAGCGGTGATTCCACAGGACCGGGCATCCCGCTGCCACATGCATGCTGGTTACTGATTTGGTTCGGACCCAAAGCAGCCGGTTGAGAGGTAACTGAATCATCCAGGTGGCAACTGAACCGTCGCGTCGCGCATTCAATGCTCACGCTTTCTGAGGCGACGCCCCACGTGCTTGAGACGACAGTTTTGGCGGGAGAATATGTGAGCCATCCGATCAAGCTGCATCCTAGCCGTTCGCGCTGCCTATATAAGGAGCTCCTGTTCAACCTTGTTTCTTACCGCAATCCATCAACTAAATTGCCTGAGCAAAGCATTCTGAGCTTCCTCTTCTCTGCCATCTTCGTTTCCCAAGCTTTCACCTTCATCAAATGGCTTCGCGCATTGACTTGTCATCAGACGAAGGGCTTAGAGCGTTCCGGAAGGATTGTCAAATCCTAGACGACGTAATAGTCCGCCCGTGCGTTGAGGGGGAGGAGATAGCCCTTCCCTTCGTCCTAATTAGCAGCTATCTGCTGCTCATCGTGGGATTGCGCTTTCCCCTTCCGGTTTCCTTTTGCGACTTGCTTGAGGGGTTGCGCATCCCTCTCCACAAGTGCCGCCCGAACGTTGCCCGTCTCCTATGGGGTGTATCAGCACTAAATAAGCGACTGGGACTGCTCCTCCGGCCGGCTGACGTCGCGAGGTGCTATATATTGGGCATTGACAACAGAGGCCCCTACTTCGGCCCAGGACCGAGGGAAAGGACCTTGTCCGAGGCTTGGATTTCCCGAATAAGAACTGGCAGCGGTACCCTTGGGTTGCGGTTGCCGGCAACTGGCTGGAGGATGCCGTTCTCTGTCCTCCGGCAGCTTTTGACCCCGATCTTTGCAAGCAAGCTTTCGCCGCTCTCCGCAGGATCGCCCCTAACGCTGATGACACGGAGGCGCTTGACCAGGCTATTGAGGCCGGCATGTCGTTCTCTTATCTGGCAGGGAGACCTGCGGAGAACGCGGGTGCCGGACCCTCTTCTGCAGCTCCTGCCGTTGTGGCTTCTGGGTCGCGCCGCTATACCCGATCTATGGCGACCGGGGCGCGCCCCACCGGCAGGACGGGCTTGTCCGAGGGACCGGTCACCTTGTCCACCAGCGGTGATTCCTCCTCCTCTGAGGACGCAAGCCCACCACCAGGCCCATCCAAGAAGGGCAAGGAGAAAGAAGTTAAGGAAGAGCCTCAGCCCCAACCGAAAAGGAGCCGGTCAGAGGCATCCCCCTCTCTTGTGAACATGGAGAACCGTTTGCAAGAGGTGGAGAAGATGGGCGCCGAGCTGCAGCTGGACTTGGCCCTTCGGGAGGTCGACGTTCATGCCCTGGAGCTCGCCGTAGAGGGGCTGGTAGCGAAGGTGGCGGCCTTGGAAGAGGAGGTCAAGGCGTTGAAAGGCCAAGGACCTTGAAGGCACTTTTTCTCTCTTTTTTTTTTTTTTTTTTTTTTTTTTGGGAAGGCTATTTTAACTGCCCCCGGCTTCTGTATAGTTCCCCCTTTATAGCAATAAAAAGGTCCATGAGGCCAACTTTTTGCTTTCAGCGCGCCCCTTTTAACTGTTGACATCCGACCGGCTTATGATTACGCCCGGGTTGTGACTGCTCGGGCCTGGACCACTGCTATCCTGTACCAATCATCAGCTAGGTTTAGATCCCAACGAGTGGAGACGTGGTCGTAACTGAAACGTCTGTAGAGTAACAGGAACGTCTTTTCACGCATTTAATGCGCGCGCCTTTTGAGGCGACTCCCCACGTGACCGAAGAGACGGTTTGGGCGGGAAATATTCTGGACCGCTAGATCTGTTCTGATCTGGGCCGTTCAGAGCCTTTATATATGGCACGCTCGCCTCATTTCGTGCATCCTTGGTCTTCTGTTTTCAGCTTTCCATTTCCTCTTGCATCCGTCCTCTTTTTCTTTTTTCAGAGTAAGGCTGGAGAGAACAAATCTGGTGAGGTTCGAGCGGGAGTGGGATTTCTTTCTTCTGAGATTCTGTGCATTTTTCGAATCGGGTGGAACTCTAAGTCGTCTTGATCAAACGGGTGTTTCTTGCGCTGCTTTGAGAGAGTGCTACTTGGTGCTGAGGAGCATCTATTCATTACCATTCAGGTTAGTGGACCCTGCCCCCCCTGTATACCAGGTTTGGGGTTTCCGATCCATTTACGGGTCGTAGTTCGCGCCAGTTCCTTCCCGTTGGAGAGCCAGGGATGGAACACTCCGGCTTCAACTCTGCGTCGAGGTCGGAGAGTGAGCAATACCTGTCGGGGTCTCCTGAGGCCAGCCTGGCCCGGCTTCCCGAGTCCCTATCTGACCACCAGAGTGGGGCCAGGATCCCTGTTCGCGTGTCTGACAGTGGGTCTACCCAGGAGGCCCCCGTGGCCTCCGTCTCGAGAGGTTCAGGCGACGAGTTGCCCAGGGAGACCGGTCGTGTGGTTTTTGCTTGTGAGTCCATTCCCTCTGTATTGCGCTCGCAGGATCTTCTCCGGATCAGGGAGAGATACTCTCTTCCTAATGGTTGTGCCTTGGCCGTAAACCTTGGTGGTGCGCACCTTTACAAGTCAGGGTTTGTTACCTTGTTTGAGGACGCCATGATGGCAGGCCTTCGGCTACCCCTTCACCCCGTAGCCCGGGATGTCTTGATCTACCTTGACATAGCTCCCGGGCAGTTGGCCCCCAACGGGTGGAGGTTCCTGATGGGGTGTATATCATTGTGGCCCCAAGCGTTCGGGTACAAAATTACCCTCCAGGAGTTTCTCTGGGCCTACCGACCATTCCCCGTGCATCGGGAATTGGGGTTTTTCTCCTTTTCTGCCCTTCCGGGTAGGAAGATTATTGACGATTGCCCTAGCAATAACAAGGGGTGGAAAGGCAAATTCTTTTAGGCGTCTACCCTTCGCCTCTGTGACATGGCTCCGGGGATCCAGCTGAGGACATCCTGGGCCGAGGAGTTGAGGGGTAAGACCGCCCTTCTGACCTCATCTGCTATCTTAGTCTTTTTGAAACACAGTGGATTACTGACTAATCTTTTTTTTCTCTGTCCACAGCGGGATCAACTAAACCCCCCAAAATCCCTGAATCGTGTCGGGCCAGGATCTTAAGGCTAGCAGGGCTACCCACTAGCATTGGGAACGTGTTGTCCCGATCGGGGAATTTTGTCGAGACCTACTCCCCCCAGGAGCCCGTTCCGGCCCCCAGCTTCTTACCGATCATCCCTGGTGAGTATCCGGACCCTCTCATTTGTTGGTCCGGCCATCGTCGTTGTCGCTTCTCGTACCTCTAATCTTGCGAATTCGCTTTGCTTTTTTCCAAAAATGGCCCCCAAGCGCAATCTAGACCAGCTGCGGGAGAGGTAGGCTGCCGCCGCCGCCGCTACCGCCGCTCGGGCGGCGGTCGCTCAAGGGAAAAGACCAGCCACCGAGGCTCTGGGCGGTGAGCGCCCACTCAGGCGCATTCGCCACGGGACGACCACACGACATGACCCTGTGGGGACATCGGCTCCCCGCAGGCCCGCTGCTGACGAGTCCGTGCCCAGGGCTGATATTCCGTCAGGTCTGCCCCTGGGCGGGCCGGAGGAGGTTCAGGAAAGACTGAAGTCCGTCCTTGTCCCAAGTCAAGTGGAGGCATGTGCCGGGTTGTCTCCCCAAGGCTTCCGAGGGTGGCTGTATAGCATATCTCATCTGGTAAGTGTCTTGTCCCCTTCTTTTTTAACATTGGCCTGCTCCCCTTTTCGCTTGCCTAACTGATTTTTGCCCTCTCGCTGTAGGTTGGCTGTATGGCCGCGGGATCCGAATCCGTCATGTCTTCTCTGACCGAGAAGGTCAGCGCTGCTGAGGCATCCCTTTCGAAAGAGCGAAAAGAGCTGCAAATAGCGAAAGCCGCCCTGGCCGTGGAGGCAAGCAAGGCGAACTCACTAGCCTTGAGCTTGGGGGCGGCTCAGGCAGACCTGGCAGCGGCCTTGGCCGAATTGGAGGTTGTCCGGGCTAAGGCGGCAGCCGAGACACCTACTGCTGAGGCCCTGGAGGGCGCGTTTGATGACGGCTTCTTCCAAGGCTATGACGATCTGAAGCGACGGGTAGCTCGGGATCACCCCGAATGGGTCCTTTCGGCCTACGAGGGAATTGACTCGGACTACTAGGATCTTGGAGGAGACCCTGTAGTTGGTGAAGACCCTACGGCTACTGCTGAGGCCACAGAACTCGCCCTGGACGGGGGCTTGGGGAAAGAGGGACCTGCCGTACCAAGGGAGCAGACCGGGGAGACCGAGAACGTGGTCAATGTGGAAAACTAATTCCCCGGTCCCTCCTTCCTGCTGTTTGCTTTTATTGCTTGTAGATTTCTATTTTTCGGGGAGGCTACTACGATTGCCCCCCAAGCTTTGTACATTTGCTTCGGCTAATGAAAAGGCCCTTGAGGTCATCCTTTCACCAACTTTATTGTACTGTGTTTTAACTTTTGCTAGTATTCGTATGGCTTTGGCCAACCTAACATCTGCCTTAGCAAATGCTTTAGGACCGTAACCCACAGAACACCTAGTCGAGCATTGCAATTTCCTGTTTTAGCCTTAGGTGTTTCCCTGTGTCCCCCTGCCCCCCAAGCATTTGGCTAAGGCGGGAGTGCGGGACTAAATGGCTGTAGGAAATTGACCTGGAACATGGGTGGTTGCAGGAGCATTTGAAACTTGCCATCGTTGGCCACCTAGGGGTTTGACCCCATCGCCGGCTGGACCTAGGCGAAGTTTTAGTTAATTTCTGTTTAGGTGTGAACCCTCTTGCCCCCGAGGTTCCTGTTACGGCGGGGGCGTACTGGGGATCGACCATAGGAAACCGACCTGGAACATGGGTGGTTGCAGGGTCCTTTGGTGCCTGGGTTCGGAGCCCGAGGTCTTTTTGATGCCTCGGGGTTAGGCCCGAGGTCGTTTTGGTGCCTCGGGGTTAGGCCCGAGGTCTTTTTGGTGCCTCGGGGTTAGGCCCGAGGTCTTTGTGGTGCCTCGGGGTTAGGACCGAGGTCTTTGTGGTGCCTCGGGGTTAGGACCGAGGTCTTTGTGGTGCCTCGGGGTTAGGCCCGAGGTCTTTTTTGATGCATTGCATGATGTACTGACAGGAGTAAGTTTTCAAACTTTCCAATTTTATTTAGAAGGTAACAATCTGTAATAATGGTCCCATCAGGACTACATGAAAAGAATTTTCCTTATAACTCTAAACTCCCGTAGCCAGTTGCTACTGATAATACTTGCGAAGGTGTTGCACGTGCCATGGATGGGTGAGATCGTGCCCGTTCATGCTCTATAGCCAGTAGGTTCCCGGTCGGTTGACCCGAGTTACTATATACGGACCGTCCCAGTTTGTTCCTAACTTCCCATGGCTTGGGACCCGGGTGGACTGGTTCACTGCTTTAAGGACAAGGTCCCCGACTTGAAAACTACGATGCTTCACCTTACTGTTGTAATACCGCGAGACCCTCTGCTTGTAAGCTGCCACTCTTAGATAGGCCTGGTCTCTTTTTTCTTCCACCAGGTCTAGTTCTGTCCTAAGGGCTTCTCCATTATCTGGGTCTTTGAAGGTAGCCACTCGGTATGTGGGCAGCCCGAGCTCTGTGGGGACTACTGCCTCGAAACCATAAGTCAAGGAAAATGGGGTTTCACCCGTAGCTGCCCGGGGTGTGGTGCAGTAGGCCCACAGGAGGGCTGGGAGTTCATCAGCCCATAGGCCTTTGGCACCTTCCAACCTTGTTTTGATCGACTGCAAGATAGTGCGGTTGGTTACCTCGGCCTGACCATTAGCCTGTGGATGCTCAGGAGAAGAGTAATGATTCAGGATCCCACAGTCCGAGCAGAACTGTCTAAAGATAGGTGTATCGAATTGTCTTCCATTGTCGCTGACTAGGACTCGTGGAATGCCGAACCTGCTTAGGATATTTCTCTCCACAAAATGCTCCATCTTGCGCGCGGTTATCGTTGCCAGGGGCTCGGCTTCTGCCCACTTGGTGAAGTAGTCAACGGCTATGACGGCGAACTTAACTTGCCCTTTCCCTGTCGGTAAGGGACCAACGATGTCGATCCCCCATTGGGCGAATGGCCAGGGGCTATGGACCGGGGTCTGAAGTTCTCCCGGTTGGTTTATCATTGGAGAGTACCGTTGGCACTTGTCACATTTCCGAACGTACTCCTGCGAGTCTCGGGCCATGGTTGGCCAGTAGTAGCCTTGTAGTAGGGCCTTTCTGGACAGTGTCCTTCCGCCTACGTGGTTCCCGCACACACCTTCGTGGATTTCAAATAATATGGCTTGAACTTGTGTTGGATGAACGCAGCAGAGGTACGGGATAGTGAATCCTCTCTTGTAGAGGACACCATCGAGAATATGGTATCGTGCTGCCCGGTACTTGACCCGCCTTGCTTCCTCTTTATCGTTTGGGAGCCCTCCTGTCGTCAAGAATGTCACGATCGGGTCCATCCAACTGGGGCCCAGAGTGACCGGGTCGACCTCCATGCCTCCTGAGTTGATCACACTCGGCTCGGGCAGGAATTGTATCCTTATCCCGGGCAAGTCGGACTCAGACGACGAGGCGAGGCGAGCAAGCCGGTCAGCTCTGGTGTTCTCTTCTCTTGGTATCCGAGTGAGGGAGAATCCTCAGAGCTGTTTGGAAACCGTCCGGACGAGGGCTAAGTAGGTTATCATGTTATCCTCCCGTGCTTCATATTCCTGGTTAACCTGATTGACCACGAGCTGGGAGTCGCTGTAGCTCTCGACTTGTTGTGCACTCATTGAAATGGCGAGTTGTATCCCGACCAGGAGGGCTTCGTACTCGGCCTCGTTATTGGAGGCACGAAACCCGAATCTCAGAGCATATTCGAGCTGGATTCCGTCGGGGGTAGTCAAGATGATCCCGGCACCACTACCTTGATGGTTAGAAGAACCATCGACATGCAGCACCCAAGTAGGGGTGCCGGATTGCAACCCAGGCGGTAAGGCCACAGGCTCAGGTTCTTCAACCAGGTCTTCGGGATATGTAAATTCGACCAGAAAATCTGCGACGGCTTGTCCCTTAATGGCCGTCCGCGGCCGGTAAGTCACCTCAAACTCCTCCAGTTCCAAAGCCCATTTAACGAGCCTTCCGGACGTGTCCGGCCGAGAGAGAATTTTGCGGAGTGGTTGATCGGTGAGTACTACAATGGCATGGGCCTGGAAGTACGGCCGGAGCCTTCGGTCAGAGGTAATGAGGGAGAAGGCCAATTTCTCGATGCGGGAGTATCGGCTCTCCGCCCCTTGCAGTGCCCGGCTGGTGTAGTACACTGGGAACTGTATCCCGTGCTCCTCCCGAATAAGTGTCGAGCTAACTGCCGACGGTGACACCGCAAGGTACAGGAACAATTCTTCTCCGGGCACGGGCGTTGACAACAGGGGAGGAGAGGCTAGGTACCTTTTGAGTTCCTGGAATGCCTCCTCGCACTCTTCCGACCATTGAAACGCTTTACGAAGGATTTTAAAGAACGGGAGGCACCGGTCAGTAGCTCGGGAGACGAATCTGTTCAGTGCGGCCACTCGTCCGGCTAGGCTTTGTACTTCCTTCGTTGACTTAGGTGACCGCATATTGATGATAGCCTGAATTTTGTCGGGGTTTGCTTCGATTCCCCGCCTGCTGACTAGATGACCGAGGAACTTTCCGGATGAGACCCCAAAGGTGCACTTGACCGGGTTCAACCTCATCCTGAACTTCCTCAAAATGCTGAAGGCCCCGGTCAGGTGCTCGAGGTGGTCGGTCTCTTCCTGGCTCTTGACCAGGAGGTCGTCCACGTACACTTCCATGGATTTTCCGATGAGGTCTCTGAACATGAAATTGACCAGGCGCTGGTATGTAGCCCCGACGTTCTTGAGGCCGAATGGCATAACTCTGTAACAGTACGTGCCTTGGTCGGTGATGAACGCCGTCTTCTCTTCATCCCCAGGGTACATGCTGATCTGATTGTACCCCGAGTAGGCGTCCATGAACGAGAGGAGTGAGTGGCCTGCCGTTGAATCGACAAGGAGGTCTATCCTGGGCAGCGGATAACAGTCCTTGGGGCAGGCCTTGCTGAGGTCGGTGAAGTCTACACACATCCTCCATTTTCCATTGCTCTTCTTGACCAGGACAACATTGGCCAACTGACACGACTAAAAAGTTGTGCGCTCTTGTGCAACACCCAAGTGTAGGTGATCGTGCAAGTAATATAGTACTGGAAGTCCAGGTCGATCCCACAGGGAAGGAATAGGAAGAATGTATACTAAGTTATAACCTAAAGAAAAAGAAAATAAGGATGAATGATTGGAGGTTCTAATGAATCCTACTAAATTAAATTAAACTAAATAATAAACTAAACATAAGGAAACATAATAATTAAACAGCTAAAATAAAGGTGTTGGAAACACGTGAATCCACATCAATCCTAACCATCTACCATGCACATTCATTAACGTTCTATGGAGTTCATTCCTTTTCAGCATTCCGTATTTTTCTAAAGATATAGACTCAGTAGCCCTTTCATGACCGGGACTACATCATCACATTTGAGTAAAATACATGGAAGACGGTTTAAAACAATGGTAATTACTTGCACTCTAAATGGTGTTAGCATTCAAAGTGGTTTTCAAAAGTCATTGAAGAAAAGGCCTTAAGGCTTTAAGTTCTAAAAACTGTTGTGACAAACTGAGCTTATAGGGACAATTTGATGACAGATTTCTAAAACAGAAAGTCATGGAATACTTCAAAGAATCATCTCAAGATTCTGCAAGTTCGATCAATCGAAGCGCTCTCGATCGATCGGACAGCATCATCCTTCAATCGATCGAACTATCTTCGATCGCTTGACTATCTCTGGTTCGATCGATCGAACTCTCCTTCGATCGATCGAACCCAAGGTTTCTATATCATACATGGCAGAGGCTAAGAATCAATATTTCATCACATATCTCCAACGTCTAAACTACGGAAACATGATTAAACTAGTGCAGGAATAGAAAACTAAAGTAATCAAAGCATCTAAACTAATAAACAATCAAATAGAGATAAAGGAACATAA
Source organism: Hydrangea macrophylla (assembly GCA_033977485.1). NCBI lineage: Eukaryota > Viridiplantae > Streptophyta > Magnoliopsida > Cornales > Hydrangeaceae > Hydrangea > Hydrangea macrophylla. The sequence continues at coordinate 105,526,017 of CM066994.1, forward strand.
AAACCTGGAATAAACCTGAATAGAACTTGTAATCAACATCAATCTTGAGTAATCTTCAGTATATTAATGAAAAAGATGAAGAAGAATATGAATCTAACCTAACCTACTCCTAATCTAACCCTAAAACTACCCTAAACTGCTGTTCTGTGCGTTCTGGAGCGTCCCCCCTTCGTCTGGCGTCAAAACGACGTATATATAGGGTTCCCACAGAGTTTACGCAACTTTTGGGTGAATAAAAGGTTCGATCGATCGAGCTCAGTTCGATCGATCGAAGGTTCGATCGATTGAACCCTTCTTCAATCGCTTGAACTCTTCTGATTTTGACAGCACTGCACACCGATGGGAGAATGGCCATAACCTTTTACTCGGACCTCGGATTGACCTCCCGTTTGTGGCCACGCGACCGTAACTCAAAGATCTACATTTCTTGTCTCTGGGAAAATCTTCCAAATCTGAAGTCATCATTGTCAAAATTGCCATTTTCTCAGCTGCTTCTGTTGTTCTATCCACCAGAATCACTTTCTTTAGCTCCACTTCATTGATTTACATCCTAATACCTATAAAACCATGCAAAAACATATAGTTTAGCATTAACACAATAAAAAGAACATTGTTATTAGAATGAACCTAAATGTAGGGACTTTGGGGATAAAGTATGCATAAAATACTACGTAATACATTAGAAATATGCACTTTTCACCACGAATCACACCCCCCAACTAGCTCGTTGCTAGTCCCTAGCAATGAAGCGAACTACAGCAATGTTTATTTAAACTCTAGAAATTAAAAACAAAATAAAGTAAAAATCCTAAATCACTTTCGCAGGAATCGCGATTGCATTTAGCATATGCAACAAGCCTTTAAACCCCTAGGTTCCCCCTAGTGGACGAGTGTTGTCTCGTGAGGGTTTGCAGTGAATCTACCCACAAAATTCATGTTTATAGTAATGGTTCTCATTTAAATGTTTTCAAGAAATTTTTCCTCTCATTTAGCAATATAGTTAAGCTCAACAATCTCATGAAACTCTCTAGTATGCCATAGCCATGCAATACACATATTACAGTTAATCTACTATCAAAGTCATTAGAATGTTCCATACCTATTAATCTTCAAGTGTGTGTGTGAATGGACAACCAAAATACAAAACTTTAATTTCAAAGCTTACATAACCTAAGACACTATCAAGACGTTCATTTTGACTCAACTCTCACCGGGATTACACTCTTAAGATGAAATCACTCTGAATTAGGTGTAATAATTATCACTCATGATATGGAAGCTGTAAAGAGTAATTGTAAATGGAATCTAATGCTTCTCATATCTAAATAGAAAAACGGAAATTTTAGTGCATAAAGTCTCATGAAAGGATACTTTTCACTAGAAGAGCGAGATACCGTGGATAACTCTCTCATTACCTTAACTTCAAATCCAATTTACTTAAAATCATCAGGACTTTGAAAAAGAGGTATTAAGTGAAAGAAGAAAGAGGCTCGTGATATTCAATTGGGTCAAAGGATGTGATTGGAATGTCTACTATACCTTTTCAAACTTCCCACATCTCCAATCTCTCTCTTCTTCTTTTCTTTTATTTATTTTTTTCACACTCTTCTTTTCATTCCTTTTTTTCTTTTGTCACAACCATTGGCATTTTTTTTTTCTTTTTCTTCTCATGCTTTTCTTTTTTTCTTTCATTTTTTCTTTGCCAACTTTCCCTTATTCACACTAACATACTTCTTGTTAACGCAACACATCCCAATCACACCTAAATGAAGAACTAATGCTTGAACTCCTAATTTGGAGTTTGGTATAGACTTTAGGATTATGAAGACAATGCGATTATGATAAGCTCAAGAGGTGAAGTAAAGGAATAGCATAGAGGTAGGCCAAGGCTGTATTATGCATGTATGGTCAAAAGATGGCCTAAATCATCTTCTAAGTTAATAGGATAATTCATTTCAGTAAATTCAAGAGCTCTAAAGTTTGGTAAATCCTGAACGTTCTCTTCTAGTGATCAGTCAAAATGAAGAAAATTGAGACTTTCAACGAATTAATACGCTTTTCAAAAAGTAAGAGTAATTTTATAAAACCCTCAAAAACAAAAGAATGGTACAAAAGCTCACTTGGGTTAGTAGTCTCCATTACAGTCTTTCAAGACACTTAAACTATGCTTACTAATCCATTTTAGCTAAGTACACGGTTGTCACAACGTGCTCAAAGTTGTTTGAAGATTAAAAAGTACAAAATATACTATAACTAAGATAGTAAACAAACTACCATAGTGTATCACATACTAATAACATATAGAAAATAACACTAATGCATCATAACTAACTACATTAACTAAGAGAGAAATACAAGAACCATTTTATTATATTTAAAAATAAAATAAAATTTTTTAAAATTTTTAACAATTTTAATTTACTGAGTTACATGTTGCTAAGCAGGTATATGACACTAAAGTACAACAAAAAGATATGAGGCATGCAATGACTCACTCCCCCCAACTAAAACTAGACATTGTCCTCAATGTTCTAAACTAAGCACATGGACATGTAAAGTAAAGCGAGAGAAGGAAGGATTTTACCTCGAGGCATTAATATCCAATTGTTTTTTTCAAGTTACCTGCAAAATCATTAGTAGCAACAAGAAAAATAGAGAATATAATACAACAACTCAGTTAATAAATTCGGTTAATCAAGATACTTATCATAAAGTAACAACCGAAATTTTTGAGGATCTTCCCAATAAAATAATTTAACAGTGAGAAGAATGTTGGGATCCTCATAAAAATGCAACTCCCCCCAACTAATGTCAGGCTCAAGGTCAGAGGAGATGATGCAAAACCTATGGCTTCCAAAAATTTTGGGGACAGTTATAAGAGGTATACCACACTTTTCATGAATTATATGCAAGAAACGATCTTCGGTGTTGGTATTTCCTATAACAGCCTCTATTTTAATACTAAAAACAGGGGGAGGCCATGGTTCAATAAAAGGGGCAAGGTCGAATTGATGTTCCAATGAAGCTTCACTACCCTCTTCTTGTCCTAGAACAGAATCTATGGAAATATAATAATAGGAATTGAATTTCTGTTCTATGCACATGGTTTTGGACTGGACTTGGATAAAGCTATCTATTTGGGCCTCAATGTCATAATCACTCAAGAAGGTCAAGCAGTCTAGAAGATTGCTAGCTTCTTGTTGAATTTTAAGATCATCTAAAGTGGGCCCAATATTTTCCAAGTCTTCTCTCAAAGAATTTTGAAAGTTAAAATTTTGTGAAGAACATGTGCTAGTATCCTTACTATCCTCTTCCACAACACATTCTGTTTGTTCACGAATGGGGTACACATGATTCTCAAGCTCAGGATGAGAGTTTTGATTAATAGAGAGGATAGGTGATGGGCATCTTGGTGACACCACCTCTTCGGCCGAAAGAGGTGAGGGTTCATGAATATCACATGAATCTAAATCAAATTTAGACTTTTCAATAACGTCCACCCTAGGGTCACTATCAAAGGTAGGGATATAGTCAACAGGGGACTCATCCTTTCCTAATTGCGTGCAGTCACCTAAACTCTCATCATCTTTTAAGACCTCATTCTCATCCTCGCAACTCTCCTCACTATATGTGTCATCTATTGAAGTACTCTGGACAAAGAGATTGTGCAACTTTATCAAGGCAGTGAAGGAGTTAATGTCTGGGGTTGTATGTTGAGGAGAAGATGGTTCTACAACTTCATGCTCAATGGTTTGGTTTTGGAGTTCTTGTTGGGTTATCACTTTCTCAAATGAGTTGTTAACCTCACTCGGTATGAACCCATCATTGTCCTCTAATTCCATTCCATTGTTAGTATCTTGAAATTCAGGTTGTAGCGTTGAAGGACTGGTATAGTCTTCTAAAGGTTGGCTATCAAATGCTTGTTGATATCTAGCTCCTAATTTATTAATTGCACTCTCTAGCCTTTTCATTTCACTAAGCAGCAATTCTAACATACCATTATCCTCAACTTGGTTATTCTCCTCATTATAACTATATGAAGTTTCACCCCATTGTTGTTGGTAATAGTCCCCTTCCCATTGTGTCTGTGTGCAAGACTCCCCAGAAGGAAAGTCTTGGTGCATTTGGTAATCGTGGGAACTACTACTATATCCTACACTATCACTTTGGTTATATCCCCATTGCGATTGATAGAACTCTCCAGGTGGAGGTTCTTGATACGTTTGACAACATGGGGGACTAACACGATGGTTTTCCCATTGTGGTGATTGGTAGCACTCAGGTTGATAATGTGCATCATATGTGGGTGCTTGCCAACTCGGGGTATAGTTATCATTACCTAATGTGTACCCATTCGTGGTATTTGTGTTGTATGGAGGGTAATATGGATAAGACATGTTTACCCAAAATATTTAAACAAAAGAATTTTTTTTTTTTTTTTTTTTTAAAGAAAAAGGAAAAAAATGGAAATAACTTAGTAAAATCCTAACATAGTTGCCTTCCCCGGCAACGGCGCCAAAAACTTGACACGACTAAAAAGTTGTGCGCTCTTGTGCAACACCCAAGTGTAGGTGATCGTGCAAGTAATATAGTACTGGAAGTCCAGGTCGATCCCACAGGGAAGGAATAGGAAGAATGTATACTAAGTTATAACCTAAAGAAAAAGAAAATAAGGATGAATGATTGGAGGTTCTAATGAATCCTACTAAATTAAATTAAACTAAATAATAAACTAAACATAAGGAAACATAATAATTAAACAGCTAAAATAAAGGTGTTGGAAACACGTGAATCCACATCAATCCTAACCATCTACCATGCACATTCATTAACGTTCTATGGAGTTCATTCCTTTTCAGCATTCCGTATTTTTCTAAAGATATAGACTCAGTAGCCCTTTCATGACCGGGACTACATCATCACATTTGAGTAAAATACATGGAAGACGGTTTAAAACAATGGTAATTACTTGCACTCTAAATGGTGTTAGCATTCAAAGTGGTTTTCAAAAGTCATTGAAGAAAAGGCCTTAAGGCTTTAAGTTCTAAAAACTGTTGTGACAAACTGAGCTTATAGGGACAATTTGATGACAGATTTCTAAAACAGAAAGTCATGGAATACTTCAAAGAATCATCTCAAGATTCTGCAAGTTCGATCAATCGAAGCGCTCTCGATCGATCGGACAGCATCATCCTTCAATCGATCGAACTATCTTCGATCGCTTGACTATCTCTGGTTCGATCGATCGAACTCTCCTTCGATCGATCGAACCCAAGGTTTCTATATCATACATGGCAGAGGCTAAGAATCAATATTTCATCACATATCTCCAACGTCTAAACTACGGAAACATGATTAAACTAGTGCAGGAATAGAAAACTAAAGTAATCAAAGCATCTAAACTAATAAACAATCAAATAGAGATAAAGGAACATAAAAACCTGGAATAAACCTGAATAGAACTTGTAATCAACATCAATCTTGAGTAATCTTCAGTATATTAATGAAAAAGATGAAGAAGAATATGAATCTAACCTAACCTACTCCTAATCTAACCCTAAAACTACCCTAAACTGCTGTTCTGTGCGTTCTGGAGCGTCCCCCCTTCGTCTGGCGTCAAAACGACGTATATATAGGGTTCCCACAGAGTTTACGCAACTTTTGGGTGAATAAAAGGTTCGATCGATCGAGCTCAGTTCGATCGATCGAAGGTTCGATCGATTGAACCCTTCTTCAATCGCTTGAACTCTTCTGATTTTGACAGCACTGCACACCGATGGGAGAATGGCCATAACTTTTTACTCGGACCTCGGATTGACCTCCCGTTTGTGGCCACGCGACCGTAACTCAAAGATCTACATTTCTTGTCTCTGGGAAAATCTTCCAAATCTGAAGTCATCATTGTCAAAATTGCCATTTTCTCAGCTGCTTCTGTTGTTCTATCCACCAGAATCACTTTCTTTAGCTCCACTTCATTGATTTACATCCTAATACCTATAAAACCATGCAAAAACATATAGTTTAGCATTAACACAATAAAAAGAACATTGTTATTAGAATGAACCTAAATGTAGGGACTTTGGGGATAAAGTATGCATAAAATACTACGTAATACACTAGAAATATGCACTTTTCACCACGAATCACCAACCATTCGGGGTAGTGGACCTCCCGGATGGAGTTAGCTTTTAAGAGATTCGCGACCTTCTCGCTTACAGCTTTTTGTCTTTCGGGGGCCATCCCCCTTCGCTTTTGCTTTATCGGACGGCAGTCCGGGCTGACATTGAGATGATGGGACATTACTCGGGGATCAATTCCGGGCATGTCCTCGTGACTCCAAGCAAAAACGTCCTGGTTTTGCCTCAGGAACTGGATCAACTTTTCTTTCAAGGCGGGCTCTAGTAGTGCGCCTATGTTGATCGTGCGGCCCGGGTGTTCTGGATCTAGCACAACTTGCTCCAATTCTTCCATAGGCCCGATCACGTTCCTTTGGTCCCGGGGGTCCATTTCTTGGACATTCAGTGATTCGGTGATTGCCCCCCGGCGTAACGAGCTGACATAACAACTTCGAGCCGTGGTCTGGTCTCCTCTCAAGCATCCAGGCCCCTGGGGGGTCGGGAATTTCACGATCAAGCTGTATGTGGAAACAACTGCTCGGGCTCTGTTGAGGGTTGGCCTCCCGAGAATAACGTTGTAGGCCGATGGGGCCTCCACTATCACGAAATTGGTGAGCGTGGAAATCTGCTGCGGATAGGTCCCCATGAGAACTGGTAGTTCGATCGTGCCGAGCGGTTGAGTACTGGAGCCATTGAATCCGACCAGGGGAGTAGCAACTGGCCGGAGCCGATCCCGGTCAATCCCGAGTTGGTCGAACGCCGCTACAAACATTATGTCGGACGAACTGCCAGTGTCAATCAGCACCCTCTGGACCATATAGTTAGCTATAGAAAGCGTTACTACTAGCGGGTCATCATGGGGGCAATGGAGGCCCTGTGCGTCATCGGACGAGAACGTCAGAACATCGGCTGGTGAGGGGCCGGTGGATTGGACCTGCCATACGTCCACTCGGGACGCTCGGGCATGCCTCTTCTTCGCCGACTGAGAATCGCCTCCGCCAGATGTTCCTCCGGAGATCACGTTAATGTGGCCGAGTGGTGGAGGGGGCTGACCGGGAGCTGGAGCATCCTGACGGGGGCGTCTGTCGGCCGTGACAAACTCGGCGAGATGCCCCTGCTCGATCAGTTTCTCGATCGCTATCTTTAGTTTGAAGCAATCCTCCGTTTCGTGGCCGTGATCCCTGTGATAACGGCAAAACTTCTCCCGGTTTCTCTTGCCGGGCGGGGCTCTGAGCTTAGCTGGCTGCGGGAGCAGCCTCTGTGCTTCTGCAGCGGCCATAACCTCATGTATGGGCCGGGAAAGGGGAGTAAAAGCTGTTGGGGGCTGCCCCCTAACATCCCGCTGATCTTGCCTCGGCTTCTTTCCCGGACCCTTCTCTGATCCCTCGCGCTTGCGCTTGGCCTGCGGGGATTCGTCTCCCGCCTGGCTGACGCGTTTTGCCTTCAAAAACTCTTCGGTGTCTATATACTTCCCAACTCTTTCCGAGAGCTCCACCAGGGTGGCCGGTCGATTACGATGAAAAGACGTGGCCACCTTGGTGTGTTGAATTCCTGAACCAAAGGCCATGATCGCGGCCGTCTCATTGAGGTTACGGATCAGGAGCCTCTGCTGGTTGAAACGATCCACGTACTCCCATAGAGATTCGCCCTTTTGCTGCTTGACGGCTAGCAGCTGGGTATCTGGCTGGGATCGGTCTAGCATCCCGACAAACTGGCTAATGAAGAGTTTGCTGAGGGCTTTGAAGTTGTCGACCGTCCGGGGTTTCAGGGCATGGAACCATTGTGCGACCGATCCCTTGAGAGTACTAGGGAAAGCCAAACACAGCAGCTCGTCTATCGTGGTGACCAGTGCCATCTACGCCTTATAAGTGCGGATATGATCCACTGGGCTCCCTTTGCCGTCATAGGAGCTGAGATGAGGGGGTTTGAACTTCCGCGGAATTGGAAACTGCGTCACCCTGATAGTGTAGGGCGACTCTGTTTCTGTATCTGTGAGGTCGTGGCCGGACTTGCGGTTCAGCCTCTCGATCTGCTGCTGTAACTCCTCGACCTGGGCTTTGACGTTGGCGTGCCCGGTCCTCCTTTCCTCGTCCGAGTGGTAAGTAGGGTCAGACGATGAAGCCTCATCCTCAAAGCGCGTCGACCTCGGGGACAACACTCGGCTGTGGGTCCGGGATAGTCTGTGCCTAAGATCCCCCCGGCTCAGGGCGGGTGAATCATTGACAGACCCCCGGGCTTTGCGTCCGAGCGCTTCTCCTCTCGCGGCTCGCCTCCGCTCAATGAGGATCCTGGCATCCTCAACGCGGCGCGCTCGGCGAGGGACGTACCGAGGTCCTCTCTGCGAGCGCTTGGTAGTATGGCTACGTTCTCCCTCCGGTTGACGCTCGCGATCTGGTTGGGACACTGGAGCGGATCGTGTTTTTCCTTTGGTCCGAAGGGGCCCCTGACTGGGAGCGCTCTTTTCGGGACGCTTTTCCCGACGAATGGCTTTTCTCATGGTCCCCAACCGCCTTTTCATGCTGGGCCATAAGCGCCTCTATTTGCTGTTGTGTTCGGTGCTGGCCCTCCAAGAGTTGCTCCACCGCCGCCGTGACCTGGTCGGTGGTCATGGAGGTAGCCCGCGGCTCGATCTGCAGGTCCTCCTGACCGGCTGCATCGGCGGTTTTCTTACCCTTCTTCGGCGGCATATCGATCAGTCAATGATTTTTGTTGATGAGAAGACTGTGTCGTTTCCCACAGACGGCGGCAAACTGATGATGCCGAAAATTGGTAAGGGTAATTCAGACAGAAAATAAAGCCACATAAAAGATTTGTGTGTGGTTCGGTCCCGTTAACGAGATGACCTACGTCCACGGGTGCGTCTAAGCGCGTATCACTAGCAGATCACCGGCGGGCCTGGTGAGCCAACAGTGGTGGGCAGCACTACCAGTAATACCGGCCGGGTGTATGCGTATATGGTGGTGAACTCTTGAGGTGCGTTTATATGCTCGGAGAGTTGATATTGGGATCCCCTTTGAGAGGACAGGTGGGCTCTTTTATAGGTGCAAGAGTCCACCCTTACATGGTAAGTTTATCAGATTAGGAAGTGTAATCTAATTGCGATTGATGTGTACAACATTGGGAATGTTTCCTAAGCGGTTTAGGAAACCATTGATTCCTCTTGATAGAGTCACGGCTATATAAGGAAACAGTATTGAAACATAACTGACGCCGCCTCTCTCAGGACCTCACCACGACCGCCCGGGTATCCCGGTTGGCAATATCCGGGCACCTCGGGAGCGTGGGCTTCACGCCGCAAACCCGGTCTTCCCAGGCTAGTGGCTGAACACGTGGCGGTTGTACAATCACAGAATATTTCTCGACATATCAGAACTTCTAGATGTTCTTAAGGAGCGATAGTAGCCAATTCGAGATAAGATTTGACCCTCATTTAAGAAAAATAATATATTTTCCAAAACTAAAAAGAAAAAAAAATTGTTATCTCACATAAATATATATATTTATTTGTTAAAAAATTCTAACCACTAATTTTTTAACAAAATATTTAATTGACTAACTGGGCATACAGAATATCAACTAGTAGTGTTATGAGTAAATAAAGGTGAATACCGTCTTGAACCTTTACATAGTAAAAAAAATATTCAAAGCATAAGAATTTGAGTGACTGAGTCTTGAACTCAAATTCTTGTGTATACAATGAGTAGTTTTCACACATTACACTTATAATGCAGTAGTTCTCAAAAAGCCAGCACATAACAGCTTTGTGCTTTATCCCGATGTCATGAATGCTCTAGAGAATTTGCCCAATCAATTTTCATAGGAAGCGGCCACCACTTTCACATTCACTAGGTGAGTCTATCAAGAGTGCTCCTACAGCTGGGCACCCCGTCCATAAAGACCATAGAACTCATTAATAGTATAAACCCAACCTCCAAATCGCTATAGGATATAATGCTAATCACAAGTATGGGACATATAAAATGCATGATCCACCCCCAATTACTATGTGACTTGTTCTTACCCTTTGAACCCGGTTCTTGGGATCTCTAGTCCCCAGGTTGGATTAACATCACATGTAATTTATTTATTAATGGGCTTAAGTCCTATACCTTTAGAGGTACTGCATACCTTTTCTCTTGCCAAAGTTTTGGTTAACGGGTCTGCGAGATTATCGCCTGACCTTACAAAATCAATAGTAACAGAATTCTCCGAAATAAACTCTCTCACAGTACTATGCTTACGACGTATTTGTAGTGATTTTCCATTTCAATATTGGTTATGTACTCTCCCTATGGCAGCAGTGCTATCACAGTGTATTAAAGTAGTTGGAAATGGCCTAAACCAGACAGGTACATCTGATAAGAAGCTATGCAATCAACTAACCTCCTCTCTAGCTAAAGATAATGCAATCAGTTCAGACTCCATGGTGGACTGAGCTATAATACTCTGTTTCTTAGATTTCTAAGAAACAGCTCCACCACCGATATTAAAAATATAGCCACTTGTGGCTTTGGAGTCTTCTGATAGGGTATTCCAATCGGTGTCACAGTAACCTTCAAGTACAGCAGGAAACTTATTATAGTGAATACCCAAATTAAATGTTCTTTTTAAAGATCTCATTATTCTATTAATTGCATTCCAATGTTCTATGCTAGATTTGCTAGTATACTTTTATAGAACTCCAACTGCGTAGGCAATATCAGGTCTAGTACAATCTATAGTATATCTTAAACTCCCAATAATACTAGCATATTTCTTTTGATTAATTATGTCACCCTCATTAGGGAATAATTTAATACTCGGATCAAAAGGAGTACAAACAGGCTTGGAATCAAATTAATTATATTTTTTCAAAACTTTTTCAACAAAATGAGATTGATTAATAGAAATGCCAATAGGTGTTCTTGTAATTTTTATTCCCAAAATTACATTGGCCTCACCCAAATCTTTCATATCAAAATTAAGTGACAAAATTTTTTTTGTCTCTTTAAGTTTCTTTTTAAGGACCCATTTACTACCTATGGTTTTACATCCAGGTGGTAAGTCTACAAGTTCCCAAGTACGGTTGGACGTAATAGAGTCCATCTCATCTTGAATGGCTTCTTTCCAGAAATTGGCTTCTGAAGAGTTAAGAGCATCCTCTAAACAAGAGGGATCTCCTTCCAGGTTAAATGTATAAAAGTCAGGTCCAAAGTCTTTTGAGAGCTTAGCTCTCTTACTTCTATAAGGTTCAGATTCTATGCTATTATCTCTATCATGCACCATAGAATCAATGGGTCTAGAAGGGACAGAAATAAGAGGTTGGGAACCCTCACTATCCCTTGATTTAAAAGGAAATCTATCTTCATAAAAATCAACATCAATAGACTCAAATATAACATTATTTTTTATGTCTAAAAATCTGTAAGCCTTACTATTATAAACATATCCCAAAAATGCGCATTCTACGGCTCTACTAGCAAGTGTATGTCTCTTAGGATCAGAAATTCTAACATAATTCAAACAACCCCAAACTCGAAAATAAATTAAATTTGGCTTTCTATTTTTCCAAAGTTCAAAGGGAGTAATTTTTTGTTTTAGAGTGGGGAACTCTATTTAAGAGATAACAAACAGTTAATAAGGCTTCTACTCAAAGATTAGATGGAGCTTCAGAACTTACAATTGAAGCAACAACAAGTTCTGTAAAAGTTCTATTTTTACGTTCGACTACACCATTCATTTCAGGTGAATAAGGAACTGTAGTTTCATGAATACTACCGTGGAATTCTAAAAAAATACTAAATTCTCTTTCTCCATATTACGTGCCTCTATCGGTTCTAAACCTTTTAATTTTTCTTTCAAATTGATTTTGAACTTCATTTAAATAAATCTTAAAAGCATCAAAAGCATCATTTTTATTTTTCAAAAGATAAACAAATGTGTATTTTGAAGAATCATTAATAAACATAATAAAATATCTTTTTCCACCACATTTCAAAATTTCTTCAAATTCACATAGATCACTATGAATTAATTCTAATAACTCAGAATTTCTAACAACGCTTTTATGAGGTGTTTTTGCAATTTTTGCTTGGCTACATGAGATGCAATGCTCAAATTGTTCATTATTTAAACTAGGAATTAATCCAAGTCTACTCATATTATACACATATTTTTTAATATGACAAAGCCTAGCATGCCAAACATTCACAGAACTAGACAAAATATAAGAAGAAGTAGAGCATTTATTAATTTCAGAAATGTTCACTCTAAACATGCCCTCACATGCATATCCTTTCCCAACAAACATTTCAGACTTAGTAATTACATACTGATCACCCCCAATAGTTTGATTAAAACCAGCCTTATTAATCAAAAAATCAGAAACTAAATTTTTCCTAATCTCTGGAGTATGCAGTACATCCTTCAAAATCAATTTCTTTCCGGAGGTGATATTTAGCTCGACATTGTCAGTACCCAAGACCTTGGTGGTATGTGAATCACCAAGCAAAACTTTTCATTCTCCACAGGAGAGTAGCTCTTGAACCAACCACGATTGTTACACACGTACCTAGAGGCTCCGGTATCACTCCACCATCCATCGAAAACAGTCATAGGAATTTACTTCCATAATCATAGCCACAAGTGGCTCTTCGGTCACGTTAGCCTGAGGAGCAGACTGGTGCTTCCGGCAATTCCATACAAAGTGCCCGGGATGTCCACAAACAAAACATCCATTGGAATGATTTGTATTGAAGGAGGTCCTTGGTTCGTATTCCTTTTGAAATGGTTCTAGCTCTGGTTTGAAACAAATTTTTTTTTTGTCCAAAATTATTTTTCTGCCCATTTTTATTTTTAAAATTTTTAGGGGCTGGTTTCAAAACTTTAATTTTATTTTGTTGAGGGCCAACAGTATTAATTTTGGCTGGCACATAATTTTCCTCTTTTTGATCTTGCAGTCTAGATTCCTCCTCGATTCAGAGTCTCACAATTATACTCTGCATAAAAAACTCTTTCGAGTTGTGCCTTAAAGTAGTTCCTGAAATTCTTCCAAGAGGGGGGCAGTTTATCAATTAAAACTGCAATTTGGAATTGTTCATCTATTTTCATCTCCTCTAAAAAAATTTCATGAACTATTTTCTAAAGTTCATGGCACTGTGAGACTACCAATTTTTCGTCTGCCATTTGGTATTTTAAATAACAACTTACAACGTATTTTTTCGCTCCAGCTTCTTCGGTGTCATATTTCTTTTGAAGAGCAGTCCAAACTTCTACAGCTGTAGGCAAGTCCGCATAAAAGTCATAAAGCTCGTCTGAAAGCCCGTTGAGAATGTATTTTTTACAGTTGAAATCAGCGGCTTCCCATTTCAGTGCTCGATGAGATCTTGCGGGTTCGAGCAAATCTGAGTCCCTTGGTTTTGGTACGTCAAGAACAAAAGCAAGCTTTAGCAAAGATAGGTAGAACTTCATTTTGGTCTTCCAACGCTTGAAGAATTGACTTTCGAACCGGAAAGGGCGGTTGTGATTGTTGTCGCTGATAGAAGCAGTATTCTTATTGACATCCATAAGGCTAATCAACCTTAAAATAGATAACCAAAACTGTACCAAATTTTTTTTCAAGTTGGAAACCAAATATGAGAAGGGCCGAGGGGCGGACTAGGTCGATCTCTTTAAAGTTGATTTCGCGCCTCCTCGGTCTTCTTACCGGTGCAAAGGATGGTGGTCATCCCCCAGGATACAACAACTCCAAAATATTATGAATTTCTAATCAACTATTTACACAAACCTGAACAGAAGAATAAAGGAACTAAACCAAAAACTCAATAATAACTCAATAATTACCGAATACTCAATGACACGGAGCAATTTCTCACTGTTTAAAAATTGATTGTCGAATTTTTATATAACTCCAAATTGTCCATGACTTCTAACTTTTATATAAGCAATCATTTCTATGGAGTACAAGCTGATGATGTATATATATTTTTTATGGTAAAACTTTATATGTGTCTCAATCTATATATAGCGGGCCATATATATGTATTAGTAAAGTATACGTTAATCAGTATCCACCCAAAGGAAAAAAGGAGATTAGGAGAGAATTACTACAATGGAGCCTCTAGAATCTCAAGGAGTGATAGTAGCCAAAGTCAAGAAAAGATTTGACTCTCATTTAAGAAAAATAATACTATATTTTTCAAAAACAAAAAGAAAAAAAAAACTGCTATCTCACATAAATAAATAATTATTTGTTAAAAAATTCTAACACATATCAAACTTATATTTTGATATTTATTAAAAAGTGATGATTAGCTCATTTGCTCTAATTATATATTCCAAAGGAAAGAGTACCAAGTTATGCATAGCCTGAAGCATCACCCTAGTTATGCATAGCCTGAAGCATCACCCTAAACAACCAGGTAAAGTTCGTTGGATAACAAAAACAACGAAAACACAATCAGTTCTAAGAAACACATGTACTGAATAACAAAAACAACGAAAACATAATCAGTTCTAAGAAAGATAAAAAAGCTTTTAAAAAACAAAATTTTAAATTCAATCACTTTTTTTGTGGGATAATCAAGAGTCAGTCAATTATACTTTTAAAATTTTTGAAATACATTTATTTTAAGTGAAAAACTAAAGTACACATCAAAACTTGATCAAATGGTGTAGCCACATCGTTTGGTGAGTTTCTCCCGACACCGTTTGGTGAATTGCTCCTCACGTTTGGACAGTTGCTCCTTATAAGTTTTTTATTTTTTTCATTTAAAATAGATATCCTTCTAAAATCAAAAAAGCAATTGATTTGATTCTTAATTATCCCACAAAAAGGTGATTGAATTTTAATTTTTCCAAAAAGATGGAGTGAGCCAAAACAGAAAGGAAAATAGGAATTAGGAAAAGAGTAATGATAGAGATGGTGTCTGTCATTTGCTTTTATGCTCACTAAGTGCTTTTCATAATTATTTTGGTGGGATATGGCTTCGTGCTAGCAGCTTGCTAAGTTTCAGATGTTAAAAGGTTTTGGAGTGAGGGATCTCTATTCATAAGGGCTTGTTTGCTTTGATGCTTTTTGGTTTTGGGTTTTTTGTACGGATTTGTAAGGGATGTTCTTCTTTGGGATGGAGAAAATGATTCTGTTCTCTGTAACGTATCAGTTTGCATACTATGATACATTAATAAAAAAATGTATACAATGGCAGATTCAGGATTCGGTGTTAGGTGGTGAAGTTAAAAATATTTGAGTCTGCTAGTAAACAAGTTTCTAGGGGGGTGTTTTGGTCTATTCTACATATTTTTGGTGCTAGACATGGAATCGAAAGAATAGTTTTGTTGATTAGATTTAGATCCTGAGTGTCTCACGAGCTGAAAAATGGAGCATTTCTCTTCCCCTTCACTATTACGAAGGATTATTAATGCCACATCCCCAAGAGTAAATAATCTTCCATATAGGGACTATTAAATTGATATTCACAATTAATTCTACACTCTTTGAATTAAAATGGACTATTAGATCAGCTTCGTGTGTCCCCAAAATTCGTCCTACAAAACAAACGTGACCTTAGGCTTTTAATTTTTAAATAGCATTTTATATGGATGGTTTATATTGTAAATGTTAAAAATTTGAGAGGGTGAACTTCTAAATTAATTTCAAAATATTAAAATTACACATATATCTCACAAATTTTCAAAAAATTTGTGGGTGCCATTACCCCCTTGGTCTATGTGTAGGTCTGCCCCTGAATATATACCTCTTTTGATGTCCTAAAAAAGTAATGTTGGATACTGATACACTTAAAAATATGCATAAATAAGACACTAGCTAATGTGGTTTATTAAAATTGTTCTTTAATTGCAAAACAAAAGAAACATTAGATTTTATTTTTAAAATATCATTGACACACCAACAGGTAAATAATTTGTGTCCGAAAGGATTATATTTACGCACACACATATAGGTACACTAGTTCCCCTTCAACTTGTACCAATCAATTATTGAACAGAAAGCCTAAAACAAGTTGTGCATGTGGGACACTATGAAACATTCTTAATCACATCCTCAACAAGAAGTCCAATGGAAGTGTAAGATGAGCCACCCTCCACCACAGCTGCTCTGCTCTTCTCTCTCATCTCCTTTACCTTCTCTCTCACATGACTTCTCTCCACCATCACCTTCCTAATCCCACTCTCTATCTCCTCCGCTGTGACTAGTTGTTGGCAGTCCGATTTGAAATCTGTCCTGTAGTCCAATTTGATCTCCACCGCAAGTTCCAACTCCTGTACTAATTTGAAAGCGTTCATTTGTTGCTCTGCGTACATTGGCCATGTTGCTATGGGCACTCCATTCCATATGCTCTCTAGTATGGAGTTCCACCCACAGTGGGAGACGAAGCCTCCCATTGACGGGTGGGACAGAACTGCCATCTGTGGAGCTCACCCGACGATTACCTATTAATATAATATAGAAGAATAATAAGAAATAAAGACATTTCCCATAACTTGATAATTAAATTTGATCAAATGAAAAAAAAAAAAAAAAAAGTTTAAACAATTCAGTGATTATACACATGCAGAAAATTGACTATGATTCACTGTGGATATATTCCTAGATTTTTAGTAACGTCGCCTTTCTTTAATGAAGCTTTAATGAAGCGATTATACAATGATTTATTTTTTGGGCTAATTCAGCGTTAATTATTGTGTAGTGTATACATAACAAACTATTCAAAAATATTTCATGAGTGACAGAGTGACAAATAAAAATTTGTTTTATATAATATGGTAGCTTAGGAATTGCAAAATATTGCATGTTGAAAGTATCAATTCCTATATAGGGAATAAAAAACAGGCCAACTTATTAAAATGGGAATAATTGGAAGGGTTTTAGTACTTTCCCAAGGCACTTCGTGTATATAAATATATCTATATATATATATATATATATGTAAAATGTGCAATTGTTTTGAACAAAAAAATCTGTCATCTTACTAAAATGAGGAGGTTAAAATAATTCTACTGTATCCTCACTTTGATGTCTCATTGATACATGATATGAAGATATTTTTCTACTGTTTTGAAAGTTGATGAGTCCATGTGAACAAATATATCTTGTAACAAATATGTGATATGTACGTTGATAGTTCAGAACGGGACGAAGACGAAGTACTTCAGAGAATGTAATAACAGACCCCATATTTATATTACTACTAGTCATAACCCATGCCCGAGGGCACAAGTGAAAAAAAAAAAAAAAAAGGAGGCTTTTTCTAAGCTTTTGGAAAGAAACAGAAAAGTAAAACAAAATTTTTGTGATTATTTAGCCCATATTTGGGAAGCAGCATTACTCATTTCACTAATTGGTTCTATGGACTATATCAAACTGATAAAACTAATCAAATGACCTATAAAAGGGTGTAACTAATCAAACTGATAGCAAAATTTATAACCATAGTGATAAAAAAATACATTTTCTAGATAAACAATAGAATATAACAAATACGCTTCCTAGATTTCACGGTTGCTGTTTTGATCAAATTGGATAAGAGAATAAGAGAGATTATCATGTATGTTCACTTACATTGGCTAATATGTACTAATATAGCAATTAAAAATGTTGATCACTTTGAGAGTCAAAAATAGCCTCGCATACACCCATAATGGAATCATATTGAATTGAGTATATATCCATCGATGCACACCAATAGAAAAGCATTTACTATAGTAAACATACAAAAAAAAATATATGAAATTACTTTACCTTTTTCTTCTTCTACATTCTTTCCAAAGCCATGTGTATATTTCTCTCTCCATGGGTTTGGATCTCACTATGCTCGCAGTACTCTCTCTCTCTCGCTCTCTCTCTCTCTCTCTTCCAATTTTAGCTTTCTCAGTTTGTTTCAAACTTTTGTAATTTGATTCAATGGTATCACCAGTTTGGGTTTCTCAGTTTGTTTGCTACAGTTTTTTTTTTTTTTTTGAGGAACTGAACCCAAATTTTTTTTTTTTTGTGACGACAGTTAAGACTCTTTACTTCTGAAATTTGAAAAATTAGTTTATTGTACACAGTTTTGCTGGTTATCAATTTAAGTCCTTTACTTTTGTGTGTGTTTTTCATGCAAATAAGCATTAAAAAAAAAAAGATTCAACATCAAAAGAAATAAACACATGGTCTTTGCTTAAAAAATGCAAAAGAAACTATACTTTGTACTTATTCATATTGGGTTTAGAAGATTCAACATCAAAGAAGGGAAAAAAATCACAGAAATTGAACAGAGAGACGTAGCGATACATGAAAAGTTTCATTAAAAAAAAATACATGAAAAGTGAAGACACCTTCAATAAAGATACATCTCCATTCGTCTCTTTCTCTGATTTCACTTTTGGTTTTCTATTTTCTTTCCATTACATAAATGAATTTTTGACAGTTTTTTGCTTTTCTTAACCAACACATTTAGAGAGGGACATAGGGCATGGGAGTCTTTGCCTATGGTAGTTTTCTTCGATTATGCAGAGAGAGAGAGAGAGAGAGAGAGATTGCACTAATTGAACAAAGTTAAAAAAATAAAAATAAATAAATAAAATAAAATAAAATTTACAGAACATGTGAGTGGAGGCAGTTTGTGGGTGGCAGTTTGTGACACTGAGTTGGTGTAGGGTTAAACATGTGTCTATAGCAATCACATGTTTTTTTTTTTAGTGGACAAACAATCTAACGGTTCAAAATATCTAATCCTCCCTCAAAGGCTTAGATTGAAAGTTTCTAAAATAGGAGGGCCCCACACCGCCCTCCCTTATTATATAGATGGCACTAGAGCATGAGTGAGAATTATAATGGGCTCACCTAGGGGTTTAAGTTGGAACAAAAATTCCCATTCCAACGGAATCTGATCCGAGAAATTCTATTTTGAAAATTCTGAAATCTTTTGGATTGGAATTGGAAAAGTGTCGGAAGTTTAGAAAATTATTGAGTTTTCCGATCCGAAAATTCTCAAGTATTCCTAACACCATCCGATCTGAAATTTTCGATATATTCCAAAATACCACATGGGATACCATATTTTTTTATGAGCATCACTTTATGACCCTTTTGTGTCCCTAACATTACTCTACATAATAAGAAATTTTTGGGTACCCCTAGAGTACCAAGCGGTCGTACCTAATAAAAGCGCACCACACGAACAATAAAACCGACCACAAAAAAATTTAAATAGACCAACTGTTTGGGTGTGAGACACCACATAAACACTACCTTAAAAGTACACAAAAACTTCTCATTCATAACATTACCTTTCCTGTCTCCACCGTTTTTTCCAAGAATCCATTGGGCAACACCTCAAAATCTGTGTACTCGCGGGGCAACTGCTTCCCCTCGAGAGGAGGCTGACGTAGGGACCACAAGAAACGGCACCCACTTCGCTCGAGCGCAATAGCAATCTCTCTCACTTGGTCCCCACCAAAGCTTCCCATGCTCCCAAAGCACAGGAACACAACCGAATCCACCGGTTGATTATCAAGCCACTTCATAGTACTCTCCGCTTGCAGTTGCTGACTCTTATTATCTGTGTTCCCACCAAAACTAGCCCCATCGAGATTCAGTATGGGCCCCACTGGATAAAGAGGTGGGTATAACCCATTGGAGATAGAATCAAACGCATATGGTTCTAGCTCCATAAATGAATTGATGATAATGCCCTTCATCTCTCTAACCCTCCTGAAAAAATCCAGAAATATGGCGCACCCACCGTCTTCTTTGTCCAGCACCACGTTTGGCAAAACTCTACCCGGAACTGGGTTTCGAAAACTCGATATGGACAACTCTGAGTCAAAGTCCAACTCAGTAATGTCCTGTTTGGGATCATCATTCATAGACTGAAGATGAAACATAAGGCCGAGGGTAGAAGCACTGGACGTGAAATAGATATAACTCGGGATTCCAAACTCGTCTGCCACATCCATCATCGTAATACAGAACATGTCGAGTACGAATCCTGCGAGCTTGACCGAATCGGAACGAGTGATCTCGGCCACAACCTCACGTATGTGAAGCTTGTGGCTCTCAATTAGGACGCCGAGGAAGTTGGCGAGTTGTTCAGAAGAGATTTTAGAGATGGAATCGTCGTTGGGAAGATCGATTAAGCGAATTCGTGACGTGGGATCTGATTGGGTGTATGAGCTGATTTTTGAATCGGTGGGTAGCTTCATGACGAGGACTGTGATCGAGAGTCGATCGTCTCGACTGGTCAAGAGCTTTGCAATCTCGACGGTCGACATGAGGTGGCCGATTCCCGGCGAGGGGACGAACACGAGTTCTGTTTTCTTCATTTGATTGCTAGGTAGTAAAAAAGTGAAGAAAATAATTAATTTGAGTTTATGGAAGTGAGACTTCTCTACAATTTATGACATTGTGAATTGAACTACTTTATTTTTTATTGAGTACTTATTTGATATGTGATCATAAACTATTGTGTTCGAATCTCAAGACATTGGTCTTCTTTTTAATTATTCATTTTTTTATTTTATTTTTTTTGTGTGTGTTTGTGTTTGTATGTGTGTGTTTTGGAAAAAAAAATTTGCTCACCCTACTCATTTCAATAATTATAGTGATGAAATAGGGAGAAAATGATAATTCAACGAGACACATATCGTCCAATAAAAAATTGAGTAAGCAAGGATAAACAAAAATAAAATAAGTAAAAATATATTTGATTTGTGCTTCGGCTACTTGGAGAGCAGCAAATGAAGTGACGTCGAGGCTTTGCGGGCACAAAATGGGCAAGGGCGGATGTACCAAGCCCTACACAAATTTTAAAAAATAAAAAAAAAAAAAAATTTATTGTCAATACTATGGCTTAGTTTGCTCTCTATTTTGGTCTCATTTTTTAAAGCATAATGTTACATTAATTTATTTAGTAATTAGTTTATGAGCTTTGCAAAAATTGAACTTAGAGTTTTTTTTAAAAGAGTATTTAAAAGCTTAAGGTTGTTTTTTTATTTCATGATTTTTTTTTTAAAAAGTAATATGTCATTTGTACAAAATTATTAAACAACTTAATAATAAATTTTATAAACTACTTTTAAAAAGCCACATGGGACCAAATTATGCCTAAGAAAAAGATAGTTTTTACATTTCTCATCTGCAATGAAATATTGTAATTATGTGCTAGTGCATATGCATATTTGCGCACATGAATACAATGTACACCTATGTATATGGTATTATTGATGAAAGTTTGATAGACTCAGGGTGCGTTTGATAAAATTGAAAATTAAGTACTGAAAATTAAGTGCTGAATTTTAAGTACTGAAAATTCTAAGCGGTTGGATTTACAGTACTGAAAACATGCAGTTTTTCAAGTATTGAAATAGACGGCATTCAGTGATTATTTTCAGTAGAAAGTTTTCACTTAAAGTTTTCAATGGTTTTTTGGCTGATTTTTCAAGTAAGTGATACGTTATCAAACTGTTTGCACCCAAAAAATACTTTTTAAGTCAAAGCTAGTAAGAGGCCGATTGGAACTTTTTAATCGGACTATGAGACCGATTGCAAAATTAATGACAGTGATAGGCTCAAAGTTGGTCGGGCTGACCACTATATGATCGGACTGTGTACATATATTGGGACTGATTTGGTGAAGCTAGGCCGATGAGTAGTCAGGCCATTGGACTGACCAACCTTTTGGGTAGTCATTGATTCAGTCCGGCTAAGGCCTTGTTTTGCAGTTCACTTTTATCGGGCTTCACATCTATCGATCGGACTTCAATTACCAAACGGGCTGTCAAGTATTAATCTTTTCCAGCACATGGAGATGCATTTAACAAGATGGTGGGCCACCTCTAATGATGGCCATCAAATTTGGCCATTTGAGTTTGACAGAAAAGCTACACGCACTCCACATTGTACTCTGAATTGCACAACTGAGGGCATCTAAGCAAATAACCAAAGTTTTGTGGGATCCACTGATAAAAACTAAACAAAAAACTCTCATTTCCCCCAATTCATTTCAGATTCATTTCCCCCCAAATTGCTAACCTAAAATTGGAGACCCCCAAAACTCTGTCTCCCACTCTCGTCACCGGCGACGGCGACGACCAGTCCGGCGAGGAGGGAGCCACCGGCGACCAGATCTACTCTCTCTCTCTCTCTCCAGGTATGGCTCTCTCTCTCTCTATCCCTCTCTCTCACTCTCCAGAAAATGTGCTCACTAGCTACCACAAAAAAAAAAAAAAAAAAATTCGGATATTGAACTTGATACCCATTTGAATCTCACTAGCTATCACCAGTCCGGTGAACATTTGGTTTTTTTTTTTTTTTTTCTATTTTCAGACACCACCATGCACCAGAAGGAAAGAAAAAAGGCAATGCCAAACTAGAGTAAAGTAAACTGTCATAAATTGCAGATATATATATATATGTACTATGTATATACATCTATAACTACTACTAATATACAGCTAAGTTTGTCAATTGTCATGTATAAGGTAGGGGGTAGAGTTAAGACAATGAAGCAAGTATGGGCATACTGCAGAAAGGGCACCCCTTATGACCTTATCTTGAATTGCTTTCACTACTCTTTTATGTAAGCAACCCATTAGTGGGCCCCTTAAAAAAAATTTCTGATATTGAACTTGATTCCCATTTGAATCTCACTAGCTATCACCAGTCCGGTGAACATTTGTTTTTTTTTTTTTTTCTATTTTCCGACACCGCCATTTCACTAGAAGCTCTATTCATATTTCATAGTGAGTGAATTTTTTGTTGGCGGTTAGTAATTTGTACTTGTTGAGATTCTGAATACATAATTCCTTTGTCTTGTTCAAGATTAATTCTGAATACATAATTCCAACCAGCTGCACTTTAATTCCTTTGTCTTGTTCAAGATTAATTTCCTTTTTTAATGTTCAGTACCTCTCCCAAGTTTCACAATTTTTATTTATTTATTTTTTATTTGAAAGATTGCAGTATGTGAAGTTTTCTGCCTATTTCACAATTTCAGGTATAAAATTTGGGTTTTTTCCCATGTTGTACCCTTTACTACTTTCCAATTGAAAAAAATATTGTTTTAATGTTTTCATTTGTGTAGGGTTATCAAAATCCATTTTGTAGGATGAGTTATGATTTCACAAATACTCATCCATCAACTTCAAACAGAGGATTAGGCCCTACAGATAATGATAGTAGAGAAGTTGGTGATGAAGACAGAGAAGTTGGTGATGAAGATGGAGTTTAAATGTATTAGATCATGCTTTGTATGTTTTAAAAACATTTGACAAAACTTTGTATGTTTTAGTAATAATTTGGGTATGTTTGTGAAAAGTGTGTTTTTGTTTATGCTACAAGTGATGTTTATGAAGAGTGATTTTGGTTTATGCTACAAGTGATGTTGTTTATGGAGAGTGATCTTATTTATGGTGCAACTGTGATGTTTTGTCTTTGGTAAATGTGACAGATTGAATGTAGCATGAACATATGAATTTAACCCAACAAGAAATATGAGCATATAGCATGAACAACTGAATTTCATTACTTAAGAACAAGTTCATATTGTCAACAAGTAGGCCCCTTTAACCAAAGGGCAAAGCATACAACAAGAACTACACTAAGGATCAATTTCCACTTCCTCTCTCTTCCTATGTAGTAGCAATTTAGGGTCTTCAGCTCTTCAATTTCTTGTCGTTGTTCCACATTAATTCTCTCTAACTCGTCTCCCCTCGATTGCATTTCCATCAATCACCTTAACATAATGTCAAATTCTTCTCCCGTTGGACATACAGGTGGATCAAACCATTAGAAGAAGTCGCAATGCGTGTTGGACCATTAGGTGTGTTTGAAGTCCTTAGTGGAGCTTTATAGTTGCAAAAGCACAATACTCCTTACTTGAAGTAGATGAGTAATGACTTGACCCTGCACTCTCCATTTACTTCTGAAAAAAAATAACAAATACTATTAAATAAGTTACATCTAAGCAAAGCAAGAGGCAATATCATAAAGATAAATCAATCATAGACTTAGCATTCAAACTGTCAATCTCTCCATACTTGCTCAGCTCCTGGAAAAGGTCTTCATAAAAATCCTACAATATCACAAAAATATTCTTATACGAGTACCCAAAACATATGCATAATGCATCAGATACCTATTAAAAGAAGGTAAATACAAAGCACACAATCTTAAAGCACCAAATCTATTCAAGTATTCATCTATCTATGCAACATCTATCTAGCAAACCATGGCAACACAACAAATCCAAAAAATGTAGGGTACAGAAATGGCTAGGATACATGAAATAAACAAATTATATTTCACAATTAAGTGTATAATATAACATGATGTGTCCATTTCCGTTTCCTCAACTCTATAACAAAACAATTACTTATCCCCCATATTGTTATTTTAAACTTTTCCCTAAAAATTTTAAAAACATTTCCAATGAGAGAGCCACCATGTTGGGTTGTGTCCACCATGTTGGCCGCGTGTGAAAGGTAATTTTTTTTTAGTTGTTAAAAAAGATTCCTTTGCTTGGTTGTTGAGGATAAAAAGCTTTAAAATAGAAAGAAATGGAGGTTGCTAGTAGTAAAAATCTATTGGATCATTGAAGTGTCACTAACGGATAAGTTGAGCTCCTAGTAGAGAAGCTTAAAATTCTGTGTACTTTTCCTTTTTCCAACTTTGTTTGGTTGCTTGTGTAATAGATAGGATCATAGGGAATGCCAAAAGTCTGCTTATTTTTTATTCTACTTCTTGTCTTTTTTCTTGAGCAATTAAAAAATGGTAAATGGTTGTCTTCGATTCACTGGAACAAAATTTTAACCTACCCAATGCTTCTTGTTGTTTAGCTTAAAAAATTGTGTTTTGATATCAACATCTTGGAGAATTCTATGGTTTGGTCGTATCATATGACCTAAAAAAGGGAACAATGTTTTGGGACCTGGGTATAATGTTTTGAGGCTTGGGTGCGGTGCAATATTCTTAGACCTGGTGATGGGAACAAATGGCAGCAGCCTTATAAATTATATAAGAGGTGCGCGAAGAGTGGTCCAAGGCTCAAGCTTTAATTTGGCACATGTAGGTTGATAGAGGACCTTCTTGGGAGCTTGCATAATCAAGTTTGAGTTATTTGAGTAGTAATTAGGATTTATTTAAGTTACTTCACTGCTGGGTAATTTTTATATTTTTTTCTTTTATTTCTTTTAGAATTGTGTGATGCAATTCAAACCTTAGGTGTGATACCTATGGAATCAATGTTCGATGCACGCTTTCTAATCTTCTTCTACTACTAATCTTTTTCATTTTCTTTGTTTTGTTGCACTTTATAAGCTTTCAAAACTGTAACTTTCAGACCTGGATTAGCCCCTTTAATTCCCCAAATTTCTTATCTTCCAAACCTAACCCTAGAATCTATCAAACACACAAATGAACTCTAAAATATAGTTCAAGGGTATATTGCTCACAGCACACAATATAGCCCACTGTTCAACCCTTTTCCATTATTTGATCATAATCCCGTCACTTCTCTTAAATCACCTAGCTAGTGAGATTCAAATGGGTATCACTTTTCTTTCCTTCTGGTGCATGGTGGTGTCTGAAAAAAGAAAAAAAAACAAATGTTCACCGGACTGGTGATATCTAGTGAGATTCAAATGGGTATCAAGTTCAATATCAGAATATTTTTTTTTTTTTTGTGGTAGCTAGTGAGCACATTTTCTGGAGAGTGAGAGAGAGGGATAGAGAGAGAGAGAGTCATACCTGGAGAGAGAGAGAGAGTAGATCTGGTCGTCGGTGGCTCCCTCCTCGGCGGACTGGTCGTCGCCGTCGCCGGTGACGAGAGTGAGAGACAGAGTTTTGGGGGTCTCCAATTTTAGGTTAGCAATTTGGGGGGAAATGAGAGTTTTTTGTTTAGTTTTTATCAGTGGGTCCCACAAAACTTTGGTTATTTGCTTAGATGCCCTCAGTTGTGCAATTCGGAGTACAATGTGGAGTGCGTGTAGCTTTTCTGTTTGAGTTTATGTCTTCACATGGGGTTTGGTTTATCATAATAATAATGATAAACTCACTCCTTCAACCACACCCTCAATCACATTCAGTAGATCCTGTCCCTTGATTTCAGTGGGTCCTATGTTGAATTCATGTGAAACCCACCAGATTTAAGGGCAATCAATGGTCATAATATGCTGAATGTGATTGGGGGTGTGGCTGAGGGAGTGGGTGTATCATTACTCTTATCATAAATTCATGCGGGACCCATTAATTGGCAAAGTCAACATTGAGAACACAGTGCCTTTATATCTCAATGCCAGTGCATTTTCCATCCGGCATTACTCCATCGGGCACATGAAATAGCAATTTGGGTCTCATTTGGTTATACTTGATTGATGATGTCATACTACGGTGAGCCCAAGGAAGTCAATTAATGTGATTTGGTCATATCCGTATTGGAAAGAGTATCAGTTGCTATAAACTTTAAAGTGATAGTATTGTAATAGGGGTCATATTTCTATATATTATCAAGAGAATATTTTCAAGATATGGGAAGTATTATCTGATATGGAAGGGATAATATTTGGAGATAACATCATGATATTATTATATATCATTTACTTGTAGGGAAAGGCAGCCGAATGAAGCCAACATGTGGTGGACCAAATACCAGATATATATACGCATATATATATATATATGTATATATTCGAAGATATATGACAACTTTTATCAGCTTTGGGAGATAAATTTGGTATTTTATACCAGATAATTATGGAGACATATTTTCAACACATGCAATTCCGGCATGTAGTAGTTGGTCATGACCCAGTTTGACCACCTTGTCATTATTGCTACTCTAGATGACTAAATTGTAATCATGTGATCAGTTTTGCCAAATATAAGGCCACCTTGGGCGTATGCGGTGGGCCACACTATGATCAGATTTGGATACCTCAAATGTTGATAAAGATTTTATCAAGATTATTATCTATTGATATAGAAAGGTCAAGAGCAGATTTGCAAATCTGGTAAATTATTATTTGATCAGAATTCCTACCTTATTTAGGAGACCTCCATGGCCGCTACAAATACAGCAGGCCGGCCAACTATTCAAGGGACTCCGCGTCACTTCGACAAATTCATCCAAAAAAGCATTCTTAGCACTCTAAGCATTCTTATTATTTTTCTTAGGCTTTCTTAGCTTTTAATTACACTCTTGTAATTTCTTTTCTTTTTAATTAAATAAAAGTCCATTTTATTTAATTTCTTTTCTTCATCACTTGCTGAACTTGTGTGCTTCAACACTGTCTAGGGACCTAGAATAAGGGTACTTTCCTACTTATTCGCACAATCGCCTATTAGAAGTTAGATTCATGAAACATTATGTATCACTCACACAAGTGCTTTTAGGAAATTTTGTCTTTATTAGTTTGGGTCTACCTAACAAGGCTCTGACATGCCCGAATAAATAAATATAGCAAACACAAACAAATTGAAACGAAATAAGTGCTGAAAGTTTTCATTTTTACCACTTAATTGAGTTATCAAGCACACTCTTAGTGAATACTCAAATGAAAGAAAATCTTATTAGGATGAAGGCAATGGGTACTATTTGGAATTTCATAAAATGTGAGCTCAAGTCTACTTGTTTGGAGCAACTTATGCTCTAATAATTGTGATAGTTTTGTGATAACTTTTGTTAGAATAGATTATGAGTTTTGTGGTGTTTGGATAATATGTTATAAAAGTAATTATGGTAGCAGAATATATTATATAAGTGGTTGGACAAATAAATGCAAAAATTAGTTTGATTGTCTAAAAGTTAATTTTTCCATTGAGATGAATTGCTATTGCTATTATAATAGTATTAAATACATAGTAAGTTTGTTTTGTTATGGGATACTATTTAATAATTGAAAATAAAAGGTAATTAAGTAGTTAATAAATTAAGGGAATACCTATATTAAATGATTAACATTTATATTTGTTAATATTATACACATGTTAATCATTTACAAGATTAATTACTTTAACATACTTAATAATTTATACTTGTGTATTAACAAAGAATTAATTTATACTGATATATCATTGTAGCAATAATTGTAATTGTTTTCAATGTTAATATATTAGTTATTAATTTCATATGCTAATTTAATACTCATCATACAATAATACCACCATATTAATAATGACATTTATTACTATTTAGAGGGAAAATACGGTCTTCTGAAATAGGAAATTAGTCATAAATCCCTCCCTACTCAAGATTTTTGAATTATGCCCAACTTAAAAAAGATGTTGATAATAGGTCCAAAAATAGTGAAATTCCCAATTTGAGGTAGGTAATTTTACCTTTTTACCCACCAGTATTATGTACATAATTATATACAAATATATAGATACATTCAGATATATATAGTATATAATTAAGGATTACATGAGGATTTTCAGTTACAAACAAACCCATTGAATGTGGAGATAATTATGGAAACAACTAATCCCAATATCTAATATTAAATCTCATAGTCTCTTGCTTTGAATTTTTGTATAAATATATATATATATATATATTAATATACATATCACAGCCACAATCACACACAGACTTGCACATATGATTGTCATTTGAACATTCTAATATTATTTGGTCACAATCACACACTGACATATGTTTATACATCTATATATAGTATGCATGTTATTATGGAAATTATTAAATTCAAACTTCAATTGGTCAATGATTTTCATATATATCTTTTAGTGTAACCGAATTTGGATATTAAATCTCATAATTATAGGATTTCAATCACATTAATCTATATTGATTACATGATTTTCATATCTTTAACAACTTTCATATCTGCATGTTTTCGAATATCATACACAAACAATAGTGTAAAATTTCATAATCGGTTTTCATAATTTTACACTCTATTAGTCCAAAAGTGTCAATGATTGCCATTATTATTTTAACACTGCATTATGAATGACTACAATAGTGGAATTTTACACTGTATTATATTTTCGCAGTGCATTACATATCAAAAAAAGAAATTAGTAAACAATAATGTAAGACTCAAATCTTGCTAGCTATAATATTTGCACTGAAAATTAACATATGAGTCAAATCATGACGGCTATAACTTTTATACTGAAAACCTGCGAACAAGTGTAAAATCAACACATTTTTACACTGAAAATCAGCACAATTTTACACTGAAAATTAGTGAACAAATCGGAATAATCAAAGCAAAAAACCAAAACTGAAGCTAAAAACCCTTGGAGAATTTAAATTAAAAACCAAAACTGAACCAAGCCAGAATCTTAAGCCCAATGTCCACTTCGCTCATGTAGAGAAACCCTCAGTCCTTTCTCATCAAGATATGGTTGTGGCTCAAAGCAAGCATGAAGCTGCCGGCTGAGGCATGGCCCTAAATGATGGCGATTATTGGCATCAGAAGAGAGATCAGATCAGCGACGAGAGATTGCAACTTGAAAGACATGAGAAGGAGTCGATCGGAGACATAGGCAGAGTTATTGGCCTAGGCAAGATCGTAGCCGTTGGAGAAGAACTTGATGTGCACAGTGTTGATGAGGGCGGAGGAAGTGGAGGATTCAGATCAGAGGTGGTAGAGGGCGGCTGCGATGGAGTCGAGAGACTGCCGACCTTCTCTCTCTCTCTCTCTCTCTCTCTCTCTCTCTCTCTCTATTTTTGACTTGATTTTGGGTATATATATATACACACACACATTGGATGTGATTTTGAATTTGAAAATTCATTTTTTTAGCAATAATTGTGCATATTTAGATATAGAAGGGTAGTATGGTCCAAAGTAAAATTTGTGAATCTATCACCAAAATATTTTAGGGAATAGACCTATTATAATAAAGTTACACTAAATAAGATTTAATACCAGTTAACCCATTTTTAAATTGGGTGAGGGTTAAATTTGGAAATTTACTAAAATAGTTAGTGGAGGCATGCGTGGTGACCATGCGGGCCACCAAGCCACCTACAATTTCAATTTGATAACAACAGGTGGAGATTTGTGGGTAACTGCCAGGAGCACACAAATTTAAGCGAAAATTGCAGGGGCAAAAATGACTTTTCAGTGAACTAGTCAACTCTTGGGAATTGCGATATGACGACCAAAAAGTGGTCTTTTCGGCCATGTTTGGTAAGCAGGATAAGAGCTCAGGATAGGATAAATAACTTTTATCCTATCTTGTGTTTGGTGTTGCAATTCATATGAGTATTTTATCTCAAGGAGGCTTTTTATCCCATTGAGTATGGGATAACTCAATACCATGTGGGATAAGGGAGTATGGGATAACTTTCGGGACATTTTTTTTTCCCAGACTTTATTTTTATTTTTATTTTTTTCAGATTTCTTTTTCAAGTCTTGTTTTTTTTTTTTTAAGATTTTTTTTCTTCAGATCTATTCTTTAAATAGTTTTAGATTTGCTCTTTTTTTTTTTTTCCCTGTCAAATCTCTCTATTTTTTTTAGATTTGTTTTTTTTTTTTTTTAAGGAAAATCTCAGATCTTTTCTTACCCCAATATTTGCTTCTTTTTTTTTTGGATCATCTTTTTTTTTTCTTTTTTTCTTTATGACTTGCCTTTTAAAAAAAAAATTTCAGATCTATTTTTTTTCCAGATTTTTTTATTTTATTATTGTTAAAAAATAACAATTTAATTATTATTATGCGGAACTTATGTCCAGGCATGCCCATACACATGATTATGATATAATAGCTTATCAGACAGTTTTATCAAGCACGTTCTAAACACGGGACATCATAACAAATTATCGGACAGTATTACTATCCTATCCAATCTTGCCTTATCCTGTCCTATATGACAGTTTTATCCGACATACTGACAAACAATGAATATTGTACATTCATATGCCAATATAATAGACATAGTGCTCATTTAATTCCCAAAATCTCTAGTTTTACATGCATAGTGAATAACTATAATTTAATGGTGATGTCACTCAAATGCATGTAATTATTTGTTTTTATATATTTTATATTTTTAAGTAAAAATGAAGTAAAATAAAGGAAAGGAAATGAGTAACAACCACATGAGATTATTTCCCATGTAGCTATTGTAATTTACGACTAGTCAAAACTTCCAAACTAACAACCCAAAAAAAATGATGACAACTTTTGCACACACACACACACACATATATATATATATGTATATATTATTTTCTTTGATTTCTCTCTCCCCCTCTCTCTCTTTCTCTCAATTTCTCCTGCAGGAACTGTCAGAGGCACGAAGACAATTGGGGCGAAGGATTTGTCACGCCCCAACGTAGTATAAATAAGGAAAGCGTTTGATTTCCTTTATGGACCCCTAGGTCGTGACAGTTTGAAGGATCGATTCCGTCCCAAACGTCAACAACAAAACATAATAATCAAAGCAGAGCAATCAAGGCTTACAATATTTTTCTAACTTAATAGTTATTACAGCACGGGGTCTCTAAAGGCACAAACCGCCTTAAATCAAAACAATAACTTAACATCTATTACAGTCATCCTTATTACAAAACAGTTCATAAAGCATAGGATATTGATAACAATTTTATCTTCCAAAGCAGCCGTTCTCAGTTAGCGTAGCCATAATGTTTCGCTTGATAAAAAACTGAAAAGCCTGAACACGAATGTACAGGGCGCATCGACGCCGTCAGCTTCAAGAAGTTGGCGAGTATTAAAAACATAACTTTGAATGTAACACATACTCATTTACCATTTTTTAATTCCCATTTAATTCAACAAGTTTACATTAGAGTAAAGAGTTCATTTTAGAAAACAACCACAATATCATTGGAAAGCTATAATTCACATATATGTGACCGTACATAAAAACAATGCACCATCTCATCTTAGCGATTCTTTTCTCTCGACAAACACAATAACCCACCATCTCACACCAGTATCTTTGAAATACTACGATAGCCACACTTTAACACAGGGGTGCCAGGGAATGTCCAGTTTGTCTCACACTTTAGCACGGGGTGCCAGGGAATGTCCAATGCCTCACACTTTAGTACCTAATCCGCCTCGCAAGTACATCACACAGTATCCAGACTCGGGTACTAGGGAGTGTCCGTAGGACACACTTTAGCACTACCATGGGTGTCAGGGAATGTCCAAGTTCGGCGTCACACACTTTGATGCTACTATGGGCGCCAGGGAGTGTCCAGTTTTGCCACCATCGTATTTCAAAGACACTCTAGCCGCAATCTCAACAACAACACACTTTGGCACTCACTTACTAGGGAGTGTCTACAACACAATCTCAACCACACACTCTATACCACACTGACCATTACTCTTTTCCACACTGACCAACATTCACACTCTCTATGCATGTACAACTGACTCTACATGTATGTCATAAAACTTTAAACATAAAGTAAAGTGCTGAATTATAGGAACAACGTACGTGCGGGGATTGTTAAGTTGTAATACATCATTTCATTCGTCCAAACATAACCAAATAGGTTTTTGTTTTAGTAAATTTCTCAAACAGAGCTTTAAAAGTCCATGAAAAATCACCCAAACAGTTCCTTAACATAAAACAAGCAAATAACAGAAACTGTCCAAAGTCGCGCGTGCGGGCCGCGGGGCCGCTCGCGCGATATGCCCCTTTTTCCTTTTTTTTTATAAAAATTTCCTTACTGCCTGGGAACGGACAAATCGCGTGCGCGGGCCGCTCGCGCGATATGCCCACATTTTGTTTTTCTTTTTAAAACCTTTTCTGTTTGCCTGAAACCAGCCACCTCGCGCCCGCAGGTTGCTCGTGCGATTCCGCGCGCGAGTTTCAGCAGTGTCTTCATACAAGATGACAAAACTTAATTTCTTATATACTTTCACATATGGATGAATTAGGCTTAAATACTTTAACCATAGTCTATATATACTATAATATTTCAAAATCATCTTTCAAAACGAATTTTGATTAGGTTTAGGAAAACTCATGTTTTTCAAATTCAAGCTCCCAAGGAGGAATTAGAAATGGTGTTTTATCAATACATATACACAATCAGTAACTAAGCATGAAATTACATTTGGAGTGAGTTTAGAATACTCACTGATATAAAAAGATGAAGAGTATGTTGAGAAAGATTCACAAATAAGAACTCCAATGATCTTGGCTATGGAGGTTGATGTTTTCTTGCTACAGTTTCAGAGCCTATGAACTCTCCAAACTCTCTCTGAAACTCGCTCTATTTGTATACCCAAAATGTGTGAAATGGAGAATGACATGAAGGTTATATAGAGTTTAATCTCTACAACTTGGGGACCAAGCATAGTGAGCCATACTCAATAAATTGAATTTGTTTTTGAAATTATACACACTGTGAATTATACATATATAGGTATATACGTATAAACTCTCCAGATTTGGAAGGGCCATGAATAGGTTAGTAGGGGTCAAAGTGGGGGTGTTTGGCAATTAAGCTTATGGACACAACAATAACACACACAAGATAGATAGATCCAAACAAGGCACAAGCCAATGATCACTTGCCATAAATGGAAAGTAAAGCATAAGTCATTTCATGCTTTACATCACTTCCAAAATCTGTGGAAGTTCCAAACGGCGCGGACAATTTTAAACACAAACTGGTATTTTCGTGGTGCGGTGTTCACCCCAAAAAAACATAAAATTCATTTTAACGTAAGAAATGATTTTCTGGTTTTAAAAAATACTGCTTGATTAAAAGAAAATATTTCTACCGTTTTGAAATACAGTTTTAAAATCCAACACAGGTATTGCTAAATTTTATAAAATCGCAGTTTGACTCCAACAAGAATTTTGAGTATGAAATAAAGCAAGTCACAAGATTTTAACACATGAGAATTGCAAATTTGAGATAACATCAGGAACATTAATTAAATATGAAATACAAATTTATAATTAAATGAAATGCAGGTTGTTACAGGATTGAACACACAAAGAAAACATTGCCACATGACGAGCAAAGTGACGAAATTCGTCAAAAACTTCGCCTATAAAAAGAGACGAGCAGAAGCCAAAAAAAAAAAACCACACCAAGCCTACAGCCAACAATCACAACAACACACACTGTTAGGGAGAGAATAGCTTAGGGAAGTTATCATGTGAGCACTTCATATTGTCCCTAGAAGTAGGAAACTTTAGTTTTTCTTTGCTTTTTATAATTTTAGTAGTTGTAAAATTTTACTTTTATGTAATTGATGATTTATGTTCAAAAATATGTAGCAAAACTTTGTGAACTGTATTTCTCAAAATAAAATATTTGTTTTCTTGTACAACCTTTGTCAATTTGTAGTAGTAAAATATTCCTATTAAAGTTTAGATTTAATATTTTTAGCCTAGTAGTAGTTGTAGTTGTCCCATAAAATAGTTTAAAACCCCAAATTTTCAGTTTTTATAGCAATATTTTCATTCACTAGAAAACAGATTTTGCAAGTAAATGCCAAATTTCTTAGCCACGTAGTTGTTATAATCTCCTATCAAAGCCCCAAGCACACCATACCCATATCTCACCCCCAAAGTAGATTAGGATTTGGTTTGGCCTTGCTTGTGTTCTTGAAGTTCAACCACTGTGACCCTACAAGAATCCAAAGTCAAAAGTTTAGTATTTTATTATTGACTCAGTATTTCCATTTATTTATGTTTTATTAGCCTAGTTGTACTAAACTTTGTTATTTTGCAGATTCCACAAATTCAATCACAACTCATGTTAAGTGAGGAAAAAACATATTAATATTATATTTCACTCTTACCTTAGTTTTATAACTTTAATTTTAATTGGGCAGTCACTGTGTATACCTATTTAATCTTTCTTTAAAAGGTTATTTGGAAGACAGTTTCAATTCCAAAATGGTAGGCTAAAACTTTAATTGGGGATATGCAATAAAAACTTAGAAATCACAGCTTCTGTGCACTAATCTTAAATAGGAAAATTTATCTAGATGGGTTGTTTTTTCATTTATGGCCAAAAATATCTATGTATCTATAGTTTATGACTATTTAACATATTTATATACAATGGCTATATTGGTCTCAAGAGATTACATAATTTAAATAAAAATATAATTATGTGGATTGTCAAATTATGCATTTTCTCATAAAAAACACCTAGCATACTCAAACAATTCATACGACAAAGTTTATATTTTAAATATATGTTTATATATATATTTCTATCCACTAATGGACAAGCAATTGTGTAGTGGCAGAATAGTGGGGATTGGGCGTCGAATAATCCACATCCGCAGCGGGTCACGGTTCGAACCTGGCTAATGCCCAATTGCCTTTTTATTTTTCTTTAAACCAAACGATGTCGTTTCATATCAAACCTGACACACTTGATATGACATCGACTAGTGAAAGTTTATTTTCGAATAAAAAATGACTCTGCAGTCTTAAATGCTAAATCCTTTTCAAATGCACAAAAGTTTTGGATTCTAGTGTTGGTTTGCATATTCCCAATTCCTTTAAATCATTTCTCTCAAGATAATTAAAATTTATTGTTTTTAATAGTTTTGCTAAAATATTTATATTATTTTCATTTTTCTCTATAATAATATCCATAAAGTCATTTGATGTAAATTTAGATTTTATTTATTTTTCTTCCTTTTCTTACTAGTATCTTAGATTAATTTATTTTGCACTGTTAAAATCTTTACCATAAACTGCTATTAAAAAATGGCTTTTAATTAGTTTTATTGCAAAAAATATATATATAAAAACTAGCAGTTTAGTTAAACCTCACAAAATCATCTTTTATTTTCCTTTTAGTGACAAAATAGTTACTGCCTATCTTTATTTTCCGTTCCCTGTGGGTTCGACCTGGACTTCCAGAACTTTATTACATGTACGATCACCTACACTTGGGTATTGATAAATGTGGTAGGTTCTTTTGTGATGTGTATGAGATATATGGATGGGTATAACACGCAAGCATGTTAGTACAGGTAGAACAACAGATAAATTATGATAAAATAATACAGAAAGTGTAATAGAATAATAATGTATAAAAATGCAGTAGAGAAATGGGAATCGGAGAGTACGTGGCTCGAGTGAGAACCAGAGTAGTCCCAAATAAGAAAGAGAGAAAGCAGTAGAGGGTTGGTTATCGGTTGGAGACTGGCGTATGGAAGTGAGTTATTCTGTGAGGCTAAAGGAGAGGTAGGGGAAGATTGAGCAATGGCCGAGAGTTGTGTTTCCGGGGATTTTGGAGAAGGTGATGAATGTCTTAAGTGTTTAGAATCGCAGCTTAAGACTGGGTTAGAGCTTAAACTCTAGGTTGAGCTCGGGTTCAACTGCCCTGTTTGATGTATTGAATAGGGGTTGGTATTTATACAGGGTTTGTGAGGTTTAGGGTACAACTGGAAGCTGAGTTGGCATCTTCGAAGTGGTTCCCCTGTTTAACGTAGGTGAAGAACTTAAATGTGTATGCTTAAGGTAGTTGGGGTCATTGAATGAGATGTGGACAAGCCAAGGCGGCGAGTCATACGAGATGAAGGTGCTGTCACTTTTGTCGGTCGAAGGGGATGACGTTTTTATTGATGCAAAACGCTAAGCAAGTGGTATTGTCGCTTGAAGTGACAACTCAATATTGCGTAATGATCAAAGGAGAATGGTTTCTATTGGTGCAGAGGGTTAAACAAGGGTGGATACCGAAGCTAAGGCCATTGGTGCAGACCCTTAAGCGAAGGGGGAATGCTGAGACAATGCCATTGGCTCGCAGAATATTCAGCGAGGTCAAAGTGACTAGGCAAGGTGAGAGTCAAGGGTTTCAACTGGTATTGCAGTTATGGGCCTCTCTAATTGGTTGTGAGACTGGAGGGACTGGGCATGTGATGATAGTCACGTGTCTCTCTTTCTCTTTGGGACCAACCCTAACTTTGCCTAAAATGTGTGGCGTTCAGATAGGGAGGTACCCCTGGTTCTAGCCACCGAGCCATGAGCTCTCGAGTTCCCAGCGGATCTGGCCACCCTTGGTACTGCTTCATGACCAAGGGTGGAGAGTCCATGTGTAAGTGTGTGTTTGTGTATAGTACAGTGTTGTGGGGAGTATCAAGGAGAGGCACGTGAGAACTGCGAGCGATGCGTTTGATAGCGAATAGTCATTCCAAGCGAAGCGATGGTAAGGATGGTCATTCCAAGCGATGACCAGTT
The DNA here is from genome assembly GCA_033977485.1 of Hydrangea macrophylla. Classification (NCBI taxonomy): domain Eukaryota; kingdom Viridiplantae; phylum Streptophyta; class Magnoliopsida; order Cornales; family Hydrangeaceae; genus Hydrangea; species Hydrangea macrophylla. The sequence continues at coordinate 105,563,286 of CM066994.1, forward strand.
TTGATTGGTGGTCGATGGCTTGACCGCATGAGGTTAAAGTTGGAGATAATATCCACGTGCCCAATAGGTGGTGATGGAGCGAGTGGAGATGGCAGTAGGTCAAACGTCGTCGCTTTGCTCTGCTTTGAGGTGGGCTTATTCGTATTGGGCTTCGGGTGGTGACTCTGAGGTGGGCTTCGAAATGGGAACTCTAGAGTGGGCTTCAGTGTAGGTTCCTCCGAGGTGGGCTTATGAGGTGGGTAAACGTGCACAGTATTGGACTAGACCCATGGTGATCATATAGGTGGAACCCATAATTGGTGGCGATATTGATACAGTTGGAGTCGTTGGTGACACGTGATGGTCAAACTATGTGAGTTGTCAACCATTACCTATAATAAAAAAATGCGTGAATAGGAAGTCGTCAAGTTTTTGGCACCGGTGCCGGGGAACGGTTAAAGAAATAAATAAATAAATAAAGTTAAGTTTAAAATTATTTTTCCCACTATCTATATCTCTCTATATACATATTCTGCCTTATAAATAATTTTAGTTTTCTTTTTAAGAAAATGATAACATTAAAAAAATAATAATAATAAATAATATATAATTTTTCTTTGTGAAATATATATATTTATAAGTATTTACGTGTCTATATATCTTCTAAAAAAAAGACACATATAAACTACTTAGAAAAATTTATTTTTGGTCAAGAGTGCTTGATTAAGGTTCTGATTTGCTTATTTCAAAAGAGTGTGACTGTTCTGAAACTCTTGGACAGATTGTAGTCGCCTCACAAAACCCTTGATCAAACCACCTTAAACATGAAATATACTTACAACAAAAATTATAGTGGTAGAACTTTGAGTTATAGACACTTTCTCATTGGTTTCATTCAATTCCAACGGTCCGATGTTTAACTAAAAATCTACGATCAAAAACAGATTGTGAACTCACTGCACATTGCGTTAGTTCATCTTATTCTTATCAACTTAGACAAATAAGCCATGGAGTTGGGCTTGTCTAAAGCTAACTCTCCTACCATTTAATGGTCATTGGAGACTAAAGATATTCATATTTGTAAATTTCAAGGAAGTATGGAAGAACTTCATAAAACTTAGTCATAACAAACCTCAAACCATGAAGATAGGTTTGGGTCCATTAGCTAAATATTCTAGTACCAATCTTAATCTTCTCATGAATCATAAGACTATAAAGAGATTAAGGGATTTCAAACCAAAAGATTCAAGTAAGGCATTGAAGGCCTTATGAACCTAAGGGATGAACACAACAAGTGAAAAAGGAAATTAAAGAACTCTATGCATGCTTTGATTAAATTTGAACAAAGACTAATTATTCTAGAGTTTTACCTCCAAAGTATCCTCAACTTGGTGATTTTGGAGAACTTCCAAAGGCTAATCAAGCTCTTCCACTCTAATTCTACTCAAATCCCCCCTTAAACCTTCTCAAAGCCTACTTCTAATTGTGTTTAAGAAAGCCTTTTTATAAAATTAAGTGCGAGTGTATACTATAGGATTAAGCTAGATTCTAACCTTAAAACAACTAATTCCTTGCAAGAGGATATTCATCCTCTATTTATAGACAAGTTTGGAGGGGTATTTCAGTCATTTCAGAGCAGAAAACCCTAATTCAGACTGTCATATGGTAGTACAAAGTGTGTTGTATTACAACTAGCAGTTACAAAAATGTGGCACTCAACGGAGATGGAAGTGGCATTCACTGAATGTCGGAATGGCACTCAGTGATTGCCGGCGCGGCACTCACTGAATGCCACAGACAAATCAGGGACTGTCATCTTTTTTGGAAATCATTTTTTAGCGACACTTGATATAAATAAATGGCAGTTGGTGACTGCCATTACGGTTCTCACTAACTGCCGGTTCAGAAGTTCGCGATAACCCGTGACTGCCGTAAATTAGCTTGAGTACTGTTCTGCCTCTTTTCCCTTTTTTCTTTTCCCCACTTTTTTACTACCTTTTTTTGTGTAGGTTGGAGAGCCTTTCGAAGAGCTTGAATCATCTTTGGAAGTTCTAGATTGGCCAGACGTTGTCATCATCGGGTCTTGGAGGTATCACTTCCCTTAACTCGACGTTTGGTCAAAATTGGGGTGTCTACATGGTGCGAAGCCTTATAGTTCAACATCCTTTGACCTATACTGTCCCCAATCAATGGGACAATGCTAGTTTGGAGTGATGCGCAGATTCAATCCCAGTCTAAGAGGGCCAGGGTTGAGGAGGGCTAATTTGGGGCTTAGGCAGAGGAGGAGGAGGAGCCCGCTCGTGATGAGCTATCCCTACGCCTATACAATTTTAGTGCAGAGCAGTGACAGTAGGTGCAAGAGATCCAGGGAGTACAAAGTGATGTTCGTGGATTGATGGGGGAGTTCGATCGCTTCCATGGGGTATCTGAGGGATATGAGCATGTTGATGCATTTTCAGGCCGACTCCTTTTGCATGTAGTACCCTGGTGCTGGCGTCTCAGACTACTTCCATGACCCCTATGATGGTGCGGGCAGCTCAGGTGCCTATGGTGGTTCAAGCGGCTCAGGTGCTTATGGACGTGGCCAGGGAGATGGTGACGATTAGTTAGGGAAGAGTGCATGGTTATCTTTTTTTATGTTGCTTTGAATATGGTAGAAGCTTTTGTTTTGTTATTGTTGGAGTTAGGTTGTACTTCTTTGTATGGATGGTCTTATCGCTTAGTTTTTAGATGTTTTTGGATAACTATGGATGCTTATGAACTGGTTTGTATTTTACTATTGGCTTATGCTTATTCCTTTACTATTGTGCCATGTTAAATTCTTCTTTTTCTTTTCTTTCTCTTTCTTTGTTTATTCTAACATCACAGGCACAGTTAATTATCGCATGCTCCCGTTGCTTGTTTCCGGTAATATTGTTCTTCCCCTTATACTTTTTCGTTTCATTGAGGACAATGTTCAGTCCTAGTTGAGGGGTGTGAGAGCTTGCTCCTCTCATCGTAATTTTATTCTCATCTTTTTTTATTTAATCTTCTAAAAAAATTTTGCCTTGTCCTATATTTCCAATGATTTAGTATAATTGCCCCATTCTAATGTCGAGCGATGACAGTTGCCTTGAGTTTTCTTTCAATTTTAGTATGCAATACTCGTTGAATCCCATTAGTTCTGTAACTATCTTGATTATAGTGAATTTCATGAATTTCAAATCTTGGATATCGAGCACGTTGCATGACTACTTATGTTAAGATGATGTTTAATGAAATTGTTACCCGAAAATTGTTTAAAACACATATGGAGACTTTACCCTTGTGAGCTTTAGATCATTTTCTCCATTGTTGAGTGCTACACACTTCAATTCTCTATTTTTGAAAAATATACAAAAGTCATAGATAATCTCATCTTCTTACTTTGATTGTTCATTAGAGAAATCATTTTGTGGAATGCAAAACTATTGCTTACTTGTCATTTTAGTGGAGAACAAAGAATCACATTGTCTGAGGAAATGATTTTAGGCCCTTTTCATAATTTCTAGCCTCAACCGCACGTACACTTTTTTTACTGAACCATACACCTTTCATATCCACGTTTGAATTATATTCTTGGGATGTCTTTGCATGAGATCGTGTTTATAAATTTGTAAAAGAGATTGAATCATGTTAATAGTGAGAGTACAAAGAAAAAGAAAAGAAAATAAGTTACAAAAAAACAAACGAAAACAAAAAATAAAACAAAAAGAGCTTCATAGTCAATTGTACTTCTCTTTGTGAGCTTCAAAGAAATATTTGTGAATGATTCATCTCCTGTTGTCATTTGTATTCATTCATTCCAATAATCCCAAGCTTGTGCCCAACCATTTCACTTACTTTCCCCTTGTCCTCCACCTCATAACACCTTCCCCACTTTACAACACCCTTAAGGTCCTAGTTGATCCTCAAGTTTTGTGATTCAGAATTTGAGACGATCATGACAAGTAGTTAGAGTTATTTCACATTCTCTAGTGAATGGTATCTTTCATGAGATTAATTTTTACTCATTTTTCACACTTACGTTTTTCATCATTGGCATGTTAGTCGATTTGGTATCCATTTCCATTACTCTGTTTACCCGCATGCCTCGAGTGTATTACCCATTTCGAGTGATTCATTTTTAGAGTGTAATACCAGTGAGAATTGAGTTAGAGCACGTTTTGAATGAAATTCGGATTATGAAAGCATTGCCATTTTCTTGATAGTTGTAGTTATGCACTTCACACCACACATGCATCCAAGATTGAGTTTAATGAAGTTTATCTAATAGCCTTGATAGTTTGAGAACTTTATAGATTTGCGTGTCATGTGCTAAAATCTTTTGAAAATCCTTGAGATTATGTTAAGTGTCGGCATTAAATAGTAGGCAACTATCATGAAGAAACATAAATGTTTGTGGGTATTATTCCAAGAAACCTCCAGAGACAAAACTCCGCCTCTACGGGTAACCTAGAAGTTTAACGGCTTGTTGCATATGCTCAATGCAATTGTATCCCCACAAAAGCGATCTATCTTCCTTTCTAAATCAATTGTGGTACAAGGTTATTCTTGAATCTCTTGGTATAGAGCTTTGTTGCTAAGAGACTAGCAACATGCTAGTTGAGGAGTGTGATTCGTGTTCAATATTGTATTCTTGACTTCATAATTTTACCCGTATTGAGCACGAATTAGTACCTAATAGGGAGATTTAATTGATAAATGGTACCTTTGATAACCCTCGTTGTTGTTCTCTTTTTGCTGATAATGATCTCTTTCTTGTAGATTTTTGCAAGCTTGGGTGAAGTGGAACCCAACCCTTGTGGCATTCATGGCATAAAAATGGCAAAGAGTGAACTTTAGCAACAGTGGATAGATCCGGTCTTACAGGGGGATCGATTTGCGTGTTTTCATAAAGCTCACCATCAGAATCGAAAAGAGCGGATCAATTCGGTCCTTTGAATAGATCGATCCGCGATTTTGAAGTAACATTCTGCGAGAAAAAACCCTAAAATGGATCGATCCACCCTTTAGAGGGGATCGATCCGCGGCTGCTCGAGGGAATATCAAAGGCTTATATGAAGGGCAGATTGATTCGGCATTTAGAGGGGATGGATCCGCGACTACTAAATGTGTTCTTCCTTTTTATTCACAAGCTTGCCATTGTGGGTTGGGAGTATATATAGTTAGAGATTGGTTTTTGTTGGGGTTAGCTTTATTTTTATGTGGTTTTTAGGCTATAAACTCTTTTTCCCTCTAATCTCCTCATCTCCCTCTTTAATTACTCCTCCATCTACCCACAGTAACCTCCATATAGTGTTAGAGAGAGAGAAGAGTGTGAATGTATTGAATGATTGAAGCTTTTATTGAAGAATCTCTTGGAATTTCTATGACACTTATTATGGATTCCTCTAGTTGGTTTAATCTCTCTTTCCCCCTCTTTAATATTAATGTTACTGTAGCCATGAGTAGCTAAATCATGTAGGTTGGGGATCGTAAACCCACCATTGGACCCATGTGTGTTTTAATGTAGGACTCTCACACTTTGTAGTATATATAGAGTTCATGGGTGCAAGGTTTGATGTCTTGAGACTCCACTTACAATGTCAAGCATTAAAACTTGTTAAATCTCTAGACTTTAAACCTATACTCATGTATTGCATTGGAACATCTATCTAGCATGTAGGTTGACTACCACATGTTTGATAGTTTGTCACAATGGGATTCCCTACTCTAGAATGTGCTACAAGTATGAAATCCATGTGTTTGTTGGTCCAAGGTGGGGGAATGCTTCCCAACCTCGATTTCTCCTCATTTTTAATTAAACTTAGCTTTATTCAAAGTTACTTCCTATTGTCTAAATAGTCATTGTAGTATAATCTAGTACAAATTGAATCAAACCCAAAGTCGAAAAGACTCAATTTTATTTCTTAGTTTGATAATTACTTCACGCATTATAATTGGTTATTAAGCGCCTACCAAGCATTGTTGCATTCCGATCCCTGTGGACTCGACACCCTATTTGCACTTTACTATGTTTTTAATAGGGTAACAAAATACTTGATTTTGACAACATCAATCAGCTCCACAAGTTACGGTTGTTGCGCCCTCCAGGTGCCCTGCAGACACCATACCGGTTGAACTTGTTTGGTGGTAAAACTGTAAATAAGAGTAAACCTAAAGAAAGAATCCCTTAATGCCTTATCAATGGAAAGGTCTTCAAAACTATGAATCATGTTCCTCGCCCTATCTATTATGTTAGTAAAGTGCACTTGTCCAGTGAGAAAAGCCCTAAAAAAAAAAAGAAGAGAACTAAAGAAGACTACTTCGTATTTGGTCACTATCATGAAGTCAACAGCACACTTCTTGCAACTAGTGCAGGAACAACAACCTAAACCGAACTTGGTATTTGAAGTCTTGGACACAATGACTCTTCCAAAAAGAGGAACTCTTCTTTTGAGACACACCAGCGGGAGCTTCAATCACAATCGTCATAATCAGAATAGGCATAATCGGACCTGCTTTTTACACATCTCTCTCTCTCCCTCTCTCTAACAGTCATTCTTTGTGATATTCCATTCTCTGTTCTTTCTTTTATTTTTCTTTTTTGTAACTCTTGCAACTCTTTTTTTCCTATTCTGTATGCTACTGACACTCTCTTGATTTAAGGGAAAAAAATGTTCGATCGGTTCTACATGGGTGTGTTAAGTTATCTTTTAACCTTTACGAATTTATGCTTCTGCAACTACAAGCCTTAGTTTGAGGTTTGAACATTTGAATTTCCAATTTAGTCCTTGTTTTTAATAGGCGGTAGTGTTCGTTTCTCTCTAATTTGGTGGTTGTCTCTATACACACTCCCAGAAAGCATTGAATCTAATGAAAAAAAATCTTGAATTCTCAATCGTGGCAATGCATAGTCAATTCCCAAGCATTAGATTCATTGTTTTATTTTTTGTTTCTCTTGATTAGATTAGGAAGATAAGTTTCATTGTAGATAAGTGACAATCCTGAAAAAAAATCTTGATCAGTTTCATTGTTTGTTTCTTGATTAAATTATGAAGAAGAAGAAGAGTTTGATGAAGAAGACTCCTGCAAGGGTGGTTGAGAACTTGAAAATGGAGTATGTATGGAGCCTTATATTGAACTCTTGTTTTTGTTGAATGATTATCCATCTTCATTTGATTGAATGCACGTTGTTTGGTTTTGTACATTATTAAAGAACACTTGGACTTCCTTAAGGAATTATTTGGACCTTGAAGCAAACATTTGAATGCATCTTGTTCTCGTGTTCTTCTCCCCTGTAGATTGACATTGAAATTTTTTAAACATAAACAAATTATTTTCTTCCATTGATTTGAATTTCTTGTATGCAGGTTGATGAAGGAAAAGAGCAGAGTGATGATTTTCTTCCATTGATTTGAATTTTAGCATAGATGTTGTTTAAATGGATAGTCTTGTGTGTATAGTTTTTGTGCCTTAATTGGAAAAATTGTGTACCCTCTTGGTTGAAAGTTAAGAAATATTTGGACTTTTGTAAGAAACCTTTGTATCTTGATAAGGATCATTTGGACTTTCTTAAGAAATATTTAGACTTTTTTTTTAATGCACACTGCCTATATTTGTACCTTGATAAGGATCACTTGGACTTTCTTAAGAAACATTTGGAGTTTATATGTATGTTGAGATTGTACCTGTAGTTGGTGCATCACCGACTTGATTGTTTGTTACTTCCCTTTATTTCAACAACTTTGGGATCACGAACACCAAAATGTACACCACTCGTTTGACCTCCATATGGTTTGCTGCTATTCATAGGCAGGTCTTTCATACGAGTATTTAAAACATCCATACCTTGTCGACACTCCAACCATCCTTCGTTCATTTGGGTTACATAGTCTGTCATCTCCTCGCAAGTCAAGCTAAGGATACCACGTCGCATGATTCGAGTCTCTGCATTTGGAATCATCTTGGATGCTATTTCATTCATCAAATCATTGTCGATTTTCATCCTCCTTTGCATGATGCAATTGTGTGCGATTTCTATAAGGTGTTCAAATTTCATTGCAGCTATAATATGGCCACAAGGTATCCCAACACTCTAGTCTGTTCAGAACTTTTTAAAAATTGTACGAGTGTATATCGCAACAGCATGCCTCTCAATGCTGGTCAAAATTGTACTGATAAAAGGTTCCATTTGATCTGTTTCATTATGAGCCATAGCCTCACTATTGCGAAGCCGAATAAGAGATCTCTCGTAGGTTCTTACAAACTCGTAAAGGCGTATTCTATACTTGACAAAGTTTTTTGAATGCACTATGCATTATTCCTTTCACTAGTTTGTATTGTGTTCTTTATCTTCAATCTAAGCTATTCTACCTATTCTGCACAAAGTTATCCTAAAAAGTACAAACGAACATTTTCTTAGAAATGTTTGGACTTTCTCAAGTAATATTTGTACCTTATTAAGGAAATTCTAGATTTTAAGGATGCTTTGGACTTTATTAAAGAAATGTTTGGACTTTTTTCAGAACCATTTGGACTTTTGTAAGGAACATTTGGTATTTCTTCAGAACCATTTGAACCTTAGTACGAAACATTTGGACTTTTTTTAGAAATATTTGGACTTTCTTCAAAACCATTTGGACTTTTGTAAGGAACATTTAGACTTTCTTAAGAAATATTTGGACTTTAGTAAGAAACATTTGGACTTTCTTAAGAAATCTTTGGACTTTGGTAATATATATTTGGACTTTCTTAAGCAACACATGAACTTTATTAAGAAACATATGAACTTTAGTAACGAACATTTGTACTTTCTTAAGAAATATTTGGACCTTAGTAAGGAATATTAATTTGGACTTTCTTAAGAAATATTTGGACTTTTTTCAGCAACAGACTTTAGTAAGAAACATTTGGACTTTCTTAAGCAACATATGGACTTTATTGTATTACATTTGTACTTTAGTAAGGAACACTTGAACTTTCTTAAGAAACATTTGGACCTTAGTTAGGAACATTTGGAGTTTCTTAAGGAATATTTGGACCTTAGTAAGGAACATTTGGACTTTCTTAAGGAACATTTGGACCTTAGTACGGAACATTTGGACTTTCTTCAGAACCATTTGGACTTTTGTAAGGAACATTTGGTATTTCTTTAGAACCATTTGGACCTTAGTAAGAAACATTTGGACTTTCGTAAGAAACATTTGAACTTTTGTAAGGAATAGTTGGACTTTCTTAAGAAACATTAATTTGGACTTTAGTAAGGAACATTTGGACCTTAGTAAGGAATATTTTGACTTTCTTAAGAAACATTTTGATTTTTGTAAGGAACATTTGGTGATCTATTTTCCTAATGATGCAATCTACTCATTTGTGTTGTGTTTATGTTGTTATCTTCAAGGTAAAGTTATTTTACATTCTATTCACAGCATACAAACCCATGTATATTAATATACAAGATATAGTACATAAATAAAAGAAATAATAGAAAGATATTCTAGTTAAAGTTATTTTACTTAATATATTTAAAGTAACTTTGATTGAATAATGTTCTAATTCTTTCAGTGACGTGCATTACTCATAACAATATTTTCTACAACAAAATTATTCACAATAGTTGTAAAATATCTGTAAAATGACGATATGTTTGCCTTCTCAAATTAGAACTTCACTTGAGTGGTCGTCTATCTTGAACTAGAGTTGAAATGGAATGAAATTTATATATGTTTGTAAGGCAAAACTAAAAATATAAAGATGTAGTGAAAATGAGAGACATTGTGAAAGTTAAATGTTTATCCATTCAACATCCTTCTTCAGATTTCTCTTATGAAAGGCCAAACTTTGCCTCTAAAGTTGTTTGTTAACTTATTGAATGGTGTTTAATGCAACAACCTTAATAAAAGCAAAGCAAACCTTAAATTCTTGTAACTTTTTCAGTCTATAGCTGGTAGTTGGACTTTAGTTGGTTATGTACAATATCTATTCCATTAGGTACAACATAGTGATGCTTAGTATTTTCCAAATTTGGCACATTTCTTTGCAAAGTCCAAACAACCTTTATCAAAGTCCAAACAACCCTTAGGAAAGTACAAACCTGCTATTTACTTCTTCTTTTTTTAGTTGTATACAACATTTATTCCATAGGGTATAGCATAGTGATGCTTAGTATTTTGCAAATATTTGGCACATTTCTTTGCAAAGTCCAAACAACCCTTAGGAAAGTCCAAACCTGCTATTTACTTTACTTTTTTTTTTTTTTGCAAACTTGAATTTTATTTACTTGTGTACAATATTTATTCCATAAGGTACAACATAGTGATGCTTACTATTTTCCATATTTAAAACATTTCTTTATAAATAACTAGCAATGTAAGAAAAAAATACACTTAGAAAGGTCCAAGAAGGCTAAGGAAACTCCAAACCAAATGTAGTAGGTTACAGCCCATTTAATGTGCCTGCCACAAGTTGCAAAGCTCATTTAATGCACCTTAGCTTTTGTCTAAACAATGTCAGCCTGTGCAGTCTTTACCTTTTTTTCTTCAATCCACAAATGACATATGGAGAATGGTATTGCCCCATGTAGAGCAAAACCGCTCATGCACCACCGTAGAACCTCCCAAAGGTTTGATGGGCTTTAGTGAATACTCAAATGAAAGAAAATCTTATTAGGATCAAGTCAATGGGTATTGTTTGGAATTTTCATAAAATGTGAGCTCAAGTCTCCCTGTTCGTGGCAACTTATGCTTTTGCAATTGTGATACTTTTGCGATAACGTTTGTTAGAATAGAATATGAGCTTTGTGGTGTTTGGATAATATAATGTAAAAGTAATTATGGTAGAAGAATAGATTATGTAAGTGTTGGGTCAAGTAAATGTAAAATTTTGTTTGAATGTCTAAAGTTAATTTTTCCCTTGAGATGTATTGCTATTGCTATTATAATAGTATTAAATATTGTATGACGGAAAATGTTCTTATGCGCGAGCGTGCCAAGAAAACGTATTGTTTGTCAATAAACGTCCTCTAAGTATGGATAAATTGATCAGGCGATTTGGAAAGTAGAAGAACAGCACTTTCCTTTGGATTCTGGGCACTTTGGCAGAATCAAAGACTTGAAAATGTAACAGAAATCTCACCAAACAAGTAAATACTCAAAAGACAATATTTTTCATCAAGCACAAGAACGGTTATAAGAGATTGGAGTGGCAATTGCGCCTCCAATAATAGAAACAAGAAGGAGAACACACATCTTCTTACAGTTTGGAGTGGAAAATATCGTCTCCAAATTACAACACAAAGAAGAAGGGGATAACGCACGTTTTCTTATGGATGTGGAAGAACTATATTAAAATGTACTCCTAAAACAGGAAAAGGAAATAAAAGATAAAAGATAAAAGGCTTATAGCATGCAATTTGTTTAATCGTTAAATGATGCCTTCTTCTTCATGCTCTCTTGTATTTATAGACAACATGATGAAGTTAATTAAATGCATAACTGCCACTGCACTTCAAACTGATCACTACATTTCAGGCTGAACATTGCATGACTGCCACTGCATTTAAGACTGATCACTGCATAGCTACCACTGTATTTTAGACTGATCACACCACTTCAGGTTGATGACGTGGCTGTGATAATTTAGAAATAATAACCTCTTATATAACTACCCCATGATGTGATAGTTCATGGGTGGTTATTTCCTACTAAGCCATTTAAATAATGGCCATGTGTCACTACCTTGTAACCTCCATTCTCTAGTACCTTGTAACCGATAATCTTTACTAAATAGCATTTTTGTCTACTCCTTTATAATTGTTGTAATATATGTAGCAGATTTTGCATGCACATGCTGAAAAGATGGGCGCTTGGCAATTATTTACCATCAACCTGACTTGTTTCAATGAGTAACTGCCATCATCCCATGTTCAAAGCCATTATCCTGGTCAACTACAAAAATAACAACTTGGCACATTCTCCTATTGTGACCATATTCTCTGTGGGCCCATACCATGGAATTTATTTTGTGCAAACAATGCCCCCCAACATCCCTTAAGTTCAAAATCTCCAATGATTGAAGTAAAGGATGTTGATGACCAACCTGAAGTGAATCAGATGAATAACTACCTTAAACCACTCTCCTCATGACTTGTCTCTGAATTCTGACTTTGATCTCTAATCTCCTTTTCTTGATCACTCTAATCTTCTTCCTCTATATCAGATTTGTGATTAGTCTGATTTTGACCCATGTAGTACGTCCCTCTTGTAGAATACGTCTTTTTATTTTTGTCATTTATCACTTTTTCATATCTAGACACGACTTCTACAAAATGACATAAAATTTGCAAACTGTTGAAATATAAAATGCATTCTTAACATAGGTTTGAGATTCTCAATAACTAAATGAACATACTCAGCCTCTGGAAGTCTTGTCTTACACATATTCCTTTAGCACTTAAATTTGGCAATAAATTTTCAACACTTTCACCAGATTTTTGCTTCACTTTACCAAGATCAATAATTGTAATTTCTGGTTCAGCTTGATAATATTGAGTATGAAATATTCTTTCCATATCTTGCCAAGTTTGGACAGAATCAACTAGCAAGTTTACATACCAAGTAAAGGAAGGTTCAATAAGAGAACTAGAGAATATTCTTAATTTTAATAATTTTATTAATTATTTGGCACATCACCACATTGAGCAGTAAACCTGGCTATATGTTTTATCAACTCGAGAAAACAAAGTGAAATTCAAAATTTTAAAATATTGAGGAAACTCAAACATTCGATCAATAAAATTAGGATAATGTTTTTTATAATGTAGTCTTGGTGAAGCCTTAAAAGCTGCCCCAAATTGTTCTCTTAACTAATATTGTAATTTTTTTTTTTTTGCAATTGTTCTCTTACTACTTCAACTACTTTATCCTTATTTAGACCTAACCGTGGACTCGGCTGGACATTAGGATGAAACAAGTAACGTACCTCATTACCAGTAGGTTAACTTTATCCCCCACCAAAGAATCCAAATTGATTTCTTTGAGCTCTAGCGATAAATAGGGGTAGTAATTTTTGACACGACAACCCGTTTTACTAAGACAACCCGAACACGACACGACATGACATGATTAATTTTAAATAATTTGTATTATAGATGAATAGCACTTGAAATTAAAAATTAAACCCAAAATACACAACCCGATTAATGACACGATTATGACACGAGAATCCGAATTGCCACCCCTAGCGATGAATCCAAGTTGATAGCCTTGACCTCCAATGATGAATCCAGGTTGATAGAACTGCTCCCCAGGTTGATGAGGTTGTCCCCCAGGCTGAACCAGGTTGATAGTCAGCAAAACCAGACTAACCACTGGTGAAATCAGGTTGATCTCAAGCAAACTCAGACTGACCACACTAGTGTAACCAGACTGATCCCCAGCAAAACCAAGTTGATGACTTGAATTGGCAACAGGATTGTAAGTGCCAAAAAATTGGTGAATTGGGTACATTGTAGCAATAATAGTAGTTGTTTTTAATGCTAATATATTAGTTATTAATTTCATACGCTAATTTAATAGACTCATTATACAATACTGGTACTAAGGTACCGCCATATTAATAAGAAAAATTTAGTGGAAAATCTCATTCTACCAATGTTTGTTGTAATAGACCCACCAATTGGTACTTCCCAATGATAGACGGCCTATAATTGTAAATGTTGTTAAAGATTAGTCCAAATTTTCCTATTTTAGAATTATTAGATGTCTTTTCTACCCTTACCTATATATATAGAACCGTATATAAGAAATATATACATATATTAAGGAAGTATTTCAGTTACACACAATCCCATTGATTAGGGATATCTTTTTGGAAACAGCAAAATCCCATAATTGTAGGATTCATATTATACACATCTTGTAGTTTGATATCTCACCATTCTATGTTCATCTAATATTCATTCATCAGACAGTGAACACACAGTCTGTTATTGCAAGTTATCGAAGAATGTATCTAAATCAGTATGATTTTCATACTAGTATAATTTGATAGTGCAAAAGTTCACACTGTATATATATAATGTTTAGAGTTGGCAGTGTAATTTGACAGTGCAAAAGTGCAAAAGTTCACACTAATCTACCCCTAACCTATATATATAATGCTGATATGTATATTTCGGTCAAACTCAATCCCATAAATCTTGCATATATTTTGGGAAGTTACTAAATCTTGCATATATTTTCGGAATTAAGTTACTAAATGCCATGATTGTAGGGCTTTATACGTTAGAATCTGTCTAATATTACACATATCTTTTTTAATTTCGTATTTCACCATTTTTGGGTGATCTAACAGTCATTCATCACCATCACCAAAAAACAAATTGTGTTAAATTTCACACTAGAATGAATATAAGTGTTAAATTTCACACTCATATTCGAGTTATTCAACAAAAGGAACACTGTCTTATCACAAATTCATTTGCACATTTAGTTTACACTGACTGTAATATTTCATTGACATCACAATTTTCATTCACATAATATACAATTTTCGCACCATAACATGTGAAACCAAGAACATGAGTGTTAAATTTTACACTACAACCTTTTGAACCTTATCCTTTGAACTGCAACATAGTATACAGTTTCACATCACAACTTTTGAAGCAAGAACAAGAGTGTTAAATTTTACACTACAACCTTTTGGATCACAACCTTTGAACCACAACATAACATACAATCGGGTTCCATTGTATAGACTGAGAGAGAGCAGATCCAGTATTGCCATTGTTGTTGAAACCCAGAAAGCTTCCAAGCATCATAAGTCAAAACATCAACCGGGTTTGAAACAATCACCAAAATCGAATCGGGCAAGTACTTCGCAAAGTTGGGGCACAATAATCGAGAACATGGCCTTGTTCTTCTGTATCAAGTTCAGCCTGGACTTGCTGGGGTTCTGCCTAGCGCCGGCGGTGACGATATAGAGAACGGATCCGACGGTGATCTTGGTCCTCGAGTCGGAGCCGTACGGCCGGAGCCTCACCGTCACGTTTTTGGACGCCTAGGAAGTTTTTTTAGCTTGCAATTGAATATAGAATCCTATATGTTCTTGGAAGGAGGTGGACAATCAATTGATATGTAGTACATTTTTTTAGAGATAGAGAGAGTATGAAACGTTGGAGAAGATGAAATATATATATATATATATATTATCTATATTTAGTGTTTAAAATTTAAAACCTTTGATTTTGGGTGAGTTTAAATGGGAATGATTCTTTTGATGAGTCATAAGGGTAGTTTGGTCACTAAATAAATATATGGACATATTATTAAAATGTTGTATGGGTTGGGTCAATTACAACAAGCTTAGAGTAGATTGGATTTATTACTAATTAACTCTATTAATAATGATATTTATTTCTATTTAGAGGAAAAACATGATATTTTTAAATTAAATGGGGGTTTAAATTTGAAAATTTACTACTCCATAAAACAATTAGTGGAGGCATGCTTGGTGACCATGCGGGGCCCCAAGCCATCTATAATTTCAATTTGATAACAACAGGTGGAGATTTGTGGGTGGGATAATTAAAAATCAGTCAACAATTTGTTGACAAATACAAAGTCAGTCACCTACTTTTTAAAAATAAAAAGGAAATCATTTTAAAACTAAATATTCTAAAATCAGTCAACTTTTGACCTTTTTTTAAAATAAAAAATCAAGAAATTACATTTGCCCCCCCTATCCTCTTCCTCACCACCACCAGCCGCCGCCGCCACCACCCCCACCACACCACGACCACCACCACCAGCCGCCGCCACCACTAGCCATCACCACCACCATGAACACCACCACCACCACCATAACCACCACCACACCACACCACACCACACCACACGTTGACCATCATTACTACCAACCATCACCATACCACGACCTCCCCCACCACACCACGACCACCACCACCACCACCATGGCCGGCCACCACACCACACCATGACCAAACCCCAACCTCTCTCTCTCTCTCTTTTCTCTCTTTGATCTCCTCTCCCTCTCTCTCTCTCTCCCTCCCTCCCTCCCTCCCTCCCTCCCTCCCTCTTCCCTCTCTCTAGAAGTTAATCACCATGAAGAACTCTCCCTCTTTCCCTCAAGAATAATTAAAAAAAAGAGTTGCAGGTTGGAGCAAGTGTCCAAACCTAAGGAGCAACTCACCAAACTTGATTAGGAGCAACTCACTAAACGTATGGAGCAACTCACCAAACCAAAAGAAAAAAAAAAGTGTTCCAGGTTTGGAGCAATAGTCCAAACCCGAGGAGAAACTCACCAAACTTGATTGGAGCAACTCACGAAACGTATGGAGCAACACACCAAACGACAACCTCTTTTCGTTTGGTGAGTTGCTCCATACGTTTGGTCAGTTGCTCCCGATCAGGTTTGGTGAGTTGCTCCTAAGGTTTGGACTATTGCTCCAAACTTGGAACTCTTTTTTTTTCCTTGCCGTTTGGTGTGTTTCTCCATACGTTTGGTGAGTTGCTCCTCGGGTTTGGACTGTTGCTCCAAACCTGGAACACTTTTTTTTTTCTTTTGGTTTGGTGAGTTGCTCCATACGTTTAGTGAGTTGCTCCTAATCAAGTTTGGTGAGTTGCTCCTTAGGTTTGGACACTTGCTCCAACCTGCAACTCTTTTTTTTTAATTATTCTTGAGGGAAAGAGGAAGAGTTCTTCATGGTGATTAGCTTCTAGAGAAAGGGAAGAGGGAGGGAGGGAGGGAGGGAGAGAGAGAGAGAGAGAGAGGAGATCAAAGAGAGGAGATCAAAGAGAGAGAGAGAGAGAGAGAGAGGTTGGGGTTTGGTCATGGTGTGGTGTGGTGGCCGGCCATGGTGGTGGTGGCTGGTGGTGGTGGTCGTGGTGTGGTGGGGGAGGTCGTGGTATGGTGATGGTTGGTAGTAATGATGGTCAATGTGTGGTGTGGTTTGGTGGTGGTGTTCATGGTGGTGGTGATGGCTAGTGGTGGCGGCGGCTGGTGGTGGTGGTCGTGGTGTGGTGGGGGTGGTGGCGGCGGCTGGTGGTGGTGGTCGTGGTGTGGTGGCGGCGGCTGGTGGCTGGTGGTGGTGAGGAAGAAGATAGGGGTGGTAAATGTAATTTCTTGATTTTTCATTTTAAAAAAAGGTCAAAAGTTGACTGATTTTAGAATATTTAGTTTTAAAATGATTTCCTTTTTATTTTCAAAAAGTAGGTGACTGACTTTGTATTTGTCAACAAATTGTTGACTGATTTTTAATTATCCCTTTGTGGGTAACTGCCACGAGCACACAAAATTAAGTGAAAGTTGCATGGCAAAAATGACTTTTCAGTGGACTAGTCAACGCTTGGGAATTGCGATCCGACCAAATACCTTCTAGCTTTGCAGAATTGTGATGCAATCGCGTCTTGAACTCGATAAATTCTACAGCAGCATTTGCGTCTGGTAAGCCCAAACACCTTTGTCTGGTACCCAAAACGGGGCCTGTTTCTATTATCCAGTTCATATAAGTACTACTCCCTCCGTTACTTTTTTTGAGTTCACTTTTGGGAACTTAATTTTTTAAGGTGACAAAAAGAATCTACACCTACTTTCCACAATTGCCTCTAATCATTACAATAACTTTTTTAGTTTTGTCTTGGTGTAGATTTTAAAGGAAGGGTAATTTTGAAAAGTAAGTAAAAATTGTATGCCAATTTAGGAAAATGGACACTAATTTTGGAACATCCCAGAATAGAATATAAGACTAAAAAAAAAAGAACGGAAGGAGTAAAATTTACTGATTTAATAAAGAATCAGTTTTAGAAGAACAATTGCATGAACTTGTGTGCCATGGAAGCATTTAATCATGAAGACTAGGAAGACTGCCCGTGCAATGCACGGGCGTTGAATCTCGTACAAAAAATATGATGTATATATTTTTTTTAACGTGAACAAGAAAAAGAAATAAGTTTTATTAATTCTTAAGATGGTGTTAGAAAAATGTAGTTTAACAACAACTATATTAATTGATGTTAACCTACAATTTAAGGCTCTTTTCTTTAATGTATAGATAATAAATATATATATATATATATTTATATGTATATGTATATATATACAGATATACAAAAAGGGCAATATGAAAAGGTAAAAAGGTAATTTGGTTATTCGATTTAACGAAAGAGTAATTTGTAAAAGGCTTAAGGGTAATTTGATTATTCAATTTGTAATTGTACATACTTGAAACTTTAATTTTAGGCTCTTTTGTTTAACGTATAGATAAATATATATATATATACACACACACACGCGCGCGCGACCACACTCATACATACAAAAGGGTAATTTGATTTATCAAAATGGTAATTTGTAAAAGGTATAAGGGTAATTAGATTATTTAATATATATATATATATAAATGTATATATATCGTAATATAATAAAAGGGTTTTTCATATTTCAATTTAACAAACGGGTAATTTGGTAATTTAATTTATAATTGCACACACCTTAAATACGTAAATAATAATATTAATAAATTATAATATGTCTTAAGGCTCAAACAAGCCTTAAATTTCAAAAGTAACCTAATGCTTATTTAGCAAAGTGACTTAAGTCTTGTTTGATAATTCAAAGATTCCTTAAAAGTTGCCTTAAGGAGCAAACAAGCCTTGCCAAATAAGCATTAATTTACAAAAATAATCTAAGGCTTGTTTGGTAATTCAAAGATTCCCTGAAAAGATATCTTAAGGCTCAAAGTAGACTTGTCAAACAAGCCTCAAGTTACAATTGGATAGTAACTTGATGTAGATTGATTGATGTGAAATTACCAAATAATCAAATTAGAAATAAAAAAGACCAAAAAGGCCAAATTAATTTGACATCTTTAAAGACTATTCCATTTAAGCCTCTCTCATATAAAATAGGGGTAGGGCCAGCGCAAGGCGCGGGGCGACGAATTGTACAATATAATTAATAGGGTACTATGAAAGTATAAAATGAAATTTATAGGGTATACAAAAATAAATTTATGTGTATGTGTAATTTAAAGACCTGTGTGTGAAATTAAATTTATAAATTACATTCATAGGTATGTGTATGTGTAATACATGAATATTAAAAAAAAAAATTAATTTAAAGGGGTGTGTGTGTATGGGGGGGTGTGTGTGTAAATTAAATTTATTGGCTTGTGTTTGTGTAATATGAAAATATAAAAGGTATTAATGTGTAGGGGGGAAGGGGAAAAAAAAGATGAAATTAAATTTTATGTGTGTGTAAATGAAATTTATGTATGTGTGTAATAAAATTAAATTTCTAAGGTATGTGTATAAAATTAAGGATTAATTATCTTTCACCCCATGTGGTTAAGTCCAATTTCACTTTACCTCCTGTACTTCAAAAGTGGACATTTACCCTCCTGTGGTTTCAGATTAAAATGAAACTGTAAAAATTTCTCTAAAAACAGCTCCACACAGGTATTAATGTTAAAATTAGCCCCACGAAGGAGAGTTTAAGTGTCAAAATTAACTTCACATAGGCAGTTAATCCCAAAATTAGCCTCATAAAAGAGCTAGGTGTTAAAAATTAGCCCTGGAGAGTTTGGTTAAATGGTAGCGTTATCGCCACATAGGGGTTTTGTTCCAAAATTAACCTCACAAAAGGGGTTAAGTGTTAATATTTTTGGTTAATTTTAGAATTTACATAAGTTTGGAGAAAAATCTTTACAGTTTCACTTTATTCCAAAGCTACTGGGGGTAAATGTCTACTTTTGAAGTACAATGGGGGGTAAAGTGAAAATGGGCCTAACCACAGTGGGTGGGGGAGGAAAAATGTAGTTAACCCTAATGCTTTGATTGAGAAAACCATAAAAAGAAAAACAAAACCAAACAAAATAAAATAAACCAAACAAAGCATAGCCCAGTTCAGGTTGTGTTGTGCCTTGCTTGTGTTAGTGGTATATTTGGAAAAACCCAAAAAATAAAAACAAAACCAAACAAAACACAAAACAAAACAAAACAAGTTAGTGACTTGTTTGGGAAGAATGAAAAAACGCGCAAACCACAAAGCCGAAAAGCGGTTGTGCCAAACAAGGCACAACTTACAATTGTTGAGTTTTGGGTTTTTTGAACCAAATTGTAAATATTTATAATTATTGGGTGAAAAGTTGATTGAAACATCATTTATAGATTAATTTAATTTTAAAGTTGAATCAAATTGTAAATACTTGTAATTATTATTTGAAAAGTTGATTGAATCATCATTTCTAGATTAATTAAATTTTAAAAGTTGACCTAATAGTAGTAAATGTTGTTTTGTGGGTGAAATGACTAAACTACCCTCACAAAATGACAAAAACTTAAAGTAATCATTAAAGAAGAATGGAACAAAAAAGGAAAATAAAGATAAAATTGTCATTTCAAACAAATCCAAAATACCCAAATTGGACAATTTCAATTGAGAATAAGCCTCTTTTTATAAAAAGTTGTTGATGATTGTTGATTGAAAATCCAAAATACCCAAATTAGACAATTTCAATTGAGAATAAGCCTCTTTTTATATAAAGTTGTTGAAATAGTCTTTTCCTACTTTTCTTTCTCAAATGCAAGAATTATTTTTTTCCCCTTTCGTTTGCTTCAAAATCTTTACATTTGACTTCTTGATACATACATTCTTGGTCTCTTATTAGGGCGGCTCAATACATTTTAAGGCCTTAGTAGGGATGGTAACGGGGCGGGTATGGGACGGGGCCCCCATATCCTGCTCCCGCCCCGCTTCAGCAAACCCTCCCTCGCCCTCGCCCCGCCCCGCCCCGCATAGTACCTCTCCCCGAACCCGCCCCCGCCCCGCACTCGGGGTCCCCGACCCTGCCTCGCCCCGCCCCGCCCCGCTCCGATTATGATATATATATTTTTGTTTGGGTACACAAATTGAAAAGACAGTTTTTTTAATGCATTTTTTTTCCCAATAGTGCAGTTTTTTTTTAACTTACCCAATTAGTTCCCCAATAGTGCAGTTTCTTTTTTTTAAATGGTAATACACATAACTATTGAAGGGTAAAAATGTAAATACAAGTATATTCAGGGCGGGTTCGGATTTTTTGACCCTGCCCTGACCACAACCCGAACCCGACTCGGGTTTTGAAAACCTCCCCCATACCCGCCCCTAACCCTATTAAGCCCCCCCATACCCTACCTATTAAGGTAGGGGAGGGGAGGGGCGGGGCTGGGAACCCGAAAAGCCCGCCCCATTGCCATCCCTAGGCCTTAGGCGTAGGACTTAAGTAGGACCTAAATTAATTATTTATTTGTTTGATCAATTATATTTTCATACGTTAGTAATTATACGTTAAAATGAATTTAATTTACTATATAAATTTTAATTTTCTTGCCTTTTGGGATTCAAAATTACTAATTATAAGTTTTGTAGAGAAGTTGTTTCAAAATTTTCTTTGCAATCAATAACATCCGTTTAATCTATCTTGTGACATGACTGATCTTAGATTACATTTTATCAGTTTTTAGTTTTAAAACGGGAAAATTACACTTTAGTCCATTAAACTATAACCTATTTTCAATTGGTTTCATAAACTTTTTTTTTTTGCAATTGAGTCCTTGAACTTCAAAAATTCATTCAATTAGACCCAAATGCTAACACTGTTAGCTGAAACTATTAAAAATTGTCACGTACGTTGTGCGTAATGCTTACTTGTCACATGTTAGGTTAAGACAAACACGAGAGATTGTGAATAGTGCAAAAAATTGCATTCAATCAGATCTGAAATCGCATTCAATCAAATTCGAAAACACATTCGATTAGATCTAAAATTGCATTCAATCATACCCAAAATCACATCATTTTATAGTCATTCATTGTCTCCCGTGTTTGTCTTAACCTAACATGTGATAGGTAAGCATTATGTGCAACGTACATGATAATTTCTAATAATTTAAGCTAATAGTGTCAGAATTTGGGTCTAATTGAATGAATTTTTAAAGTTCAAGGACCCAATTGACGAAAAAAAAAGTTTATGGACCCAATTAAAAATAGATGTATAGTTTAATGGACTAAAGTGTAATTTGCCCTTTTAAAAAACTTCTTTTGTTAAATCGTGACTATTATAGGTATTGTTAATATGATACTATGGAAAATCGATTCTTTAAATACCCACATGGATACATTTTTTCTTCTAATTCATTTTCTAAAATGCATCTCTCTCAACTTATTTTCTTAAGCAGATATGTTCTCTTAAGCAGTTTTGTCACATAAGTGAAGTTTTTTTTCTATTTTTTTTTTTTTTTTGCTAAGAATCTCCTTAGTGAAGTCATTCACCCATACGGCAGGAAAATACTGATATTCAAAAAACCAACAGATATAATGCAGTCTATACTACTAGGGGTGTACAAGAAAAACCGAAACCGAAACCGACCGACCAAACCGACCAAACCGAGGGCATTCGGTCGGTTTTCAAACTTATATTTCAAGAAGAAAACCGAACCGACCGACCGAAACACCCCAAAACCCCGACCAAACCGAGGCTATTGGTCGATTTTTTTATGTGGAAAAACCGAGAAAAACCGACCGAAACCGACCGTGAACACCCCTATATACTACCTTGATCAGATACTATTTATAACCGGGCCGGGTTCGGGTCGGGACCGTGGTTAGGGTAAAATCGTCCGAACCCGCCTCGGTTATCTTGTGTAACAAGCTAAACTTTGTCCTACATCGAAAGTCTACTCGTAAAGTATGAATATGGTCGTCCAAAATGGGGCAAAAGGGACAACTGTCCCAGGCCACTAAAGTTAAAAAAATTTTGAGGGCTTTCATGAAATTTTCATCTTGTATATAAAACTCAAAAACAAAGGTCCCATGAGTTTGGAAAATTTTAGTGTAAGAATTTTTTGAATTTTAAAAATATGCCCATTTAGAATTTTGAAAGACACCACAAACAGACTCATATTATATGTAAACCCCAAAAAAAGATCAATTATATATAAATAGACCCTTAAAAAATTACCTCAAAAACACTGCTTCCAAACCCCTTATAAGGACCTCCTTTTAATAGTTGTCCCAACTTTCAAATAATGGGGACCGGCGGCCCCGAGTATGAATTTCTTCTTTTACAAATAGAGTCCACTGGCAGCGTATGCCCGCGTATCTACATTAGAACCAGTGGGTACCATGGTACCCACTGAATTTATACATTACAAAATTTTCTACACTCTTGTTGGGATGGACATAGATGCTCTAGTGGTTTGTTACTTTGCATTCAACCCAAGTGACCTGGGGTTCGACTCTCGGGCTCCCTTTTTTTTTTTCCTTTCTTGTTTTGAAAAAACTGATTTGGTTTTAGCCCCTTGTTTTATAAATATTGCTTAAAAAACCCCACTATCTATCTCTCTATTTATTTCTTTTTTCTTTTTGTGAAAAATTGATTTGTTTTTAGCCCCTTGTTTTATAAATATTACTTAGGAAACCCCACTATCTATCTATCTACTCAAAATACTCACTGATAAATACGGTCTATTTCAATACTTGAAATACTATTTTTAATTTTGCAAATTTAATCGCTTAAAATTTTTAGTACTTAAAATACAACCCTTGATTTTCAGTACTTAATTTTCAAATTTATCAAACGTACCTAAGGGTTTGTTTGATAACTCAATTAAGTTCTATCAATGAAAAGTTTTAGCGTTGCAATTTTTTTTTGTCAGTTCGTTTGATAATGTACAACTTCACTGAAAATATGCCCAAAAACTACTAAAAATTTTAAATAAAAAGGTTGTACTAAAATTTGTATGGTGTTAGAACATTTTGGACATAAGATCAATTCTACACATAATAATGGTTAAGTAAACAAAAAAAAAAAAAATTCGCCTCGAGGCCGCTGCCCCTAAACCCCCGCATAGCCTAAATCCCTAATTAGTACCCACTGAATGAGATTTCTGGATACGCCCCTGAGCGTATGTATTAGTTCACTTGGACTTGAAAACCTTGGAGTCTTGAGGCTCACTTTAACGTGCATTGGGCTCCACATTCAGAAAAAAAAAAAAAAAAAAAAAAGAAGGTGCATTGCGCTCCACGTGGATTTGGTTTTAATATTGTTTTCAAGAGTAAGAATGCACGTGCACTGTTATTGGGACGGTGTTGGATACAGAACCGTGACATGTGGAGCATAGTCACTTCGTATTATTAGATGGCAAAACACTTGTTGTTCGTAGATATATTTTGGCCAATTTCGGGTCGGTGGGGGAAGAGCACCCTGACGGAGTCGGGGTGGGGCCAGAGATAGCGTGGACGAGGTGTGGTCCCGGAAGAGTAATGATTCGTGCACATAAAATGTGCATATAAAGTGTGCACATAAAGATCTAGGCCATTCATTTTGGTGGGTCCTATGTGTGCAGGAATGGACCCCACCAAAATGAATGGCTCAGATCTTTATGTGCACACTTTATGTGCACATTTTATGTGCACGTAGCATTACCCGGTCCGGAATAACAATGATTTAGGCAGGTTGGCACTGTTCGGTTTAAACCGTGCATAGAGGCTGTTTGGCGGGGCGTTGAAACTGCGATCAAACAGCTTAAAGGCCAAAACGCCAAACGCAACCTGTTTGGGTGGGTGGTGTTGAATCGCAAACGTGGGATTGCTGAGATTTAGGCACGATTTCAGCGTGACTTGTGCAAGCTGGGACAACCCAGCTTTGGAAAAAAGCGGTCGAACCTCATGGTCAACACGTGCCATACTAACGAGCGTGCCCCTAGTCTTTTGGAATAATTACAACCGTGTCCTAACTAGAAGACAATAATATAGTTCTTAAATGAGACAACCACCACCGCGCATTTCTTGCTTGTGATAAACTAATGGTTGTTATTGTGGAGACTTTAAGCCTAAAATGTGTACTACAAGACAACTTTTTGCCGCTAATTTATTAAATTGTATTGTGAAGATATCAACATGTGACAGTTTTTTTATCAGAATATAATGTTTGTAAGGCATTGAAATGAGAGTCTTTAGATATGTCATACTAAATTTATGTTTGCTTTTCATTTTGTATTATTCAAAAACTATAAAAAAAATAAAATAAAATAAAATCATATTGGAATGTGTGTTAATTTCAATCTATTTCACAAACAGTACACTTCATTTATAAAGAGTACTTCTCCGGTTATCTTTCTAAATTGCAGTATCCATGTACTTCTGTTAATTGTAGTTCTGGTGATCCTTTCATTCTCTAGTTCATCACATTTACCAAATTTTAGGTATGCAACGATTGTAATTTTAAGTTATTATTTGTACAAAAATGTTGATGAATCAATCTTTTTATTTATTTATTTTGGTTATATGCATTTCAATATTGTGTTAAGGCAGTATCTACATGTGTACAAAAGATTAGTTAGTGGTGTGAAATACACAGTAGAATGTATTTTATTTGTTACTACTATTTAGTGTTATTTCTTATAACCAAAAATAAAATATAGATGGAAAATATGGGGTAAACGAGTGAAAGCAATCAGTCACTAATTGGAAAAAAGAAGTCAAAAGCTTCATGGAATGCAGCATCACGTGAAATTTGGGTGTGTGTAAAGGAAGTGGATGCTAGAAATAGGCCTGGTACCCACTTTAATAAAATAGGGTGGGAAAATATTGGGCGTGCATTCAATCAAATCACTGAAAATAATTATGACAGATGGAACTTAAAAATCACTGGGATGTAATGAATAAAGAATGGTTGGTATGGAATAGTCTTTTCGACAAATCTGAAACAGGCCTTGGTTGGGATGCTGAAAGAGGAACTGTTAATGCTACAAATGAGTGGTGAGAACGTAAAATTTAGGTATACACGCAATTTGAAACCCATTTGTGTGTATGTTATAAATAACAAATGCATTTTTGATTATTGCAATTATTAATCATATTACTTTTTTAATGTGCAGAAAAATCCAGAGGTGGCTAAGTTTAGGCTTAGAGGTTTAGAACACTTGGTTTACTAATTTAGCCCCTAATTCGATCTATAATTGGGCACAGATGGAAGAATCTTTCCATACTCAATTCTTCCAAACAGAACCAGAGGTATCAATGGCTGACTTGGCCAGACTATGTCAAAAGCCTGATGAGAAGGCCACTCAATTCATAAATAGGTTCAAAAGGGCCAGAACAAAGTGTAAAATCATTTTGCCTGAACCTGAATTTGTTAAGTTGGCTCAAAATGGCCTCGAATTTAGACTTAGAAAGAAACTCGATGCTTTAGAGTTTAGAGATCTTGTTGAGTTAACTGCTCGAATCTCTAGATATGAAGCTTTATTGGAAGAAGAAAATGAAAGGAATGCTTCTTCAATCAAAACATATTATAAAGATCCTAATTATGAGATAGATGCTGCAGAAATAATAGGAAAAGAACCTTTCACATGTAAGAGTCTTGTAAAGAAAAATGTTTCTGCTGAGATATACAAATCTAAAGGATCATTCAAAAAATATTCATTCGATGTTTATAAATCAGATGAAATATTTGATCATCTATTAGAAGGGAAAATTATCAGGTTGTCTGAGGGGTCAAAATTACCTTCTAATGATGAGTTAAAAGGTAAGAAATATTGCAAGTGGCATAATTCTTGGACCCATTCAACTAATAATTGTACTGTTTTTCGAGACAGGATTCAAGATTTGATCAAGAAAGGGAAATTAAGGTTCCCTGAGAAACGGATGGGGGTTGATGAAGATCCATTCCCAGCAGTGCAAGAGGTGTCCATTAATGTCCATGACATTTCCCTTGGAACTGTGATCAAGGATAGGAAAATTGCAAAGTCAGAAGACCAAATGAAAAGGGTCAAAGAGATAACAAAGAAAAATCCTGAGTTTTCAGTTTTCAACCAAGAATATGCAAAAAACTTGTGCATTGGTTGTGGCAAAAGGTATGCTGAAATCTATGATGAAAGGGTTGGGGTCAAAACAGGCAGGAAAAACAAACAGCCGTTGTTCGAGCAAAAGAAGGCAAGCACTTCCTGTGAACTTCCTTTTCAACCAATCATGAATATTGGAAGAGGACAGTTTAGAGGAACAATTTATCAAGCCTCAACATATACTGGTCCTATGACAGCAAGGTATGCTCCAAGGCCAATGGCCCCTTTTAAAGCCAATTTTTCAAGAAACTTTCATGCTAGTAATTATGTCCGACCATCAAGAAACTTGTAATATGTAAGGCCAGGTTTCTCTCACGCACCAAAGAAACATTATGGGATGCAGAGAGAGAGAGACAAACTCAATTTGTACCATCAAAATTGGTACCAGCACATGTGGTACATGCTGAGATAAATATCGAAGCATTGAATAAAGCACCAAAGATTGGTGAGACATCTCAAGTATGTGAACCTGCATTGGTATCAGGAGTACCAAACTGGTTTGTCCTACAAGATGATAGAGTCAAAAATATGATGGAACAACAAAGTTTTCAAAACAAGAATAAGATGATCAAACCTCCTCATGTTGAGAAAAACACATGGCATGTACTGCAACATCCCAAGGAAAAGAACCAGAATATGGTCCCTATGATAAACAGGACTCAACAAAGGAGATTGCAGAGGAAGTTCACAATGTGGAAAGAATTTTCTAAAATGCAAGCTCAAAGTCAAGAGTTAGGAGATGAAATCAAAAGGGAGTTCAGTGATATTTTGAGGCCTAATCCTAGGTTCGATCGAAATACAAGGGTTGAGTCAGATACTATGTCTGAAGAAAGCATTGTTAAAGCCAAAGTATTAGAGTTGGAAAAAGCAATGAGTATTGATGATGGAAATGAAACAATGACAATGGTAGAATCCCAGGTCTTGGGAAATGCTGAAATGAAACTCGAAAAGGAAAATACCGAAGATGAGAAAATGCTTATTCAGTTTGGCACGTTTCCAGAGCATATGGAAATTAACACTGCCACATTCATGCTACCAAAGATCTTCGAAGCAACAAAAGATCAACAATTAAATGAAGAAATGGAAATGGAAGTTTCTACTGAGGATGTCTCTGAGGTAAATCTTCCTGAGTTTGTTTTTAGTGATTGTAATTTTGTTTATTCATTCGAAGAACCATCAACAGAAATGACTAAGCATCTTAAACCATTATATATAAAGGCTTGTTTAAATGGTGTCCTTTTAAACAAGATACTGGTTGATAATGGTGCTGCTGTCAATATTATTCCTCAGAATACTTTAAAAAAGATCAATAAACAAAATGCAAAGTTGATACAAACTCACATTATGATATCAGGATTTACTGGTGATAAGAAAAACACCAAAGGTGTGATACCTATTGAAACCATAGTAGGATCTAACAAATCCAGAACTGCTTTCTTTGTAGTAGATGCAAATCCTAGTTATCATGCCTTATTAGGAAGAGATTAGATTCATGCTAATAAATGTGTTCCTTCTTCAATGCATCAGAAACTGTTGCTTGTGAAGGAAAACTGTGAAGTTGAAATAGTAAACGCTGATGTTCAGCCTTTTCATACAAGTTCCAATTGTGTCGAAGCTCAATTGTATCAAGATGATGTCAAGCCAATTGACCTTAAAGAATCAGAAGATGAATCTCCAGAAGAAAAATGGGACATTTTGGCTGAAATGCCATTTGGTTCTTTGGAACCATTGGGTGATGATAAAATGGTTTAATGACTCATACACCTATGAAAATAGGAGATGTAGAAGAGACCATTCGATTGGTCTTACAAAAGCTAATGATGGCAGATTTAGAATCAAGAATTGAGAAAGACTCGACCATAAATTGGTCAGACTATGTCTTTGAGGAAGATTCACAAGAGTTAAAAGATATTGGCAAGGAAGAATTATCTGTATTACCAGAAAATTCGATACAAGAGGCTTCACAAGACCCTTTAGTAGAAATCAATTTAGGATCAGATCAACAAAAGAGAGTTACTTACTTAAGTTCCAAACTTGGAAAGGATGACCAGTATAAATTGGTCGAGTTGTTAAAGGATTTTAAAGATTGTTTTGCTTGGGATTATGATGAGTTGCCAGGACTCGAAAGGAGTTTAGTAGAACATAGGTTGCCTATCAAAGCTGGCTATAAACCAGTAAAGCAACAACCTCGAATGATGACTTCAGAAGTTACTATGAAGATTAAAGAAGAAGTTGAAAGATTGCTCAAGGCAGGATTCATTAGAACTGCCAGGTATGTTGAATGGCTTTCGAATGTTGTTCCAGTTATGAAGAAAAATGGAAAATTAAGAGTTTGTATCGACTACAGAAATCTTAATCTAGCTACTCCTAAAGATGAATATCCTATGCCAATAGTTGATTTATTAATTGATAGATCTGCTGGAAATGCTATAATGTCCATGATGGATGGCCATTCCGGGTATAATCAAATATGCATTGCTGAGGAGGACATTCATAAGACTGCATTTAGGTGTCCAGGTAGCATAGGTACCTTCGAATGGGTACAAATGCCTTTTGGTTTAAAAAATGCAGGGGCTACTTACCAAAGAGCCATGAATACTATTTTCCATGACATGATTGGAACCTTTTTAGAATGTTATATAGATGACATAATTGTTAAATCAAAAACATTTGATGATCATCTTAGTCACATGAAGTCAACATTTGAAAGGATGAGATGTTTTAAACTCAAGTTAAATCCACTAAAATGTGCCTTTGGAGTTAGTATTGGAAATTTTCTAGGATATTTGGTACATGAAAAGGGAATTCAAGTGGATAAGAATAAGGCACAAGCTATTATTCGAAGTAAACCCCCTTCGACAAAAAAGGAATTGCAAAGGTTTTTAGGTCAGGTTAACTTCATTCGAAGATTTATTTCCAATACTGCTGGAAAAACTTTAATTTTTCCCCTTTGTTGAAATTGAAGGATCATGAAGAATTAAAGTGGGAAGACAAACATCAGACTGCATTTCAAGACTTGAAGGATTATTTGGTGAAACCACCAGTATTAATGCCTCCAAGAAAAGATAGGCCTATGAAGCTATATATTTCAGCAGCAGAAGCATCAATTGGGGTCTTATTAGCCCAGGACAATGATGACAAAAAAGAGCAGGCTGTGTACTACCTTAGTAGGATTTTGAATCCTGTCGAATGCAAGTATTCCTTTATGGAAAAATTATGTTTATCTTTGTATTTTGCTGTTATGAAATTAAGATATTATCTTCTTGCTACTGAAGTCTATGTGATTGCTAAATTCGATTTAATCAAATACATGTTGACTCGACCTATTTTAAGGAATCGAATTGGCAAATGGATTTTAGCATTATCAGAATTTTTTTTTGTTTTATGTGCCACAAAAGGCAGTAAAAGGTCAGGCATTGGCAGATTTTTTGGCTGATCATCCAAATTGCCTTGAAACAGAGGGAAAGTATGAAATTGGGCAAATAACTATTAGTCCATGGAAATTATGGTTTGATGGTTCAAAAACTGAATTTGCTGCAGGCATTGGTTTTGTCATTGAAACACCTGAAAAGATTAAAACCAAATATGGCTATAAATTAAATTCGAATCAATGTACCAACAATCAAGTTGAGTATGAAGCTCTTATCATGGGTCTCGAAACCTTGTTGGATCTTAAAGCTACATTTGTAGATATATTTGGAGATTCCCAGTTGGTCATAAATCATATAAATGGGACATATAAATGTATGAGTAGTGCATTGAAGGTGTACTATGAAACTACAATGGATTTGTTATCCAAATTCGATAATGTAAACTTGTTGCATGTTCCTAGAAGTTTTAATGAAGAAGCTAATGATGTAGCTCAGAAGGCATCTGGATTTAAAACAAATGATGAAAATATTGAAATGGAACAAGTGACTTATAGGAAATTATTACCAGTATTGGTAGATAGATTATCTTCTATTGATATCTTAAATATTGAAGTTTATGATGATTGGAGAAAGCCAATCATTGATTATCTCTCAGGATGCAGTGAAAAACCTGATCGAGGTATAAGGTTGAAATCTGCAAATTACATCTTATATAGTGGAAAATTATTCAAAAGAGGGAGTGATGGATTATTATTGGAATGTTTAATTAATCTCGAAGGATTAGAAGCTATAGCTCAAATTCATGAGGGATTATGTGGAGCTCATCAATCTGGAATTAAAATGAGATGGTTGTTTAGAAGACATAACATTTATTGGCCAACTATTTTGAAAGATTGTATTGAATTTGCCAAAAGATGTCAAGAATGTCAGAAGCATGGTCCTTTGAAGCATTTACCAACTGTTGACCTTCAATATGTGGTAAAACCTTGGCCTTTTAGAGGCTGGGCCATAGATGTAATAGGAAAAATTAGTCCTCCTTCTTCGAAGGGTCATGAATTCATTATTTTAGCCACAGATTATTTTACTAAATGGGTAGAAGCAGAACCTATGCAGACTGTGACTCAAACAATGGTTGTAAAATTTCTAGAAAACATAGTGTACAGATTTGGTATCCCTCAAATCATTGTATCTGATAATGCTTCTATATTCGAAGGAGATGTAATTACATTTGCAAATAAGTTAGGGATTACAATGTCAAAATCAACCCCATATTATGCTCAATCAAATGGACAGGCTGAGGCCACCAACAAAGTCATAAAAGAAAATATGGCTAAAGATATAAAAAGTAACCCAAGGATGTGGCATAAGATTTTTCCTGAAGTTTTATGAGCATATAGGACTTCGAAGCGAACAAGTACAGGTGTATCTCCTTATGCCTTAACTTTTGGACATGAGGCAGTTCTGCCTATTGAAATAAAGATTAATTCTCTTCGAGTTATGAAGCAGAATCAGTTATCTTTGGATGATTACCAAACATCCATGGCCATTGAATTGGAAGATATAGATGAAGAAAGGAGCAAAGCTCTCAATAATATTTTGATACAGAAGAGAATAGCATCAAAGGGATATAATAAAAAAGTACAACTAAGAACCTTTGATGAGGGAGACTTGGTGTCGAAAACAATATTGCCTATTGGATCTAAAGACCCAAAATATGGAAAATGGTCCCCCAAATGGGAAGGTCCATTCCAAATTCACAAGGTTTTCAAAGGAGGATTTTACCATTTAAGAAATTTGAATGGGTTTGTCCATATCAGAAAGATCAATGGCAAATTTTTGAAGCAATATTACCCCACTATTTGGGAAGCAAGAAATTTAGAATAAAGAATGCAGCATTCACAGAATAAGAACATGTATTCTACATTTAAAGTTAAGATACAAAATCCAGATGTTGGTACATTGCAAAATCCTATTGATATTATCTTTCACAACAGTTTATTTATGAATTGGGCCTTCAATCTAAAATTGTCCCAAGACCTAGAGTACAATTTTGATTGGCTAAGAATGAATTTCTGCCTCGAAATCGATTATTGGTTCTTCAAAGGCTTTGATTCAATTGCAGTCTTCAGAGCTAGCAGCTTTGTCTCAGTATTCCCTTGTTTCGCCTTCAACTTGGCTAGTTCAGTTTCTGCAACTTCGAGTTTCTTTCTAAGCTTTTCAACCTTGCTTGAAAGTTTTTCAATTGTGGTGATGTTCTCACCAAATTCTTCCAATAATTGGTCCATCTCGAGAGTCTTCTCTGCTGTGTACTCCATATCAACTTCTAGTTGTTTCCTCTCTTCGATGACCTTTTCGAGTAAAAAACAGTCAAAATCAAAGGTAGACATTAATGCAGAAATGGTTTCCTTGTCAGGAACAGTTATGGCAGAACTGTCCAACATGAACTGGCACAAGATTTTCATAGCTCTTTGCACTTCTTTGTCCTCAAAAATTTCAAAAGAAACCTTACTAAATAGTCTCAATGTAGCAAGTGCAACTACTGGATCTATAGAAGGTATCTGTGGCTTGCTTTGACCTATCATTTGTTGGAAGAATTCTTGGACATTGGTCACAGTAGTGTCTCCCATCTTCAAAACAGACTTCAGACCTTCTTTAAATTCTTTAACTTCTTCAGGAGTTAAATTGGGAGGAAGAGACAGGTGAAATTCCCCAGAACCTGAGACACTTGGGGTAGCTTGAGGTTCGAACGAAGCTGATGTTGGAGCAGTCTTAGGATCAGAACTTGTATTTGGTTTTGAGGAACCAGCCACAGTCTCAGGAACAGATCCAATCTGGGCAACAAAGGCAGAACATCTTCATTAGAATGTGTCTGTGTATGTAAGAGATATATACCAGAAAAGTTTGAATAACTTACTGTTGGTTGGTATGTAAGTAATGGGGGGTGAGCACTGGATGGAGGAGATGTCTGAATCTCTGGAAGGTCAGAATGTTGGGATAATGGTTCTAAAGTGGTTTGCGATAATTCAGGTACAGGTGCCACCTTCGAAATAGGAACTGCTAGAATGGGAATTTCCTTGGTGATTTTTAAACCAGCAAATGGTTCAACTATTGTTTTGGCTTTTTTCTTTCGAGATAAAGCAGGGACAGGGCTAGTTTCTTCTTCTCCTTCAGACTCAACATTCTCTGATGGAGGAGGTGAACTCTCTGCTGGAAGGACCAGTTTTCTTTTTGGTTTTGAGGGTGGAGGAACAGGAGTTGAAGTTTTTGAGGTCTTTAAAGGGATCGGAACGTTTGGCTTGACCTTCGAAGCTCTGGTTGTTGATGAAGAGCTTTTTCCAATTACTACTCCTGTGTTGTAAAACTCAAACAAGTATAAATCAGGTTTCTCTTCATCATTTAAGGGGAGAAGGGTTAAATGGAATTTTTTTTTACCTGGTTGCTTCGAATCGATATATCTCAAAAGTTGGCACTTGTCCATCTCCACTGACATCAAATTTTCCCACCAACTTGAGAAGGCAGGGGTGTAGGTGGTGTATACTGGTAGAGAAGTAAACTCCAAATTGCTGACTTTGTTTTGATAAACTGCTAATGCAGTAGTTATCACTGATTCTGGCACTTTCGAGTGAGTTTTATAAGCCATAAGTATATTGGCTTGACTCCTGATTGGGAAAGGAATTGATTGAGTAAGCCCAAATTGCCTCAAAAACTGATTGGGAAGGTATAGTTCACCTTGAGATTTGAGGCTAAGGATGTTCCCAAAGAATAGATCCCTACTAATCAAGAAACTTCCCCATGCAGCTTTTAATTCGAGAGCACTTGCTGCTCTGTCCAAAATTTGACAAAGCCAATGAGGAGAAAGAGGAGATTTGTCTTCAGGACTGTAAAGGATAGCAAATGGTTGGAACAGTTTGTTTGGCCTTATTGCAGGGAGATCAAAAAAGAAGGAGATGGATTCTTTAAAGGTCTTATCGACATTTGGTAATAAGGCAAAAAAGATTCCATGAGCAACAGTGTAAGATAAGGATTCTAAGTTATGAATTTCTGGAAAATAAGCATATAGCCATGGTTGTAATATCCAGAAAGGACCACCTTGGGTAAGAATAAAGGGGTCGAAGCACAAATCAGAAAAGGACCTATAGAGAGATCCTAGAACAAAAGGTGCTAGGGCTAACCTTCTACCAGCAGCCAGAGCTCTAGCAATGTTAGAAAATTCGAGGACAACCCTCTGAGAAGAAGTGCAAAATAAATGCTTCGAAAGCCAATATAAGAGGAAGCAGTAATATTCCTTGTCTGTCACTGCTCCTGATGACTTTTTATGAGTAGTCAAGAAATTGGTATACCCTAATGATTTTGAATCAGTATTGATTGGAGGAATATCAGATTCAGTCATATAGGGGTGAGCATCTTCCCCATGAGGCAAAAACCCTAATAAATGAAAAATGTCTAGAACAGTGGGGCCTATTGGACCAAATCGAAATTAAAAATGGTTGAAAATAGGGTTCCAAAAACAGAGGGCTGCAGCTAATAAATTAGGACTGGATTCGATGGGAAATTTTGAAAGGTGAACAACATGGTAAATTCCCATTGTGATTAGAATCTCTCTTTTGTTCTCTAAGATTCTATCTACCCATTCAGGCCAATCCTTTGCAGGTTTAGGCCAATGTCGAAACTTCCAGTCATACTTGGGGTTTGGAAGATCCTGTTGGTAAGTCAAGCGTTGTTCTCCTAATCTGGGGTAATAAACATGGAGTCTCAGGCTTGGTGTGCTCAGGCAAGGACCTACGGCAATTGAGGATTCATGGTCGAAAAAAGTAATGGGAACGAGAACTTCATGAATCAGAGAAGTTTCTTGCCCTTGCAAGTAACGTTCTTGTTCGTCTTTGAGGATCTGTTCAAAATCATCACAGATTTTCTGAAGTTGAGTGTTGTTACCAGTTGTTGTCATCTTTATAAATGAAGTGATTGGATTGCAAAGAGGAAAGCAAAGCAGATTTGTAGAAGTTTGAAGGTCTTTTGTTCCCTTTTGGCTTACCTATTTATAGCCTTTGGTGACGTTTGGGAAAAGATGCATTTATTGAAAAATAGCCGTTAGGTTTGGTTACTCCTTTTGGACCGTTGCACCAAAGGAAAAGACATACTGGTTCAGAATGAACTAATTAATAAAAACATGAATTTTTCATAATTCATTTCATTGAAAGGGAAATGCAGTAACAATTCATAAACATAATTGGTAAAAATGGGGAAACCCATAAGTAACTAAATTGTGAAACATGGCCCAGTAATAGGCAAAGTATTATGCTTCCAGTTCTATTTCGAGGCATAGGTTTCTGGCTTGTAAAGCCAATTCATCTTCGCTTCTAAGAGTGAGATAAGCATCCTTGAGTTGTTCTTCATACTGATTTAGTCGCGAGGTGATCCTGAACAAAGTTTTGCGAAGACCTCGAAGTTCCTTGGCTAATGAAGTCTTGCCTCGAAGAGATATGCCAGCAGCCATGACTTCTTCTTTTAGATATGCAATTCGACCTTCGAGATCAGGTTTCGAGCAGTGAGAAACACTGCTTTCTTCATCAGAACTTCCACAACCATAGATGTATTTCTCCTTAAACTCTGAAACTTCATCAAGAAGTGCATTAGGTACTTCCTTAAGATTCTCATAAAGATCCGTTAGATAATTCAAATGATGGACACTTTCTTGGTGATGAGAATGCCACCTTATATGAGAAGCCAGGGTTCAAAGGGTAAAATCCATTTGGGTTCGAACAAGGGTTGAAATATTCCATTCATGGCATAAGATATGGCAACTCCATTCGAAATTAATTCGAGCTTTTGGATTTTGTAAAATGGAAAAGGGAAGATGTGAAAAGGCAACTAGAAGCCTTTGGGCTTGAATGATCAAGCATGGAGAAGGTGATAGAATAGGTGGAATATGCTCGAAAATGGGACCATGCCTGCATAATTGGTCTAATTTCAAAAAAGGGTCACCAATATCTTCAGTGGTATCCACCACTTGAACTTTGGTATCAGGAAAGCCTAGAACAGAATGGTCAAAGAGAAGTACTCTTTCTTCATAATCTTTATCGAAAAATTTGCATTTTGAAAGGAAGGCTGAAGAATAATGCTCATTAGAAAAAATTTCATGAGATGCTCTCACATATGTGTGAATAGGGGGCCTGCCTTGAGGAATCAAGACGTTACCACTTTGAAGTCTCTCACCAGGAGGACTGGTTGAGGATATCAACCATGCATTCAACAGATTTTGCTCTCGAGAGAGACGATTCGAAAATGGATAGTAGGGTTTTATTGTTCTGCTTCGAATGATCCCTTCAGTTTCAGGATAGTCAAAGTTTGGATGAATAACTGAAGGAATTGTAACTGGGGTTTCGAGCTTCATACCTTTATAATATCCTACTCCTTCACCATGGGAAATAGGTTGTTCCCAAGCAGGAGGGAATGTCTGGTTATTATAAATCGATTTGGAAGAGTTCGAAGAAGAATTTGGCCCTGTTGAATAAGCACTTGGTCTGTTCAACATTTCATGCCACTTCCCCCATTTCGAGTAGGTGAAGGGTTCAGGAGGAATTTCAGGAAGATCCCAATTGGTTCGAGAAGAAATTTCAGGGCGTCTGGTTGATAGCATCACTTCATCAGGAAGATCTAGAGGAAAGTAATTACAGGTGTCGAAGGAAGATTGAGAGGAAGACATGATCAATAAAGCAGAGTCAAGAGAACAAGGTAAAATGGAAGATTAAATCAAACAGGAATGATGGTTTGTATGAAGATAATTGAAGAGGTAAACGTGCAATTTAAAGATATTCAAAGATGGCGTAAGATGTTAACTACCTAGCACAATCCAGCCATGATCACCATTATCTTTTTTGAACCAAAAGGAAAATGGCGCGGGGGGTAATGTTTGTGATGAAAATATTCAGCCAATGCAGTCTTGACACATAAGATTTTACATGGCAGGATAAATGGTAGACATGGAAGAATGTGGAAACCGTTAGGAGTAGTTGTGTTGATTCACTTCATTCAAGTATGTAACTGCTAGAGGACACGTGTTAATCACCATGAAGTAACTGAAAAACATGTGTCAATTCCAGGACATAACAGGTGCCAAAAAGGTTATCAGTTTGGAAATTGGGCGGGAGTATTCAAACAGAGTTGTTGAGGACCTTCGACGTCTATAAATAGAAGGATTGTGCATTCGAAAGAGATCCTTCGATCAACATCAACATTTATCTTTCAGTACACTGACTGTATTGTTATTTAGATACTTAACTTAGGAGTAGAATACCTTTGAAGTCATCTTCAAGGTTAGATTGTATTTTCTTTAACTTAATCATAGTAGTTTCTTACTTTATTACTTCTTTTATTCTTTTAAATAGGAGTAGTTATTTTAAATTAGTTCGAAGTGCTTCAATTAAGAACATCTTTACACAATTAAAGTCATGTTCAAGGCATCGAACGTCACCACAATTTGTCTGGTGAGGCGCAGTTTGGATCATACACATTGGCAATTTGCTTGCCTGGCACGCTCGCACACTTATAAATTTTCCAACCAAACAATATCATAAAAAGAATATGCCATACACTAGGCATTACTTTGAAACCAAACAAGAACAAGTACGAGTCAGTATCACTTACGTTTTCCTATCCCCAAATTTCCACCAATCCGGTTCATACCATTTGTGATTTCTGCATAAGTCACGCAAATAGTATGTCTTTGACTGTAATGACTCATTATATTCAAAATGTGTAGTATTTTTTATACAAATTTATCATCGAGTAACAATTTTTTGCCAAACTCACTTTTCAGAGAAAACTTCACCGGATTTCATACACCCAATATATACCCGTGGCTTGTCCAAATGAGCTCTAAGTATATTCCCCAGGGCATCTAAGCAGAAAACATAGAATAGGATTCAGAATCAATTGTCACATTCTCTAGACTATGGAAA
Source organism: Hydrangea macrophylla (assembly GCA_033977485.1). Taxonomy (NCBI): domain Eukaryota; kingdom Viridiplantae; phylum Streptophyta; class Magnoliopsida; order Cornales; family Hydrangeaceae; genus Hydrangea; species Hydrangea macrophylla. The sequence goes on from CM066994.1 coordinate 105,601,500, forward strand.
CATGTATCGAAAGATAACTTAAGTGGCAATATCCTTGTTCATTTATTGAGTAAGAGCACAAATTCACAATTCACAAACAAATACTTCATAGATGTATAAGAAATTACTGATACACAATGGCATGTAGGTGACTAGGTGGGTGGGAGTCAATCCTTAATAATTTTAGTGAAACAAATCTTAACTTCATGAACTAATACTACATGTTTCCCTAATGTGTTTAGAACGTATGATATTGATATTAATAACATACGAGTTAAAACGGAGAAACAGGATGTGGATAGCAGAATTTGAATGACTGCTATCATCTTTAGCTGACTTCTGAATGGAGTAATAATTTGAGTCTTTAAAGGAGGCAAATTAGTTCCTTACTAGTGGCTACCCTGACAAATTGCCATAATGTTCTATATGAGATTTTCTCAAATGAGAAAAACAATTTGGTTAAAGTTAAAAATATCTACCAAGTGCCATAATTGTACCAACCAATATCTACATAAACATCATCGTTGACTTTTGCATAAAACTCAGCATCCCAGTTATTTGCTGCATGAGCCAAGAACAATTTAGTCTTCTCTGGAAGCTCCTCTGGTGCCTCTACATTTGGAGGTCTAAATTGAATTTACCAAAGGCTTTTCACTACCAGATGTAAACAAGAGAGTAGATTCATCAAATCAAGTATAACTTGTACTTTGTACCCCAAATGTTCAATTAGCAAGTTATTGTACCAGTTTATTGAGTACCTAAATTACACAAAATCTCTACGTCACTTCTGTTGGTAAAGAAGAGCATTAGCGACCCAAAAATTGCAACAAATTTAGAAGCTACAACATCATTATCTTGTATATTCAAAAGAGCTTTGCTAGTAATGTAATGTGAACATTTTGAGAAAAGTGCAACCTGAACATTTCATTTTAGTATTCTTGATAATAGTTGGATTCTTGATAATAATTGGTTTCTATTCTATCACACTGGAGTTGCAACAAAATCAATTAAATAAAAAAAAATCTCAAGTTGGAGCAAAGAGTAGCATAAGCCCCAAACATCAAAACTGGCCCAGTTGATGTTTTCTGTTGGTCCAAGAAAGGTTAGAACTAAACATAGAAATACAAAGTCAGACCCATGCTTATATAAGTGAATATACATGCCTATATAAGGATGTAGAGACCCAACTCAAAGTCAGATTTAATAAAAAAACATTAAAAAAATAGAGAGAAATAAAAGCAGGAATTGAAGCATTACCAATGATAATAAAAGATGCTAAAAGCATGAATTGAACATATGTATTAGGATGTTGCTAACCTAAACCCAAATGGCTCTAACCTAACTTCAAATGGCTCTAAGCTAACTCACACAGTACAATCTGTAAAATTAAAATTTGAGTGAATGCAGTCATCAAAGACAAATGAATCTTTTTTGTCCTTAAGAAAGGGCAATGGTTGCTTCCTAAAATAAGTAAAATAAAAACTAAAGTCCGGAGATTGAAGGACAACTGAGTTGAGAGAACACTTTTTAATTTTCATAGATATAAATAAACTGAGTTGAGAAAACTCTTTACAGGGATGGTAATGTTGACAAATAATTTTTCGCCCATTGAAGATGAATATACAGAAGGGTGAGAAAAGAGAGAGAGAGAGATGAAACATGTAGAGAGAGCTTTTCAAGAAGAGAACTTTTGGTGAACTTTATACACCCAGAAAGCTTTTCAAGAAGAGACATAGTGACAAGGTGTAGACCATCCCTTCCTAAGTAAATTAAATGAACAATGTAAGAGTTACTTTACATTGTGCTGATGGGAATCAAACATAATCACTATTTGTAAACATGTAAAGTAACTCTTACGAAGAAGCCATAAACATGTGTTTGTATAAGATCAAATGAATAGGAGTTGAACATAAAATATTTCAATATGTACGTACATGAAGGCAACTACTGAAAGTAGCATGTCTTAACATATCTGGAAGAAAACTTTTTAATGCATCACAATCCCTGAATTAGTTGCATAAAATCTTTGAGTGTTGTTGAAAAGATAACCTTGGAGCTAACCACTCTTACTAAAATTAAAGTCATACAATGTATCAGTATCAGTGCCTTATCTTTTCTTTAAATAATGAAATGAATTAAAGAAAAAGTAAACAAAGATAATTTGAAAGCATTTACAATGGTGAGCTTACTGATTGCCAACTTTATCTATTTCATTTTACACAAAAAAAAAGGGGGGAAGAAGGAAAGACGAAAAGTAAAACAAATAAATGTTAGCTATAAAATTTTACTGTATCATTCACAACAGATTTAATGTTCCAAACCTTGCGATTAGGCCTTGCAGACTTGAGCAAAGTGCTACAACAAAGCATGCTTTCCCTGCAAGAAAGAAACGGAGTCTATGCTATAAGAATTGTGTGAGTAACCCATAGCTAAGGTGAGGTCAATAGTCTTTTGATAAATGATTAAAATTAGAGGCTAATAAAACTTATCAATTAAAGTATAACAAACTGAATGAGGTCCAATCAAACAAAGCCTGGTGCAATTAGAGTTCCAATCAAAATAAGCATGGTGCAATTAATACCCACTAACAACATCATCAAGATTTTAAGGATTCCTAAAACTCCTCTAAAGAAATGAAAATAACTAATTAGTCTCCAAAAATTGCAACAACCCGTGAGCTAGAACTCCTTTGAAACATCTAAAATATAAATGTTAGAAATTGCAATAACAAACAACCCTTTTTTAGGTAGTTCCCACAACAACAATTAATCTGACTGCAAAGTTGAGAAACTGAAAAAATGCAAAATTGATAATTGTAGTTCAAATAAGAAACTTTCAGACCTCTGTCCTTTACTATCGTGGCTTTGATTCGATACCAATCATCAGCCCGCAATTGGAAAGCAAATACAATTAAATAAACAAATATCACCTGATACTCTATAGGTTTCAAATGGACCACTCAACATCACTCAAAGAAACTAACAACTCACTGATGGCCATTTTTCTTTACTAAAAGTAGAACAGGAAAAAAAAAACATCCGCTACCTGGCTATTAAAAAGTAAAACCATCAGAAAACATCCTAACAAACAATAACCAAAAAGTTGTTTAAAAAAGTAGTTTTTAACCTTCAGAATATGGAATTTGGAAAATGCCTACAACAAATTGATTAAAAAATAGATACCAACTGCATCAATTCAATATATCAGATCAATGAAGAACACAAACAAAAAAAATCTTATCAACCTATCAGTGAGAATGGGTTTTAAAAACCAACCTGTCAAAGAAAGATCTAAGAAATCGTAACTTTAGAAATACTCTTGTAGCCGTCTTGGGTTTTTATTTACCGGGCGCAAAAAAAGGACTGTAGTTTGGGTTACAGCACCAGCGATTAGTAAAATCCCATAACTCCCTCCTTAAAAATGAAAGCGAGAGTCATCGTCCCCTTGGCTGGCTTCACCATTTGTATAGCTTCTTTTTGAAATCCATCAAACTGGAAAGAAAAAAACACACACACACACACTCACACACATAAAATTCAAGAAGAAATTTGATAATTAAAGTCCAAAATAAACATATCAAACTCACATCCAATTTCAATTTTAATTTACCAACACACATACCAAACTAGTATACATGTATGTATATACATATATCTATACATGTCAATCTGGACATCGTACCTCTTTACTATCTCTGGTTGACGAAACTCCGTCGAAAGAACTAGAGCTACAAAATGAAAAACCCATAATTTTTTGTCAGATCTGAATAGATTTAACACACAAAAGATAGAAATAGAAAAATCAAACTTCAAAGCCCTAAATCTGAAAAAATAAAACTTAGAAGCCCTAAATATGCACAAACCTCAAAGAAACTTCCAAATCTGTGAAAAAATGTAAGGGATTGAGGAAGAAAAGAGAGAAACATATTCAAACTTCAAAAAAAATCCAGATAGAAACCTATTGAAGGCGATGACGACAGTGAGGAGGCGACAGTGACGGCTGATCGGGAGAGAACAGATCCTAATTACATGCCTTAATTCACTTTTGTTAGCATATTTTATCCTGTTTTTATGTATTTTTATTTTGTTTTCTATTTTAGAGTAGGTTTTGGAAGAAAACACTAATCCAGGTTAAATAGGGAGAAAAAACAAGAAGAAAGAAGCTGAAAAAGGCACCTCGCTCGCGCGGAAGACCAAAAATCGATCGAGTGACCCGCTCACGCGACATCCCAATATCGGGCTCGCTCGGCCCGCTCGCGCGACCTGTGTAAAAATCAAATACGTGTATTTCAGTATTCTGAAGACTCCTACGTGAACGAAACTGCCTAAGTACGTCTGGAAAGCTAAATACATCAGTTTTAGTGCGAATTGGATTAGGAAAGCTTCCAAAACATGTTATAAATCTATATATACCCTATTTTACTTCAATTTAGGGGTTGGCAATTTTTATACACACAATATACAATCGCACTTTCAGCCATTGAAGGGAGAAAAGCAAGGAGAAGAAGAAGAAGACCAAAGATTTCCATTGCCTCCTCCATCAACCTCTTGCCGTTCATCAATTCTATGGCCAACTAAACTCAAGATGTAGGGTTTCAATGAAACCCTAGCCAAGTAATAGGGTGTATTTTATGTTTTTATTTTAGTTTCATTATGTATGGATGACAGTTACATGTTCCGAGGATTTTTATAATAAATCGTGCTTTTATTGATTAAATCGTTACTTTCAAAGTTTACTCTTGTCTTAGATCTATTTTGATGGTAGTGTGCTCAATGATCTATTCTTGCTATGCTTGTTTAGATTATTTACATGTAATGGTGCTTAAATTGAATTGTGCTAGAAAGTATCCGAATAGTCCATGCCTAGATTAGACGGATTATACCACAACCCTAGTTTAGTGTTGGATAATTCGTGCTAAGCGAAGATGGATTATGTTGGTGCTTGAACCATAGTTATTTTCTTGACGGGGGAATTGGGCTTGTAGCTACAATTCCCCATTATCATCCAACTTAATAAGCTAAAGTAATTCATAAATACCCTTATTATGAAGCTAGTGGTGGATTTGTAATCCTAGGTTCCTTAAACATATTTATAAAAACAATTTTAAATCGCTTTCGTAATTTAGATTTATTTTCATTGTTATTAGTTTAATTAAAATTCAAATCCAATTCCGTTTTCTTAATTAATTAAATTTAGGTTTTAAAATTAAAGTGTTTTAGTATTTCAATCTCTGTGGGTTCGACCTTTACTTTCACTACTACAAATCCTTAGAAAAATAAAGTATACTTTTATATCTTGATATTGACAACATCAATTTTTGGCGCCATTGCCGGGTATTGCATAACTACCTTTAGTTTTAGAATCTTAGTTTAGTTAATTCGTAAATACTAGATTGGGTTTTATTTTTTTTTATTTTTTTTCTTCTAATTTTTCGTTTTTGTTTTAAGTAACTAACTTTTCTTTTATTTTTGTAATTTCTTAGGAACTCAAAATTCTAGTGTTTCGAGTGGAGCAGCTGTGCACATCAAAGGAGCTTACGCGAAAAAAAAATTCAAGTAAATTGCTTCTTGTGAAACTCGCTTTAAACCACTGTAAGTCAGGGAGCTGTGACGCACTATTTGCATTAGTTTAGGGTTAATTGCACTGCATTAGCTAGGACACTCAGGGCGCTGGGAATTGACGTGGTCACTGCATTACAGGATAATTTACATGCATCACAGTAGTTGAGTTCTTGTTATCTTAGTTGCGTGATTGCTATTTGTTTTTTTTATTATTTGAGTCAGTCTTTGTTTTTAGTTTATTTTCTTGTAAGTTTATGTTTGGTACACGCTCAAGTAAACCGAAATTAAAACCTTGCGATCTTGAACTTGAATGTACATTAAGAATTAACAAGTATTCAAACATAACTTCTAGAACTAGGTTAAACATAGACGACGAATTAACTCCGAAACCATCGTCGTTGTTTGAGTCCGAAATACGTAGTACCCTTAAAAACCTAAAAAAAACCACGCTTTATTAACATAGAACCTATTCCAATGGCCGACATTGGAAATAATCAAAACAATGGAAATAACAATAATAACCCTAATATACCACCACCTCCTTCGCTTAAAGATCATTTTATTCCTACGACTTACACACCACAGGCTGGTATCGAATTACAGCAGGCGACGGCGTCTCACTTTGAGACAAAGTCGTCTACCATTTCGCTACTTCCTTCTTTCCATGGCTGTATAAATGAAGACCCTTATCAGCACTTAGGGGATTTCCAAGATATATGCTCTACGTTAAAAATCCAAAATTTCATTGATGATGAATTAAAACTATGTCTTTTTCCATTCTCTTTAAAAGATAAAGCGAAGTATTGACTCCAATCTTTGGAGCCAAACACTATAAAAACATGGGAATCATTACATACTGCATTTTTACAAAAGTTTTTACCAATCACAAGAACAAATCAAATAAGAAAATCGATAACAAATTTTGTGATGCAAGAAGGGGAAACACTTTATGACACATGGGAGAAATTTAAAGAATTATTACATTCCTGCCCACATCATCAGGTTCCTAAGTGGCAGTTGGTACATGTCTTTTACGAGGGACTTATTCCCTCTGTTCGTAATACCGTCGATGTCGTTTGTGTGGGTACTTTCCTACACAAAAGCACCAACGAGGCCTAGAAAATATTTGAAACGTTGAGTGAGAATTCGATGCACCAAGCAGTGTCGGTACGTTCTGAGGGGTACCTTCAACCTAAGCGAGAGGTAAAGTTTGAGTCAAGTCATTCAATTGAATTTTAAGAATTAAATAGAAAACTTGACCAACTTATGAGGATGGGAATTAGGTCTACTCCACCTTCTTCAGAAGTATGTGCATTATGTTCTGAACCGTCTTATAATATCTTTGCATGTCCTTCTACATCTCAATTTTCAGAATTCGTGGAGCAATACATTAATTCTATTCAACAATACCCACGAAATAATTATAATTCGACTACTAATAATCCGGACGCGCCATGGAGAAACCATCCTAACTTCTCGTGGAAAAATAATAATAATAATCCTAATGAGGCGACTAATTTTCCTAATATATATCGACCTCAGTTTCAACCTAATCAATACCAACAACCGTCTCCTAATCTGAACCCTTCAAGGGGTAATGTTTTTGAGGAAAAGGTGTTGGTGTCCCTTAATAAAATTGAAACACAAGTACAACCATAAGCACAAATAGTGCACTCACACACACAATCCATTGCGAAGCTTGAATCCCAAATGGGACAACTAGCTACCGTAGTGAGTCGTACAAATGAGGGGACGTTGCCTAGTCAAACAATTCAAAACCCTAAGGGACAATACGAGGTTAAGGGATCGAATAAGCAAGTAAACGCCGTCTCAACTAGGTTGACTATACGAGAGGAAGATGTAATAGAAATTCTGAATGAGAATGTGATAGATATGAAAATCAACTCTAATACAAAGAAGGGTAACGACGTGAGCCAAAATAAGAAAGAAAAAGAAACAACTCTGACTAATCATATACCGAAATTTCCCTTTCCACCAAATGTCGACGAACCGTCAAGTTTTCCAAAGAAAGGGACAAAGGTTGAGGATATACTCGAGGTATTTAAAAAAATTGAAATTAATATTCTATTCCTCGATGCTATTAAACAAATACCCGCTTACGCTAAATGTTTAAAAGACCTTTGTACTCAAAAACGTAAATTGCATAGTCATACTCCGAAAAAGATCGTTCTCACAGAAAAAGTAAGTTCTATTTTTCAACACTCACCTCCAAAGTATAAGGATCCTGGTATGCCAACTATTTCATGTGTCATAGGTGACACGGTCATTCATAGGGCTCTCCTTGACTTAGGAGCTAGTGTTAATCTTTTACCCTACCACGTTTACAAACAACTAGGACTAGGTGCACTTAAGCCTATGGCCGCTACTATTTAATTAGTGGATTGTTCTGTCAAAGTACCTAGAGGAATCATCGAGGACGTCTTAGTTAAAGTTGATCAATGTTTTTATTCTGTCGATTTTATGGTCCTTGACACCGAACCTGTCCTAGATGCTAAGAAGCACACCCCTGTTATTCTGGGTCATCCATTTTTAGCCACCGCTAATGCGCGTGTCAATTGTCGAATAGGGGGTGATGAAAGTGTCATTCAAAAATTTGAACTTAAAATTAAACGTGTTTAATGCTGTCAATCAACCTCCCAAAGACGATGATTATCAATGTATGGAGGGTAGTGAGGTTATACGGAATATTGAACTTACTAATGAATTGAACATGGGTGAGGAGAATAATATAGTGAGTAATGAACGGATGAATGCAAATAACCTGGATCCTAACGATGAATTTACTCAGAAGGTGAGAAATCGATGTGAACACCGTTAAATGAATTGACTCATAGTGATGTTCTTTCTGCTTTCCACCGGGCTCTCCCTTATATCTTAAGAGGGTCATAGTCCGAGTTATGACCTCCATGAGTCTTGAGCTAGCTTGGTCTAGCTAAAGACGTAAAATATAGCGCTTCTTGGGAGGCAACCCAAGCTTCATTTTGTCTGTTTCTCTTATTTTTTCCTATTTTTGGGTCATTTTGGTCAATTTTTGAGTTTTCTGGACAGGTTTGGGGGTTGGAGTAAAATTCATTTTTAACTTATATACATAAAACAGCAAGACAACCGAGGATTCGACATCTCGCTCGCGCGGCCCGCTCGCGCGAGAATGTGCCTTAGTGAAATTTTCGTTTACTTTTTGTTTATGAGCTCTCAGGTTCTCCTCGCGCCTCGATTCGCAGGCACGAGGCTATCTCGCTCGCGCAAGATATTAAAAGTAAAAAAAAATATTTGGGGTTCGCGCGCGCGACGGCTGCTCGCACGGACCGCTCGCGCGACCCCCCCATTTTTGGATTTTCTTCTTTTGTTTTCTTCTATCCTCCTCCCATCCCTAGTCAGTAGTTTTTACTCTTCTGTTTTTGTTTCTTAGGTCCTTTTAGATCGAGTCGTTTGTTATTTTCATAAGTTTTGGTTATCTTTTCTTTCCTTTTATAGTTTATTTTCGTGTTGTCTTCATAGTATTGTTAATTCTTATAGTTTATTTAATTTTGTTTAGTTTAGTTATAGTTCTTTTAGCTGCTTTTATTATTTTCTTTGTTCGTCTTTTATGAAGAAGTAACAGGTAACATTGAACTTTATTGACATATTCCTTTGTGTTCACCTATTTGTGATTACCGAGATCGAGGTATTGTCGTTCCTTCTTTACGTACTCTCCTTTCTTTTGTTTTATTGTTTCATTAGGGACAATGAATGGTTTAGGTTTGGGGGTATGCACACGCATTCACATTATACTATAATTTTTCAAAATTTTTCAAAATATTTTCGACACTTGTGCTTAAATAAACGATGATTACCGACATTTTTGCAATCTTGATTCGATACTTCTTGTTTTGTAACTATGATTGTTATAGAATGGTAAACAAGAGAAGATGTGATTAAATATTTGTTGAAGTCATGATATGACGTTTTAGGTCATGTATCATTCAAATCGTAGTTTTATATCATAGTTTTGCACACAAACCTATGCACTGCACGTAGTCGCTTGAATACATGTTTGATGTGAACTATAATATGATTCAGATTTCTAGATTACACAAGGTGGAGACTAAACCCGGTGAGCTTTTGAGCCTATCTTTTCTTTTTAGAGGGTTATAAATACATCTTGTGTTTTTCGAATTTCATTGAAATAGAGCATTAACTTGTTGTTTAGTCTCATTATTCTTGTCTTGGTTGATAGTCAAGTTAAAATATTTGCTACCATGCTAAATAATCTTCCGTCGTAAACATTAAAGAACCATACGACCATAGGAGATGATGGTAGGCCCTCTTTGTTTACTGCTGACCGATAAATGATAAATTTCCTTAGTTCGCCCTTTGAGCCATTAAAATGCCATTTTTCTTTAATTACCATTATCTTGTTTTTGTTCCAATTTGGCCAACTTGGAGTTCACCCCTAAAAGATTGATCAACTTTTAGTGGTGTTAAGGCGATGTGTGATTGAGAAGAAAAAGAAAATAAGATGATGTTTGGGGTGGTTGCCTTGGTATTCAATGAATATTTGTTTCAAAAGTAACGAAGAGGAAAAGAATAGAGAAAAAGAAAAGAAAAAGAAAAAAAAAGAATAAGGTTGAAAAAAAAAAAAAGAAAAAGAAACAGAAGGAGAAAAAATTGAAAATAATGAAAAGAAGAGAATGAAATGATGATGTTGGTAGAAGAGACGAATGAAAGAAATCGAACATGCCTTATAATGCCATTCTGAGATTAGCTACCTAATGAATCCTTTCTATCATTTTTCATTGCCTGAGCCACATTACAACCTTTGAAAAGTCCTATTTGATCCTAGGAAACATGGCTTGGATATGTAGATGATGGGAGGGGGGTTAGAACATGGTAATGATTGATTTTTCTTGATTGTTGGCATCCTATCCATGAGACTGTTGTTCTTTCGTGTCATGCGTCTTTTTCGAGTCATATGTGAGCATTTATCATTTTGAAAATATATTTCCTTTACTCACATATTTTAGAAAAATTACACCTGTTTCTGAGTGTTTTATTTTAGAGTGTAATTAACATTGTGAGATTCGTAGTCGAAGCATAGTTGGATGGTTATCCGAGTTATATTCCAAGTTCATGACATGCGCGTGTTCATTTGACTACCATATCACACACGTGAAATTGTATGAGGAACTCTATTGATTTATACGATGCATGTGCTTATGATTGTTTTTCATGATGTACGTGGATGTTTCATTCCGTTTCTTCTTGTTCGTTATTGTATTTCGAATCATCGTTCTATGATAAGGAGTATTGAATATTATGTTCTTTGTTTTTAATAAAACTTTTTAAATTTATAAGTTAATAAATATGGTTGTGGGTGACTTGTTGATGAGAACCCTCACGAGACTTCACTAGTCCAACTAGGGACACCTAGGGGTTTAAAAGGCTTGTTGCATAAGCTAAATGCAATCGCGATCCATGCGAAAATGGAATAGATTTTTATTAGTAGTTTTATTTTTATTTTCTTTTTGCTCGAGGACTAGCAAAAATGTAGGTTTGGGGGTGTGATCGGGAGAGAACGATCCTAATTGCATGCCTTAATTCACATTTGTTAGCATATTTTATCCTGTTTTTATGTATTTTTATTTCGTTTTATGTTTTAGAGCAGGTTTTGGAAGAAAACACTAATCCAGGTTAAATAGGGAGAAAAAGCAGGAAGAAAGAAGCTGAAAAAGGCACCTCGCTCGCGCGGCCTGCTCGCGCGGAAGACCAAAAATCGCTCGAGCGACCCGCTTGCACGACATCCCAATATCGCGCTCGTGCGGCCCGCTCGCGCGACCTGTGTAAAAATCAAATACGTGTATTTCAGTATTCTGAAGACTCCTACGCGAATGAAACTGCCTAAGTACCTGGAAAGCTAAATACAACAGTTTTAGTGCGAATAGGATTAGGAAAGCTTCCAAAACATGTTATAAATCTATATATATACCCTATTTTACTTCAATTTAGGAGTTGGCAATTGTTATACACACAATATACAACCACACTTTCAGCCATTGAAGGGAGAAAAACAAGGAGAATAAGAAGAAGACCAAGGATTTCCATAGCCTCCTCCATCAACCTCTTGGCGTTCATCAATTCTATGGCCAACTAAACTCAAGATCTAGGGTTTCAATGAAACCCTAGCCAAGTAATAGGGTGTATTTTATGTTTTTATTTTAGTTTTATTATGTATGAATGACAGTTACATGTTTCGAGGATTTTTATAATAAATCGTGCTTTTATTGATTAAATCGTTACTTTCAAAGTTTACTCTTGTCTTAGATCTATTTTGATGGTAGTCTGCTCAATGATCTATGCTTGCTGTGCTTGTTTAGATTATTTACATGTAATGGTGCTTAAATTGAATTGTGCTAGCAAGTATCCGAATAGTCCATGCCTAGATTAGACGGATTATACCACAACCCTAGTTTAGTGTGGGATAATTCGTGCTAACCGAAGATGGATTATGTTGGTGCTTGAACCATAGTTATTTTCTTGACGGAGGAATTAGGCTTGTAGCTAGAATTCCCCATTATCATCCAACTTAATAAGCTAAAGTAATTCATAAATACCCTTATTATGAAGCTAGTGGTGGATTTGCAATCCTAAGTTCCTTAAACATATTTATAAAAACAATTTTAAATCGCTTTCGTAATTTAGATTTATTTTCATTGTTATTAGTTTAATTAAAATTCAAATCCAATTCCTTTTTCTTAATTAATTAAATTTAGGTTTTAAAATTAAAGTGTTTTAGTATTTCAATCTCTGTGGGTTCGACCTTTAATTTCACTACTACAAATCTTTAGAAAAGTAAAGTATACTTTTATATCTTGATATTGACAACATCAACGGCGATTGCAAATCCCTGACCCATCTCTTCTCCTTCTCTCTATATATGTATATTTATATATCTATATGTATGTAAGAGAAGTAAACTGCCACCATAGGCGCTCCACCTTCTCCAGAGATGAGAAAGATAGAGTGACAGACAGATCTCTGTGTGTACAGATCTATGCGAGTGTGTGCGAAAACGTGATAAAGAGAGAATGAGAGATGAAGATTGGAAAGAGAGATTAACTAGAGTGAGGGGGAAGTAGTGAGATCCAATGAAGTCGTCTAGTTTTTTTTTTTCCAGACAGAGAAGAGGGAGCCAAGAAGGGATAGGGTGGATTCTCTCTCTCACACTCTTTCTCTCTGCAGGTTTTGTTAAAGTGAGGGTAAAGAAATGGTTGGGGGAAAACGAAATATTGGGGGGGGGGGGGGGGGGGGGGGGGGGGGGGGGTGTTTACCGGGGGAAATCAAATATTTGGGGGGGAAGAGGGTGGGTTTTTTTCGGCCATATTTGTCACTGTTAACGACGGGGACAATTTCATAATAAATATTGTCACTGCTATAAGCAGTGACAAAGTGTTACTAAGCAGTGACAAAGTGTTACTTTTGTCACCAATTCTATTTTTCACTGTCTATGACAGTGACAAAATTTGTCACTGTCCTCAACAATGACAAAGCCAGCGAAATTAAGGGTGACAAATCTGCTGTTTGGTGTAGTGTATTTTATTGCAGGACTTATGTTTTTTCTTAAATTTTATTGCAAGACTTTTTGTTTTTTTTTTCTTTTAGAACCACATAATATAATGGATTATTGCAATAATGAGGACAACCATAAGGCTGAAGAGGATGAATACTACGCATTAATTGCTGGAGCTACTGCCCAATATCATAACATTTGTATTAGCAAACAACTATGTAGGACAAGTGCCCACATATATTTGTGACAGAAATTTTAAATGGGCATCCAAGGCGTTGTCAAGAACAGTTTAGAATGGAGAAACACGTATTCCATCATCTTTGCAGGACCTTGACAAATGACTACCAACTACATGTTACAAAGGAACTTAGCATAGAAGAACAAGTGGCAATATTCCTAATAATAATTGGACACGGATTCAGCAACAGAATGATTCAGGAGAGATTTCAAACATTTTGGAGAAACAATTAGTAGGCATTTTCATTATGTATTGACTGCCACATTGAGACTTTCAATGGATATTATAAAGCCACTAGAACGACATGCTCCTCTTTTGGAACGTGCTAGAAATAATCCAAGATTTTGGCCACATTTCAATAAATGTATTGGTGCCATTGATGGTACACATATACGAGTTTGTCTACCGGAGAGAGAATCAATACCTTTTATTGGTAGGAAAGGGTATCCAACTCAGAATATTATGGTATCATGTGGCTTTGACATGTGTTTCACATTTGTATGGCCTGGTTGGGAAGGCGTTGCACATGACACGAGGATATTTCACCAAGCTATTCGAGATGACGAGTTAGGATTTCCTCATCCAAAAGAAGGCTAGTATTACATTCTAGCTTTAGCTTTAGGGCGTGCAATAACAACTCTTCTTTTTTTCTTTCCTCAGTTTTAATTAATTAACTACTTTCGTAATGCATTTTTTCAGGTGAATTTTACTTGGTTGATTCAGGTTATCCAATTATGAAAAATTATCTTGCACCATACAAGGGAGAGAGGTACCATATACCAGCATTTCAAAATGCTCCACCACCTCAAAACATACAAGAAACATTTAACCATGCCCATTCATCATTAAGAAATGTGATTGAGCGAACATTTGGGGTGTGGAAAGCTATATGGAAGATTCTAGCCAACATGCCTTCATACAACTTTGAAATTCAAAAGGCAATTGTTCCTCTTCAATGGCTGTGGATATCGCAATTTTTCCTACCCACAGCTTTTCTTTTAAAGTTCTTTTAAATTTCGAATTCAAAACAAATGAGTCGCCACTTAATTTTTTTAAGGAAAATTAAGAAACCATTTTAAAGCAACTGATCTTTTGCGAAACCAAAGATTGACTAGGTCCGGGGATTATGGAATGAGAAGGGAAGGAGCCCATCGGACTAAAACACCCCTTCTCATCCTATCTCGCGATAAGCCTCTACTTAACATCCTTTTAATTGAATTATTAATCTAAGCATGCCCTCAACTAATACATAGATATACGTATAAATTACACAAACATGTCAAAATGGTGTAAAATTACCAATTTACAAAATATCATTCAAAAGTCACGTAATTCAAGTAGCAAGCAATATGATATGCAATAAAGAACAAGAGAACTTACCCGGGATCCAGCTGCGAATATTAAACGTGCAATGCATGCAAATAAATAAAACCTAGGAAAAGAGTCTCTAATCCATATATATACAAGTAAAGCAAGTCCTAATTCTAAGGTGTCACGCAAAGAGTCGAAAATCAATAAAATCAAAGAATACAATAAACTAAGGGAGAATCAAAAGTCATACCTCATCGGCGCTACAAAACAAAGGGTTAGTCCACATGATGTATAGGATATAAAGTTAGATCTTAAATAACAATCCTAGACTTCTAGCTTAAATCTATCAAATGTAATTAAATCTAAAGCAAACAAGTCCTAATCGCAAGCATCAAGCCACGTGGATGAATATGTACATGAACAAGAATAAATCATGAAATATTCAGTGATTTAGATCACTTAAATTTTGAATTCAAGCTTAACTAATTATTATTAAAACATGGTTTGAGCCATAGGTCATAGAAAAGTCATTTGGACCATTATTTACAAAGTTGGTCAAATCTGTCATAAAATTCTGAAAAATTGCAGAGAGTAGACCAGAACTGTAACAAAATAGAAAGCATGCTTCCCATGGTTTGATCTTGATGAATTTTGGACACAAGATGCCTCTATGAGTCGAGTTTCCAAATCAAAAAGAAAATCAAAGTTTCAACGGTTAGATCTCTGGGAAAAGGACAAACACCAGACATCACTCAGAGATTACAAATCTCTGTCCAGAGATTTTGTACGATTTTTTAAAAATAGCAAACAAATCCGAAATGCTTTGTTCTTTTTAGGGTAGCTTCCTAACACATTAATCTACTTAGACAAAATTATTTTGGGTCACAAATGCTTGATTAAGGTTCTGATTTGCTTATTTCAAAAGGGTGTTGCTGTTCTGAAACTCTGGACAGATTGTAGTGACTTCACAAAACTCATGACCAAACCACTTTAAACATGAAATCTCCTTAAAACAAAAATTACAGTGGTAGAACTTTGAGTTATAGACACTTTCCCGTTGATTTCATTTAATTCCAACGCTTAGATCATCAAATAAAAATCTATGATCAAAACTGGTTTATGAACTCACTACTCCAATATTGGATTTATCATCCTTTTTGCTACATCTACCAACTAAGCCATGGACATTGGCTTATCCTAAACCTAACTCTCCTTTCCCTTTGGGGTCATTGGAGATCAAAACATGACTAATACTCACGAGTCTCAAAGGAATACAGAAAGGATTCCATGAAACATCAAGCTAGAGGACCCAAGTCATAAGTATGGACTTGAATCCATCCATTTGCTTATAAAATGAAGTAATGATCAAACTTTTGTTGGGAATGGGCCTACAATCACAACAAGAAAACCACACCCACAATTATGGAGATAAACAGAGCAAGAACGACACAACCACGAAAGAAAATCAAGCAAACCAACACAACAAGATTTAAATGTGGTTCGGCCCAACAATGCCTACATCCACGTGCAAAGGCGATCACTACGATTAATATGAAGATTACAAGCACTCAAGACCTCACGTGTATAACTCTCCAACCAAGTTATATGACACACACAATTGCTAGAAACTAATCTCTCCCTCACTAGTTTGCAGCCCTCTCTTGTGTATGTAGAAGATTTCCAACCAACCTTATCAATCCTTTGAGTAAGCCCTATATTCATAGAGATTATATAGTCCTAATCCTAGTTGTAGTAGGATTTACCCCTATGGTAAGTCTTATACAACAAGGAATACTCTTACACACATTCCTATATAAACTAGGAACTTCTACCATCAAAGGAATCCTTATTTGATAAGGAAACCACCAAATAAGGAATCCAATCATAACTAGGAAATCATTCCACTAATGGAATTTTAGGCACAATCCTAACAATCTTCACCTTGCCTCAAATTCCTTCCCATCAGTCCTCAGAGTCTTCATCTTGTAATCTTCAACTTCCACATCGATAGTGCATCACCTTTGCCATCCCCCAAGCTATTCAGTTACACCATTACTCAAGTTCACATCCCCCATGAACTTGAGATCGCCAACGTCGTCAAATACGAAACGCACGAGCTCCACTTTGTTATTGTGGTCGTCTTCACCTTGAGTAGAAGTTGTCATCATCGAAGTTGTTGGAGCCTCATCATCTATTCCCTCAATAGATTTCCCCACCGGCTTCCATACCCTCTTATTCTTCATGATATATCCAAAATCTGTACTTCCCAACAAAACGTACAAATTTCCAACCTTCTTTCCCAAGAAAATTATATGAGAATCCCGCTTCACCTTCATGAAGCCTCTCTTCGCGACAAACGAGCATCCTTTGGAATCCAACATTCCCAAGGAAATTATGTTTCTCTTCAAACCCGGAACATGAAGCACATCTGTCAAAAGCCTTGTCAACCCATTTGAAGTCTTGATTCGAACGGTTCCAACACCCTTGATTTCTCCAACTGTGTTGTTCGCCATATAGACTTTTCCCTCCATCGGTTTGTAGGACGAGAACCAATCTATATACGAACACAAGTAAGCAAAACAAGCTGAATCAAGAACCCAATCCGTGGTTTTCTTCTCCTCCTCTGTAATTGTCATGACTTCTACGACATCTTCATCCAAATGTTTCAACACGTTTGTAACGGTACCACTATTATCTTTCTTTGCTGGGCAATCTCGCATAAATTGACCCTTCTCTCCACAATAGGAACACTCCTTATCCTTCATAGGAGTTCTATGTCGTGCTCCTCCACTATCGCCTCTACTAGAGTTCTTCTTCCCTTGCCTTGGCCTCTCTTGTGTAACAAGTACTTGTGCATCTTCTAACTTTTCCTCTTTGTTATCCATCTTCTCGCTAGAGAATAGAGCTTTCTTCACCTGTTCCACCGTTATGGTATCTCTCCCATACAACAATGTATTGAATAATTGATTATGGGTAGATTTTACCGACGTAAGGAGAATGATAGCTTTGTCCTCGTCATCTAGTTTGAAGCCAACTTTGGATAACTCGCACAATAACTTGTTAAACTCACCTATATGGGCTTGAAGATCAACTCCTTCTTTCCGCCTAAAGGAGTACAACTCTTGCTTCAACATAAGACAGTTGGTGAAGTTCTTCCCCAAATAGAGATCCTCAAGCTTTTCCCACAAAGCTTTTACGGAGGTCTCCCCCATGACGTCGTACACCACATCGTCCACCAAACTAAGCCGCATGGTGCTAACGGCTTTAGAGTTAATCCTCTTCCACATCTTGTCGGTCATCCCTTCCGGCTTGTTATCTTCACCGCAGAATGCATCCTCTATACCTTGTTGCACCAAGGTTTCCTTTATACGCACTTGCCACATGCTGAAATTCTTCTTGCCATCGAACTTTTCTATTGCCATTCGCATATCCCCAAGCGAACTATCTCCAGCTGCCATGGATTCTCAACCAAGCTCTGATACCACTTGTTGGGAATGGGCCCACAATCACAACAAGAAAACCACACCCACAATTATGGAGATAAACAGAACAAGAACGACACAACCACGAAAGAAAATCAAGCAAACCAACACAACAAGATTTAAATGTGGTTCGGCCCAACAATGCCTACGTCCACGTGCAAAGGTGATCACTACGATTAATATGAAGATTACAAGCACTCAAGACCTCACGTGTATAACTCTCCAACCAAGTTATATGACACACACAATTGCTAGAAACTAATCTTTCCCTCACTAGTTCGCAGCCCTCTCTTGTGTATGTAGAAGATTTCCAACCAACCTTATCAATCCTTTGAGTAAGCCCTATATTTATAGAGATTGTATAGTCCTAATCCTAGTTGTAGTAGGATTTACCCCTATGGTAAGTCTTATACAACAAGGAATACTCTTACACACATTCCTATATAAACTAGGAACTTCCACCATCAAAGGAATCCTTATTTGATAAGGAAACCACCAAATAAGGAATCCAATCATAATTAGGAAATCATTCCACTAATGGAATTTTAGGCACAGTCCTAACAACGTTGACTCTCATGTAAAGCATAAGCTTACATGAGATTCAAAATATCAAACTCAAGAGCTTTCAAGAGAGATATTAAAGATCTCCAAGAGCTCAAAAGAAAAGTATAGACAAAAAGAAGAAATAAAATAAAGAAGACAAAGAGAGCAAATGCTCTAAATCCATCAAAGTATCTTTTGGTAAAACTTGTTTACTTCAAATTCATAGATTCTTTCAAACCAAGCTAAGAAGAAACAAAAGAAATTGAAAACTTAAACAAGATTAGAGGATCCAAAACATGGTAAGGGTTTGGATTCATATACTTGTTTCTAATTAAATGATGATCAACTTTAAATCTCATGTGAAGCATAAGCTTGCATGAGACATAAAAGATCAAAACTCATGAGATTCAAGTGAGATATGGAAGATCCCCAAGAATCTCAAGAGAAAAACATAAACAAGAAAAGAAAAAAAAAAAAAAAAAGAAGAATCAAAGAACTAGGAAGCAAGGACTTCCAAGTTTGCTAACAAAACTCTAAAACTTAATCAAGAAAGACTAAGTGACTTGAAGATTAGAGGCTCAAAAGGAAGAAAACACAACTAAGATTAGAGGGTCACCTCTAAGACTATCCTCAAGCTTCTATATTTTGAAGATCTTCCAAGTTCTTCTTCAAGCTCTCAAAAATGTGTTAGTGTAGTGGTAGTTATTTTTTGTGTTTCTTGTTGTTCTCTTCCAAGGAAGATCCTCCTTCTTTTATAGAAAAAATTACCAAGTATTCTCAGTGAATTCGGAGTAAAAGACATGTGTAAATGTCTCATTTGGTGGTACAATACGTACTTCCTGAAAATAGGCAGACTGCTGCAGAAGGCGGCAGTCAAAAATCCTTTGCGGCAGTCAGTGGATGCCGTTGCGGCACTCCGTGAAAGCTGCGACGGCATTCCATGACTGCTGCGCGGCTCTCAGTAAGTGCCGCGCCAAATTATTGATTGCCGTATTTTTGTCAACCTTACTTTATCAATTTTTTGTTTTTATCTGCATACATATACGTGTTGTACCACAAAATACGGACTGTTAAAGCAAACGGCAGTCAGAAATTGTCGGCGGCACTCAGTAAATGCCGTTCCGGCATTTTGTGACTGCCGTTCGGCACTTACTGAGTGCCGTTCGGCACTTACTGAGTGTCGCAAACAACTGCCGTGTGCCGGTTTCTGTTGAACTTCCTCTTTTTATGTCTCTCCTTTTTCTTAAAAAAAAAACTTATTTTCAAAGATCTTTTCCAAAAGTGATGTTTTATACCTGAATTCTCCTAAATACCTGGTATTTCATCCTGTGAAAATTTTACCGCGTTTTGGAGAACTTTCTGAAGAGCTTGGAACACTTCGAATCTTTTGGTCCTTTCATCATCAGATATGGAGGTGACACTCTCCTTAATTCGACGTTTTGTCAAAATTGGGGTGTCTATAGTTTGCCCCTCTTCGACGGAGCATGTGGGGCAACGCGAACCGCAAGCGAACGTCGAAGCCTGTGTGAAGACAGGCCTTTGATCAAACTATCGGATTAAAGGAAAAAACAAAATGCGTTGCAAAAGGAAACGAGTGCGCAGAGGAATTCTAATTGGTTGTGCTCCATGATGAGCTGTCTACGTATCCCATCAGGAATCAGACCAAAGCGTAGTTCGTGCACGGGGTCAAACACACACAAACACAAGTAGTCACACGGATGGATGCACCTATCCTATCGTGATGCGCATGCTCCAGCAAATTTATGCTCCATGTTCTCAGGTTCAATGACTTAGGACAATGCTACTCCTTATGGTGGCAAAATGCACCTTTTTGTCTCGAAATTCTTCTATGCCGATGACGTCCTATCTTGGGAAAGTCGCGACAATCATTTTTTTTAGAATACTGATCGACTGAGATGCGCTTTGCGTCTTATACTCCGGTGCCGAATCAAGAAGTATGCTGAAAGACTGAGATGCGCTTTGCGTCTTATACTCCGGTGTCTTATGAGGATAATCTAATCGACTGAGATGCGCTTTGCGTCTTATACTTTGGTGCTGAACCAGGAAATGTGCTGAAAGACAGAGATGCGCTTTGCGTCTTATACTCCGGTGTCTTTCGAGGATCATCTGATCGACTGAGGTGCGCTTTGCGTCTTAGACTCCGGTGCCGAATCAGGAAATGTGTTGAAAGACTGAGATGCACTTTGCGTCTTATACTCCGGTGTGTTTTGAGGATCATCTAATCGACTGAGATGCGCTTTGCGTCTTAGACTGCGGTGCTGAATCACAAAATGTGTTGAAAGACTAAGATGCGCTTTGCGTCTTATACTCCGGTGTCTTTTGAGGATCAACTGATCGACTGAGATAAGCTTTGCGTCTTAGACTCCGATGCCGAATCAGGAAATGTGTTGAAAGACTGAGATGCATTTTTGCGTCTTATACTCCGGTGTCTTTTGAGGATCAACTGAGATGCGCTTTGCGTCTTAGACTCCGATGTCAAATCAGGATATGTGTTGAAAGACTGAGATGCGCTTTGCGTCTTATACTCCGGTGTCTTTTGAGGATCAACTGATCGAATGAGATGCGCTTTGCGTCTTAGACTTCGATGCCGAATCAGGAAATGTGCTGAAAGACTGAGATGCGCTTTGCGTCTTATACTCCGGTGTCTTTGAGGATCATCTGATCGACTGAGATGCACTTTGCGTCTTAGACTCCGGTGCCGAATCAGGAAATGTGTTGAAAGACTGAGATGCGCTTTGCGTCTTATACTCCAGTGTCAAAGTGAGTTTACTCTAAAAAATCCGCAGCCCTTCGGCCTCGTCGGATATGTTTGCTCTGAATTCGGGGTTAATCAGACTCAATCTTAATTTTCAAAACTTTGAGTCGAACAGACTGAAATTCATTTTATTTTTCAAGACCTGGAGTCGGACAGACTCAAATTTATTTTATTTTTCAAAATTGGGAGTCAACCAGACTTAACTCAATTCAAAATTTGGAGTCAGTCAGACTCGAATCAGTTCAATTCCAAAAATCTGGAGTCCTTCAGACTTAATTTGATTTTCTAAAATCCAGAGTCTATTAGACTCAACAAATTCCCTTCTTAGTAAAATAAATCTCATTCCATTTACTTTCAGAAATTTAGAGTCTATTACTTCAGACTCAAATTATTTCAAATTTCTACATCGGGAGTCCGATGGGCTTAAATTATTTCAAATATCTAAAGTCGGGAGTCCAATGGACTCAACTCCACTTCAATTTCCATAATCGAGAATCAGTTAGACTCAATTTAATTCAATTTTTCAAAATTGGCAGTCAATCGAGCTTAATAATAAATTTTTCAAAATTTCGATCAGGAGTCAGTCAGACTCAAATAAACTCAATTTCACCAAGTCCATAGTCGATTCGACTCAATTTGAGTTCAAATTAAAATGCTAAATTAGGAGTCGCCTAGACTTCGACTTAATTCTGAAATCAAGAATCAGCCAGACTCAAACAAATTCGATTTCACCAAGTCTAGAGTCAATTTGACTCAAATCAAATTTAAATTCAAATCCTAAATCAGGAGTCAATCAAACTTGATTCAATACCTATTTCACAAAATCGGACAAAACCAGGAGTCAATCGGACTCAAAGAAATTTAGATTCACAAAATTGGACTTAAAGAATTCCTATTTCACAAAAGAATTTTTACAAAATTGGGAGTCAATCGAACTCAAAGAATTTCTATTTTACAAGATTGGGAGTCAACCAGACTTAAAAAGAGTTTCTAATTTCCAAAAACATGAGCCTATCAGACTCGAAAGAATTCCCGATTTCAAACCATGAGTCAATCATGCTCAAAAGAATTTCTAATTTCAAAGTCGAAGTCGAATAGACTCAAAATCATTTTATTTTTCAAGACCAGGAGTCAATTGGACTCGAATCTGATTCTATTTCACAACAACGAGATTCAATCAGACACAAATCTAAAATTGGGAGTCGATCAGACTCAAAGAATTTCAAATTAAAAAACAGAGTCAATTAGACTCAACTCTATTCAAAACTCTAAAATTTGGAGTCAATCAGTCTCAAACGAATTTTCTCAATTCAATTCAATTTCTGAACTCGGGTGCTAAGTTAGACTTTCATGAATCGGGAGTCAGACGGACTTAATGATTTTAATTTTTCGTAATTGGGAACCAATCAGTTTTCAACTTAATTTAACATTAAAATCTAGCGATAGTTAGATCCATTTTAGCCCAAACTTTCGAAAGTCCGGAGTCGGTTAGACTCCAAGAATTCAATTCCAACAAAATTCAGAGTTAAGCAGACTCACAAATTCAAAGGGGACTACGTGGACCCAAAAATTCAATTTTTTTTATACAAGGAGTCAACAGATTCACATTTTAAAACAAAAGAGTCATTCGAATCCATGGACCCACATTTCCACAATAACGGAGTCACTAGGACTCAAAAACTCGCATTTTACAACCACGGAGTCATTCGGACTCAAAATTTGCATTTTTCAACAACAGAGTCACTCGGACTCAATGAAATTCACGGAGTCATACGGACTCAAAGAATTTCTTATTTCAAAATCGGGGGTTAACATTTAAAATTTTCTTAATCATAATCAATTTTGACTCAACAAGAATCTCAAATCTCGAAATTGGAGTCAAATTGCCTCAACAAAAATTCCAATTTTCAAAATCAGGAGTCGTGCGGACTAAAAACATTATTTCATATAATCGGAGTCGTGCGAACTCAAATCTTATATTTCATACTAACGGAGCCAAGTGGATTCAAGAATTCATATTTCACGCAGACTCAAAAATTCATATGCAGACTCAAAATTTCATATTTTACAAAGACTGGGTCACGCGGACTTGAAATTTCATTTCTTTATTCGAACAAGGCCATACAGACTCAACTAATTCACTTTTTACACAAACAGAGTCATACAGACCTAACAAACTTTACTTTTATACAAATGGAGTCACACAGACTCAAAGAACTAGTTTTACAAAGATGGGAAGCCCTCAGACTCAAAGAATCGATTTTACAAAAACGGGGAGTCCACGAACTCAAAGAATTGATGTTACAAAACGGGGAGTCCTTGGACTCAAAGAATTTGAACGGAGCTGACGGGGTTTGTGCTGCCCTAGTAGTCTCTTAAAGCATGATTTCTGCACTTGCAGACCATTTGGAAGAAACGTAATGGTTGTGTTAAAAGAGGGAAGTCACCTTTGCCCCTAATCTTGGACCATTCTCATATTTCCACTTTTAGCATTGTGTCGTGATAGTGTTTTAAACTCCTGCTTGCATCGCTCGTGGGATGCTTATGGAGACTTTTCAAATCTTTATTCGTCATCTTAAACCAACACATTTGAGATCATTACTGACTTATCAAGGGAGGACAGACCTGTCATAGCCAGTTATTCAAGATGACTGACGGAAATTCTACATTTATGAATCAATGTGCTTTCATCGTGAATAATGTATCATCTCACCTTTCGTTTACTCATCATCTTACAAGCGATAAATCAAAACTTTGAAAAATTCCCCTTTATTGAATTCTTTGACTATCTAGAGTATGCTTCAAATTAGTGCTTTAGCTTATAGAATAAAAGACACTCCATTTCAAAGCGTTTCAAAACAGACTTGGTGACTTGAGAACTTGCATTTTGGCAAACAGAGTTTGCCCCTAGTTTGAAAGAGACTTGGGGCTTACTTCTAGGGTAAAATGGGGCTTTCAGTAGATGAAGTTTCCCCTAGTCTTAAGGGAAAATAGGCTCATCCCAAGGGCCTTGAGAACATGTTGGTACAGGATACTTGCAATGCACTTACTCCCAATCTAGAGTTAACCATCATGAATGTGATAGTGCTGAAGGGCGATGTCCCAATGCTCGGCAAACTTTGTTTGCCCCTAGTTTGGCAATACATATGTGGTCCTAGGCCAATGCAAGTTTGCTCCTAGTTTCAACTTATCCCTGAATAGGAATCAGGTCCAAGGTAATATGGCCAAGGCTTGAAAGAGCACACCATATTATGACGATGTTGGTGACCGGACCAGATAGGTTGCCTACGTATCCCCGAGTGGGAATCAGGTCGAGCGTAGTTCAAGTACTCTGGAAGTCTTGAAAGAATTAGGCTTCAAGAATTGGTGGGCTTTACGAGCCATGTTGCCATTTGGGTCTAGGGGGTGCATGTCACTTGTGGTAGCCCTTGTGTAGCATGATGAACTACTTTTTCCTTTTACTCTCTTTTCTCTTTCTTTTCTTTTCTTCTCCTCTTTTTTTTTTATTTGACGGTTGATTCTTTAACCTTTTCACTAGCCAGTTAATCACGTTTCATTCATATCATACTTACAAAGTAATATCAGCCCTCCAAATTACTCTTTATTTTTCTCAAAGATATCTTTGCATTGTTTTATGCTCTCTTAGCCATTGAGCCTCTCACAAAATTGTGAGCTTAATTGATACTTTCAAATCTCTCTTTTCATTTACAATTTCTTTAGAACAACACAAAGTCTTGAGATAGTTCATGTGCCGATGGTCTACTTTGAAGTGCTCAAGAATTCTCAATCTTATCTATTCTCTGGCTTTTCTTTTCTCTTTCCTTTCCTTTCTCTTCCTTACTATCTCTTATTCTTTCTATGATTTTGACTGGCTAGGATTAGGATTTTTTAAATCAACACGCATCTTATTTTTGCTCTAACTTTTGCCTAGGCGCCCTTTCGGGTTTTCATCCTAGCGAGCTTCTTTCTTTCTCTTTTTCTTTTTCTTTTTCTTTTTCTTTTTCTTTTTCTTTTTCTTCTTTTTTTTTTATATTTTCTTTTATTATTATTTTTTTTTGGAAGAAGCAATTTATTCAAAATGTCTGGCTACCATCAAGGACCAAGTTTATGGCTTTAGAGTGGTTGGGCTCATCTTTGAGGCTTGGTATTTGAGAAAAGGAAACGGTGAGCAAGCTTCAAGTTCCAATTTCGTCTTTTCAAGATTGAGCAAGAGCATCTTTAAATTCTTAAAGTAAAGCTAATCAATTTTCCACTCTTCCTTGGTTTTGGCACAAAATTTGTTTTGGGGATTATTAACAGAGTATTTTCCATGATCGTTTGAAAAAATGACTTTTTCTTTTTTCTCTTTTTTTTTTTTTGTTTTGGGCTTAATGATCCATACATTCACGACTTAGCACACTGAATCAAAAAAATGAGATTTTATTCAACTAGTAGGGAAGGAGGATTACATCACTCGACTCGATAAACTTGACAAACACTTGCAAACAAACTTGATAATAGACTGACCAGAAGACTCGACTGGACTTGGCATTTGACTCCAAACTAACATAACTCGACTATCAGGCTTGACTTGGTCTCAATTGGAATGTCACGGATAATTTTCCCCAAGAGCATCCACATTTGATTCAGCAGTAGCATTTCCAAACACTATTACCTCACTAGCACCTTCCTCAGGTTCATCATTCTCCTTCTGTATCTTTGTAGGAACATCATCTGCCTTTATGGCCCATTTTTCAGTCGAACGACCCTTCTCTGTCTCATACCGAGTATTGTCAATGCCTTTTTTGATTCTGTTGATTGAGGCGGGGCCAGTTGGTTGTTGCGCACTTATGGAGGCAACGAATCCCTTGAGAGTATTCAGAGATGGTTGTGATTGAAAAGATTGTATGTCATGCAAGATGCCACTCGGTGGGTTCAGCAAAGGAGTGGTGATTTTATGCTCAATGAGATTTTGGATATCATGGCAGAGTTTCATGCAATAGTTAGTTGTATGGCCAGGGGTCTGGTGGTAGGCACTGTACAAAGACAGGTCACATTTGCGGGGTAAGGGATTTGGTAATGGCTTTGGGTCCAGGGAGTTGAGGTGACCATTTTTGACAAGGTGACCAAGGGCCATGGATAATGGCATGCCAAGGTTGGTGAAGATTCTTGGCTTGCAGGCTTGGTTTGATTTTGAATTCGACTTTAAGCTAGAGTTGGTTTTTGGGTTGAGATGTGGACTTGGAATAGCTCTTTGGTTAGTCGGGATTGGGCCTGGATGGGGGCTTTGGTGAATGGTTAAGTTTGGGTATGGAATTTGGTGATAGGTTGGGTTTGGACATGGGCTTCGGTGCATAGGTGGGTTCAGACATGCATGTTGGTGCTTCTTTAAGCAATCCATTATTCTCTGATCAGGGCCCATTTGATCTTTCAATAATTGAATGAACTCAAGCATAACACCCTCCAATTGCTTCACCCTAGAATCTTGTTGCTCAACAACGATTTGCAGTTTGCTCACTTTCTCCTCCAAAGCACTATGGGCCATTGTTGGGTTTGTCTCTACATGATGGTCCATGATTTCCTCTAATTAAGAGAGACGAACCCAAGAAGATTAGAAGTGTCCTTACTAGGGGCTCTGGTTGTTCCACTATTTCTTTTAAAAAAAAACAGATAGGAAAAAGGTCCGCATGCAGAATTGAATAGTAAAGGATTTTTGAGGGACTTTAATCTAAATTGGGAAGAAGATGTTGTGAGTTTGTATGCTACACGTATGTAATGGTATCGATTGGTGAGAGTGAAAAATGTACATGCTCTCATGATTTGATATAGCACGCGAACGAAATGCAAGTGTGTGTGTGCCTACTCTATATGCCAAAGCAAAGGAAAATTCTAATCCTAACAGGTAAACACATAAGCACATAAAATCCTCACCCATGTCAAGTGCAATAATTTCTCCTTTCATTGTGATCCCCACTACCCATTCAAAGGTCGGTTCTTTTTTTTTTTTTTTTTTTTTTTTTAATTTTCAAAATTCATTCGAAAAGCATTTCTTTAGATGAGATCTTTCAAAAACAATTCTCAAGAATTTTGAATCTTTTATACCAATCCTTGCAGAATGATAAGCATCCATACGCATCTCTGTAGGGTGAGCCTTACTCGTCACATAGAGAGCCTTCCACATATCCTCCTCCAGATACTGACTAGATGTCTAGCGTACACACTCATGGTAGAACTTCAGGTCAACTGACTCCACGGTATCCCTATGGATCACGTGTCCTCCATATACATTAGTCACAAACTTATGGAACTCTGGACCCATGATGCTAACCCGCAAAGGAAAACTATCTATCGTGAGGAGGACGAACTTATCTTAAACTCGTATCTCATCTCAGGGATCTTAAAATACTAGTATCAGATGGTATGGAATGAATAGTGAACGAAAGTATCACAACCTAGAGCTCTGATACAAAAAATCATGTCATGCCCTGGAGTAGCAAAAATAGAGAAAAATAAAATTCCTTTTTGGGTTCATAGGGAATGACAGGTGAATGTCACAAATTGTCCACTCCATATAGTACAAGTTCAACTAAAAGCAACCAGAACAGTAACAAACTGAATATATAATAACCGTTCTATCCAGTGCAATATCAAAGTGGTCCTCAGGATCACAACAGGTCTAGAGGCAACATATGCCCAAGTACCCGCTGCAAAACCTTGACAGAAATAACATAAATATAAACTAGATATAACTTCTTCATCTCTAGCTGGTGTAAAGGTAGTCGTCATCATAGTAATCTTCCCTGGCATAATTGTCATTAGTGGGGCCACCCTCTGCATAATCTAACTCCGGGTAGTAGCCATCATTGTAGGCTCCATCACCTATATTAATAGAGATATGGTAGTCTAGACGGGGAATGTCCAGGCATAAACGCCGTCAGCTTACTTTAGCTGAATGAATAGAAACTCCCACAGTATCATAGGTATAACGTAATTACCAGTTACGAACGATATATATAGCAGTGATACTAATTATATCTTTTCCTCTTTTATTCAGACCCCACATTATCCGATTCTTATTGTCTTCCAACACTAAGACTGATTGTACCAACCCCGATTGGCTATACCGAACTGATTATATCAGTTCGATATACTAGTGTTCTTTTTCACCGCTTTTAAAAACTCTTACTATTTACTGCTTTTAAGAACTCTTGTGAACACTATACATCACTCTCATATAACGACTAGTCTATGGACATACTATTACTCTTGTTCATCGCTTTTAAGAACTCTTACTGGTTCACCGCTTTTAAGAACACTTGCGAGTACTGTATACCTATAGCTCCAACAATCTTGGTCAAATCCCTATTACTCGCTTTTTGGATTCAACCTGAGCGAATCATCAGCTCGACTAAACACAACATTTATTATCTCATAACCCTTATTAATATTCCAAACCCAATTACGTAACTCATCATAGGATACACATACCCATTATCATACCCCATCAACCCTTAATCCAAAATATTGTATAATAGGAACATAGAACATCAATTAAACAGCTATGCATTATGAATATAAACTTAAAGGAAACATCCAAGTTCTGTTTGGTTCAATTGATTGAAGTCATCTCAATCGATTAAAGAGAGTGAAGTTCGATTGATTGAAGTATTCTCAGTCGATTGAAGTGAAGGTGGTCTCAATCGATTGAAGTCATTTCGATCGATTAAGACTCAGTGTGCTCGATCGATTGAACCTAGTTCAATCGCTCGAAAGTCGTCTTCTCCAAATTTTGGCAGTGAACATCTAGAAGTGCTAGGGGGTGTTTGGGGTCAATATTAAACATCCAAAAACTTGTAAAACATTACACTAATACTACCGAGTTAGTTTGGAACTCACCGAACGTCTTAAGGGCATGTTTGGCAAATTTCCAAAGGTTGGTGACCTCCAATGGAGCTCCTCTCTCTCTCTCTCTCTCTCTCTCTCTCTCTCTCTCCTTCATCTCTTCCTTCTCTCTCTCTCTCTACCTCTGTCTCCTTCTCCTTCTCATCTGTCTGATTCTCTCTCTGACTGTATATATATATAGGTATGTGTGTATATATATGTATAGATGTATGTGTGTATATATGTATACAAGCACAAGCACACACACTCTCTCTAATCCTCTTGGTTCAACAACCCCCAAATCTCCATGAAATATAACTATATTTAGGGAAAGGGTAGGTGTAAGGTAGCATTCCAGTGCACAAAATGAGATGAAATATCTAGGCGCGTTCAATCGATCAAAGCTACTTCGATCGCTTGAAAGTAGATCGACCAAGTTCAATCAATTGAGACCGATTTGATCGATTGAAGTGGGAACCACGCCATAAATTTATGCCGACAGGGTTTCGATTGATTGAATAGGATTCGATCGCTTGAAGTTAAAAACTCTCGATCGCTTGAAAGGACTTCGATTGATTGAAAGTAAAGCTTCAAGTATGGTCAAGGGAAGTATATAAAATATGTTTGTATTAATAAAATACTAAAAATGCAGGGTATTACAGTTTTATACCGCTGGACCTTCCACGTCCAGTTATGCCAGACTTATTTGGTTGTGCACAGATCGAGGCCAACTACAATGATGAGGATATGCCGTTAAAGACTTTGTCGATGGAGGTTACTATGGGGAAAGCTATCCTAGAGAAAACTTCTATGGGGACCACTACATCTTCGCTAGTTGAAGATTGGCCTAACTGAACTTTCTTTTATCTTCTATCTTATGTTATAATTAACTAGTTGGTTGGGATATTAGTGACAAGTGTTGTCACCAGACTTATGATGTTTAATTATGTTTTTCCTTTAAGTACCGGGTCTATAATATTACTGCTATCTTATTACCGTTTATGTCACATACCATTATTATTGCATTCTTTTTATCTTTTTTGTTAAGGACAGTCGAGTGACTTCCAACAAGTCACGTGTCTACGGACCCATAAAGAAAAATTTTTATTTTTCCTATTTTTGGCTTAGTTCAGGGTATGACAGTGCGAGAGAGACTCTGTGATCCCAGCGCTTTGTATTTATGGTGCCAAACCAGTCTTCAACCACTCTAGACGTGCTTCCATAATCTTTGGCCTCAATGCCCACATTTGTGTCCACATATTTGATACTTAATCGTCACCTATCGGTCATACTTGTCCGACTTAGCCATTCTTGGATTGGACAGGTGTGTGGTTTACCATCTCTATCTTGGACCAACCATCTCCTAGACTAACGAATTCAGATGAACTTCTCTAATCTTGATTGCCTTGATAGAGTTCCACCACATTAGTCCGATGATCTATAGATTGGTCTCCATTCTTCAAATTGCACATTGTTGACATCGGTGCAGACTCCAAACTTGGACTAATCTTTTGTCTTAGTTAGCCTTGGCTCTAAACCTTTCATGTTATCGTGTCCACCCATCCTTGGCTTGATTTGACCCCGATTCTCCAATAGGCCAAGCAGATTTTGGGTGTTAGCAAATATATGTTGGGGGCATATAGAATTAGGTGTCCACAGCAAGTGTCTCACTTGCGTTGGGTCAAGTCCACAGCAAGTGTTTCCAAATGAGTCTTAACTTGTTTTGATTCCGCTTTCTTTGCAATGCTTAACAAGATTATGGTTGTCCTTGTAGCCGTGCTATGGTTCAAAGGATTGGATGAAAGTATGAGAGGTTGAAAAGTTTACAAGGGTGGAAGGTTGGGTGACTTCCTTGGCAAAATTCTGCTGTCAAAAGGGAATTCTGTCAGGGGGTCATTTCGACCGGTTGAATGCCCCTGCATGTTTTCTTTTTATACCATTTTTGAAAATTATTTAATGTTTTGATTGGTTCATAGGATACCTTTGGGACCCCTTTTAATAAAAAATCATTTGATTCAAAATATAAATATGTTTTCAAATTTATATGGATTTTACAATTCGAAGAGTATTATTTTCAAAAGAGTTATATACTCAATATTGTTTTAAGTTTCTTTTCCGCTGCTATAATCTTTTAAATGAATTGGATAAGCATTGGTGGTGTTCCACGTATCCTATTTCCGCCCGTAACGGAATGGATCGTGACAAGTAGAAAGTTATCTTGGGCGTAGCTTTTGGTCAAACACGTTTTCCCCAATAAAATTACAGAAGCTATATGCCAAACACCTTCAATGTCCCCAGAAGAAAATTTCGACAAACTAAAATTGAAGCAACTCCCTGAACAACCATATCAATTCATCTTACTAGAGGATATTGGAGCAACTCATGCACAGAACCACCATATCATTTCTAAATATGAAAAGGCCAAAAAAAAGAGTGTACCAAAACAAGAAGGAAAATAAGTCAACAACAATCATATACACGTATACATACGTGTATACATGTATATATATACATACTCCTTTATCTTGTACTATTTAGCTATTAAGCATTGAACACAAGTCCAGAAACAAGCTTTGCATGTGCAACTACGACGCATTCTCAATGACATCCTCAATAAAACGTCCAAGGGAAATGTAAGATGAGCCACCCTCCACCACAGCAGCTTTGCTCTTCTCTCTCATCTCTTTCACCCTCTTTCTCAAATCACCTCTCTCAACCATAACATTCCGAATCCCACTCTCTATCTCCTTTGCTGTGACCAATTGCAGATTATTGGATGTGTAGATGTTGTAGTCCAACGTGATCTCCACTGCCAGGTCCAATTCCTTCACAAATTTGAATGCGTTCAATTGTTGCTCTGCGTACATCGGCCATGTTGCTATGGGCACTCCGCTCCATATGCTTTCCAGGATGGAGTTCCACCCGCAATGGGACACGAAACCTCCAACTGACGGGTGGGACAAAACCGCCATCTGTGGGGCCCATCCGAGTACCTGCAACAGTAATATAGTAACAAATAAAGACATTGTGTTGTAAGGTGACATTTAAATTCGATCAAAAGAAGTTTATGGCGTGATTCTATAAGAAGTTTTGTATATGATTGACACGATTATAGAAAATAGATCATAATTCGATATGGTCAATCCTAGATTTTTAGTAACTGACACCCATCTGTAATAATGTTTTTTTACACCAAAGTTTTTTTATGTCCTTTTTGACTAACCTAGTAGCATTAACTATTGGTTTCATATATATATATATATATATATCTAACTAAGTTTTTCGAAATTTTCATGAGTGACAGTAGTTATAATTGCTAAGGAGATGGCCCAAATGTCATATGTTTGAACGTATCAATTTCTAAATTGACAATAAAAATACATGCCTACTTAAAATGGACAATGAGTGGTGTTCAAGTGCCTGTGAAAAATTATTGTTTGCCTATTTGAAAATGAATACAATGTCATTTCTAGTTTCTCAAAGCACTTAATAATTTGTAAGAAAATGATAACCTACTAGATTCATATATACAAATGTGCAAGAAATTTTGAACAAGAAAATTATGTTACAAGGAGTACTGCTACAAAATTATGTTACAAATGAGCGAAAGTACATTTATTTGGTGCCTCATTTGATGATATAAAGACTCTTCTTTTAGCTATTCAAATTGATTGAATGAGTGGTGTTACATGCGGTGGTCGATTTGTACAACCACCACGTCCACAGTCTATAATTACAATAATTAAAGTATTTGAAAATTAAATTTATTTGGAATGCATATTTGGAACCATAGCATTATTCATGGAATAGATAGTTGTACCATATGCAGTGGTATATAACACAACTAGCAACTGATACTGCATGTAGAACAATATTAAAATATTTTAAAACCAAATTTAGAGTTTAAATGTGGGAATTCTTTTATTCCAATCAATGCACCTTCATGCGAGAGCAAACCATTATTTATGGGGACAGTTGGCCATAGCTCCCGAATATGGATCAAATTATACAATAGATTCACACACTATGAAAAAATTATACAATAGACTCACACACTTTGTTTTTCATGCCAAAAGTCTTTTGAATTTTTTTTTAACCAAAATAACCCTAAATTGCTATTAACATGTCTCTCCCCTTATTTTAAGCAACTTTCCAAAATAATATATATATATATATATATATATACAAAGATTCTCTAAAGAGGGCCACCTCTCTTTATTAAAGAGAGGGCCTCTATTTTGGCCCTTGCATATATATATTTTCAATCTTCAAAATGTCATAACTTTCAAAATACAAATCAGTTTTCAATAAATTTTATATATCCGTGATGTACAAAACAAGATGTATATTGCATATTAAATTCTTCAAAAAAAAAAAATTCAAACTCTTGCAGCTCATAAAACGAACATGTAAAACTGATACTTCCATTGCATAGATCTCAAAAAATTAGCCTCCAAAAAAAAAAATTAATCGTCCAAAACAATCACATAGTTATGACATTTTAGCAGATGATACTATCTTTAAAGTTCTGCCCAGGCAAAAGACCACATGATACTGTCGGGTGTCGATAGTAACATTTCTTCAAATTAACCAAATAATTACAAAAATATGGTAATTTTATAAGATGATATTGTCTTTATAATGCTTTCCAAGTAAATACAATAACATATTATAAAAAATAAAAAAAACTAAACGTTTTTATAAAGATAGTAACATGTCACAGTTGCAAAAAGTTACAAAATTACGATCATTTAGCAGATTTACTGTCTTGAAAAATTGTCCCCATGTGAAAAACAGTAGCAACATACCATTAAAGATTAACAACATAGTATTAAACAAAGAAACAGTCACAAGTCATTGATAGTAACATTTCTTCAAATTGACCAAATAGTCGCAAATACATGGTTAAGGACAGTAACATATCATAAAATGAAATAATAATAATAATAATAATAATAATAATAATAATAAAATTCAAAGGTAATATCATGTTACTGTCGCAAAGACAGTAACATTACGTTATAGTGGTTCGACAATGACGTGAAATTTTTTATTATTATTATTATTATTATTATTATTATTATTTTTTAGATCTTGTTTAATACTGTAGATCTTTTCTTCAAGATTACAAATATATAAATTTATCCATAAGTTTATTTTCAATTTAAAAATGAACTTAATGCCAAACAATTCAAAAACTTACATCCTTATCACTTAGAGGGGAAAAAAAAAAAAGGGAGGGTGGGGGGGTTAAATACATTTTATCCTCATGTGGTTTAAAAGTAAACACTTAACCCCTTGTGGTTTTGGACTAAAGTGAAACTGTTAACATTTCTCTCAAAATAGTCTCACATGGGGATTAAGTTTTAGAATTAGTCTCACATAGGTGAGTTTTGGGTCAAAATAGTCAGTTAACCCCAAAATTAGCCTCCATGGCTGTGAAGTGTCAAACTTAGCCCCACACAGCTGGGTTAAATGGAAGCTTTATCTCCACACAGGGGATAAACCCCAAAATAAACATCAAAAAGGGGTTAAATGTTAATATTTTTTGGTCAATACTAAAATTTTCATCAGTTTTGAGGAAAATCTTGACAGTTTCACTGTAGTCCGAACCATAAGGGCTTAAGTTAAATGCCCACTTTTGAACTAAAGGGGTAAAGCGAAAATAAATCTAACCACATCAGAATAAAATATATTTAACCTAAAAAAAAGGATGGACTAATCTCCCAATTCAGTCATACACAAAGACGGTTAATTAATTCTCCCTAATTTATATTCCTATGTACATAAATACTGCTCTTTCCGTCCCATATTAAGAGTTTCTTCTGGGAATTCCAACTTATCAAGGGGACAACCTTGATTTTGGTGAGATTTTCAACTTTCCAACATTGTCCTTTTTAAAATTCAAAATTTTAGTGTCACATCAAAAAAAAAAGAGGGAAGAGTTGGATATAATAAATGACAAATTTAAAAAGTGTTTATTAAAGTACTTTGACTTTTTAAATAAGACTATTAAAATGAGACATTAAAAAATGACATAAAAAATTCTTAATATGAGACAAACAGAGTACAATATTACCTTCCCAATACCCATCGTCCGTTCCAAGAATCCACTGGGCAACGCGTCCTCGATATCTGTGTACTCGCCGGGAAGTTGTAACTTCCCTTTGGGAGGAGGCTGGCGTAAAGACCACAAGAATCGGCGTCCACTTCGCTCAAGCGCAATAGCTATCTCCCTCACTTGGTCCCCACCGAAGCATCCCATGCTCCCAAAGCACAAGAACACTACCGACTCCACTGGCTGGTCATCAAGCCACCTCATAATACTCTCCACCTGTTGACTTTTGTCTAGAGTCTCTCCTAAACTGGTCCCACTCAGGTTCAATATGGGTCCCACATGATGCACATTTGGGTATAAACCATTGGAGAAGGAATCAAACGAATAAGATTCCAACTCCATAAATGAATTGACGATAATACCCTTCATCTCTCTAAATCTCTTGCCAATACCCAGAAACAAAGTGGGCCAACCGTCTTCCTTGGGCGACACCACACTCAGCAAAACACTCGCCGGAACTGGGTTTTTTAAACTCGGTACGGACAACTCGGAGTCAGAGCCGAACTCAAGAATTTCCTCTTTGTTGTTATCATAAATGAGAGATTCAAGATGAAACATTAGGGCAAAAAAGGACGCACTTGAAGTGAAAAAGAGATAACTCGGAACCCCGAACTCGCTCGCCACATCAATCATTGAAGTACAGAACATGTCCAGTACAAATCCAGCGAGATTGGCCGAACCTGACAGAATGATCTCGGCTGCAATTTCTCGGATGTGAGGCTTGTGGCTCTCGATCAGGGCGTTGACGAAGGCGGGGAATTTCTGCGACGTGTTTTTAGAGATCAAATCGTCGCTGGGAAGATCGATAAAGCGAATTCGCGAGGTGGGATTTGATTGGGTGTATGAGCTGATTTTTGTCTCGTTGGGTAGCTTCATAATCAGGATTGTGATCCAGAGCCGGTCGTCTCGATCCGTCAGGAGCTTTGCAATTTCGACGGCCGATACCAGGTGGCCCATATTCGGCCATGGGACGAACACCAGCTCTGTTTTCTTCATTTCGTTGATCACTTGATCCGGTTCCAAGTACAACAAAGACTAAAGAAAATAAATAGTGTGAATCTACGGATGTGAGACGTTGCTCGAATTTATGACATTCTGACTTGTATTAATTATTTAATGTTGTGAATTGTGGTATGAATTATTTATGTACATGGGTCCAAAAGCACTATGTTTATTATGTTCATAAAAAAACGAAGGAAAAAACAAAAAAAGGAACTTTAGAAGAGTCTTCTGGGTGATGTGTAGGGATGGCAATGGGGCGGGTATGGGACGGGGCCCCTATACTCCGCCCCCGTCCCGCTTCAGTAAACCCTCCCCTGCCCCCGTCCCGTCCCGCATAGTGCTCTTCCCGCCCCCGCCCCCGCCCCGCCCCCGGTGTCCCCGACCCCGCCCCGATTATGTTTTTTTTTTTTTTTTTATTATTATTATTTTTTTTTATTTTTATTTTTTGGTACACAAATTGAAAAAGCAACTTTTTTAATGCACTTTTTTCTCTAATAGTGTAGTTTTTTTTTAACTTACCCAATTAGTTCCCTAATAGTACAGTTTTTTTTAAAAAAATGGTAATACACATAACTATTGAGGGGTAAAAATATAAATACAAGTATATTCGGGGCGGGGGCGGGTTTTTTGACCCTACCCCGACCCCGACCCGACTCCGACCCGGGTTTTGAAAACCTCCCCCATACCCGCCCCTAACCCTATTAAGCCCCCCCATACCCTACCTATTAGGGACGGGGCGGGGCGGGGAACCCGGAAAACCCACACCATTGCCATCCCTAGTGATGTGTGTAGCACCTGAAAGTGACATCATGGCGTTGCTGACAGAGGGGCGTATTGGGTCTTTGACCATGTTAGAGCATCTCTGATTGTAAGTGCTGTTTTAGAGATGATGACTGTAGTTTTTTCACTCAAAATTGCTAATTTTTTTGCTCACTCTCTTCTTTTATGACTAATATATTGTGTTTCAGTATTTTATATTTGAGTCTCACTGCATTAGCTAATGAGAGAAGATGATAAGCAAATGTTGAGCAAAAATGTATTCTTTAGAGATACCAAACTTGTATTTTGATGATATTGCCAAAGCATGCGATAAAATTCTATATTTTAGCACCTGTTGTAATAGCACATTTCAGAAGAAAACACAAAGGGTAAAGAGTAACCACTTCTCTTGTGGTCGGATGCCAAGGCCTCTGAGTGTTATACTCAGAGGTTTCAAGTTCGAATCTCAAGGGGGTGGCCACAGGTGATTCACCCGGACGCCCTGATCTCGCGGGATTAGTCGAGGTGCGCGCAAGCTGGCCCGGACACCCACGGTTACCAAAAAAAAAAAAAAAAGGGTAAAAAGTATTTTGTCCACTCAAATTATACAAGCTTTTGCAATTCACAGTCCGAACTTTAAAAAGTTGTAATGTACCCCTGAACTATTTTTAGGGTTGCAATCTTCCCCTTGAACTTAAAAAAGTTTAAATGTCCCCCTTGAATTGTCGTCAGTGTTGCAAAATCACCCCTGAACTATCTTTTGTGTTGCAATGTCAACCCTGACATCACATTCCGTCAAGAAATGTGATTGAATTTACTCACTGACGACATCCTATTGACGCGTTTTCTTATCACACCCAAGTGTAGGTGATCGTACAAGTAATAAAGTTCTGCAAGTCCAGGTCGAACCCACAGGGAACGGAATAAAATTCTATAAAGTTAAGTAGATAACTATTTTGTCACTAAAAAGAAAATAAAAGATGATGGATTTTTGTGGGGTTTTACTAAACTACTAATTTTATATTTTTGCAATAAAAGTATTTAAAGCTATTTTTTTCTTAACAGTTTATGGTAAAGATTTTAACAGTACAAAATAAATTAACTAACATACTAGTAAGAAAAGGAAGAAAAATAAATAAAAGCTAAATTTTTGTGAGATAAACTTTTTAGATTTAATAATATCGAAAGATGGAAATAATACAAATATTTAAGCAAAACTATTATAAAACAGGAAATATTAATTAACTAGGGGAAATGATTTGAAGGAATTGGGAATATGCAAAGCAACACTAGATCCCACAACTTTTGTGCATTTAAAAAGGATTTGGCATTTAAAACTGCAGAGTCATTCTTTATTTGAAAATAAACTTTCACTAGTCAGGATCATATCAAGTGTGTCAGGTTTGATATGAAACGACGTCGTTTGGTTTAAAGAAAAATAAAAAGGCAATTGGGTAGTAGCCAGGTTCGAACCGTGCCCCGACGCGGACGTGGGTTATTCGGCGTCCAGTCCCCACCACTCTGCCACTACACAATTGCCTATCTATTATTGGATAGAAATATATATAAACACGTATTTGAAATATTAACTTTGTCATATGAGTTGTTTGAGTATGTTAGGTGTTTTTTTATGACAAAAGGCATAGTTTGACAATTCACATAGTTAGGCTTTTTATTTCAAATATGTACTTTTTTTAGCACAATATAGCCATAGTATATAAACATGTTAAATGGTCATAAACTATAGATACATAAATATTTTTTACCATAAATGGAAAAACAACACATCCAGATAAATTTGCCCATTTAAGATTAGTGCACAGAAGTTGTGGTTTCTAAGTTTTTATTGCATATCCCCAATTAAAGTTTTAGCCCACCATTTTGAAATTGAAACTGTCTTCCAAATAAAATTTAAAGATAAATTAAATAGGTGTAAACAGTGACTGCTCAATTAAAACTAAAGCTATAAAACCAAGGTAAAGGTGAAAACTAATATTATTATATTATTTTCTTTACTTAACATGAGCTGGGGTTGAATTTGTGGAATCTGCAAAATAGCAAAGTTTAGTACAACTAGGCTAATAAAATATACATAAATGAAAATACTGAACCAAAAATAAAATACTAAACCTTTGACTTTGGATTCTTGTGGGGTCACAGTGGTTGAACTCCAAGAACACAAATAAGGTCAAACCAAATCCAAATATACTTTTGGAGTGAGATATGTGTATTATGTACTTTTGGACTTTAGTAGGTGATTATAACAACTACGTGGCTAAGAAATCTGGCATTTAATCGCAAAATCTGTCTTTTAGTGAATGAAAATATTGGTATAAAAACTGAAAATTTGGGATTTCAAACTATTTTAGGGGACAACTATAAGTACTACTAGACTAAAGATATTAAATTTAAATTAAATAGGACTATTTTTACTACCACAAAGTGTCAAAGGTCCTACAAGAAAACAAATATTTTAATTTAAGAAATACAATACACAAAGTTTTGCTACATATTTTTGAATATGAAATCATCAATTACATAAAAGTAAAATTTTACAACTACTAGAACTAGAAAAGACAAAGATAAATTAAAGTTTCCTATTTCTAGGGACAATATAAAGTGCTCACATGATAACCTCCCCTAAACTATTCTCTCCCTAACAGTGATTGTTGAGCTGTTGGTTGTTGTTTCTCAGTTGTGTGGTGTCTCGTTTGCTTCTGCTCAATTTATAGACGAATTTCTGTGATGATTCCATCACTGCGTTCGTCACTTGGCACGAGATTTGCCATTTCTTTCTTCGCGCCTCGTCCCTGTTTTTCTTCATGTTGTCAGTTGCTTTTGACTAACTTGTAAGAAACAACAAAATGCATACACATATATATATATATATATATATAAACCGTTGTTGTCAAGGCATAGCCTTGACAATATATTCAACATCAATATTTTTTTTTTTTTTGGTCTTTTCATTTGGTTCAAACACTAACATTACCCTATTTATATTTTGATTATTATATGGGATATACTATGGTGTGGTTGTTACTTCTTTTCATCCCTTTATTTTACTTCATTTTTACCTAAACATGTAAGATGTGTAAAAACAAATAATTACATGCATTTGAGAGACATCACTGTTAAATTATATTAATTCAAATATGCATGTAAAACTAAGGATTTTGGGGATTAAATGAGTATTATGTCTATTATATTGGCACATAAATGTGCAATATTCAATGTTTGTCACACCCCTCAACTAGCTTATTGCTAGTCCCTAGCAATGAAGTGAAAAGAGAGTGTTCTAGAAGTTTTATTAAAAAGTAGGAATAAACTAAAGAAAATAAAAATACCTAACTCACTGTCGCAGGAATCGCGATTGCATTTAGCGTATGCAACAAGCCGTTAAACCCCTAGGTTACCCCTAGTGGACGAGTGTTGTCTCGTGAGGGTTTGCAGTGAATATACCCACAAAATTCATTTTAATTTTTTTTTTTATAAATGTAAAAATAAAGTAAAATAAAAATAAATGTAGATTTTCTCCTTTTACAACAGATAAGATTAAATTTGACAATAAAATGAAATTTTCAAGTATGTAATAGTAATGCAACACATATACTCACAGTTTGTCAATGATAACATTTTTTATACTCTTTAAACTTACAGTGTGTACTTGAAAAGTCAAGCAACTGATCTTAATTTCAAAGTTTACATAACTATTAACAGTCATAAAACTTGTAGTTTTAACTCAAATCTCACTAGAATTTCACTCGTTTAATGAGAAACTCTCATAAACCGGTGTAGAGAACATCTCACTTGGTAGGGAAGCAAAGACAGATAAGTTACTTCCAAATTTTTTTTTTTTTTTTTTTTATGACTCAATATATAGGCATATGGAGTACAATAAATCTCATGAAAGAATACTTAGCATTAGAAGAGCGATCTACCGTGGAGAACATCATTATCACTTAAATTTAAAAATCAATTTCTTTTAAATCATTAGGACTTTGACTGGTAGGTTAGAAATTAAGATAAGTAGGAGATTTGGGGTGTAT
The DNA here is from genome assembly GCA_033977485.1 of Hydrangea macrophylla. NCBI lineage: Eukaryota > Viridiplantae > Streptophyta > Magnoliopsida > Cornales > Hydrangeaceae > Hydrangea > Hydrangea macrophylla. The sequence continues at coordinate 105,642,745 of CM066994.1, forward strand.
TTGTTCTAAGCATGTGATTGGAGTGTTTGCGCAATTCATTCCAACCTCTTCTTTTCTTCTCCTTTTTATCATATGTACAGTTGATTTTTTTTTTTTTTTTTTTTAAATCAACTCCTTTCTTTCTTTACCACTTCGTGCAATATCAATACAGTCCAATCACATACCTGGATATAGAAGTGAGGTTTGTACTCCCAGGTGGAACAAGGTATGATTTGGATAGAACTGAGAATAAGGTAATATTAGGTGAAGGGAGGTGCATTTGAAAGAAAAGATGGCCTAAATCATTTTAAAAATAGATTGACTTTGTTCATTTAAGCAATTTAGACGTTCTAATGGTAAATCCTGAACGTTCTCTTCTAATGATCAGTCAAAGAAAAAGAAAAATAATGAAACTTTCAACGAGTGATATGATAAAGAGAATAAAATGAGATTGAAAAGAATAGTAACCATCATAAAGGAAGATTGGCACAAAAGCTCACATGGGTTAATTAGTTTCCACTACTTGTCTTTAAACTGCATAGTTTACGCTTACTCATCCATTTAGATTCAGTAAATATTTTCGCACTGTTTCAAAAAGTGTTTAAAGTTTAAAGAGTTTCTAGTATTTGAAAATAGTAAAACATGTGACAATGTGTTGTATGCTATTAACATACCCAAAATAACATTAACGTGTCAAATTTATCTTATATAAAGTAAAAGAAAAACTTCTAAAAAATTCCTAAGCATATCCACTAAGTTGGATACATATATGGTGCAACTAGTATCCTCTGCACCTATACAAAAGAGGCTACGCAATCCGGAGCATCCAAGTTGTCATGATAGCCCATCCACCTCTAGTAAAAGAGATGGGTCTAGAATCACTAGCAAGCTAAAATATCAGTAAGAGGTTAGGAGATAACTCTGGCTTTACCTAGTTTTTCGCTACCTCTAGAGTCATTTGCCGCACTAGACATATCTGATGATGTTGGGATCATGCAAATTACTCCTATCGAACCAGCTAATGAAAACCAGATGTACACGTAAGATCATTTTAAAGTCTGACCTGACTGAAAATTATTGTATGTACAAAAACTAAAAAAAAAAAATAAAAGAAATGAGGGATGGAAAAATAAAATTTATTTGGGTATCAAAGGATCCAGTCCTCTTTCTCAACCAAAATTTTCTTTTGTTTTGATTTGAATTGTCTTTTATAGCGGTAATAAACTTTAAAAGATGTGCTATTGTGAGCAATTAAAGCAGGACATTCTTTTCTATAACAATTCAAACACCATCCTAACATTTTAACTTTCCTTTTGATGGCATAAAGGCTAGTGCCAGCAAAGGGTTTCTTCTGCTCAGAAACAAGTGAGCGATCTATTAACGTCTGGTCATCGACTATTGGATCCATTTTTTATACTCTCAGCCAACAAGAGAGGCTAGACTCAACCCTTCCACTCCTTTCAACTATCAACTAAGATCTAATTAAAGAGAGCTTAGAGGGGGTGGGTGGGAATTTTATTTAAAAACAAAAAAAAATGTATATATTTATATTAAGAAAAATATATACATTCAGAAACTAAAAAGAAATTTTTTTTTTTCCTTTTTTTAACAAAAAAAACTAAAACACACAAAAAGAAAAAAAAAACATTTTTCTATATATATTTATATATATATAAATAAAACAGAAAATTAGAAACTACATTTTTCTCTCTCTTTTTTTTTTTTTTAGAAAAGTCCAAGACAGCGTATCATTACAATAACAATAATAAGGAAATTTATGGTATAAACTTCGAAAATCATAAGAGCGGTGACGTGTTCGTCATTCATTTTTTATTTTATTTTTTTTATTTAAAAAAAAAAAACAGAAAACTTGGATTTTTTTTTAACAAGGGCAACGCAGCATTATCATAGCAAGAACTAGGATAAAAATAATATAATGTTCAAAACTCATAAGGCCGATAGCTATTGCGTCGTCCATTTTTTTTTTTACAAAGAAATGGAAAAATATCACCTGTCACTTGAAAATCTAAAAACCTAGTAGGGCCGTAGATTGAGTGATATTTCCAAGCTTCTTTGGTGTGTGGGTACCTACAACTTATGGATATCATTTTTATTAAATAATGGAAAAGAGAGAAAATCAAAATCTAAAATAAAAAATAAAAATATAAGCTGAATCGGAAAAATAGAGAATAAAATCAAAATTAAGCTTTTCTCTGGATTATAGATCTTACCTTTAGTGATCAGTAGAGTGGATCTTGATTTTGGATCGAAGAAAAAAAAAAAATGAGAGATTGGGAGATTGGGGGAAGAGAGTGAGAGAGTTGCAGAGAGTGAGAGAGAGAGATCGCGGCGAGAGAGTGAGAGGAAGAAGAAAAAGAAAGGAAAAAGAGAGATAGAGAAAAGTTTTTAGGGTTCAAAGCCCTATATAAAGTCATTTTCTCTTTTTCAGTGTATCTCTGTCTAGAGAAACTAAATTTTTTTTTTATGAAATAAAGATAAAATAAATAAACAGGTGTTAATCGTGAAACCATCCCCCCAACTGAGTCTGACATTGTCCTCAATGAGTGAGATGAAAAAAAAGAAGCTAAGGATAACACCTGTAATTAAAAGAAATACAAAAAGAAATGGTAGAATAATAATGAACAAATTAACTTATACATATAAAAAATTTATCTAATTAAGAGTATAAGACTTATGAAAATATAAATACTCTGATACACTATGTCCTATACCAATTATGTTTTAAGATATTAAGGAGTATTATAGTTGGGGTCCTCTAAAGGAATGGACTCCAACTCAGGTTCAAATCCTTCTAAAAATGGCTTTAATCTATGTCCATTAACTTTAAATGTATTCCCATTTTTAGGGTCCTCAATCTCGACAGTTCCATAAGGATATACATTTTTTACAATATATGGACCAGTCCATCGAGATTTCATCTTTCCTCTAAAAAGATGTAGTCTTGAGTCATATAATAGAACTTTTTGCGCGGAGGCAAATCTTTTGCGCAAAAGATTCTTATTATGATTCATTTTAGTTCTTGCTTGATGAATTCGAGCATTATCATATGCGTCTTTACGAATTTCTTCAAGCTCACTTAATTGTAATTTTCTTAAAATTCCTCCCTCTTCAATATTACAATTTAAAGTTCTAGTAGCCCAATCTGCTTTGTGTTCTAATTCTACTGGTAGGTGACAAGCTTTTCCATAGACAAGTCTGTATGGAGACATCCCTAAATGGGTCTTATAAGCAGTTTTATATGCCCACAAAGCATCTGTTAATTTTGAAGACCAGTCTTTACGATTAGAATCCACAGTTTTTTCGAGAATATGCTTAATTTGCCTATTAGCTAATTCAGCTTGTCCATTTGTTTGTGGATGGTATGCAGTTGACACCTTATGGGTCACTCCATATCTTTTTATTAAATTTTCAAATGGCTTGTTACAGAAATGAGTTCCTTGATCACTTATTATTGCTTTTGGAGTTCCAAATCGAGAAAGTATATTATCTTTTAAAAATGCAATAACTGTACGGTGATCATTCTTTCTTGTAAGAATAGCTTCTACCCATTTTGAAACATATTCGACTGCTAATAAAATATATTCATATTGGCAAGATGGAGGAAATGGTCCCATAAAGTCAATGCCCCAACAATCAAAGATTTCAATTGTAATTATAGGGGTCATTGGCATTTGATTTCTTTTCGTAATATTGCCCAACATTTGGCAGTGGTTACAAGCCTTAGAATATAAATATGAATCTTTAAATAGAGTTGGCCAATATAAACCACTTTGTAAAATTTTCATGGCAGTTACTCGAGATGAAAAATGTCCTCCACAAAAGGACGAATGACACATGAAAAGTACATTTTCGATTTCTTCATTAGGAACACATTTCCTAATTACCTGATCAGCACAATATTTAAACAGATATGGGTCATCGAAGTAGAAATGCCTAGCAATAGCTAGAAATCTCTTTTTATCTGATGATGACCAATTGCTTGGTATTTTTCCAGTTACTAAATAATTAACAAGATCAGCGTACCATGGCATGGAAGTCACAGAAAATAATTGTTCATCAGGAAAAGAGTCTTGAATAGGTAAGGGTTCACTAGTCTTGTCTTCAAAAGTGAGGCGGGATAAGTGATCAGCTACCACATTTTCTACTCATTTTTTGTCTTTGATTATTAAATTAAATTTCTGTAGTAGGAGTATCCACCTAATAGGCCTGGGCTTACTGTCTTTCTTTGAAAGAAGATATTTAAGAGCTGAGTGGTTAGTATAACAGACAATAGGGGAACCAATCAAGTATTGCCTAAATTTATTAAGGGCGAATACTACGGCTAGCAACTCTTTTTCAGTAGTTGAGTAGTTCATTTGAGCACTATCCAGAGTTCTACTTGCGTAGTATATAACTGATGCCTTTTTATCCTTTCTCTGCCCTAGGACAGCTCCAATGGCAAAGTCGCTAGCATCACACATTAATTCAAATGGTAAACTCCAATTAGAAGAGTGCATAATAGGTACAGTAGTGAGATGCTCTTTTAATTGCTCAAAGGAGTTTTGACATTCTTTAGTCCATTCAAAAGGTGTGTCTTTGGCCAATAATTGACATAAAGGTCTGAAAATAGTACTGAATTTTTTTATGAATCGGCGATAAAAACCTGCATGTCCTAAGAATGAACGGATGTCTTTTACAGTCTTGGGAATGGGTAAATTAGCGATAAGATCTATTTTAGCTTTGTCTACCTGTATTCCATTTTCAGAAATAATGTGTCCTAAGACAATTCCTTTAGTGACCATAAAATGACATTTTTCCCAACTTAAAACTAAACTTTTTTCTTCACATCTCTGGAGAACTTTTTGAAGATTACTAAGGCAATCATCATAGGTTTTGCCAAAAATTAAAAAATCATCCATAAAGACTTCTAAATTCTTTTCTACCATATCGTTGAAAATACTTAGCATACACCTTTGAAAAGTCACAGGTGCGTTGCAAAGACCAAAGGGCATTCGGCGATACGCGAAAGTTCCAAATGGACATGTGAAAGTAGTTTTTTTCCTGATCTTCTGGTGCAATCTCTATTTGATTGTAACCACTATAACCATCTAGAAAATAGTAATACTTATGACCCGCTATTTTTTCTAACATTTGATCCATAAAAGGTAAAGGAAAGTGATCCTTACGAGTTACAGCATTGAGTTTTCTGTAGTCTATGTATACACGCCATCCAGTAGTGACACGAGTGGGAATTAATTCTCCCTTTGAATTTGGAACAATTGTAATTCCTGCTTTCTTCGGTACAACTTGTGTTGGACTTATCCATTTACTATCGGATATTGAATATATAATGCCCATGTCGAGTAGCTTGAGAACTTCCTTCTTAACTACTTCCTGCATAATCGGATTAAGTCTTCTTTGCATTTCTCTTGAGGTTTTAGCATTATCTTCAAGATATATATTGTGAGTGCATATTGAAGGGCTTATTCCTTTTAAATCTGCTATACTCCAACCAATGACACTTTTATGCTTCTGAATCATACTATTGAGTTTATTTTCTTGACTAGAGTCTAGAAGAGATGATATTATTACGGGATAAGTATTATTATTATATAACACCCACATTCGTGTTATTGCTTTTGCATTTCATTGTCATGCATGATAATGTGATGTGGCGTGTCCTATGACACATGATTGAGTGAGTTTTGACTCACGAGTTGATTTGGGTGTCTGTATTAGAGAACCCTCTGAGACTGTGGTGATTTAGAATTTGTTGTTGTGACATCTCTCCGAGTGTGAGATGGTCACTGTGGAACATTTTAAATGTTTATCTGAAAATAAATGTTTACCTGTGTATTTCAATATCTGTATTATTTTCTGGCTTAGAATATATTTCTGATGTTAGATTTAGTATCCTGGTGAGGACGAATGAACACGCTATTAATTTGGTAGGCTAATTAGCAACTTCGGAAACGTCATGTAGAAATTCGCGTTTTAGCGACCAAACGAAACTTAGTCGGAAACTTTTATAATTTTGAAGTTTCACTTATAAAGCTATGAATAAGCTGTATAGAAAGTTTCAGAGACTGATTAGGAATTTGGAAAACTCGTGGGGAGGTAAACGTAATTCCCCGAGAATGTTGCCTATATATAGATAGAGATGAACTTAGATTTTTTTTCATAAGTTAACCTAAAGTTCAAAAGGAGGCCAAAAGGGGGCTAGAGGGAGATTTAGGAGTTTAGAGCTTTGCGATGCCAAACGACGACCTTCCGTCAGTCTGGTTTCTCCCAGATTTCATATTCGAGCTCCTCGAGGTAAGAGCTTCGTTTTGATACCTATTAGGGCCTGTTTGGCTAAGTTTTCTGAAAAGTTATTTTCTAGAATTTTTCATAAAAGTTGATATATGGAATTCTGATCCATAGGAATTGTACTAGACGGGCTTCTGCACGTTCTTTGTGCACGGGTTTTCTTCAGATTGAATTATAGGAGCGTTATTTGGAGGTGAGTGATTCAACTATGTTTTGGAATGATTTCTTGGCATGTATTCATGTTATGTTTGAATAGCATGTATTAATTCCTAGAGATATATTGTGTAGTTCATATTGGGCATTTATATTGATAAGTAGGCTCAATAGCACGGTGATATGTTTTAATTACCGCGAGCATGGTGATATGTATTTGAGCATGTTAAGTTGCTTATTTGGGTCAGAAGGAGCACGTGGTCACCGTGCCATTTTGTGGAGCCGATATAGGCATTAAGGTCGCACGATTGTTTGTAGAATCGTGGGTCTTACCCTTTCGCGTGGACTTATTGGCGAGGAGTCGCGGATTGGGAGTATGGACGGGCACGTGAGTCTCCGGCGACTAGTATGAAATGTAGAGATGTGAATGCGGACATGTTTATCATTCATGTACATATGTTGATTTATTCACTAAGCTTTAGCTTAAACAAATCGAATATGTGTGGTTATTCAAATAATCATTTCAGGTGTAAATGCTGGCGAGGAATCGCAGAAGTGAGCACGTGGATTGGGAGTTCTTATAGAAGGCAACTTGAGCGTTAATCTTGTAGTTTTGAGACAATAGGAAATGTTGTAATAAGAATTTGGTTGTTTTAACCCATGTTTAACTTGGTATGTTAGAATGGATTTTAAACCATTGTAATAGTTAGTAACATGTTGTAATCTTACTTTAGAAATGCTTTAATACAGTTAAGATTACTTTGGACTGAGTTTGAATTGAGTGGTTGATCATTGGATGGAAGTTAGGAAGCTTTTAAACTTGTTTTCTGCAGATTGGGCTGCTGCCAGGGGAGCAGTCGACTGAGCAGTCGACTGAACCCCTGAGCCTGTTAGCCACTGCTTCTTATTTTAGCAAAAGCAGTCGACTGGACCCCTCAACAGTCGACTGGACCCCTCAGCAGTCGACTGGACCCCGCATCAGTCGACTGGACCTCCAATTTCAGTCGACTGGAATTTCTATTAAAATCCCTGCCCTCCTCCGTCGACTGCGCAGTCGACTGAGCAGTCGACTGAACCTCTGGTTTTAAATTGTGTTTTGTTTTTCCGTTGCGTGTGTTCTTCAAACCTAATTTTGGGAACGTTAATGAATTGGTTTAGCCTCGGTGGCGTGCCACGGACTCCGGTTCCGCTATTGTGGGACCGGGCTGTGACATATTATTATTATTAAGGTAAGCATATTTAAGCTCTTTAGGGAGTTCTTTTAATTCCAACTGTGGAGTTTGTAAATTATATGGAAGTGTTAATGTAGTCTTTGGTGGTAAAGGTTCAAAATATGTGGTCCACATTGCTTCTTGAATTATTTCTTCTGTTGAATCTTCATTAAAACATACTTGACTCATAAGATGTTCTTGTAGATTATTACTGTCTAGCTTCTAAATAGAGTTATTAATAACAGATTCTACTGGATCATTGTAACAAGTCAAGTTAAAATATTCTCGTGATAGAGATCCAATAGCATGAACTTCTTCAATATTCTCATCTTCTTCTTGATGTTGTGGATTATAAAAAACTTTAATATTTAAAGTCATATTTTCCAAATACTACAGTCATCATACCACTGCGGATTCGAATAGTTGCATCAATGGTAGCCAAGAAGGGCCTTCCAAAAATGACTGGTATTTGCACATTAGTATCTAATACTGGTTCTGTATCAAGGATGACAAAATCTACTGGGAAAATAAAATTTTCAACTTTGAGAAGAACATCTTCCAGAATTTCTCGCGGGTATTTTGTAGATCTATCAGCAAGTTGTAATACCATGCGAGTAGGCTTTAGCTCACGTAATCCAAGTTCTTGATAAACAGAATAAGGAAGCAAGTTCACACTAGCTCCTAAGTCAAGGAGTGCGTGATTAATTTTATGATTTTCAATAATACACGATATTGTTGGTGTACCTGGGTCTTTAAATTTTGTTGGTAAATTATGTTGTATGATGGAATTAATTTCTTCAACGAAGTCAGCAGAATACGCATCCTTTCGTACATTTTGCTTACGTTTGACAGTACATAAATCTTTTAAGAATTTTGCATAAGCAGGTACTTGATTAATTGCATCTAAGAGAGTAATATTAATATGCACTTGTTTAAATAATTCTAAATATTCCTGATTCTTATCATTTTGGTGTTTTCTTAAACGTTGTGGATAAGGAATTTGAGGAGAGTATTCAGGAGTTTTCTATGTTTCTTTTTCCACTGGTAAATCAGATGTTTCATTTTCTTGAGTAATTTGTTGTTTTTCAAGGGTTTCAACTTCAACTTCATCGGTAATTTTATCTTCATCTATTTCTTCCTCAATTTTTATCATATTATCTTCCTTATTTGTATGCTCAATTTCTTCTAAAGAAGGTAAAATTTCTTGTCCAACAGCCTTACCACTTCTTAGTACAGTTATAGCTTTTACTTGTTCATGTTGATTATTACCCGAAGTTGAGGGATCACCTTGTGGTTGTCCCCTTAGATTAGGTTGTGGTTGGGCAGGAAAAATGCATTTTCCTTTAGAATCGTATTGATTATTAATCCTATCCACAGATGTTTCTAGTTTTCCCATGATTTGTATTAATTGTTGCATCATACACTGTAAAGGCTCTTCTTGCACTTTCTTGTTCGCAGGCACATAAACATTAGAATTTTGCTGTGTATTAGGATATGTATTTTGTGTTTGTTGAAATTGAGGCGGAGGAGGTAAATATTGATTATTTTGAGGAGGTTGATGTTGAGTTTGAAATTGTAGAATACCCTCTTTTGTATACATATGATTTGGAGGATTTCTCCAATTAGATTGGTATGAATTACCATAGGCGTTTTGGGGACCCCTATAATTATTCACAACGTTTATCTCTGCTGGAGCTATTTCCTGACAATTTGAACTATTAGGACATTCATTTGTAGAGTGTCCTAAAGTATGACAACTGTCACAAAGTTCTCTTTTCTTCTTAGGTAGATTATTTTTTTCTATTGTTATAGCTTCTACTTTACGTGCTAATTCTTCATATTTCAGCGTTAATTCATCTTCTGACTATAATTGGTATAAACTTTTAGCTTTGTCCGTCCTACCAATTTCTTCTTTTTCCCACTGGGAAGCATTTTCGCTAAGCCAATCAAAATATGATTCAGCTTCGTCGGCAGTTTTACTCAAAAATTCTCCTTGACACATAGTTTCAACCAATTTCTTTGATTTTGGTTCTAATCCTTCATAAAAGAAATTAATTAGACGCCATTTTTCAAATCCATGATGTGGACAAGCTAGTAGGAGATCTTTAAAACGTTCCCAAACTTCAGGGAATGGTTCCTTTTCTTTTTGAGTAAAAAAGTTTAATTTGACGCATCATGCTATTAGTTAAATTTTTTGGATATAATTTTTTTAGAAATGCTTCATTCATATCATGCCATGAAGTTATAGATCCAGGACGGAGAGATAAAAGCCAAGCTTTAGCTTTATCTTTTAAAGAAAAAGGAAAAAGCTTAAGACGGATTATTTCAATAGGACAGCTTTGATCAGAGAACGTACTACAAACTTCTTCAAATTCACGAATATGAAGATAAGCACGTTCTGACCCAATTCCATGGAAAGTTGGTAAGGTAGAGTGATGCAAGAAGGAGTGATGTTTCTTTCTGGGGTAAATAAATCACGTAAAGGAGGTTGTTCACGTTCTGGTAAAACAAATTGTGGTATATTTTCCCCCTGCTCACTATGAGCATCATCAACGATTCCTTCTGGTCCTACAATTTCTGCCATTGTTCTAGAAAATTGTATACTAGATGAATCAGTAGAAATATTAGAATTCTGTGGTACTTGATATAAAGCCTCAGTAGTATCTAAGTACATAAGAAGTAAGTGAAAACTAACTGATAATAATAATAATTTTATTATTATTATTATTATTAGCTAAGTAAAAATAAAACTCTTTTTTTTTTTTTTAATTTTTTATAATAATATGTTTTTTTTTAGAAGTTAGGTTTATATAAAGATAAACACTTACGTACTTATAAATATATATTTATATATATTTCACAAGGAAAGAAATTATATATAGTTTTTTTTTTTTTTTAATTTAATAGTTTTTTTTGTTATCATTTTTTTAAAAAAGAAAACTAAATTATTTATAAAGTAGAATAAGTATATATATAGATATAGATATAGATATAGTAGGAGAAATAGTTTTAAACCTAACTTATTAATTAATTTATTTTTTATTAACCGTTCCCCGGCAACGGCGCAAAAAACTTGACGACATCCTATTGACGCGTTTTCTTATAACACCCAAGTGTAGGTGGTCGTACAAGTAATAAAGTTCTGGAAGTCCAGGTCGAACACACAGGGAACGGAATAAAATTCTATAAAGTTAAGTAGATAACAATTTTGTCACTAAAAAGAAAATAAAAGATGATGAATTTTTGTGGGGTTTTACTAAACTACTAATTTTTTATATTTTTGCAATAAAAGTAATTAAAGCTATTTTTTTCTTAACAGTTTATGGTAAAGATTTTAACAGTGCAAAATAAATTAACTAACATACTAGTAAGAAAATGAAGAAAAATAAATAAAAGTTAAATTTTTGTGAGATAAACTTTTTAGATTTAATAATAGCGAAAGATGGAAATAATACAGATATTTAAGCAAAACTATTATAAAATAGGAAATATTAATTAACTAGGGGAAATGATTTAAAGGAATTGGGAATATGCAAAGCAACACTAGATCCCACAACTTTTGTGCATTTAAAAAGGATTTGGCATTTAAGACTGCATAGTCATTCTTTATTTGAAAATAAACTTTCACTAGTCAGGATCATATCAAGTGTGTCAGGTTTGATATGAAACGACGTCGTTTGGTTTAAAGAAAAATAAAAAGGCAATTGGGTAGTAGCCAGGTTCGAACCGTGCCCCGCCGCGGACGTGGGTTATTCGGCATCCAGTCCCCACCACTCTGCCACTACACAATTGCCTATCCATTATTGGATAGAAATATATATAAACACGTATTTGAAATATTAACTTTGTCATATGAGTTGTTTGAATATGCTAGGTATTTTTTTATGACAAAAGGCATAGTTTGATAATCCATATAATTAGGCTTTTTATTTCAAATATGTACTCTTTTGAGCACAATATAGCCATAGTATATAAACATGTTAAATGGTCATAAATTATAGATACATAAATATTTTTGGCCATAAATGGAAAAACAACACATCCAGATAAATTTGCCCATTTAAGATTAGTGCACAGAAGTTGTGGTTTCTAAGTTTTTATTGCATATCCCCAATTAAAGTTTTAGCCTACCATTTTGGAATTGAAACTGTCTTCCAAATAAAATTTAAAGATAAATTAAATAGGTGTAAACAGTGACTGCTCAATTAAAACTAAAGTTATAAAACCAAGGTAAAGGTGAAAACTAATATTATTATATTATTTTCTTTACTTAACATGAGCTGGGGTTGAATTTGTGGAATCTGCAAAATAGCAAAGTTTAGTACAACTAGGCTAATAACATATACATAAATGAAAATACTGAACCAAAAATAAAATACTAAACCTTTGACTTTGGATTCTTGTGGGGTCACAGTGGTTGAACTCCAAGAACACAAATAAGGCCAAACCAAATCCAAATATACTTTTGGAATGAGATATGTGTATGATGTACTTTTGGACTTTAGTAGGTGATTATAACTACGTGGCTAAGAAATCTGGCATTTAATCGCAAAATCTGTCTTTTAGTGAATGAAAATATTGCTATAAAAACTGAAAATTTGGGATTTCAAACTATTTTAGGGGACAACTATAAGTACTACTAGACTAAAGATATTAAATCTAAATTTAAATAGGACTATTTTTACTACCACAAAGTGACAAAGGTCCTACAAGAAAACTGACACGACTAAATAGTTGTGCGCTCTTGTGCAACACTCAAGTGTAGGTGATCGTGCAAGTAATACTGGATAAGTCCAGGACGATCCCACAGGGATGGAATAGGGAGAATGTCTACTAAGTTACAACCTAAAGAAAATGAAAAGAAAATAAGAATGTTGGGAGTGGATGTTCTAACGAATCCTAATTAATTAAATTAAACTAAATAATAAACTAAACATAAAGAAACATAACTAAGTAAATAAATAAACTAAAGGTGTTGGAAATACGTGAATCGACATTAATCCTACCATCTGCCATGCATATTCATTAATGTTCTATGGAGTTTATTCCTTTTCAGTATTCCGTATTTTTCTAAAGATAAAGAATCAGTAGCCCTTTCATGACCGGGACTACATCATCAAAAGTGATTTAAAATACTTAGAAGACGGTTTAAAACAAATGATTATTACTTGCACTCTAAATGGTGTTAGCATTCAAAGTGGTTTTCAAAAGTCATTGAAGAAAATAGCCTTAAGGCTTTAAGTTCTAAAAACCGTTGTGACAAACTGAGCTTATTGGGACAATTTGATGACAGATTTTTAAAACAAAAAGTCATGGAATACTTAAAACAATTATCTCAGGAATTAACATGTTCGATCGATCGAAGCGCTCTCGATCGATCGGACATCATCATCTTTCAATCGATCGAAGTGCCTTCGATCGCTTGACTATGGCTCTGGTTCGATCGATCGAAATACCTTCGATCGATCGAGCCCAATGTTTCTAAAGATTGCATGGAAGAGGCTAGAAATCAATGTTTCAACACATATTTCCAATGTCTAAACTACGGAAACATGATAGAACTAGTGGAGAAATAACAAAACATAGCAATCATTAACATCTAAAGCAATAAACAATCAAATAAATAAAAAGGAGAAGAAAAACCTAGAAACAATCAGATTATAACTTGTAATAAACTTGAATCTTCAATAATCTTGAGAATAACAATGAAAAAGAGGAAGAAAAACAAGAATCTAACCTAATCTACTCCTAATCTAACCCTAAAACTACCCTAAACTGCTGTTTTTCGCGTTCTGGAGCGTCCTCCTTTCGTCTGGCGTCAAAACGACTTATATATAGGGTTCCCACAGAGTTTACGCAACTTTTGGATGAATATAAAGTTCGATCAATCGAGCTTAGTTCGATCGATCGAAGGTTCGATCGATTGAACTCTCCTCAATCGCTTGAACTTCTCTGATTTTGACAGCTCTGCGCACCGATGGGAGAATGGTCATAACTTTTCACTCGGACCTCGGATTGACCTCTCGTTTGCGGCCACGCGATCGTAACTAAAAGATCTACATTTTATATCTCTGGTAAAATATTCCAAATCTGAAGTCTTCATTGTCAAAATTCACGTTTGCTCAGCTACTTCTGTTGTTCTATCCACCAGAATCACTTTTCTTTAGCTCCACTTCATCGAATTACATCCTAATACCTATAAAACAATGCAAAAACATATATTTTAGCATTAACACAATAAAAAGAACATTGTTATTAGAATGCACCTAAATGTAGGGACTTTGGGGATAAAAGTATGCATAAAGGACTATGTAATACGCTATGAACATGCAGTTTTCACCTCGAATCACACCCCCCAACTAGCTCGTTGCTAGTCCCTAGCAATGAAGCGAACTACAACAGTTTTTATTTAACTCTAAAAATTAAAAATAAAATAAAGTAAAAATCCTAAATCACTTTCGCAGGAATCGCGATTGCATTTTGCGTATGCAATAAGCCTTTAAACCCCTAGGTTCCCCCTAGTGGACGAGTGTTGTCTCTTGAGGGTTTGCAGTGAATCTACCCACAAATTTCATGTTTATGGTAATGGTTCTCATTTAAATGTTTTCAAGAAATATTTTTCTCTCATTTAGCAATATAGTTAAGCTCAACAATCTCATGAAACTCTTTAGTATGCCATAGCAATGCAACACACACATTACAGTTAATCTACTATCAAAGTCATTAGAATGTTCCATACTTATTAATCTTCAAGTGTGTGTGTGAATGGAAAACCAAAATACAAAACTTTAATTTCAAAGCTTGCATAACCTAAGACACTATCAAGACGTTCATTTTGACTCAACTCTCACCGGGATTACACTCTCAAGATGAAATCACTCTGAATTAGGTGTAATAATTATCACTCATGATATGGAAGCTATAAAGAGTAAATGTAAATGGAATCTAATGCTTCTCATATCTAAATAGAAAAACGGACATTTTATAGTGCACAAAGTCTCATGAATGGATACTTTTCACCAGAAGAGCGAGATACCGTGGAGAACTCTCTCATTACCTTAACTTCAAATCCAATTTACTTAAAATCATTAGGTGTTGGAAAAATAGGTATTAGGTTATGAAGAAAGAGGTTCGTAACATTCAATTGGGACAAAAGATATGATTGGAATGTCTACAACTTTTCAAACTTCCCCACATCTCCAATCTCTCTCTTTTTCTTCTTCTTTTTTTTTTTTCTTTTCTTTTTTCCACACTCTTCTTTTTATTTTTTTTTATTTTTTTTCCTTTTGTAACAACCATTGGCACTTTTTTTCTTTTTTTTTTTTTTCCTTTTTTTTTTTTTTTTTTTTTTTCTTTTCATGCTTTTCTTTTTCTTTTTTTTTTTTCATTTTTTTTTCTTTGTCAACTTTCCCTTATTCACACTACCAAACTCCTTGTCAAGATAACGCACCCCAATCACTCCTAGGTAAAGAAAAGAAGCTCAAACTTGTATTTTGGAGTTGGGCTTAGATTTAAGGAATTGTAATGACAATGCAATTATGATAAGGCTCAAGAGGTGAAGTAAAGGAATAGCACAGAGGTAGGCCAAGGCTGTATTATGCGTGTATGGTCAAAAGATGGCTTAAATCATCTTCTAAGTTAGTAGGATCATTCATTTCAGCAAATTCAAGAGCTCTAAAGTTGGTAAATCCTGAACGTTCTCTTCTAGTGATCAGTCAAAATGAAGAAGAAAAATGAGACTTACAACGAATTACAACGCTTTTCAAAAAGTAAGAGTAATTTTATAAAACCCTCAAGAATAAAGAAAGGCACAAAAGCTCACTTGGGTTATTAGTCTCCACTACAGTCTCTCAAGACACCTAAGCTATGCTTACTAATCCATTTAAGTTATGTACAAGTTGTCACAACGTGCGCAAAGTTGTTTGAAGATTAAAAAGCATAAAACATACTATAACTAAGATAGTAAAGAAACTACCATAGTGTATCACATACTAGTAGCATATAGAAAATAGCACTAATGCATCATAACTAACTACATTGACTAAGAGAGAAATGCAAGAACCATTTTATTATCTTTAAAAATAAAATTGAAAATTTTAAAATTTTTGACAATTTTAATTTACTGAGTCATGTTGCTAAGCAGGTATATTGACATTAAAGCACCACAAAAAGATATGAGGCATGCAGTGACTCACTCCCCCCAACTAAAACTAAACATTGTCCCCAATGTTCTAAACTAAGCACATGGACATGTAAAGTAAAGCGAGAGAAGGAAGGATGTTACCTCGAGGCATTAATATCCATTTTTTTTTTATTTTCTTTTATTTCTTTGTTAAGTTACCTACAAAATCATTAGTAGCAACAAAGAAAAATACAAAATATGATACAACTACTCAGTAAATAAATTCGATTAATCAAGATTTTTATCATAAAGTAATAACCGAAATTTTTGAGGATCTTCCCAATGAAATAATTTAACAGTGTAAAGAATGTAGGGATCCTCATAAAAATGCAACTCCCCCCAACTAATGTCAGGCTCAAGGTCAGAGGAGATGATGCAAAACCTATGGCCTCTAAATTTATTGTGGACAATTTTAAGAGATATACCACACATTTTAGGAATTATGTTCAAATAATGATCTTTGGTGTTGGTATTTCTTATAATAGCCTCTATTTTTTTATTATCAAAAACAGGCGGAGGCCATGGTTCAATAAAAGGGGCAGGGTCTAAGTAATGTTCTAACGAAGTTTTACTACCCTCCTCTTGTTCTAGAACAGAATCTATGGAGATGTGATCATATGAATTGGATTTTTGTTCTATGTACATTGATTTGGACTGGACTTGGATGAAGCTATCTATTTGGGCCTCAATATCATTATTACTCAAGAAGGTCAAGCAGTCTAGCAGATTACTTGCTTCTTGTTGAAGTTTAAGATCATCTAAAGTGAGCCTAATATTTTCCAAATCCTCTCTCATAAAATTTTGAAATGTAAAATGTGGCGAATTACATGTGCTAGAATCCTTATCATCCTCTTCTACAACACATTCTTTTTGTTCAATAGTGGGGTACACATAACTTTTAAGCTCGGGATGAGAGTTTTGATTAATAGATAGGATAGGTGATGGGCAACTTGTTGACACCACCTCTTCGGCCGAAAGAGGTGAGGGTTCATGAATATCAGATGAATCTAAATCGAATTTAGAAATTTCAATTATGTCCTCCCTAGGGTCACTATTAAAGGTATTGGTAGAGTCAACAGAGGACTTATCCTTTCCTAGTTGCGTGTAATCACCTAAACTCTTATCATCTTTTAAATACTCAGTCTCATCCTTATAACTCTTCTCACTATATATGTCATCTATTGAGGTGCTTTGGACAAAGGAATTCTGCAACTTTATCCAGGCAGTGAAGGAGTTGATGTCTGGGGTTGCATATTGAGGAGAAGATGGTTCTACAACTTCATGCTCAGTGGTTTGGTTTTGGAGTTCAAACATTATTATACACCCGTCAGTATCTTCCAATTCCATTCCATTATTAGTGTCTTGAAATTTAGGTTGTAGTGTTGAAGGATTGGTAAGTCTTCTAAAGGTTGGCTAGCATATGCTTGTTGATATCTAGTTTCTAATTTATCAAGTGCACTATCTAGCCTTTTCATTTCACTAAGCAGCAATTTTAACATACCATTATCTTCGACTTGGTTATTCTCCTCATTATTACTATATGAAGTTTCACTCCATTGTTGTTGGTAGTAATTTCCATCCCATTGTGTTTGTGGACAAGACTCCCAAGAAGGAAAGTCTTGGTGCGTTTGATAATCGTGGAAAATACTACTATATCCTACATTAGTAGTTTGGTTATCGCCCCATTGCGGTTGATAGAACTCTTCATGTGGAGATTCTTGATACGTTTGATAATATGGGGGACTACCACTATCATTTCCCCATTGTGGTGATTGGTAGCACTCGGGTTGATAATGCGCGTCATAAGTGGGTGCTTGCCAACTCGAGGGATAGTTTTCATTACCTAAAGTGTACCTATTCATGATGTTTGTGTTGTATGAAGGGTAATATGGATAAGACATGTTTATCCAAAATTTTTATTTATTTACTTGTGAGAGAAAAAGTCCAACAATTTTTATTTGTATTATATATTTATTTATTAAAAATATTTTTTTTTAAGAAAAAGAAAAAAAAATGGAGATAACTTAGTAAAATCCTAACCTAGTTGCCTTCCCCGGCAACGGCGCCAAAAACTTGACATGACTAAATAGTTGTGCGCTCTTGTGCAACACCCAAGTGTCGGTGATCGTGCAAGTAATACTGGATAAGTCCAGGTCGATCTCACAGGGAAGGAATAGGGAGAATGTCTACTAAGTTACAACCTAAAGAAAATGAAAAGAAAATAAGAATGTTGGGAGTGGATGTTCTAACGAATCCTAATTAATTAATTAAACTAAATAATAAACTAAACATAAAGAAACATAACTAAGTAAATAAATAAACTAATTGTGTTGGAAATACGTGAATCCACATTAATCCTAACCATCTACCATGCATATTCATTAACGTTCTATGCAGTTCATTCCTTTTCAGTATTCCGTATTTTTCTAAAGATAAAGAATCAGTAGCCCTTTCATGACCGAGACTACTTCATCACAAGTGATTTAAAATACTTAGAAGACGGTTTAAAACAATGGTTATTACTTGCACTCTAAATGGTGTTAGCATTCAAAGTGGTTTTCAAAAGTCATTGAAGAAAATAGCCTTAAGGCTTTAAGTTCTAAAAACTAATGTGACAAACTGAGCTTATTGAGACAATTTGATGACAGATTTCTAAAACAGAAAGTCATGGAATACTTAAAAGAATCATCTCAGGAATTAACATGTTTGATCGATCGAAGCGCTCTCGATCGATCGGACATCATCATCCTTCAATCGATCGAAGTGCCTTCGATCGCTTGACTATGGCTCTGGTTCGATCGATCGAAATACCTTCGATCGATCGAGCCCAAGGTTTCTAAAGATTGCATGGAAGAGGCTGGAAATCAATGTTTCAACACATATTTCCAATGTCTAAACTACAGAAACATGATAGAACTAGTGCAGAAATAACAAAACATAGCAATCATTAACATCTAAAGCAATAAACAATCATATAAAGAAAAAGGAGAAGAAAAACCTGGAAACAATCAGATTATAACTTGTAATAAACTTGAATCTTCAATAATCTTGAGAATAACAATGGAAAATAGGAAGAAAAACAAGAATCTAACCTAACTTACTCCTAATCTAACCCTAAAACTACCCTAAACTGCTGTTTTTCGCGTTCTGGAGCGTCCTCCTTTCGTCTGGCGTCAAAACGACTTATATATAGGATTCCCGCAGAGTTTATGCAACTTTTGGATGAATATAAAGTTCAATCGATCGAGCTTAGTTCGATCGATCGAAGGTTCGATCGATTGAACTCTCCTCAATCGCTTGAACTTCTCTAATTTGGACAGCTCTGTGCACCGATGGGAGAATGGTCATAACTTTTCACTCGGACCTCGGATTGTCCTCCCGTTTGCGGCCATGCGACAGTAACTCAAAGATCTACATTTCATATTTCTGGTAAAATATTCCAAATCTGAAGTCTTCATTGTCAAAATTGGCGTTTGTTCAGCTGCTTCTGTTGTTCTATCCACCAGAATCACTTTTCTTTAGCACCACTTCATCGAATTACATCCTAATACCTATAAAACAATGCAAAAACATATATTTTAGCATTAACACAATAAAAAGAACATTGTTATTAGAATGCACCTAAATGTAGGGACTTTGGGGATAAAAGTATGCATAAAGGACTATGTAATACGCTATGAATATGCACTTTTCACCTCGAATCAAAAACAAATATTTTAATTTAAGAAATACAATACACAAAGTTTTGCTACATATTTTTGAACATGAAATCATCAATTACATAAAAGTAAAATTTTACAACTACTAGAACTAGAAAAGGCAAAGAAAAATTAAAGTTTTCTATTTCTAGGGACAATATAAAGTGCTCACATGATAACCTCCCCTAAACTATTCTCTCCCTAACAGTGATTGTTGAGCTGTTGGTTGTTGTTTCTCAGTTGTGTGGTGTCTCGTTTGCTTCTGCTCAATTTATAGACGAATTTCTGTGATGATTCCATCACTGCGTTCGTCACTTGGCACGAGATTTGCCATTTCTTTCTTCGCGCCTCGTCCCTGTTTTTCTTCATGTTGTCAGCTGCTTTTGACTAACTTGTAAGAAACAACAAAATGCATACATATATATATATACATATATAAACCGTTGTTGTCAAGGCTATATTCAGCATCAATCTTTTTTTTTTGTTTTTTCAGTCTTTTCATTTGGTTCAAACACTAACATTACACTATTCATGTTTTTATTATTATATGGGATATACTATGGTGTGATTGTTACATCTTTCATTCCCTTTATTTCACTTCATTTTTACCTAAACATGTAAGATGTGTAAAAACAAATAATTACATGCATTTGAGTGACATCACTGTTAAATTATATTAATTCAAATATGCATGTAAAACTAAGGATTTGGGGGATTAAATGAGTATTATGTCTATTATATTGGCACATAAATGTGCAATATTCAATGTTTGTCACTCACGCGGGAGACACATGCCAATCTCAAGGGCATTTATAACATTTCAGTATTTCACCTTTCACTTCTAAATTAACAATTATAAATATCATAAAAATTCAGTTAATTTCACTAGGTTGTCATTTTCTTTAATCTGTTAATTTGTTGTATAGCAAGAAAATGTTGGAGTGTTTATGATTGTTAATTTAGAAGGGGGTAGTTAAATATCATAAATGCATTTAAAATTTAGCATGTGCGTCCTACATGAGCAAATTCCATCACATTTCTTGATGGAATTGATGGCAGAATTGATATTGCAACACGAAATTTCGCGCAATTCACAATCTCCTATGTTTGTCTTAACCTAACATGTGACAGATAAGCATTACGCACAACGTGCGTGACAATTTCTAATAGTTTAAGTTAACAGCGTCACAATTTGGGTATGATTGAATGAATTTTTGAAGTTTAAGGATCCAATTACAAAAAAAAAAAAAAAAAAAAAAATATTTTCACGGATCCAATTGAAAACATGTTATAGCTTAATGGACTTGCCCGAAAGGAAAAAAACTTAAGTGCACTTACTTAGATACCTTTCCTACCATTTGGATGCAGGGGCAGGAGTCTGCAGTTTGCATTTGGAGGAGTCGGAGTTACTATGTAGAAGCAAACATGGACACATGGGGTTTGCCCCCTTTTTTTGGGTGCATTTTTTTATTATAAATATTACAATTTTACTGTGTAATATTTTTTTGTCTTGTTTGAGAGTTGGGAAGTTTGGTGTTTTTAATATATACTGTGTTTTTTAATCCTTTGACTTATATATGGTCTATCAAAATGAGCAGTGTATTGTACGTAATTATGAACCACTTTACAAAAGAGTAATGCTATGTTTTTCAAATTTGAATCTAAAAATGGATTACTAAATGGTACTCCGTATAACAATCGCACCAAATACTTGAACGATAATTAATGCTATCACATGCCACTGCATGCATTTGATACAATTGATAAAATTTTTGAAAAATAAATTTAGGATTCATGTTTGGCAAACATAGCGTTATTCTTTTCTAAGAGTTATTATTGGAATGGAACCCAAAACCTTAAATATAGTCAGATTTCATTATTTGCCAGTCTCGAAACCTGGGTTTCACAAAACCCATTTCTATTTATACTTAGGCATACCATGCCATGCCATGCCTTGCCTTAGAATATCCAATTATTTCTGGGATATACAATTGTAACAATCAGGTCCTTTACGGGAGAATACATGCCTAATTTAATCCCAATCTTGAAAGGGGTAAAAAACCGAGTTCCAGGTGAATGTTTTGAAAAGCATTTAGAAGCTCAAATGAAGCCATAGTTTTCTTGATGGACAACCCGGTTTTTTGTTTATCAACCCATCACAAGTCCGTTGACCCAAAAAAAAAAAAAAACCATCACAAGTGGATAGCATACCATGTCCTTATGCTGGTACATGAGTAGATTATTTACTACGTATGGGCGTTTTGCATACAGAATTTTGGTAAATGTATGATTATTACAAAGCCCCCTATGGCCTGGGCTCAAATTAAAAGTTGTATTACTGTATATGTTAGAGCCGTGAATGTGTAATTGTAAAAAGGAGGAAAAACTTTCTTTGAATTTGTATTTTATTAAACTAAGTGGGGGTTATTTTTATGTGTTTTGGAGTACCAATTGTGAGTTAATGATTTTATCACAAAGGAGTTACAAAGCCTTTCAATAAATATATATATCGGGATCTAAGGCTTTATAGCCTTTACTTTTGCATTAAGTTAAACAAATTGTTTAGATACTATATACCTACAGTTTCTATTCTAATCAATACATTTTAATACCTTTTAACCTTAACGTTCATGAGAATGTTATGACAAATGTTAGAACACATTTATTTGTTTCGGTATTTGATGAGGTTAGAAACATTCATGTGAATGTGTATCATTGTAACGTTATATATTTATATATATATATATATATATACACACACAGATGGACGGGTAAAAAAAAAAAAAAGAGTGAGCACTTTTGGTTTGCTCCTCCCAAGTGGTTATAGTGTAGGCTGTTACGTTGAGGTTTCGTTGGTAGAAGTTTTTATGGGCTTCCAACTTTTATAAAATAAAAACCAAACAGTGAGTTTGAGAATAAGTGCAAAATTATTTTGTGATTCTTGTTTTTCAAAATTAAAAGAGAGCTTTCGAATTTCTGTTTCCGAGCAATATAATCCGAAAGGTGTTGAGTTTTCCAGTTTTCTTTGGTGTAAAAGTAAACTGAGACAGATGTGATTTCTGGGCTGTTTTATCCTGGGGACGGCGTGGCATGTACGAACTGCTTGCACACTTTGGGCAGAGCCGCGAAACGTCTTAAAGAGAGCGAGATCCACGACTCGGCCCAAGATGTTTTTGAAAGAGGCTATCGATCAGGTATCTGTTCCATTTTTATTTAATATTTAAACAATTTTAAGATGTTTATTTTCCTGCCATAATTTCCGGATCAACCTCTTAGTCCCCATAGGCCTATGAATCCTAAATTTGAGAATCTTTCATTTTTTGAAAAAAATTGATTAACCTAGAAATTTGAGTGTGGTTCATATTAAAGCCATAATAACTTGGGTAGAAAATGATTATTTTTATGGAATAAATTATTATTTTATTGTGATCATAGCTTTGGAGAACCTCTTCATGGGCAAAATTGGATATTCTCACATAAAATATTATATTATGTACCTTTGTATGTGTTGTACGCAAATATGTATGTTATTATTTATAATTTACATACTTCTATAATGGGAGACAGGACAACATAAGATGTGTGTGCATATGTTATATGGAAAATTGGAAATATAAATATGTAAGTTCATGAGCTGTAATATGTTTTCGTTATTTACATATTTGCATGGATCTCCATTTATATCTACATATGAGCATATATTCATGTATATGCATGTATATATATGATTTTAATAAGGCCATAAAAATGTAGAAAAACAGAATGGGAGAGAAGACTCTCACTCTCGCTGACACTGAGAATGAGAGAAAGGAGAAACTGAATAAATAGAGAATCCATGGAGAGAGAGGAAAAGTTAAGAAACAACAAACAAAATTATTACTTTTTCTGTCAAAAGCAAGAATCACGTGGGATTAGTTTTGCAATCCAAAGTGAAGGAAATATTTTGGTGTACTGGGTATATTTGGAACAATGATTTTATTTTGTCACAGTGTTAGACTTCGTGATTGATGTATGGAATGTGGTACATACATATATATATACATATATATATATATATATATATCATGGTTAAGGCATTATTACGCTTTTGGTTTTTTTTTTAAATCAGCCTACATCCGCATCATAGGTTGGTGTCATGTGTGAACATATATTTCACACATATTTATAGTCCAATAGTGATGATTCAAAATATTTGGAGACAAACTTTTTTAAAGTTTATGTATCTTAATAGAGTACACTATTCTAGAAATAAAAATTTATCCTTTTTGAGTATTGGAAAGGAAGAAGAGAGTAAACCCAATTTTTAATTTTAAATATTTGGTTATTTGGCGTACGTTAGGATTTTTTAATCATAAAGAACTTGCTAGTAGAGCCATAAAAACATTCTTTTTTGGGATATATATTTAACAGTAATGCTTATAGAATTTTAGACATAAAAATCTATTTCACTGTTAAGTCTATTAATTGAATTTTAGACATGAAAATTGATGTGATGCTTTTTGAGTCTACTGATGCCAATTTTGATGAGCATGTATTACTTTTTAAATTTGAGGAATAGTGGGGGTCCTCAACTGTTTGTTATTGTCCTATCTAAATATTAAAATTAGAGTGCATAATAGATATTATGACACAGAATTTGGACCACAAAAGAGTAAAAGAGCTAAGCGCTCAAAAGACTTTGAAAAACCATTTTTATACATTTTCCTTAGGAGGAAATTCTATTTTCTTAGAGGATACCCTTATCTTTTCAAATGTCAATTTTGAAAATAAACCATTCAAGATGAGATGGTTTATATCGTTTCCAACCATGTTGGAACTTGTGGGTTTACCGTTTAAATGTCAAATGATAGAAAGTAAACGGAGCCTTTAAAATAACATTAGATCTGATGGTTTTATTGAAAAATATGTGAAGCTACCTTAGTAGCTAAGGGTTTTAAGTTAAAGGAAAAAGTTTTTTTTTTTTTTTTGGATGCGTATTCTCCTGTTTTACATCTACTAATTTTTATTAGCTGTGGCTGATATTTACGATTTACCAAAGGGATGTTAAAACAATTTGTTTAATTGGAGAATGGTGAGATGAAATTTATTTGGATAAACCTAAAGGGTTTAGAGATAAGAATAAAGTGTGTATACTCTTTATATGGTTGAGAACTGGCACCCAACCAGTGATTTGAAAATTTTGATCAAATTATTATTATTTTTTTTCTCAAATAATTTTTAAATATTGGAAGTGACAAATGTATTTATCATGAACACATGGAATATGTGTTATGATTTGTTTATATAGAGGTGTTTCATTAATATTTTATTCTACTTTGGCGGTTATAGAGGAAGCCAACAATTTGATTGTCACTTAATTTTTATGTGAAGGATTTGGGTGAAGCCAATGTAATTTATGGATTAAAATTACAAGAGATTGTGACGGCACTGTGAAAAAGGTTTTGAGTAATTACTGTTATTTTGATATAAGTGCCTCTAGGCATATGTGTATTGATTACAATTGTTACAAGAGATACTCTCCAATGGAGAACGAAAAAATGTTTTACTTGGTGATTCACACAGTACCAAGGATTTGGTACTGGCAACGTGAAATTAAGTTTCACCTCTAGGAAGAAATCAAATTTTGAAAAATGTATTGTATACCTCGGAGATAAGGAATAAATCATTTTTGAAAATGTATTGAATACTTCAAAATTCAAAAGAATTTAATTTTTGGGTTTACAAGCATGATTTTTAACCAATGGTTTACAAGCATAATTTTTAACCAAGTTTTGAGAGATAAGAATGTAGTTTCAAATTTTGAATGCAATTGGAAAGCATTATGAGATTTTTAAAGAAATTTATTAATTTAGATATTTTCCATGGAAATGTTTTCATTGTACTTGAAGGTTACAATAATAACTATTGCTATTCTTATCGAAATGCTCTAAAGCCATTAGCAGCTATATATTTATATTTTTAGTATTGGAGAATTGTTGACAAAGTCATGTGTTACCTGAAAAGGATCATGAACTTCTGATTGCTTTGTGTTTTCCACTATCCTTAGAGGATACCGTGATGCTAATTGGAATACACATTCAGATGACTTCAAAGAGCACCAGTGGATACGCCTTTTAGTATTGCTGGGGGCACAATTTTTTGGAAGTCTAAAAATAGACTATTTTGGTTAAATCCACGATAGAGTCGAAGATGATACCATTAGCTATTGCTAGTGAGGAGGAAGCTTGGCTGAAAGGCTTGCTATGAGATCCCCCTTTATGGGAAGAGATTGATACCAGCTGTTTATCCACTGCGATAGTACCGCGGCTATTGCAAAAAGTTTAGAACCGTTATAACGGTAATAGGCGACAGATACGTCGCAAGCACAACACTATTAGAGCGTTTGTCTCTACTAGAGTTGTAAGAGTGGATAATGTATAGTTTGAGGGTAATGTAGTTAATCCTTTGACGAAAGGACTAACTCAAAAGGAAAGTTTGTAAAGCCTAGAAAGGGATGGGACTAAAGCCCATAGACAGTTGAGTCACTTGTGATGGTAACCCAACCTATAGACTGGAGATCCCAAGAAATAGGTTCAAAGGGTAATAACAAGTCATGAAGTGATATGAGTGGAATCATGCTATTATTATGACATGGGGTTAACACTCCAAGACCATCCCTAAGAAGCATGACATCCTGAAGCGAAAAAATGATGAGTTACTATAACTCTTAATGAGATCTAAACTCTATGTTGAGTAGGATACCTAGCTACAGGAGTGTCCTTGTTAGACTCACCTATGCGATTGTGGAAGTGTGGCCGCTTCCTATGGAATTTGGGCAAATTCTCTAGAGCATTCGCTATACTGGGATATAAGCACATGGCCATAAAAGTGCTGGCTTTTGGACTACACCTTAGTAGGGTTTTGTGTGGGGTGCTGTCTGAGATAGAGTTCAAAACTACGGTTACTCTAGTATAATCGGAAGCACTTTCACTACGTAAAGGTTCAAGTTGAAAAACACCTTTATTTATGCACAGTCCTATGATCAGTTGCTCGATGAACAAATTTTTTTTCAATTATAAGTGGGGGATTGTTGGAGCCGTGAATGTGTAATTGTAAAAAGGAGGAAAAACTTTCTTTGAATTTGTATTTTATTAAACTAAGTGGGGGTTATTTTTATGTGTTTTGGAGTACCAATTGTGAGTTAATGATTTTATCACAAAGGAGTTACAAAGCCTTTCAATAAATATATATATCGGGATCTAAGGCTTTATAGCCTTTACTTTTGCATTAAGTTAAACAAATTGTTTAGATACTATATACCTACAGTTTCTATTCTAATCAATACATTTTAATACCTTTTAACCTTAATGTTCATGAGAATGTTATGACAAATGTTAGAACACATTTATTTGTTTTGGTCTTTGATGAGGTTAGAAACATTCATGTGAATGTGTATCATTGTAATGTTATATATTTATATATTTATATACACACACAGATGGACGGGTAAAAAAAAAAAAAAAGAGTGAGCACTTTTGGTTTGCTCCTCCCAAGTGGTTATAGTGTAGGCTGCTACGTTGAGGTTTCGTTGGTAGAAGTTTTTATGGGCTTCCAACTTTTATAAAATAAAAACCAAACAGTGAGTTTGAGAATAAGTGCAAAATTATTTTGTGATTCTTGTTTTTCAAAATTAAAAGAGAGCTTTCCAAATTCTGTTTCCGAGCAATATAATCCGAAAGGTGTTGAGTTTTCCAGTTTTATTTGGTGCAAAATTAAACTGAGACAGATGTGATTTCTGGGCTGTTTTATCCTGGGGACGGCGTGGCATGTACGAACTGCTTGCACACTTTGGGCAGAGCCGCGAAACGTCTTAAAGAGAGCGAGATCCGCGACTCGGCCCAAGATGTTTTTGAAAGAGGCTATAGATCAGGTATCTGTTCCATTTTTATTTAATATTTCAACAGTATATGTATTATATTAGTCCAATGCTAATTTAACCACGAAAAAATCGAAAAAAAAAATAGAATAAATTACACTGACCTGCCCTAAAATATGCTCTAGTTATACAGACCTTCCTTGTATTTTTAGAAATTACATGACCGACCTCGCTTGAGGTTTGGTATTGGATAACACTCACTTTTCCTCCGTTAGTATAGTGAAATGTCTCACCCCCCCCCGGAAAGTGCTGCAATTAACAAATAGTTAATGTCAAAAATACCCATGGTAGATAAAATGACTATTTTACCCTTACAAAAAAATAAAAATGACAAATAAAAAAAACTATGGTCTTCTCTCATGTTCATCTGCTTCTCTCTCTACAATATTGCAAATTGGAAAAACAGAGACCATGCACCCTAGGAAGCACAGACTCTTCAGAAAGGCGGGTGCACCTGCACTGGTTGTGTACTAATTAAAGGCAGAGCCGCACCCGCATTGGGTGTCGGAGCAACGCACCCGTGCTTCCTAGCATGCACCATATGTTTTCTGGCCCCAGAGCAACAAAAATAGAAAAAAAAAAAAATTATTGGGTCCATAAAGAATGACAGATAAAAGCCACTAATTATCCATACCACAGTACTAGTCCAAAAGATAAACAGGAAACAGTAAACAACTGAATATAAAACAATTCTATCTATTACAAACATCAGAGTGTGGCCCTCAAGATCACAACAGGTCTAGAGACAAAATATGCCTAAGTACCCGTTAACTAACAAAGTTCAACAGAACAACAGAAATATAAACTAAATGAATATCTTCAAGTCTTCAGCTGGCGTAAGGGTAGTCGTCAGCGTAGTAGACGTCTCTGTCATAACCGTCATTAATAGGGCCGCCCTCTGCATAATCTAACTCCGGGTAGTAGCCATTACAATAGGTCTAACTACCTACAATGTTAAGGACAGGGTAGTCAGGATGGGAAATGTCCAGACAATAAAGGCCGTCAGCTTACTGAAAGCTGAGTGAGTATTAACTAACACAGTCTCATAGAAATAACGTCATTACCAGTTATGAGTGGTATTAAGAACTCATACTAATAATATCTTGCTTTCTTCTTTTATTCAAAACTGTCATTATCCAACCCTTATCAGTTCCCAACACTAAGGCTGGCTGTACCAATAATCGACTGACTATACCAACTGATTATGTCATCACGACATACTAGTGCTCATGTTCACCACTTTTAAGAACTCTTACTTTTCACCGCTTTAAGAACTCTTATGAGCACTATACATCACTCTCATGTAACGACTAGTCTATGGACGCACCAATACTCATGTTCACCGCTTTTAAGAACTCTTACTGTTCACCGCTTTTAAGAACTTTTGTGAGTATCGTCCGTTCATATTCAATATGCATCAGTACTTCTTGCTAGCATAATACATAATGCTCACATCCCACGCAGATGTGTTCACGACCAACTCATGATACTGACATACTTGTATTGACGATCACTAATACCCCACTGGCTCAAACACAAGAATTATCCAATGTTACCCACCATGTTATCTCAAACGTTATCTCTTTATCGCGTAGTATTAATATCAGCGTTCTGAACCCGACTACGTCTCACCATAAATATCTCAATCTAATTATCGTATCCCATTACCTCTATAATCCATAATATCGCATAATAGAACATGGAACATCAATTAACAGGTAAGCATTATGAATTATAAACTTTAAGGAAATATTCATGTTTTGTTTGGTTCGATCGATTGAAGTCACCTCAATCGATTGAAGAAAGTGAAGTTCGATCGATTGAAGGGTTCTAGATCGATTGAAGGGAAGGCGTTCTCAATCGATTGAATTCATTTCAATCGATTGAGACTCAGTGTGTTCGATCGATTGAACTTAGTTCGGTTGCTCGAACTTCGTCTTCTCCAGATTCTGGCAGTGAATGTCCAGAATCTGTTAGGGCGAGTTTGTGTTAATATTAAACGTCCAAAACATGTAAAACATCACATCTAAGCTACTAAGTGAGTATAGAACTCACCGAACGTCGTTAAGGGCGCGTTTGGAAAAGGTTGAAGTTCTAAGGCTTTAATGGCCTCTCTCTCTCTCTCTCTCTCTCTCTCTCTCTTTTCTCTGTCTCTGCCTCCTTTCTCTTTGTCTCCTCCTCTTCTTCTTTTCCTTTGCTTCTCTTTCTCCCAAATAGAATATATATATATATATATCTATGTATGGATTTATATATATATAACCACAAGCACACACACTCTCTCCCAACTCTGTGGTTCAGCAAACACACACAGCACACGAGCACAATGTATATATAAGAGGGGGTGCAGGGTCTTTGCGTGAAACCTGGAATCCTGATGATAACAAGGTCGATTGATCGAAGCTACTTTGATCGCTAGAGAGCAGATCAGTCAGGTTTGATCGATTGAAGTATTTTTGATTGATTGAAGTGGGGGACCACGTCATAAATTCAGGTTGGTAGGGATTCAATCGATTGAACAAGGTTCGATTGCTCGAACTGTAAGAATGTTCGATTGCTCAAAAAGACTTCGATCGGTCGAAGGTCAAATTTTAAGTATGGTTCAAGGAAGTATATAGAATCTCTTTATATAAATAATCACTGAAAAATACAGGGTATTACATCATCCACCACTCATCAAGGATTTCATCCTCGAAATTGAAAACAAGTAAGGTCTAAAACAAAAACGGAAACTTCTCTCGTATCTTTGACTCTAGTTCCCACGAAGCTTCTCCTTCATCATGATACTTCCATTGGATCTTTACTATGGGATCTCCTTGTTTCTGAGCTTCTTGATTCCTTGATCTAAAATCCGCACGGGTCCTTCGTTGAACATAACGTTGTCGTTGACTTCATTGTCCTCAAAGTTGATCTTGTGCGCTGGGTTATGAGCACACTTTCTCGGCATTCTGATATGGAACACATTGTGCACTCTGGACATCTTCGATGGCAACGCAAGTCGATAAACAACCTTTCCAACACGCTCTAGAATCTCGAACAGTCCGATGAATCCCACGGCTTGCCTCTTTTCTGTCTAAAACGAACAATCCCTTGAACAGGTGAAACTTTGAGTAGCACGTGGTCTCCAACTGCAAGTTTCAAATCTTTGCGTTGCTTGTCAGCATAACTCTTATGTCGGGCCTGAGCTGTCTTCATCTTCTCACGTACAATTTGAATCTTCTCGCTTGTTTCTCGTACGATCTCTGGACTAAGAAGTTGAGTATCCCCGACTTCGGCCCAACATAATGGCGATCAGCAGGGTCTTCCATACAAAGCTCCAAATGGTGACATCCTTATGCTCGAATGATAACTATTGTTGTAGGCGAATTCGATCAATCGTAGGTATGTCTCCCAAGAACTCTCAAAATCTATAACGCAAGCACATAGCATATCCTCCATCACTTGATTGACCCGTTCAGTCTGTCCATCATTCTGCGGATAAAAGGCTGAACTCAAGTTCAGCGTGGTTCCCATCGCTGTTTGGAGACTCTTCCAAAACTCTGTAGTAAAATGCAAATCTCGATCTGACACGATAGACACAGGTACTCTGTGTACCGTACTACCTGTTGTAGATACATCTGGCTCAAATGTTTTATTGGATATGTCATACTGTAGGCGATAAAATATTCCATTTTTGTAAGTCAATCCATAATCACCCAAATAGCGTCGTGAAACTGCTGTGACTTCGACAATCCTACCACGAAATCCATGGTTACATGTTCCTATTTCTATTGGAGAAACGGTAATGGTTGTAAAAGTCCCAGTGGTTTCTGATGTTCTGCCTTTACTTGTTTACAAGTAAGACATTGAGATACATACGCAGCTACTTCTCACTTCATTTCTTTCCACTAGAAATTCCTCTTCAAATCCTTGTGACACTTCGTACCTCCAGGATGAATAGTCATCCGTGACCTATGTGCTTCATCGAATATTTCTTTCTGGAGATTCTCGTCGTCAGGTACACAGAGTCTACCTTTACATCGTAAGGTTCCGTCTGTACTAATACTCCAGGCTTCTGGTTCCTTGGCTGACATCTTTGCAAACTATAACTTCAAATCTTCCGTTGTCTGTTGAGCTTTTATGATACGGCTGATCAGAGTTGGCTGTACCATAAGACATCTAAGGTGTTGTCTTTCCATTGGTTCCTCTGGCTGAAGCTCGAATTAGCTAAAACATTCAATGCTTTCCATTCTTGCCTTAGTAACGCAACGATCAATCATCGAGGTTTACGACTTAAAGCGTCTGCTACGACATTTACTTTACCTGGATGGTATTGCAATGAGAAGTCATAGTCCTTGAGCAACTCCATCCAAATTCTTCGCCGCATGTTCAACTCCTTCTGAGAGAACAAATACTTCAAGCTCTTATAATCGGAAAATAGATCAAACTTCTCTCTATAGAGATAGTGTCTCCAAATCTTTAATGCAAACACTATTGCTGCCAATTCCAGATCATGAGTCGGATAATTCTTCTCATGTACCTTCAATTGTCTTGATCCATATGCAATGACATTCCCATCTTGCATAAGTACACAACCAAGTACTTGGTGTGATGCATCACTGTAGATCACATAACTTTTTTCCACTCTTAGGTATCGTAAATACTGGTGCAGAAGTCAATCTTTCCTTTAACACTTGAAATGCATGCCCATGCTTGTCTGTCCATTCGTACTTCATCTCCTTTCTCATCAAATTCGTCAATGGTCCTGTTATCTTAGAAAATCCTTCAACAAATCTCTGATAATATCCTGCTAGGCCGAGGAAACTTCTGACCTCTGTTGCATTGGTCAGTCTGTTCCAGCTTAAGACTGTATCAATCTTAGATTAGTCCATAGAGATACCATCTTGAGATATAATATGTCCCAAGAATTTGACCTCTTGTAGCCAAAATTTGCACTTGCTAAACTTTGCATACAATTTGCTATCTCGAAGTGTCTGTAAAGCAATATGTAAGTGCTCCTCGTGATCTTTCTCTGTCTTTGAGTAGATCAATATGTCATCGATAAATACTATAATGAATTGATCCAGATATGGTCTGAATACTCTGTTCATCAACTCCATGAATATTGCTGGCACATTCGTCAGTCCAAAAAGCATTACTAGAAACTCATAATGCCCGTATCTCGTCTTGAACGCAGTCTTCGTAACATCCTCCGGTCAAATTAATAGTTGATGATATCCCAAACGTAGATCGATCTTAGAAAAGATCCTTAATCCTTGTAACTAGTCGAATAGATCATCTATCCGAGGAAGTGGATATCTATTCTTGATCGTAACCTTATTCAACTCCCTGTAGTCTATGCAGAGTTGAAGTGTTCCGTCCTTCTTCTTCACAAACAGAATTGGTGCTCCCCAATGTGACGTACTCGGGCGAACGAGGCCTAAATCTTCGAGTTCCTAAACTTGCTTCTTCAATTCCAACATCTAAGTTGGTACCATCCTATATGGAATCTTAATATCGGCAACGTACTAGGTACTAATTCTATATAAAAGTCTATTTCCCTCTTTGGTGGAAGTCCTTTAATATCCTGGAATACATCCTGAAAGTCTTGTACGGTAGGAATCTGATCCATGGTAAGTTCCGTATCTTTACTCCTAATTGTAGCTAACCCACTAGTCAAGAACATATCACTCGTTGACTGACACTGAAATCCGATCGTCGGTCATCCTTGTATTGGAAATATAATCGTCCTAGTAAGGCAATCCAAATTGGCCTCATACTTAGTCAACCAAATCCATCCCTAGAATAATGTCAAACTCTGACATCAACAGAACTATTAAATTTGATGGAAGATTCCTATCTCCCAAGGTCAATGGGCAATCTTTACATACTTTACCCAACTTAACAGTCACTTCCAATTGTAGACACCCCATTTTGTTGGCTATCAGATTTAGGATACACATAGCTTGGTGGTTCACAATAATAAAAAAAGACTCAGAAAGACTCCTAGAAGTTAGTACTATCTCTCGAAATGCTCAGAAAGTGGTATAAATGACAAAAATGCTCCTGAAAGTCCAACACTCTCAGATTTGGACCAAAAGTTCTGGAAAGATGGTGTGTCATAAGAAAAGTCATAAAATAAGTTTTTAACCAAAATTAGATGAAATCGTCAACTCCCAGAGACCCCCGGAAGTCCCGGAAGTTCTCGAAAAGTCCCCGTTGACCGGTTTGACCAAGTATTGACCAGGTTTGACCAAGGTTTGACCAAAATAGTCCAAATTTGTCAAAAAGATCCAAGATCATTCTAAATCATATGGAAAGTACTAAAACAATTTTTAAAAGAAAATCGGACAAAAACGTCAGCTCTCGGGACCTCCCAGAGGTTCCCAGAACTTCTTGGAGGTCCTTGGTTTGACCAGTATGACCAAAAGTTCACTTTAAAATCGGAGCACCCTATCATTTTTCAAATATTTTTCATGGATACTAGAGGTCAATAGCTTTCCAACGGTATATCGCACATAGTTCCTGGATATAAAACGAATTTATTATGGATTTCTGAATGTGAAAAAGGCGATCAAATTGGCTTTTATCGTGAATACCGCAAAACTTTTCAAAGTGACCTATCTCCAAACTATTTTTTTAATGTAAAGTAGACTCCTTTACCTTTCCAACCGTATATCACAACCTCAGTTTGGAGTTCATACGCATTTTCTGTGAATTTCGGACAAAATAGGGCCTTTTCGCGAATACCAGAACTTCTGGGGGCCTAAATACAAATTTTTGGGCGTCTAAGGAGCAGTGCCACGGCGACACTGGGCCACTACCGCGAAGGCACATGGACAGTGCCACGGCGGCACTCAACCCCCGCAAAATCCATTTTTGTAATTTATTTTGGGGTCCAAATTGAATAATTAAAGACCAAAATGATGTAGTTTTATGTTCACAGATGTTTGGGACCAATGGGAGCACTTTCTAAATCCCAAAACCACCCCAAATTGGCCTATATAAACCCCCAATTGCTCTTCATTTTGGGGGGGCGAAGTGCAAAGTTCATAGAAGTTGTAGAGAGAAAGAGAGATAGAGATAGGTTTAGAAGAAGGAAAGGGAGCTTCTCCCACTGATTTTCTATAAGAAAGTGAGTTTCAATCTTGTTTTCTTCCATTACCCCTGTTATATCTCACAGTCAAGTCTTTCCCAACCACCATTTCTGAGCAATCTTGAGTTAGGAAGCTACTTCCATGTCCAAATATCAATATCTATGAGTGAAACACCAAGCTACAAGTCCAAAATCATATTGATTATCATCTATTGATTGCTATTACTTGCTTGTTTACATTAATGTTCATCTCTTATTACCTCATTTCTTTTTTATTTTTCTTTGATTACTTACATGCTTATCATCATCTAGATGACATGTTGTTTGAGGAGAGTGAATCCTTATGGATAGTAGCTCTTGACCTCAAAGACATGTTTAGTGGATAATGATTCTAACTTCAATACATTCAAATGTATTCTTGAAGTCATATTCTCAAACAAAACTATGTTTGTGCAAGTAATATTGGGAGTTCTTGATATGAGTTTGATAATGATGTTCCAAGTGGTTTTAATCCCCTTTTTGTGCTAGAAATGTGCTTTCAAAATCCCTATTTCAAAACCCCCAACATTTGGATTCCAAGAAATAAGCTTTGTTTTACCCAAAATCTTCAAAACAGTAAATGATCTGAGTTCAAAGATTTCTCCAGAACTCAATAATCAAGGTATGATCATGAGACCACTTGTAATGTCTTCTTAACTCATTATAGAATATCCGTGATTTTCGGCTTAGCTTGAAAACACTTGGAATGGTTCTATTTTGACACAACATTCCATCCAGACATTCTATTTTTGCTGTCACAGCAGCCAGGTCCACTTTTAACTTGTTTTTCAGAAAAATTTTCCAAAGCGAGTGGTCCCAACTTATTTTTCCCTTGAGCTTTAGTGTCTTAGGGAACGTTCTGTATAATATGGGCCTCTAGATCTTTTGTTTTCATTTTCTAAGATTTTTTAACATTTCAGTCGACAATACAAACTCTGTTTCTGATTAACCTCTCTTGTTCATATAATTTCTATCACTCTGTAATAGTTATTGAAGATTGGCTTTTTGGCATGTGTTCTAGACACAATAAGGATGATCTTCATAAAAAAATCATGCATTGAAAACATTTCTTACCCCACTTTTCAATTTCTACAAGGTCAACTCACTGTTCTGTCCACTATTCACAGCAAGTATACTTTTACTTTCATTCTTTGATTTGATACTTATATGTGTTTGAAATTAGTTCATATCTTCGGAAGTGGTCCATACTATATTTGTGCATATCCCATGATGATTTCCTCCATACATTCATTCATATTTTAGACTTCTAAGTCACTTTAGAAAGTCCATGTACACAAACACACAACTACCTTTGCACATTCTAGGATCATACATTGCATCCATGCAAGATTTAGAGATTTTGTGACTCCTAATCTCAGGACATTATAAGGAATGAACTTGATCACACGTTCATGCTCCCCCCCTCGATCTAATCTTCCTTCTCATCCGTCCCAGGGATTGAGAGATCTCCTTGTCTCAAAGATTAACATGCATCATACTAGCTTGCTAAGCATTTTTCGTTTTCTTCGATTATTTGTTTCAAAAACAATTCATGTCCCCTTTAGATTAGGAAAACTTGATTACCTGATATGTGAATAGACGATTTTTCCTAGGTTTGTTTATGTGATCTTTCACCGTTGCATTGTGTGGTATTTGACTTAGATCTTATGAATGATAACTTATCTTTTGATCTTCCATTTCAAGATTCTTATGTGATGTAATATACTGTCATAGTATTAATTGTCGAACCAAACATAGTAAAAGATGATTATTTGGATGCTAATTGAGGCCCGTCAAGAGATGGGGCGAGTTGAGGGTGTTTTAGTCATGGCAAAGGCTCCTTCCTCTCTCGTACCAAAACCCCGAAGTTATGAAGGGTCGGTGCCCTTTACGGCCCTTTATCCATTTGGGTGAGTCAAATTGGGTTTCTCGGTTCCCTAAAGATCAAGTGGCGACTCTATATCTATTTTCAACAGACCTTTTCTTTGATCCAAATCAATTTCAATCCAGAAACGAAAGAGTGGGCGACCGATTCCGCGTGTCCACAATCTGGCGACTCTGCTGGGGATATTTATTTTCAAAACAAAATAATACAGAGGTTTGACTCATAAGAAGCATCCTTAAAATCATCATTTTTCTGTGTCTGGTTCACCGCATTGCACTCCTGCATTTTCCCCTCTGACTGTGTCTGAAACGCGGTGCTGAGATTGTTCAACAAGGTTCACTAAATCAAATGGATATGAAATCATTTTGGTCTTATAATTATTGGTTTAGATCATTTTCTAAATTAGGTCAAAGATTGCACAAATTCTGGAAAATACTAATTTTTTTTATACTTGGAAAATGCTAATTTACATGTGTGTATAATAAATTATGATATGAAAATGTGTTAATTTAGAACACGTATTGAAAATCTATATCTAAATGTCTTAACATAGCAGCATATATATATATGACTATAAATATGGTTGCAAACACTAGCAGCACACGCCTCAAATCTAAAGGACGAAAATGACTTCATTTTGTTGATGAGGAATGAGGAAAAAGGACAAAGGGGTTTCTTCAATTCACCAAAATGACTTCGTTTTGTTGAGGGACAAAATAGTAAATCAGCCAAGTCTGTTTAGCAAAAAACACTGACAAGGGAGGTGAGTGTAATTTTTGGAAACACAGGAAAGTCTGTATAATTAGGCTATATCACAAAAGATGTCAATGTAATTTACCCAATATATATATATATATATGTATGTTATATAATGGCCTAATTGTAATTTAACACATTCTAAATATTTGCCCAAAACCCTTCTCTCTCATTTAACAGTTTAGGTAAACCAAATTGTTTTACAATCATTACAAGCTGGGCAATGTTATTATGAGCATCTTCTCATATGAACAAGCACTCTACAACCATTGAATGAAGAATAGTTTTATCGATTACAATCAACAATCAGCACTTATTATCGAAAAAAAAGTACTATCGTGTTCCCCTGAATCAAATCCAAGAAGTCCCTCTTTCTCTGGTCTTTCTCTTCTTCAGGGAAGTACTTCTCCAAAAACTTCTCTCTAAATATAGTCCACGGTATTCTCTCCGACGCTTCTTTTCCTATCGTGGCTTTCTCAGCCTCCCACCAGTCATCTGTAGTACAGGTGAGCTGGAAAGTTGCTAGAAGTCGCTTCTCTTCTTCATCACATCTCATCCTCTCGAATATCTGGTCCATGTTCCTTAACCAATTTTCTGTCTGCCAGGCTTCGCCGGTTCCATCGAATGTGTCAGGGTGAAGAGTTCTGAATCGCTCGAGTACCTTATCGCCCGTGAATGGTTGTGGTAGCGGGGGTGCAGCTTGGTGGTTCGCACGATTAATATTGTTGTTGGAATTGCCATAGTGGTCATCGGTTATGTACTCTAAGCATTACAGAAAAGCCTTAAAAGTTTTAATAGGATTCATATTCTTAGGAACAAGGCCCTTCCTCGTCAATTCCTTGCGTTCCTAGTCCTGTCTGCCATAGTGAAGACCTACATGACCATCTCAATGTCACTCACCACTCTCGAGACAAACATATAATATATATACAGACAAGATAATGAATCGAACACCTGAAGCAATAAATATATAGCAGTTAAAAGTAAATACTCCAACGATACTAAGCAATAGTCATACTAAAACATTCATATATCAAGTATGATCATTGCTCGTAGAATGTTCTACAGCTTGTTCTCGTATCTTTTGACAGCACAACACTAAGTCGATGATCCCCAGCTATTTGGATAAAGAACTTCAGATCCACACTTACTCGATCAATCAAGACGTCCTAATGTCAATTCTAACACAAGGGATCTTAAGGTTTACAACTTCTGTGTGGGACAATCAACGAGCACATCTAAACCTAGCATTGTGATACCAAAATTCCTGTCATGCCCCGGAGTAGCCAAAATAGGAAAAAATTTAATAAATTTTCTCTTTTGGTCCTGTGGATACGTGGCAAGTTGAGAATCGCATGATTGTCCATAGCAAGATAGAACCGATACTATAAACAATAAGCAGTAAAAGGAAGCAATACAAATAAACATGGTGATTCTATGCATACTCAATATTAAACATCAGCACCAGAGTCATAAATCTCGTTATTACATCATCATCATAGAAAGAGAAGAGAAAAGAGAGTAATATTTTGGGCATAGTGCCCTACAACATAATAAGTACAACACCTAGTGCCACAACATAAACAAACGATAGGTGAAACAAAAGTCTTCAACTTCCGTCAGCTAACTTGCATAGTCAGAGCCTTCCTCAACACACTCCTCCTCGAGATAGTCTGCCTCTGCAAAGACCTGGACGTTTGATTGTCCAGAGCATGAAAGTCGTAAACTCGACTTTCACGCCAGCTAAGAGAATAAATCTACTACACTTTAACAGGCTCAGAAAATAGTTGTTAATCCATTAAGAAAGTATAACGTTCCTTTTTCATACTTTTGAAAACATTGTAAGTTAAGTCTTGCTTAATCTTATTCCGAACATATTACGTATGTTAGGAAACATTCATCAACATACTCAGATTATAAACAACAGATACCTAACTGACTGATTTCTTTGGACTATTAGTCCAATCTATACCAACTTGACACTCACTTTGAACCATAGGTTCAATCTTTACAAACTTGACTCATTTTGGATCATCGATCCAATCTTTGGACCACAAGCCCAATCTTGTATGAACTCAACTCTTTGCATGCATCTGGCAAAAGTATTGTTAGCCTGAATATTGTCGCCTTATGACCGATAGGTTACCCTCTTATCATCGTCACCTTACGGCCTATGGTAACCCATCTTATTCATTCAGCCTTGGTTAATTTATCATCGTCCCCTAATGGCCTCCTCTTGACATCGTCGCCTTACGGCCTATTAACCATCAACACAACTGACTATACACAACCTTGGTTAATTTTTTATTGATGCCTTATGGCCTCCTCTTGACATCGTCACCTTACGACCTATTAACCATCTAGATCATTATTGATCACAAAAGTACCATCAAGTTACTACTACTACACATGCTACTATGGCATCTACAATGAATTATACCTTATCAAGTACGAATACTCTTGCCTCTGTTACCCATCTGGCCACGGTGACATCTCAACATCATCGCAAAACTCAGTACTCTTTCTCGAACGAAGCACGAAAACTAGACTAATGGATACGATTGTTTCGTTATCAATGTTATTATGACTTTCACATCATCAGCTAACGCGTGTGGTACAAGTCATTAATGCGCATTATTATCGGATTATCATTCTTGTACTTATCATATTATCAGTTTCTAAGTTTACGTACCTCGCACGTATACGACTCACAAGTTTAACTCATCCTTTACTTGCTATAGAAAACATGTTCTTACTAAAATCATTAGGCTCGGGTGCTCGCCTTTACAATTTCTAGAATTCCTTCTTCGTTTATAATAAAAGTTCCTCATTTCCATGTACTACTCCAACAACATGAAGTACAACTTCCATATATCACATGCAAGCATATATAACAAGTACAACTCAAGGTACAACTGACACGAAAATAATTTGTGCGCTCTTGTGTGCAATACCCAAGTGTAGGTAGCTGTGCAAGTAGTAATCTGGAAAGACTAGGTAGATCCCACAGAGAGGGTTTAAAGTTACTTGCTTAGACTAAACTCAAAAAGGAAATTAAAAAAAATTTGAACTTTAAATAAGGTGTAGGACACGAAGTTCCATAATTAACAACTAGTAAAGTAAAGCGACTAAATTAAACTAGTAGTTAACTAACTCACTAAGGCGAGATTTGAAACGATTTTACTTTATAAGAAAAAGGCATTGGGATCACACGAATCCACAGTGACCTAACCATCTACCATGCAGTTTCATTAATGCTCTATGGAGTACATCCCTTTTCGGTATTTTGAATTTTCTAAAGATAAAGAATTAATAGCCCTTTCATGACCGGGACTATATCATCACAATTGGTATAAAATACATAGAAGAGAAGGTAGTTTAAAATAATAATTGAGACTCGCACTATGAATGGTTTAAGCATTCAAAGTGGTTTGCAAAATTTATTGAAGAAAATAGCCTTAAGGCTTTAGGTTAAGAAATTGATTTGACAAACTGAGCTTGGTGGGACAGTTTGATAACATATTTCGAAAACAGAAAGTCTAGGAATACCTAAAAGGATCATCTTATGATAATGCAGGTTCGATCGATCGACGCACTCTCAATAGATTGAACTTCATCATCTCTCAATCGATCGAAACGTCTTCGATCGCTTGACTGCCATAACGTTCGATCGATCAAAATATCTTCGATTGATTGAGTGCAGGTTTTCTGCAGTTGCATGGTAGAGGTTGGAGATCATTGTTTCATTGTGATCTCCCAACTCTGAGACTACTCAGACATCATCTGGAGTGCTATAGATTGGTTTTTATTGTGAAAAAACATTAAAGATTTGTTTGGTTGAGTTGTAATCATAAAAATCCTAAAAACTATGATTTTGAAAAGAAACTAACATGCAACCCTATGCTGGTACTAATTAATACTATAAAAAATTTAAGCAGAAAATAAATAACGATAATATAAAACCTAGAGTAAACAGAACTTGTATTGAACTTCAAACGTCAAACCAAAGTGCTATCAAAGCATCA
Organism: Hydrangea macrophylla; assembly: GCA_033977485.1. Taxonomy (NCBI): domain Eukaryota; kingdom Viridiplantae; phylum Streptophyta; class Magnoliopsida; order Cornales; family Hydrangeaceae; genus Hydrangea; species Hydrangea macrophylla. The sequence continues at coordinate 105,683,972 of CM066994.1, forward strand.
ACCCTACAAAAATAAGCAAAACTCTCTCTCTCTCTCTCTCTCTCTCTCTCTCTCTCTCTCTCTCTGTATAAAACTGAAAAACAAAAGTGTGGGCATCCTTCAGGACATGTTTACAACTGATATATATAGAAGACCTAAGCTAGGGTTAATTACAAATTACATCTTCTGCATGCCCGCGTTATTCTGATAAAGGCATGTTCGAGCGATCGAACCTATCTCGATCGCTTGAACGGTGGAATCCTCGAGCGCTTAAAATCACCTCAATCGCTTGAAGGCTCGATTGCTTGAGCTCTCTTCGATCGCTCGAACTTCACATTTCAGTTTTGAAATGTCTTGCTTGTAATTGAGCTTTACCCTTTTCCTGTTATTCATCCCTGCACACAGCAACACAACAATCTACAAAAAATAACAGCTAAAACAACCTAACTCATCAAAGATTTGTCACATTGCATATAAATCGGCATTGTAACACAAATTGCAGATATAATAGGAGATTATGAACTAAAGCAGTATATTTTCTTATTCTAGTGCGGTTGTATTTTACAAATACCCCCGCTTGTCACAATCCCTAACTAGCTTATTGCTAGTCCCTAGCGATAAGGCAGAATCAAAACAAGCTAAACTAAACTAAACTAAACTACAACGACTAAAAGAAAACAAAATGAACTAAAACAAATTAGCCTAAATAGAAAGAGATAACTCCTAACTCACTTTCGCAGGAATCGCGGTTGCATTCAGCGAATGCAACAAGCCGTTAAACCTCTAGGTTTTCCCTAGTGGACGAGTGTTGTCACGTGAGGGTTTGCAATGAATGTACCCACAAAATTCTTATATTTAAGTTCAAAAAGTAAAGAAAAACTTCTAAACACTCCCACCCAGTCAATTACTAACTCAGCTCTATAAAGACAGATTTATCTCAAGCAAACCATGAAAGAAATTCACATGTTCCTCATGCCACCAAGATAGATATGGCTGTGGACACGCGGAATCCCACCTCTTTTTTGTTTTAAATTGTTTTGAAAAGGGAAAAGAAAAGGAAAACGTCTGTTGAAAACAGATACAGAGTCGCTACTTGGTCTTTAAGGAACCAAGAAACCTAATTTGACTCACCCAAATGGATAAAGGGAACCTGCCTTTCATAACTAAAGAACTTGGCTCGGGATTTTGGTACGAGAGAGGAAGGAGCCTTTATCATGGCTAAAACACCCTCAACTCGCCCCGTCTTTGGACGGGCCTCAATTAGCATCCAAATAATCATCTTATACTATCTTTGGTTCGACAATTAATACTATGATAATATATTACATCACACAAGAATTTTGAAATGGAAGATCAACAGATAAGATATCATTCATAAGATCTAGCCAAGTATCACACAATGCAAAAGTGAAAGATCACATGAACAAACCTAGGAAAAATCGTCTAATCACATATCAAGTAATAAAGTTTTCCTAATCTAAGGGGGCATGAGTTGTTCTTGAAACAAATAATCAAATAAATCAAAATATGCTTAGCAAACTAGAATGATGCATGTTAATCCTTGAGGAAAGAAGACCTCTCGATCCCCAGGACGGATGAGAAAGGAAGATTAGATCGAGGGGGAAGCATGAACGTGTGATCAAATTCATTCCTTATAATCTTCTTAGATTAGGAGTCATAAAAGCCCCAAATCTTGCATGGATGAAATGTATGATCCTAGAATGTGCAAAGGTTGTAGTGTGTTTGTGTACATGGACTTTCTAAAGTGATTTAGAGGTCTAAAACATGAATGAATGTATGGAGGAAATCATCATGGGATATGTACAAATATGGTATGGACCACTTTCTAAGATATGAACTAATTTGGAGTACATGTAAGCATCAAATCAAAGTATGGAAGTAAAAGTATGCTTGCTGTGAATAGTGGACAGAACAGTAACATGATGTTTTGGAAATTAAAAAGAGGGGTTAGGAGTGTTTTCAATGCATGATGTTTTATGGAGATCTTCCTTATTGTGTATAGAACACAACCAAAAAAGCCAATCATCAATAACTATTACAGATTGAGAGAAATCATATAAACAATAGAGGTTATTCATAAACAGAGTCCGTATTGTCGACTGAAATGTTAGAAAATCTTAGAAAATGAAAACAAAAGATCTAGAGGCTCATATTATACAGAACGTTCCCTAAGACATTGAAGTTCAAGGGAAAAATAAGTTGGGACACTCTTTCTGTAAAAGTTTTCTGTAAAACAAGTTGAAAGTCAACGTAGCGACTGTGACAGCAGAGGCAGAATGTTTGGAAGGAATGTTTGGACAAAAATGGACCCCTTTTAAGTGTTTCCAAGTCAAGCCAAATATCATGGGTGTTCTATAATGAGTTAGAAAGACTTTCCAAGTGGTCTTGCATTCATATATTGAGTATTGAACTCAGAATAATTCTTTGAAGTTAAATGATTCACTGTTTTGAAGGTTTTGAGAAAACAAAGTTTATTTCTTGAAATCAAAATGAGGGGTTTAAGAAGGGGTTTTGAAAAGGAGGGTTTTGAAAACATATTTTCAATACTTAATGAAGGTTGTAACTACTTAAAATGTCTACATTTGAATTGCATCAAGAACCTCCAAGATTATTGGAAAGTATTGTTTCCATTTTAAAGACAACTTCAAGAATACATAGGAATGTATTGAAGTTGTAATCATCATCCATCAAACATGTTTTTGAGGTCAAGAGCTACTATCCATAAGGATTCACTCACCTCAAACTTCATGTCATCATCTAGATGATGATAGACTAGTAAGTAAATAAAGAAAACAAAAAGAAATGAGGTAAGAGGAGATGAACAAATAAAGTAAGCAAACAAGTATATAAACAATCAATAGATGATATTCAATGATGTATTGGACTTGTAGCTTGGTGTTTCACTCATATGTGGTGACTTTGGACATGGAAGTAACTTCCTCTCTCTTAAATGCTCACTAAAATAGTGGTTGGGTGTATTGAATATGAAGTAAATGGAAGTATTGAAGTAAAAACAAAGTTTAGAACTCACCCTTTTATTTGGAAATCAAAGAAGGAAGCTTCTTTTCTCTCTATTCTAACCTTATCTCTAAAACTTCTCAAATCTTGCATTTGACACCCCCAAAATGAGAAGTCAAGGGGGGGTTTATATAGGCCAATTTGGGGTGGTTTTGGGGTTTTAGAAGTACTCCCATTGGTCCCAAACATCTGTGAACATAGAACTACGTCGTTTTGGTTTTTAATTAATCAAAATGAACCCCCAAAAGAATTACAAAAATATACCATTCTAGAGGAGAATGCCGCGGCGGCACTGGGCCTATGCTGCGGCGACAGTGGGCCAGTGCCGCGGCGACACTGCTCCTCATTCGTCCAGATAATCCTTTTTAGGCCCCCAGAGGTTCTGGTATTCGCGAAAAGGCCCTATTTCGTCCGAAATTCATAGAATATGCATACGAACTCCAAATTGAGGTTGTGATATACCATTGGAAAGGTAATAGAGTCTATTTTACATAAAAAAAAATAGTTTGGAGGTAGGTCACTTTGAAAATTTATGCGGTATTCACGATAAAAGCCGATATGGTCGCCTTTTTCGACTTCGGAAATTCATAATAAATTCGTTTGAAATCCAAAAATTATATGCGATATACCGTCGGAAAGCTATTGACCTCTAGTATCCACAAAAATTGTTTGAAAAATGATACGGCGCTCTGGTTTCAAAGTCAACTTTTGGTCAAACTGGTCAAACTTGGGATTCCCGGGAAGTACTAGAAACCTCTAGGAGCTTCCAGGAGCTGATGTTTTCGTTCGATTTTCTTTTAAAACTCATTTTAGTATTTCCCACATGATCTAGAATGATCCCGAAACTTTTCGGCGAATTTGGACGATTTCGGTCAAACTTGGTCAAACCGGTCAACAGGGACTTTCTAGGAACTTCCGGGACCTCTGGGGGGTCTCTGAGAGCCGACAATTTCATCCGATCTCGCTTTAGAACTCATTTTATTTGTTTTTCTTACGATGTAGCGTGTTTCCTAAACATTTGGTCCGAATCCAGGAGCGTTCGGGCTTTCAGGGGTATTTTGGTCATTCTGAGCATTTTGAGAGATAGAACTAACTTCCAAGAGTCCTTTTTGAGTCTTTTCAATCATTGTGATCCACCAAGATATGGGTCTTCTAAATCTAATAGCCGACAAAATGGGGTGTCTACAGTTTGCCCCTCTTTGGCATGAACTTGCGAGGCAACGCATGTCGCAAGCGAGTGCCAAAGCTTTGAAGAGACAGGTCTTTTTGGAAGCTATGTATTTAGGATAAAAAGCATTGCAAAAGATGTAGTGATAAAAAAATATGATGCTGGGGCTAGGGATGGTCATGCTCTTCGTGAGCTGCCTACGTATCCCAAAGGGAATCAGACTAGGACGTAGTTCGGGGCACAAAGGAACAGATCACACATGCACAATAAGATATGCGAATGCAATGTTATGAGGATGATATGCAATGCATGGATGTGATATGAGTTGCGTCCTGAGTCCTATCATGTTTAGTGTTCTGATCTTAGTATGAGCTGCTACTGTGGGGTGTGTGCCTCTCTAAGTGGACTTCTGACGTGCTAGTGTCTCTGACTGTGATGTAGTTGTTGACTTGGATAAAGACACAATGGTTTGGAAGATTCTGGGTCTTGGGGCAAACTTCTTGAATTTCGAGAAACGTGCTTTGTAAGTGAAATGGATCAGATGTAGGGTTTTAGAGGATCACAACCAAAGGTGACCAATGGATCTTGTGATAACCGATAAGTGCAAAAGCTATGATAATGGACAAAATGAGAAAGCTTATGATAATCAGGAGACAGGGAGTCGTGGAACGACGGTGCTCGTCTTCGAAAACTGGACACAGGCGATGTTCTGGTTGTTCCTGATGACCGATCTTTGGGTGTAGGTTCTGGTTTTGCTGCTTTCTAGGAATAGTGGGAACTAGTATCCTTCCGTATTTATCTTCGGGAGATGGCGTAGGACTCTCAGAGAATCTCTCTTTTCTTGATCGAGAACCAGGACCCATCTTTGAATCTCTCACGATTGATCAAATCTTTCGGCTCTCAATCCAAGAGGGCCTCCGGGAGCTGGTATCTTTGTTTCTGTCCTCGGGGGATAGTGTAGGACTCTCACACAATCTCTCTTTTCTTGATCGGGAACCAGGACCCATCTCTGAACCTCTCACGGTTGATCAGACCTTCCGGCACTCAATCCAAGAGGGCCGATCAGGGTTTCTGGGAGCTGGTATCTCTATTTCTATCCTCGGGGGATGGTGTAGGACTCTCGGAGAATCTCTCTTAACTGTTTCTTGATCAGGAACCAGTACCCATCTCTGAATCTCTCACGGTTGATCAAATCTTCTGGCGCTCAATCCAAGAGGGCCGGTCAGGGCCTCCGGGAGCTGGTATCTCTATTTCTGTCCTCAGGGGATGGTGTAAGACTCTCAAAGAATCTCTCTTAACTGTTTCTTGATCAGGAATCAGGACCCATCCCTGAATCTCTCACAGTTGATCAGATCTTTGCACTGGTCGGTCCGAAAAGCCAATTCAGGGCCTCTGGGAGCTGGTATCTCTGTTTCTGTCCTCAGGGGATTACCTGAATCTGTTGGGGTTAAAATGGATCTTTTGGGGATAAAACCTCATAAATCTTGACTAAAGCAGGCCACCGGGGCTAATCAGGACCACGAACGGGCTAAAACAGGTCAAAATGGGCCGAAACGGACTGAAACGAAGCAAAGCGGGGCCCACAAGGAGCAGTGCCGCGGCGGCACTGGGTCATTGCCACGGCGGCTGTTGGCCAGAACTGCGGTGGCATTGGGTGGCCAGACTTCATGTGTGTATATCTCAGGTTTTTGAGCATTTCAAGCTCATTCTTGGCCATTTTGGGGTGGTTTTGGAGCCATAATCCGTTAAAACACTGCTTGTGCACGCTCTGGTGAGTAATCTTTCCCCATGATTGGAATTTTAATTGGTGTTTTGGTTTATTCCAATTTTCAAGAAGAAAGTTTGGTTTTTGCTTCCATTTTTCTTGTAGATCCATGGCTTCGAGCTCAAGGAGACCGTCTAAGAAGGCCAAGGAACGAATAAAAGCCAAGAGCTAAGCCCCGGACTTGATTTTACGGGACCCCCAACGTCATCGTTTGGCCGCAGCTCTAGCGAGCCTGGTATGTGAAACTTTCGACAGTTTAGGACTATTTTGTACATTGTGCTAGTTTTATGAACTGTAGTGTGCACCTAAAGTTTGTTGGAAGCTTGTTTTATGCTCGTATATTGATTTTGTGAAGTTGGACTTTGGGTCGTGAATAGTGATTTTGTGCTCATTTTTTTTGTCATTTTTGATGTGTGTAGGTGTCGAAAGTGACATTGAAGGACCATGGTAGCCTCGCTCACGATTTTCTGTGGTACACCCAACTCTTGCCTGTCATCAAGAGAATGGTAGACGATGCCGGGTTTGGCGGCTTTGTCTGCCTAGTTTCAAAGAGTACCAACAATCTGGTGCATTTTTACGCTCTTGCTGAGAGATGGTGGGACACCACCAATACTTTCCATCTACCATTTGGTGAGATGATAATGACGCCTTTTGATTTTTCCATGATTATCGTCTTGAGGGTTGGCGGGAAGTGCCTAGTCTTGGATTACTTCTATGAGATTGACCCTGAAGCTGTAGAGATGCTGATTGGGGCTGTTCCTCCTAATCTGGAGAGGCACTGGTTCCCTTGTGGCTGGCTTTATCGGGCCTATGGCAGAGGGAATCATAACCTGAATAATTCTCAGCTTTTGAGGGTATTTCTTCTGTATGTTCTTGGTTGCTCGATTATCGCGACACGGAATGACCGGGTGAGCTTGAGGCTTCTTTCTTGTCTGGCGACCATTGGTGAGCTCCCCTCTTATGACTGGGGCAGTGCTGCCTTGGTCCACCTTTACAAGCATATGGGTAAGGTTTCCCGGGGTGATGTCAAATCGACGGGGGGATTCTGGCGAGCTTGGAAGGTATGTACTGCATCCTCTTTTATCTTCCGGCTTTTGATTTTCGTGCTTCTTGTCTTTTATGATTTTTCCTTTGTCTGTGCAGCTTTGGAGCTTTGAGTACCTGAAGATGTTGGCTCCTTCCCCTGCTGATGAATCAGGTGAAGATGAGGACGGCATGGCTCCTGTGCATTTGTTCCCCCGGGGCTTGAGATGGCGGAGGGATGTTGTCGGGGTAAAGAACGGGGCTCATCGAATTGTTCTCCTCAAAAACTTCTTGTCTGGGTTGACAGCTGCTAGCATTGATTCGACGCCTTGGGAGCACGTTGCCTATGTTACCCCAGAGGAGATACAGGTGGTCAGGTTCCTTGCCTCTTGCCGACTTCTGATGGAAAGTACCGAAAGTAGGCAATAGTTCCTTGGCGAACGAGTGTCTTGGCAGGTGGTTGGCGGTCCGAGGTATCACGTCCTTCATAATCCTCCTATGATGGATGTTGATGACCTTTCTGGTGATGCTTTACAGGCGGCCTTAGCTGGTACTGATGTTTGGGATCATTTTCTCTCTAAGACCGGCTATGAGACTTACCGTGGCCGCTTCCTGATGCCCAACTTCCCACTCCTGGATGTGAGTTTCTTTTACATTTTTGTCTCTATCCGTTGCCTATGTTTTTGACTCATCTTTTCCCTAACTTGTTTTGTGCCTACAGCTTTGCGAGATGTACAGGAGAGAGGTTCCCCCAGTTTCTGATCCTATTCCTCCTTGGGATTAGACCGTTAATGTTTTGGGTATAGATGGCTCTCCCCAGGTTATGGAGGTGCCACGGGTCATATGTGGGTATCCCACCCAGCCAGCAGGCATCCTCAACACCCCTTGGAGTTATGCTAAGGAGGGCCACGCCTTGGTAACTAGCTTGCAGTCTTTGGTCCTTACGCGTGACCATTGGGTATGTCTCTCTTTTTGCGCTCCTTAAGGTTATGAGGTCCTAACCCTGATTTTGCCCTTGACAGATGGATGGTATGCGGCAGTTTGCCACCAATCAGATGGCGTCCTTGGTAATTTTCTTACTCGACTTCGTTTTTGTACTTTTTGTTATTTCTCTACTGATTGCTTTCACACTACAACAAAAATGGGTTTTTGCAAAGAAAAAATTCCTTGCTAAAGGTCACAATTTCGTTGCAAAACCTTTTTGCAAGGAAAGTTGTATTCCTTGCAGAAGCTTCCTCTCTAAAGCTTCTAGCAACGAAAACAAATTTCCTTGCAAATTCTTACTTTTAGTAAGGAAAAGTTTCCTTGCTAGTGCTCAACTTTTTCGTTGCTAAATGGCTAAATTCCTTGCAAAAAATATGTCTTTGTGTTGTAATTTGGACAATTTGCAAGGAAAAAATTTCGTTGCTAAACATTCAAGTCTAAGGCAAGGAAATATGTTCCTTGCTAATAGTTGTTTTTAACAAGGAAATCATGTTTCCTTACAAAAAATATTAACATAAGGCAACGAAATAATTTCCTTGCTAAAGGGTACTTATAGCAAGGAAAATTTTGTTCCTTGCCAATTATATAACTCTAAGACAAGGAAATAATTTCCTTGCTAAATGTTATTTTTAGCAACGAAAACATGATTTCTTGCCCATTTTGTTCTCTTAAAAGTAACCCCAACAATATTTGTGCAACCCAATATTTATTTTTAATCCTGTAATATTTCAAAACCTATTCAATTTACAAATATAGAATAACCAATACCTGTCCAACATAACATAATATTAATTATCACATCCAACATTACACAAGTTTCATATATCTGAAAAATACATAATAGGTCACAAAAAAAAAAAAAAAACCAACCTAACATAAATTTTCATATATCTGACATCCTAGCTACTAAATAAAAAGGTGTACAAAGTTTTAACCCTATAGAGTGAGCGAGCCCAGGTTAAAGGAAGGAAAGCAATTACAAAAGGAGTTCACCACTGTCTGAAATAACAACTTTGCATTTGGGGACCCCACTCTGTCTCCCTTGAGCTTCAATCTTGTTCACAACATCCATTCCAGATAGCAATTTGCCAAACATAACATGATGCGCATCCAACCTTCAAACAAAATCCAAGTAGATGAATGTGAGTTTAAAAGATTCCACAGACATTGCTCTTGATTTATAAATTTTGAGAAGGACAAAGTTAGTCAACAACAATATATTTAGCCAAGGCTTTATGCAAAAGTATCATAGCTCGACAAAATTTCATATACTTTGAGAATTTCATTAAATCAAATAGTACATATAACTCGAACTGTTTGGCAAACATTTACCAAACTACTTAAGATCTAGGAAGCACCAACTCTTCTAAAAAGGTAAATTGTCGCCTGTCATGTTTGTCTCCTATGCACGAGCACAACACTTCATGAACACTCTAGGTGTAAATTTTATTTACTTCCAATATGGTCTCAAAAAACGGATCGAGGGAACACCCACCTACCAATGTTTTACAACCTGGACCATTAAGTGAGATGGAAGAGAGAGTGGCTCATGGATTACTGTAGACAAAATCAAAGCATTATGTCATAAATATATAGTAATAGCTACTAATTATAGCTTAAATTAATTTAAAACACCAAAAAGAAAACAACATTTATTTGTTAATCATTAAAATAATCATGACTAGTGTTGATATAAATAGATATACAAGGTTTTAAGTGCACTTATAAGCGAACAGACTAAAGTGAAGAGAATGAAAGAAATGTGACATCACAGTAGATTTTACTTTATAATGAGTCTATGACTAATACTCATGTTCACGGGATTTATAAAATAATCAATTTTAAACTAAACAAGTCTTAGTGTCTGTTTGCCAAACAACTTTAAAATTCTGTAGAAATAAATTACTAACAGATTCTTCTTGCCCAAATCTCTATTTATGCTTCTCAACTCCCAACAGTTCTCGAAGCATTGGTACTCTTTCCTTGGTCAAGCATGACAACATGACCGTTCAGAATTTGAATTCAATAATTAAAAGCATTATAAACCAAATTCAATGGTTGTTTTGAAATGAATAAAAATAAATGACAACTTGTGATCATTGTGCAGCAAGTTAAAAAGGTAAGTAGACTAAAAATAAGACTTAAAAGTTAAAGCATAGTAAGTCCTTTTTTAATCAACTAAAGTAAAGCAGCCCAGACACCAACTTAAAGCATGGTAAGTCATTATGGAATTCTCACAATTTTCAGAATTCTTAAGCGTTAATATGAGATATAACTTATCAAATTTAACTGGAGTATAGTTCGGCCTTCTGCATTTTGTACATAGTCTATACTTACGAAAATGCAAAAGCAAGTTCAGTACAATTCACAGTTTTTTCAGTGGGGGCAGTCAAATCAACACAAAAGATAATATTTGCTTCCAATTTCACATATTTCAGATCATAATCAAATTTCTTTCCTTGCATAGCAAAAAACATTTTTCCAACCCGGACAGCCCCGTCATGAGACCCAATCACCCAATAACGACTTTTGATAATCATGAACAAAACGTCAAAGGACTAGTCGAATCTCAAATGCTATATGTTCGAACCTTGAAGGAAAGAGTAGTAATTAAAGCCATCGGCAAAACAGAAGTATGGTGTTTTTTCCTTGGGTTTAATATGGAAAGAGTCTAGTATGGAACTACATGGGATCTCATGTTCCTTCCATCTTACCAATGTATTAGGTTCCTTTACCTGTAGATATAATTTTTTTATATAGTTCCGAGTTCCAACAATACTTAACAATTTCGAACATTATACAACCTCCCTTCCCAAAAAAAAAAACATAATAGAGTTCACTTGTTTAAAATTTTTCTGATATCAGAAGTTTTTAATCACTGACAATTTCTTTGAGCAATAGTAATTCCATTTTAAATTAACAATCTCCCTACCGACGCTTGGACACATACTCACACTCAACACCCGTATCCAAGTCCATGAACATAGAACACTGAGAATAACTATCATCAACCTAATTCAAAGAAACGATCATCAATAAAATAACATTAGTCTAAGTGAATGACATTGAGAAAAGCTATCTCCAAGTTATTCTGTAATCCTTTTTATCATCAATCTGAATAAGGCTACTGAGAAAAAGTCAACAATTACTTTAATTATTTGTGGTCTATGGTAAGAAGAAATGATATGTTATTACCACATATACAATCAACAACCATACAGTATTTTCATTAGTGAGAGAAAGTGATCCCCAATCAAAAGGAACCTAAAGTGATAGAATATTCCTACAGTTCCTAATATATTACACAAATTGATAACTTACTTGTTAAAGAGAGTGCTCAAATCCAACAATGTAGTTAAGTTAAAGGCCAAACAAAGTGTACACCTAATCTAAGGCAAATGAAAACAAAAAATACATGAACAAGTAAAAGACTTACAATTGCGAGAATAATAAGGGCATTATAGTAGTTAAAATGATAATAACTAACCGTTCATCTTCTTCGATTACTTGACTCACATATTTAGCCCAAAAGGATCTCTCCAATGGCTTTACACCTTCATCCTCCCCATTCTCACCACCAAGAATTTCTTCTACAAATGTTGGTATCCTAATTTGAAACAAAATTGCATAGAATTAACTAAAAAATAAAGATGAATATGATAATTATCCAAATGGCCAAGCAAGAAATATGGTTCGGCTAAACTCAACTGGAATAAGCATGACCAGAGGAAGAGGAGTCCTCCACTTGATTTGAATTCTATGTCATTTACACTGTGAACGATAGTTAAGACAATTGATGAAGATATTAACGCCTTCCAGCAATGAAAAGATGAGCAAAAAGGATATATATTTGTTCATAGCGAGTGAAGAAAATTAGTTTTATCTGGAGAAGATATCAGAGGTTACAGACATCTCACCATTAAGGCTGTTTTGTAATAGTAGGAAAGATTTTCCGACGAATTGGAGCTCACTGTGCAGATTTTTTAGTTTTAGATACTAAATTGTTTGTTCAATTGCCTTAAACAGGTGGCTTGAATCCTAGTAGACTCTACTCTGGAGTTTTTGGTGCTTATCCTATACATGGGTCCTGCCCCTTGTCTTGGCACCTTTTACTTCTTCCTTACTAATAAGAAAACATATGCATCAGCAAAGAGACGGAGTTCTTAACATGCATCAATCAGGGCATGGGCTCAGGAATCTAGATTGAAGTACTAAAAACTTGATAAGCATTGATAGATTTGTTTTTGTTGCCACTAAATTATGTCATGCCACTGAAATCTTTATACCTACCAACACAAAGAAAGGATATATATGTACACATACATGTGTAAAATGATAATGAAGGAGAGCAAGGAGTAAGGGACTCACATGGCAAGACAAATAAGTCCAAATTGAAATGCAAGAACAATGAAATGAATGGTCACAAAGAGTACTCTGAATTCCACTTGTGTCTTGATCCAACTTCTCTTAAACATTTCAAACATACTTTTCAGCAATTATCATAAATTTCCCAATTCAAAACTACTATCCAAAATCAAGGCACGTGGAGACCCTTCAAAAGGGATTCCTCCAAAGGAGAAGAAAACAAGAAGGAAGATGTTGAGATTCCTTGAGGAAACAAGGCACGCGGAGACCCTTCAAAAGGGATTTCTCCCAAAAAAAATCAGTAGCTTACAATAAAAAAAAATACAAACCCTAAGGATCTTTTACTCAGATTTATTACAGAGAGAGAGAGAGAGAGAGAGAGAGAGAGAGAGAGAGAGAGAGAGAGAGAGAGCAATGGTTTCACGTTTTGAGATTCTAGGGTTTGATTTTGGGGGAAAATTTATTCAACAATAGTAGAAAATGTTTGGAACTAGGAAAATGTTTGGATCAAGGGTTTTTAATTAGGATTTTGGGGGTAAATGTTTCAAGAAGACTGAATGTATGTAAGTGTGTGTATTGATTTAGAGAGAGAGGATGAACCAGAGAGTATGTATCTCAGTGAGTGTATCTCATTTCACGGCAGCGGGGAGGCGGCGGCATGGAGGAGCCGGTGACGTGGAGGAGGCGACGGCGTCGCCCTTCAGTCTCTCGAGATCCCTCTCTTTTTTTTCTTCTTGCTTCTCTTCTCTTCCCCTATCTCTCTCTCTCCTTCCTTTTCTAATTAAACATAAATTAGAGTCATACTATTAGTTTTCCCTCCTGTGAAAACGTTTTTGAGAGGGAAATGAAAAGTGGTTAGCAAGGAAAATTATTTCCTTACAAAATATGATTTTTCTCAATAGATAGAACTTTAGGCAAGAAAGAAATAATCCCTTGCTAAAATATGCTTTTTGTAAGGAAATACGTTTCCTTGCCATAAATTACTTTCACAATATTTACTTAACTTTAAGCAAGGAATGACAATTTCCTTGCGAAAACATACTTTTAGCAAGGAAATTGATTTTTCATTGCCAAATAATTTACTACTTGCAAGAAAAATAATATTTCGTTGCCAAAAACTACCGTTTTGGCAAGGAAAAAAGATTTTCGTTGCCAAAAGCATATGTCTTTCAGCTCTTTGGCAACAAAATAATATTTCCTTGCAAATACTATACTTTTAACAAGAAAATTTAACTTTCCTTGCCAAGCTTCCTTGCAAAAACCCATTTTTGTTGTAGTGTCATTTTGTTTGTGTGTGCAGTATCGTGGGGGTGGTGCTGGCTCATCGAGGACTGGGCTGAGGTGCCGAGGTGGCAGGAGGAGGCCATCGCCAACGTACACTCCGGGTGGCCTGACAGAGGACGAAGAAGAGGAAGACTGAGGCCTCCTAAGCGGGGATTTTTGTTTTATCTCCATTTTATGGTTTCAATTGGGTTGTACTTGTGAATAATGTGACTAATGGACAACGTGTAAGACAATGTGTAGGATGATTTATAGGATGATGTGTAGGATGATGTGTAGGATGATTCATCACCCTTGGCAGCGTATTATAATGTTTTGCCTTTTGAGCCAGATAGTTTTCGGTTTAAAGGCGCAGTTATGTGCTTGCTTTGGTTGGTGGTTGTGCATTGTGATTTTGTGATTGTTGATGTTACTGCAATGAGCAGCCTTGTGATAGTGAGTGTGTTTGCCTTGCAGGTGGGATAGTCCGTGAAACAGGGAGGTGCTACTGAAATTTTGAATTTTGCTAGAGCCGTGACAGAAAATATGGCATCGTATGATCCCGCTCAACACACAGTTTGGCTAAACATCACGGATGGTGTGGAGCGGATCAACCTCTTCAGCTACGGTCTGACCGAGCTATTCTCTCTTCGCCAGATGGCTCTGAACACTGAGTTCATGCGTACCGCTATTGTCCACTGGGACCCGGTGAACCATGTCTTTAATTTCAACGGCCTGGAGATATGTCCCCTGTTTGAAGAGTTCTATGTTATCCTTGGCTTCGATTCTGACTCTGACCTGATTCTCCCTTCTGCTGATACCCCCAGTCCCATGCGAGGCTTGGCTGAATACCTGAACTATTCCACTACTATATCCCGCCGACTAATTCATGGTAAGGTTCTTGACATTGCTTCCATCATCGACCGGTAAGCTAGTCCTGGGAATCCTAGCATATATGATACTACCCGCGGGGCCGCTTTGATATTGTGCATGACTTCGCACTTTCTGTTCTCGAGTGCTTCTATCGACTTGGTGCGCGTGTGCCTTGGGCTGAAATTTGGCAGGAATCCCATGGCCATGGTTCTGGCTGAAACACTGAATGGTTTGGATCGCACTTCCAATCAAGGAACTCTTCTTCTTTCTGGGGCGCCTTTGGTGTTACAGGCTTGGTTCTACGAGTACCTTAAGTTATGGACAGGTAATGTATCACCAGTTTATTTCTACAGGGCTGTGCTTCATCCTCATTATACTTTCGCCGATTGGGTTGGCATCATGGGTGCTTTATCTGAGGCCGACATTTGCTGGATCATGAGGTGTTGGGGCCTTCATGCTGCGACCACTAGTCTCGAGGATTACTAGAGAGTGTGGCTGATGGGTCTGAGAGAGACCTCTTTCTATCATCCTCGCCGATTGGCCAGACAGTACAGGCGAGTTCTTTAGGTCCCCCGGGGGTTTACTGAGAGGGTCTTTGCTTCCAGAGTCAGAGCCACTACTATTGCTACTTTCATCAGGGGATGGGCCGGTCGAGCAAGAGCCTATTTCTAGAGACCTTTGAAGAAATAAAAGACACAAAATAAAACTAGACTTGACTGATTCTACTTCTTTCCTCCAAGTGTTTTTGATATTTGGGACTACTTTTTGAAAGAACTTTTTGTGTTTTTCATTTATCCCTGCTTATGTAATATTCAAAGTTTGTTTATCGGTGAACCTTGGTTACTTGGAGAACCTTATTTTATGCATTTGGTTTTATGAAAACATTTGTAGTATGATTTTGATCAGATGTTTGCTTTTGGTACTTATTTGGGTACGTTAGGACGATTAGAGGCAAACGAGGCGAGTGGCCGAAGTTTGCCCCTAGTTTGGGATATGTATGGTTATGAGGTAAACGAGGTAGATGACTGACGTTTGCCCCTAGTTTAGAAGAGGTTCAGGAAAATGAGGCGGATGGCCGAAGTTTGCCCCTAGTATGAAGGGTGACTTCTGGGTTATGGTAAGGACCACGACTTTATTTTTCTCACATGCTGATAATTTTTCCTAGGCACCAGTTAGGTGACGTAGCGAGCTCTTTTATCTCTTTTGTTATTGCTCACTTTGGATTTAACTCTAACTTTTGCCTAGGCGTCCTTTCGGATTTTCAACCTAGCGAGACATCCTTCTTTTCTTTTTTGAAAGTCTGCCTACGTACCCCCGAACAGGGATCATGTCCAATGTAGTTCGGGCCAAAGTCTTGAAAGAAAAGGGGTTGATTATGATGGTGTCAACCGAACAGATGTAGTTGCCTACGTATCCCCGAGTGGGAATCAGGTCGAGCGTAGTTCAGGGCGAGGCTTGAAAGAAAATTGGTTTCGGGGAATGGTCAAGCATAGTACTTTTTGAGGCGATCCATGTTGATTGGTTCTTTGAATTCAACGCCATCGAGGTCCATAAGGTTGGTTGCTCCTCCAGAAAGGATAGTTTTGACGATATAGGGGCCGACCCATTTGGGTTTGAACTTTCTGTATGGATCAAAGATCGGGGCTCGCAATTCCTCAAAGACAAGGTCACCCTTGACAATTTTCCTCGGACGAACCCTTTTGTTGAAAGCACGAGCTATCCTCTTTTGATAGATTCGGACATGGTCGACCGCCGCTAGGCGCTTTTTATCTATGAGAGCCAATTCTTCGTGCTTTTCCCTTAACCAATCTGATTTCAAAATTTCACATTCTGCCATCACGTGCAGGGACGGTAGTTCTATCTCGACTGGAAGTACTGCTTCCATTCCATATACTAGTGAGTAAGGAGTTGCTCCTGTGGACGTCCTTATTGATGTTCTGTATCCCCAAAGTGCGAACGGTAGCTTTTCGTGCCAGTCTTTGTAGGTATCAGTTGATTTTTGCAGTATGGCCTTGATATTCTTGTTTGCAGCTTCGACTGCCCCATTAGTTTGTGGCCTGTATGGTGACGACTTGTGATAAGTGATTTTGTATTCCTCAAACAGATCCTTGACTTCAGCTTTGAAATGACTACCGTTATCTGAAATGATCTCATGGGGGACTCCATAGCAACAGATGAGGTTCTTCTTGATGAACTTGGCCACTTCTTTGGCCCCTAACTTGCTGTAGGATGTGGCTTTTACCCATTTTATGAAGTAGCCAATGGCCACCAAAATGTATCGGTTCTCGTTTAGGGCCTTCGGGACGATTTTGCCAATGATATCGATTACCCAAGTCGAGAATGGCTACAGTGAAGTCATACTATAGATCAGAGATGGTGGTACATGCATCATGTTCACGTGGATCTGGCACTTGTGGCACCTTCTCACGTATTCACAATAATCTTTCTCCAATGTCGTCCAGTAGTACCCTTGTCTTACAATCTTTTTGGTTAGCATGTGACCATTAATGTGTGGATCGCACACCCCTTCGTGTATTTCTTCCATCATTCTTCTGGCGCACTTTCCGAACATGTAAGTTAGATTGTGACCATTGTACCCTTTCTTCAACAATTTTCCCCCACAAATGATGAACTGTGCTGTAAACCTTCGAATTTCTCTTTTGTCTTTCCTGGAAGATTCTAGGGGGTATGTCCCCTTTTCTATGAAGTCCTAAACATCTTGGTACCATGGTGTTTCGTTCTCTTCTTCTTCGATCGCGGCGACCATGTTGAATGAAGGCTCGTATCTTTACTCAATTACCAAAGGCATCATCTTGACTCCCACAAGAATTTTGATCATGGAGGCTAAGGTAGCCAACGAATCTGCTAGCTGGTTCTCTTCCCTTGGCAAGTAGAAGAATGTGATGTTCCTGAACTGTCTCTTGAGTCCATCGAGATGATCATGATAGGGCATCAACCTTTCTTCTTTCACTTTCCATTCTCCTCTAGCTTGTGATATAAGGAGGTTTGAATCTCCGAAGTCATCCAACTTCTGAACGTTCAATTCTATGGCTGCTTCCATCCCCATAATGCATACCTCGTATTCAGTAGTGTTGTTGGTGGAGTTATAATTAAGCTTGACTGCCAGTGGGGTGTGGTCCCCATTTGGTGACACTAGAATCATTCCTACTCCGTAGCCTTTTATGTTGGCTACTCCATCAAAGTACAACTTCTATTGTTCTTCCTTGATTTCCATGATATTCTCGTCCGGGAACGAAAAATCTCCATTTACTTCAGAATCAATGGCGTGTTCAGCAAGATGTTCAGCTATAGTTCTCCATTTTACCGATTTGCTTGTCACATACTTGATATCGAATTCGGACAGTAGAAGTAACCAACAGGATATACAACTGATCAGGGCGGGTTTTTCGAGGAGGTATTTTAG
Organism: Hydrangea macrophylla; assembly: GCA_033977485.1. Lineage (NCBI taxonomy): Eukaryota > Viridiplantae > Streptophyta > Magnoliopsida > Cornales > Hydrangeaceae > Hydrangea > Hydrangea macrophylla. The sequence continues at coordinate 105,701,852 of CM066994.1, forward strand.
AGGATCCATGTAGGATATGAGCATAACTAGGAAGGACAACATGGAGTGCCTCAGTCGGCGAGTGCACCAAACCAAGGCCCAACATGTTTTTTCGAGGGTAGAGTAGTTGAGCTCATACCCAATCATCCTCTTGCTAAGGTAATATATGGCTTTTTCAGAGTGACTTTCTTCTCCTTCTTGGGCTAGCATGCAACCCATGGCATTTTTGGAGACAGATAGGTAAAGGAATAAGGGCTTATGAGGAGTGGGTGGTGAAAGGACGGGCGGATTTTGAAGGTAGGCTTTCATTTTGTCGAAAGCGGCTTCGCATTGGTCATCCCATTGGAACTTCTCTCATTTTCTCAGCAATCGGAACAAAGGATCACATGTAGTTGTGAGTTTGGAGATGAAGCGACTGATAAATTGGATTCTTTCGAGAAACCCTCTCACTTCCTTTTCATTCCGTGGTGGTGCCATTTCTAGGATTGGCTTGATTTTAGAGGGATCCACCTCTATCCCCCTTTGTGTGATGAGAAAACCCAGGAGCTTACTAGAGGTCACACCGAAAGTGCATTTCTTTGAATTCAACCTCATCTTGTATTTGCGCAACCTTTCAAAAAACTTTTCCAGTGCGCCACCAAGTGTCCTTCTCTGTCCTTGGACTTCACGATCATGTCATCTACGTACACTTCTACTTCCCTATGAATCATGTCATGTAACAGAGTAGTGGTAGCTCTTTGGTTAGGTTGCTCCAGTGTTCTTGAGTCCGGAAGGCATTATCCTATAACAGTAGGTTCCCCAAGGTGTGGTGGATGTTGCCTTTTCTCGATCTTCTGGCGCCATTAGAATCTGATTGTACCCCGAAAAGCCATACATAAGTGACAGTAACTCATGTCCTGTAGTGTTATCCACTAAGACATCAATGTGGGGAAGCGGGAAGTCATCCTTAGGACTGGCTTTATTTAGATCACGGAAGTCGACGCACACACGAACTTTTCCATCCTTTTTGGGGACTGGCACGATATTGGCAACCCATTCCGGATACTCGGTAATAATGATGAACCCTGCCTTGAATTGTTTCTCCACTTCTTCTTTGACCTTGAGTGCCCATTTTGGTCTCATGCGCCTATGTTTCTGCTTGACGGGTTTAGAATTGTGAAGGACGATGTCGGGATCGAACCCAGGCATGTCCTCGTAAGACCAAGCAAAAACATCTTTGAATTCTTTTAGTAAGAGAGTCAAATTTTCTTTTTCTTTTTTATTAAGAGTTGAGCCAATTTGCACAATTTGTGGATTATCTATTTCACCTAGGTTAACCGATAAAGTATCTTCGATTATTTCATAAGTAGGTGGTTTTTTAATTATTTACTTAAGTTTGATTGGGATATCCTCGGAGGGATATGTGCATTCACAAGTATTAGACACAGAGGAGTAAGCAGAATCGTCTTTCATTTCATTCATGACAGGTGGAGTGATTACATTAGACAGTGGTGGGCTTACAGCAGCCGACTCTGGTACAGACTCGATAATTGGAAGTATAGACTCTGGGGGAACAGGGGATAGGGAGACACAGACAGATGACTCTATAGCCTGGTTGCTCAGACCCTCCTCAGTTGGCTTGATCTGATCATCTTAGCTCTTGGCCCTCTTTTCCTTCTCTTCAGCAAACTCTTCCCACATTTTCTCGATGGCTTCAGTGTCCAGATACTTCAACCAGTCTTCCTCCGGGGTTTTCACAATTTCTTTGGGATAGAACGAATCTTGATAGGGGGCCTTTCACAGTCAGTGAAGATTTCAAGCCCGGGGTGCCTTTTTCCAATGGCCTGATGAATCCAAGGTTTTGGGAACCCAAAATAGGGGAAATCATCCCCTTCTTTGATGAACTGCCCATTCAAGGTTTTGCGGTATGGTGGGCCTCTATAGCTCGACGTCTTCTTTAGTGGGCTTGTACCCCAACCCAAAAGTGCCTTGTTGCCCTTTGATCTGAGGGAACTCACGAATCCTTTGCTGGCGTCGGCCCAATCCCATTCCAGGGAAGTAGTTCATTTTGAAGACGATGTTGACAACTGCAGAGTGGATCTCGGGAAACCTGTCATTGATCATGTGGACTTCTTCTATGAAGAAACCCCTGATTTATTCTTCTTCTAGCTCAGGTATTTGGATTTCAAAGATGGAAGCGTAGTTTGGAAAAGCTTCATTACCCCAACTATTGTCGAGGATGATTTTCACCCCCTTCTCATGAATGTGCTTGATCATTTGATGAACAATGGATGATACAACTTTGTTGACATGCAGCCAAGGTCTTCCAATCAACAAATTGAACGAGGCAGGTATGTCCATAACTTGAAAGATTTCAGTGCTAACCAAGGATCCTACCCGGATTTGGAGAAAAACAGTCCCCATCACATTTCTCTTGGTGTTATCGTAGGCCCTCACGGATTGCATCGATGGTGTGATGTCAAGGACATTGACCCCCAAGGCGGTAGTAATCCTTAGAGCACAAACATTTAGGGCAGAGCCTGTATCAACCAGACAGAATGGCACCTGCTGTTCCTTACATCCAATAGTGATGTACAAAGCTTTGTTATGTGTAGATCCTTCCGGCGGTAGGTCTTCATCAGAAAATGTAATGATTGGGTCAGGGGTGAGTGGGCCCAAGAAAGCCACCATGTCTTCCGGTACAGCATTGATGGGGACCTCAATTCCCGCCAAGGCATTCAACACAGCTTGTTTATGTTTGTAAGATGTTACCATGATGTCCCACATCGAGAGATGTGCTTTGGTTTTCTTCAACTGCTTTTATCAACTCATTGTCTTCTTCGATGGTCTCATCCATTTTTCCCTTTCCCTTGTCTTTGACCGGACTTTTTTCGATTGCTTCAGTGGTAGGCTGGGGAGGCTGATAATGACGGCTTGACCTAGTCAGATGATCAATCTCGGCAGGAGTATGTCCTTCTACAGTCCCATGTTCTTTAAACCAGTCATAATGTGTTCCCACAAATGGTTTCTCTAGTTCGTTCTAGATAGAGTCATCGCTTTCATTGTTGGGATCATACCATTTGAGATCCATTGCCCCTAGATCCCGTTCTTCCAAGAAGAATAGATCTTGTTCATCAGCCAGCTGTTGCTGCCACTCATCATCTCCTCCTTTAATCAGACAAATTTTTATAGATTCTAGGATGTCAATGAGGGGTAAAGGTTGACCTAAGGGGGTGATATAGGTAGCAGGGTTGAAGGATACATGGTTGGACTCAATAAGGCTGATATTTTGGTGGTTTGGCAGGGGATTTTGAGTGATATGGGGCTGGTTTGGAGGTGGCTCAATGATATTCTGGTCAATGAGGTCTTGGATATCATGGCGAAGGCGCATGCAATCATCGGTGTTGTGGCCAGGGGCTTGGTGGTAGGTGCATCTTTTGGATATATCGCAGTTCGGCGAGAGCAGGGTATTTCGAGGGTGGAACAGTTAGAGGTGGCCCTTTTTAAGGACGCGATCTAAGGCTGAGGAGAGTGGGATTTCTAACTTAGCAAAATTACGAGAAGGCTTTTTCTGGAAAGGGCGATTGAGCGAGTTTTCCTGGTTGAGGGGTTGGTACGGCCTAGGAGGGTAAGCCATAGGTTGACTGACAAGGGCATTATTGACATCCGGAGGGTTGCAGGAGTAGTTGGACCTTTTTGACTGACTCGGAGGCTCTTCCTTCTTGATCTTTCCTTCCCTAATAACGTCTTCAATTCGAGTTCCAACCTCAAACAGTTCTTCAAAGGTGGATATGGACTGATAAAACAATTTCTCATGGTAGAGTGGTTGCAGGTTCTGGATTAGCATTCTCACCTGTTCTTTCTCAACTAGTTGATGGGTCATTTGGGCCACTTTATTCCTCCATCTCCTCTAAAATGCAGCGAATGAATCATTGCTCTTCTGCTAAGTAGTTTCCAAATCCCTTATAGTGACATCAAGTTCTTGGTTGTAGGAATAGTGATCAACGAATACCCGAACTATGTCTTCCCATGCCCGAGTTTTGGAAGCTTCCAAGGTAAGGAACCATGATAGTGCAGACTTCGCGAGAGTTTGTGGGAACATCATTGCAATGTGCTCATGAGTGCAGCCCATTGATTGAAAAACGTTCATACACAGCTTTACATGGCTCTTCGAATTTTCGGTTCCATCAAAACGGTCAATGGCCGGCATCTTGAAGTTTTCCAGTAGTTTCAGCTTACCAGGCTCAAAAAGTCCTTCCAAGTCTAGCATGTAATCATCAAACCCTTTACTCTTCCTCAATACGCTTTCCAACTTGTCGACTTTGTCCATTTTTCTTGGAACTTTTTCTCATATGTGGGCGACGGAGCCCCTTGAAACCAGTCTTCTTCTCTATTGTTCTCGGGATGCGGTATGAATCCGAACTGTGGTGGTGGGAACTCAGGGGGACACTGCTACCGCTACTGTTTCAGTTCTTCCATAAACTTCAGGACCTGGGCCAGGCTGTCAGATTGCTGGCTTATGGTGGCTCCCAATTCGGTGACTTTATTTTCTAACTCTTCCTGATTCATGCTGAAATAACTTGTTGGGCTGATTCTGACCAAACGATTATTTGAATTTTTGAGCCAGGACAAAGATCCCAACTGTTGGCTTTGAGAATCTATAGTGACCCTACAGATTTGAGAGGATTTGTATCAGATTCTGACAGTGATGACTTTAGATAGACAAATGACAGTGATGTTAACGGACGTGGATTGACTTGTGTACAGCCTGACTGAAATAGTGCGTGCAGACCGATAAGAATGGTGCATGCAAATGAGACAAGCATGCGGATGTAAGCCCTAATCTATATGATGCTCCTATTTCTAAAAGATAGCAGTTAAACAAATAAGGTCCTAACCATATAGAGTGTGCGAACTTTGCTTTCCAGTATGATCACCAAGGGATAACAGGGGTTTCTATGGTTTTATGAAGGCTTCTAGGAGAGAGTTTCGAAGAGAAACTAGCATATCTAGGCATTTCTGGTTGGTCTAGACAGAGTTTCTGGGAGAAACTGGTTGATACGGTTATATCTGGGATATCTGGACAGAGTTTCTGGGATAAACAGGTTATATGACAGGAGCATGTGATGATGATGATCATACTGTCTAGCAGGTTTTCGTACTCCTATATCTTAGGACCGACAAATAAGGTTTGCGATGTATATCTTTGTGAGCATAAAGCAGACATCCTTGTCATGGTGCCTAGGTAGGTCAACTCAATGTGATCACATATGAGTGATTGCCTTGGGAGTCATAAGAAAGAGGTTCTGCCTCATGCCACATAAGCGTCTACACCGCACAGGTAATCCCATCTGCGAATACAGCAGTTATATCACATTGTCCTATCTGAAAAGATAAATGAACTGTCTTATGAAAGGTTATACAGGAATCTATATGCAGAGGCTGGGTTTAGTCAGAGAGGGTCCGTTGACGGAAGTTTTTACTCTTTTTGATATACCTTGGAAAGTACAGTATCAATGGTGACTTATGCCCTGGCACAGCAAGACCTGAACAATGTCAGCACCGCGTTTCAGACACAGTCGGAAGGGAAATGCAGAAGTGCAATGCGGTGAACCAGACATAGTAAAAAGATGAATTTAAGGATGCTTCTTATGAGTCAAACCTCTGTTTTATTTTTTTCTAAAATAAGAATCCCCATCAGAGTCGCCAGATCGTGGACACGCGGAATCCCACCTCTTTATTGTTTTAAATTGTTTTGAAAAGGGAAAAGAAAAGGAAAAGGTCTGTTGAAAACAGATACAGAGTCGCCACTTGGTCTTTAAGGAACCAAGAAACCTAATTTGACTCACCCAAATGGATAAAGGGCACCGGCCTTTCATAACCAAAGAACTTGGCTCGGGGTTTTGGTACGAGAGAGGAAGGAGCCTTTGTCACGGCTAAAACACCCTCAACTCGCCCCGTCTTTCGACGGGCCTCAATTGGCATCCAAATAATCATCGTATACTATGTTTGGTTAGACAATTAATACTATGATAATATATTACATCACACAAGAATTTTGAAATGGAAGATCAAAAGATAAGATATCATTCATAAGATCTAACCAAGTATCACACAATGCAAAAGTGAAAGATCACACGAAAAAACCTAGGAAAAATCGTCTAATCACATATCAAGTAATAAAGTTTTCATAATCTAAGGGGGCATGAGTTGTTCTTGAAACAAATAATCAAATAAATCAAAATATGCTTAGCAAACTAGAATGATGCATGTTAATCCTTGAGGAAAGAAGACCTCTCGATCCCCGGGACAGATGAGAAAGGAAGATTAGATCGAGGGGGAAGGATGAACGTGTGATCAAATTCATTCCTTATAATCTTCTTAGATTAGGAGTCACCAAAGCCCCAAATCTTGCATGGATGCAATGTATGATCCTAGAATGTGCAAAGGTTGTAGTGTGTTTGTGTACATGGACTTTCTAAAGTGATTTAGAGGTCAAAAACATGAATGAATGTATGGAGGAAATCATCATGGGATATGTACAAATATGGTATGGACCACTTCCTAAGATATGAACTAATTTGGAGTACATGTAAGCATCAAATCAAAGTATGGAAGTAAAAGTATGCTTGCTGTGAATAGTGGACAGAACAGTAACATGATCTTTTGGAAATTGAAAAGAGGGGTTAGGAGTGTTTTCAATGCATGATTTTTTATGGAGATCTTCCTTATTGTGTATAAAACACAACCAATAAAGCCAATCCTCAATAACTATTATAGATTGAGAGAAATCATATAGACAATAGAGGTTATTCAGAAACAGAGTCCGTACTGTCGACTGAAATGTTAGAAAATCTTAGAAAATGAAAACAAATGATCTAGAGGCTCATATTATACAGAAGGTTCCCTAAGACATTGATGTTTAAGGGAAAAATAAGTTGGGACCACGCGTTTTGTAAAAGGTTTCTGTAAAACAAGTTGAAAGTCAACCTAGCTGCTGTGACAGCAGAGGCAGAATGTTTGGAAGGAATGTTTGGACAAAAATGGACCCCTTTCAAGTGTTTCCAAGTCAAGCCAAATATCGTGGGTGTTCTATAATGAGTTAGAAAGACTTTCCAAGTGGTTTTGCATTCATATATTGAGTATTGAACTCAAAATAATTCTTTGAAGTTAAATGATTCACTGTTTTGAAGGTTTTGAGAAAACAAAGTTTATTTCTTGAAATCAAAATGAGGGGTTTAAGAGGGGGTTTTAAAAAGGAGGGTTTTGAAAACATATTTTCAATACTTAATGAAGATTATAACCACTTAAAATTTCAACATTTGACTCGCATCAAGAACCTCCAAGATTATTGGAAAGTATTGTTTCCATTTTAAAGACAACTTCAAGAATACATAGGAATGTATTGAAGTTGAAATCATCATCTATCAAACATGTTTTTGAGGTCAAGAACTACTATCCATAAGGATTCACTCGCCTCAAACTTCAAGTCATCATCTAGATGATGATAGACTAGTAAGTAAATAAAGAAAACAAAATGAAATGAGGTAAGAGGAGATGAACAAATAAAGTAAGAAAACAAGTATATAAACAATCAATAGATGATATTCAATGATGTATTGGACTTGTAGCTAGGTGTTTCACTCATATGTGATGACTTTGGACATGGAAGTAACTTGCTCTCTCTTAAATGCTCACTAAAATTGTGGTTGGGTGTATTGAATATGAAGTAAATGGAAGTAATGAAGTAAAAACAAAGTTTAGAACTCACTCTTTTATTTAGAAATCAAAGAAGGAAGCTTCTTTTCTTTCTATTCTAACCTTATCTCTACAACTTTCTCCCTAAAACTTCTCAAATCTTGCATTTGACACCCCCAAAATGAGAAGTCAAGGGGGGGTTTATATAGGCCAATTTGGGGGTGGTTTTGGGGTTTTAGAAGTACTCCCATTAGTCCCAAACATCTGTGAACATAGAACTACGTCGTTTTGGTTTTTAATTAATCAAAATGAACCCCCAAAAGAAATTACAAAAATATACCATTCTGGAGGAGAGTACCGCGGTGGCACTGGGCCTGGGCTGCGGCGACAGTGGGTCAGTGCCGCAGCGGCACTGCTCCTCATTTGTCCAGATAATCCATTTTAGGCCCCCAGAGGTTCTGGTATTCGCGAAAAGGCCCTATTTCGTCCGAAATTCATAGAAAATGCATACGAACTCCAAATTGAGGTTGTGATATACCGTTGGAAAGGTAATAGAGTCTATTTTACATTAAAAAAATAGTTCGGAGATTGGTCACTTTGAAAAGTTTTGCGGTATTCACGATAAAAGCCGATATGATAGCCTTTTTCGCCTTCGAAAATTCATAATAAATTCGTTTGAAATTCAAAAATTATGTGCGATATACCGTCGGAAAGCTATTGACCTCTAGCATCCACAAAAATTGTTTGAAAAATGATACGGTGCTCCGGTTTCAATGTCAACTTTTGGTCAAACTGGTCAAACTTGGGTTTCCCGGGAAGTTCTGGAAACCTCTGGGAGCTTCCAGGAGCTGACGTTTTCGTTCGATTTTCTTTTAAAACTCATTTTAGTATTTTCCACATGATCTAGAATGATCCCAAAACTTTTCAGCAAATTTGGACGATTTCGGTAAAACTTGGTCAAACCTTGGTCAAACCGGTCAACGGGGACTTTCTGGGAACTTCCGGGACCTCCAGGGGTCTCTAGAAGCCAACAATTTCATTCGGTCTTGCTTTAGAACTCATTTTATTTATTTTTCTTACGACATAGCGTGTTTCCAGAACATTTTGTCCGAATCCAGGAGCGTTCGGGCTTTCAGGGGTATTTTGGTCATTTTGAACATTTTGAAAGACAGAACTAACTTCCAAGAGTCCTTTTTGAGTCTTTTCAATCATTGTGATCCACCAAGCTATGGGTCTTCTAAATCTAATAGCCGACAAAATGGGGTGTCTACAGTTTGCCTCTCTTTGGCATGAACTTGCGCGGCAACGCATGTTGCAAGCGAGTGCCAAAGCTTTGAAGAGACAGGTCTTTTTGGAAGCTATGGATTTAGGATAAAAATCATTGCAAAAGATGTAGTGATAAAAAACATGATGTCGGGGCACAAAGGAACATATCACACATACACAACAAGATAGGCGAATGCAATATTATGAGGATGATATGCAATGCATGGATGTGATATGAGTTACATCCTGAGTCCTATCATGTTTAGTGTTCTGATCTTAGTATGAGCTGGTGTTGTGGGGTGTGTGCCTCTCTGAGTGGACTTATGACGTGCTAGTGTCTCTGACTGTGATGTAGTGGTTGACTTGGATAAAGACACAATGGTTTGGAAGATTCTGGGCCTTGGGGCAAACTTCTTGAATTTCGAGAAACGTGCTTTGTAAGCAAAATGGATCAGATGTAGGGTTTTAGAGGATCACAACCAAAGGTGACCAATGGATTTTGTGATAACCGATAAGTGCAAAAGCTATGATAATGGACAAAATGAGAAAGCTCATGATAATCATGAGACAGGGAGTCGTGGAACGACGGTGCTCGTCTTCGAAAATTTGACACAGGCGATGTTCTGGTTATTCCTGATGACCGATCTTTGGGAGTAGGTTCTGGTTTTGCTGCTTTCTAGGAATAGTGGGAACTAGTATCCTTCCGTATTTATCTTCGGGAGATGGCGTAGGACTCTCAGAGAATCTTTCTTTTCTTGATCGAGAACCAGGACCCATCTTTGAATCTCTCACGATTGATTAAATATTCCCGTGCTCAATCCAAGAGGGCCTCCGGGAGCTGGTATCTTTGTTTCTGTCCTCGGGGGATAGTGTAGGACTCTTAGAGAATCTCTCTTTTCTTGATCGGGAACCATGACCCATCTCTGAACCTCCCACGGTTGATCAGACCTTCAGGCGCTCAATCCAAGAGGGCTAGTCAGGGCTTCTGGGAGCTGGTATCTCTATTTCTATCCTCGGGGGATGGTGTAGGACTCTCGGAGAATCTCTCTTAACTGTTTCTTGATCAGGAACCAGTACCCATCTCTGAATCTCTCACGGTTGATAAGATCTTCTGGCGTTCAATCCAAGAGGGCCGGTCAGGGCCTTTGGGAGTTGGTATCTCTGTGTCTGTCCTCAGGGGATGGTGTAGGACTCTTAGAGAATCTATCTTTTCTTGATCGGGAACCAGGACCCATCTTTGAACCTCTCACAGTTGATCAAATCTGCTGGTGCTCAATCCAAGAGGGCCAGTCAGGGCCTCCGGGAGCTGGTATCTCTGTTTCTATCCTCGGGGGATGGTGTAAGACTCTAAAAGAATCTCTCTTAACTGTTTCTTGATCAGGAACCAGGACCCATCTTTGAATCTCTCACGGTTGATTACATCTTTGCACTGGTCGGTCTGAAAAGCCGATTCGGGGCCTCCGGGAGCTGGTATCTCTGTTTCTGTCCTCAGGAGATTAACTGAATCTATTGGGGTTAAAATGGATCTTCTGGGGATAAAACCTCATAAATCTTGACTAAAATTGGCCACCTGGGCTAATCGGGACCATGAACGGGCTAAAATAAATCAAAATGGGCCGAAATGGGCTAAAACAAAGCAAAGCGGGGCCCACAGGGAGTAGTGCCTCGGCGGCACTGGGCCATTGTCGCGGCGGCAGTTGGCTAGTACTGCGAAGGCACTGGGTGGCCGGACTTCATGTGTGTATATCGCAAGTTTTTGAGCATTTCAAGCTCATCCTTGGCCATTTTGGGGTGGTTTTGGAGCCAAAATCCGTTAAAACGCAGCTTGTGCACGCTCTGGTGAGTAATCTTTCCCCATGATTGGAATTTTGATTGGTGTTTTGGTTTGTTCCAATTTTCAAGAAGAAAGTTTGGTTTTAGCTTCCATTTTTCTTGTAGATCCATGGCTTCGAGCTCAAGGAGACCGTCTAAGAAGGCTAAGGAACGAATGAAAGCCAAGAGCCAAGCCCCGGACTTGATTTTACGGGACCCCCAATGCCATCATTCGGCCGCGGCTCTAGCGAGCCTGGTTTGTGAAACTTTCGACAGTGTAGGACTATTTTGTACATTGTGCTAGTTTTATGAACTGTAGTGTGCACCTAGTGTTTGTTGGAAGCTTGTTTTGTGCTCGTATATTGATTTTGTAAAGTTGGACTTTGGGTCGTGAATAGTGATTTTGTGCTCATTTTTTGTCATTTTTGATGTGTGTAGGTGTCGGAAGTGACATTGAAGGGCCATCGTAGCCTTGCTCACTCTTTTCTGTGGTACACCCAACTCTCACCTGTCATCAAGAGAATGGTAGACGATGCCGGGTTTGGCGGCTTTGTCCACCTAGTTTCAAAGAGTACCAACAATCTGGCGCATTTTTACGCTCTTGTTGAGAGATGGTGGGACACCACCAATACTTTCTATCTGCCATTTGGTGAGATGACAATGACGCCTTTTGATTTTTTCATGATTATCAGCTTTAGGGTTGGCGGGAAGCGCCTAGTCTTGGATTACTTCTATGAGATTGACCCTGAAGCTGTAGAGATGCTGATTGGGGCTGTTCCTCCTAATCTGGAAAGGCACTGGTTCCCTTATGGATGGCTTTATCGGGCCTATGGCAGAGGGAATCACAACCTGAATAATTCTCAACTTTTGAGGGTATTTCTTCTGTATGTCCTTGGTTGCTCAATTATCGCGACACGGAATGACCGGGTGAGCTTGAGGCTTCTTTCTTGTCTGGCGACCATTGGTGAGCTCCCCTCTTATGACTGGGGCAGTGCTGCCTTGGCCCACCTTTACAAGCATATGGGTGAGGTTTCCCGATGTGATGTCAAATCGACGGGGGGATTCTGGCGAGCTTGGAAGGTATGTACTGCATCCTCTTTTATCTTTCGACTTTTGATTTTTGTGCTTCTTGTCTTTTTTGATTTTCCCTTTGTCTGTGCAGCTTTGGAGGTTTGAGTACCTGAAGATGTTGGCTCCTTCCCCTGCTGATGAATCAGGTGAAGATGAGGACGGCATGGCTCCTGTGCATTTGTTCCCCCGGGGCTTGAGATGACGGAGGGATGTTGTCGATGTAAAGAACGGGGCTCATCGAATTGTTCTCCTCAAAAACTTCTTGTCTGGGTTGACAGCTGCTAGTGTTGATTGGACGCCTTGGGAGCACGTTGCCTATGCTACCCCAGAGGAGATACAGGTGGTCAGGTTCCTTGCCTCTTGCCGACTTCTGATGGAAAGTACCGAAAGCAGGCAATGGTTCCTTGGCGAGCGAGTGTCTTGGCAGGTGGTTGGTGGTCCGAGGTATCATGTCCTTCATAATCCTCCTATGATGGATGCTGATGACCTTTCTAGTGATGCTTTGCTGGTGGCCTTAGCTGGTACTGATGTTTAGGATCACTTTCTCTCTGAGACCGGCTGTGAGACTTACCGTGGCCGCTTCCTGATGCCCAACTTCCCACTCCTGGATGTGAGTTTCTTTTACGTTTTTGTCTCTATCCGTTGCCTATATTTTTGACTCATCTTTTCCCTAACTTGTTTTGTGCCTACAGCTTTGCGAGATGTACAGGAGAGAGGTTCCCCCAGTTTCTGATCCTATTCCTCCTTGGGATTGGACCGTTAATGTTTTGGGTACAGATGGCTCTCCCCAGGTTATGGGGGTGCCACGGGTCACATGTGTTTATCCCACCCAGCCAGCAGGCGTCCTCAACGCCCCTTGGAGTTATGCTAAGGAGGGCCACGCCTTGGCAGCTAGCTTACAGTCTTTGGTCCTTACACGAGACCATTGGGTATGTCTCTATTTTTGCTCTCCTTAAGGTTATGAGGTCCTAACCCTAATTTTGCCCTTGACAGATGGATGGTATGCGGCAGTTTGCCACCAGTCAGATGGCGTCCTTGGTAATTTTTTGACTCGACTTCATTTTTGTACTTTTTGTTGTTTCTTTACTGATTGCTTTCATTTTGTTTGTGTGTGCAGTATCGTGGGGGTGTTGCCGGCTCATCGAGGACTGGGCTGAGGAGCCGAGGTGGTAGGAAGAGGCCATCGCCAACGTACACTTCGGGTGGCCCAACAGAGGACGAAGAAGAGGAAGATTGAGGCCTCCTATGTGGGGATTTTTGTTTTATCTCCATTTTTTGGTTTCAATTGGGTTGTACTTGTGAAAAATGTGACTAATGGACAACGTGTAAGACAATGTGTAGGATGATTTGTAGGATGATGTGTAGGATGATGTGTAGGATGATTCATCACCCTTGGCAGCGTATTATGATGTTTTACCTTTCGAGCCGGATAGTTTTCGGTTTAAAGGCGCAGTTGTGTGCTTGCTTTGGTTAGTGGTTGTGCATTTGTGATTCTGTGATTGTTGATGTTACTGCGATTAGCAGCCTTGTGATAGTGAGTGTGTTTGCCTTGCAAGTGAGATAGTCCATGAAACAGAGAGGTGCTGCTGAAATTTTGAATTTTGCTAGAGCCGCGACAGAAAATATGGCATTGTATGATCCCGCTCAACTTACAGTTTGGCTAAACATCACGAATGGTGTGGAGCAGATTAACCTCTTCAGCTACGGTCTGACCGAGCTATTCTCTCTTTGCCAGATGGCTCTGAACACTGAGTTCATGCGTACTGCTATTGTCCACTGGGACCCGGTGAACCATGTCTTTAATTTCAACGGCCTGGAAATATGTCCCCTATTTGAGGAGTTATGTGCTATCCTTGGCTTCGATTCTGACTCTAACCTGATTCTCCCTTCTGCTGATACCCCCAGTCCCACGCGTGGCTTGGCTGAATACCTGAGCTGTTCCACTACTATATCCCGCCGGCTAATTCATGGTGAGGTTCCTGACATTGCTTCCATCATCGCCCGGTATGCTAGTCCTGGGAATCCTAGCGTATACGATGCTACCCGCGTGGACGCTTTGATATTGCGCATGACTTCGCACTTTCTGTTCTCAAGTGCTTCTATCGACTTGGTGCGCGTGTGCCTTGGGCTGAAATTTGGCAGGAATCCCATGGCTATGGTTCTGGCTGAAACCCTGAATGGTTTGGATCGCACTTCCAATCAAGGAACGGTTCTTCTTTCTGGGGCGCCTTTGGTGTTACAGGCTTGGTTCTATGAGCACCTTCAATTATGGACAGGTAATGTATCACCAGTTTATTTTTACAGGGCAGTGCTTCATCCTCATTATACTTTCGCCGATTGGGTTGGCATGATGGGTGCTTTATCTGAGGCCGACATTTGCTGGATCGTGAGGCGTTGGGGCCTTCATGCTGCGACCACTAGTCTCGAGGATTACTAAAGAGTGTGGCTGATGGGTCTGAGAGAGACCTCTTTCTATCATCCTCGCCGATTGGCCAGACAGTACAGGCGAGTTCAAGAGGTCCCCCGGGGGTTTACTGAGAGGGTCTTTGCTTCCAGAGTCAGAGCCACTACTATTGCTACTTTCATCAGGAGCTGGGCCGGTCGAGCAAGAGCCTATTTCTAGAGACCTTTGAAGAAATAAAAGACACAAAATAAAACTAGACTTGACTGATTCTACTTCTTTCCTCCAAGTGTTTTTGATATTTGGGACTACTTTCTGAAAGAACTTTTTGTGTTTTTCATTTATCCCTGCTTATGTAATATTCGAAGTTTGTTTATCGGTGAACCTTGGTTACTTGGAGAACCTTATTTTATGCATTTGATTTTCTGAAAACATTTGTAGTATGATTTTGATCAGATTTTGCTTTTGGTACTTATTTGGGCACGTTAGGACGATTAGAGGCAAACGAGGCGGGTGGCCGAAGTTTGCCCCTAGTTTGGGATATGTATGGTTGTGAGGCAAACGAGGTAGATGACTGACGTTTGCCCCTAGTTTAGAAGAGGTTCAGGCAAACGAGGCGGATGGCCGAAGTTTGCCCCTAGTATGAAGGGTGACTTATGGGTTACGGTAAGGATCGCGATTTTATTTTTCTCACATGCTGATAATTTTACCTAGGCACCAGTTAGGTGACCTAGTGAGCTCTTTTATCTCTTTTGTTATTACTCACTTTGGATTTAACTCTAACTTTTGCCTAGGCGTCTTTTCGGATTTTCAACCTAGCGAGCCATCCTTCTTTTCTTTTTTGAAAGTCTGCCTACGTACCCCCGAACGGGGATCAGGTCCAACGTAGTTCGGGCCAAAGTCTTTAAAGAAAAGGGGTTGATTATGATGGTGTCGACCGAACCGATGCGATTGCCTACGTATCCCCGAGTGGGAATCAGGCCGAGCGTAGTTCAGGGCGAGGCTTGAAAGAAAATTGGTTTCGGGGAATGGTCAAGCATAGTACTTTTTAAGGCGATCCATGTTGATTGGTTCTTTGAATTCAACGCCATCGAGGTCCATAAGGTAGGTTGCTCCTCCAGAAAGGACAGTTTTGACGATATAGGGGCCGACCCATTTGGGTTTGAACTTTCTGTATAGATCAAAGATCGGGGCTTGCAATTCCTTAAGGACAAGGTCACCCTTGACAATTTTCCTCGGACGAACCCTTTTGTTGAAAGCACGAGCTATCCTCTTTTGATAGATTCAGACATGGTCGACTGCCGCTAGACGCTTTTTATCTATGAGAGCCAATTCTTCGTGCCTTTCCCTTAACCAATCCGATTTTGAAATTTCACATTTTGCCATCATGTGCAGGGACGGTAGTTCTATCTCGACTGGAAGTACTGCTTCCATTCCATATACTAGTGAGTAAGGAGTTGCTCCTGTGGACGTCCTTATTGATGTTCTGTATCCCCAAAGTGCGAACGGTAGCTTTTCGTGCCAGTCTTTGTATCGGTTGATTTCTGCAGTATGGCCTTGATATTCTTGTTTGTAGCTTCGACTGCCCCATTAGTTTGTGGCCTGTATGGTGACGACTTGTGATAAGTGATTTTTTATTCCTCAAACAGATCCCTGACTTCAGCTTTGAAATGACTATCGTTATCTGAAATGATCTCATGGGGGACTCCATAGCAACAGATGAGGTTCTTCTTGATGAACTTGGCCACTTCTTTGGCCCCCAACTTGCTGTAGGATGCTGCTTCTACCCATTTTGTGAAGTAGTCAATGGCCACCAAAATGTATCGGTTCTCGTTTACGGCCTTCGGGACGATTTTGCCAATGATATTTGATGTTGTCAGAATCAAGATATAAAAAGTATACTTTACTTTTCTAAAGATTTGTAGTGTGAAAGTAAAGGTCGAACCCACAGAGATTGATTACTACAGCTTTTAATTTTAAAACCTAAGTCTACTTAATTAAGAAAAACGGATTTGATTTGGTTTTTATTTAAACTAATAACAATAAAAGTAAATCTAAACTATGAAAGCAATTAAAAGTGTTTTTAATGAATGTTTAAGGGAACCTAGGATTGCAAATCCACCACTAGCTTCATAATAGGAATATTCATGAATTACTTTAGCTTATTACGTTGGATGAATATGGGGAATTGTAGCTACAAGCCCAATTCCTCCGACAAGAAGATAATCATGGTTCAAGCACCAACATAATCCATCTGCGGGTAGCACGAATTATCTCACACTAAACTAGGGTTGTGATCTAATCCGTCTAACCTAGGCATGGACTATTCGGATACTTGATAGCACGAATCAATAGAGCACCATCACATGTAAACAACCTAAACAAGCACAGCAAGAATAGATCGTTGAGCACATCACAGTCAAAATAGATCTAAGACAAGAATAAATTCTGAAAGCAATGATTTAATCAATAGTAGTACGATTTATTTATAAAAATCCTCTAAACATGTGACTGTCATCCATACATAATAAAACTAAAATAAAAGCATAAATAAAACCCTATTACTCATCTAGGGCTTCATTGAAACCCTAGATCTATGATCTAGCCGTCCATAGAAGTAGTAGATAGCAAGAGGTTGATGGAGGAGGCCATGGGAATCCTTGGTCTTCTTCCTCTTCTCCTTGCTTCCCTCCCTTCAATGGCTGGAAGTATGGTTGTAGAATGTGTGTATATTAATTGCCAACCTTTTAATTATAATAAACTAGGGTATATATAGATTTACAACAAGTTTTGGAAGCCCTTACAACTCGAAACGGACTGAAACTGATGTAGTTTACAATCTGGACGTCATTCTGCAGTTTCGTTTGCACAGGAGTCTTCAGTACACTGAAATACGCAACTATGATTTTTCCACATATCGCGCGAGCGCGACGTTTGGACCTTCGCGCGGGCGGATCGCGCGATCGATTCTGGGGTTCTCGCGCGAGCGGATCGCGCGAGCGATTTCTTATTTTCGCGGGCGCGGGCGCGGGTCGCGCGCGCGACTTGGATTTTTCAGCTTCTTTTCTTCTGCTTTTTCACCCTGTTTAGCCTGGTTTAGTTGATTTCTTCCAAAACCTGTCAGAAACTAGAAAACGAAGTAAAAATATACAAAAACAGGATAAAAAGGTCTAACAAATGCGCATTAAGGCGTATATTTAGGATTAGTTCTCTCCCGATCACACCCCAAACCTACATTTTGCTAGTCCTCGAGCAAAACTAAAATAAAAACTACTAATAAAAATATATTCCATTTTCGTATGGATTACGATTGCATTTAGCATATGCAACAAGCCTTTTAAACCCCTAGGTGTCCCTAGTCAGACGAGTGAAGTCTCGTGAGGGTTCTCATCAACAAGTTACCCACAACTATCTTTATTAACTTATAAATTTAAAAAGTTTTATTAAAAACGAAAAACATAATATTCAATACTCCTTATCATAGAACGATGATTCGAAATAGAATAATGAACAAGAAGAAACGTAATCAAACGTCTATCTACATCATGAAAAGCAATCCCAAGCGCATGCATCGTATAAATCAATAGAGTTTCTCATAAAATTACACGTGTGTGATATGGTAGTCAAATGAACACGCGCATGTCATGAACTTGGAATATAACTCGGATAACTGTCCAACTATGTCTCGACTATGAATCTCACAATGAATTACACTCTAAAATAAAACACTCAGAAACAGGTGTAATTTTTCTAAACTATGTGAGCAAAGGAAATATATTTTCAAAGCAAGATATGCTCACATATAACTCGAAAAAGACGCACGACACGAAAGAACAGTAGTCTCATGGATATGATGCCAACAATCAAGAAAAATTAATCATGACCATGTTTAATCCCCCTCCCATCATTTTTATATCCAAACCATATTTTCTAGGATCAAAAAGGACTTTTCAAAGGTTGTAATGTGGCTCAGGCAATGAAAAAGGATAGAAAGGATTCATTAGGTAGTTTTAGAATGGCATTGTAAGGCATGTTCGATCTCTTTCATTCTTCTTCTACAAACTTTCATCTTTTCTTTCTCTTCATTCCTTTTCATTCACTTTTCTTCTTTTCTTTCATTTTTTTCTTCAACCTTCTCTTCTTTATTTTTTTCTTTTCCTTTTTCTTTTCTCGCTTCTCAAATGACTATGCATTGAATACCAAGCAACTACCCCAATAGCATCTTATTTTCTTCTTCTCAATCAACACATCGCCTTAATACTACTAAAAGTTGATCACTCTTCCAGTGGTATACTCCAAGTTGATCAAGTTGGAGCTTTTAAAGAGGATAATGGTGAACAAAGAAAAAGAGGCATTGTAACGGCTCAAAGGGGCGAACTAAGGAAATTTTCATCATTTATCGGTCGGTAATAAACAAAGAGGGCCTAAAATCATTTCCTAGGGTTATATGGTTCTTCAATGTTTACGACGGAAGATTATTTAGCATGGTAACAAATATTTTAACTTGACTATTAACCAAAACAAGAATAATGAGACTAAACAACAAATAGATGCGCTATTTCAATGAAATTCGACAAACACAAGATGTATTTATAACCCTCTAAATAGAAAAGATAGGCTCAAAAGCTCACCGGGCTTAGTCTCCACCATGTGTTATCTAGAAATCCGAATCATATTATAGTTCACAACCAACATGTATTCAAGTGACTACGTGCAGTGCATATGTTTGTGTGCAAATCTATGATATAAAACTACGATTCAAACAATACATAACTTAAAACGTTACATCATGACTTTAGTAAATATTTAACCACATATTCTCATGTTTACCATTCTATAACAATTCAAAGTTATTGAACAAGAAGTATCAAATTAAAATTGCAAAAACATCGGTAATCATCGTTTATTTAAACACACTTATTGAAAAATTTTAAAATTTTAGCATATAATAATGTGCATGTGTGTGCATACCCCCAAACCTAAACCTTTCATTGTCCCCAATGAAACAATAAAACGAAAGAAAGGAGAGTACATAAGGAAGGAACGATAGTACCTCGATCTTGACAAGCATAGAACAGGTGAACACAAAGGAATATGGCAATAAAATTCAATGTTACCTGTGAATACTCGGTAAACGAAAAGAAACTAACAAAACAATATGAAAAGTAAATGAAACCAAAATAGAACATATAAATCTAAAAACTAAGTTAAACTAAACTAAACTAGCAAAAGGAAAAGAAATAAAACGAAAAACTATAAATGTAATAAGGAAAACAACGACCAACTCGAACTAAACTGAAACAAATAAACAAAAACAGAAAAGAAACACAAATAAAATAGGCAGGGAGAAAGATATAGAAAACAAAAGAGAAAAACAGGAAAATGGGGGAATCGCGCGAGCGGTCCGCGCGAGCGGCCGTCGCGCGCGCGAATTCCCAGGAATTTTTTTATTTTTTTTTTAATCCTTCTCCGCGCGAGCGAGGTACCTCGCGCCCGCGATTCCAGGCGCGAGGAGAACCTGAGGGCTCATAATAAAGAAAAGCAAAGAAAAACGTTAAGGGGCAAACTCGCGCCAGCGGGCCGCGCGAGCGACGTCTCGCGCGAGCGGGCCGCGCGCGCGAGAATGTTGTTTTCCATTTTTTGTTTAAAATTATGTATATGTTATTAAAATAAATTAATTCCACCCCCAAACCTTTCCAGAATGTCCAAAACAGACTCAACCAGACTAAAAAACATCCAAAAATAAGAAAAACAAACGAAATAAAGCTTGGGTTGCCTCCCAAGAAGCGCTAACTTTTATGTCTTCAGCTAGACCATTCTAGCTCAAAATTTTATGGAGGCCGTAAATCGGACTGTGTACCCCTAAGGATGTCAGGTAGAGCTCGATGGTAAGCAGAAATTACGTCGCTTTGAATTAATTCAATCGACGGTTTATCAGTATTTTCAAATCGATTTCTTACCTTTCGAGTAGATTCAACATTAGGGTCCGAAGTATTAGGATTCATCCACTCATCATCCTCTATATTATTCCCCGCATGTATATTTATTACGTTCTTAGGCTCAATATTCCGGTTAACCTCACTACCCTCCACACCTAAGTCATCGTCGTCTTTATGAGGTTGATCAGCCGCATTAAAAACATTTAATTTTAATTTTATATTCCCGAACGACACTTTCATCACCCCTGTTCTACAATTGACACGTGCGTTGGCCGTGGCTAAGAATGGACGACCAAGAATGACAGGAGTGTGTCTCCTAGCATCTAGCACCGGTTCGGTGTCAAGGACCATAAAATCAACGGGATAGAAACATTGATCAACTTTTACTAGTACATCTTCGACGATTCCTCTAGGTATTTTGACAGAACGATCCGCTAACTGAATAGTAGCGGCCGTAGGCTTGAGTTCCCCTAAACCTAATTGTTTATAGACGTGATAGGGTAAGAGATTAACACTCGCACCTAAATCAAGGAGAGCCCGATGAATGATAGTGTCACCTATGACACATGAAATCGTAGGCGTACTTGGATCTTTATATTTTGGAGGAGCGTGTTGGAATATAGAGCTTACTTTTTCCGTGAGAAAGACCTTTTTAGGAGTATGACTCCGTATTTTGCGTTTTTGTGTACAAAGGTCTTTTAGACATTTAGCATAAGCGGGAATTTGTTTTATAGCATCGAGGAAAGGAATATTTATTTTGACTTGTTTAAACACCTCGAGTATATCCTCAACCTTAGACTTTTTATTTATAAGATTAGACGGCTCCTCAACATTAGGTGGATATGGCATTCTCGGAATATAATTCGTTGGGACCGATTCTTTTCCTTTCTTATTTTGGCTCACGTCCTCACCCTTCTTCGTATTAGAGTTAATATTCATATCTTTCACATTCTCATTCGGAATTTCTATTACCTCTTCCTCTCGTGTAGTCAACCTAGTTGAGACGGCGTTTACTTGCTCATTCGACCCCTTAACCTCATATTGTCCCTTAGGGTTTTGAATTGTTTGACTAGGCAACGTCCCCTCGTTTCTACGACTCACTACAGTAGCTAATTGTCCCATTTGGGATTCAAGCTTCGCAATGGATTGTGTGTGTGAGTGCACTATTTGTGCTTGTGCCTGAACTTGCGTTTCAATAGTCTTAAGGGACGCCAACACCTTTTCCTCAAAAGCATTACCCTTTGAAGGATTCAAATTAGGAGGCGAGTGTTGGTATTGATTAGGTTGAAACTGAGGTCGATACGCATTTGGAAAATTAGTCGTCTCATTAGGATTATTATTATTTTTCCATGAGAAGTTAGGATGGTTTCTCCATGGCGCATCCGGATTATTAGTAGTTGCATTATAATTATTTCGTGGGTATTGTTGAATAGAATTAATGTGTTGCTCCACGAATTCCGGAAATTGACTCGCCGATGGACATGCAAGTATCGAATGTGAAGGATCAGAACATAATGCACAAATTTCACGAGCGGGTGGGGCTGTCGTTTGGTTCATTGTTAAAAGTCGGTCAAGTTTGTTAGATAGTTCTTTTATTTCAATTGATTGACTTGACTCGAATTTTACATCCCTCTTAGGTTGATTAAGATATCCTTCCGAACGGACAGACACCGTTTGGTGCATCGAATTCTCGCTTAACGTTTCAAACATTTTCCAGGCCTCGTCGGCGCTTTTGTGTAGGAAGGTTCCCGCACAAACGGCATCAACGGTGTTCCTAACAGAGGGAATAAGCCCCTCATAAAAGACCTGAACAAGTTGCCACTTAGGAACCTGATGATGTGGACACGAGCGTAGTAATTCTTTAAATTTTTCCCACGTGTCGTAAAGTGATTCCCCATCTTGCATTACAAAATTGGTTATTGATTTTCTTATCTGGTTCGTACGCATAATCGGGAAAAACTTTTGTAAAAATGCGGTGTGTAAGTCTTCCCATGTTCTAATAGTGTTTGGCTCCAAAGATTGGAGCCAATATTTAGCTTTGTCCTTTAATGAGAATGGAAAGAGCCGCATTTTTAATTCATCATCAGTAAGATTTTGAATTTTCAAAGTAGAACATATATCTTGAAAATCTCCTAAGTGTTTATATGGATCTTCATTTAAACGGCCATGGAAAGAGGGAAGCAGCGAGATGGTAGACGACTTAATCTCAAAGTG
Organism: Hydrangea macrophylla; assembly: GCA_033977485.1. Classification (NCBI taxonomy): domain Eukaryota; kingdom Viridiplantae; phylum Streptophyta; class Magnoliopsida; order Cornales; family Hydrangeaceae; genus Hydrangea; species Hydrangea macrophylla. The sequence goes on from CM066994.1 coordinate 105,724,211, forward strand.
AGATGCCGTCGCCTCCGGTAATTCAATACATGTTTGTGGTGTGTAAGTCGTCGGAATAAAGTAATCTTTAAGTGGAGGAGGTGGTGGTATATTAGGATTATTCATATTAGCTCCGTTGTTATTTTGGTTGTTGTCGTTATTATTTCCAATGTCTGCCATTTTAATTGGTTCTATGTTATTAAAGCGTGGTTTCTTTAGTTTTTGAAGAGTACTACGTATTTCAGATTCAAATAAAGACGTTGGTTTTGGTGTCAAATCGTCGTCTATTACAAACCTAGTTCCAGAAGTTAAGTTTGAAGACTTGTTAAGTCTTAATGTACGTTCAAGTTCAGAGTTAAAAGGTTTTAATTCCGGTTTGTTTGAACGTGTACCTAACATAAACTAAAACAAAAGAAAAGAAATTAAAAACAAAGACTAACTAAACAAAAGAAAAAAACAAACAAATAGCAATCATGCAATGAAGATAACAAGCACTCAACTACTATGATGCATGCAAATTATCCTGTAATGCAATGACTGCGTCAAGCCCAGCGCCCCGGGTTTCCTAGCTAATGCAGTGCAATTAACCCTAAACTAATGCAAATAGTGCGTCACAGCGCCCTGACTTACAGCGGTTTAAAGCGAATTCCACAAGAAGCAATTTATTTAATTGTATTTATATTTTTATTTGCGTAAGCTCCTTTGATGTAATTAGCTGCTCCACTCGGAAACGTTGACTACAAAATAAAAAAAAAAAACAAGTTAGTAACTAAAAAACAAAAACAGAAAATAAGAAAAATAAAAAACTAATCTAATATTTACGAATTAACTAAACTAAGATTATAAAACTAAAGGTAGTAATGCAATCCCCGGCAACGGCGCCAAAAATTGATGTTGTCAGAATCAAGATATAAAAAGTATACTTTACTTTTCTAAAGATTTGTAGTGTGAAAGTAAAGGTCGAACCCACAGAGATTGATTACTACAGCTTTTAATTTTAAAACCTAAGTCTACTTAATTAAGAAAAACGGATTTGATTTGGTTTTTATTTAAACTAATAACAATAAAAGTAAATCTAAACTATGAAAGCAATTAAAAGTGTTTTTAATGAATGTTTAAGGGAACCTAGGATTGCAAATCCACCACTAGCTTCATAATAGGAATATTCATGAATTACTTTAGCTTATTACGTTGGATGAATATGGGGAATTGTAGCTACAAGCCCAATTCCTCCGACAAGAAGATAATCATGGTTCAAGCACCAACATAATCCATCTGCGGGTAGCACGAATTATCTCACACTAAACTAGGGTTGTGATCTAATCCGTCTAACCTAGGCATGGACTATTCGGATACTTGATAGCACGAATCAATAGAGCACCATCACATGTAAACAACCTAAACAAGCACAGCAAGAATAGATCGTTGAGCACATCACAGTCAAAATAGATCTAAGACAAGAATAAATTCTGAAAGCAATGATTTAATCAATAGTAGTACGATTTATTTATAAAAATCCTCTAAATATGTGACTGTCATCCATACATAATAAAACTAAAATAAAAGCATAAATAAAACCCTATTACTCATCTAGGGCTTCATTGAAACCCTAGATCTATGATCTAGCCGTCCATAGAAGTAGTAGATAGCAAGAGGTTGATGGAGGAGGCCATGGGAATCCTTGGTCTTCTTCCTCTTCTCCTTGCTTCCCTCCCTTCAATGGCTGGAAGTATGGTTGTAGAATGTGTGTATATTAATTGCCAACCTTTTAATTATAATAAACTAGGGTATATATAGATTTACAACAAGTTTTGGAAGCCCTTACAACTCGAAACGGACTGAAACTGATGTAGTTTACAATCTGGACGTCATTCTGCAGTTTCGTTTGCACAGGAGTCTTCAGTACACTGAAATACGCAACTATGATTTTTCCACATATCGCGCGAGCGCGACGTTTGGACCTTCGCGCGCGTGGATCGCGCGAGCGATTCTGGGGTTCTCGCGCGAGCGGATCGCGCGAGCGATTTCTTGTTTTCGCGGGCGCGGGTCGCGCGCGCGACTTGGATTTTTCAGCTTCTTTTCTTCTGCTTTTTCACCCTGTTTAGCCTGGTTTAGTTGATTTCTTCCAAAACCTGTCAGAAACTAGAAAACGAAGTAAAAATATACAAAAACAGGATAAAAAGGTCTAACAAATGCGCATTAAGGCGTATATTTAGGATTAGTTCTCTCCCGATCAATATCGATTACCCAAGTCGAGAATGGCCATGGGGAAGTCATACTATAGAGCAGAGATGGTGGTACATGCATCATGTTCACGTGGATCTGGCACTTGTGGCACCTTCTCACGTATTCACAATAATCTTTCTCCAATGTCGTCCAGTAGTACCCTTGTCTTACGATCTTTTTGGTTAGCATGTGACCATTCATGTGTGGATCGCACACCCCTTCGTGTATTTCTTCCATCATTCTTCTGGCGCACTTTCCGAACAATCAAGTTAGATTGTGACCATTGTACCCTTTCTTCAACAATTTTCCCCCACAAATGATGAACTGTGCTGCAAACCTTCGAACTGCTCTTTTGTCTTTCCCGGAAGATTCTAGGGGGTATGTCCCCTTTTCTATGAAGTCCCAAACATCTTGGTACCATGGTGTTTCGTTCTCTTCTTCTTCGATCGCGGCGACCATGTTGAATGAAGGCTCGTATCTTTGCTCAATTACCAAAGGCATCATCTTGACTCCCACGAGAATTTTGATCATGGAGGCTAAGGTAGCCAACAAATCTGCTAGTTGGTTCTTTTCCCTTGGCAAGTAGAAGAATGTGATGTTCTAGAATCGTCTCTTGAGTCCATCCATCGAGATGATCATGATAGGGCATCAACCTTTCTTCTTTCACTTTCCATTCTCCTCTAGCTTGTGATATAATGAGGTTTGAATCTCTGAAGACATCCGACTTCTGAACTTTCAGTTCTATGGCTGCTTCCATCCCCAGAATGCATGTCTCGTATTCAGTAGTGTTGTTGGTGGAGTTATAATTGAGCTTGACTGCCAGTGGGGTGTGGTCCCCATTTGGTGACACTAGAATCATTCCTACTCCGTAGCCTTTCATGTTGGCTACTCCATCAAAGTACAACTTCTATTGTTCTTCCTTGATTTCCATGATATTCTCGTCCGGGAACGGAAAATCTCCATTTACTTCAGAATCAATGGCTTGTCCAGCAAGATGTTCAGCTATAGTTCTCCCTTTTACCGATTTGCTTGTCACGTACTTGATATCGAATTCGGACAGTAGAAGTAACCAACGGGATATACAACCGATTAGGGTGGGTTTTTTGAGGAGGTATTTTAGAGGATCCGTGCAGGATATGAGCATAACTGGGAAGGACAACATGGAGTGCCTCAGTCGGCGAGTGCACCAAACCAAGGCCCAACATGTTTTTTCGAGGGTAGAGTAGTTGAGCTCATACCCAATCATCCTCTTGCTAAGGTAATATATGGCTTTTTTAGAGTGAATTTCTTCTCCTTCTTGGGCTAGCATGCAACCCATGGCATTTTCGGAGACAGATAGGTAAAAGAATAAGGGCTTATGAGGAGTGGGTGGTGAAAGGACGAGTGGATTTTGAAGGTAAGCTTTTATTTTTTCGACAGCGGCTTGGCATTGGTCATTCCATTGGAACTTCTCTCCTTTTCTCAACAATCGGAACAAAGGATCACATGTAGTTGTGAGTTTGGAGATGAAGCGACTGATAAATTGGATTCTTTCGAGAAACCCTCTCACTTCCTTTTCATTCCGTGGTGGTGCCATTTCTAGGATTGGCTTGATTTTAGAGAGATCCACCTCTATCCCCCTTTTTGTGATGAGAAAACCCAGGAGCTTACCGGAGGTCACACCGAAAGTGCATTTCTTTGGATTCAAACACATCTTGTATTTGCGCAACCTTTTAAAAAACTTTTCCAGTGCCACCAAGTGTCCTTCTCTGTCCTTGGACTTCACGATCATGTCATCTACGTACTCTTCTACTTCCCTATGAATCATGTCATGTAACAGAGTAGTGGCAGCTCTTTGGTTAGTTGCTCCAGTGTTCTTGAGTCCGAAAGGCATTACCCTATAACAGTAGGTTCCCCAAGGTGTGGTGAATGTTGTCTTTTCTCGATCTTCTGGCGCCATTAGAATCTGATTGTACCCCGAAAAGCCATCCATAAGTGACAGTAACTCAGGTCCTGCAGTGTTATCCACTAAGACATCGATGTGGGGAAGCGGGAAGTCATCCTTAGGACTGGCTTTATTTAGATCACGGACGTCAATGCACACACGAACTTTTCCATCCTTTTTGGGGACTGGCACGATATTGGCAACCCATTCCGGATACTCGGTAATAATGATGAACCCTGCCTTGAATTATTTCTCCACTTCTTCTTTGACCTTGAGTGCCCATTTTGGTCTCATGCGCCTAAGTTTCTACTTGATGGGTTTAGAATTGTGAAGGACGATGTCGGGATCGACCCCAGGCATGTCCTCGTAAGACCAAGCAAAAACTTCTTTGAATTCTTTTAGCAAGAGAGTCAATTTTTCTTTTTCTTTTTTATTAAGAATTGAGCCAATTTGCACAATTTGTGGATTATCTATTTCACCTAGGTTAACCGATAAAGTATCTTCGATTATTTCATAAGCAGGCAGTTTTTAATTAGTTGTTTAAGTTTGATTGGGAGATCCTCGGAGGGATATGTGCATTCACAAGTATTAGACACAGAGGAGTAAGCAGAATCGTCTTTCATTTCATTCATGACAGGTGGAGTGATTACATTAGACAGTGGTGGGCTTACAGCAGTCGACTCTGGTACAGACTCGATAATTGGAAGTATGTACTCTGGGGGAACAGGGAATAGGGAGACACAGACAGATGACTCTACAGCCTGGTTGCTCAGACCCTCCTCAGTTGGCTTGATATGATCATCTTGGCTCTTGGCCCTCTTTTCCTTCTCTTCAGCGAACTCTTCCCACATTTTCTCGATGGCTTCAGTGTCCAGATACTTCAACCAGTCCTCCTCCGGGGTTTTCACAATTTCTTTGGGATAGAACGGATCATGATAGGGGGGCCTTTCACAGTCAGTGAAGATTTCAAGCCCGGGGTGCCTTTTTCCAATGGCCTGATGAATCCAAGGTTCTGGGAACCCAAAATAGGGGAAATCATCCCCTTCTTTGATGAATTGCCCATTCAAGGTTTTGCGGTATGGTTGGAGACTCCTCACTCTTTTCTTCCATGGCCTCTATAGCTCGACGTCTTCTTCAGTGGGCTTGTACCCCAACCCAAAAGTGCCTTGTTGCCCTTTAATCTGAGGGAACTCACGAATCCTTTGCTGGCGTCGGCCCAATCCCATTCTAGGGAAGTAGTTCATTTTGCGGACGATGTTGACAACTGTAGAGTGGATCTCGGGAAACCTGTCATTGATCATGTGGACTTCTTCCATGAAGAAGCCCCCGATTTATTCTTCTTCTAGCTCAGGTATTTGGATTTCAAAGATGGGAGCGTAGTTTGGAAAAGCTTCATTACCCCAACTATTACCGAGGATGATTTTTACCTCCTTCTCATGAATGTGCTTGATCATTTGATGCACATTGGATGATACAGCTTTGTTGACATGCAGCCAGGGCCTTCCAATCAATAAATTGAACGAGGCAGGTATGTCCATAACATGAAAGATTTCAATGCTAACCAAGGATCCTACCCGGATTTGGAGAGAAACAGTCCCCATCACATTTCTCTTGGTGTTATCGTAGGCCCTCACGGATTGCACCGATGGTATGATGTCAAGGACATTGAGCCCCAAGGCGGTAGCAGTCCTTAGAGCACAAACATTTAGCGCAGAGCCTGTATCAACCAGACAGAATGGCACCTGCTGTCTCTTACATCCAATAGTGATGTACAAAGCTTTGTTATGTGTAGACCCTTCCGGCGGTAGGTCTTCATCACAAATGTAATGATTGGGTCAGGGGTGAGTGGGCCCAAGAAAGCCACCATGTCTTCCGATGCAGCGTTGATGGGGACCTCAATTCCCGCCAAGGCATTCAACACAGCTTGTCTATGCTTGTAGGATGTTACCATGATGTCCTACATCAAGAGATGTGCTTGGGTTTTCTTCAATTGCTTTATCAACTCATTGTCTTCTTCGATGGTCTCATCCATTTTTCCCTTTCCCTTGTCTTTGACCGAACTTTTTTCGATTGCTTCAGTGGTAGGCTATGGAGGCTGATAATGACGGCTTGACCTAGTCAGATGATCAATCTCGGCAGGAGTATGTCCTTCTACAGTCCCATCTTCTTTGAACTAGTCACAATCTGTTCCCACAAATGGTTTCTCCGGTTCATTCTAGATAGAGGCATCACTTTCATTGTTGGGATCTTACCATTTGAGGACCATTTCCCCTAGATCCTGTTCTTCCAAAAAGAATAGATCTTGTTCATCAGTCAGCTGTTGCTGCCACTCCTCATCTCCTCCTTTAATCAGACGAATTTTTATAGATTCTAGGATGTCAATGAGGGGTAAAGGTTGACCTAAGGGGGTGATATAGGTAGCAGGGTTGAAGGAAACATGGTTGGACTCAATGAGGCTGATATTTTGGTGGTCTGGCAGGGTATTTTGAGTGATATGGGGCTGCTTTGGAGGTGGGTCAATGATATTCTTGTCAATGAGGTCTTGAATATCATGGCGAAGGCGCATGAAATCATCGGTGTTGTGGCCAGGGACTTGGTGGTAGGTGCATCTTTTGGACATATCGCAGTTCGGCGGGAGCAGGGTATTTCGAGGGTGGAGCAGTTGGAGGTGGCCCTTTTTAAGGACGCAATCTAAGGCTGAGGAGAGGGGGATTTCTAACTTAGCGAAATTACGAGAAGGCTTTTTCTGGAAAGGGCGATTGGGCGAGTTTGCTTGGTTGAGGGGTTGGTACGGCCTAGGAGGGTAAGCCATAGGTTGACTGCTAAGGGCATTGACATCCGAAGGGTTGCGGGAGTAGTTGGGCCTTTTTGACTGACTTGGAGACTCTTCCTTCTTGATATTTCCTTCCCTAATAGCGTCTTCAATTTAAGTTCCAACCTCAAACAGTTCTTCAAAGGTGGAGATGGACTGATAAAACAATTTCTCATGGTAGAGTGGTTGCAGGTTCCGGATTAGCATTCTCACTTTTTCTTTCTCAACTGGTCGATGGGTCATTTGGGCCACTTTATTCCTCCATCTGCTCAGAAATGCAGCGAATGATTCATTACTGTTCTGTTGAGTAGTTTCCAAATCCCTGATAGTGACATCAAGTTCTTGGTTGTAGGAATAGTGATCAACGAATACCCGAACTATGTCTTCCCATGCTCGAGTTTTAGAAACTTCCAAGGCAAGGAACCATGATAGTGCAGACTTCGCGAGAGTTTGTGGGAACATCATTACAATGTGCTCATGAGTGCAGCCCATTGATTGAAAAACGTTCATACACAGCTTTACATGGTTCTTCGAATTTTCGGTTCCATCTAAACGGTGAATGGCAGGCATCTTGAAGTTTTCCGGTAAATTCAGCTTAACAGGCTCAAAAAGTCCTTCCAAGTCTAGCATGTAATCATCAAACCCTTTACTCTTCCTCAATACGCTTTCCAACTTGTCGACTTTGTCCATTTTTCTTGGAACTTTTTCTCATATGTGGGCGACGGAGCCCCTTGAAACCAGTCTTCTTCTCTATTGTTCTCGGGATGCGGTATGAATCCGAACGGTGGTGGTGGGAACTCAGGGGGACACTGCTGCCGCTACTGTCTCAGTTCTTCCATAAACTTCAGGACCTGGGCCAGGCTGTTAGATTGCTGGCTTATGGTGGCTCCCAATTCAGTGACCTTGTTTTCTAGCTCTTCCTGATTCATGCTGAAATAACTTGTTGGGCTAATTCTGACCAAACGATTATCTGAATTTCTGACCCAGGACAAAGATCCCAGCTATTGGCTTTGAGAATCTATAGTGACCCTACAGATTTGAGAGGATTTGTATCAGATTCTGACAGTGATGACTTTAGATAGACAAATGACAGTGATGTTAATGGACGTGGATTGACTTGTGTATAGCCTGACTGAAACAGTGCGTGCAGACCGATAAGAATGGTGCATGCAAATGAGACAAGCATGCGGATGTAAGCCCTAATCTATATGATGCTCCTATTTCTAAAAGATAGCAGTTAAACAAATAAGGTCCTAACCATATAGAGTGTGCGAACTTTGCTTTCCAGTATTATCACCAAGGGATAACAAGGGTTTCCATGGTTTTATGAAGGCTTCTAGGAGAGAGTTTCGAAGAGAAACTTGCATATCTAGGCATTTCTGGTTGGTCTAGACAGAGTTTCTGGGAGAAACTGGTTGATACGGTTATATCTGGGATATCTGGACAGAGTTTCGGGGAGAAACAGGTTATATGACAGGAGCATGTGATGATGGTGATCATAATGTCTACAGGTTTTCATACTCCTATGTCTTAGGACCGACAAATAAGGTTAGCGGTGTATATCTTTGTGAGCATGGAGCAGACATCCTTGTCATGGTGCCTAAGCAGGTCAACTCAATGTGATCACATGTGAGTGATTGCCTTGGGAATCATAAGGAAGAGGTTCTGCCTCATGCCACATAAGCGTCTACACCGCACAGGTAATCCCGTCAGGGCATACAGCAGTTATATCACATTGTGCTAACTAAAAACATAAATGAGCAGTCTTATGAAAGGTTATACAGGAATCTATATGCAGAGGCTGGGTTTAGTCAGAGAGGGTCCGTTGACGAGAGTTCCAATATATAGTCAGAGAGACAGTACGGAAGTTTTTACTCTTTTTGATATACCTTGGAAGGTACAGTGTCAACGGTGACTTATGCCCTGGCACAGCAAGACCTGAACAATGTCAGCGCCGCATTTCAGACACAGTCGGAAGGGAAATGCAGAAGTGCAATGCGGTGAACCAGACACAGTAAAAAGATGATTTTAAGGATGCTTCTTATGAGTCAAACCTCTGTTTTATTTTGTTCTAAAATAAGAATCTCCAGCAGAGTCGCCAGATTGTGGACACGCGGAATCCCACCTCTTTATTGTTTTAAATTGTTTTGAAAAGGGAAAAGAAAAGGAAAAAGTCTGTTGAAAACAGATACAGAGTCGCCACTTGGTCTTTAAGGAACCAATAAATCTAATTTGACTCACCCAAATGGATAAAGGGCACCGGCCTTTCACAACCAAAGAACTTGGCTTGGGGTTTTGGTACGAGAGAGGAAGGAGCCTTTGTCACAGCTTAAACACCCTCAACTAACCCCGTCTTTCGACGGGCCTCAATTAGCATCAAAATAATCATCTTATACTATGTTTGGTTCGACAATTAATACTATGATAATATATTACATCACACAAGAATTTTGAAATAGAAGATCAAAAGATAAGATATCATTCATAAGATCTAACCAAGTATCACACAATGCAAAAGTGAAAGATCACACGAACAAACCTAGGAAAAATTGTCTAATCACATATCAAGTAATAAAGTTTTCCTAATCTAAGGGGGCATGGGTTGTTCTTGAAACAAATAATCAAATAAATCAAAATATGCTTAGCAAACTAGAATGATGCATGTTAATCCTTGAGGAAAGAAGACCTCTCGATCCCCGGACAGATGAGAAAGGAAGATTAGATCGAGGGGGAAGCATGAACTTGTGATCAAATTCATTCCTTATAATCTTCTTAGATTAGGAGTCACAAAAGCCCCAAATCTTGCATGGATGCAATGTATGATCCTAGAATGTGCAAAGGTTGTAGTGTGTTTGTGTACATGGACTTTCTAAAATGATTTAGAGGTCTAAAACATGAATGAATGCATGGAGGAAATCATCATAGGATATGTACAAATATGATATGGACCACTTCCTAAGATATGAACTAATTTGGAGTACATGTAAGTATCAAATCAAAGTATGGAAGTAAGAGTATGCTTGCTGTGAATAGTGGACAGAACAGTAACATGATCTTTTGGAAATTGAAAAGAGGGGTTAGGAATGTTTTCAATGCATGATTTTTTTATGGAGATCTTCCTTATTGTGCATAGAACACAACCAAAAAAGCCAATCCTCAATAATAAGTATATAAACAATCAATAGATGATATTCAATGATGTATTGGACTTGTAGCTTGGTGTTTCACTCATATGTGGTGACTTTGGACATGGAAGTAACTTCCTCTCTTAAATGCTCACTAAAATGGTGGTTGGGTTTATTAAATATGCAGTAAATGGAAGTAATGAAGTAAAAACAAAGTTTAGAACTCACTCTTTTGTTTGGAAATCAAAGAAGGAAGCTTCTTTTCTCTCTATTCTAACCTTATCTCTACAACTTTCTCTCTAAAACTTCTCAAAGCTTGCATTTTACACCCCCAAAATGAGAAGCCAAGGGGGGTTTATATAGGCCAATTTGGGGTGATTTTGGGGTTTTAGATGTACTCCCATTGGTCCCAAACATCTGTGAACATAGAACTACATCATTTTGGTTTTTAATTAATCAAAATGAACCCCCAAAAGAAATTACAAAAATATACCATTCTGGGAGAGAGTGCCGCGGTGGCAGTGGGCCAGTTCCGCGGCGGCACTGCTCCTCATTCGTCCAGTTAATCCTTTTTAGGCCCCCAGAGGTTCCGGGTATTCGTGAAAAGACCATATTTAGTCCGAAATTCACAGAAAATGCATACGAACTCCAAATTGAGGTTGTGATATACCGTTGGAAAGGTAATGGAGTCTGTTTTACATAAAAATAGTTTGGAGATAGGTGACTGTAGACACCCCATTTTGTCGGCTATCAGATTTAGGAGACCCATAGCTTGGTGGTTCACAATGATCGTAAAAGACTCAAGAGGACTCCTGGAAGTCAGCTCTATCTCTCAGAATGCTCAAAATGACCAAAATGCCCCTAAAAGCCCGAAAACTCCCAGATTTTGTCCCAAAGTTCTGAAAACATGCTATGTCGTAAGAAAAGCGATAAAATGAGTTCCTAAGAGAAATCGGGTGAAATCGTCAGCTCCCAGAGACCCCCGGAAGTCCCGGAAGTTCCCGAAAAGTCCCCGTTGACCGGTTTGACCAAGGTTTGACTAGGTTTGACCAAGGTTTGACCAGGTTTGACCAAGTTTGACCATGTTTGACCGAAATTGTCCAAATTCACCAGAATCATTAGAAAAGTATTAAAATAAGTTTTAAAAGAGAATCGAGCGAAAACGTCGGCTCCTGGGAGCTCCCAGAGGTTCCCAGAACTTCCCGGGAATCCCAGGTTTGACCAGTTTGAACAAGATTTGACTTTGGAATCGGGGCACCGAAACAATTTTCAAATATTTTTCATGGATACTAGAGGTCAATAGCTTTCCAACGGTATATCGCACATAATTTCTGGATTTAAAACGAATTTATTTTGAATTTCCGAAGGTGAAAAAGGCGATCAAATCAGCTTTTATCGTGAATACCGCAAAACTTTTCAAAGTGACCTATCCCCGAATTATGTAAAGTAGACTTCATTACCTTTCCAACGGTATATCACAACCTCAATTTGGAGTTCTTATGCATTTTCTGTGAATTTCGGACGAAATAGGGCCTTTTCGCGAATACCGGAACCTCTGGGGGCCTAAACGTAATTTTCTGGGCTTCTGAGGAGCAGTGCCGCCGCGGCACTGGCCCACTGCCGCCGCGGCACTCATCCCTCGCAGAGTCCATTTTTGTAATTTTTTTGGGGGTCCAATTTGATTAATTGAAAGCCAAAACGACATAGTTTTATGTTCACAGTTGTTTGGGACCAATGGGAGTACTTCTAAAACCCCAAAACCACCCCAAATTGGCCTATTTAAACCCCCCATTGCTCTTCATTTTGGGGGGGGGCCAAGTGCAAAAGCTTGAAAAGTTGTAGAGAAGAAGAGAGGTAGAGATAGGTTTAGAAGAGAGAAAAGGAGCTTCCTCCTACTATTTTGCTATAGAAAGTGAGTTCTAATCTTGTGTTCTTCCATTACCTCTCTTATACTTCACATCCCAAACACCCCCAATCACCATTCTTGAGCATTCTTGAGTTAGGAAGCTACTTCCATGTCCAAATGTCAAAATCTATAAGTGAAACACCAAGCTACAAGTCCAAAATCACATTGATTATCATCTATTGATTGCTATTTACTTGCTTTGATTATATATATGTTCATCTCTTCTTATCTCATTTCTTTTTTATTTTCTTTATTTACTTACTAGTTCATCATCATCTAAGTGATGACATGAAGTTTGGGGTGAGTGAATCCTTATGGATAGTAGCTCTTGACCTCAAAAACATGTTTGATAGATGATGATCATAACCTCAATACTTCCAAGATGTTCTTGAAATGTATTGAAGTTATGTCCAAAATAAAAATGAATCTCTCCAATAATATTGGGAGTTCTTTGATGATTCAAGGTTGGATGAGGTTCTAAGTGGTCACATGGTCATCTCAAGAGTTTAAGTTCATGCTTTGAACATCTATTGCAAAACCCCCAATCAAGAACTCAAACTCTATTTCAAACCCAAATCCATTTTCTTCAAGAATGATCCAAAACAGTGAGCTGTTCAGATTCAAAGATTTGTTTTGAATTAAATACTTGAGTTATGATGATGAAACTACTTGGAAAATCTTCCTAAGGCATCATAGTTTGTCCCCAATTTTTCCCATCAATTATAGAAATGTGAAAGTATTTGTTTTGGATGTGAGAAGTTCATATTCATAATCTGCCTCTGTTCTCACAGAATGTTCACCCAACTTCTTGCACTTATTATGGATATTTTCATCACTGTACATATATCTTTTCTATTTTTTTTATAAAACTTGGGTGTCTTAGGAAACTTTTGGTATATAATGGGTCATCATAAACCTTTTATTTGATTTATGAAAAATCATACAAAATCAGTCAACAGTGCAGCTTTTGTTTCTGAGTCATGTGTACATTCTGATTTATTTCTCTTAATCTGTGATAGCTATTGATGTTTGGCTTTTTGGGTTATTTTCTAGACACAATAAGGATGATCTCAGATTTTTCTCACATTTTTCTAGGCACGTTTGACCTCCCATTATAATGTTGCAAAGTAATACAAGCAGTCTGTCCACTATTCACAGCAAGCACATTTCAACTTTTATTCTTTGATTTGATGCTCATATGCATTCCAAATTAGCTCATATCTTAGGAAGTAGTTCATACTACATTTGTATATATCCCATGTTGATTTAATCCATTCATTCATGCACATTTTAGACTTCTAAGTCATTTTAGAAATCCATGTACACAAAACACACTACAACCTTTGCACATTTTTAGGTTCATACAATACATTCATGCAAGATTTGGGGGTTTTTGTAACTCTCAATCTAAGAAGATTATAAGGAATGAACTTGATCACACGTTCATGCTTCCCCTCGATCTAATCATCCTTTCTCATCCGTCCCGGGGATTGAGGGATCTTCTTTTTCTCAAAGAATAACATGCATCATACTAGCTTGCTAAGCATACTTTGATTCTTTGATTATTTGTTTCAATAACCATTCATGTCCCCTTTAGATTAAGGAAACTTAATTACTTGATACATGATTAGACGATTTTTCCTAGGTTTATTTGTGTGATCTTTCACTTTACATTGCATGATATTTGACTTAGATCTTATGAATGATATCTTACCTTTAGATCTTCCATTTTCAAGTTTCTTATGTGATGTAATATACTATCATAGTATTATTTGTCGAACCAAACATAGTATAAGATGATTATTTGGATGCTAATTGAGGCCCGTCGAAAGACGGGGCGAGTTGAGGGTGTTTTAGTCGTGACAAAGGCTCCTTCCTCTCTCGTACCAAAACCCCGAACCAAGTTCTTTGGTTATGAAGGGCCGGTGCCCTTATCCGCTTGGGTGAGTCAAAATTAGGTTTCTTGGTTCCTTAAAGACCAAGTGGCGACTCTGTATCTGTTTTCAACAGACCTTTCCTTTTCTTTGATTCAAATCAATTTCAAAAACAATCTCAAACAAGAGAGAGAAGTGGTCCAATTCCGCGTGTCCACAATCTGGCGACTCCACTGGGGATTTTTTATTTTAAAACAAAATAATACAGAGGTTTGACTCATAAGAAGCATCCTTAAAATCATCTTTTTACTGTGTATGGTTCACCGCATTGCACTCTGCATTTTACCCTCTCGACTGTGTTTGAAACGCGGCGCTGACATTGTTCAGGTCTTGCTGTGCCAGGGCACAAGTCACCGTTGATACGGTACCTTCCAAGGTATATCAAAAAGAGTAAAAACCTCCGTACTGTCTCCCTGACGGTATATTGGAACTCTCGTCAACGGACCCTCTTTGACTGAACCCAGCCTTTGCATATAGATTCCTGTAGAACCTTTCATAGGACTGTTCATTTATCTTTTCAGATAGGACAATGTGATATAACTATTGTATGCCCTGACGGGATTACCTGCGCGGTGTAGACGCTTATGTGGCATGAGGCAGAACTTCTTTCTTATGATCCCCAAGGCAATCATTTACATGTGACCACATTGAGTGACCTGCCTAGGCACCATGGTAAGGAAGTCTGCTCCATGTTCACAAAGATATACACCGCAAACCTTGTTTGTTGGTCCTAGGACATAGGAGTATGAAAACTAGCTAGACAGTATGATCACCATCATAACCTTTTTCTCCCAGAAACTCTGTCCAGATATCCCAGATATAACCATATTGTCCAGTTCTCCTAGAAACTCTGTCCAGATATCCCAGATACACCCATATTAACCAGTTTTTCCCAAAAAAAAAAAACTCTGTCTAAATCTCCCTGATTTCCCAGATATACCAGTTTCTCCCAGAAACTCTGTCCTATCTCCTAGAAACTCTATCCATATTTCTCAGAAATACCCAAAATACCAGTTTCTCCCAGAAGCTCTGTCCAAATCAACCAGAAATCCTTATTTCTCCTAGAAACTCAAATAACTTCTAGAAATTTCTCCAAATCTTCCAAACCCATGTTTCTCCCAGAAACTCTATCCGAAATTCCCAAAGTATCCCAGAAATCCCTGTTATCCCTTGGTGATCATACTGGAAAGTAAGGTTAGCACACTCTGTATGGCTAGGACCTTATTTGTTTAACTCCTATCTGTCAGAAGTAGGGGCATCATATAGATTAGGGCTTCCATCCGCATGCTTGTCTCATGTGCATGCACCATTCTCATCAGTCTGCGCACACTATCTCAGTCAGTCTGTACATAAGTTAGTCCATCTTCCTTAACCTCACTGTCATTGTCTCTCTAGTCATCACTATCAGAATCTGATACACTCCTCTCGAATCTATAGGTCATTGTAGATTCCCAAAATCAGCCACTGAGATCCCCATCCTGGGTCAGAAGTTCGAGCAGTCATTTGGTTAGAATCAGTCCGCCGAGAAAATTCAACATGAATCAGGAAACTTTGGAAGCCAAGGTCACTGAATTAATAAATCAACAGTCAGATCGGCTGACTCAAGTCCTGAAATTTATGGAAGAGTTCCGACAACAGCAACCACAGTACCCACCTGGGTTCCCACCACCACAAGGGTTCATGCCACCACCACCGCCTAGATTTGGACCGCCTCCCGAGAACAATGGGGAAGAAGAACGGTTTCAAGAGGTCCCGCCGCCTGTATATGAGAAAAAGCTCCAAGAGAAAATGGACAAGGTCGACAAGCTTGAGAACATACTAAGGAAGAGTAAGGGAGTCGACGATTACATGTTAGATCTGGAAGGATTGTTTGAGCCCAACAAGGTGAGGCTACCCGAGAACTTCAAGATGCCTGAAATCGACCGTTTTGATGGAACTGGAAATCCGAAGAGCCACGTGAAGTTTTGTATGAGCATTTTCCAGTCAATGGGCTGCACCCATGAGCACATAGCTATGCTGTTCCCTCAAACCCTCCAGAAAGCCGCACTATCCTGGTTCCTAACCCTTGAGACTTCCAAGACCCGAGTTTGGGAAGATGTTGCTAGAACTTTCATTGATCACTACTCCTACAACCAAGAGCTTGATGTCACCATCCGAGATCTGGAAACTACCAGGCAGAATTTCAACGAGTCCTTCGCTGCATTCTTGAGCAGATGGAGGAATAAAGTAGCCCAAATGATCCACAGGCCTATTGAGAAAGAGCAAGTGCGTATGCTAGTCAAGAACCTGCAACCAGTATACCATGAAAAACTATTCTACCAGTCCATCTCAACATTTGAAGAGTTGTTTGAGGTTGGGACTAGAATCGAGGATGCTATCTGTGAAGGCAAGATCAATGGAGCTGGGTCACTGAAAAAGGAGAAGAGACCCCATACCTTTGGTGAAGATCAAGAGAGCCTAGATGTCAATGCCTTAAGCCCATCATCAAGCAAAAATGATTGCAGTAAGAGGCACAAGAAAGGAAACCAAAGAGTCTTCACACCACTTGACATGAGCTTATCCTCCGCTCTCAATCACCTTGTTCAAAAGGGCCACCTTGTACCTTTGGAGCCTAGTAAGCCTCCTAATCACCCACCTCATGGGTACAATGAATCCAAGTATTGTGATTACCACCAAGACCAAGGCCATGAGACCGACAACTGTAAGAGGCTCCGTCACTCAATTCAGGATCTCTTAGATGATGCGCCGCACGCCAATCCAATTCACTACCTCGGTCTGGACCAACCCATGACCTATCCATTTCAATGATCCCCTTCGCTGAGGACCATGAATGTTGAACCTGTGCCGGTGAAGCGATGGTGTTTGGAACTCTTGCTAGAAAACCAAATGAAGATGCTCTTTAGAAAAAAAGAAATAAAAAGAATAAGTGAGTCACTGTGACATTCCATTTAAGACCGGGTCGAGTCCAGTCGAGTCTGTTGTGTGTTCGTCTATTTCAAGTTTAGTCTTGTGATCGAGTCTGTCTGTCATCGAGTTGTTAATGAGTCTGTAATCCTTCTCTATTGATGGAATGAAGTCTCATTTTGCCTAATCTGATGTGCCTAGTCATAGATGCATGAATCACTAGACTGAAGTGTCACTTTTCAAATTACCATGGATATTACTCTGGTAGTAATTTTTCTACGATAAAACAAAAAGAATCCTGAAAGGTTAAAATCGATTTCACGCTGACACTGATGAAGAGCTGGAATTGAATAGTCTTACTTTAAGAATTTAAAGATTCTCTTGCCTCAATCTTGAAAAGACATGCTTGGAACTGACTTGGGGCTTGCCCAACACCCTTTCCACCATTTCTACCATTTCAAAGCCTTGGGCCCAACCCAATTGATAGCCATGCGAACCTGTGCAGACTTGGTCCTTGATGGTAGCCAAACATTTCAATGAGTTTCATCTCCACTTTCAAAAAAAAAAAAAAAAAAAAAAAATAAAGAAAGAAAGAAAAGCTCGCTAGGTTGAAAACCCGAAAGGGCACCCAGGCAAAAGTTAGAGCTGAAAAAGGTGTTGATTTCCAAAATCTGACCCTAGCCAGTCAAAATGTTTGAGAAAATTTTGATGAGACAAATAAGAGAATCATACGCTTCAAGATACATCTTAAGAACGTGCCAAGATCACACTTCAAAAGGCACGGAATGACCACAAATAAATTCCGAGAGCTGACATGCACATTCTGGAATTCTGAGATTGCGATTGAAAGATCTCATAAGAATCGACTACATTAAAAAGCAAAATTGACTGGCTAGGCGAAAGTGAAAAGGATCAATCCTCAAAACAAAACAAAAAGAAAAAGAAAAAGAAAAGAAAGGGAGATTGAAACTAAATCCTTTATTCAAAGCTACCATAAGTGGCTCAAGTTTGAACTTCTTTGACGATTGGTTTGAAAAACCCTCATACCTCAAACCCCTTCTTTCAAGACCTTGCCTTGAACTACGCTCGACCTGATTCCCACTCGGGGATACGTAGGCAACCACATCGGTTCGGTCAATACCATCATAATCAAACCAATTCCTTTTAAGCCTTGCCTTGAACTACGCTTGACCTGATTCCCACTCGGGGATACGTAGGCAACCACATCGGTTCGGTCAACACCATCATAATCAAACCAATTTCCTTCAAGCCTTGCCTTGAACTACGCTCGACCTGATTCCCACTCGGGGATACGTAGGCAACCGCATCGGTTCGGTCACCCCACCTACCCAAAAATCAACCCGCTTCTTCCCAACCATGCCCAAACTACGTTGGACCTGATCCCCACTTGGGGGTACGTAGGCAGACTTTCAAAAAAACAAAAAAAGAAGGATGGCTCGCTAGGTCGAAAATCCGAAAGGACGCCTAGGCAAAAATTAGAGTTAAATCCAAGGTGAGCAATAACAAAAGAGAGAAAAGAGCTTGCTAGGTCACCTTACTGGTGCCTAGGCAAAAGTTATGAGCATTTGAGAGATTAAAGTCACGGTCCATGCCTCAAGCCAGAAAATCACCTTCCACACTAGGGGCAAACTTCGGCTACCCGCCTCGTTTGCCTGACTTTTACTATGCACCCTTCATACAAGGGGCAAACTTCGGTCACCTACCTCGTTTGCCCAAAACCTCCAATGAACCTTCCTCCAAACTAGGGGCAAACTTCGGTCATTTACCTCGTTTGCCTATCGATCCCACTTCATGCCCTTCAAACTAGGGGCAAACTTCGTTTGCCGCCCAATCCCTATAAGCCTTCAAGTCACAAGCATTGTCTTGAACAGATTGGAAATGGAGCATATTTTATTCCATAAGCTAAGGCACTAATTCAAAGCACATCTTGGGAGAAGCAAAGAAATTGATTAGATCAGTAGGGAGGAATTTTCAAAATAAGATTCACCATCAAAGTGATGCCACATTAAGGTGAGAAGTAAACACAAAAGAGAAACGGTACATCATTTATGACAAGAGCACATTAAGTTTTGGCAAATCGAGCTTGTTTCATTTCAATGTCGAATGCGTCGCCCTCGTGCGTCGGTGTCTGTCAGTTTCTGAGTCTGTCATAGTCTTTTTCAGGAAAAGGATCAGTCGTAGTCTCAAATGTGTAAGTCAACAGTGACGAATAATGAATTTTTTAAATCAAGTTATATAGAGCATTCTAATGACAATACAAGCAGGAGTACCAAACACTATTACTGCACCAGTCAAGGCGTCAGCATGAGAAGCGTCCAAACTTGGGGAAAATTTCATCCCTTTCCAAACCGTCGAAAGTTGACCATCATCTTTCTTTGTTCATGCAACATAAGTCCATGAGTGGCTGTTGATGATCTTTATTTCTCTTAGCAACATAAGTCCATGAGTGGCTGTTGATTCATCATCTTTCCTCGTTCATGCAACATAAGTCCATGAGTGGCTGTTGATGATCTTCTTTCATCTGTGCAACATAAGTCCATGAGTGGCTGTTGACCATCATCTTTCTTCGTTCATGCAACATAAGTCCATGAGTGGCTGTTGATGATCTTCTTTCATCTGTGCAACACAAGTCCATGAGTGGCTGTTGACCATCATCTTTCTTCGTTCATGCAACATAAGTCCATGAGTGGCTGTTGATGATCTTCTTTCATCTGTGCAACATAAGTCCATGAGTGGCTGTTGACCATCATCTTTCTTCATTCATGCAACATAAGTCCATGAGCGGCTGTTGATGATCTTCATTTCTCCTAGCAACATAAGTCCATGAGTGGCTGTTGATCCATCATCTTTCTTCGTTCATGCAACATAAGTCCGTGAGTGGCTGTTGATGATCTTCCTTCGTCCAAGCAACATAAGTCCATGAGTGGCTGTTGGTCATCCTCCTTCATTCATACAACATAAGTCCACGAATGGCTGTTGATGATCTTCTTTTCTCCTAGCAACATAAGTCCATAAGTGGCTATTGATCTCTCTTTCTTCATGCAACATAAGTCCACGAATGGCTGTTGATGATCTTCCTTTCTCCTAGCAACATAAGTCCATGAGTGGCTGTTGGTCATCCTCCTTCATTCATGCAACATAAGTCCATAAGTTGCTATTGATTATCACCCTCCATCAGTGTCAAACCACCGCAAATCATCTCTGTCACAAATAAGAATGATACCTTCACTCCGATTTAACGGACGTATTTCCTTCTTCCTAGTAGAGTATGTTATCCTTCAGCTCCCGGAGGCCCCGACCGGCCCTCTTGGATTGAGCGCCGAAATATTTGATCAACCGTGAGAGATTCAGAGATGGATCCTGGTTCCCGATCAAGAAGAGAGATTCTCAGAGAGTCCCCTACCATCCCCTGCAGAAGATAACAGAAGTCCGGACCGATTCTCTGGCTTGTCATCATAAGGATCTGCCAACGATTGAAAACATCATCCACAGTCAAATCACCCTGATTCCCAGGGCAAGCACTATCTATTCACAATTCAAGGATCCGTGTCCACTGATCATCATGAGCTTTCTCATCTGTCCATTTTTATCACAAAATCCCTCGGTCACCTTTGGCTGTCGTCTGCTAAACAAAGCACATCTGATCTGCCTCACTCGTTTGCAAAGCACACTTCCCCAAATTCCAGAAGTCTGCCCCTAAACCCAGAGACTTCTAAACCTTGATGTCCTTATCCGAGTCACCCACTGCATCACAGTCGCAAACACTAGCACAACACCAGCCCACTCGGAGTGGCACACCCCACAGCACTTGCTCATATAAGGGTCACAACACTAGACATGATAGGACTCATGACATAATTCATATCACATCCATACATTGCATATCACTCTTATAGCATAGCATCCGCCTGATTGTTGTGTATGTGCATGTATGAGTGGTTCCTTGCCCTGAACTACGTCCTGGTCTGATTCCCCTTGGGATACGTAGGCAGCTCACATAGAGCACGACCAGCACTAGCCTCAGCATCATTGCATCTTTTGCAACGCTTTTATCCTAAATCTATAGCCTCCAAAAGACCTGTCTCTTCAAAACTTTGGCACTCGCTTGCGACATGCGTTGCCTCGCAAGTTCATGCCAAAGAGGGGCAAACTGTAGACACCCCATTTTGTCGGCTATCAGATTTAGGAGACCCATAGCTTGGTGGTTCACAATGATCGTAAAAGACTCAAGAGGACTCCTGGAAGTCAGCTCTATCTCTCAGAATGCTCAAAATGACCAAAATGCCCCTAAAAGCCCGAAAACTCCCAGATTTTGTCCCAAAGTTCTGAAAACATGCTATGTCGTAAGAAAAGCGATAAAATGAGTTCCTAAGAGAAATCGGGTGAAATCGTCAGCTCCCAGAGACCCCCGGAAGTCCCGGAAGTTCCCGAAAAGTCCCCGTTGACCGGTTTGACCAAGGTTTGACTAGGTTTGACCAAGGTTTGACCAGGTTTGACCAAGTTTGACCATGTTTGACCGAAATTGTCCAAATTCACCAGAATCATTAGAAAAGTATTAAAATAAGTTTTAAAAGAGAATCGAGCGAAAACGTCGGCTCCTGGGAGCTCCCAGAGGTTCCCAGAACTTCCCGGGAATCCCAGGTTTGACCAGTTTGAACAAGATTTGACTTTGGAATCGGGGCACCGAAACAATTTTCAAATATTTTTCATGGATACTAGAGGTCAATAGCTTTCCAACGGTATATCGCACATAATTTCTGGATTTAAAACGAATTTATTTTGAATTTCCGAAGGTGAAAAAGGCGATCAAATCAGCTTTTATCGTGAATACCGCAAAACTTTTCAAAGTGACCTATCCCCGAATTATGTAAAGTAGACTCCATTACCTTTCCAACGGTATATCACAACCTCAATTTGGAGTTCTTATGCATTTTCTGTGAATTTCGGACGAAATAGGGCCTTTTCGCGAATACCGGAACCTCTGGGGGCCTAAACGTAATTTTCTGGGCTTCTGAGGAGCAGTGCCGCCGCGGCACTGGCCCACTGCCGCCGCGGCACTGGCCCAGTGCCGCCGCGGCACTCATCCCTCGCAGAGTCCATTTTTGTAATTTTTTTGGGGGTCCAATTTGATTAATTGAAAGCCAAAACGACATAGTTTTATGTTCACAGTTGTTTGGGACCAATGGGAGTACTTCTAAAACCCCAAAACCACCCCAAATTGGCCTATTTAAACCCCCCATTGCTCTTCATTTTGGGGGGGGGCCAAGTGCAAAAGCTTGAAAAGTTGTAGAGAAGAAGAGAGGTAGAGATAGGTTTAGAAGAGAGAAAAGGAGCTTCCTCCTACTATTTTGCTATAGAAAGTGAGTTCTAATCTTGTGTTCTTCCATTACCTCTCTTATACTTCACATCCCAAACACCCCCAATCACCATTCTTGAGCATTCTTGAGTTAGGAAGCTACTTCCATGTCCAAATGTCAAAATCTATGAGTGAAACACCAAGCTACAAGTCCAAAATCACATTGATTATCATCTATTGATTGCTATTTACTTGCTTTGATTATATATATGTTCATCTCTTCTTATCTCATTTCTTTTTTATTTTCTTTATTTACTTACTAGTTCATCATCATCTAAGTGATGACATGAAGTTTGGGGTGAGTGAATCCTTATGGATAGTAGCTCTTGACCTCAAAAACATGTTTGATAGATGATGATCATAACCTCAATACTTCCAAGATGTTCTTGAAATGTATTGAAGTTATGTCCAAAATAAAAATGAATCTCTCCAATAATATTGGGAGTTCTTTGATGATTCAAGGTTGGATGAGGTTCTAAGTGGTCACATGGTCATCTCAAGAGTTTAAGTTCATGCTTTGAACATCTATTGCAAAACCCCCAATCAAGAACTCAAACTCTATTTCAAACCCAAATCCATTTTCTTCAAGAATGATCCAAAACAGTGAGCTGTTCAGATTCAAAGATTTGTTTTGAATTAAATACTTGAGTTATGATGATGAAACCACTTGGAAAATCTTCCTAAGGCATCATAGTTTGTCCCCAATTTTTCCCATCAATTATAGAAATGTGAAAGTATTTGTTTTGGATGTGAGAAGTTCATATTCATAATCTGCCTCTGTTCTCACAGAATGTTCACCCAACTTCTTGCACTTATTATGGATATTTTCATCACTGTACATATATCTTTTCTATTTTTTTTATAAAACTTGGGTGTCTTAGGAAACTTTTGGTATATAATGGGTCATCATAAACCTTTTATTTGATTTATGAAAAATCATACAAAATCAGTCAACAGTGCAGCTTTTGTTTCTGAGTCATGTGTACATTCTGATTTATTTCTCTTAATCTGTGATAGCTATTGATGTTTGGCTTTTTGGGTTATTTTCTAGACACAATAAGGATGATCTCAGATTTTTCTCACATTTTTCTAGGCACGTTTGACCTCCCATTATAATGTTGCAAAGTAATACAAGCAGTCTGTCCACTATTCACAGCAAGCACATTTCAACTTTTATTCTTTGATTTGATGCTCATATGCATTCCAAATTAGCTCATATCTTAGGAAGTAGTTCATACTACATTTGTATATATCCCATGTTGATTTAATCCATTCATTCATGCACATTTTAGACTTCTAAGTCATTTTAGAAATCCATGTACACAAAACACACTACAACCTTTGCACATTTTTAGGTTCATACAATACATTCATGCAAGATTTGGGGGTTTTTGTAACTCTCAATCTAAGAAGATTATAAGGAATGAACTTGATCACACGTTCATGCTTCCCCTCGATCTAATCATCCTTTCTCATCCGTCCCGGGGATTGAGGGATCTTCTTTTTCTCAAAGAATAACATGCATCATACTAGCTTGCTAAGCATACTTTGATTCTTTGATTATTTGTTTCAATAACCATTCATGTCCCCTTTAGATTAAGGAAACTTAATTACTTGATACATGATTAGACGATTTTTCCTAGGTTTATTTGTGTGATCTTTCACTTTACATTGCATGATATTTGACTTAGATCTTATGAATGATATCTTACCTTTAGATCTTCCATTTTCAAGTTTCTTATGTGATGTAATATACTATCATAGTATTATTTGTCGAACCAAACATAGTATAAGATGATTATTTGGATGCTAATTGAGGCCCGTCGAAAGACGGGGCGAGTTGAGGGTGTTTTAGTCGTGACAAAGGCTCCTTCCTCTCTCGTACCAAAACCCCGAACCAAGTTCTTTGGTTATGAAGGGCCGGTGCCCTTATCCGCTTGGGTGAGTCAAAATTAGGTTTCTTGGTTCCTTAAAGACCAAGTGGCGACTCTGTATCTGTTTTCAACAGACCTTTCCTTTTCTTTGATTCAAATCAATTTCAAAAACAATCTCAAACAAGAGAGAGAAGTGGTCCAATTCCGCGTGTCCACAGTGACTTTGAAAAGTTTTGCGGTATTCATGATAAAAGCCGATTTGATCGCCTTTTTCGCCTTAAAAAATTCATGATAAATTTGTTTGAAATCCAAAAATTATGTACGATATACCGTCGGAAAGCTATTGACCTCTAGTATCTATGAAAAATGATACGATGCTCTGGTTTCAAAGTCAACTTTTGGTCAAACTAGTCAAACCTGGGATTCCCGGGAAGTTCTAGAAACCTCTGGGAGCTTCCAGGAGCTGACGTTTTTGTTCGATTTTCTTTTAAAACTCATTTCGTATTTTCCACATGATCTAGAATGATCCTGGAACTTTTCAGCAAATTTGGACAATTTCGGTCAAACTTGGTCAAACTGGTCAACGGGGACTTTTTGGGAACTTTCGGGACCTCCGGGGGTCTCTAGGAGCCGACAATTTTATCTGGTCTCGCTTTAGAACTCATTTTATTTGTTTTTCTTATGACGTAGCGTGTTTCCAGAACATTTGGTCCGAATCCGGGAGTGTTCGGGCTTTCAGGGGTATTTTGGTCATTTTGAGCATTTTGAGAGATAGAACTAACTTCCAGGAGTCCTTTTTGAGTCTTTTCGATCTTTGTGATCCACCAAGCTATGGGTCTCCTAAATCTGATAGCCGACAAAATGGGTTGTCTACAATGACACATGTATCACATTCATGCATCCGTGTGTGTGTGTGTGTGTGTGAAGTTAACAGCTATGCATCAAACCTTTTTTAGAGTTGTTTAGACTATCGTACCTCTAGAACTTGTAGTTTCAACTCAATCCTCACATTAATTCACACTCATAAAAGGACGTCTCACATAAACTTGCTTAAAAATGATCGCACTTTGTATGAAAGCTTTGATAAGAGTAAATTTTTGGATACTAATGCTCTCATACTTGACTCTATGAAAAATGAAAGTTTAGAGTGTATAGTCTCATGAACAGAATACTACTGACTAGAGGAGCGAAATACCGTGGATAACTCAATTTACACGTTCATGTTCAAACTAATTCGTTAAGAATCATTAAGACTTTGAAATTTTGGTTTTTATATAGTAGCTGAAGATGATGAGAGAGAGAATGCGCGTCTTAGTATGTGATGGAGCTTATCTTGTTAGCACTTTATTCTTTTCATGTCTTCAACCAGTTTCCACTCTTCCATATTCTCCCTTTTTCTTCCTTTCTCTTTTCTTTTTCTTTTTTTGTGGAGAATACTCCCCTTCCACATCAAAATGTTTCTTTGCATAATTCCTTTTACGAGGCACTCCCATAACTACTCCCTCCCAATCACATACATTGACAGTTTAATCATATTAGATGCACAATGAGGTCTATTGAGGTCAAGGTATAAGATTAGGATTCCTGATTTTCATAATAGAATCAGCAACATTTAATCGGTATGGGGTTGTAAACGAAACGATTTCTTGAATGTAGGTAAGGGTATATGAGAAGATTACAGAGTGGATATCGATGGCTTAAATCATTTTCTTAATTTCTTAGTTTTAGCACTTCGGTGTTTATCGAGTTTAGTTGGTAGATCCTGAACACTCTCCTCTAATAAGCATCCAAATATAAAGAATTAGGTAAGACTATTTCAACGAATTTTTATGCGCATAATCAATAAAAATAATTCGAGTTTATGTGACAATTCCCTCAAAAATAAAGATTAGATCAAAAGCTCACCAAGGGTCATTAGTTTCCACTACTCATTCTGTCAACACAATAGTCGTATTAACTTGTTTTTAGATTTTCTACATAGCTATCAACAAGTGCATGCATATGGATGTTGGATACATGAAAGGTCAACACATGCAATCATCCTAGTGATACTAGAGAAACGCGTGAATATAATTCATAAAAGGATGAGACTAATATGAATGTGTCATTGCATAATAAACAACTAACCAGGAGTAAAAGTTCAAAGTTATTCTATCATTTAAGTAAAATTTTTTTTTATTGAGATTGTATGTTAATGCAGTTTCTCAAAGTTTCAGAGCGCTAAGTGTGAAATATACAGGTGAATACCTATCTACCCCTACCCCCAACTGAAAACAACGATGTCCTCAGAAGTTGGTTTTCAAAATAAAATGGATGGGTATTACCTGGTAAAAGCAATCTAATAACAACAGGCATAGAACCTGTAATAAGAGCACACAATCTCCAAACAACTGAGATCAATGGTTATAGAGTGACAAAACATGATCCATAAATAGCAACAGAACCAATCACTGGAATAATTAAACAATAACAGGATAGAACAGTGATATGAGTTTAATAATACAAAGATAATAACAAGGGAAAGAGTAGAGATGACAAAAGAAAATAAATACAACAAATGCTCTCACTCACTCAACTATCATAATCTAATCAACCGCTATGGGATCATCAGTAGCTGCATCAAAAGGGATATCAATGGACACAGCAGCATCCTCACCTCCACCCTCAGCAACTACTGGAGCCGTCGTCGGGTCACTCATGGTCGAGGCAGAAGGTATAGTAGACGAAGGAGCAGTCACAACCAGAGGTGGTGGAGGTGGTGCCGACGATGACGATGGAGTAGATGGGTCAAAAGTCAGATGTAGGGCAGAAGATAAAGGATCGACTGGCAGTGCTACAGGGGGTGGTGGATGATGGAATGACTGGTCAACCCCCAACTGTACCAGGAGCGCATCCAGTTGCGCAGCCATATGATTAACCTTGCCCTCGAGTCTGATCCGGGCCTCTCTCTTCTCCAAGAATAATGTGTGAATGGTCCAGAGAGACACGGATGAGGACTCTTCCTGGGGCTGGAGCCTGAGAGCCTTGTCTCAGCTCAAACTGCTGTACCTCAATGATAGGATCAACCTCGTCATTAGAATCATGTTCCTCAGCCTCAGAAGGCGTCCCAGAAGCAGCTCCTTCTATGTCCGTGCCTCCTACTCTCCTCTTCTTAACTCCAATCTTCTCTTTTTCCTTTCCTTTTCTTTGTCTTTTGTGCGTCTGATCGACGAGTCGTCGTCTCACCAAATCGACTCGAGTACCTCTAACCTTATCTGTTGGCAATGAAAGTAAGCCCGCTTGAGCAATAACTTGATGAATTAGCCAAGCGCCCTTCAGTGGTGACAATATAGCGCGTCGGCTGAACCATAAAGTCGATGTAGAGGTGAGGTAGACAAACGTGTTGTCCCATCCCAACAGTATAGAGAACACGAGCATACCACAACGCTAGCTTCTCGTGGTAAGATGTCATAAGGATACAGTTGCATAAGGCTAAATGGAGAAGATGGTAATCTGCTGTGAGGTGTGTATCCTCAATCAATAATATGCCGTTTTACCTGGGAACGGTTCCGCCAGTAATCTCCTAAGATATAAGGGATGGTGAGGTCTTTGGGGCACGTGGTAGCTGGGGATAAAAGCAATCAGACACCTCAGGTACCCCTAGAGCAGCTACTATGGTAGCGGGACTAAAAATAATCTCGCACCCGCAGAAGAAGGAGTGATATGTAAATGGGACAGCGGGATGCTTGATCATGGTAGCACACACTCCCCAAACCCAAGAAATATTGATTTGTGTAGCTAGAATCAACATATCGAACCAGAGGGGCATATCTTTGATCCTTGCTAAGAACCACTGGGATTCGAGCCAGATGGACTCGAGTGGTCTCTCAAGCATCACCTTTCGTGTCTGGAAATAACGGTTGAACCAGACTTGATCCTCAATGTTTCAAAACCTGTGGGCAGGTACTAGATTGGGAATGGTGAGGTTGAGTGGTTTGGCCTTGGGGTAACCCGTGATAGAGTTCATTGTAAGGGTCCTGAGAGAGAGAAACAGAAAGAAAGAATCAAAACAGAGAAAACAGACTAAGATACTGTTTCTGCAAGTGTTCGATTGATCGAACATTTTTTGATCGATTGAAAAAGGGCCAGCCTCGAGCGCTTGAGCCCAGCTCTATAGATCGAGCATAGAGATTTGCAGAATCGATAAAGAAAGATGTAAAAACAGAAGAAGAAACATAATCTACAACACACATGTTCATTAGTTGGTCTTAAGACCAATTGGGGGCACCCCCTCTCGTTTTCGAACCAAAAAGAATAGGAATGGTCACAAGGAGCTTACCTCAGTTTGTGCACAGTGGAGAGGTGGGGGCGATGATGATGATGATGATGATGAGGATGATCAGGTTCTGAAATGGTACCCCTAGGGGTTGTAACTGGAAGGGAGAGGAAGAAAAACGCCTAGAGCTCCCTCTCTCTCAAGCGATTGAAAAGTTTGAGAAATGAGGGAGCTTCCAACAGATGCCTAGTTTAAATAGAATTCTTGAGTGATTGAGAAAGTGCAATCGATCGAACTTTCGATCTATCTAGAGTCAATCAAGCTCGAAGGTTAAGAGATATCGATTGATCAAAAAGGGTATCGATTGAACATTAAATTTCTAAGAACCCTTTAGGCAGAATACATGTGTACCCCCAACTAATAGAAATTGATCTGGACATACAGGAATATCACAATAGTAGTTTGACACCGAGCATTTAAGCCAGAAATAGTCACCATTTTGATATAAAAGTGCAAAATCCATAAATTTAACTTTTGTAAAGAATTCTATTGCAAAATTATTCCCCCAAAATTGTTACTTTAGACCTTATTACAATGAAAAACTAAAACTAAAACTGAAAATAACAATTCTTGTCTAGGATTACACTTCAACTAACTAAAAGATGGATCAAATGAGTACACAAGCTGAAGTGAACCACTAATCATCGAATATGAAAACTTCATCTTCCACATTTGTTTCATAAAAGCTCTCTACCGAATCCTTTATGTTGGAGTCCAAACATGCAAATTCACGTTCCCAGAATAATCTGAAAGCTTCTAGTATTTCCTCAAGCGTGTCTGGAATCTCCACAGAAATGATTACGCTCATGAGAGGTGATCGTGGTGATCGCAATGGAGACATAGATAATGGAGTATAACTCCTCAGTTGTTCTCCCTCTCGTGGCGGAGTGCCAGGGGACCTCACGGGAGGCCCATGAAACAGCAAGTGTGGAAGGAATATCGATGGAAGATTATGATTCATAGTGATATTCCTAGACAAAGACACAAAGACAAAAAAAAACAAGGACATAAATAAAGCAAGGAAGGAAATAAAAGAAAGAAATTAAATGAAGGGAACGAACAAAGAAAAACAGAAATAAAATGAAATGTGACATGAATTCAACCTCACTATTGGCATGACAGAACCATGTGTGCTAGCAGGTAGGGGGCACTGAAGCCTGAACAACAAATAGCTTACGTGCACATAGATGTATGGAACCAATTCAATAATGAAAAAGTCATCAACAAACGTGAAGAGAGCATTGTGGCGTTCAGGCATGAAATCTTGCAAATCATTCTCATCCCACGGTTCCCACATCTCATCTTTCTCCCACTGATGCAGGAGTTCTTCGTTGTCTACCTCACCAACAAAGTACCCTTCCTCTTCTTCTTCCATGTCAGGAGGGAATTCCATGTTTTCAAAAGGATTGATGGCAAGAAGGGCTGGCGGGTAGGGAATGTATCCATAACACAGGTCAATTACATCATCCGCCCTTGGCCCTTGATAAGGTGAAAGGCAGAAAGGAATCTCGTTAGCAGTCCAGGGGAGGTTTAGTACTCAGAATCAGCCCATAAGCCTATCGAATACACAGATCTCGTATAATCGTCATTTTTCATTTTTAAAGCCTGCAGATGAGAGAGATAAAATGGAACAGCAGAGTTAAATTGAAGTCACACCTACAAAGAAAAAGTAAAACAGGAACAGATGAAAATTAAAAAAAATGCATGAAACAAAAAGATTACAACAGGTTGAGGACTTTCTTTAGTGTTTTAGGTAGATGAGTAGTTGGGCTCATCCAGTTGGATGTGCTCAACTTCTGGTTGAAATTTTCCAAGAACGGCTTTAACCTTTGGCCGTTAACCTTGAAGCTCTCATCGTTCATGGGATTTATTTGCTCAATAGCCCCATATGGAAAGACAGATTTAACGATGAATGGAGCTGTCCACCGGGATCGAAGTTTTCCCGAGAAGAGGAGGTGAGAGTCATATAGCAAGACTTTTTACGCCAACTCGAATGTTTTACAAAAGATAGTTTGATCATGGCGAGCCTTCAACCTCTCCATGTGCAACTTTGTAGAGTCATATGCATCTCTACGGATTTCGTCAAGTTCTGTAAGTTAAAGTTTTCGTAATTGACCTCCCTCTTTAATATCAAATTTTAATGAGCATGTCGCCTAATAAGCCATATGTTCATTTTTGACAGGGAGGTGACATGATTTTCCGTACACTAGTCTGTACGGGGACATTCCCAGATTGGTTTTGAATGCAGTACAGTATACCCAATTTTTCCTATTTGAGCTAACCATTTTTTCGAGAATGTGTTTTATTTCTCGGTTTTCCAACTCCGCTTGCCCATTAGTCTGTGGGTGGTAGGCTAAGACAATTTTGTGGTTGACCCCATACTTCTTAAGGAGTGACTCCAAGGGTCTATTACAGAAGTGATTGCCTTGGTCACTAATTAATGCTCTCGGGGTTCCAAAACGCGACAAAATATTTTCTTTTAGAAATGACATTACTGTTCTGTGGTCATTTCATCTTGTTGGTATTGCCTCTACCCATTTCGATACATACTCCATAGCTAGAAATATGTACTCGCAATTATTTGATTTCGAGAATGGGCCCATAAAATCCATGCCCCAACAATCAAAAATTTTGATTGTGATTATGGGAGTCAAAGGCATAGAGTTCCTTTTTGAAATTATGCCTAACTTTTGACAACGTTGGCATGCTTTGTAAAAGGAGTAGGCATATAAACATGGTGGGCCAGTAGAAACCGCTATGTAAGACTTTTTGTGTGGTCTTCTGTGAAGAGAAATGGCCACTGCAAGCTTCAGAATGGCATGAAGCCAGGATTACAGTTATATCTTTGGAACGTGACGTTTGATGATATGATCAGCGCAATATTTGAAAAGGTACGGGTCATCGAAAAAAAAGTGACGCGCGAACGAGAGAAATCTTTTCCTATCCTGATTTTACCAATACCCAGGGGTTTCTCCCGTGACTAGATAGTTTACGATCTCCACATACCATGGTAAAGTAGACGTAGCCATTAGTTGCTCATCTGGGAATTCATCCTTATAAGCAGCGGTTCCGTGTTGTCAACAAAAGTTAACCGAGATAAATGATCCGCGACCACATTCTCTACTCCCTTCTGATCTTTGATTGTTAGATTAAACTCTAGGAGTAGGAGTATCCAGCGAATAAACTGTTGTTTTACGTCTTTCTTGGATAACAAGTATTTGAGGGCCAAGTGGTCTGTAAAACAAACAATTGGTGACCCTATCAAGTAAGACCTGAACTTGTCCAAGGCAAAAATTATAGCCAGTAGTTCTTTTTTAGTAGTTGTATAATTCATTTGAGCTTCATTAAGAGTTCGACTGGCATAGTAAATAACGTAAGGCTTATTGTCCTTCATCTACCCTAAAACTGCACCAAAGACGTAGTCACTAGCATCGCACATTAGTTCAAATGGCAAACTCCAGTCGGGTGCCTATATTATTGGTGCGGAGGTAAGGAGCTCTTTTAGTGCATCAAAAGATTTTTGGCAGCTTTCCGTCCACTTGAATGGTGTGTCTTTAACGAGCAGTTGACATAGTGGTCGGGAGATTGCACTAAAATTCTGAATGAATCGACGATAGAATCCTGCATGCCCCAAGAATGAACGAATGTCTTTGACTGTACGGGGGACAGGTAGATTCGAGATAATATTAATTTTTGGCTTATCCACTTAGATACCTTCATCAGAGATTGTGTGGCTGAGGACTATTTCCTTGGTCACCATGAAGTGACATTTTTTCCAGTTTAACACCAGGTGTTTATCCTTACATCGTGCTAACACCTGTTCAAGGTTTTCAAGACAGTTGTCAAAGCTATGGCCGAACACAGAGAAATCGTCCATGAAGACTTCAAGTATCTGCTTGACCATATAACTAAATATACTGAGCATGCACCATTGGAAGGTAGCAGGTGCATTGCATAAGCCGAACGACATTCGTCGGTAGGCAAAGGTACCGAAAGGACACGTAAAAGTCATTTTCTCCTCATCTTCAGGATCGATTTCAATCTGATTATAACCACTGTATCTGTATAAAAAGCAGTAGTACTTGTGACCCGCCACTCATTCTAGCATTTGGTCCATGAATGGAAAAGGAAAGTAGTCTTTCCGGGTTACAGTGTACAATTTTCGGTAATCTATGCACATTCGCTAACCAGTGGAGACACATATCGGTACTAACTCGCCGTCGCTATTCGAAATGACAGTTATGCCCTCCTTCTTTGGTACCACCTGGGTTGGACTAACCCAAGAACTGTCGGAAATTGGATATATGATCCCAACATCAAGTAATTTTAAAACTTCCTTTTTAACCACTTATTGCATGTTGGGATTCAGACGCCTCTGCATTTGTCGTGACAGTTTAGCATCTTCCTCCAAATAAATTTTGTGGGTGCAAATGGAAAGACTTATGCCTTTGAGGTCAGCAATAGTTCATCCAAACGCTCCCTTATGTTGTTTCAGCATTTGGACTAGCTTACCCTCTTGCTCAGAACTTAAAGTGGATGATATGATAACCGGGTATGTTTTCTCAGTCCCTAGGAAAGAGTATTTGAGCTCCTTTAATTCCAAGTCAGGAAACTGGAAATGTGAGGGCATAACTTATTTTGTTTTTGGAGGCAACGGTTCATATGGTGTTACCCACATGCATTCAGCTCTGTCCTCCTCTATTGTTTCCATTATAAGGCATGTTTGATTTAAGTCGGCATCCAATGGAGTAGAGTTTTTAGGTTGATAGACAGCATCAAATTGTGACACAACTACTTCCAAAGGATCTTTGTAGTTGATAAAATCAGCCTCATCTTCTATAATAGTCTCGATGAGGCTTACTTCTTCCTCATCCTCGTATTCTTCAGGTCAGGGATTTGAAAAGATTTTCACGTTCAAAGTCATATTCTCGAATATGATTGTCATTATACCACTTCGTATTTTTATAGCGGCATCGTTGTGTTGAGGAATGGACGTCTGAAGATCCCCGGGATTTGTGTGCATGGATTGACATAAGTTCAGTGTCTAAGATTACAAAATCAATCGGAAGGACAAACGAGTCTATTTGCATGAGGACATCCTCTAATACCCCTCTCGGGAACTTCACCGATCTATCTGCTAATCGTAATGCAACTCGGGTAGGTTTGAGTTCACCCAACCGAGTATGGCAGTAGGTTTACACTCGCTCCCAAGGCGAGGAGTGCATTATCTATTCGTTGATTTTAGATTTGGCATGAGACAATAGGAGTACTGGGGTCTTTGAGTTTCGGGGGCAGTTCATTTTGAATAATTGCGCTTGCTTGGCAAGTGACATAGGTGTATTTTTTTACACTCTGCCGCCTCTTAATCTTGCATAAATATTTTAAATATTTAGCATATGCTAGTACTTGTTTGATCACATCAAGGAGTGGAAGGTTGATTTTAACTTGTTTAAATAGTTCCAGAAACTCCTGATTCTTTACCTCGTTTTTTGGGTTTTGAGGGTAAGGCGCAAGGAAAGGGCATTTGAGAGCATCATTGTTAGCGGCTCCTTTCCAAGCCTTCTCTCAACTTCTTCTACTTCTCTAGGAGCTTCATCATTTAATTCTAAAGTTTCGTTATTAGTAAATGGCTCCTCTTCTTTAGTAGATGGTTGCTCTTTATTTACCACTTCATACTCTTCAAGTGCAGAAAGAGGCATGTTTTGCCCTATAATCTTGCCGCTTCTCAGAGTAGTTACAGCTTTAGCATGTTCTTGGTTATTGGGACCATTATTGTATCCCTTAGGGTTTAGAAGTAGTTGGCCAGGAAATGTTCCTCCCGTTCCCTCTTGTCGTGCATCTATCCTTTCTAATGTAGCAGACATCTTACTCATGATTTGAATTAATTATTGCGTTAAGTTCACGTTAGAAAGTAGGTCTTCTTCTTGCACCTTTTTATGTGATGGTACGTACACATTAGATTGTTGATTATTAGAGGGCTGAGCATGATTATAGTTATTAGATCTACTTTGATTGCATTGTTGGGACGGCCTATTGTGTTGACCTTAATATTGATTATTATTGTAGGGCTGTTGTTGATATTGATTTTGGGTCCCAGCGTCATTTCTCCAATCAAAACCTGGGTGATTCCATCTGTTATTATTATTTTGAAAATTGCTATTGTTATTGTTATTATTATAGGGATTCCCCACCCTCTATACCCTTGTATGGCATCTATCTCCATGGGGGCTTGTTCTTGAAAATACGGCACATTGGGACAGTATTGAGTCGTGTGTCCCAACATATTGCATGTGCTGCATGGTTCGTCAGGCAAAACCTTCCTAGAACTCTCTCTTTTCATTCCTAACTCTTCTACCTTCCTCGCTAGCTCTTCGTATTTAGTTATTAGAGCATCCTCAGTTTGTAATTGATAGATACTCTTTTCCTCTCCCCCTTTTGGTTGAGCTCTCGAGACATCTTCTTGGTTAGCCCATTCATCGGAATGTTCAGCCAACCACTCGAAGTGTGCCTCAGCCTCCTCAGTATTCTTACTTAGAAACTCGCCTGCACTCATGGTTTCTACCAGTTTTTTAGTTTCTCCATTAAGTCCTTCAAAGAAGAAGCTAATGGTTCGCCATTTCTCGTACCCTTGATGTGGGCATGAGAGAAGCAAATCTTTAAAACGCTCCTAAGCTTGAGTAAAGGTTTCATTGTTCTTTGTTTGAATGAGTTTATTTGACGTTTCAGTTTAGTGGTCATGCGAGGTGGGAAAAACTTCTTTAAGAAAGCAGTGTTCATCGCATGCCATGTGAATACTGTCATACCCCGAAGTACCAAAAATAGGGAAAATAAATTTCCTTTATGGGTTCGTAGACACATGACTGGTTGTGAATGTCACCTGATTGTCCAAAAATGCTTAAGACAATAATATAATACGGGAAAGTGACTAAGTTCAGCGGAAGCAAGAATCTAAACGTTCAAGTCTTACATGATTAGTATATTACAGACTAAAAGATATCCAAAAGATAGATATTACAAGTTCAACTAAGCTATTACATCATAAACATATTAAAAACTAAACTATGATAAAAGAAAAACTCCAAGATCTTCAGCTGGCGAAACCATAATCTTCCTCGTAGTAATCTTCACCAGCATAGTCTTTAGTAGTAAAATCTGTATCTTGATCATAGCCAGCTTCGTCTGGACCTGCAAAGGCTAGACGTGGAAGGTCCAGCGGCATGAAAAGCCATTACTGGTTAAGCTAAGTGAGGGTCCCCTTAAGGTTACCACCACCAAGGTAAGTTATTCATCATATCTTCTTATTTCTCAAAACCATATCTCGTTCATCATTTCTTATTCTCGTTACTATGTCTCGTTCGTCTTTTCTTATTCTCAAAACCATGTCTTATTTAAACCAATCATTCCCTTTGAAACTTAACCCAGAACTGAACTGACCAATGATATTGACTGAAAGAAGACTTAACTCCAAACACATTTACTGGTCAAGAAAGACAACACTCAACAATGAATAGTTAACTGTCGCCCAACTGGCACTCAAACTATCGACCAAATGGCATTCAAACTATCGCCCAACTGGCATTCAAACTGTCGCCCAAATGGCATAAGTGTGCGGGACATTAATAATCTCTTGGTCGAACACGTCATGCTGATCCTCAGATCGCTCGCATGTTACCGAACACGTCATGCCGATCCTCAGACCAAGGGTACAGGAAATTAATAATTACTTGGACGAACACGTCATACCGATCCTCACGTCACCCGTACATAACCGAACACTTCATGCCGATCCTCAGTCCAAGGGTGCAGAAAAATAATCAACCACTTGATCGAACACGTCATGACGATCCTCAGGTTATTCGCACTTGACCGAACACGTCATGCCGATCCTCAGATCAAGAACACAAAACATAACTCTCTGATCGACACCATGGAATTATTGAAAGACCAACTTTGCAAGAAATATCCAAACACGACACGAAAGTTTACTAATCAACTTTGTCCGGTAGTCATATGACAGAAAACAACGCCCAACATCCCTTACTCGCATAAAATCTGTTATTGAAGGTTTTATCGTTATCTTACACGTTCGTACGTTTCGTAGTTTAGTTCATTAATAGCTTCCAATTACAACCGTCAAGATTTTGCTATACATCCGACATTCCGATTTACCCCTCAATATGATTACGATGAGAACTTACCCAATCATTATTAACGCAATAATCGTGCTGTACAGCATAATTAAAGCTTGGGTATGAACTTTCAACGCTCATTAAACTATATTCATAACAAAGGAAAACATAGCACGTAGCTCATGGATTTTTAACATGGATTTAATGCCAATAAACATACAGATGAAACCCTTAACATACTCATCTATGCAATAGCACTACCATAGAACGAGATTTTCATAACAACACAGGTACCAGAAAACTAGCATCAACAATCAACACCATGCATAAACAAAACATTATACAAAAAGCTGTACAATCTGCCAGGATATATTTTCACTGTGTTGACTGAATTAACATGATTTATTTGGGCATGATAAATTGCTTTGTGGATCAAACTCAAAACTAAAAAATTGTAGATAATAGGATTATCTTCATGTACAAAAAAATCTAGCTTCAATTACATTTTTGAGCTGCTCAAAATATTTATTCTACCTAGACATTTCTATACTTTCGGACTGCTATATCTCAGATTTATAGCACTGCGTTGTACGTGAATTTCACCTATGAAGGAAGGGTTTTTATACTGATCTATACAGGAGTTATTTGTGGATAAATGAGTTAGCTTTATCCACAAAAAAACCTAGCCAAATGCAGATTTTTGAGCTACTCCAAACATTCATTTTACTAAACTATGTTCTGCTGAAAGGTTCAATTTCTCAGATTTATAACACTGCGTTGTACATGCATTTCACCCATGAAGGAATGATTTCTAGACTGAGATATAGAATAGTTATTTGTAGATAAATGAGTTAGCTGTTACCACAAAAAAACCTAGATTAATTCCGATTTTAGAGCTCCTCAAAACATTCATTTTACTAAACTACATTCTGCTGGAAGTTTATGTTTTCCCAGGTTTATAACACTGCGTTGTACATGCATTTCACCCATGAAGAAGTGATTTCTAGACTAAGCTATAGAAGAGTTATTTGTAGATATATGAGTTAGATTTCTTCACAACAAAACCTAGCTTAATTCGAATTTTTGAACTGCACAAAACATTCATTTTACTAAACTACATTCTGCTGGAAGTTTCTGTTTCTCAGATTTAAGGATTTATCTTGCATGTCATGAAAACTTCAACAGAACATCAAACTCCTACTAAACATTGATACATACTATATATGTTCTAAATTGAGTTAGATTACTCCCAATTACTAACAATTTACTCACCAAAGCTTGAAATTGAGCTTGGATGTTGATTTGAGCTTAATGGAGCTTGAACTCAACTTTAGATAGTGTCACCTTCTTCTTCTCCTTATTTTTATTCTATATTTCCATGGGATTTATAACTCCCATCTCTCTTTCTTCACTTAGGTGCAGATTATGAGAGTGGAAGAGAGTGTAATGCATGCATATAGGTGTGGTTATATAGAAAATGCAAGTGCTAGGTGTCCTATTGCATGCTTGCATGCTAGGACATGTGTCCTTGTAGTGGACATGTGTCCAAAGGGATGTCATGTGGTTGCCACATGGCCGGCCATATGGGGCCTACCTCGGGTTGTGCACCACTTTCTTGGTTTACGTGCATAAGTTCCTCGGTATACGTGTCAGTCTCGATTTACGTACAACCGGGTATTATTTCTAATGTCCGAGTCCGGGTACGGGACTAAGTTAAATCTTATTATGGTCGAGTCGGTATGGTTAGTACAGTCTATATGGTAATACTACAACACGTCCATACCGTCACGTAATTAAAATAATAATATAGTAATATAGTCGGTCCAATATAGAAATTCGAAAAACTGATATTATCAATGAAAGAAAATTACAAGTGTTACATCTTCCACCACCTATTAAAGGATTTCTTCCTCGAAATCAGAATCAACTAGTACTAAACAGGAATGGGAATTTCTGGAGAAATTCAGGTGCTACATCTCTACCCACCTTAACATAGGATTTCATCCTCGAAATCTAGAGTTTGTTAGTTCTTAGAAAGTACAAGCTACTAATCATATCTCAGATTTTAAGGTTGTAAGTTTCTCATTAGCTAGCTAATCAGACATTCTCACCAAGTCTTTCGAACGTCCAAACTTCTTTGCTAAACAACACCATGTGAATTTCAAAGTTCTGACATTGAATATGGCACCTTTGGTCTTTCATCTTGTTCAATGCAGGGATTAATTTGATGATCTGCGAGCTCTCTTTTGGGACCTTCTTTGTGGTGGAACCATGTTTTGAATTCCTCATTATGGACAATCTTTGTGCATACGTCCAGTCTTTTCACGATTGAAGCACTGCGGCTATCAACTTGTGGGTTGTTTTAGTGCTTTGCATTCTTTGGAGTGATGTCCAGATATTCCACAGCCGTCGCAGATATCATGTTGCTTTGGATTTGTCTCAACGACAGTCTGATTAACTTTCCTTTCATTATTTCTTCTGCGTCTTTGGTCGACAAGATTCTTACCTCTTAGCTTCTTGATACAATGGTTGGGAAGTCTAGTTGGTCCTACGATTGTCTTCTATAACTTGTAGGGGTCGTGAATGTATCCCTCAGCATGTTAGTACAAAGAATGTTGTAGATTAGCGTATCCACTCAAAAAGCATTGTGATCTACTACACCGTTGGTGATAACGTACATGAGTTGGTGGGCATTTCAATCGTAAATACTCCAATGTGTCGCAGAGATAGCTTCCTTTCTTTTGGTCTAATAGCACATTACCTCGAGCGATCGATATTTTAATGGTACTCGATCTTCGACTTCAAACTGTAGGTTCTTCCTTCATTTCTGATCTTTCTGATGTGATGATGATTGACATGGCCTTCTATATAGAACCTTGAGTGACGTCATGCCTATGCTTGACTTTGTCGTAGTTGGTGAACATTTTGATCAGTGACGAGTGGGTTCTCTCGTATTTTTGTTCCGGATGCGCCACA
This sequence comes from Hydrangea macrophylla, assembly GCA_033977485.1. Classification (NCBI taxonomy): domain Eukaryota; kingdom Viridiplantae; phylum Streptophyta; class Magnoliopsida; order Cornales; family Hydrangeaceae; genus Hydrangea; species Hydrangea macrophylla. Next base: position 105,763,692 of record CM066994.1, read on the forward strand.
AGCTTTCAGAATTGATGGTGTAAACTTTTCTATGTGTCTTCGATGTTGTTGATGATGTGAGCTGGGAAGACGTCTTCTATCATTAGGTTAGCTCGTCTGGTTTGACCGTCAGTCTAAAGGTGGGATATGATGCTCATTGTATACTTATAGTTACTAACTGTCGATTTGTTGTACCTCTACAATAATATACATATATATATATATATCAGAACACTAATCATTACAATAATACTAGATACACAAAACTAGATTCGTTAATAAGTTAAAATTTTGCATAATCGATTGCATAGGTTGTATCAACTCCCCTTCTTCTTCCAAGTGCATCAACAAATCTTGATTGATGTTCTTCATTGCCTCACAATCCTTGCAAATGTGGTCCATTCCACCACATTTGTAACATCATGATCCATGTCCTCCAATTTGTTTCGGTGTTGGGCATTCGTCGAAGTGATGTCCGCGATTTCTGTAGTTGAAACAACGTTGGCATGTTTTGTGTTGGACCGATGCTATTGTTGTGTCGGACTTTCTCTTGTTCCACATATGTTCTTTCAGTCTTCGTTGTGCCTCTTTGCCTAATCCAACTATATTAGGGATGGTGGTATTGAGCTGGGCTTGTCTGAGCTACATGTCCTCCGTAGCGTTCATCTCAAGTGCTTTGCAGTTCTTGCTTAAATGTCCTCTCTTGCGACAGCTATAGCAGATAACGTTTGGTTGGTTACAGGTCTTGGGAGCTTGACATTCCTTGGCCAGACATCCAGGGTTTCCATGGTTAAAACAAATGCCATGATCGTTGTTCGTCATTTCGAGTTGTCCTTGTAGTAGGGTTGACCTTGGTAGTGTAGCAGGTTGTGGCTTGAGTGGTCTCTAAGCGATTCTGAATGGGCGATATGGAGGTGTCTAAACAACTCGTCTCTGTAGTCACTTGTGCTAGTGTTGTCCGCGGTCTTCCATAAGTCTTGTATTAATCTTCCAAATATACCAGTGGGATCGATCTCCTTAGGTATTATGTTGCTTAGCCTTCTGGACTGGTCCTCAGTTGTTTGAGATGATTCATCCATTACAGAAATTGAGAAGATTCTTGCGTTCCCACATAAGAGTTCTTGTCTATAAGGTTTCTATCATACATTATGCAAAGCAATCATAACCTGTTATATGTCACATTATGGTTATCATTATAATCCCGGTATCTAGAATACAATGATTGAAACGATTGAACAGATCGACCCAAAATGAAGCTGAGTCCGAAAAGGCAGATAAATCCTCATAGATAGAAGTATAATAGTAGAATGATGTGATCCATTCAAGAATAAAATGTAAATCTAACAATAATAGGATGACCGATTACTATGGAAGTAATCGTAGTATCTCAAGATTTGTAGGAAATGAAAGTAACTGATGGCATAAGGCCTTCAACGAATGAAATAAGAATTAGGTATTTCATAAGTGAAATAGTCCAAACGAAACCCTACTGATAAAGAATAAGGTAGCAACTGAGAGAGACAATAGGAGGTCAAGATGTACAGAGAGTACAACATTTTTGAGTTCCTAACAAGAACAAGAACAGAGAACTAATTTAGAATTATTTCAAATGAATGAACTTGTAAGAATTTGTTCAAGGGATAATAAGTCAAAAAGAATAACTTTACAGTATTAGTAATCAAATTTATTTAGAATAATCTCAAAGACATTGAACTTTCAAGATTTTAGTTCAAAGAATAATAAGTCAAAAGAATGACTTTCCACTACTAGTGATAGAACTTGTTCTCAAAAGAATTTGTCAAAAATCTGATGATCAAGGTACATACTCAAGAATTGTTGACTGGGGAATTTCAAAAAAAATTCAAAGGAAATGAATTACTTATCAAGGAGTGTATCACAATAATTATTGACGGTATTCGAAGCCACTTTACAAAATATATAGATACCATTTTCAGAAGAAATGGTCATTAGAATAGAAGGCATCGATTTACTCAAAAGGAGTAGAATGAGTAGAAAGGACATGAGCTTACTATGGTACTCGCCTACCATATCTAAGGTAAAGTTTGCCTCTCTTATTATCTATTACGGGCCCTCTAAGAACTCCTCCTCAGGGTCCTCCTCCTCCTCCTAGATGTCAGCTAGATCTGCTTCGTGGTTCTGCTCAGGCATCGGTATCATCTTGTCCCCGTCAACTGGTGGTGCTGGATGGTCGTGTACATCATCCCCTGCTCTCTGAAGATTGTCTGCTGGGTCAGCCTCCTCGATCGGGTCGTTGTCGCTACTTATCGGATAGTCCTCAATTATCAGGTCATCGTCGTCATCTATGCCGTCACCATTAGATGGGTCGTCTGCTGAGTGGTCATTGCCTGCAGAATCCTCTCCACTCGCTATGTCATCGTCGCTATCTGTATCCATGGGATATGAATCAGAATCTGGCTCTGGTATGGGCTCGGGTGAGAATGGTGGTGCTGGTGCGGCCATGATAATTGGGAAGAGTATATCGTCATATAGTGCCTCGTCCTGAGTCATGCTGATAAGCTCCTGGTGAATAAGTATGGTAGTCTCTGAAGCATGGATCGACTCGGGCTGAACTCGATCCGGATACTTCAATGTATCAGTAAGCACAGCTCTCCGTATGTCCTCATCTAAGATATGCCTCGCCCTCTAGCAGATCTGCTGTCAATATAGTACAGAGTCGGTAGACTTGATACGACCGTCATGATTATAGTGACCTCTGAAATCATCATGAACGAAGCTCGACTCCATAGTCATGCAAAAGGATTTAACTTAGTGTCAGTATTAATACAAGGTAAATCTTAGGCTCATAACTTAAGGTGTAGGACAATCAGTGAGCGCGTCTAAACCTAAAGCTCTGATACCAAAAATCCCTGTCATGCCCTGAAGTACCAAAAATAGGGAAAAATAAATTTCCTTTATGGGTTCGTAGACATATGACTGGTTGTGAATGTCACCTGATTGTCCAAAAATGCTTAAAACAATAATATAATACGGGAAAGTGACTAAGTTCAGCGGAAGCAAGAATCTAAACATTCAAGTCTTACATGATTGGTATATTACAGACTAAAAGATATCCAAAAGATAGATATTACAAGTTCAACTAAGCTATTACATCATAAACATATTAAAAACAGAACTATGAAAAAAGAAAAACTCCAAGATCTTCAGTTGGCGAAACCATAGCCTTCCTCGTAGTAATCTTCACCAGCATAGTCTTTAGTAGTAAAATCTGTATCTTGATCATAGCCAGCTTCGCCTGGACCTGCAAAGGCTAGACGTGGAAGGTCCAGCGGCATGAAAAGCCGTTAGCGATTAAGCTAAGTGAGGGTCCCCTTAAGGTTACCACCACCAAAGTTATGTTATTCATCATCTCTTATTATTTCTCGAAACCATATCTCGTTCATCATTTCTTATTCTCGATACTATGTCTCGTTCGTCTTTTCTTATTCTCAAAACCATGTCTTATTTAAACCCAATCATTACCTTTGAAACTTAACCCAGAACTGAACTGACCAATGACATTGACTGAAAGAAGACTTAACTCCAAATGCATTTACTGGTCAAGAAAGACAACACTCAACAATGAATAGTTAACTATCGCCCAACTGGCACTCAAACTGTCGCCCAAATGGCATTCAAACTATCGCCCAACTGGCATTCAAACTGTCGCCCAAATGGCAGAAGTGTGCGGGACATTAACAATCTCTTGGTCGAACACGTCATGTCAATCCCCAGGTCACCCGCACATTACTGAACATGTCATGTCGATCCTCAGACCAAGGGTACGGGAAATTAATAATCACATGGACGAAAACGTCATGTCGATCCTCAGGTCACCCATACATAATCGAACACTTCATGCCGATCCTCAGTCCAAGGGTGCGGAAAAATAATTAACCACTTGATCGAACACATCATGACGATCCTCAGGTCATCCGCACTTGACTGAACACATCATGCCGATCCTCAGATCAAGAACACAAAACATAACTCTCCGATCGACACCATGGAATTATCGAAAGACCAACTTTGCAAGAAATATCCAAACACAACACAAAAGTTTACTAATCAACTTTGACCGGCAGTCACATGACGGAAAACGACACCCAACGTTCCTTATTCGCATAAAATCTGTTATTGAAGGTTTTATCGTTATCTTGCACGTTCGTACGTTTCGTAGTTTAGTTCATTAATAGCTTCCAATTACAACCGTCAAGATTTCGCTATACATCCGACATTCCGTTTTACCCCTTAATATGCTTATGATGAGAACTTACCCAATCACTATTAACGCAATAATCGTGTTGTACAACATACTTAAAGCTTGGGTATGAACTTTCAACGGTCATTAAACTATATTCATAACAAAGGAAAACATAGCACGTAGCTCATGGATTTTTAACATGGATTTAATGCCAATAAACATATAGATGAAACCCTTAACATACTCATCTACGCGATAGCACTACCATAGCACGAGATTTTCATAACAACACAGGTACCAGAAAACTAGCATCAACAATCAACACCATGCATAAACAAAACATTATACAAAAAGCTGTACAATCTGCCAGGATATATTTTCACTGTGTTGACTGAATTAACATGATTTATTTGGGCATGATAAATTGCTTTGTGGATCAAACTCAAAGCTAAAACATTGTAGATAATAGGATTATCTTCATGTACAAAAAAATCCACATTCAATTACATTTTTGAGCTACTCAAAATATTTATTCTACCTAGACATTTCTATCTTTTCGGACTGCTATATCCCAGATTTATAGCACTGCGTTGTACGTGAATTTCACCTATGAAGGAGGGGTTTTTATACTGAGCTATAGAAGAGTTATTTGTGGATAAATGAGTTAGTTTCTCCACAAAAAAACCTAGCCAAATTCAATATTTTGAGCTACTCCAAACATTCATTTTACTAAACTATGTTCTGCTGAAAGGTTCAGTTTCTCAGATTTATAACACTGCGTTGTACATGCATTTCACCCATGAAGGATTGATTTCTAGACTGATCTATAGAAGAGTTATTTGTAGATACATTATTTATCTTTTACCACAAACAAATCTAGCTTAATTCCGATTTTTGAGCTCCTCAAAACATTCATTTTACTAAACTACATCCTGCTGGAAGTTTCTGTTTTCACAGGTTTATAACACTGCGTTGTACATGCATTTCACCCATGAAGAAGTGATATTTAGACTAAGATATACAAGAGTTATTTGTAGATATATGAGTTAGCTTTCTTCACAAAAAAACCCAGCTTAATTCGGATTTTTGAGCTGCACAAAACATTCATTTTACTAAACTACACTCTGCTGGAAGTTTCTGTTTCTCAGATTTAAGGATTTGTCTTGCATGTCATGAAAACTTCAACACAACAACATTAAACTCCTATTAAACATTAATACATACTATATATGTTCTAAATTGAGTTAGATTACTCACAATTTACTCACCAAAGCTTGAAATTGAGCTTAGATGTTGATTTGAGCTTAATGAAGCTTGAACTAAACTTTAGATGTCACCTTCTTCTTCTCCTTGTTTTTCTTCTATATGTCCATGGGATTTATAACTCCCAGCTCTCTTTCTTCACTTAGGTTCAGATTATGAGAGTGGAAGAGAGTGTAATGCATGCATATAGGTATGGTTATATAGAAAATGCAAGTGCTAGGTGTCCTATTGCATGCTAGGACATGTGTCCTTGTAGTGGACATGTGTCCAAAGGGATGTCATGTGGTTGCCACATGGCCGGCCATATGGGGCCTACCTCGGGTTGTGCATCACTTTCTCAGTTTACGTGCATAAGTTCCTTGGTATACGTGTCAGTCTCGATTTACGTGCAACCGGGTATTATTTCTAATGTCCGGATCCGGGTACAGGACTAAGTTAAATCTTATTATGGTCAAGTCGGTATGGTTAGTACAGTCTATATGGTAATACTACAATACGTCCATACCATCATGTAATTAAAATAATAATATAATAATACAGTCAGTCCAATACAGAAATTCAAAAAACTGATATTATCAATGAAAGAAAATTGAAGGTGTTACATCTTCCACCACCTATTAAAGGATTTCGTCCTAGAAATCTGAATCAACTAGTACTAAACAGGAATGGGAATTTCTGGAGAAATTCAGGTGCTACAAATACGAATTTGGCTTGAGGGTGAGCAACCACGCTTTTGCTTTATCCTTCAAGGTGAAGGGAAATTGCATTAAGCGTGTCACATCTACAGGACAGTTTTGGGAGAATGTTTTATAAACATCCTCGCTTTCTATCCCGTGAAAGGTTAGAAGAGGTTGGATCATTCCATTGCAGAATTGGAATTCGCCCGCATTTGGTGGAATAAGATTGCAAGAAGGTGTAGGTGCATGTTTGGGTTGCATGAGTTCGCGCAAAGGACGCAATGAATCATCAATAGGCACAACCCTATTCTTACAATATTCGCTTTGATCATCAACCATAGATTCTGTAGGTGTCGCTATGGGATTGATAGAACTAGAGGAATCAGATGAACATAATGGATTTTCAAAATACCCTCAATGAAATTATCGAACATGAAAGGGTAGATCTAAGAAGATTTTTTATCTAAAGAACTAAAAGAAAAAGAAAAATAGAAATAGAAGAAGAAAGAGTGAGGTAATCTAAGCAATAGCTGGTCACCTTCCCCAGCAACGGCGCCAACAACTTGACACGAAAATAATTTATGCACTCTTGTGTGCAATACCCAAGTGTAGGTAGGCGTGCAAGTAGTAATCTAGTAAGACCAGGCCGATCCCACAGAGAAGATTTAAAGTTACTTGCCTAGAATAAACTCAAAAAGGAAATTAAAAATAATTCGAACTTTAAATAAGGCGTAGAACACAAAGTTCCACAATTAACAACTACTAAAGTAAAGCGACTAAATTAAACTAGTAATTAACCAACTCACTAAGGCGAATCCATATATAGTGACCTAACCATCTACCATGCAGTTTCATTAATGCTTTATGGAGTATATCCCTTTTCGGTATTTCGTATTTTCTAAAGATAAAGAATCAATAGCCCTTTCATGATCAGGATTATATCATCACAATTGGTATAAAATACATAAAAGGCAGTTTAAAACAATAGTTGAGACTCACACTATGAATGGTGTAAGCATTCAAAGTGGTTTGCAAATTTTTTTGAAGAAAATAGCCTTAAGGCTTTAGGTTAAGAAACTGTTTTGACAAACTGAGTGTATTGGGACAGTTTGATAACATATTTCAAAAACAGAAAGTCTAGGAATACCTAAAAGGATCATCTCAAGATTCTGTAGGTTCGATCAATCGATGCGCTCTCGATCGATCGACCTTCATCATCTCTCAATCGATCGAAACGTCTTCGATCGCTTGACTGTCCTAACGTTCGATCGATCAAAATATCTTCGATCGATTGAGCACAGGTTTTCTGCAGTTGCATAGCAGAGGCTGGAGATCATTGTTTCATCGTGATCTCCCAACTCTGAGACTACTCAGACATCATCTGGAGTGCTACAGATTGGTTTTATTGTGAAAAAACATTATGGATTTGTTTGGTTGAGTTTTAATCTTGAAAATCCTAAACAATATGGTTTTAAAAAGAAACTAATATGCAACACTATGCTGGTACTAATTAATACTGTAAAAACTTCAAGCAGAAAATAAATAACGATAATATAAAATCTGGAGTAAACAGAACTTGTATTGAACTTCAAACGTGTAGTACCCGTAAAATCCGTAGTACCTTATTTATGTAAATTCCTAAATTTCTAAGTGTGACCATGTATGTTAATTGCGTGTTTTAATATTCACGTTACTTAATTCATTTTTATAGGATATATCTTATATACTCGCCGACACATTAGTCTTATAAAATACATGTTATATTATAGTCCGTTGCCACTAATTTTATAATTATAGATTATTATATATTTTCACTGTCACTTAAAATTCATAAAGTCGACCGCTTAAATTATAATTGTATGTTTCGTTGTGGCTTTATTTATCACTATGAATTGTATCACATATTCATGGTCACCTAGTTTATTATTATAAATTATTTAATGTAATCGTCGTCGGTTATTTTTGTAACCATAATTTATAGAAAATATCTGGACCCGATATCGTGTTAGTTTCACGACTGTAATTATAATATATAATATCTACATTTTTCATTTTAACCCCGGACCTTAAAATTTGACCGACTGCTTAATATTAGACCCGGACTGATTTACACGTGAACTCATACAATCTGGTAATTCTCGGACTGAGTGGCACGTAGTTCGAGATGTATACACAATCCCACAAATCTAAGGACTAAGTACAACCTAGCTACCTACACCTAAACTAGCCTAAGTACACTCACTTCTTAAACCATTGGATAATCCCACAAACCCCACACCCCCCCCCCCCCCCCCCCCCCCCCCTCCCCTCTTAATACTCTAGGTTACTCACCTTTCCCCCCAATCTTTCCCCCCAAGATTCCCTCACCCCTGCCACCCATCACTCTCACCCTCACCTCACCACCCCATCACCCACTTCACCCTCACTGCCACACATCACCGCCAATAACACATGCACACACCCACATTTTGTATGTATGTTATGTGTTGTATATTTTCTTGTATGTGGTTTATGTACTGTGTGTGTATATATATGTAGTATGTGTGCTGTGTATATTATATAATATATATATATATATATACCGAGAGAGAGAAGAGAAGAAGCTAAATAAAATCCCAAATATCCCTCACCCTCCCTCACTACCTTCTCTGCCTCCCTCCCCCTCCTCACCTCAACACACGCATAAACACACACACAACCTGCAGCAAGGAGAAGAGGAGGAAGAAGAGAGAGAGAGCTGGAGAAAGAAACCACCGAAGGCTAGAGAGAGAGAGACTGGGGCAAAGCCGCAAGAGACGCTGAGACCGAGGAAGGTAAAGTCTCACACCCCCCCCCCCTCTGTACTCTGTGCACTCACAGACCCACACACACCAACACATGCAGCCCCGGACAGGCCGTAGACCCTCTACCATTGCCGGCGGCCATTAAAGCTCCGGCGAGCTCGGATTTTTCGACCATCACCAAACCTCACAAAAGTAACACCAAAATGACCCTAACGACTCCCTTAATACCCTCGATGAACGGCTCGAAGCTTGGGTCGCGTTTGGATGACCTACGGTTCGATTATTCTTTTTAGAACGCAACTGTTTTTGCCCCCGTACGGAAAGAACGCTGAGAGTTAGGCATCAAGACCTATACCGTTGGATCGGGCTCGTCGAGGCGCTCAATTTCGACATAAAGTTTGCGTATTTTCATTAAGAATTGAACGAGTTATGACCATTTGAAGTTTTGGGTGTAATATGTTTATATATACGAATTTATATATACAGTCCGAATCTCCGACGGACTTAAAGGGACGGGTTTGGGACGGACCGCTTTTTAGCGACGAAATTTTCACTAAATGGTTTGGGACGGAGGCGATCAAGTGCGGACCACTAACGTGCGGACCAAAAACGGACCACTTTTAGCGACGAAATTTTCACTTTTAGCGACGAAAATTTTCGTCACAAAATGTGATCACTTTTTGTGACAAAAATTTTCGTCGCTAAAAAGCGGTCCGTCCTAAACCCGTTTATTTAAGTTCGTCGGAGATCCGGACTATATATATGTATATATATATCTATGCAGTGTGTGATTCACATAAAAGAAGATGAAGTTTGGGCTGGGCCTTGTTTGGGTAAAGTGCTTTTGGGTCAGCCTATGTGTATTAACAATTCGGGTTGCCAAACATAGCCTTAAGCTTTGGATATTTATTGATTTATTATTAATATAGTTTTAATCATATGAATGTGGTTTAAATTAGATTTGTGTTATAATAAATTATTAGTTTAGTTTATTTATGTAATTAATTATATCCAGTAGTAATTTAGTATACTTAAAATTTATTAAATATTTGTTAAATATTTTATAAGTAAGTTTATGAATTATAAATTGTTTTAAATTATTTTGAAAATAGTTTCAAAAGCAAAATTATTAAGTTTTAAATTCTGAAATATTACTTAATATTTTGTATTCTGAAAATTTATATTATATATTATAATTATTATTTATTTAGTTTTAAATAAATAATAATTATTTGTTTAATTTAAAACAAAAGACATGTGTAGTTATAAAATATTTTTAAAATGGTCTTATAGTATGATTAATTAGTTTTTAAATATTCTGAAAATATTATATTTTATTATTTAGATGGCATACTTATTATTTATTTAGTTTAAATAAACAATCAATGATAGCTAATTCATAATAAATACATGTATGGATTGGCTTAATGTTGTACATGTTTTTATAAATGGTTTTATAAGTATTATAAATTAGTCTTTAAAATATTCAGATTAAATAATATTATATTCTGAAATAATACTTTATTATTTATATAGTATGCTTATTATTTATTTAGTTTAAATAAATAATAAGAAGTAGTTTTAAAGGGTAATAATTAGGTATTAAATACATAATGGCCATTACAAATTCCAGAAAATTATACTACTATTTCCAAGGCCAAATATTATTGTTTTATAAACTATTTAATTATAAAACCAAGTTGTAGTATTTATTTAGTAAATGCCGAATCATTGATCTCTTGTTTTAATTATTTTGAAATATTAAACGAGTTTCGAAAATTATGAGAAAAATATTACTAGCCTAGTTTAAGGTCTAGTATTTAATAAAAATATTTCTAAGGACCTCTTGTCCTTCTAAATTATATTTTATAATTAAAGGACTCCGAAGACTATAATGATATAAATAGAACTTCAATAATTCGCAGTAAATAAACCGTAGCTCAGAAAAATACACGGTCAGTTCTCAGAGTTTTAGAATAATATCTAAATCATCCCCTTAAAGTTTGGAGACCTTTTGACACAGTAAAAAATACAGCTTACCTGTTGGGCCTACACTGGTATAGAAAACCCAGCCTTTTTATGTGACGGACTCCGATTTGAGTCTAGTCAATGGCGTTGGACTTAGAATGACACGTAGATCACTACCTTGAGGTTTATATCCTCATTTGGTAAAACTACCATTATAACCCTATCATTAACACATACGCTTCATCACCGTTATTCTATTATACGTTGTAGGACTGTGACTTATCCATCATTCGGAGAGTCATAAGCTGGACAAGACATCCATGTGAGTGTTTCTAACCTCACTCTCAATATACATAATGACTGCTAGAGTATTTGTATGTGATATATATAAGTTGTTTTTATGATTGTTATGCTATGACTGTACATTGATGTACCTGAACGTATATGTGAATTATGTTATGAAGTCGATTGCTATGAGACAAGTATGTTAAATGCTACTATGACATATTTGTAAGGAGTAAAAGAAAAGAACTATATGTGAAGGAATGTTTAGCCATGTGTATACTGTGATGGATAATTGATTATGGAGCGTTAGCTTGAATGTTTTATATACCAATGTTGATTATATGAGCACATTGTTATTATTGATTTGATAACCATGCCTAAATGTGCAAATGAGAATAAAGAGCATGTTAAAAGAAGTTTTATCTATATGTCTTGCCTAATGTAATTGTGTCATCAAGAATCGTGTAACTGAATGTCACGTCATGGTGTCAGTAGACGTAGTCAATGTCAGTCAGTGACTCTGGCCAAGTGAGGTTGTGAGTTGAAATAATTGGGAGTCTTGGGAAGTGTGAGTTGATATGATTGAGATTCTTGTATCGTGAGTCAGGAGTTATTATGATTCGGAAACCTTACGAGTTGATAAAGATACGTGATAATGGGACAGTATGATTGAGATACAGAATATTGTGATTGTGATTGTGATTCTAATAGTAAGAGAACAATTAGAGCTGCTATTGTGCCAATCGTCCATGTAAATGCCAGAGATGGTACATGCGTCTGGGTTTACCGTCGTACTGCTTAGCAGTTAGTGCTCTAATGTACTAGTCGTCCGAGTGGGTTGCCGGAGATAGTACACACGTTGTATGGGTTGCCGTCGTGCTGTATATAATGCGCTAATCAGTTACTAATGTACCGTCCTCTGCGGTGGGATTTCCGTGATAGTACACATGGTGTGTGGGCTTGCCGCCATGCTTACCGTTTCCCAGTTAGTATTCTGACGTGCAACTCGTTGGGTGGTGATTCACCAGTGAGGGTATAGACGATCGAGCCAATTCCGCCATCGTGCTATTTGGATTATGAGGCCGTAAGGCGACGATGTTACTATGAGGCCGTAAGGTGACGACGTTACTATGAGGCCGTAAGGCGACGATGTTACTATAAGGCCGTAAGGTGACAATGTTACTATGAGGCCGTAAGGCGACGACTTTACTATGAAGCCGTAAGGCGATGATGTTACAGTATTAGAAAGAGCGCAGTGGAAGCGTGGTTTGTATTGTGAAAGTAAGTTCAGAGTAAGTTATCGATGTGGGTTGTATAACCCGATGTTATTGAGTTGCATTGGTTATGGGATTTTATATTCCAGAGTTTGGGTTCGGGTTCATTGAGTACCCATTTACATGCACGAATGAGGAATTGATTAGTACGAATATATTGTTATGATTTCGAGAACCAGACAAACATGTATATGAATTATATTGATCCTGTTATTTGGTTAACGATAGATGTTTAGTAATTGCATCATATGTCATTTGATACCTTTGCTATGTCCGTGTGTGCGACGTCATTCGATAATGGATTAACCGCATTCTAAGATGCAAAGTAATAACGTGAGATGAGTAGTTAGTGTATGTATATTGGTGGTGAATATGGTTATGAATGCCCACTCAGCTTTGTTGCAAAGCTAACAGCATATTACGCCTGGACAATCCCATGTCCAGATTTCCTTGCATGTTGGTCAAAGAACAATTCAGTCTTGAGAGTAAGATGCTAAGGAACACTGGAAGGGTAGAGCTAGACTGAAGACCAAAGATAGCCGACAGCATCGTGTATTTGTAATAGTCTGTTGTATTAGTACTGGGACTTGTGATTTGTAATTGTTTAAATTGTTCAGATTAAAGTTTTAAGTTACGATTAGCTTCCTTCGCTTCATTTTCATATTGTTTATAGTGTTAGAGGACAGGACGGCTTTGTAACTCGTCAATCCGTACGGGTCCAAAAAGGAAATTTTAAATTTTTCCTATTTTTGGCTACTCCAGGGCGTTACAAAACGTCAAACCAAAGTGCTATCAAAGCATCAACCCTACAAATAAGCAAAACTCTCTCTCTCTCTCTCTCTCTCTCTCTCTCTCTCTCTCTCTCTCTCTCTCTCTCTCTCTTTCTCTCTCTGTATAAAACTGAAAAACAAAAGTGTGGGCGTCCTTCTGGACGTGTTTGCAGCTGATATATATAGAATACCTAAGCTAGGGTTAATTACAAATTACGTCTACTGCATGCCCGTGTTATTCTGATAAAGGCATGTTCGAGCGATCGAACCTATCTCTATCACTTGAACGGTGGAATCCTCGAGCGCTTAAAATCACCTCAATCGCTTGAAGGCTCGATCGCTTGATCTCTCTTCCACATTTCAGTTTGAAATGTCTTGGTTGTAATTAAGCTATACCCTTTTCCTGTTATTCATCCCTGCACACAGCAATTTGCACAAAATAACAGCTAAAATAACCCAACTCATCATAGATTTGTCACATTGTATATAAACCAGCATTGTAACACAAATTGTAGATATAATAGGAGATTATGAACTAAAGCAGCATATTTTCTTATTCTAGCGCGGTTGTATTTTACAAATACCACTGCTTGTCAACGACTATCACAACTTATGGTACTATCAACATATCATGGATCATCATAAATCTATGCAACAAGCTATTCTTTTAAAGACTACTGAACTCGAGCGCTCAAGCCTAGCCTGTTCATGTGGCTCGAGCGCTCGGGTTTAGCATATTTCCAGTAGTTTGTAAGTTTCATAATGGAATTCATTTTCAAGCTCTTTGCATGTCACATGCATGAATCTATACTTCAAATTAAACTTATAAAACATAATTTGGAGTGAGTAGGAGTACTTACAATGTTCTAGATGATCTAGACGAAGAAAATATGTAGAAATGTGTGTATGGTGCTTGATCAAGCTTCCAATACCACTTCTATTAAGCTCCAAGACCTCCAAACTCCTTATGCACTTGATCTTCAAGACTCCCACTCCAGAACTTCAATGTAGTAGCAACATATGTGTTTGTGGGTGTGTATGAGTATGGTTGGATCATGGATTGGTGGACATGCAAATCATGGATGAGTGTATGTGTATATGTATGTGTATGAACATCAAACTCTCCCTCACACAAGCTCTCTATTTAATAGACTTTCAAAATGGAGTAAATGCGTAGAATGTGCTGGTATTTATAGACTTTCAAGGCTTAGGGGCAAAATAGTATTTTTACTCATTTAATAGCTCGAGTCTTCGCACTAGGCTCGAGCGCTCCAATAAGCTCGAGCGCTCGGGGCTACTGTTTCCAAAACCTTTCTATAGTTCAAAGGTTCAAGTGTTATAAACATCCATATGAACTATCATCAAAGTTTCATTACATATGGTTGTAACTTATACATATGGGCATAGAAATACAAAAATGCATCGATATATTGATAAATACAGATAACGGGCCGGTGATACACCTTCTTTGCAACATCTCTGGATATGGGAGTGTCCAGTATATGTGCTGTAAGAAAAGATGAGCAAATTGGAGACTAGATCAGAAGTATGTTACTTTAAAGGGTATTTAAAGGGAACTTATGGTTGGTATTTTTATAATCCGAGAGAACATAAAGTGTTTTTTCGTACAAATATTATTTTCTTAGAGGATGACTATATCATGAACCATTAACCTAAGGGAAGGATAGATCTGAGAGAGATAGAAGGAGCCCTCGGTCCCACCCGTAGTTAAGAACAATATAGGACAGGAAAACACCACATCTTCACCCATTTTCGCACTGGTACCTCGTCGTAGTGGGATGATGATTAGCCAGCCTGACAGATACATGTTTTTAGGAAAAGTGTTTGAAGTTGTCTCCATAGAATCTGAATCTATTCCCACCACGTACGAAGAGGCAATAGCTAATGTTGATTCAGCTCATTGGATTAAATCTATGAAAGTTGAGATGGAGTCTATGGACTCCAATCAGGTCTGGGATCTTGTAGAAACACCTGCCAATATTAAACTCATTGGTTGTAAGTGGATCTATAAGAGGAAAAGACGATCTAATGGAAAGGTTGAGACTTTTAAAGCAAGGCTTGTGTGTAGACACCCCATTTTGTCGGTTATCAGATTTAGGAGACCCATAGCTTTGTGGTTCACAATGATCAAAAAAGACTAAAAAGGGACTCCTGGAAGTTAGTTCTATCTCTCAAAATGCTCAGAATGACCAAAATACCCCTGAAAGCCCAAAAACTCCCAGATTTGGACCGAAAGTTCTGGAAACATGCTACGTCATAAAAAAGGTACTAAAAATGAATTTTGAAGCAAAATCATATGAAATCGTCAGTGCCTAGAGACCCTCGGAAGTCCCGGAAGTTCCCGACAAGTCCCCGTTGACCGATTTGACCCAAGTTTGACCAGGTTTGACCAGGGTTTGACCAAAATCATCCAAATTCACTGAAAAGTTCTGAGATCATTCTAGACCATGTGAAAAGTACTAAAAGGAGTTTTAAAAGAAAATCGGACGAAAACGTCAGCTCTTTGGAGCTCCTAGAGGTTCCCAGAACTTTCTAGAGATCCCAAATTTGACCGATTTGACTTAAAAGTTGACTTTGAAACTGGAGTGTCGTGTCAATTTTCAAACATTTTTTATGGATACTAGAGGTCAATAGCTTTCCAATGCTATATCATACATAATTTATGGATTTAAAATGAATTTATTATGAATTTTCGAAGGTGAAAAAAGCGATCAAATTGACTTTTATCGCAAATACCGCAAAACTTTTCAAAGTGACCTATCTCCGAATTATTTTTTTTTTTTATGTAAAATTGACTCCATTACCTTTCCGAAGGTATATCACAGCCTAATTTTGGAGTCCGTATGCATTTTCTGTGAATTTCGGACGAAATAAGGTCTTTTCGTGAATACCGGAACCTCTGGGGCCTAAATAGCATTATTTGGACGTTCGAGGAGCAGTGCAGCGGCGGCACGCAATCCCAAAATAGTCTATTTTTGTAATATATTTTGGGGGTCCAATTTGATTAATTAAAAATCAAAACGACGTAGTTTCTTGTTCACAGATGTTTGGGACCAATGGGAGCACTTTCTAAATCCCAAAACCACCCCAAATTGGCCTATATAAACCCTCCTTTGCTCTTCATTTTTGGGGGGAGGGGCCAAGTGCAAAGCTAAAAAAAGTTGTAGAAAGGAAGAGAGATTGAGATAGGTTTAGAAGAGAGAAAGGGAGCTTCTCCCACTATTTTTTTTATAAGAAAGTGAGTTCTAATCTTGTTTCCATCCATTACTTCTCTTATACTTCACATTCAAATCCTCCCCAACCACCATTCTTGATCAATCTTGAGTTAAAAAGCTACTTTCACGTCCAAATGTCAATATCTATGAGTGAAATACCAAGCTACAAGTCCATAATCTCATTGAATATCATCTATTGATTGCTATTTACTTGCTTGCTTATATATATGTTCATCTCTCCTTACCCCATTTCTTTTGATTTTCTTTATTTACTTACTAGCTCATCATCATCTAGATGACATGAAGTTTGAGGTGAGTGAATCCTTATAGATAGTAGCTCTTGACCTCAAAAACATGTTTCATAGATGATGATTATGACCTCAATACATTCCTATGTATTCTTGAGGTCACATTCAAATGAGAACAAAATCTCTCCAACAAGTTTAATGTTGATATTCCAAGAGGTCATAATCTCCATTTGATGTTAAAAATATGCTTTCAAAACCCTCTATTTCAAAACCCCTCTAAAACCCCAATATTTGGATTCCAAAGAAATACACATTGTTTCCTCAAAAAAATCTTCTTAACAATGAATTATCTAAGTTCAAAGATTTCTCTAGAACTCAATACTCAAAGGGTGATTACAAGACCACTTGGAAAATCTTCCTAACTCATTAGAGAACACACATGATTTTTGGTTTGATCTAAAAACACTTGGAAGGGTGTCATTTTAGTCCAAACATTCCTTCCAGAGATTATGTTTTTACTATCACAGCAGCTAGGTTGACTTTCAACTTGTTTTTCGGAAAGGTTTTACAAAAAAAGTGGTCCCAACTCATTTTTACCTTAAACTTCAGTGTCTTAGGGAACTCTTTGTATAATATGGGCCTCTAGATCTTTTGTTTTCATTTTCTAAGATTTTTCAACATTTCAGTCTATAGTATGAACTCTATTTCTGAGTAACCTCTCTTGTTCATATGATTTCTATCAATCTGTAATAGTTATTGAAGATTGGCTTTTTGGCATGTGTTCTAGACACAATAAGGATGATCTCCATGAAAAATCATGCATTGAAAACATTCATTACCCCACTTTTCAATTTCTACAAGGTCAACTCACTGTTCTGTCCACTATTCATAGCAAGTATACTTTTACTTTCATTCTTTGATTTGATGCTTATGTGCTTCAAATTAGTTCATATATTAGGAAGTGGTCCATACTATATTTTTGCATATCCCATGATGATTTCCTCCATACATTCATTCATATTTTAGACTTCTAAATCACTTTAGAAAGTCCATGTACACATACACACTACAACCTTTGCACATTCTAGGATCATACATTGCATCCATGCAAGATTTGGAGTTTTTGTGACTCCTAATCTAAGGAGATTATAAGGAATGAACTTGATCACACGTTCATGTTGCACCCCTCGATCTATTCTTCCTTCTCATCCATCCCGGGGATTGAGAGATCTCCTTGTCTCAAAGATTAACATGCATCATACTAGCTTGCTAAGCATTTTTCATTTTCTTCGATTATTTGTTTCAAGAACAATTCATGTCCCCATTCTAGACTAGGAAAACTTGATTACTTGATATGTGATTAGACGATTTTTCCTAGGTTTACTTGTGTGATCTTTCACTTTGCATTGTGTGATATTTGGCTTAGATCTTATGAATTATCTTATCTTTTGATCTTCCATTTCAAGATTCTTATGAGATGTAATATACTATCATAGTATTAATTGTCGAACAAAACATAGTATAAGATGATTATTTGGATGGTAATTGAGGCCCGTCTGTGGATATCGCAATTTTTCTCCTTTACCCACAGCTTTTTCAAAATCTTTATCAAATTTCAAATTCAATACAAATGAGTCGCCACTTAATTTTTCAAAGGAAAACTAAGAAACCGTGTAAAAAAGGAACTGATCTTTTGCGAAACCAAAAATTTAACTAGGTCCGGGGATTATGGAATGAGAGAGGAAGGAGTCCGTCAGACTAAAACACCCACTCCCATCCTATCTTGCGATAGGCCTCTACTCAACATCCTTTTAATAGAATTATTAATTTAAATGTGCCCTCAACTAATACATATGTATAAATATACATTACAAAAGCATGTCTAAAGAGTGTAAGATTGCAAGTGATAAAATATCATTCAAAAGCCACGTAATTCAAGTAGCAAGCAATATGATATGCAAATAGGGAACTAGAGAACTTACCCGGGATCCGGCCGCGAATATTTAAACATGCAAATGCATGCAAATAGATAAAACATAGGAAAAGAGTCTCTAATCCATATATACAAGTAAAGCGAGTCCTAATTCTAAAGTGTCGCGCCTGAAGTCAAAAATCAATTAAAATCAAAGAATACAATAAACTAGAGAGGGGTTTAGAAATCGTACCTCAATAGCGCTACAAAATAGAGGTTAGTGCACATAATATACAAGATACAAAGTTGGATCTTAAATAACAATCCTAGACTTCTAGCTTAAATCTATCAAGTGTAATTAAATCTAAAGCGAACAAGTCCTAATTACAAACATCAAGCCACATGGATGAATGTATACATGAACCAGAGTAAATTATGGAATATTCATTGATTTGGATCACTTAAACTTTGAATTCAAGTTTAATTGATCATTATTAAAACATGGTTTGAGCCCTAGGTCATAGAAAAGTCATTTGGACCATTAATTACAAAGTTGGTCAAATCTGTCATAAAATTCTGAAAATTACAGAGAGCAGACCTGAAAGTAAAAGAAATAAAAAGCATGCTTCCCATGCTTTGATGTTGGTGAATTTTGGACACAAGATGCCTCTGTGTGTCTAGTTTCCATCCCAAAAAGAAAATCAAAGTTTTAACGATTAGATCTCTGAGAAATGGACAAAAACTAGACATCACTCAGAGATTTACAAATCTCTGTCCAGAGATTTTGTACGATTTTTTAAAAATAGTAAAAAAATTAGAAATGCTTTGATCTTTTTAGGGTAGCTTCCTAACACATTAAAATACCTATAAAAATTTATTTTGGATCAAGAAAGCTTGATTAAGGTTCTGATTTGCTCATTTCAAAAGAGTGTTACTGTTCTGAAACTTTGGACAGATTGTAGTGACTTTACAAAACTCATGACCAAACCACTTTAAACATGAAATCTTCTTGAAACAAAAATTACAGTGGTAGAACTTTGAGTTATAGACACTTTCCCATTGGTTTCACTTAATTCCAACGGTTAGATTATCAACTAAAAATCTTTGATCAAAACTAGTTTATGAACTCACTGCTCCAATATTGGATTTATCATCCTTTTTGCTACATCTACCAACTAAGCCATGGACATTGGCTTATCCTAAACCTAACTCTCATTTCCCTTTGGGGTCATTGGAGATCAAAACATGACTAATACTCATGAGTCTTAAAGGAATATAGAAAGGATTCCATGAAACATCAAGCTGGAGGACCCAAGTCATAAGTATGGACTTGGATCCATCTTTTTGCTTATAAAATGAAGTGATGATCAAACTTTGACTCCTATGTGAAGCATAAGCTTACACAAGATTCAACAAGATCAAACTCAAGAGATTCAAGTGAGATATTGAAGATCTCCAAGAATCTCAAGAGGAAAGCATAAAAAGGAAGAAAGCACAAGAATGAAAGCATAAGAAAGAAAGAAACACCAGAATGAAAACTTAACTAAAATTTAGAGGATCACCTCCAACTATCCTCAACTTCTTGGTGTTCTTAGGATATTCCAAAGCTAATCAAGCTCTTCTTCTAGCTCTTACAACCCTTTAATTTTCTTAAAACTTCTTTTTGGCATCTCTAACTATCAAAGTTTTTAGATAAAGAAGATTCAAAATGAGATTTAAGTCTAAAAATGAGAGATAGAAATTCTAGAATCAAAGACTAGGAAGAAAAAAAAGGATCCCATGTAATGGGATATTCATCCTCTATATATAGGCAAACTATAGAGGGTTATTTTTATAACTTCATAGTAAAAAACCCTAATTTCGGATGTCCTTTTGATGATACAAAATGTGCTGTATTTACAGCTGCCTACTAGAAAACGCGGCACTCAATGGAGATGGAAGTAGCACTCAGTAAATGCCGCAGCGGCACTCAATGAATGTCGTCGCAGCATTCAATGAATGCCGATGCGGCACTCAATGAGTGTCGCGGACAACTCCAAGGACTGCCGCCTTTTTTGAAAATCTATTTTTCGCGACACTTGATGTGAGATTGCGGCAGTTACGGACTGCCAGTCCGGCACACAGAGTGCCGCTATGGCACTGCGTGACTGCCGTAGCACATACTATGTGTCGTTCTATTCCTTTTTCTTTTATTTTTCCTTTTTTTTCTTTTTTGTTTGAATTGAAGAGCCTTTTGAAGAGCTTGGATCACCTTGGAAACCTTAGTTTTGTTCGAACATTGTCATCATCGAACTTGGAGGTAACACTCCCCTTAATTCGACGTTTGGTCAAAATTGGGATGTCTACAGTTTGCCCCTCTTCGACAGAGCTTGTGGAGCAACGCGTTTCACAAGCGAATGTCGAAGCCTGTGTGAAGACAAGGCTTTGACCAAAACTGTCAGATTTAGGTAAAAAAAAAAATGCGTTGCAAAAAGTGAACATGCGCGCGGCAATGGTTCACGCTGGTCATGCTCGATGATGAGCTGCCTACGTATCCATTCAGGAATCAGACCAAGACGTAGTTCGGGCAAGGGTCAAACACACACAAGCATAAATAGTCATACGAATGAATGCACCTATCTTATCGTGATGCACGTGCTCAAGCAATCTCGTGGTCCATATAATGTCTCAGCAACATATTGCTCTTTCTTAGAATAAAAAATGCACCCTATGACATTCTACTTATGATGTCATTCTATTCTAGGAAAGTCACAACCGTCATAGATGCGCTTCCTATGCTTAATTCCCCGACATTCTTCAAGAGTCATCTAATCGACTACAATGCACTTCGCGCCTTATACCTTGGTGTCGAATCAGAAACTACGCTTTCCGAAAGACTGAGATGCGCTTCACGCCTCATACTCCAGTGTCTTCCAAGATTCATCTGATCGACTGAGATGCGCTTCGCGCCTTATACTCCGGTGTCGAATCAGGAACCTCGCTTTTTGAAAAGACTGAGATGCGCTTCACGCCTTATACTCCGGTGTCTTCTAAGAATCATCTGATCGACTGAGATGCACTTCGCGCCTTATACTCCGATGTCAAACCAGATAGCACGCTGAAAGACTGAGATGCGCTTCGCGCCTTATACTCCGGTGTCTTCCAAGAATCATCTGATCGACTGAGATACACTTCGTGCCTTAAACTCTAGTGTCAAACCAGGTAGCACGCTGAAAGACTGAGATGCGCTTCGCGTCTTATACTCCGGTGTCCTCCAAGAATCATCTGATCGACTAAGATGTGCTTCGCGCCTTATACTCCGGTGTCGAATCAGGAACCACGCTTGTCAAAAGACTGAGATGCGCTTCGTGCCTTATACTCCGGTGTCAAACCAGGTAGCACGCTGAAAGACTGAGATGCGCTTCGCGCCTTATACTCCGGTGTCTTCTAAGAATCATCTGATCGACTGAGATGCGCTTCGCGCCTTATACTCCAGTGTCAAACCAGGTAGCACGTTGAAAGACTGAGATGCGCTTCGCGTCTTATACTCCGGTGTCTTCCAAGAATCATCTGATCAACTGAGATGAGCTTCGCACCTTATACTCTGGTGTCGAATCAGAAACCTTGCTTTTTGAAAAGACTGAGATGCGCTTCGTGCCTTATACTCCGTTGTCTTCCAAGAATCATCTGATCGACTGAGATGCGCTTCACGCCTTATACTCCGGTGTCGAGTGAGTTTGCTCTGAAAAATTCGCAGCCCTTCGCCCCCGTCGGATATGTTTTCTCACAATGATCCGTAGCCCTTCGGCCTCGTCGGATATGTTTTCTCACAATGATCCGCAGCCCTTCGGCCTCGTCGGATACGTTTGCTCTAAATTCGGGGTCAATCAGACTCAAATTCATTTTAATTTTCAAAATCGGGAGTCAATTAGACTCAAATTCTTTTCAATTTTCAAAACTTGGAGTCAAATCGACTCAAATTCTTTTCAATTTTCAAAACTTGGAATGGACAAATCGCTCCATAGTATCTATGGAAAACCAATTATTGAGAATTGAAGAAAAATTAGAAAATCAGGAAAAGTTTATTAAAACTCATGTTAAAGTTGATGCTACTACTAGCACTTCATCTTTTGAAGCTACCACTTTTAATACCTGGAGTTGAAATTCATTTTATTTTTCAAAACCTGGAGTTGAACAGACTCAAATTCATTTTATATTTCAAAACCTGGAGTCGAACAGACTCAAATTTATTTTATTTTTGCAAAATTGGGAGTCAACCTGACTTTGTAGACACCCCATTTTGTCGGCTATCAGATTTAGGAGACCCATAGCTTGGTGGTTCACAATGATCGAAAAAGACTCAACAGGACTCCTGGAAGTTGGTTCTATTTCTCAAAATGCTCAGAATGACCAAAATGCCCCTAAAAGCCCAAAAGCTCCCAGATTTGGACCAAAAATTCTGGAAACATGCTCCGTCATAAGAAAAGTGATAAAATGAGTTTTAAAGAAAAATCGGATGAAATCGTCAGCTCCCAGAGACCCCCGAAAGACCCGGAAGTTCCCGGATAGTCCCCGTTGACCAGTTTGACCAAGGTTTGACCAGGTTTGACCAAGGTCTGACCAAGTTTGACCGAAATCGTCCAAATTCTCTGGGATCATTCTAGATCACATGGAAAGTATTAAAATGAGTTTTGAAAGAAAATCGAGCGAAAACATCAGCTCCTGGGAGCTCCCAGAGGTTTCCAAAACTTTCCGGGAATCCTAGATTTGACCAGTTTGAACAAAATCTGACTTTAGAGCCGGAGCACCATAACAATTTTTCAAATATTTTTCATGGTTACTAGAGGTCAATATCTTTCCCACGGTATATCGCACATAATTTTTGGAATTAAAGCGAGTTTATTGTGAATTTCCAAAGAAGAAAAAGGCAATCAAATCGGCTTTTATCGCAAATACCGCAAAAATTTTCAAAGTGACCTATCCCTAAATTATTTTTTATGTAAAATAGACTCCGTTACCTTTCCGACGGTATATCACAACCTCAATTTGGAGTTCGTATGCATTTTCTGTGAATTTAAGACGAAATAGGGTCTTTTTGCGAATACCGGAACCTCTAGGGGCCTAAACAGGATTATCCAGACGATTGAGGAGAAGTGCCGCCACGGCACTGGCCCACTACCGCCGCGGTACAGACCCAGTGCCACCACGGCACTCTCCTCCAGAACAGTATATTTTGGTAATTATTTTTGGGGTTCTATTTTGATTAATTAAAAACCAAAACGACGTATTTCTATGTTTTCAGATGTTTGGAGCCAATGGGAGCACTTCTAAAACCCCAAAACCACCCCCATATTGGCCTATATAAACCCCCCTTGACTTCTCATTTAGGGGGTGTCAAATGTAAGCTTTGAAAAGTTTTTGGGAGAGAAAGTTGTAGAGATAAGGTTAGGATAGAGAGAAAAGAAGCTTTCTTCTTTCATTTCAAAACAAAAGTGAGTTCTAAACTTTATTTTTTTACTTCATTACTCCTATTTACTTCAATATTCAATACACCTAATCACCATTTTAGTGAGCATTTAAGAGAGAGGAAGCTTCTTCCATGTCCAATGTCATCACATATGAGTGAAACACCAAACTACAAGTCCAACATCACATTGATCATCATCTATTGATTATTATTTACTTGCTTGTTTATGCAATGATCATCTCTTCTTACCTCATTTCTTTTTTATCTTCCTTATTTACTTACTAGTTCATCATCATCTTAAATTCTTGACCTTAAAAACATGTTTGATAGATGATGATTATAACTTCAATACCTCCAAGGTATCCTTGAAGTTATGTTCAAAATGAAATAAATCTCTCCAACAATCTTGGAGGTTCTTGATGATGAGTTTGATGTTGATATTTTAAGTGGCTATAACTTTCATTGAGTATTGAGAATATGCTTTCAAAACTTCTATTTTAAAACCCCCTTCTTAAAACCCTCACTTTGATTTCAAGAGATAAACCTTGTTTTTCCCAAAATCTTTAAAACAGTGACTCAAAACAGTGAGTGAACTAAGTTCAAAGATTTCTCTAGAACTCAATACTCAATGTATGGATTCAAGGCCACTTGGAAAGTCTTCCTAACTCATTATAGAACACCCATGATTTTTGGTTTGACTTGGAAACATTTGAAAATGGTCCATTTGGACCCAAACATTCCTCCCAGACATTCTGTCTCTGCTGTCACAGCAGCTTGGTTGACTTCCAACTTCTTTTTCAGAAACCTTTTCCAAAAAGGGTGGTCCCAACTTATTTTTCCCTTAAACGTACATGTCTTAGGGAACTTTCTGTATATAATGGGCCTCTAGATCATTTGTTTTCATTTTGTAACATTTTTCAATATTTCAGTCGACAGTACGGACTCTGCTTCTGAGTGACCTCCATTGTTTATATGATATCTCTCAATATGTAATAGTTATTAGAGTTTGGATTTTTGGGTTGTGTTCTAGACACAATAAGGAAGATCTCCATAAAAAATCATGCATTGAAAACATCCCTAACCCCTCTTTTCAATTTTCAAAAGATCTAGTTACTGTTCTGTCCACTATTCATAGCAAGCACATTTTAACTTTCATTCTTTGATTTGATGCTTACATGCACTCAAAATTAGCCCATGTCTTAGGAAGTAGTTCATACTACATTTGTACATATCCCATGATGATTTGATTTATTCATTCATACACATTCTAGACTTCTAAGTCATTCTAGGAATCCATGAACACAAAGCACACTACAACCTTGGCACATTTTAGATACATACATTGCATCTATGCAAGATTTGGGGCTTTCGTGACTCCTAATCTAAGAAGATTATAAGGAATGATCATGATCACACGTTCATGCTTCCCCTCGATCTAATCCTCCTTTCTCATCCGTCCCGGGGATCGAGAGATCTTCTTTTCTCAAAGAATAACATGCATTATACTAGTTTGCTAAGCATATTTTGATTTCTTTGATTATTTGTTTCAAGAACAATTCATGTCCCCTTAGATTAGGAAAACTTTATTACTTGATATGTGATTAGACGATTTTTCCTAGGTTTGTTTTGTGTGATCTTTGACTTTGCATTGTGTGATACTTGGCTTAGATCTTATGAATGATATATTATCTTTAGATCTTCCATTTCAAATTTTCTTATATGATGTAATATACTATCATAGTATTAATTGTCGAACCATACATAGTATAAGATGATTATTTGGATGCTAATTGAGGCCCGTCGAAAGACGGGGCGAGTTGAGGGTGTTTTCGTCATGACAAAGGCTCCTTCCTCTCTCGTACCGAAACCCCGAGCTAAGTTCTTTGGTGATGAAGGGCTGGTGCCCTTTATCCATTTGGGTGAGTCAAAATTATGTTTCTTGGTTCCTTAAAGACCCAGTGGCGACTCTGTACATGTTTTCAACAGACCTTTTCTTTTCCTTTTCAAAACAATCTAAAACAAACAAGAGGTGGAATTCTGCGTGTCCACAATCTGGCGACTCTGCTGGGGATTTTTATTTAAAAACAAAATAATACAGAGGTTTGGCTCATAAGAAGCATCCTTAAAATCATCTTTTTACTGTGTCTGGTTCACCGCATTAATTTTGCATTTTCCCCCTTCGACTGTGTCTGAAATGCGGCGCTGACATTGTTCAGGCCTTGCTGTGCCAGGGCACAAGTCACCGTTGATACTGTACCTTCCAAGGTATATAAAAAAGTGTAAACACTTCCGTACTGTCTCTCTGACGGTATATTGGAACTCTCGTCAACGGACCCTCTTTGACTAAATCCAGCCTTTGCATATAGATTCCTGTAGAACCTTTCATAGGACTGTTCATTTATCTTTTCAGATAGGACAATATGATATAACTGCTATATGCCCTGATGGGATTACCTGAGCGGTGTAGACGCTTATGTGGCATAGAACAGAACCTCTTTCTTATGATCCCCAAGGCAATCACTCACATGTGATCACATTGAGTTGACCTGCCTAGACACCATGACAAGGATGTCTGCTCCATGCTCACAAAGATATACACCGCAAACTTTGTTTGTCGGTCCTAAGACATAGGAGTATGGAAACCTGCTAAACAGTATGATCACTATCACCGTACTAACCCGTTTCTCCTAGAAACTTTGTCCAGATATCCCAGATATAACCGTACTAACCCGTTTCTCCCAGAAACTCTGTCCAGATATCCCAGATATAATCGTATTAACCAGTTTTTCCCAGAAACTCTGCTCAAATTTCCTAAAAATACCAGAAACTGTGTCCGGATACCCCAATTTCTCCCAGAAACTGTGTCCAAATCAACCAAGAATGCCCAGTCTTTCCTATAAGCCTCCACAGAACCCTGGAAACCCCTATTATCCCTTTGGTGATTGTACTGGAAAGTAAGGTTGGCACACTCTTTATGGTTAGGACCTTAATTGTTTAACTGCTATCTGTTAGAAATAGGAGCATCATATAGATTAGGACTTACATCCGCATGCTTGTCTCATTTGCATACACCATTCCCATCAATCTGCACGCACTGTCTCGAGTCAGTCCACGTTTGTTAACATCGCTGTCTTTGTCTGTCTAAAGTCATCACTGTCAAAATCTGATCTAGTCCTCACTACACCAGAATGGCCGATTTGTCACGGTTCTGGACAGCGACAAAGGCCCTTTGTCACAGTTAGAATCCGTGACATTTTGGGGTGTGACAAAAAAATTTGTCACTGTCCTAAACCGTGACAAATGGCCTTTGTCACGGTTCATTTATTACACTTTAAAAGTGACATATCTCTTCAAATTGTCACACTTTTGTCACTGTTCTTAACAGTGACAATTTATTTATTTGTCACGGTATATAACTGTGACAATATTTCGTATTTGTCACATTTATTTGTCACAGTTTTAGACCGTGACAATTCGTGGTATTTGTCACATTGTTTGTCATGGTTATGGACTGTGACAATTTGGGAAAATTTTGAAAAAAAAAACTTATTTTTGCAAAAATCCACCCTGTTAATTAATTTATATACTCCCCAATTTTTATTTACACCTAATTTACATTTCGCACTCTCACATTTTTGCAAACATAATTCATCTATAAGAAACACAACAAATTTAATCTATAGCAAACACAACAAAAATAATCCAATAATCCATAATATTCATAACAAGTAAAATTCAAAATGTTTCATCCATCCAAACCTAAACCAACAAACAATGTCTAAAATTTTAAATGTGAACTTGCCCTTCGACACATAATACAATTCGTACAATCTTGAATCACAGTTTATAATTTTCAACACCATATAAGTTGCAAACACAAAACCCAAAGTCGGTACATTCATTGCTTTAGCTTTATGCAAGGTCATTATTGCCTCTCGAATGCCAAATAGTCCGCTAGCTCCATGGCCTGAACACAGAAGCCGGTACATTCATTGGTTTTTAGGTACCTAAACAAAAGGCTAAAAAGAATGTGGAGTTAAAACTGCAAGAAAGAAAATATAATCTTGCAAATGGAAGTCATAATATAGAAACATATACATCATCAGTCAACCCCATGTCAATCATTATACCAAAAAACTTCATTTCAGTGCTATTTGATACTTACCTGTGAGTGCTCAAGGTTTTATCATAAACATTCCAATCCCATTTATTTCCCTCTTTTGCGCTCCAATTTCATACCTTGATGACCAAGCGTAAGTGATGTTGAAAGAGCGAACTTGCAACCAAGTACATGTCATTACAACAGATTTGGCTTAGAGATACTAAAAGAAGTTCGCTGATTATAACGTTTAACGCTTTTAGTTCTGGCGATAATTTCAACAGAAAATTTACATCATTCTCTTGAGCCAAGTAAAACTACAGAAAAGTGAGATCATCTATGTGCAGTAAGATGTAAATCCAATAGCATAAGTAATGAACTAACGATGAGGAGGAAATATCAAGTATTGCACACATGTATATTCTTTTGATCTAAGAACTTGACATTGAATTATTTGCATTGAACAATTAACATAACACTGCTTTTTTCTATGAACTTTTGTAATGTCAGCACTCAGCAGGAATTATGTCAGCACTCTATGAACAATTGAACATAATTTTCTTTTAATAGGTAACTTCTTCAACTCATGTTTAATCGTGGAGTTTAGAAAAAAAAATCATGACGGTCTCAAATATTGACTTTCTTTCGAGTAGAAGAAATGGAATGCGAGGGTAAATCAAATTCAACTCAAACAAGGTATATGTTTTTTAACACACAGTTTCTTATATGAAACTGGTTACAAGTCATATTAATACTTATAATAATAGACATTTAAAATGATCATTTTCCTATACATGTGAATATACCGTGACTAAATGTCAAGTTGGAAAAGAAAAGAAAAGAAAAGAAGAAAAAAAAAAACTGTTTTTTAGCTTTAAAAATGAGATTTTTAATAAAGCTATAAAAAAGCTAATCCTAAAGGTCACAACTTTTTTTATCACTAACTAGTGATTGTTTGCTCCGAGAAAGCTATTCCAAACAGGCTCAAAGAATAATGAGATCTGAAACACATGGCATCTCTAGACATCACAGGCCCTTTTTTCTGCCCAAGAATAATGAGGTTGGTAAAGAATTATACATGGCCAAATGCCAATGCTGTAAATATGGATTTCCTTGCCAAGCTATGGACATGAATTAAATAAAGGTACATCCAAGTTTGCACAACAACAGAAAAGTGATTCATAAATTTCAGGAGGAACCATACCTTTCCACGACAAACCGCAAAGAATACTACACTGGACATTCAAGTGTCTTTCAACTTTGATGTATAGTCCTGCTCAAAAACCAATTAAATCCATAATGTAAGATATTATGTATGTGTGAGAGAGAGAGAGAGAGAGAGAGAGAGAGAGAGATTTGGACATAGTACCCCTAAAGGCAGTTGTAGCATTTGCATCAACTTCCTGAACAGGAACCTTTAGCAAACAGAAAATTTAAGTCATTAGAAAACTAGCTGATCTCCAAGTGTAACAGGGAAGAAAAAAACACTTTGACAGAAAAATCCAAATAATATAGGTCTTGCGGCTCATTTTACACTGCAAGTGTGTCTGTGTGTATGCAATCAATAGTGGAAATTGTTCCCTTTCGCTCATCGATTCTTTCAATGATGAAGATTGAAATGATTGAAGTGAACGCAATGGTCATCTATAGAAGCGTAAACAAATGTCAAAACGAATGTAATATCTGAGATAGAATCAAAGTAATAGCAGATATCTTGTAAAAAGAAAATGTATTCTATTTGAAGGAAGAAGCTCACAAGCAAGCGATCCCAAACAAGAGTAGCGTGGTTTGGTTTAAGATGATAATAAGAGGATCCAAAAGCAACAGCAGCCACACCGATGAAAAAGCAGTCCAAACACAAAGCTCATCTTGCAATCTTCAGGTACAAATACTTAGCTACATCCATCATAAAAAATACAAAGCATTTTCTTTTATCTTAAGACTTATTACCATACATTTAGACACACACATATATAAAGGAGCTTCTTTGCCCTAACCAAAACAAGATCATCCACATAACCATACCTCAGCTTAAAATAGTTCCCATGATAGCAAAGTATGAGCCCTATGAGACCAACAACAAGGAAGGGGACATTAGAAACCACATTCAGCATATTCGGTATACCTGATAATTCCAAAAAAAAAATTATGTCAGTTGCATCAGATTACAATATAGAAATGGACTTCAGACATTTGGAAAGTCAAAGAAATATAGATTTCATATACAAAGTTGGTTCATACACATGCATTTCTATTTTGAACCCCCAACCTTCAAAGATGAACAAATATAAAACACAAGCACAAAAGCATTATCACATAAGCACAAAATGCAGAGCTAACTGAATAAATAATTGGGTCTGATAAGAGATTGCCACATCTTCTTCTTAGAATCTCTTGGTATGTCCTTCCATTTAATACGTGCCCCTGTTCAAGTCATAAAACTCACATCTTGTAGAATAGAAAATATGGATGTTTCCATATAATTTAATAACAGCGGAACAATAAAACCGATACCCATTTCATTTATGGGAACCTACTCTATAGTTGGTGGTGACTAACACCTAATCACGTTTGACTTGTGGCCATAGCACTCCATGTGAGTGCATGGGTGCAGAGTAGGGGCTGCCAAAATGATCGCAAAAAGGGCTACCGGGCACGCTGCCGAGCGATGTGCTGCTTGTGCTGTTGTGCACGTGTACTATGCGCGTGCACATGTCCTGCATGTGCACTGCCGAGCACTGTGCAGCGTGTGCTGTGGGGCTGCCAGCCTTTTCCTAAAAAAATAATCTAGATATTTCTTCACTTAAAATTAATAGGATCTAACTGTTTTAATCATCAGTTAGTATGAAAAAACAGATATATTTAAGAGTAATGATATGCTTCCCAAATTATTATCCCAAAAATGCTTCCCAAATAATGTGGCAGTGGGGTCAGGTCTAATATAGTGAGACCAGTGGGGCCAGGTCTAATATAGTGACCGATACGTTCTCTATTCCTCTTTCGTGATCTTATTACTCTTCTCAATAACCTCGCATATTTGCAGGAATCCATGTTTGTTTCTGCAGCAAGCTTATTCTTAACTCTACATGTCCTTTCTTTCGCACCCACCCCGAAATCATATGTTTACAAACAATTATGTTATCAAAACAACAACAATTCATGGTGACAGTTGAAATCGTTTTCATTTTTTTTTCTAAAGCTAACAATTTGAGAGTTGATGGTATAATATTTAAATCCTAACATTCATAATCACAATCATTACGTAGGATGGAATTTTTGGGTGAATAAGTCTCAACCTGAAAAATCCTTCCAAAGCCAATTGACATGCATTCAACATGAATTAATTATGTGATAAGCTTTATAAATTATGATGACAACTATAAAGCATTCAAAACTTCAAAAAATGTAGCTAAATTTGGTATATGTATTTTTTTTTTACCAAATGTTGAGCATAAAGGAAGAGATAGAAGGGGAACATCAAAGAGCTAAAATATAAATACAAAAAAAGTATATCAAACTACATTTATAATTAAAAATTCTCAGTAGTGGTCAAGTTAGCAGTCTAGTTAGTGTTCTTAGTCGTATAATAGAATTTTCCATCTCTATATAAGAATTCTTCAAAGGAGTAAACCACACCATACTAAATGACTAATAAAGTTCAATAGTATGAATTAATTAGTGGGCAAAATGGGTTATCACATAAATTAGAAATGCACAGGAACTACAAATTTGGAATTGTATATCAAATTTGGAATAGGGGACTATGTGGACTAAATGAATCAAAAGCATAATGCCCGATTTTGGTTTTTTCAATCACAACATTCAATGCTTATTAAAGTTTAAATGTTTTATCACAACAAATTATGTTTTAATAATTACAACTATTTGGGACCTAGTTCCAACATTTTGTAACCTAAGTTACACCATTTTTGTACCAAATTGGAATGTATCCTTAAACACAAGGATGTATCACAGAAGATCCCCTTTCTTTAATAACATTGTAACATTTTATTGCACAAGCAATAGGAGTTATCCCATAGGAGTTAATCCCACCTAGGGGTGTATACAAGCCGAGCCGAGGAAACATGTTGAAAATTACTTTTTTTTAAGTGTTTTTGAATTATAAGGAAACATGTTGAAAAGGTACTTAAGAAACATATTCCTCTCTAATGTTTTGACCTACATGATATATAGTTCATGCTTGGAGACAAAACACGTGTTTGGAACACATGTGGGATAAAAAATTTGGGTCGCATAATATTGCTAAACAAGTTCTATAGTTCATTTTGGTGCCCTTTATACAGGTTGTTAGACTTCAATTAGTAGGATGGACAGGTTTGAGGCCCAAAGGGGGGCAAGAGGGGCAACCGTCTCGTGCCACCAAAGTTCATAAAATTTTGTGGGCCCCATAAAATTTTCATAATTACATTTTTACCTTGAGATTTTTTAGTATTTTACATTGGGTCTCTCTCAATTATGTTTAAGCCTCCCCTCAACTTATGTTTAGGCTCCAAAGGGGCTTAATGCCCAATTTAGTGTCATCAACTATATATATATTGATATACATGTATATAAAACTCAAAAGCAAAGGCCCCTAGAATTTTGAAAATTACAATTTTAGTTTAAGAATTTTTTGAGTTTTAGAAATGGGCCTCCCTAGAATTTTGAAGACACCATACAATATTTAAGTTTCACAAATAGACTCATTATAAGTAGATCCCAAAAAAATCGTCAATTATGTATAAGTAAACCCTAAAAAAATAGCCAATTATGTATAAGTAGACCCCAAAAAATCGCCTCGGAGGCGCTGCCCCCGAACCCCCGTATAAGGGCCTCCCTTTTAGTAGTTCATCCCGGGCCTCCAAATACTCAGGACCGCCCCTGAATATAATGATAATTAACAATGGAATTGTCTTCACACTATTTAACTTTAACAAAAAAAATTGATGAAGACTACTTGATGACTAGGGCAAAATAAGGCGAAATCAAATGTAAAGAAGTCAAATAAATCAAATATTATGGCTCCCTATTTGCTGATACCACAAAAAAGTCAGAGCCATTTAATGAGTCTGCATATGGAATGATAGAAACCCAAACCAAAAATTAGAAACTCCACGAGGTTAACACAATAAAGTTCAAATAAGCTAAAAAAAACTTACCTCTTTATATTAGTTAAGTGAGGGCTTTGTCTATAATTTGAAGTATATAAGACAAGAAATTGATGTTGAACAACGATTTGAAAATCAAGGATCTGAAAAGGAGGCAGTTGCTTAGGATACTTATTACTCCCACAATTATATACACACACAAAACACACTTATGTAGGTGTATCCGTGAGTACTTTTTGGTTGATAAACTCCAAGATCTGAACACAATAAAGTTTAAATAAGCTTAAAACCTTACCCTTTAGTTAAGTGAGGGCTTTGTCTGCAATTTCAAGTAGATAAGACAGAAATTGATGTTGAACAAAGATTTGAGAATCAAGGATCTAAGAATTATATACACAGACACACACACACAGAAACACACTTATATAAGTGTATCTGTGAATACCTTTTTGTTGATAGAGGAGATAGTAGGGGATGGCTGTTATGCTTCTTGGTGACTTCCGGTTGGGCTGGACAAGATATAACTCTATTAGAATATGCTTAAAAGGAACAAATCAAAAATGAAGTTAAGCTCATACTTTATCTCTAATCAGTCTCAGTCTCCATGTAATTCGTGCCATATCAATATCTGGTATCACAAAATAAACAAAGAAGCCAAAAAATCAGAACATTTGAGAATATCGGGCCCTAGCTTTTCCAAACCCTAGCTTAGCATTTCAAACCATTGGAAAAACACTGAAACAAACAAGAAGAAGAAGAGGTAAACAGAAATAGAATCCCTAACCTTAGAAATAGAAATCCAAACCTTCTCTTGAGTCAGAGGTGGTATTGGTGGTCTCACGTGAGGAGGTGGTGGTCGGGGGTGGAGCCGAGAGGGAGAGGGAGAGAGAGATGAGGTGGTGGTCGCTGGTTTGGGTGGAGAGAGAGTGAGTTGAGAGAGAGTCAGTGAGAGATTGTGAGGCTTACAAAATGAGGGGGGAGCCCTAATTTTGTGTTTATTGGGTGGGCTGCAACTTTCATAAGAGAGGGGGAAAATGAAAACTCTAATGAGAGGGAAACGAAAACATATTTGCCACAACAATTGCATGACTGGGATGGACACTTGTTGGTGTCCAAAACAATGACAAACTATCTCAAAGTGTGATGATTTGGCCAATTTGATAATTTGTCATTGTAACAAATTATCTCAAAATTTGTCACTGTCAAAAACCATGACAAATTGTCTGAAAATAAATGTGACAATTCTGCCTATTTGGTGAAGTGAAATTTGTCATGGTACTGGACAGTGACAAACTACCTCAAAATTTGTCACTGCCCAAAACTGTGACAATTTTGTGTTTTTGTCACCATTTCTATGTTGTCACAGTCTAAAACCGAGACAAAATTTGTCACTGTCCAAGACCGTGACAAATTGCCCAAAAATAAGTGTGACAATTCGGCTAATTTGGTGTAGTGCCTCTCGAAATCTGTCAGGTCAGTATAGATTCCCGAAGTCAGTAGCTGGGATCCTCGTCGTGGGTCAGGAGTTCGGATAATCGTTTGGTCAGAATCAGTCCAACAGCTTACTTTAGTATGAATCAAGAAGATTTGGAAAATAAGGTTACAGAGTTGGGAGCAACCATAAGCCAGCAGTCTGACAGCCTAGCCCAAGTTCTGAAGTTCATGGAAGAATTGAAGCAGCAGCGGCCGCAACCTCCACCTGGGTTTCCACCACCGGGGTTTGAACCGCCCCCACATGAGAATAATGGGGAAGAAGACTGGCTTTAAGGGGTCCCACCGTTTGCATATGAGAAGAAGCTCCAAGAGAAAATGGATAAGGTTGACAAGCTGGAAAGTGTACTAAGGAAAAGCAAAGGGGTTGACGATTACATGTTAGACCTGGAAGGCCTCTTTGAGCCTGTTAAACTGAAACTGCCAGAGAACTTCAAGATGCCTGCCATCGACCGTTTTGACAGAACTGGGAATCCGAAAAGTCATGTGAAGCTATGTATGAGTATCTTCCAGTCCATGGGTTGTACCCACGAGCACATTGCGATGTTGTTCTCGCAAACTCTTGCAAAGTCTGCACTATCATGGTTCCTAACCTTGGAAGCCTCCAAAACCCGGGCATGGGAAGACATCGTTCGAGTCTTCGTCGATCATTACTCTTATAATCAAGAGCTGGATGTCACTATCAGGGATTTGGAAACTACTCGGCAGAACAGCAATGAATCCTTCGCTGTGTTTCTGAGCAGGTGGAGGAATAAAGTGGCCCAAATGACCTACCGGCCGATTGAAAAGGAACAGGTGAGGATGCTAATCCGGAATCTGCAGCCGCTCTACCATGAAAAATTATTTTATCAGTCCATCTCCACATTCGAAGAGCTGTTTGAAGTTGGGACTCGAATTGAAGACGCCATAAGGGAAGAAAATATCAAGAAGGAAGAGCCTCCGAGTCAGTCAAAAAGGCCCAACTACTCCCGCAATCCCCCGGATGTCAATGCCCTTAGCAGTCAACCTATGGCTTACCCTCCTAGGCCATACCAACCTCCCAACCAAGCTAATTCCTCCAATCGCTCTTTCCCTAGGAAGCCTCCTCGCAACTTCGCCAAACTAGAAATCCCCCTCTCCTCAGCCTTGGATCGCCTCCTAAAAAAGGGCCACCTCCAATTACTCCAGCCCCGAAATACCCCACTCCCGCCAAACTGTGACATGTCCAAGAGATGCACCTACCACCAAGCCCCTGGCCAAAACACCGATGATTGCATGCGCCTCCGCCATGATATCCAAGACCTCATTGACCAAAATATCATCGAGCCACCTCCAAAGCAGCCCCATGTCACTCAAAATCCTCTACCAAACCACCAAAATATCAGCCTCATTGAGTCCAACCATGTATCTTTCGACCCTGCTGCCTATATCACCCATTTAGGTCAACCTCTATCCCTCATTGACATCCCAGAATTTGTGGGAATTCATCTGATTGACGGAGGGGATGATGAGTGGCAGCAATAGCTGGCTGACGAAAAAGACCTATTCTTCTTGGAAGAACATGATCTAGGGGTAGTGGACCTCAAATGGTATGATCCCGACAATGAAAACGATGCTTCTATCTGGAACGAGCCGGAGAAACCATTTGTGGGAATAGATTGTGACTGGTTCAAAGAAGATAAGACTGTAGAAGGGCCTACCCCTACCGAGATTGATCATCACTTCAGGCCGTCATTATCAGCCTCCGCAGCCTGCCACTAAAGCAACTGAAAAAAGTCCGGTCAAAGACAAGGGAAAGGGAAAAATGGATGAGATCATCGAAGAAGACAATGAGTTGATAAAGCAGTTGAAGAAAACCCAAGCACATCTCTCGATGTGGGACATCATGGTAACATCCTACAAGCATAGGCAAGCTGTGTTGAATGCCTTGGCTGGAATAGAGGTCCCCATCGACGTCGCACGGGAAGACATGGTGGCTTTCTTGGGCACGCTTACCCCTGACCCAATCATTACATTTTTTGATGAAGACCTACCGCCAGAAGGATCTGCGCATAACAAAACATTGTACATCACTGTTGGATGTAAGGGACAGCAGGTGCCATTTTGTCTAGTCGATACAGGTTCTACCTTAAAATGTTTGTGCCCTAAGGACTGCCACCGCCTTGGGGGTTGATGTCCTTGACATCACACCATCTGTGTAATCCGTGAGGGCCTACGATAACACCAAGAGGATTGTGATGGGAACTGTTTCTCTCCAAATCCGGGTAGGATCTTTGGTGAGCACTGAAGTCTTTCAAGTCATGGACATACCTGCCTCGTTCAACTTGTTGATCGGAAGGCCGTGGCTACATGTCAACAAAGCCGTATCATCCACTGTGCATCAAATGATCAAGTACATTCATGAGAAGGAGGTGAAAATCATCCTCGGCAATAGTTGGGGCAATGAAGCTTTCCCAAACTACGCTCCTATCTTCGAAATCCAAACACCTGAGCTAGAAGAAGGAGAAATTGGGGGATTCTTCATGGAAGACGTCCACATGATCAATGATGAAGACAGGTTCCCCGAGATCCACTTCGCAGTTGTCAACATTGTCCGTAAAATGAACTACTTCCCTGGAATGGGATTGGGCCGACGCCAGCAAGGAATCCGGGAGTTCCCTCATATCAAAGGGCAACAAGGCACTTTTGGGTTGGGGTACAAGCCCACTAAAGAAGACGTCGAGCTACAGAGGCCATGGAAGAAAAGGGTAAGGAGTCTCCCACCGTACCGCAAAACCTTGAATGGATAATTCATCAAAGAAGGGGATGATTTCCCCTACTTTGGGTTCCCAGAACCCTATATCCATCAAGCCACTGGAAAAAGGCACCCCGAGCTTGAAATCTTCGCTGACTGTGAAAGGCCCCCCTATCAAGATCCGTTCTATCCCAAAAAAGTTATGAAAACCCCGGAGGAAGACTAGTTGAAGTACCTGGACACTGAAGCCATCGAGAAAATGTGGGTAGAACTCGCTGAAGAGAAGGAAGAAAAGAGGGCCAAGAGCCAAGATGATCAGATTAAGCCAACTGAGGAGGGTCTGAGCAACCAGGCTGTAGAGTCATTTGTCTGTATCTCCCTATTCCCTGTTCCCCCAGAGTCTGTACTGCCAATAATCGAGTCTGTACCGCCAATAATCGAGTCTGTACCGGAGTCGATTGTTGTAAGCCCACCACTGTCCAATGTAATCACTTCACCTGTCATGAATGAAATGAAAGACGATTCTGCTTACTCCCCCGTGTCTAATACTTGTGAATGCACAGATCCCTCCGAGGATCTCCCAATCGAACTTAAACAACTAATTGAAAAACCACCTGCTTACGAAATAATCGAAGATACTTTATCGATTAACCTAGGTGAAACAGATAATCCACAAATTGTGCAGATTGGCTCAACCCTTAATAAAAAAGAAAAGGAAAAATTAACTCTCTTGCTAAAAGAATTCAAGGACGTTTTTGCTTGGTCTTACGAGGACGTGCCTGGGGTCGATCCCGATATTGTCCAACATCATATTCCTCTCCTCCCCAATTCTAAACCTGGCAAGCAGAAATTGAGGCGCATGAGGTCAGAATGGGCACTCAAGGTTAAAGAAGAAGTGGAGAAGCAATTAAAGGCAGGGTTCATCATTGTCACCGAGTATCCGGAATGGGTTGCCAATATCATGCCAGTCCTAGTAAAGATGGAAAAGTTTGTGTGTGCGTCGACTTCCGTGATCTAAACAAAGCCAGTCTTAAGGATGACTTCCCGCTTCCCCACATTGATGTCTTGGTGGATAACACCGCTAGACATGAGCTACTATCATTCATGGATGGCTTTTCAGGGTACAATCAGATTCTAATGGCGCCAGAAGGTCGAGAAAAAATGACATTCACCACCCCTTGGGGAACCTACTATTATAGAGTAATACCTTTCGGACTCAAGAATGCTGGGGCAACCTACCAAAGAGCTGCCACCACTCTGCTGCATGACATGATTCACAAGGAAGTAGAAGTGTACGTAGATGACATGATCGTGAAGTCCAAGGACAGAGAAGGACACCTAGTAGCACTGGAAAAGTTTTTTGAAAGGTTGCGCAAATACAAGATGAGGTTGAATCCAAAGAAATGCACTTTCGGTGTGACCTCCGGAAAACTCCTGGGTTTTCTCATCACACAAAGGGGGATAGAGGTGGATCCCTCTATGATCAAGGCAATCCTAGAAATGACACCACCATGGAATGAAAAAGAAGTGAGGGGGTTTCTCGGAAGAATCCAATTTATCAGCCGCTTCATTTTCAAGCTCACAACTATATGCGATCCTTTGTTACGATTGCTGAGAAAAGGAGAAAAGTTCCAATGGGATGACCAATGTCAAGAAGTTTTCGACAAAATAAAATCCTACCTTCAAAATCCGCCTGTCCTCTCACCACCCACTCCTCATAATCCCTTATTCCTTCACCTATCTGTCTCCAAAAATGCCATGGGTTGCATGCTAGCCCAAGAAGGAGAAGAAAGCCACTCTGAAAAAGCCATATACTACCTCAGCAAGAGGATGACTGGGTATGAGCTCAACTACTCCACCCTCGAAAAAACATGTTGGGCCTTGGTTTGGTGCACTTGCCGACTGAGGCACTACATGCTGGCCTTCCCAGTTGTGCTCATATCTCGCATGGATCCTCTAAAATACCTCCTCGAAAAACCCGCCCTGACCGGTCGAATATCTCGTTGGTTACTTCTACTATCCGAATTTGATATCAAGTATGTTACAAGCAAATCAGTAAAAGGGAGAACCGTAGCTGAGCATCTCGCTGAGCACGCCATTGATTCTAAAGAAAGTGGAGATTTTCTATTCCTGGACGAGAATATCATGGAAATCAAGGAAGAGCAGTGGAAGTTGTACTTTGATGGAGCAGCCAACATGAAAGGCTACGGGGTAGGAATGATTCTGGTATCACCAAATGGAGGCCACACTCCGCTGGCAGTCAAACTCAATTGTAACTCCACCAACAACACTGCTGAATACGAAGCATGCATTCTGGGGATGGAAGCAGCCATAGAGCTGAAAGTTCGGAAGTTGGATGTCTTCGGGGATTCAAACCTCATTATATCACAAGCTAGAGGAGAATGGAAAGTAAAAGAATAAAGGTTGAAGCCCTATCATGATCATCTCGATCAACTCAAGAGGCAGTTCAAGAACATCACATTTCTCTACTTGCCCAGGGAGGAGAACTAGCTAGCAGATTCATTGGCTACCTTAGCCTCCATGATCAAAATTCCTGTGGGAGTCAGGATGATGCCTTTGGTAATTGAGCAAAGGTACGAGCCTTCGTTCAACATAATTGCCACAATCGAAGAAGAAGATAATGGAACACCATGGTATCAGGATGTCTGAGATTTCATAGAAAAGGGGATGTACCCCCAAGAATCTACCGAGAAAGACAAAAGGGCAATTCAAAGATTCGCAGCGCAATTCATCATTTGCGGTGGGAAATTGTTGAAGAAAGGGTACAACGGTCACAACCTGACTTGCTTGTTTAGAAAAAGCTCAAGAAGAATGATGGAGGAAATACACGAGGGGGTATGCGGTCCGCACATGAACGGTCACATGTTGGCCAAGAAAATTATAAGGCAAGGGTACTACTGGACAACATTGGAGAAAGATTGTTGCGAATACGTAAGAAGGTGTCACAAGTGTCAGATCCATGCAAACATGATGCATGTACCACCATCCCTTGTATACAGCATGACCTCACCTTGGCCATTCTCAACCTCGAGAATCGATATCATCGGTGAAATCATTCCGAAAGTCTCTAATGGAAATCGATACATTTTGGTGGCCATCGACTACTTCACAAAATGGGTAGAAGCCGCATCCTATAGCAAGTTGGGGGCCAAGGAAGTGGTCAAGTTCATCAAGAAGAACCTCATCTGTCATTATGGAGTCCCCCATGAGATCATTTCAAAGCTGAAGTCAAGGATCTGTTTGAGGAATACAAAATCACTTATCACAAGTCATCACCGAACAGGCCACAAACTAATGGGGCAGTTGAAGTTGTAAATAAGAATGTCAATGCCATGCTGCAGAAATCGGTCGATACCTATAAAGACTGGCATGAAAAGCTATCGTTCGCACTTTGGGGGTACAGAACATCGATAAGGACGTCCACGGGAGCAACTCTTTACTCGCTAGCATATGGAATGGAAGCAGTACTTCCAGTCGAGATAGAGCTACCGTCCCTGCGCGTAATGGTAGAATGTGAAATTTCAGAATCAGATTGGTTGAGGGAAAGGTACGAAGAATTGGCTCTCATAGATGAAAAGCGCCTAGCGGCAGTCGACCATGTCCAGATCTATCAAAAGAGGATAGCCCGCGCTTTCAACAAAAGGGTTCGTCCGAGGAAAATTGTCAAGGGTGACCTTATCCTTAAGGAATTGCGAGCCCCAATCTTTGACCCACGCGGAAAGTTCCAGCCCAAATGGGTCGGCCCTTATATCGTCAAAACTATCTTTTCCAGGGGAGCAACCTAACTCATGGACCTTGATGGCGTTGAATTCAAAGAACCAATCAACATGGATCGCCTCAAAAAGTACTATGCTTAACCATTCCCTAACCGATTTCTTTCAAGACTTTGGCCCGAACTACGCTCGACTTGATTCCCACTCGGGGATACGTAGGCAACCACATCGGTTCGATCGCTCCGTCCACAAAAATAGCCCGATTTCTTTCAAGCTTTGGCCCGAACTACGTTGGACCTGATCCCCGTTCAGGGGTACGTAGGCAGACTTTCAAAAAAAAAAAAAAAAAAGGATGGCTCGCTAGGTTGAAAATTCGAAAGGACGCCTAGGCAAAAGTTAGAGTTAAATCCAAAGTGAGCGATAACAAAAGAGAGAAAAGAGCTCGCTAGGTCACCTAACTGGTGCCTAGGCAAAATTATGAGCGTGTGAGAAAAACAAAGTCGCAGTCCTTACCATAACCCAGAAATCACCCTCCACACTAGGGGCAAACTTAGGCCACTCTCCTTGTTTACCTGAACCTCTTTTAAACTAGGGGCAAATGTCGGTCATCCACCTCGTTTGCCTCGCAACCATACATATCCCAAACTAGGGGCAAACTCCGGCCACCCGCCTCGTTTGCCTCTAACCGTCCTAGCATGCCCAAACAAGTACCAAAAGCAAAAATCTGATCAAAATCATACCACAAATGTTTTCAGAAAACCAAATGCATAAAAAAGGTTCTCCAAGTAACCAAAGATCACCGATAAACAAACTTCGAATATTACATAAGCAGGGATAAATGAAAATACAAAAGTTCTTTCGGAAAGCAATCACGAATATCAAAGACACTTGGAGGAAAGAAGCAAATTCAGTCAAGTCTAGATTTATTTTGTGTCTTTTATTTCTTCAAAGGTCTCTAGAAATAGGCCCTTACTCGACTGGCCCAGCCCCTGATAAAAGCAGCAATAGTAGTGGCTCTGACTCTGGAAGCAAAGACCCTCTCAGTAAACCCCCGGGGAACCTCTTGAACTTGCCCGTACTGTCTGGCCAATCGACGAGGATGATAGAAGGAGGTCTCTCTCAGACCCATCAGCCACACTCTCTGGAAATCCCGAGATTAGTGGTCACGGCATAAAGGACCCAACGCCTCACGATCCAGCAAATGTCAGCCTCAGATAAAGCATCCATCATGCCCACCCAATCGGCAGAAGTATAATGAGGATGAAGCACAGCTCTGTAAAAATAAACTGGCGGCACATTCCTTGTCCATAATTGAAGACGCTCGTAGAGCCAAGCCTGTAACACCAAAGGCGCCCTAGAAAGTAGAAGCGTTCCTTGATTGGAAGCGCGATCCAAACCATTTAGGGTTTCATCCAGAACCATGGCCATGGGATTCCTGCTAAGTTTCAGCCCAAGGCACACGTGCACCAAGTCAATAGAAGCGCTCGAGAACAGAAAGTGTGAAGTCATGCACAATATCAAAGCGGCCCCGCGGGTAGCATCATATACGCTTGGATTCCCAGGACTAGCATACCGGGCAATGATGGAAGCAATGTCAAGAACCTTACCTTGAATCAGCCGGCGAGAAATAGTAATGGAACAATTTAGATATTCAGCCAAGCCTCGCATAGGACTGGGGGTATCAGCAGAAGGGAGAATCAGGTCAGAACCAGAATCATAGCCAAGGATAGCACAGAACTCCTCAAACAGGGGGCATATCTCCAGGTCATTGAAATTGAAGACATGGTTCACCGGGTCCCAGTGGACAATAGCAGCACGCATGAACTCAGCATTCAAAGCCATCTGGCGAAGAGAGAACAACTCGGTCAAGCTGTAGCTAAAAAGGTTGATCCGTTCCACACCATCTGTCATGTTCAGCCAA
This sequence comes from Hydrangea macrophylla, assembly GCA_033977485.1. Lineage (NCBI taxonomy): Eukaryota > Viridiplantae > Streptophyta > Magnoliopsida > Cornales > Hydrangeaceae > Hydrangea > Hydrangea macrophylla. Next base: position 105,806,821 of record CM066994.1, read on the forward strand.
GCTGTGAGTTGAGCGGGATCATACAAAGCTATATTTTCTGTCGCGACTCTAGCAAAATTCAAAATTTCAGCAGCACCTCCCCGTTTCATGGACTATCCCACCTACAAGGCAAACACACTATCACAAGGCTGCTCATCGTAGTAACATCAACAATCATAGAATCACAAGTGCACAGATATGTATATCGTCACACAATCACCAAATAAAAGCAAGTACACAACTGCTCCTTCAAACCAGAAGCTATCCGGCCTAAAAGGCAAAACATCATAATACTCTGTCAAAGGTCACAAACCATCCCACACATCATCCTACACGTTGGCTTAAATACTCTCTGAATAGTCACATCACTAGTATAACCCAATCGAAAACATGAAATGGAGATAAAACAAAATCCCCGCTTAGGAGGCCTCAGTCCTCCTCTTCGCCATCCTCTGTCAGACCACCCGGAATGTATGTCGGTGACGGCCTCCTCCTACCACCTCTGCACCTTGGTCCAGTCCTCGATGAGCTAGCCCCGCCCCCATGGTACTGCACACACAAATAAAATGAAGGCAATCAGTAGGGAAACAACAAAAAGTACAAAAACAGAGTCGAGTCAGAAACCTACCAAGGACGCCATCTGATTGGTGGCAAACTGCCGCATACCATCCATCTGTCGAGGGCAAAATCAGGATTAGAACCTCATAACCTTAAGGAGCGCAAAATTAGAGACATACCCAATGGTTTCGCGTGAGAACCAAAGACAGTAAGCTAGCCGCCAAGGCGTGGCCCTCCTCAGCATAACTCCAGGGGACGTTGAGGACGCCTGCTGGCTGGGTAGGATACTCACACATGACCCGTGGCACCTCCATAACCTGGGGGGAGCCATCTGTACCCAAAATGTTAACGATACAATCCCAAGGAGGGATAGGATCAAAAACTGGGGGAACCTGTCTCCTGTACATCTCGCGAAGCTATAGGCACAAAATAAGTTAGGAAAAAGATGAGTAAAAAAAACGTAGGCAACGGATAGAGATAAAAACGTAAAAAAAACTCACCTCAAGGAGTGGGAAGTTGGGCATCAGAAAGCAGCCACGATAAGTCTCATAGCCGGTCTCAGAGAGAAAGTGATCCTAAACATCGGTACCAGCTAAGGCCGCCAACAAAGCATCACCAGAAAGGTCACCAGGATCCATCGCAGGAGGATCGTGAGGAACGCGATACCTTAAACCGCCAACCACCTGCCGGGACACTCGCTCGCCGAGGAACCATTGCCTGCTCTCGGTACTCTCCATCAGAAGTCGGCAAGAGGAAAGAGGTTTGACCGCCTGTATCTCCTCTGGGGCAGCATAGGCGACGCGCTCCCAAGGCGTCCAATCAACGCTAGCAGCCGTCAACCCGGTTAAGAAGTTTCTGAGAAAAATAATCCGGTGAGCCCCGCTCTTTACCCCGATAACATCCCTCCACCATCTCAAGCCTCGTGGGAATAGAGGCACAGGAGCCATGCCGTCCTCGTCTTCACCTGATTCATCCGCAGGGGAAGGAGCTAACATCTTCAGGTACTCAAAGCTCCAAAGCTGCACAAACAAAGGAGAAAATCAGAAAGAGTACAGAATTCGAAAATCCAAAAGATAAAAGAAGATGCAGTACATACCTCCCAAGCTCGCCAAAGTCCCCCTGTCGATTTAACATCGCCCCGGGAAACCTCACCCACGTGCTTGTAAAGGTGGGCCAGGGCAGCACTGCCCCAGTCGTAAGAGAGGATCTCACCAATGGTCACCTGGCAAGAAAGAAGTCTCAAGCTCACCCGGTCATTCCGTGTCGTAAAGATCAAACAACCAAGGACATACAGAAGATACACCCTCAAAAGCTGAGAATTGTTCAAGTTATGATTCCCTCTGTCGTAGGCCAGGTAAAGCCAGCCACAAGGAAACTAGTGCCTCTCCAGATTAGGGGGAATAGCCCCAATCAACATCTCGACAGCCTCAGGGTCAATCTCATAGAAGTAGTCCAGAATCAGGCGTTTCCCGCCAACCCTCAAGCCAGTAATCATAGAGAAATCAAAGGGCGTCATGTTCATCTCACCAAACGGCAGGTGAAAAGTATTGGTAGTGTCCCACCATCTCTCAGCCAGCGCATAAAAATGTGCTAAATCATTGCTACTCTTTGAAACCAGGCGAAAAAAGTCGCCAAACCCGACATCGTCTACCATCCTCTTGACAGTAGGCGAGAGTTGAGTGTACCACAGAAAAGCATGAGCGAGGCTACCATGGCCCTTCAATGTCACTTCTAGCACCTGCACATAACAAAGACAACAAAAACGATGCACAAAATCACTATTCACGACCCGAGGTCCAAGTTCACAAAATCAACATTTGAGCACAAATCGGGCTTCTAACGATCTCTAGGTGCACACTACGGCTCACAAAACTAGCACAATACAAGAAAATAGTCCTAAACTGTCGAAAGTTTCACATACCAAGCTCCCTAGAGCCGCAGCTGAAAGATGATGTTGGGGGTCCCGTAGAATCAAGTCTGGGGTTTGCGTCTCGGCTTTCATTCGTTCCTTGGCCTTCTTGGACGGTCTCCTCGAGCTCGAAGCCATGGAGAAAATGAAAGTCAAAGTCAAACTTTCTTCTTGAAAATTAGAGCAAACCAAAACACCAATCAAATTTCCAACCACGGGGAAAGATTACTCACCTGAGCGCACACAAGCTGCGTTTTGACAGATTTTGGCTCCGAAAACACCCCAAAATGGTCAAGAATGAGCTTGGAAAGCTCAAAAAACCGAGTTATACACAAATGGAATCCGGCCACCCAGTGTCGCCGTGGTACTGGCCAACTACCGCCGCGGCAGTGGCCCAGTGCAGCCGCGGCACTGCTCCCTGCGGGCCCCGCTTCGCTCTATTTTGCTCCGTTTCGCCCCGTTTTGGCCTTTTTTAGCCCATTTCTGGGCCCGATCAGCCCCGATGGCCCATTTCGTTCAAGATTTATGGGGTTTTACCCCCAGTAGTCCAAAAGTTGTCACAGCTACCTCCAGTAGGCAGAAACTGAGAAAAATTGACTCCCGAACATCCGAATCGGCTGCTTCAGGACGACCGTCACAAATTTGGATCAAGCACGAGAGTTTCGATAAACAGATCCTGGTTTTTGGCTGGTACACCAAAGAAATAGAAAAAGATATTCTCCGAGAACCCTACATCATCCCTTGAGGAGAGAAACAGAAAGATACCAGCTCCCGGAGGCCCCGATCGGCCCTCTTGGATTGAGCACCGAAAGAATTGATCAACCGTGAGAGATTCAGAGATGGGTCATGGTTCCGGATCAAGAAAAGAGAGATTCTCTGAGAACCCTACATCATCCCTTGAGGATAGAAATAGAAAGATACCAGCTCCCAGAGGCCCCGACCGGCCCTCTTGGATTGAGCGCCGAAAGAATTGATCAACCGTGAGAGATTCAGAGATGGGTCCTGGTTCCCGATCAAGGAAAAAGAGATTCTCCGAGAACCCTGCATCATCCCCTGAGGACAGAAACAGAAAGATACCAGCTCCCGGAGGCCCCGACCAGCCCTCTTGGATTGAGCGCCGAAAGATTTGGTCAATCGTGAGAGATTCAGAGATGGGTCCTGGTTCCCGATCAAGAAAAGAGAGATTCTCCGATAACCCAACGTCATCCCCCGAGGACAGATACGAAAAGATACTAGCTCCCACTACCCTCAGCAAAAAATAACAAAAGAGGAACCGACTACCAAAAATCGGCCATCAGGAACAATCAGAATATTGCCCGCATCCAGATTTTGAAAACAAAGCACTGTCCTCCCACGGCTCTGTGTCTCTTGATTATCAAGAGTTTCCTCATCTGTCCATTTTCATAGCTTCACCGCAAGATCCCTCGGTCACCTTTAGCTGTCATCTCCTAAGAAACACGTATCTGATCTATCTCACTTATTTGCGAAACGCACTTCCCAAATTCCAGAAGTTCGCCCCTAGACCCAGAGTCTTCTAAACCTTGATATCCTTATCCGAGTCATCCACCACATCATAGTCGCAAACGCTAGCACGACACCAGTCCACTCGGGGTGGTACACACCCCACAGTACCAGCTCACGCTAGGGTCAAAACACTAAACATGATAGGACTCAGGACACAATTTATATCACATCCATACATTACATATCACTCTTGTAGCATAGCATCCGCCTGATTGTTGTGTATGTACATGTGTGATTTATTCCTTTGTGCCCTGAACTACGTCCTGGTCTGATTCCCATGGGGATACGTAGGCAACTCACACAGAGCATGACCAGCACTAGGCCTCAGCATCATTGCATCTTTTGCAATGCTTTTTATCCTAAATCTATAGCCTCCAAAACGTCAAGTCTCTTCAAAGCTTTGGCACTCGCTTGCGACATGCGTTGCCTCGCAAGTTTATGCCAAAGAGGGGCAAACTGTAGACACCCCATTTTTTCGGATATCAGATTTATGAAACCCATAGCTTGATGGTTCACAATGATCGAAAAAGACTCAAAAGGACTCCTGAAAGTTGGTTCTATTTCTCAAAATGCTCAGAATGACCAAAATGCCCCTAAAAGCCCAAAAGCTCCTAGATTTGGACCAAAACTTCTGGAAACATGCTACGTCATAAGAAAAGTGATAAAATGAGTTTTTAAGTAAAATCGGATGAAATCGTCAGCTCCTAGAGACCCCCGGATGACCCGGAAGTTCCCGGAAAGTCCCCGTTGACCAGGTTTGACCAAGGTTTGACCAAGTTTGACTGAAATCGTCCAAATTCTCCGAGATCATTCTAGATCACATGGAAAGTATTAAAATGAGTTTTAAAAGAAAAGCGAGCGAAAACGTCAGCTCCTGGGAGCTCTCAAAGATTTCCAGAACTTCCCGGGAATCCCAGATTTGACTAGTTTGACAAAAAATTGACTTTAGAGCCAGAGCACCGTAACAATTTTCAAATATTTTTCATAGATACTAGAGGTCAATAGCTTTCCAATGGTATATCGCACATAATTTTTGGAATTAAAGCGAGTTTATTGTGAATTTCCGAAGGCGAAAAAGGCGATCAAATCGGCTTTTATCGCAAATACCGCAAACCTTTTCAAAGTGACCTATCCCTGAATTATTTTTTATGTAAAATAGACTCCGTTACCTTTTCGACGGTATATCACAACCTCAATTTGGAGTTCGTATGCATTTTCTGTGAATTTCGGACAAAATAGGGCCTTTTCGCAAATACCGGAACCTCTGGGGGCCTATAGAGGATTATCCAGACGATTGATGAGCAGTGCCGCCGCGGCACTCTCCTCCAAAATAGTATATTTTTGCAATTATTTTTGGGGTTCCATTTTGATTAATTAAAAATCAAAATGACGTAGTTATATGTTTTCAGATGTTTGGAGCCAATGGGAACACTTCTAAAACCCCAAAACCACCCTAAATTGGCCTATATAAACCCCCATTGACTTCTCATTTAGGGGGTGTCAAATGTAAGCTTTGAAAAGTTTTTGGGAGAGAAAGTTGTAGAGATAAGGTTAGGATAGAGAGAAAGGAAGCTTTCTTGTTTGATTTCAAAACAAAAGTGAGTTCTAAACTTTGTTTTTTTATTTCATTATTCCTATTTACTTCAATATTCAATACACCCAATCACCATTTTAGTGAGCATTTAAGAGAGAGGAAGCTTCTTCATGTCCAATGTCATCACATATGAGTGAAACACAAAACTACAAGTCCAACATCACATTAATCATCATCTATTGATTATTATTTACTTACTTGTTTATGCAATGATCATCTCTTCTCACCTCATTTCTTTTTTATTTTCTTTATTTACTTACTAGTTCATCGTCATCTAGATGATGACATGAAGTTTGAGGTGAGTGAATTCTTATAGATAGTAGCTCTTGATCTCAAAAACATGTTTGATCGATGATGATTATAACTTCAATACCTCCAAGATATCCTTGAAGTTATGTTCAAAATGAAAATAAATCTCTCCAACAATCTTGGAGGTTCTTGATGATGAGTTTAATGTTGACATTTTAAGTGGCTATAACCTTCATTGAGTATTGAGAATATGCTTTCAAAACTTCTATTTTAAAACTCCCTTCTTAAAACCCTCACTTTGATTTCAAGAGATAAACCTTGTTTTCCCCAAAATCTTCAAAACAGTGACTCAAAACAGTGAGTGAACTGAGTTCAAAGATTTCTCTAGAACTCAATGCTCAATGTATGGATGCAAGGCCACTTGAAAAGTCTTCCTAACTCATTAGAGAACACCCATAATTTTTGGCTTGACTTGGAAACATTTGAAAATGGTCCATTTTGACCCAAACATTCCTCCCAGACATTCTGCCTCTGCTGTCACAGCAGCTTGGTTGACTTCCAACTTCTTTTTCAGAAAACTTTTCCAATAGGGGTGGTCCCAACTTATTTTTCCCTTAAACTTCATTGTCTTAGGGAACTTTCTGTATAAACTGAGCCTCTAGATCATTTGGTTTCATTTTCTAAGATTTTTCAATATTTCAGTCGACAATACAGACTCTGTTTCTGAGTGACCTCCATTGTTTATATGATTTCTCTCAATCTGTAATAGTAATTAAAGTTTGGCTTTTTGGGTTATGTTCTAGGAACAATAAGGAAGATATTCATAAAAAATCATTCATTGAAAACATTCCTAACCCCTCTTTTCAAGTTTCAAAAGATCTAGTTACTATTCTGTCCACTATTCACAGCAAGCACATTTTAACTTTCATTCTTTGATTTGATGCTTGCATGCACTCCAAATTAGCTCATGTCTTAGGAAGTATTTCATACTACATTTGTACATATCCCATGATGATTTCATTCATTCATTCATTCATATACATTCTAGACTTCTAAGTCATTCTAGGAATCCATTAACACAAAGCACACTACAACCTTGACACATTTTAGATACATACATTGCATCCATGCAAGATTTGGGGCTTTTGTGACTCCTAATCTAATAAGATTATAAGGAATGATCATGATCACACGTTCATGCTTCCCCTCGATCTAATCCTCCTTTCTCATCCGTCCCGGGGATCGAGAGATCTTCTTTTCTCAAAGAATAACATGCATCATACTAGTTTGCTAAGCATATTTTGATTTCTTTGACTATTTGTTTCAAGAACAATTCATGTAACCTTAGATTAGGAAAACTTTATTACTTGATATGTGATTAGACGATTTGTCCTAGGTTTGTTTTGTGTGATCTTTCACTTTGCATTGTGTGATACTTGGCTTAGATCTTATGAATGATATCTTATCTTTAGATCTTCCATTTCAAATTTTCTTATGTGATGTAATATACTATCATATTATTAATTGTCAAACCATACATAGTATAAGATGATTATTTGGATGCTAATTGAGGCCCGTCGAAAGACGGGGCGAGTTGAGGGTGTTTTAGTAGCGACAAAGGCTCCTTCCTCTCTTGTACCAAAACCCCGAGCCAAGTTCTTTGGTTATGAAGGGCCGGTGCCCTTTATCCATTTGGGTGAGTCAAAATTAGGTTTCTTGGTTCCTTAAAGACCAAGTGGCGACTCTGTACCTGTCTTCAAAAGACCTTTTCTTTTCCTTTTCAAATCAATCTAAAACAAACAAGAGGTAGAATTCCGCGTGTCCACAGACTTAACTCAATTTAATTCAAAATTTGGAGTCAGTCAGACTCGAATCAGTTCAATTCCAAAAATCCAGAGTCCTTCAGACTTAATTCGATTTTCTAAAATCGAGAGTCTATTAGACTCAACAAATTCCCTTCTTAGTGAAATAAATTTCATTCAATTTACTTTCAAAAATTCGGAGTCTAGTACTTCAGACTCAAATTATTTCAAATTTCTACATCGAGAGTCCGATGGGCTTAAATTATTTCAAATATCTAAAGTCGGGGGGTTCAATGGACTCAAATCCACTTCAATTTATAAAATCGAGAATCAGTTAGACTCAATTTAATTCAATTTTCCAAAATTGGTAGTCAATTGAGCTTAATAATAATAATGATAATTTTTTTTTCAAATTTTGATCAAGAGTCAACTAGACTCAAATAAACGCAATTTCACCAAGTCCAAAGTCGATTCGACTCAATTTGAGTTCAAATTCAAATGCTAAATTAGAAGTCCCTAGACTCGATTTAATACATTTTCTGAAATCAGGAATCAGTCAGACTCAAACAAATTCAATTTCACCAAGTCCGGAATCAATTTGACTCAAATCAAATTCAAATTCAAATCCTAAATCAGGAGTCAATCAGACTTGATTCAATTCCTATTTCGCAAAATCGGACAACCAGGAGTCAATCGGACTCAAAGAAATTTAAATTCACAAAATTGGACTTAAAGAATTTCTATTTCACAAAAGAATTTTTACAAAATTGGGAGTCAATCGAACTCAAAGAATTTTTATTTCACAAGATTGAGAGTCAACCAGACTCAAAAGAGTTTCTAATTTCCAAAAACATGAGCCAATCAGAGTCAAAAGAATTCCCAATTCCAAATCATGAGTCAATCATACTCAAAATAATTTCTAATTTCAAAGTCGAAGTCAAACAGGCTCAAAATAATTTCAAATTTCTAGAACAGGAGTCAATTGGACTCGAATCAGATTCCATTTCACAACACCGAGAGTCAATCAGACTTAAATCTAAATTGGGAGTCGATCAGACTCAAAGAATTTCAAATTAAAAAACAGAGTCAATCAGACTCAATTCGATTCAAAAACTCTAAAATTTGGAGTCAATCAGACTCAAATGAATTTTTCTAGAATTAGGAGTCAATCAAACTCAATTCAATTCAATTTCTAAGCTCGAGTACAAAGTTAGACTTCCATGAATCGGGAGTCAATCAGATTCAGCTTAATTTAACATTAAAATCTGACGATAGTTAGATCCATTTTAGCCCAAACTTTCGAAAGTTCAGAGTCGGTTAGACTTGAAGAATTCAATTCCAACAAAATTCGGAGTTAAACAGACTCATATAATTTCAAATTTCTAAAACTAGGAGTCAAATCGAATCAAGATTTCAATTTCACAAAAATTAGAGTCAATTTGACTCCTTTCTATCATCAAAATTCTATCTTTTGGTTAAATTCATGATTGAACACCACAACATTTCATGTGTTGCTATGTTTTCCTCTTAATCCTTTCAAAAACTTGATTCTTCCCACTCTTTCTTGTAGATTTGTTCCTATGGCTAGCGGTTCAGGCTCCCCAAATCTCATATTTTACATCCATGGAGGCACTTGGATTCAACAATTCAAATTCATTCAACTTTATGACAAAAGGAGTAACGCAGACTCAAAAAAATTTAAAGGGAGTCACATGGACTCTAAACTTCAATTTTCTGACAGAGGCAGTCACAATTGAAAAATTTTACAAGACAAAGGTAGTCATGCTGACTCAAAAATTCAATTTTCTTACACAAGTACTCAAAAATTCACATTTTAAAACAAAAGAGTCATTCGAATCCATGGACCCGCATTTCCACATCAAAAGAGTCATTCAGACTCGAAAATTCGCATTTTACATCAATGGAGTCGCTCGGACTCAACGAAATTCATGGAGGCATACGGACTTGACAAAAATTCACTTTTTACACGAATGGAATCACACGGACTCAATCAAATTCACATTTCATACAAATGGAGTCATACAGACTCAAGAAATATTTATGTATATACATATTTTTTTTACACGAATGGAGTCACACGGACTCAACAAATTCACTTATACACAAATGGAGTCACATGGACTCAAACAATTTCTTATTTCAAAATCGGGGGTTAACATTTCAAATTTTCTTATTCAGAATCAATTTTGACTCAATAAGAATCTTAAATCTCAAAATTTAAGTCAAATTGCCTCAACAAAAATTCCAATTTTCAGGAGTCAATCAGACTCAAAGAATTTCTATTTCACAAAATTGGGAGATGATCGGACCCAAAGAATTTCTTCTTCACAGAACTAGGAGTCAATTAGACTCAATTTATTTCAAACTCATGAATCAGGAGTTAATTAGACCCAAACAAATTTAAATTCTTAAAATCTGGAGTCTGGAGTCGGTTCAACTCAACTCAATTCCCATTTCCATGTCAGGAGTCGATTCAACTTGAAGCAATTCCTATTTCCAAAGGGGAGTCGCACTGACTCAAATAATTCACATTTTACAAAAGGAGAGTCATATGATCTTGAAAATTCACATTTCCCAAACATGAAGTCACATGGACTCAAAAATTCATTTTTTACTAACACGGACTCATGCAAACTCAAAGGCCCATTTTTTACAAATACGGAGTCACGCGGACTCGAAGCATTCTTATTTTACAAACACGGAGTCACGTGGACTCAAGAACTCAATATTTTATACTCATGGAGTCACGCGGACTCAAGAACTCAATATTTTACACGCACAGATTCATGCAGACTAAAAATTCATATCTTACATATATGAAGTCACGCGGGCTCAAGAACTTATTCTTTTATATTAACGGAGTCACGCGGACTCAAGAATTCATTAACAGAGTCACACGGACTCATGAAATCATATTCTACACAAACAAAGTCATGGAGACTTAAAAATTCCATATTTTACATTAACAGAGTCACACGAATTCAAAGAATTGATTTTACATAGATGGAGAGTCCTCGGACTCAAAGAATTGATTTTTTACAAAAAAAAATGGAGAGTACTTGAACCCAAAGAATTGATTTTTTACAAAAAGAAGAGTCCTTGAACTCAAAGAATCGGTTTTACAAAAGTGGGGAGTCCTCAGACTCAAAGAATTTGAACGGAACTGATGGGGGTCACGAAGGGAGTGGTGCTACACTAGCGGTGTTTGGAAAGCATGATTTTCTACACTTGCGGATCATTTGGAAGAAACACAATAATTGTGTCCAAAGAGGGAAGTCCTCTTTGCCCTCAGTCTTGGACCATTATCATATTTCCACTTTTAGTATTGTGTTATGATAGTGTTTAAAACTCCTGCTTGCCATGCTCGTGGAATGCTTTTAGAGGCTTTTCAAATCTTTATTCATCATCTTAAACCCACACGTTTCAGACCATTATTGACTCATCGAAGGAGGGCAATCTTAACAAAGCAATTACAAAAGACGACTGACTCAAACTCTATATTATCATGAATTAATGGGCTTTCATTATGAATAATGTATCATCTCACCATTCATTTATTCATCATCTTACAAATGGTAGTGCTTTGCTGATAAATCTAAACTTTGAAAACTTCCCCTTTTCGATTTAGCGAATTTTGTGCCCATCTAGAATGTGCTTCAAATTAGTGCTTTAGCTTATAGAATGAAAGACACTCTATTTCAATCCTTTCAAAACAAACTCAATTAGTTGAGAACTTTTCTCTGACATAGGGGGATTTTTGCAAACAAAGTTTACCCCTAGTTTAAATAGGACTTGGAGGCATTGCTTCTGGGATTAAATAAGGTGTTCAGCAAACGAAGTTTGCCCCCCTGGTTTGGCAATATATATGTGGCTTCAGGCAAACGTAAGTTTGCCCCTAGTTTGAAGGAAGGAAATCAAAGGCACAAAGGGTGATGCTTTCGGTTTAGGGATGGTTATAGATCGAGAACCTTGCAAGGTTTGCCTACTTATCCCTGAACGGGAATCAGGTCCAGAGTAGTTCGGCCAAAGCTTAAATGAAGTGCCAGATCATTGGTGGCGACCGAACCGAACAGGTTGCCTACGTATCCCCGAGTGGGAATCAGGTCGAGCGTAGTTCAAGTACTCTGGAGGTCTTGAAAAATTAAGGCTTCAAGAATAGGCGGGCTCTTCGAGCCATGCTTTCATATGGGTCCAATGAGTGCCCTTTCTGAAATGGGTGGCTTGTGGTAGCCTTCGAACAGGATGATGAGAACATGAACTATTTCTCCATTTTTTTGTGGCGGTTGATTCTTTTCACCTTTTCACTAGCAAGTCTTTATTTACAGCTCTCGTAACACATCATGTTTTAATCATACTCTATCATACTCACAAAGCAGTATCAACCCTCCAAATCACTTTTATCTTTCTCAAAGATATCTCTACATTGTTTTAGGCTCACTTAGCCATTGAGCCTTCCACAAAATTATGAGACTAATTGATACTTTCAAATCTCTCTTTTCAATTCCAATTCATGTACCAATGATGTACTTTGAAGTGCTCAAGAATTCTCAATCCCATTTATTCTTTACTTTTTCTTTTCTCTTTCATTTCTTTTATCTATCTCACTATCTTTGATTTTCTTCACAATTTTGATTGGCTAGGATTGGGTGTTTTGAGATCAACACGCATCTTATTTTTGCTCTAACTTTTGCCTAGGCCCCCTTTCGAGTTTTCATCCTAGCGAGCTCCATTTTTTTTTTCTTTTTTTATTCCCCTTTTTTATGGAAGAAAAAGTTCATTTAAAATGTCTGGCTACCATCAAGGACCAAGTTTATGGCTTTAGACTGGTTGGGCTCATCTTTTAGGCTTGGTATTTGAGAAAAGGGGATGGTGAGTAAGCTTCAAGTTCTAAGTTCATCTTTCCAAGATTGAGCAAGAGCATCTTTAAATTCTTTAAGTAAAGCTAATAAATTCTCTACTCCTCCTTGGTTTTGGCACAAAATTTGCTTTGATCACTTGGGGATCCTTTTCAATGCAAAGATTTATTAACAAAGTATTTTCCATGATTGTTTGAAAAAAATGATTTTTTCTTTCTTCTTTTTTCTTTTTTTCTTGGCTTGATGATCCATATATTCATGACTTGGCACACTGAATCAAGCAGAAAGAGATTTTATTTAATTAGGATAGGAGGAGGATTACATCACTCGACTTGATTTAAAAAAGATTTGAAGAATAAACTCGACAACCGACTGACTCAAAAGACTCGACTGGACTTGACACTTGACTCCTACTTGACATGACTCGATTACCAAACTAGAATTGACCCACCTTTGGTCTCAAATGGAGTGTCATAGATGATCTTCAATTTATTACATTTCCAAGAGCGCCCACATTTACTTCAACAGCAGTATTCACAAACATAATCACCTCACTAGCATCAATTGAACCTTTGGGTTCCCCACCCATGTTTGCGGTAACATTATCCATCCCTATGGCCAATTTCTCAGTTAAGTGGCCCTTCTTTGAATCAATAGGCTCAACATGATCCTTCTCACGCTTGAATTGTTAACGCAAACTGTTATGGATTTGATGCTATCTCACCTACAGTCATGTTTCATTTTTAATCAATTTTGATTGATTTCAAAAGAATTTTCATTTTGTTATTATTTTTCACATTTTCTTTTGCAAATGCTTAGTGAAATGTTCATGAATGGTTCATCTGTCACACGGATGCAATGCATGTGTGTGTGTGTGTGCCTATTCTATATGCAAAAGAAAGGAAAATTCTAGTCCTAGCACATAAAACACATAAAATCATCACTCATGCCAAATGCGCCAATTTCACCTATCATTGTGATCCTCACTACCCTTTCAAAGGTCGAGCAAAATATTTTTGAAATTTATTTGAAAAGCATTTCTTTAAATGATGAGATTTTTCAAAAACAATTCTCAAGGATTTTGAATCTTTTATTTAAAAATGAGAATGTGAAAATGTTTCTCAATAATGATGATTGGATTGAAATTTTGCTTTAAAATTCATTTGAGATCATTTCTTCCAAAAACAATTTTCAAAATTTTTAAAATTTTTCATTTTTCCTTAGAAGATGATCATATGAAAATATACCTTAACAGAGGTCAGTTTGGAGCTTTAATCAAAAAGTGAACTCCAATGATTTTTTGAAAAAGCGATTGAAAACTTTGGAATGAAGATGGCAGAAATCCATTTACTTTCAAAGATGGATTGAAAATTCTTCGGGTAAAAGGATCACATGATCGGATTATCACCGTACTTTCCATGCATTCGGATACATACAAGGTCAATGATGCTTAGCTAAACATGATATAAGAGATGTAATCATATAATCAAAATCTAATATATTCCCAAATGTCATGGGACATGAAGAGGAATTGCTTGAAAGCGATTAAGAGTTTACATGTCTCGTATTAAGTGAGCATCGTCATCATCTCAAGTAATCACTTCCGGGCATACAACACTCCCTAGCACATAACCCTAATCAAGGATTCATTCTCTAAGACTTGAAAGGTTCTATAGAAGCTACCATGCAAAGGCTGGGTTTTGGTCAAATAAGGGACCCTTGACACACATCCGATAGGATGCTTCATGTACCAAATCATGGTACGAGATCAAGGGTGATCACACTGTCCCATGATAACTTGACCGACCGGGTTGCCCCAAGTCTCCAAGGTCATAGTTCCGTGCAATCGACTGGCTGGACATGCAAGTGTAATGCGACAGACACACAAAAATTAATTAATTCGATTAAAAGGATGCTTTCAAGTCTAATCCTCGAGTGAACCCAAAATCATAAATTTCTGGTCTGCGAAACCAGAGATTTTGGGTTCGATCCCCAGCAGAGTCGCCAGATTGTGGATATCGCAATTTTTCTCCTTTACCCACAGCTTTTTCAAAATCTTTAATAAATTTCAAATTCAATACAAATGAGTCGCCACTTAATTTTTCAAAGGAAAACTAAGAAACCGTTTCAAAAGGGAACTGATGTTTTGCAAAACCAAAAATTTAACTAGGTCCGAGGATTATGGAATGAGAGAGGAAGGAGTCCGTCAGACTAAAACACCCTCTCTCATCCTATCTTGCGATAGGCCTCTATTCAACATCCTTTTAATCGAATTATTAATTTAAATGTGCCCTCAACTAATACATATGTATAAATATACATTACAAAAGCATGTCTAAAGGGTATAAGATTGCAAGTGATAAAATATCATTCAAAAGCCACGTAATTCAAGTAGCAAGCAATATGATATGCAAATAGGGAACTAGAGAACTTACCCGGGATCCGGCCGCGAATATTTAAACATGCAAATGCATGCAAATAGATAAAACATAGGAAAAGAGTCTCTAATCCATATATACAAGTAAAGCGAGTCCTAATTCTAAAGTGTCGCGCCTGAAGTCAAAAATCAATTAAAATCAAAGAATACAATAAACTAGAGAGGGGTTTAGAAATCGTACCTCAATAGCGCTACAAAATAGAGGTTAGTGCACATAATATACAAGATACAAAGTTGGATCTTAAATAACAATCCTAGACTTCTAGCTTAAATCTATCAAGTGTAATTAAATCTAAAGCGAACAAGTCCTAATTACAAACATCAAGCCACATGGATGAATGTATACATGAACCAGAGTAAATTATGGAATATTCATTGATTTGGATCACTTAAACTTTGAATTCAAATTTAATTGATCATTATTAAAATATGGTTTGAGCCCTAGGTCATATAAAAGTCATTTGGACCATTATTTACAAAGTTGGTCAAATCTGTCATAAAATTCTGAAAATTACAGAGAGCAGACCTGAAAGTAAAAGAAATAAAAAGCATGCTTCCCATGGTTTGATGTTGGTGAATTTTGAACACAAGATGCCTCTGTGTGTCTAGTTTCCATCCCAAAAAGAAAATTAAAGTTTCAACGATTAGATCTCTGGGAAATGGACAATAATAAGACATCACTTAGAGATCTACAAATCTCTGTCCAGAGATTTTGTACGATTTTTTAAAAATAGTAAAAAAAATCATAAATGCTTTGATCTTTTTAGGGTAGCTTCCTAACACATTAAACTATCTATAAAAATTTATTTTGGATCAAGAAAGCTTGATTAAGGTTCTGATTTGCTTATTTCAAAAGAGTGTTACTGTTCTGAAACTTTGGACAGATTGTAGTGACTTAACAAAACTCATGATCAAACCACTTTAAACATGAAATCTCCTTGAAACAAAAATTACAGTGGTAGAACTTTGATTTATAGACACTTTCCCGTTGGTTTCACTTAATTCCAACGGTTAGATTATCAACTAAAAATCTTTGATCAAAACTAGTTTATGAACTCACTGCTCCAATATTGGATTTATCATCCTTTTTCCTACATCTACCAACTAAGCCATGGACATTGGCTTATCCTAAACCTAACTCTCATTTCCCTTTGGGGTCATTGGAGATCAAAACATGACTAATACTCATGAGTCTCAAAGGAATATAGAAAGGATTCCATGAAACATCAAGCTAGAGGACCCAAGTCATAAGTATGGACTTGGATCCATCATTTTTCTTATAAAATGAAGTGATGATCAAACTTTAACTCCCATGTGAAGCATAAGCTTACACAAGATTCAAAAAGATCAAACTCAAGAGATTCAAGTGAGATATTGAAGATCTCCAAGAATCTCAAGAGGAAAGCATAAAAAAGAAGAAAGCACAAGAATGAAAGCATAAGAAAGAAAGAAACACAATAATGAAAACATAACTAAAATTTATAGAATCACCTCCAACTATCCTCAACTTCTTGGTATTCTTAGGATATTCCAAAGCTAATCAAGCTCTTCTTCTAGATCTTACAACCCTTTAATTTTCTTAAAACTTCTTTTTAGCATCTCTAACTATCAAAGTTTTTAGATAAAGAAGATTCAAAATGAGATTCAAGTCTAAAAATGAGAGATAGAAATTCTAGAATCAAAGACTAGGAAGAAAAAAAGGATCCCATGTAATGAAAAATTCATCCTCTATATATAGGCAAACTATAGAGGGTTTTTTTTGTAACTTCATAGTAAAAAACCCTAATTTTGGATGTCCTTTTGAAGGTACAAAATGTGCTGTATTTATAGCTGGCTGCTAGAAAACGCGGCACTCAATGGAGATGGAAGCAGCACTCAGTAAATGAGTGCCGCGGACAACTCCAGGGACTGCCGCCTTTTTTGAAAATCTATTTTTCGCGACAATTGATGTGAGATTGCGGCGTTACGGACTGCCGGTCCGGCAGACACAGAGTGTCGCTACAGCACCGCGTGACTGCCGCAACCCACACCATGTGCCGTTCTATTCCTTTTTCTTTTATTTTTCCTTTTTTTTTTTTCTTTTTTGTTTGAATTGAAGAGCCTTTTGAAGAGCTTGGATCACCTTGGAAAGACTTGGAGGTAACACTCCCCTTAATTTGATGTTTGGTCAAAATTGGGGTGTCTACATCGTCGAAAGACGGGGCGAATTGAGGGTATTTTAGTCGGGGCAAAGGCTCCTTCCTCTCTCGTACCAAAACCCCGAACCAATTTCTTTGGTTATGAAGGACCGGTGCCCTTTATCTATTTGGGTGAGTCAAATTGGGTTTCTTGATTCCTTAAAGACCAAGTGGCGACTCTGTATCTGTTTTCAACATACCTTCCTTTTCTACCTTTTTCAAATCAATTTCAAAACAAAGGAAAATCAATTTCGAAACCCCGCCAAAAATAAAAACGGAATGGGGGTGGACTCCCGGAGGCCGCATGTCCACAATCTGACGACTCCACTAGGGACTTTTTATTTTAAAAACAAAATAATACAGAGGTTTGACTCATAAGAAGCATCCTTAAAATCATCTTTTTACTGTGTTTGGTTCATCGTATTGCACTTCTGCATTTTCCCTCCGACTGTGTTTGAAACGCGGCACTGACATTGTTCAAGTCTTGTTGTGCCAGGGCACAAGTCACCATTGATACTGTACCTTCCAAGGTATATCAAAAAGGGTAAAAACTTTCGTACTGTCTCTCTGACGGTATATTGGAACTCTCGTCAACGGACCCTCTTTGACTAAACCCAGCCTTTGCATATAGATTCCTGTAGAAACTTTCATAGGACTATTGATTTATCTTTTCAGATAGGACAATGTGATATAACTGCTATATGCCATGGTGCGATTACCTGTACGGTGCAGAAGCTTATGTGGCATAGAACAAAACATCCTTTCTATGATCCCCAAGGCAATCATTCACATATGATTACATTGAGTTGACCTGCCTAGGCACCATGATAAGGATGTCCGCTCCATGTTCACAGAGATATATGACAAGCGAGGGTATTTGTGAAATACAACCGCGCTAAAAGAAGAAAAGACACTGATTTAGTCTACAATTCTTTTGTAAATCTGCAATTTGTACTGCAATGTCAGTTTTTATACAATGTGACTAATCTTTGATAAGTTGTGCTGTTTTAAGCTGTTATTTGTGCAGGTTACTGTTTTGCTGGGTGCAGGAATCAATAACAGGATAAAAGGAAAGCTGGATTAAAAGAAAGACAACTCAAAGATGAAAAGTGAAACTCGAGCGATCGCAGATCCCTCAACCGATCGACGTTTCGATCGATCGAAGGTTGTTCAAGCGATTGAGAATTCCAAAAGTTCAATCGATCGAATTATGTTCGACCGATCGACCATGGCTTTTATCAAAACTTACGCGCACGCAGCAGAGACAGAGTTTATAACCCTAACCCTAGGTTTGTGTATAAATACTCGTTTGGTATACGTCCATAAGGACGCCGGACTTTAGTTTTTCATCAGTTTATAGAGAGTAGAGAGTTTTTTATTCTTTTTGTAGGTTTTTCAAGGATTAATATTGTTTTGGCTTGGATTCTCTTACGTTTAATTAAAGTTCTTCATTCTAGGTTACATCTTATTGTTCTATTTACTTTTTGCTTGTACTTTATCGTAGTTTAATCTGCTAGATCGTAGCTTTGCTTGTTAGTGTTGAACCATTAATTTCCATCATTTTTATGTTTAATCCACAACCAAACAAGACTTTAATAAATTGTTACGTTAAAAATGAAACTATGACACTCCAGACCATGTCTGAGTAGTCCCCAGGTTGGGAGATCACGATGAAACTATGATCTCAAGCCTCTGCCATGCAGCAGAATAATTCCTATGTTCGATCGATCGAAGTTATTTCGATCGATCGGACCAGAGATACAGTCAAGGGATCGAATACATTTCGATCGATTGAAAGGTGACGACTTTCGGTCGATCGAAAGCGCGTCGATTGATCGAACTCTCTGATTCTTGAGAATATTTTATGCAGTATTCCCTAGACTTTCTGCTTTAGAGATTTGTTATCAAACTGTCCCCAAATACTCAGTTTGTCAAAACAGTCTCTGAACTGAAGGCCTTAAAGCATTTTTCTTCAATATCTTTTGTAAATCCCCTCAATGCTGATACCATTGTAGGTGCGAGTCTTAACTATTGCTTTAAACCACTTTTACGTATTTCAAATTAACTGTGATGATATAGCCCCGATCATGAAAGGGCTATGGATTCTTTATTTCTAGAGAAATATGGAATACTGTAAGATGTTCTCCATCGAGCTTTAATGTAACTGCATGGTAGATGGCTAGGTCGCTGTAGATTCGTGTGATCCCAACATTCCCCTTTTATTAAGTAAAAAAGCGGTTTTAAAATATCGCTTTAGTTAATCATTAGTTCAATTTAATTTAGTTGCTTTATCTTTAATAGTTGATAATCATGGAACTCCGTGTTCTACACTTTCCTTGAACTTTGATTTTTATTTTCTTTTTAGAGTCTAATCTAGGTACTTAGTTTCCAACCTTCCCTGTGGGATCGACCTGGTCTTAGCTAGATTACTACTTGCACGTCTACCTACACTTGGGTATAGCACACAAGCGCACACAAATATTTCTCGTGTTAATATACACCGCAACCTTGTTTATCGGTCCTAAGGCATAGGAGTATGAAAACTTGCTAGATAGTATGATCACCATCATTATATGCTTCTCCCCAGAAACTTTGTCTAAATTTCCCAAAAATTCTCAGATATACCAGTTTTTCCCAAAAACTCTGCTCCAGATTTCCCAGAAATTCCCAAAACACTTAGAAATTCCCAGGTAAACCAATTTCTCCCAAAAACCCTGTCCAAATTTCTCAGAAATTCCCAAAACACCAGTTTCTCCCCAGATACTCTGTCCAAATTTCCTAGAAATCCCTCCTCTCCCAGAAACTCCGCTCGGATTTCCTAGAAATTCCCAAAACACCAGTTTCTCCCAGAAACTCCGATATACTTGTTTCTCCCAGAAACTCTGTCTGAACCACCCAGATATTTTTGCTTCTCCCAGAAATCCTATTTGAACTCCCCAAGTATCTTTTTTTCACCTAATATTCCAGAAAATCCATTTTTCTCCTGAGCCTCTACCCAAGCTTCCCAGAAATTCCAATTTCCTAGAAACTCACCCAAATGTACCTATTTCTCCCAAAACACTACTCAAACTATCCAGATACCCCTACCTCCCTTAGTAACTCTGACTAAGTCACCCAGAAACCCCTGTTTCACCTAGAAACTCTGAAATCCCTATTTTTCCCAGAAATTCTCATATATATACATGTTTCTTCCGGAAACTCTGTCCAATTTATCCAAATTTTTCAGAAATTCTAGTTTCACCCAAAAATCCCTGTTTTTCCCCAGATTACCCAGAAACCTCAGTTTTTCCTAGAAACTCCGATATACTTGTTTCTCGCAGAAACTCTGTCCAACTTACCCGAATATACCAGTAGCTTTGTCCAAATTCCCCAGATTACCCAGAAACCTCAGTTTCTCCTAGAAACTCTGATCTACTTGTTTCTCCCAGAAACTTTGTCCGACTTACCCAAATATACTTGTTTTCCCAGAAGCTCTGTCTAAATCTCCCAGATTTTCTAAAAATCCAAGCAACTCCGTCCAAACTTCCCAGAATTGTCTAGATGTACCAATTTCTCCCATAAACCATGATTTTCCAGTTTCTCCCATAAGCTCTATCCAATCCGCCTAGATTTCCTAGAAATCCCTGTTTACCCCAAAACCTTGGAATCCATGCTTTTCCCAAAAACCTTTCCCAATTTACCTTGTTTCTTCCAGAAATCCTAATTTTCCAATTCCTCCCAGAAACTCTGTCCCACTCACCTAGAAATACCTATTTCTTTCAGAAACTTTGTCCAAATCGCCTAGATTTCCCAGAAATCCCTATATCTTAGAAAAACTGCCAAAATTTACCCAGATTTCCCAAAAGTCTCTACTTATAAAATTTTCTAGATTCTCATTCCTCAAAGAACAAACCTGTCTTCCTCACCCTCCCCATGACGGCGATCATCCTGGAAAGAAAAGTTAGCACACTCTATTTGGTTAGGACCTTACTTGCTTAACTGCTATATGTTAGAAGTAGGGGCATCATATAGATTAGGGCTTGCATTCGTATGCTTCTCTCATATGTATACACAATTCATGTCAGTTCGCTTGCATGCACATCTTGTTAGTCTCACATGTGTCAGTCTCTACACATCTAACGCATACATGTCATCATCCTCACTCATCTTAATCGTTATTTAGAAGTCGTATACATACTACAATTGTCATTGATTCACATCGATGAATTCTTCAAAATTCTTATCATCTCTCCTCACTAGGAGTCCATAAGAAGTATTTTAAGCCTCTACTAATCTAGGCTTTTACTTCTATTTGCAGAAAATCGTAGCCCCGAGTAAGGACACTTCTATACCTCCCCGAATTCACTATCTTAATCATAGGCTAGACCATCATCGATCTACTAATAGCCTATAAAGCTCTAGAAGAGAAAGTGAACAAGCTACAAACCACTATTGAACAATTGCGTTTAAGGGTTAGTCAATTTGAGAAGATGGCACAGAGCATTGGTAAAGAGCTGTTTGAAATGGGAACCAGAATAGAGGATGCCATCAGAAAAGAAAAGTTCAAGAAGGATGAACCCCAACACCAGTCCAAGAGGCCTAAATACTCTCGAAACTCCCCGGATGTCAATGCCCTGTGCAGCCAACCCATGGCATACCAATCCTCCAACCAAACCACTAGTTGTCCTTACTAGAAAAAGCAACCCCGTACCTTTGCCAATCTAGAAATCTCCCTTTCCTCAACCCTAGAGCGCCTGCTCAAGAAAGGCCATCTCCAACTACTTTAACCTCGGGATGCCCCACCACCGCCAAACTATGATATGTCCAAGCATTGTGCCTACCACCAAACCTATGGCCACAATACCAATTATTGCATGCGCCTCCGCCACGATATCCAGGACCTCATCGACAAAAACATCATTGAGCCACCACCCATCCAATCCCATATCACCCAAAACATCAGCTTCATCGAACCTAAAGCCCCTGGCTTACCTGTTCGAGTGATCCCTTTTGCTGACGCCAATGAATGTTGAACATGTGCAAGTGAAGTGATGGTGTTTGGGACTTTTGCCAGCAATACAAATAAGGATGCTCTTTCAAAAAAAAAAGAAAAATAAGTGAGTCACCGTGACACTCCACTTGAGACCAGGTCGAGTCAGTTTTATGTTTTGAGTCTATTTCAAGTTTACTCTTATGGTCGAGTCTGTCTGTCATCGGGTTGTTAATGAGTCTATAATCCTTCTCTATTGATGGAATGAAATCTCATTTTGCTTAATCTGATGTGCCTAGTCATAAGTGCATGAATCACTAAACTGAAGTGTCACTTTTCAAATTACCATGGATATTACTCTGCTAATAATTTTTCTGCAACAAAACAAAAAGGAATCCTGAAAGGTCAAAGTCGATTTCACGCTGACACCGATGAAGAGTTGAAAATTGAATAGTCTTACTTTAAGAATTTAAAGATGCTCTTGCCTCAATCTTGAAAAGACATGCTTGGAATCGACTTGGGGCTTGCCCAACACCCTTTTCCATCATTTCAAAGCCTTGAGCCCAATCCAATTGGGAGCCATACAATCTGTCCGATTAAAACCATTGCAGACTTAGTCCTTGATGGTAGCCAAATACTTTTAATGAGTTTGTTCTCCCCTTTCAAAACAAAAAAAAAGATAAAAAAAAAAAAAAGAAAGAAAAGGAAAGATCGCTAGGTTGAAAACCTGAAAGGGCACCTAGGCAAAAGTTAGAGCTAAAAAGGTGTTGATTTTCAGAATCTGACCCTAGCCAGTCAAAATGATAGAGAGAAAAAAAAAAGAAAAAAGAAAGAAGAGGAAAATTTTGATGAGACAAATGAGAGAATTTTACACTTCAAGGCACATCATGAGAATGTGTCTAGATCATGTTCCGAAGGCTCAGAGTAGTCAAAAACGAATTTTGAGAGCTGACATATACATTATGAAATTTTGAGATTGCGATCAGAAGATCTCACATAAATCTACTACATGAAACGCAAAATTGACTGGCTAGGTGAAAGTGAAAAGGATCAATCCTCAAAAAAAAAAAAAAAAAAAAAAAAAAAAAAAGGGAGACTGAAACTGAATCTTCTTATTCAAGGCTACCACAATTGAACTTCTTTGACGATTGGTTTGAAAAATCCTCAACCAATTACTTTCAAAGCCTTACCTTGAACTACAGTCGACCTAATTCCTACTCGGGGATACGTAGGAAACCGCATCGATTCGGTCGACACCATCATAATCAGCCCCCCTTCTTTCCTGCCATGACCCGAACTACGTTGGACCTGATTCCCCCTTGGGTATACGTAGGCAGACTTTTAGAAAGAAAAAAAAAAGGATGGCCCGCTAGGTTGAAAATCCGAAAGGACGCTAGGAAAAAATTAGAGCTAAATCTAGAGTAAGAAATAACAAAAGAGAGAAAATAGCTTGCTAGGTCACTTCACCAGTGCCTAGGCAAAAGTTATGAGCATATGAAAGATAAAATTCACGGTCCTTCCCTCAAGCCAGAAATCGCCTTCCACACTAGGGGAAAACTTCTGCTACCCGCCTCCTCTGCCTAAGTTTTACTATCTACCCTTCATACAAGGGACAAACTTCGGTCACCCACCTCATTTGCCTATGAATTCTACTTCCTACACCTTAAACTAGGGGCAAACTCCGTTTGCCGCACATCGATGGCAAGTTTTCAAGTCACCAAGTTGTTTTGAAAAGTTTTGAAATAGAGTATCTTTTATTCTATAAGCTAAGGTACTAATTCAAAGCACATCTTGGGAGAGGCAAAGAATTAATTAGATCAATAGGAAGGAAATTTCAAAATGAGATTTATCATCAAAATGCTGCCATGTTAAAATGAAGAGTGAACACAAAAGAGAAATGGTACATCATTTATGACAAAAGTACATCAAGTTTTGGTAAGTCAAGCTTGTTTCATTTTGGTGTCAAATGTGTCGTCCTCGTGTGTCGATGTGTTGTCGAGTCTGTCGTAGTCTCAAATAAGTGAGTTGACAGTGACAAATAATGAATTTTCCAAATCAAGTTGTTAAATTCCTAAGAGCGTTCCAAGAATAAATACAAGCAGAAGTACCGAATACCATTACTGCACAGATCAAGGTATCGGCATGAGCAGTGTCCAAAATCGCCGAAAGTTAACCATCATCTCCTAGAAACATAAGTCCATGACTGGCTGTTAATTATCTTTTCCATGCAACATAAGTCCATAAGTGGCTGTTGATAATCGTCCTCTATCAATGTCAAATCCAAAGCCGCCGCAAATCATCTACGTATCCTTCATCCTGAATAGAATCATGCCTTTACTCCCATCAGTGGGCGTATTTCCTTCTTCCCTAGTAGAGTACATCTTATCTATTCCTCCCCAGAGAACCCTCACTATCCCCAGCTGACAAATAGGCTCTTGAAGGCCCTAAACGGCTCTTTTGGATTGGGCCTTGAAGATTTGATCAACCGTAAGGGATTCAGAGATGGGTCCTGGTTCTCGGTCAAAAGATTTGATCAACCATGAGAAATTCAAAGATGGAATCTTGGTTCTAGGTCAAGAAAGAGAGATTCTTAGAGAGTCCAGAACGAAATCAGCTTCTGAAGACCCTAACCGGCTCTTTTGGATTGGGCGTTACAAGATTTGATCAACCGCTAGAGATTAAGATATGGGTTCTGGTTCTCAGTCAGAAGATTTGATCAATTGTGAGAGATTCAGAGATGAGTCTTGGTTCTCGGTCAGAAGGTTTGATCAACCGTGAGAGATTCAGAGATAGAATCTTGGTCCTAGGTTAAGAATTGAAAGAGAGATTCTCAGAGAGTCCAGAACAGAATCAGCTCCCGAAGACCCTAACTGGCTCTTTTGGATTGGGCGTTGCAAGATTTGATCAACTGCGAGAGATTTAGATATGGGTCCTGGTTCTCGGTCAGAAGGTTTGATCAACTGCGAGAGATTCAGAGATGGGTCCGGATTCTCGGTCAGAAGATTTGATCAACCGTAAGAGATAAAGAGATGGGATCTTGGTTCTAGGTCAAGAATTGAAAGAAAGATTCTTAGAGAGTCCATAAAAGAATCAGTTCCTGAAGGCCTAACCGGCTCTTTTGGATTGGGCGTTGCAAAATTTGATCAACCGTGAGAGATTCAAAGATGGGTCTTAGTTCTCGGTCAGAAAAATTGATCAACCGTGAGAGATTCAGAGATGGGATCTTGGTTCTAGGTCAAGAATTGAAAGAGAGATTCTTAGAGAGTCCAGAAAAGAATCAGCTCCCAAAGGCCTAACCAGCTTTTTTGGATTGGGCGTTGCAAAATTTGATCAACAGCGAGAGATTCAGAGATGGGTCCTGGTTCTCGATCAGAAGATTTGATCAACTATGAGAGATTCAAAGATGGAATCTTGGTTCTAGGTCAAGAATTGAAAGAGAGATTCTTAGAGAGTCCAAAAAAGAATCAGCTCCCAAAGGCCTTAACCGGCTCTTTTGGATTGGGCGTTGCAAAATTTGATCAACCGCGAGAGATTCAGAGATGGGTCCTAGTTCTCGGTCAGAAGATTTGATCAACCGTGAGAGATTCAGAAACGGAATCTTGGTTCTAGGTCAAGAATTGAAAGAGAGATTCTCAGAGAGTTAAGAAAAAAATCAGCTCTTGAAGGCCCTAACCGGCTCTTCGGTCCGACCATTGTGAAATTTGATCAATTAGGAGAGATTCGGATTTGGTTCCTGGTTCCCGGTCAAGAGAAACAGTTAAAGAGAGATCCCAGAAAGAGTCATTTTATCCCCAACAGATTCAGTTTAATCCCCAACAAACGTATCGATTCGTACATCATCAGTTCTTTTGATCACGGTTAGTCCAACCATTGGTCCAATCAATGATAGTCATAGTAGTTCACTGTCGACTCGTCATCTCGATTAGTACAGCATTAGTCCAATCCATGACAGTCACAGTAGTTCACTGTTGACTCGTCATCTCGATTCGTACATCATTAGTTCAATCCATGACAGTCACGGTAGTTCACTGTCGACTTATCATGCCAATTAGTACATCGTCAGTTCTTCTGATCACAATTAGTCTAACCATTGATCCAATCCATGATAGTAACAGTAGTTCACTGTCAACTTATCATCTCGATCAATACATCGTCTGTCCAATCCATGACAGTCACAGTAGTTCATTGTTGACTCATCATCTCGATTCATACATCGTCAGTTCTGCTGATCACTGTTGGTCCAACTATTGATCAAATCCATGACAGTCACGGTAGTTCACTGACTACTTGTCATCTCGATTCGTGCATCGTCAGTTCATTAATCATCATTAGTTTATCATAACTCCCATTCAAAATATGTCGTGTTTATCGTTCTCATTCAAAATCTTGGGCTTCCATGTACATTAATGGGGCTTCCGTGTACGTCGCTTGACATCTCGGGCTTTCATGTCCATCACTTGACATCTTAGGGCTTTAGTGTCCGTCTCCTAATTTCCAGGGCTTTCATATCCGTCGGTTATCTATCAAACTTTATCTCTGATTAGCATCCTCTAGGACCGCACATCCAATTACATTCGCTTACGAAGCACACTTCCCAAAATTCAAAAGTTTGCTCCAAGACCCAGAGTCTTCAACACCTTGGTATCCTTATCAGGATCTACCACTGCATTAAAGTCAAGGAAAGACTAGCACGACATAAGTCCACTCGGAGTGGCACACACCCCACAGCACCAGCGCATACTAGGATCAGAACACTAGGCATGAAAGGACTCATGACACAATTCATATCACATCCATGAATTTCATATCATCCTCATAGCATAGCATCTGTATGTGTGTGATTTGTTCCTCTGTGCCCTGAACTACGTCCTTGTCTGATTTACTTTGGGATACGTAGGTAGCTCACATAGAGCGTGACCAGCACTAAATTATTGCATCTTTGCAACGCTTTTATCCTAAATCTATAGGCTCCAAAAGACCTATCTCTCGAAGCTTTGGCACTCGCTTGCGACATGCGTTGCCTCGTAAGTTCATGCCAAAGAGGGGCAAACTGTAGACACCCCATTTTGTCGGCTATTTAATTTAAGAGACCCATAGCTTGGTGGTTCACAATGATCGAAAAAGACTCAAAAAGGACTCCTGAAAGTTAGTTCTCTCTCAAAATGCTCAGAATGACCAAAATACCCCTGAAAGCCCAAAAACTCCCAGATTTGGACCGAAAGTTCTGGATACATGCTACATCATAAAAAGTACTAAAAATGAGTTTTGAAGTAAAATCAGATGAAATCGTCAGCGCCCAGAGACCCCCGAAAGTCCTAGAAGTTCCCGAAAAGTCCACGTTGACCGATTTGACCCAGGTTTGACCAGGGTTTGATCGAAATCGTCCAAATTCACCGAAAAGTTTCGAGACCATTCTAGACCACGTGAAAAGTACTAAAAGGAGTTTTAAAATAAAATTGGACGAAAACGTCAGCTCCTGGGAGCTCCTAGAGGTTCCCAGAACTTCCTAGAGATTCTAAGTTTAACCAATTTGACCTAAAAGTTGACTTTAAAATCAGAACGTCGTGTCAGTTTTCAAACATTTTTTTATGAATACTACAGGTCAATAGCGTTCCAACGGTATATCACACATAATTTATGGATTTAAAACGAATTTATTATGAATTTCCAAAGGTGAAAAAAGCGATCAAATAGGCGATCATCTCAAATACCGTAAAACTTTTCAAAGTGACCTATCTCCGAATTATTTTTTATGTAAAATTGACTCCATTACCTTTCCGACAGTATATCACAACCTCTGTTTGGAGTCTGTATGCATTTTTTGTGAATTTTGGACGAAATAAGGCCTTTTTGCAAATATCGAAACCTCTGGGGGCCTAAACAGCATTATCTGGACGTTTGAGGAGCAGTGCCGCGGCGGCACGCAGTGGCACGCAACCCCAAATAGTCCATTTTTTTAATATATTTTGAGGGTCCAATTTGATTAATTAAAATTAAAACGACGTAGTTTCTTGTTCACATATGTTTGGGACTAATGGGAGCACTTTCCAAATCCCAAAACCACCCCAAATTGGCCGATATAAACCCTCCTTTGCTCTTCAATTTGGGGGGGGGGGGGGGAAGGAGCCAAGTGCAAAGCTAAAAAAAGTTGTAGAGAGGAAGAGAGATTGAGATAGGTTTAGAAGAGAGAAAGGGAGCTTCTACCACTGATTTTCTATAAGAAAGTGAGTTTTAATCTTGTTTCCTTCCATTACTTCTCTTATACTTCACATTCAAATCCTCACCAACCACCATTCTTGAGCAATCTTGAGTTAGGAAGCTACTTCCATGTCCAAATGTCAATATCTATGAGTGAAACACCAAGCTACAAGTCCATAATCTCATTGAATATCATCTATTGATTGCTATTTACTTGCTTGCTTATATATATATGTTCATCTCTCCTTACCTCATTTCTTTTTTGATTTTCTTCATTTACTAACTGGTTCATCATCATCTAGATGACATGAAGTTTGAGGTGAGTGAATCCTTATGGATAGTAGCTCTTGACCTCAAAAACATGTTTGAGAGATGATGATTATGACCTCAATACATTCTTATGTATTCTTGAGGTCACATTCAAATAAGAAAAAAATCTCTCCAACAATCTTGGAGGTACTTCATATGAGTTTAATGTTGTTATTCCAAGAGGTCATAATCTCCATTTGATGTTAAAAATATGCTTTCAAAACCCTCTATTTCAAAACCCCTCTGAATAATCTGAGTCCAAAGATTTCTCTAGAACTCATTACTCAAAGGGTGATTACAAGACCACTTGGAAAATCTTCCTAACTCATAACAGAACACCCAGGATTTTTGGTTTGATCTAAAAAAACTTGGAAGGGTGTCATTTTAGTCCAAATATTCCTTCCAGACATTCTGTTTTTACTGTCATGGCAGCTAGGTTGACTTTCAACTTATTTTTCAGAAAACTTTTCCAAACAAAGTGGTCCCAACTCATTTGTCCCTTGAACTTCAGTTTCTTAGGGAACTTTCTGTATAATATGGGCCTCTAGATGTTTTGTTTTCATTTTCTAAGATTTTTCAACATTTCAGTCGATAGTACGGACTTTGTTTTTGAGTAACCTCTATTGTATATATGATTTCTCTCAATCTGTAATAGTTATTATAGATTGACTTTTTGATATGTATTCTAGACACAATAAGGATGATCTCTGTAAAAAAAATCATGAACTAAAAACATTTTTAACCCCACTTTTTCATTTTTACAAGATCAACTCACTATTCTATCCACTATTCATAGCAAGCATACTTTTACTTTTATTCTTTGATTTGATGTTCACATGCACTCCAAATTAGTTCATATCTTAGGAAGTAGTCCATACTACATTTGTACATATCATATGATGATTTCCTTCATGCATTTACGCATCTTTTAGACTTCTAAGTCACTTTAGAAAGTCCATGTACACAAACACACTACAACATTTGCACATTCTAGGATCATACATTGCATCTATGCAAGATTTGGGGCTTTTGTGACTCCTAATCTAAGAAGATTATAAGGAATGAGTTAGATCATACGTCCATGCTTCCCCTCGATCTAATCATCCTTTCTCATCCGTCCCGGGGATTGAGAGGTCTTCCTTTCTCAAAAGTTAACATGCATCATTCTAGCTTGCTAAGCATGTTTTGATTTATTTGATTATTTGTTTCAAGAACAATTCATGTCCCCCTTCTAGACTAGGAAAACTTGATTACTTGATATGTGATTAGACGATTTTTCCTAGGTTTATTTGTGTGATCTTTCACTTTGCATCGTGTGATATTTGGCTTAGATCTTATGAATGATATCTTATCTTTTAATATTCCATTTCAAGATTCTTATGAGATGTAATATACTATCATAGTATTAATTGTCAAACCAAACATAGTAGAAGATGATTATTTGGATGCTAATTCAGGCCCGTCGAAAGACGAGGCCAGTTGAGGGTGTTTTAGTCGCGACAAAGGCTCCTTCCTCTCTCGTACCAAAATCCCGAACCAAGTTTTTTGGTTATGAAGGACCAGTGTCCTTTATCCGTTTGGGTGAGTCAAATTGGGTTTCTTGGTTCCCTAAAGACCAAGTGGCGACTCTGTATCTGTTTTCAACAGACCTTCCTTTTCTACCTTTTTCAAATCAATTTCAAAACAAAGAAAAATCAATTTCGAAACCCCGCCGAAAACAAAAATAGAACGGGGGTGGACTCCCGGAGGCCGCGTGTCCACATTATGGTGAAAGGATATACTTAGAATGAGGGCATTGACTATGAGGAAACATTCTCACCAGTGGCCATGATTAAATCCATCAAAATACTCTTATCCATTGCTGCATACCTTGATTTTGAGATCTGACATATGGACGTCAAGACTACATTCTTGAATGGCAATCTTGAGGAGGAAATCTACATGCAACCACCAGAAGGGTTCATAGCTGGCGAAAAAGGAAACTTAGTATGCAAGCTGCAAAAGTCCATATATGGATGCATCCAGGAGTTGGAACATTTGATTTGACTAAGCGGTCAAGTCGTTTGGTTTCATACAGAATCTGAATGAACCTTGTGTATACAAGAAATGTGAAGGTAAAGTGGTAACCTTTCTTTTGCTTTATGTTGATGACATTTTACTCATTGGGAATGACGTAGTGGCATTGTCAACGGTCAAAGTTTGGCTATCTAGTACTTTCGATATAAAAGATATAAGAGAGGCGAGCTATATCATTGGGAAAGCTCCATCGAGATCGTAAGCGAAAGATAATGGAATCGTCTCAAGCTAGTTATATCGATAAAGTGTTAACTAGGGCTTCCATGGATATTTCAAAGAAAGGATTGCTACCTTTCAGGCATAGTCTTGTGTTCTCCAAGGAACAATGTCCCAAGACACAGGAGGAGAGGAATCGCACAGCAGGAATTCCCTATGCCTCGGCAATGGGAAGTCTTATGTATGCGATGTTATGAACTAGACCAGATATCTGCTTTGCCATTGGCATGGTTAGCAGGTATCAGTTAAATCCTGGTCCAGAGCACTGGACAACCGTCAAGCATATTCTTAACTACTTAAAAAAGACTAAAGATTACATGCGTATGTATGACGGGGATGAGTTAATTCCAGTAGGACACAATAACTTGGACTTTATGTCAGATAAGGATACGAGGAAGTTGACGTCCAGACATCTCTTTACCCTAGGAGGTGGTGCAGTTAGTTGGAGGAGCATTAAGCAGAAATGCATTACAGACTCGACTACAGAACTTGAGTATGTAGCTGCTTATGAAGCTGCAAAGGAAGCTATTTGGATCGAGAAGTTTCTCATGGAACTCAAGGTGGTACCAACGTCATTGTCACCTATTACGCTATGTTGTAGTGGGGTAGTGGCTCAGTTCAAGGAGCCAATAAACCAAGGAAAGGGTAAGCACGTAGAGAGGAAGTATCATCTCATTCGAGATATAATCCAATGTGGAGATGTGATTGTCACCAAGAATGCTATCGCTGACAATCTTGTAGATTCGTTTACAAAGGCCTTACCTCAGAAGGTCATTGGTCGTCATCTAGATAGTCTAGGCCTGAGATGTAGTTCTAATGGGTTATAAGTGCAAGTGGGAGTTTATTGGGATTGTGCCTCATACCATTACTGTAGGCATGAGACATTGGCATTTTATACATAGACATTAGTTTACATTTCATTATGAATGTTTCATGAGATGATTGTTTGTTATCCTTAAGTATCATAATAGGTAATTCATGTATGTATGTGATACATGTATGTGAGATACGAATTACTATTCTTTGATACTTAGAATTTGTCAATGGTGAGACTGGATATCTCATCAGGTATACACTGTAGCATGATTATATGCCATTAGACGGAGTGATGAATCTCAATCAGTAGAGTATGAGCCTTTTGATTAATATGCTCGTGCTTATAGTGCATTGAAGAACCATGAGCTTTCTTATTGACACCTAAAACTATCATCACTCGATAGGAACTCATAACTTATATAAGGTACATAGACTGTGGGTATGACTGCTTTGACTTACCAATCAGTGAAGTCTTAAAGATCAACATATGGGTATCATGGGTATGTCATATTCATCAGGTTGTGAGAATCTACCCTCTGATAAAAAGTAAGCGTTCCCTTGAAAATGTCACCAAGTTGATTATTGAGAATTGCAGACGTGTTGATAAATGGTTACCAGCATGTTTAGTAATCATGAAAGGTGAATGAGACGTAAGGAATGGAAGATGTAATCATCATTCGGGCTAACAATAACAGTTTATCCGTTTACCTTAATATGATTACGAATATTGTTGGTAAAGGGACATTATTACAACCATACAAGTCTAGTTACTGCATTGGATATGTTATTTTGTGTTGGAGTGTAATTATCGTTTTATAGTGGAGTAAACCTTAACTTATCACTTCGTCAATTTACTAATTAAATAGTTTGATCATGGGAATTAATGACTAATTTGAGCCAACAATAAAGAACCTAGGAGGTCCCATTATTAGCTCCACATAATGTAAGAAGATATGAGAAATGAGAAGCCAATCGATTAGCATCATAAGCAATCGATTGCTTAGGCAATTGATTGGACTTATTAAGCAATTGATTGGTGGGCAACTTTAGGCAATCGATTGGTAAGGCAGTTGATTGGTGGGATAATCGATTGCCACTTTGTGTAATCGATTGCCATTCTTGACAATCGATTGGACCTTAGGTCAATTATAAAACCTATAAATATGAGAGTATGTTAAATGGTTTTTTTTTGCTCCAACACTCTAGAAATAATAGGGCTGAAAGAAAAACCGAGAAAACCAAACTGACCGATCGAGCCGAGTAGTTTAGTTTGGTTTCGGTCGGTGTGCCTAAGACCTCGACCGTTTTCGGTTTTGATTTACTAAAAAAGTCAGTTGTCGGTTCGGCTTCGGTTCTTCTTGTAACTAGACCAAAACCGACCGAACCGAGCCTAAATATCTAACTATGTACATATATATATACTTATATAAGCAGAGTACTACTTTGAAAATTGAATAGCGCGCCACTACTCTCTTTTTGTGTTTTTTAATCATGACAGGCTGTGTGGTCAGTGTGGACAGCTATTACAGTCTTAATATGTGTTGTAATATATATTCTATTGTTTACTTTAATATTATTTTAATATTAGTAGATAAACATTGTCAGATAAAATAAGCTAAGCATGTGAATGACTAGTCCTTGTCACCTTGAAAAGCTCACTTTTCTTTGACTGATCTAGTCATGAGAGCTGTGACTTTTATAATTTTAATATAAGGGTTTTGAATCCTTACCATTTCATTTCATTACACTAAACAAAAAGATTTCAATCTCTCAGTCTATCACCTTCCCCAAAATGAGAAGTCTAACCAAAAAACCTCACACCTCAAACACTCACTGGAGTCACCGCCATACTTACCGGCAAGTCCACCACCATCCTCCAAACGGCAGCGGCTCTCTCTCTTCCTAAAGAACATTTTTTTTAAGGAAGGAGAAAGGTGTGTTTGAAATCAAAACACCCAAGATTTAGTTTCTATGGGTTTTTTTTATAGAAAAGTTTCTATGTTTTAACTCTTGATTTTTTGAGATCTATCAAATATGATTTTTATTTTTAGAAAATCTTGTTTTTAACTCTTTATTTTTGAGATCTATCGAATATGATCTTGATTTTTATAAAATCTTACTTTTTTTAGATCTATCAAATATGTGTTCAACTCTATCAAAAACACATATCCTCTACCTTTTATTTTCGAGATTCACATTCAAAAACAGTTAAGTTTATGAGGATTCAACCGAACCGACCGAAACCGAACCGCACTACTCTCGCTCGGTTTGATTCGATATACTAGGTACTTCGGTCGGTTTTGGTTTTGGCTTTTTGGAAAACCGATGTATCGGTTCGGTGTGGTTAAAGGGGTGAAAACTGACCGAACCGAACCGATTTCACCCCTAAGAAATAGTTGTTGGGTTTTCTATAGCCTTCTCTCTCTCAAGTAGGACTTCCATAAGTCCTATTCTTCTTGTAAGCATTCACCAGAGACATAAAGGGTGAAGACCATCTAGAGAGGAGGCTGCTGGAATTTCAAAACCAAGACGAATACAAGGAGTTTAAAGCGCAAAAGGTATTCCACTCTTCTACATGTTAATAGATTCATAATAAGTACTAGCTTCAGATTACATAAGTTTTTGAAACTGAATCTGTCACGACCCAAGTCTCGCTCAGTAAGATATTGTCCGCTTTAAATTTCTAGACATTAAAATATTAATCAAGGGAAAACCCCTAAACCAATATCCAATTGTCCGATTATTAGAGGTGATCGCAAAGAAGAAAAAAAACACACAGTCTGAACAGGATAAAACTTAACTCCCAAACGCAATATACCAGTAAAATATCCAATCAAAATCTAATGTTCCAAAATCATAATTAATCTCTAAAAAAAATTCAAACAATATCTGATAAAGTCAAATGGCCCACAATGCCAAAATATAAAATACTAGAACTCTCAAATAAAATTTTAAAAGCTAATAAAGACTTCACACGTCTCCTATTATCAAATGCCACGAACTTCTCACTATCCCTGCAAATTCCGATCGGCTACGCTCCAAAAAGAACGCACCCGCGAGAAAAAAAAAACTCAACGGGTCAGTCACATGACTGGTATGAGTTAAATAAAACTAATTACCCACAATCTTAGGGATCGTTCATAATCCCTTACACCAACACAACAATAATAAATAAAAGATCGAGTAGGAAAGTAGTTCCGCTCACATAACGGGACAAGGGGTAGTTTCCCTTTTATGTGACGGCAATATAATTCCTACCCGAACTGGACTGAATAAATACTTACCCTTCTTAGCTATGGTAGGCCAATACCTGCAAACACATTAGTGGGCCTACCATCCTGCATAAATAGATGTTAGTAAAAAAATCAAAAATCCTTCTTTAAATGGTATTAAAAAATGAATATATCTTCAAGAAGGAGTTTGAATTGGACAAAACTTAAAACACGAAAGATGTTCAGAATTAAATTTCCAAGGGAAACCACGCGTCCCCGTTCATTAATTCTAAACACATAAGTCAGAAATTAACTATTAAACTTCAGTTCATAGACACGCGATATTCAGTAGATTCTGAAATTAAATCAAAACGATGTCAAAATGACGTTTTTAGTAAAAGTGTAAAACACGAAAGTCGCTCGGATTGTCGTTTTACTTCAGGTTACGCGAAACGACCTTGAATTATGAAGTTAAGTGATCAAATTATCTAATTTACTAACCTGATCCAATTTATTATTAAATCACAACAACGTTTCCCGAAGATATTCTGGTACACATACAAGACTACATTTAAACTAATGGATACCCACATAAGTTGTTTGATATGACAATGATTCGACTACAACAAAATATAATGAACTACAACACAACGGATAGCAGCAATTTAAGCACCACATGTGTTTTAATTAATTAAACCTTATGTTCACCACTTCGGCCACCCATCCATGGTTCAGCCTACACATATATCCCATGTGTCTCCTAACGTAATACTAACTCCCACTTCGGTCCCAACTCCCATGGGGTATCACTGGGATTTGAGTCTACACCGAAAGGCTAGTACTTACGTTTTTGACGTCAATAAACAATGTTTAAATACACATGAAATAGACCAACAAGCCGGGCATAAGGCTTAAAATGAAGAGACGGGTCATCCACGTAGTCGCCGTCTAATCACACAAGACGGGTCATCCACGAAGTCGCCGCCTAAACTCACAAGGAGCAGTGGTGAACACACTAAAGGATTTTCTAATATTAATTCTAAAAATCTTCACATGAATGGTCTCACATTCACAAATTTATGAAACCCAACATTAGATGAGAATGCTTACATCTCAACGAAATTTTCACGTTATATCACAATAACGAACACGAGTTTATCCCGACACATAAATCAATTTAGACATCCAATATGTTTTTAATCATATAAAAACTGCTACTAAAATTTAACTGTACAGCCCAAACGGTGTGGAATCAGAGAAAACTCAAAACACGAAAAGTGTGCAGAATTGCGTTTTACACAGGCCACGCGGACAGAATGTTAAAATTCCAACCCACGAATTTACAATAATTTTCTAAAGTTTCTGCAACAGTGTGAAGTAAAAAAAAACGAACGAATTTCACATATATTGACTTGATTACTATGAATCTCTCACATAGGGTTTTATCAACCTAACTATTCACCTAATTCTTGTCGAATACCCTAATATCATAATCACAAAGTCACAAGAAGGGAAAGAAAAAAAAATATAATCTAGATTACTTCACAATAACATGTATACATTACAAGGATGTAACCCTAACAATTATATTAACAAGTACTAATTTAATTTACTCCCATATACATATATACATACGTGTATATATATATACTAGGGTACACAAAATTTAACTCACCTTGTTTGGGAAAAAAAATTGGCAACACAGTGTATACGCTCCGCGATTCCCCACGTGCCCACGAAGCCAAGACCCTCTCCATTTTCTCCTTTTTCTTCTTCTTCTTCTTCTTCTCTCTCTCTCTCTCTCTCTCTCTCTCTCTTTCTCGGCGGCTGTGCAGAGGGGGACTAGTGTTTCTTTTTTTTCTTTTGGTTAAAACCTATACTAACCTAATATTATATACTATAGATATACACCCACACTATTATATATTAAATATATAACCTAACCACACACACCACATTAAACACACACACACGTGCACTACCAATATATAAAATTTCAAAATTCAATGGCATTTCCTATGGTGTAAACACTCACACCAATATTTGTATACTAACCACATTATTAATTTAAATAAAATCATAAAAATATCAATTTAAACATTTAGAACTATTAAAAATATTCAGGGTATTACATTATACACACCTCAAAGAAAATCTCGTCCCGAGATTTGAAACACGCACGAACACTACTCGAATAGCTCGGGATGTGACTTCCGAATCTTCTCCTCAAGTTCCCACGTAACGTCGTTAATTCTCTCACTCCATTGCACCTTCACAAGATGCACTACTTTCCTCCGCAAATACTTCACATCTCGATCGACAATAGTGATAGGTCGAACAACATACGTAAGATCATTATTAATCTCAAGCTCTGTCGGACGAACAATAAGTTCAGAATCTTTCACACATTTCCTCAACATGGATACATGGAACACATTATGAATTGCCGCCAATGCCGGTGGCAACAATACTCTATAGGCCAACTCTCCAACCTTTCCGACAATCTCATAAGGTCCTACAAACCTCGGAGCAAGCTTCCCCTTTTTACCAAAACGCATCACACCTCTCATTGGGGATACCTTCAAGAACACAAAATCTCCAACTTCAAATTCTACCCCCTTGCGCTTCCTATCAGCATAACTCTTTTGCCGACTCTGAGCAGTCTTAATCCTCTCTCGAATGACACTCACCTTCTCAGTAGTCTCCCGAACCATCTCCGGACCCAAAATAGGTACATCACCTACTTCCGCCCAACACACTGGAGATCTACACGGCCTCCCATACAACGCTTCGAAAGGTGCCATTCCTATACTAGAATGGTAGCTGTTATTGTAAGCAAACTCTACCAATGGCAAGTGTTCTTCCCAACTACCACCGAGATCGAGAACACAAGCCCTCAACATATCCTCAAGGATCTGGTTAACCCTCTCAGTCTGCCCATCAGTCTGAGGGTGATAAGCAGTACTAAGATCTAACTGGGTCCCCATAGCGCGTTGAAAACTCTCCCAAAACTCTGCCACAAACAATGGATCACGATCAGACACAATCGAGACCGGAGTCCCATGCAAACGTACTATCTCCCGAATGTACAACTGTGCCAACTTGTCTACCGTACGATGTATACTAATAGGAATAAAATGTGCAGACTTTGTAAGCCGATCCACAATGACCCAAATCGACTGATTCCCCTTCTTGGACCTCGGTAACCCATCCACAAAATCCATGGAAATGCATTCCCACTTCCACACAGGTATTTCTAAGGGTTTCAACAAGCCAGACAGCTTCTGATGTTCCGCCTTCACCTGCTGACACACCACGCACATAGAAACAAACTCTCCCACATCTCTCTTCATACCTTCCCACCAAAAGGTACGCTTCAAATCATGATACATCTTAGTCCCACCAGGGTGAATAGTGTACCAAGATCGATGTGCCTCACTTAGAACTTCCTTCTTCAATTCTGCAATATCAGGCACACAAAGCCTACCTCGAAAACATAGACTCCCCTTTGAATCCACAGTCCAATCAGTCGGACATTCATCAAGCAAATCCACAATCAAATCATTAAGACGACTGACCAAAACTTTATCTGAACACTGCATCTGTCGAATCTTACTTACTAGGGTTGGTTGAACCAACAAACTTCCAAGGTATGCCTTCTCACTCTCACACACTGGTTGAATATCATGAGAGGTTAACACCTCAAGAGACTTCCACTCCCGAACCATCATAGAAGCCATCACGCTATGTTTCCGGCTAAGCGCATCAGCCACTACATTTCCCTTCCCTGGATGATAAAGAATCTCAAAGTCGTAACTACTGATGAACTCGACCCATCTCTGTTGTCTCATGTTCAGCTCCTTTTGTGAGAATAAGTACTTGAGGCTCTTATGATCTGTATAAAGCTCAAATCTCTCTCCAAAGAGGTAGTGCCTCCACACCTTCAATGCAAACACGACCGCTGCCAACTCCAAGTCATGAGTAGGATACCTCCTCTCATGTGGCCTCAACTGTCTAGAAGCATACGAAACAACCTTCCCTTCCTGCATCAAAACACAACCCAAACCGGTCCCACTGGCATCCGTGAACACTACAAGTTTCCCAGTTTCAACCGGAATGGTCAAAATGGGTGCGGTGGTCAACCGCTGCTTTAACTCCTTGAATGCTTGCTCACACTCATCTGTCCACAAAAACTTCACATTCTTACGTGTCAACTTTGTTAACGGTGCTGCTATGACTGAGAATTTTTCAATGAACCTTCTATAATACCCAGCTAACCCCAGGAAATTCCTCACCTCTGTAGGATTAGTAGGTTGCACCCACTCTTGAACTGCTGCTACTTTCTCAGGATCTACTGCTATTCCCTTAGCTGAAATAACATGTCACACCCCGGATTCACTTTCTAAAATAAATGAAATATTTACATTTTTCATTAAAAATAAAATATATTACACTTGTAAAGTAATTACAAGAATTCTCTTGACATAAATAAAGGCTATAATAGCCCGGACTCCACAGTCTATACAGCGTCCCAATCTGACTTTACTCCAATACCTCCGTTCTCCCAGCTACCTGTACTACCTGCATTTACCAATAACACACGGGGAAGTATACAACATGACAGGAATAAACAGCTCAATGAATACACAATTTGATAGGTTTAAAAATATACACCTATCCCACATTCAACCGCTCACCCCCAAGAGCATCATACCAGGATTCCTCGTGGTAATATAGCAAGAGTCACCTTACCTCACCTCACCTCACATTTTACCAAGTCACTCATGACTTTTCTGGTCTCTGGACTATTGGCTCTTGGCAGGTGCTCCTTACTCATATACCCATCAGTTCCGTGGTATTTAGCCAACACACTTTCTACCAACACATTTACCAGAAATTCATAGATTTCAAATAAAAATACAGTACAACTCGAAAAGAGTACAAAGACAGATAATAAAGAAATACTCCGGAGATTTGGAAGCATATTGTATACAACCCCTGTACCTGAATTAAATACACTAATATAAAACCAGTTGAATATTCTTCCCAAACATGGCCTTACTAGCCAAACACTTCCCTTCTACCAAACGTTGCCTTAATTGGATTTCACTATACTGTGAGAGCAAATAACCATCTTGTGAATCAGTAGGCAATTTGGCCTATCATTCCTTGTAAATAGCTTCAGGTCTCTATATATATTATCTAACTTAATATAATATGCATGCATTTATATAAAATATGATGACTCACATACATGCTACATGTCATCCAAAGAGGTGGCCATGTGGTACTTAGGTGTCCTGAATTTGTGACTTGCACAAACAACCGGCCACAAGTCACTCGTCAACTATTACCTATTAGTATACAAATCCCTAATAGTTTAATTAATTACAAACCCACTCCATAAAATAATTGGACCCTAAATTTAATTATACTAATTTTCAGACGGGGTGTTACATTCTACCCTCCTTATAAAGAATTTCGTCCCCGAAATTAAAATGTAAAATAGTTTGGTGAACAACTCCAAATATTTGAAATAAATTTTTTAATAAAACAAATATTTTAGAGTAATATTTTCTCTGACTCCCCAGGCGATGTAGAACTAAGTACCTGACCCAATCCCACACTTCCGGCTGGGGACAGGCTCTGATACCAAATTGTCACACCCCGGATTCACTTTCTAAAATAAATGAAATATTTACATTTTTCATTAAAAATAAAATATATTACACTTGTAAAGTAATTACAAGAATTCTCTTGACATAAATAAAGGCTATAATAGCCCGGACTCCACAGTCTATACAGCGTCCCAATCTGACTTTACTCCAATACCTCCGTTCTCCCAGCTACCTGTACTACCTGCATTTACCAATAACACACGGGGAAGTATACAACATGACAGGAATAAACAGCTCAATGAATACACAATTTGATAGGTTTAAAAATATACACATATCCCACATTCAACCGCTCACCCCCAAGAGCATCATACCAGGATTCCTCGTGGTAATATAGCAAGAGTCACCTTACCTCACCTCACCTCACCTTTTACCAAGTCACTCATGACTTTTCTGGTCTCTGGACTATTGGCTCTTGGCAGGTGCTCCTTACTCATATACCCATCAGTTCCGTGGTATTTAGCCAACACACTTTCTACCAACACATTTACCAGAAATTCATAGATTTCAAATAAAAATACAGTACAACTCGAAAAGAGTACAAAGACAGATAATAAAGAAATACTCCGGAGATTTGGAAGCATATTGTATACAACCCCTGTACCTGAATTAAATACACTAATATAAAACCAGTTGAATATTCTTCCCAAACATGGCCTTACTAGCCAAACACTTCCCTTCTACCAAACGTTGCCTTAATTGGATTTCACTATACTGTGAGAGCAAATAACCATCTTGTGAATCAGTAGGCAATTTGGCCTATCATTCCTTGTAAATAGCTTCAGGTCTCTATATATATTATCTAACTTAATATAATATGCATGCATTTATATAAAATATGATGACTCACATACATGCTACATGTCATCCAAAGAGGTGGCCATGTGGTACTTAGGTGTCCTGAATTTGTGACTTGCACAAACAACCGGCCACAAGTCACTCGTCAACTATTACCTATTAGTATACAAATCCCTAATAGTTTAATTAATTACAAACCCACTCCATAAAATAATTGGACCCTAAATTTAATTATACTAATTTTCAGACGGGGTGTTACATAACATGTCCTAGAAATCTCACCGACGACTCCCAAAAATGGCACTTACTAAACTTGGCATATAACTTATGCTCTCGAAGCGTCTGCAGTACAATCTTCAAATGTTCTCTATGCTCCTCAAGAGTCCGAGAATAAACCAATATGTCATCGATGAAAACAACAACAAATCGGTCTAAATACGGCCTGAACACCCGATTCATCAAATCCATAAAGAATGCTGGAGCATTGGTCAACCCAAACGGCATCACCGAAAACTCATACAATCCATACCGGGTACGAAAAGCTGTACGTGGAATACTCTCCTCCTCCACTCCCATTTGATGATATCCCGTCCTCAAATCCAACTGAGAAAAGACTGCTGCCCCCTTCAACTGGTCAAGAAGGTCGTCAATCCTAGGCAACGGATATTTGTTCTTAACCGTCACCTTATTCAACTCTCTGTAATCTATGCACATACGCAGAGAACCATCCTTCTTCGACACAAAGATAGCTGGAGCTCCCCATGGAGAATTACTGGGTCGTATGAACCTGAGTCATACACACCTCAAAAGGATTACTCTAATGGCTAAGGAAAGAAAACAACAAAGGATAATAGAATAATCAACAAAAGAAAGGAATTCAACGCACCCCTTCTGAAGCATCTCATCAAGTTGCTTCTTCATCTCTCCTAATTCCTTGGGTGCCATACGATATGCTGATTTTGAAATAGGTGAGGATCCAGGTAAAAGATCAATCCGAAACTCCACCTCTCTCTTAAGCGGTGGTCCAGGAATCTCCTGAAATATATCTTCAAAGTCGCATACCACCTCCACATCACTAATATCCTTCTTCAGTATCTCCACCGAATACAGAAAACTAGACATCACTAACTCTGTCAGAGCTAGACCCAGCCGGAAGTGTGCCAACGTGGACGTTGGGCCCTAAGGGAGGTGGAATGTAACGACCCTGGTGTTGTGGGCGGGCTGCTGTAGGTGCCTTTGTGGCTGCAGTAGGTGCTGGCAGGCTACACACTATGGGAAGTTCGTCCCACATCGCCTGGGTGTGGAAAAGTAATGTGCTATATATGTGTGGTTTCAAGTCTCCCTAGTAAGAGGCCTTTTGGGTAGTGACCCAAGAACAAATCCATGCGGGCTTGGGCCCAAAGCGGACAATATCTTACTGAGCGAGACTTGGGTCGTGACAGAATCTTCTGCTGCTAAACATGTTTTCATAACATAATCCCATCAATATATACACAGAATACAACATATACATAATCTGCGTGTATGTGGTAAGGGGGTGCGGCTGGTGGTGACTGAATTTGGGAGAGGGTACATTAGGGGGTACACCTTAGGTGCACTTTGTTAGGGTTTAGGAGGTCATAGGTGTACTAGGCTAGTCTCTTAGGTTATACTTTAAGCTAGGTTAGGTGTACTTCAAATCCCCAAATCATGGGATGTTGTCCTTGTCTTGAGCCACATGCCATACAATCAGAAAGATATAGATTTTACGTTCAGTCCGGATCTATGAGTTTAGTCCAACGTCGACTAATTACAACTAGGGGTGTACAAAAAAAAAACGACTCTGAAACCGACCGACCAAACCGAGGGCATTTGGTTGATTTACAAACTTATAGTCCAAGAAGAAAATCGAACCGAACGACCGAAACACCCCAAAACCCCGATTGAACCGAGCCGATTGGTCGGTTTTTTTATGTGCCAAACCAAGGAAAACCGACCATGAACACCCCTAATTCCAACTACATGTAAATACCGAAATACGGAAACAAAACACATAATTCTATTTATATAATTAGGAAATTCGCAGACATTACAGATGTGTACGTAGGACTATGAAACATTCTTAATCACATCCTCAATAAAACGTCCAATGGAAGTGTAAGACGAGCCACCCTCCACCACAGCAGCTCTACTCTTCTCTTTCATTCCTTTCACCCTCTCTCTCACATCACTTCTTTCAACCATTAACTTCCTAATCCCGCTCCCTATCTCATCTGATGTGACAATTTGTTGACCGTCCAATTTGATGTCTTTACTATAGTCCAGCTTGATCTCCACCGCAAGTTCTAACTCCTTCACCAATTGGAATGCGTTGATTTTTTGCTCAGCGTACATCGGCCATGTTGTTATGGGCACTCCGCTCCATATGCTCTCTAGTGTAGAATTCCACCCGCAGTGGGACACAAAGCCTCCCACTGATGGGTGGGACAGAATCGTAACTTGTGGCGCCCACCCGATTACCTGTAATGACAATATAGCATAACAATAAGAAAAAACAAAATAAGGAAATAGTGTATGTGAGGTGATAATTAACTTCGATCAATTTTTTTTTATTTTATAAATTTTTGTTGTAAGCCCATATTTGTTTTCCAAGCTGAGGGCATGACTAGGGCTTAGTTTGGCATCAATTTTGGTGCTTCTCCTTTTTTAATGCACAATTTCATGTTAATTCATTTGATAACTAGTTATGAGCTTTGTAAAAATTGAACTTAGGGA
Source organism: Hydrangea macrophylla (assembly GCA_033977485.1). Classification (NCBI taxonomy): domain Eukaryota; kingdom Viridiplantae; phylum Streptophyta; class Magnoliopsida; order Cornales; family Hydrangeaceae; genus Hydrangea; species Hydrangea macrophylla. The sequence continues at coordinate 105,850,953 of CM066994.1, forward strand.
TATTTTTTTTTTTTTTTTTTTGGGGGGGGGGGGGGCTTTTCAAAGCTCTAGAATGGAGCTTTCAAAAGCACAATGTTGCGTTTTGGTTTCATAATATTTTTTTGAAGAGTAATATGTCACTTGTACAAAATTATTAAACAACTTAATACTAAATTTCATAAGCTAGTTTTAAAAAGTCACGTGGGGGCCAAATTAAGCCTAAGTGAGATATATTGGACTAGTCAATTTTAATTGAATAGTCCAGTGTTTGGACACCAAACTTTTATGAAGTGGGGGAGATTTGAACTTTCCAAACTTTAATTTCAGGGTTAAATGCATTTTGCACCTTCAAACTATACCATGTTTTGTACTTTGATTCCTAAACTATTATTTTTCGCATTTTGGTCCCTCAATTTTTATTTTGTGGCAGTTTGCCCCCTTCGTCACTTTTCGTGTCACTAAAAAGTGACATTTTCGTCTCTAAAAGTGACGGAGGGGACATACTGCCACAAAATAATAATTAAGGGACCAAAATACAAAAATTGATAGTTTAAAGACCAAAGTACAAAATATGGTATAGTTTGAAGTTGGAAAATATATTTTACCCTTAATTTTAAAAAGTTCCGAAGAATGAAAATAATTTTTGCCCACTAAATCATGACACATGTCAATAGTCCAAACTTTAAAGTGTCAAGATCAATGAAACTATTCCCCTTGTATTAAATAGATCTCAACAAAAGATATCTATTATATCATGATATCCATGTTATAAGTTAATTAAATAAGTGACGTGACCCTTTTATCATATCATTACACTTTTCATAAACCTTATTTCAACATTGATGAGATTATTTTAATATTATTTAATTAAAATTAAATTGATTCACTATTATATTATTTGAGATGTGAATTTAAAATTAAAATTTACAAAGCCTATCATTATACTTTCAATAAACGATATTTCAACATAGGGTATAACAACACAAAGGACACTAGAAAAGAGTTCTTTAAATTAAATACATAATCGTGCAGCTATTGAAATGATTGGTGCATCTAATGTCAACATAAATTAAAACTTGCATACAAACCACTAACATTCTATACTCTATTGCTACGTACCCAATAACTGTTTCTAAAATTTTAGCATTAGCATGGTTACGTAGTGCTTTTTAATTTTCAATTTTTGTTTTTATATTTTGCATTGATGCCACCAATGAAAACTTAGAAGACTCATTAAACACTATAGGGTAATTTCAATATTCTCTAATTAAAAAAAAATTTATACCCACTACCACATTATTTTAAATAAAAAATTTAAATTTAAATTTAAATTTAAATTTAACACTAACAATAATCGGATTCAATTTCTTCAAATCTAAAATATAGTCATAAAACATTACCTTCCCCATCTTCGCCGTCCGTTCCAAGAATCCACTGGGCAAGACATCCTCGAGATCTGTGTACTCAGTGGGCAACTCAAACTTATCCTTTTGAGGAGGCTGGCGTAGTGACCACAAGAATTGACACCCACTTCGCTCTAGGGCAATAGCAATCTCTCTCACTTGATCACCACCAAAGCTTCCCATGCTCCCAAAGCACAGGAACACAACTGACTCCACGGGTTGATCATCAAGCCACCCCATAATACTCTCCACCTGTCGACTTTTGTCCATCACCCCACCAAGATTTAGTACGGGCCCCACTGGATAAATAGGTGGGTAACATAAACCATTAGAGAAGGAATCAAATGCGTAGGATTCCAGCTCCATAAATGAATTGACAATAATACCCTTCGTCTCTCTAAACTTCCTTGCAATACTCGGAAATACGTCGTATCTACCGCCTTCCTTGTCCAGCAACATACCAGGCAAAATCCTATCCGGAAGTGGGTTACGAAAACTCGGTACGAACAACTCAAAGCCCGAGTCAAACTCAGTAATATCCTGTTTGTGGTCATCTTGAAGAGATTGAAGATGAAACATTAGGCCGAGTGGGGAAGCACCGGAAGTGAAAAATATATAACTCGGGACCCCAAACTCGTTCGCCACATCGATCATGGTAGTAGTGAACATGTCTAGTACGAATACGGCTAGATAGGCCGATTCCGACCCAATAGTCTCGGCCGCAATTTGTCGGACATTAGGCTTGTGGCTCTCGATCAGGGCCGAGCGGAAGTCTGGGTTGTCCTGAGAGATCGAGCCGTCGTTGGGAAGCTCGATAAAGTGAATTCGGGATGTGGGATCTGATTGGGTGTATGAGTTGATTTTGGAATCGGTGGGTAGCTTCATGATGAGGACTTTGGCCGAGAGGCTATCGTCTCGATCGATCAGGAGCTTTGCCATCTCGATGGTCGATACGACATGGCCAATTTCCGGTGAGGGGATGAACACTAGCTCTGTTTTCTTCATTTCGGTATTTTTTGTCAGTACCCAAAGCAGAAAACAATGTATTGAACTAATTGAAGTAAGATTTTGGTATTTTACAGTGTGAATTGTCCTATACATATATTGGTCAAAAGTGTACATTTATAATCTGTGGCTACTAAGAAGTGAGGTCATGGTTTTGATGGCAGAGGCAAATTGGGTCACTCTACTTTGACGGAGAAGATATTAAATAGTCAGGCCTTTTGTCTTTTTCTCTAATTTCTGCAACGAAATCTCAATAGCCTTCAGTAAATGGAAAATTTTATGATACATTTGAGTTGTATCAAATATCTTATAGTGATTTTCTCGGATCCATGGCAATCATCTGGGGGTGCTATTAGGTGGGCAGTATTGATGTGGCATTGGTAGAATTACACATTATTTTTTTGACTTTAAAAAGAAAATACAAATTAAGATCCTACCAGTGCCAGATGGATGCTACCCACCTAATAGCACCCCATGGCGCGAGCAATGATCCTTTGGCGGTTTTGAGTGCCAAGACAGTGTATCTTATGTGCCAAAATTATAATTAGGTCCCAATGCCTGGTAAGTTACAGCTACTACGAAAGGAATGTCAACAAGAAAGCTAATAGAGATAGGATAGAGCTCCTAATAGCATCGGTTGCCGCTCTATCTATTCTGTTAGTTCCATAGCCGCGCTTTCTACTAGTCGGATAGGAAGAACTAACAGCCTAGCTACTATATCAACGGCAAGAATAAAGGAATGGCTGACACAATCAGTGGTCGTTGGCATTGGAGGAGCAGGAGCAACTGTGGGCGGTGGTTTAGTTCTTTCATTAATAAATATACCCGTCGGTCAATACGGTAAATCGCTTTCAATCACTTTTAATTTTTTGAAGTTACACTTTTAAAGACATTAACTAGGTAATAATCCGTACAATGCGGACTACTAACAATTTTTGCAACGACTGTAAAAATGTTAATACAATATTCAATCAAAGTTTGTATTTTAAGAGCTCCTTTAAGTTAGCTTTTGTATTTATCACTTTTTTAAAAAAGAAGAAATTTTTAAAATGCTATAAATTACAGCTTTTACAACAGTTTCTTACGCTTTTAAAAATCAAATTTCTCAAAAGCTGACAAAAAACTAGTTCAAAAGCTGTAACCAATCACTAATAAGTGTTGAAGGAAAGGACTTAGCTTTTGCATATTGTATAGATCATCAGTAACGAATGTGCAATTGGAGAATTCACTACACAAAATTGGTCGAATTGTCACTTTTTTCAGAGCAGTTTGTCAGTATTAGAAATAATAACAAATTTTGTCATGTTTAATACTCTTCCCTCCGTCCTAAATTGCTCGGCACTTTTTCTATTTTGGGTTGTCCCAAAATGTTTGTCCATTTTGAAAAATTAACACACCAAATTTTGTATCTTTTCTATTTTGCCATTTCTTTTTTCACAATTTCCACAAATCTTAGTTTATAGGGAAACTAAATTAAGGGCAAAGTTGGAAACTAAGAATATTCAAACATGAAAACAGTATAATAAATGATGTACCCTTAAAAAGTTGGGTTCCCCAAACGTGCCCAACAATTTGGGACAGAGAGAGTAACATTGACCCCAAAAATTTCGTGGCAAAAAAAATTATTGTCACGGTTCATAACACTAACAAAATTTATCAGAGACAAAAAAAATATTATCACTGTGTATAACAGTGAAAAACAAAAATGGTGACAAAAATAAAAACTACATCAAATTGGCCAAATTGTTACACTATTTGTTATATTTATAACAATGACAATTTGTTGTTACAATAAATTCCTGCACAAGATACTTGCTTTCATACGTGTGCCTGCTTAGTATAAGTTCTGCAATGCCCACCACCGGAAACAAGCAACTCTTTTGAACCGGCAAATGGACGACTAACGGCATGTTTGGTATAGTTTCTTTTTTTGCGATTGCATTGCAAAAAAAAATATTTAAAAAAAAAAAAAATAATCATAATAATAATAATAGTAACAATGATAAAATAAAAATTATAATAATAATAAAAAATTTAAAAAAAAAAAAACTTTTAGCCCAAAACTATGTCAGGTAGCTTTTGAGTAATGGTTGGGCCCATTTTCAATTTACCCTGTGGTTCAAAAGTGGACATTTAACCCCTTTGTGATTTTGGACTACAATAAAAACAACTAACATTTCTTTCAAAATAGCTCCACATGGGGGGATTAATTGTTAAAATTAATTTTTAATACTTGTAGTTTTCTTTTTATTTTATTAATATAATTTCTAGTTCTGGAATATAGTTATAAGATTTTCACTATAATTAATATTATTACTGACCCCGTAATTATATCTGTGTTACCCAACCCTGCTTGTACCTAAGGCAACCCCCAAACAACCCTCAAACAACCCTTATCAAATTGTGTGTGTGTGTGTGCCGACATAAGTGAGGGAGTGGGAGTGAATGTGACTTGTGTAGAGTGTAGAGGTGTATGGTAGGGTGGTATCCCAACAAAAAAAAAAAATGTATGGTAGGGTGGTAGGGTGATGAGTGAGTTGTGTGTAGTGTGCCCATGTGTTTGTGTGTGAGGAGTGCATGTGTGTATGTGTTGTTAGGTTATATTTTAATATGAACAAAAATTCATTCTTAAATATTTTGTAGCATTCATTGTGATAATAATCAAAGGATTTAACTAGCTATTCGTATTATATACGTTTGGCTGCAACCACGGGCCTTGTTGCCCAAGTGGTACAAGCCCTCTCTCTCCCTCCTAGAGGTTGAGGGTTCGACTCCCATGAGAGTCCCGTCCTTTGGGGAGTTTGGGTGTGGGCTTTGCTCCATCTTTTGTGTGTGTGGGTGTCCTTAGGGGCTTTGCCATCAGCAAAAAAGATATACGTTTGGCTCCAAGAGTTTTTTGAAGCCCTTTACTATGAATGAGGAAGAAAATATTTTTGCTCACTCAAAAAATGGTTCACCAATGCTTACCCAAGTATCCCATTAGCCAATACAGTGGGATCTCATTGGCCAATTTATCCTGGATCCCACTGTATTGGCCAATGGGATACTTGGGTAAACATTACTGGACATAGGGGTGGGCAAAAACCGAACCGAACCGAAGAACCGATCGCAAACCGACCGAACCGACCGACCGAATGCCCACCCCTAACTGGACATATGTTTAATCCTGACTCTCATTGCATTGACTAATAAAATACTTGAGTGAGCATTCGTAAACTATTTTTTAGATGAACAAAAATGCTCTCAATGAGGAAAGAGCTTTATGAATATGGTACCCAACGGTTATAAGACATATAATTGTTTTAGTTAATGTATTGAATGTCATATTGATAACACATACAATGGTTTGAACCACCCAGACTTATATATACTTGTAATGTAGCTACATATGGTAAATATACAGTGTACTTTCCCTTATTTCAACAAAAAGTTTTTATGTATAAACTTATCTCACGTGTATAAGCTATGTTTCTTTATTTTACGTTGGAGTTACGGCTTGTTTGGCAAATTGTTTGATTTCCTTCCCTATATATTTTGGCTTAGCCATCATGGTCTATGAGTGACAAAGAAACATTTCCTCCCACTTTGATTCTTCTAAAAAAACCAGAAAATTACTTCATTTATTGAAAACTTCCAAATTTGAGAGAAGGAAGATCAGTGAGTTTTTGGCTTCCATAATAAAAAGAGTTTACAGTTTGTTGTTATCGAGCAATTCAATCTGAAGGGTTTTTAGTATACTAGTTTTTCTTGGTGCAAAGAAAAATCTGAGACAGATGTGATTCTGGGATGTTTTATCATGGGGACGGCTTGGCATGTATGAAGTGCTAGCAACTTTGGACAGAGCCGCGAAACATCTTAAAGAGAGTGAGATCCACGACTCGGGCCATGATTCGTTAAAGAGGCTACTGATCCGGTAATTCCATTCCAATCTTATTCCATGTTCTAACAATTTTAAGACGTTTTCTTATGCTATTAATTTATGTATCAGCCTCTTACACTTCGTTTGGATTGAGAGAAGTAGAGAGAAGAGAAAAGAAACTTATCAAGAGAATAGAAGAGAAAGAAGAGAAGAGAAAAGAAAGTTGAGCTTTCTTCATCATGTTTGGATAGACAATAAATGAGAGAAGAGAAATGAAGAGAAAGTATAGCTTTTTTGCGTTTGGTTAACTTTCATAAGAGAAAAAAAAAGTACTTACAACCAATTTGCTTTTTTATCTTCTATAGGGATATATGTTAGATGAAATAATAATACATTGAGGTATATTGGTCTTTTACATATTATTTAATTAAGTTTCTTTTCTTTTCTCTCCGGAATCTCTCCGATTTAGTGAGAAACAAAAGTGGACTATTTTCTCTCCACTTTCTCCTCACTTTTTCTCCATTTCTCTTCTCTTCTCTTCCCACATAAATTACCAAACGATATAACTGAAGAGAAAGTGGTACTCTTTCTCTTCTCTTCTCTCCATTTCTCACAATCCAAACAAAGTGTTAGTCCCCAGATCTCAACAAGCCCTTATTTTAAAAGTTTGAGAATCTTCGCTTCAAATATTAAAAGCATAAAATGCTATTTTTCATAAGTAGGAAGAAATTGATACTTATTTGAATTTTGGAAAATTCTGTTGACCTGACAGGATATAATTCTGTTGAAATTAAAATTCTGTTGAAATTTAGACACACAATTTTGGAAAAAGATTATATGGAGATATCTTTTCTTTCCTTAATTAATTTGAAAATGATATGGATTTGAAGGGGAATCTGAAATATCAATTTACTGCTTACACATTTGTGATCCTTTTGATCCTTGTGTTCTTTTGCTGTCAGTTTTTATTGATCATAATAATTAACAATACTATTATAATGTCGGTTAGTGGTTGAATGTAGTCTAATAAAGGACATGTATAGACTCATGAATGGAGGGGTGGCTGTAAAATACTTCAAAGCTCCAGAACTCTGTCTACCAATTTTTTTATGGGCTTTGTCTTCTAGTAGCAGAGGTTGGGGTTGCACCATATATGTGTGGTGTGAAGATATATATCCTGAATATGAGACATTATTGGATGGAGCAGGTTTCACGTTAACTTGTTGACTCTTTTGGCTCAATAAATTTAATGCGTGATATTTTACTCACTGAAGGATTATTGGGATCATTCAAATATTTGGGAACAACCTTTATTAAACTGCGTATCTTTGGTTTTTATTTTAGGTTCTCTAATTTAAAAAAAAAAAAAAAAATCTTTTGAGATTGACAATTAGAAAACCCAATTTTACTAATTTTTTGAAGAGTAATATTTGGGGCACAACCAAAGCCACAACATTTCTGGCACAACCTTTATTTTGTGTCTATCTCTCTCTTATTGGATCCCACAGTGCCAGTGGCCCCACAGTGCCCACTAGGAGAGAGATAGACACAAAATAGAAGTTGTGCAAAAAAGATTGTGGCTTTGGTTGTGCCCCAAGTATTACCCTTTTTTGAATATTGGGTTATTTGGCTTGTGTTGGGATTTTTAATCGTAAGGAAATTTTTAGTAAAGCTGTTATGTGTTAACAGTAATATTGCTTGTAGATTTTTAGTCATAAAAATCTGTGACTTTAGAGTCTATTGGTTAATTTTTATGAGCACATATTTCTTTTAGTTTGAGTGATAGTGGGAGTTCTCAACCTCCTATTTTTTGCCCCATCTAGATCTATTTAGTTTAGAATGCATGATAGAGATCATGTCATGACAAAATCTGAACCATGAAAGAATAAATAAGCTAAGTGTTAAATAGACTTTGGAAGTGTTTTTTATACTTTTACTCTAAAAGAGATCTTACTTATTTAGATGATGCTCTTACATAGATTTGCCATTTGAATGTCGAATGATAGGAAGTATATGGAGCCTTAAAAATTTTTTTAAACTTGATGATTCTATTGAAAAATATGGAGCTACCTTTGTGGCTAAGGGTTTATTAAAAAATAAATTATTGATTTTGATACCTAATCTCCTATTTATTATGATTTATGCGTATTACATCCATTAGAATTTTATTAGTTGAATTTATTTAAAATTTACATACTCGTGTAATGGATATTTAAATCGCATTTTTTTTAATGGAGAATTAGAGGAAATTTATTTGGATAACCGGAAGGGTTATAGATCCAAATAGAAATAAAGTATGTATTCTTGTATACTCTTTATATGGTTTAAAACTGGCACCCAACCAATAATTTGAAAATATTAATCAAACTATATTTTCAAATAGTTTCAAAATTTGTGAAAATGACAAGAGTATTTATCGTTAACACAATGTTTGAGTTCGTGTTATAATATGTTTACATGTAAATGATTTATTAAACCAAAAAGTATTATCACTTAATTTTGATGTGAAGGATTTGGGTTAAGCCAATGTAATTTTATAGATTAAAATTACAAGAGCTACTGTCGGCTTTTATTGGTCAATATCATTATGAGTAATATTTGGGGCACTAACAACTTCCACTAACACTTACTAACACACTCTATCTCTCTCCTAGTGGTACTGTAGGGTCCGCAGTGGACCCCGCAGTACCACTAGGAGAGAGATAGTGTGTGTTAGTAAGTGTTAGTGGAAGTTGTTAGTGCCCCTAGCATTGCCCATATCATTATATTGAAAAAGGTTCTGAGAAAAGGAGATTATTGTTTTCTTTTATTCCAAACCTTTTGAACTCCTTTTGTTCCAAGTGTTTGGTTATTCACAACTGGTTGTGATAATATGCTAGTGGTATTGGTAGTTCAAAACATGCTACATATTTTACTAGATCTAATATTGCTTATGCAATAAAAGAGTTTTATGTAGATACACCACTAAACCAGAGTCAAGACCGCTTTAATTAAAGCCCATACGAACAAGAAACCTCATTCAAACAAAATGACTCCAATCTATGTTTATTGGAAAACTCAGGGTTGCCGGAAGCATCAGTCTGTTCCACAAGCTAATGTGACCGAAGAGTCACTAGCTTGTGACTATATTTATGGAAGTAAATTCCATGAAAATTTCTAAAGTGTGGTTAATTGATATGAGTGCCTCTAGGTATTTGCGTAACAATCATGATTGTACTAGCGATCAACTCTCCAATGGAGGATAAAAATGTTTGACTTGGTGATTTATTCAATACCAAGGTTTTGATATTGGCAAAGTGAAATTGAATTTTTCCTCCAGGTAGATAATATATTTTGGAAATGTGTTGTATACCCCGGAGAGATGAAGAATTTTTTTTTTAAATGTATTGCGTACCTTGGAGGTAAAGAAGAAATTATGGTTTTAAAAATATGCATACTTAAAAATTTGAAATAATTTAAGTTTTAGATTTTCATGACTGGTTTTTAGCCAAATTGTTTTTTGGTGAAATAAATACGCAATTACAAAACAGGAATGAAATTGTAAGAAATTATGAGATTTTTGAAGAAACCTATTAATTTAGGTATTTTTCTATAAATAAAAAAACTTCAATGTACATGAAGGTTACGGTGATGACAATTGCTATTCTTAACTAAAGACTTCAAAACCATTACCAGCTATATATTTATATTTTCAGTATTAGAGTATCATTGAGAAAGTCACGTATTATCTGAAAAGGACCATGAACTTCATGTTAATTTATGAGAAGTTTACCACTGTCCTTAAAGAATATAGTGATGCTGATTGGAATATCCTTTTAGATGACTCCAAGGCCACAGTAGATACCTTCTTAGCATTGCTGGGGGCGCAATGTCATGAAAGTCTAAGAAATAGACTATGTTGGCGTAATCCACAATGGAGTCAGGGATGATACCATTAGCTACGGCTAGTACTATTAGGAGTTTATCTCTGCTATAGGTGTAAAAGTGGATAATGTACAGTCTGAAGATAATATAGTTAATCCTTTGACGAAAGAACTGACTCAAAAGAAGGTTTGTAAAGCCTAGAAAGGGATGAGACTAAAAGCCTACAGATAATAGAATCACTTGTGATGGTAACCCAACCTATAGATTGGAGATCCCACGAAATAGGTTCAAAGGATAATAACAAGTCATGAAGTGATATGAGTGGAATCATGCTATTACTATATGGGGTTAAGCACTCCAAGTTCATCCCTATGAAGCATGACATCCTGCAGCGATACAAGGATGAGTGATTAGTGTTCAATATTGCATGCGTGTTCTCACGATTTGTCTCAATTAGACACTGCTTATCACCTAATCATAGGGATTTAACGAATAAATTATGCTTTTGTTAAGTTACTCTCTTATTTTCATTTTACTAATAAAAGTCTCTTCCTTGTAGATATTTTGAAGCTTGGTTGAAGATTGGAACCAAAGTTTTGGTTTCAGACTTCAAAATGAAGTTAAAATCAAGAAGGTACCAAGTCGGATCGATCCAGGACAAAAAGGCGGATCGATCGGCTCGTTCTGAAGAAATTCAGTGTCTAGAAATCGCAAATTGGATCGATCCGAACTTTTCATGTGGATCATCCGCGTATTTTGATGGACATTCTGCGGACAAGTTGAATAAGCGGATCGATCCACCCCTTTTTACTTGGATCGATCTACAGCTTCTGAATGGTGTTTTCTTTTAATTACAAGTTTTCCATATTGGAAAAAAAATTATAAATAGTTAGAGATAGATTTTGTTAGGGTTAGCTTTTATTTTCTTTGTTAGTTGGTAGTAGTAAACTCTATCTCTCTCTCTTAGGCCTCCATCTCTCCATCTCATTTAATCTTCCATCTACCTCATTTTAGTTGTATTAAAGACTAAGAGAGAGAAGTGAGCTTGTGTATTGAATATCTTAAAGCTTAGCTTGGATTTTTATAGGATTTTCTATGGCATTTATGATGGATTCTTCTAGTAGGTACAATCTCTATTTCTCTCTCTCTAATGTTAATGTTTTTGTAGTCATGAGTAGCTAAATCATGTAGGTTGGGGATCATAAACCCACCATTGGACCCATGTGAGTTTTAATGTAGGATTCTCATACTTTGTAGCATATATATAGAGTTCATGTGTGCAAGGTTTGATTTCTTGGGCAGTGGCTCAGTCCAAGGAGCCAAGAAACCACGAAAAGGGAAAGCACATAAAGAGGAAGTATCATCTCATTCGAGATATGGTCCAATGTGGAGATGTGATTGTCACCAAGATTGCCGTCGCTGACAATCTTGTAGATCCGTTTACAAAGGCCTTGCCTCAGAAGGTCATTGATCATCATTTAGATAGTCTAGGTCTCAGATGTAGTTTTAACGGGTTATGAGTGCAACTGGGAGTTTATTGGAATCATGCCCTCATACCATTACTGTAGGCATGAAACATTGTCATTTTATACATGGACATCAGTTTACTTTTCATTATGAATGTTTCATGAGATGATTGTTTGTTATCCTTAAGCATCATAATAGGTAATTCGTGTATGTATGGGATACATGTATGTGAAATACGAATTATTATTCTTTGATGCTTAGAATTTGTCAGAGTAGATGATGAGACTGGATATCTCATCAGGTATACACTATAGCATGATTAAATACCATCGGATGGAGTGATGAATCTCAATCACGAGAGTATGAGACTCTTGGTTAATATGCCAGTACTTATAGTGCATTGAAGAACCGTGAGCTTTCTTATTGACAGCTAAAACTATCATCAGTCGATAGGAACTCATAACTTGTATAAGGTATGTATTCTTAATCTTGAGACGATTTTGGACACAAACTGTGGGTATGACTGCTTTGACTTACCTATAATTTTATTTTTATTTTATTTATGTAAATTCTAATTTTTCAAAATGTACTCGCTAGACTATAATTTTCATTTTTTTCAAATCCCGTAATATTAATACGCATTTTAAATTTCCAGTGTCATTTAAATTTTATTTATAGTATAGTTATAATATTTATATCGACGCAGAAATAGTAGAACCAGGACTGATAGACATAGATCAGGACTAAGATTGGCACGCAAACCCGTAATTATACCTGTGTTGCACGTACTCTGAGAGTGCACGCAATTCGAGACATGTCGCATCAATCATATTGTTGACACCCCGGTTTTGACCGAACTATTAGACTAAGGGGAGTGTTATCTCTAAGATCCGATGATGACAAGGAACGACCAATCTAGAATTTCCAAAGGTGAATCAAGCTCTCCAAAAGGCTCTTTCAATTCAAAACAAAGAAGAAAAAGGAAAATAGAAAAAACGGCACATGACGATAGCTGTGGCAGTCACGGGTTACCGTACGGTAGTCTCTGGAGTGCCGTACGGTATTCTGTGAATGCCACAAATTTCACTAAATATCGCAAAAAATTAAAAATTCACAAAAGACGGTAGTCCGTGGAGTCCTCTGCGGCATTCATGAAGTGCCGTTTCGGTATTCAGCGAATGCCGCGCCGACAATTGGTGAATGCCGCACCGACAATTGGTGAGTGCCGCTTCCATCTCCATTGAGTGCCGCATTTTTGTGACAGCCAGCTTTGATATAGTACATTTGTACCCTTAAAAGGACACCCGATTAGGGTTTCTTGCTGTGAAATTACTGGAATACCCTTTCAAGATTTGCCTATATAAGAGAGGTGAATATCCCATTACAAGGGATCTTCTCTTTTACGTGGAAATTGAGAATGTTAGGATCCCAATATTGATTCTCTTTCAAAAATTTTCTAAATTAAGAGAGAAGTAGAATTAGAAGAAGGAGCTAGAAGAAGAGCTTTATCATCATTTGGAAGGTCCCAAAGCAACAAAAGAGTTAAGGATAATTAGAGGTAAACTCTAGAGTAATTAGTTTATTTAGTAGTTCAATAACAATAATTAGATTCTCTTAGGCTCTTTACACATTTTCAAAAACTCTCTTCCCACCTCATTTCTCACACACCACCAATATTGTGATTGAACTTTCATTTCATGAGTTTGGATCAAGGTTTTAAAGCTTAAATAAATCTTGAAGTAGAACTTTGGTCTCTTTCATTTTGATTATGTTTATTTCTTAAGATTCATAAGACTTTCAATGTCTTACTTGAATCTTTTAAAAACCCCTAGTACTCTTATAAACTCATGATTTATGAGGGGATTAAGGTTGATATTAGTGTATTGAGTTAATGAGTTTGAACTTTTACCATAGCTTGAATTCATTATTTTGGGATTTGATGAAGTTTTTTCATACCTCATTAAAATCTACAAGTTCAAGTGTCCTTAGCCTCCAATGACCATCAAATGATAGGAGGAATAATTTGAGTCTAAACTTATATCCATGGTTTAGATTCATTGTGTTGAGGTTTTATGAAGTCTCTTCATACTTCATTAAAATCCACAAGTTTAAGTGTCCTTAGCCTCTAATGACCATTGACAAGCGGGGGTATTTGTAAAATACAACCGCGCTAAAATAAAGAAATACACTGATTTAGTCTACAACTCCCTTGCAAATCTGCAATTTGGATTAGAATGCCAACTTTTACATAATATGATTAATCTATGATAAGTTGTATTGTTTTAGCTATAATTTGTGCAGATCACTGCTTGCTGTGTGAAGAAACGAATAAGCAGGATATAAGGGATGCTGGATTTTAAGGAAGACAGTTGAAACATGAAAAGTAAGTCTCGAGCAATCAAAGATCATTCAAGCGATCGAAGTTTCGATCGATCAAAGAAGGTTCAAGTGCTCGAGAATTCCAGAAGTTCAATCGATCGAGTGATGTTCGATCAATCGAACATGGCTTTTATCAGAACTTACACGTGTGCAGCAGAGACAGAGTTTTTAACCCTAGCTTAAGGTTTTAGCATATATATTCGTTTTTTTCACGTCCAAAGAGACGCCCACTTCAGTTTTTATCAATTTACATAAAGATAGGAGAATTTATTCTTGATTTTTGTAGGTTTAAAGCTTTGGATATATCTTTTGGGATTGATTTCTATAGTTTAATATAAGTTCTTCTATTCTAGGTTCTGCAATCTCAGTTTATTTACATTCTAGTCGCTTAAAATCATAGTTTAATATGTTAGAATTGATAGTTATCGTAGTAATAGTTTTAAATCGCTTGGTTTTCATAGATTTTATGTTAATATCACAACCAAACATGCCCTTAATGAACTTTTACGTTAAAAACGAATTTGTGACACTCTAGACCATGTCTGAGTAATCCTCAGGTTGGGAGATCACGATGAAACAGTGATCTCCAGCCTCTGCCATGCAGCAGTATAAAACCTACACTCGATCGATCGAAGTAGTTCGATCGATCAAAGCAGACACGTAGTCAAGCGATCGAAGCCATTTCGATCGCTCGAGAGATGATGATTTTCGATCGATCGAAAACGCATCGATCGATTGAACCTTCAGATTCTTGAGAAGTCTTTTTGCAGTATTCCAAGACTTTCTGCTTTTGAGATTTGTTATCAAACTATCCCCAAATGCTCAGTTTGTCAAAACAGTTTCATTACTTTAAGCCTTAAGGCATTTTTCTTTAATAATTTTTGCAAACCATTTTGAATGCTAACACCATTCAGAATGTGAGACTTAACTATTGTTTTAAACCACCTTCATGTGTTTTGGAAACAAGTGTGATGATGTAGTCCTGGCTATGAACGGACTATTGATTCTCTATCTTTAAAAAATACGGAATACTGTAGATAGACACACTCCTTAGAGCTCAAATGTAACTGCATGGTAGATGGCATGATCGCTGCGGATTCGTGTGATCCCAACATTCCTTTTATATAAAGAAAACAGCTTTTAAAACACCGCTTTAGTTAATTAATTAATCATTAGTTTACTTTAATTGCTCTAGTAGTTATAGTCTGTAGAACTTCGTGTTCTACACCTTGTTTTAAATCTTGAATTTTCCTTTTTCCTTTAGAGTTTAATCTAAGTTTTTAGTTTAACACCTTCCCTGTGGGATCGACCTGGACTTATCCAGTATTACTTGCACGTCTACCTACACTTGGGTATAGTACATAAGTGCATACAACTTTTTATTCGTGCGACCCATCAAATGGTAGGAGGAATAATTTGAGTCCAAACTTATACCCATGGTTTAAATTCATTGTGTTGAGGTTTTATGAAGTCTCTTCATACTTCATTAAAATCCACAAGTTTAAGTGTCCTTAGTCTCCAATGACCATCAAATGGTAGGAAAAGTAGTTTGGATTAAGCCCAACTTCATGGTTTAGTAGTTGGGGGTGCAGTGAATTCAACGACCACTTTTGATCAAAGATTTTTAGTTAAATAATGAACCGTTGGAATTGAATGAAACCAACTAGAAAGCGTCAATAACACAAAGTTCTACCACTGTAATTTTTTTCTTAATGAGATTTCATGATTAAAGTGGTTTGGTCATGGATTTTATGAAGCAACTATAATCTGTCCAGAATTCCAGAACAGCAAATTGATTTCAAAATAAATAAATTAGAACCTTAATCAAACATTTTTGACCCTAAATATATTTTTCTATGAAGTTTAATGTGTTAGAAAGATCCCCTAAAAAGATTAGACCCATTCTGATGTTTTTAATATTTTTAATAAATCAAACAAAATCTCTGGACAGAGAGTTGTAAGTTTCTGAGTGACGTCTAGTTTTTGCCCATTTCCTGGAGTTTAAACTGTTGATCTTTGATTTTCTTTTTTGGTTAGAAACTAGATTCACAGAGGCATCTTTTGTCTTAAAATCATCAAGATCAAACCATGGGAACCATGCCTTTTATTTCTTTGAAGTTCTGATCTGCTCTCAGTAATTTTCAGAATCCCGTCACAATTTTAATCAATCTTGTAAATAATGGCCTAAATGATATTTTCATGACCTAGGGTTTATACCATGCTTTAACAATGATTGATTAAGCTTAAAATCAGAGGCTAATTGATCCAAATCAATGAATAGTTCATAGCGTTATATTGTTCATATTCATGTATCCATGTGCATTCATCCATATAGATTGATACTTATAAATAGAATTCACCTTGTGTTAGGACTTTTTACTTAGGATTTAATGATATGTTTTATTTAAAGTATGTGAACTAACCCTATGTTTTGTAGCGCTATCAAGGTACGATTTCTCAAAATCTCCTCTAGTTTGTGTTAATTTCTTGATTTTATTGATTTTCGACTCCATGCACGACACCTTAGACTAGGTGTTGCCTTATGTGTTTATATGCGATTAGAGACTTCTTTTCTAGGTTTTTATTTGTTCACATGCATTAAACGTTTCTATTCCGCGGCTGGATCCCGGGTAAGTTCTCTAGTTCCTTATTTACATATCATATTGCTTGCTAATTGAACTATTTGACTTATGAATGATATTTTACCATTAGCAATTTTATACCCTTTTGACACGCCTTTTGAAAAGTATGTGTATATATGTATTAGTTGAGGGCATGTTTAGATTAGTAATTTGATTAAAAAGGATGTTGAGTAGAGGCATATCGCGAGATAGGATAAAAGGGGGTGTTTTAGTCCGCCGGGCTCCTTCCCCTTTCATTCCATAATCCCCGGACCTAGTTTATCTTTGGTTTCGCAAAAGACCAGTTTTCTTTTAAAATGGTTTCTTAATTTTCCTTTACAAAATTAAGTGGCGACTCTTTGTATTTTGAAATTGTAAAATAAATTATTTTAAAATTAAAAGTGGGCCCAAATATCAGTATCCACAATCTGGCGACTCTGCTGGGGATTGAACCCAGAATCTCTGGTTTCGCAGACCAGAATGCCCGATTTTGGGTTCACTCGAGGATTAGACTTGAAAGCATCTTGTTAATTGAATTAATTAATTTTTGTATGCCCATTGCATTGCACTTGTATGTCTAGCTAGTCAATTGCACGGAACTATGACCTTGGAGGCTCGGGGCAACCCGGTCTGTAATATCCCAACATTTTGACATGTGATAATATTATCTTAATGAGCATTATACGGTAATGACATGAATATATATTTGATTTGCATACCTAATCGTATTATTAAGTAATGGAAGGAATTGAAGAGTTGATAAACTCTTGTTATGTGTTATACATGGCAATCTATTTGGCATTTGCATATTTTGAAAAACATGGAATTATTTAATGCCTTGAATTGGATATATATTTGATGTAAAATGTTGAATTGCCAGACAAGGGCATAAATGATAGGAGTAAAAAGAATACATTTTCCTAACTAGTAGGTGAATTAGTAATTCACGAGAACTAGAGGAGCTATTGTGTAATTAGTAAGAAATATGGTAGGTGAAAGTGTAATTTCAGAAATTTGGTAGATTTTTCCTAATCAAGATTAATTAGTCTAATTGAGATTAATTAGCTTAATGATGATTAGTTAGCCTAATCAAGGTGCTAGCTTACATTACCTAAGCTAGTAGGTGGCCTAGTAGGAGGTGTTGGGCTATATTTGGCTAAGTCCATGTGTATTCAAGTGGGCAAGAGAGAGAAATGGAAGAATAACTAGTTAAATAAGATGTACATCTTTTTGAGGTGCTTGTCTCTATACAAGCAAGTAGGTGCAAAGAAGAAAGGGAAAAACAAGAGAGAAAAGAAGGAAAACCAAAGGGAAAAGGGTGCTAGGGAGATTTCTATCTCAAATTGAAGCTAGACTTGAGAAGCTAAGGGTAAGAGTATTCTTTGTATGTGATTTAATTTCATTTCCATAGAGTTTTGATGGATGAATTAGAGGAATTCATATTGATTTGCTATGAAATCTTGTATGACTTGTAGGAGTTTGAAAGTGAGCATTACATCTTGTCAATTCTATATCTAGAGCAAGGTGAGTAACCTCTATCTTTGAGGAAACTTTTCAAGTAATGAAATTGTGGCATATAAATGATTTACTTTCAATTCATGAATTATGAGCACGTGTGTATATCATGATTGACTATATGTGCAAGAGATAGAAAGGATTATGTGTTGGAAACATGTTTGTGTGATTATGTGGTTGAAGAAGCAATTGTTCTATCACTACAAAGAGAAAGCTCCAAAAGGGAGTGTAGAAAAGCCTTCTAAGGCTTGAGTGTTCAATACGCCTAGTGTAGGGTATTGGATAGCTCCGAACAAGGCTAAAGGGTGCCATTACGGGCACGGGGTAGTGAGAAGAACAAGAAGCTTTTGGAGATAAATACTTACGTGGTTGTGATTCATTATGTTACATTGAATTGCATATCACGTGTTTAAATGATATACACAAATTTATGTCAAAGAGCATGTTATTCACTGAGCTTCAGCTCATGTGGTTATTGAATAACCATTTCAGGTGAAAGGAAAGAAAAGGAGAAAGAGAAGTAGAGGACGGAAGAGGAGAGCAAGTGTTTAATGTGCATATTGTATATGGTGTAGTTGTTGTAGTTTGGAACTAAAGGACTTGTAAATTATGTTGTTAGGTGAGCATGTGTAGAACTTGATGTATAAGACTCCTATGTTCATGTATGAAAGGTTTTGGCAAGTGCTTTTGCTATTCCAACATGTTTGATTGCTTAGATGCTCATGGCTAGAATTGTGGATAGAAGTTGTTTCGATCGATCGAAATACACACTGTTTTAACTGGTTCAAAACGACGACTTTTACGAAAACAGACACAACTTTTTTTCTGAAATTTTGAAACCGTGCACCGTTTTCAACGTTGGAACCTAGACTCAAACGACTATCTTTTGGTATAAAATCTAACTCAAATTTTCAAATTCCTATTATTACCTTGGGGCTAATCACTTGTATATATTGCATGATTAAGGTGCATTGAATGAATATGTGCACGTATACGTGATACTTGATATGTTATGTGGCATGATTTATGTGACACGATTAGTAGACCATGATTATCATATGATACATGACAAGGCATGAATTACATGATGTTGATTATATGAACTGATCCTATTTATGTTTATAAGATGGCACAAGGGCAAGGTTCTCCAAGTAAGAGGATGGACAGAATCGAGGAACTAATTGAAAGATTTGCACAAACTGTGGAGCAACGATTTCAGGATAATAAAACAGGAGCACAGAATCAGGAAAATCGCAAAGCAATAACTACTCAAGCTGCTATGGAAGGTTTCAAAAAGTTAAAACCTTTGGCCTATGATGGGCGTCCTGATCCACATGTTGCAGAGACATGGGTAGTGGAGATGGAAAAGACTTTCACTGTGTTCCAATGTACTGTAGAGGAAAAAGTTACCTATGCTGCCTTTATGTTACAAGGTGAAGCTGATAAATGGTGGCGTATGGTGAAAAAGGTGGAACCTAACATGAATTGGCGACGCTTTTTGGAAGTATTCTATGGTACATATTTTCCTAAGTCTGCTCAAGAGCAAAGAGCTAGAGACTTTTCCAATTTGACTCAGGGAAACATGACTGTACTACGATATGCTGCCAAATTTTCAGAGTTGTCCATCTTTGCTCCATCCGAAGTGGTGGCTACCGATGCTATGAAAGCAAGAAAGTTTGAAAATGGCTTACGTTGGGGTATTCGTAGTCGGGTGGATGTCTTTCGATTCCATACATATTTGGAGGTATTGGACACAGCACTCATAGTGGAGCAAGATGGGGAAGAATTCCAAAAGAATAGAGATCAACAAACAAAGAGGCAAGGAGAAGGGCCAATAAGAGGACAAGGTTATTTTAAGAAGCCAAGAGTTTCTAGTATGGGATTTGGATCATCATGTTATGGAAGCAATTTCCAAGGGGAGAGTAAACCCGTCTGTCCAACTTGTGGGAAACAACATAATGGGCTTTGCTATTGGAACAAAGGTTTATGTTATAGATGCAAACAACCTGGGCATGTTTCTAAGGATTGTCCTCAATCCTATTCACGGGGTTCCGGTTCAGGAAGTGTTTGTTTTGAATGTGGAGAAAGGGGACATTTTGCTAAAGAATGCCCACAGCGACGTTCAAGGGGTCCAAGCTCATCTATACCAAGCATAGCTACTCATAAATCAGTCCAAAAGTTTGAAGGAGAAAAGAAAGAACAGAGGCGAGGTCAGATGTTTAAACTTATACCGGGAGATACGTTTACAGCTGATACAGTTGTGTCAAGTACACTCCTTATTTGCGCGTACCCTGCACATGTACTTATTGATTCTGGATCCACACATTCATATATATCTTGTTGTTTTGCTAAGAATCTGGATAGATCTTCCGAATCTTTGGGATATGTTTTATCTATTGCTATTCCTTCGTGAGTATCTTTGAATAGTGCTTCTATCTATAAAGCTTGTGGAATAGAAGTGGATGGTAGAATGTTAATGGTAGACTTGATACCTTTGAACATCCAATACTTTGATGTTATTTTGGGGATGGATTGGTTATCTACTTATCATGCTTCGATTGACTGTCAAAAGAAGAGAGTTTTATTTCGAATTCCTGAGCAAACTGAATTCTATTTTCAAGGGACAGGGGTAGTGTCGTCACCATATGTTGTTTCGGCAATGAAAGCATGTCTCTTGTTAAAAAAGGGATGTCGGGGTTTCTTATGTAGTGTTGTAGACACTAAAACCTCAAATCTTGCTTTAGAAGATATTTCAATCGTACAGGAATTTCCTGATGTGTTTCCAAATGATCTATCTGACACTCTAATAGATAGGGAGATTGAATTTTCAATTGATGTAATACCAGAGACTCAACCGATATCCAAAACTCCTTATAGAATGGCACCGGTTGAATTGAAAGAACTAAAAACACAGTTACAGGAATTGTTGGATAAAGGATTTATACGTCCTAGTGTGTTGCCTTGGGGTGCACCAGTATTATTTGTAAAGAAGAAAGATGGTACCATGTGGTTATGTATTGATTATCGAGAACTCAATAAGGTGACTATTAAGTTTAATATCCTTTGCCGCGAATCGATGATTTATTCGATCAATTACAAGGTGCTCAAGTGTTTTAAAAAATTGACTTAAGGTCGGGATATCATCAGTTAAAAGTAAAAGCAGAAGATGTAGAAAAGACTGCATTTAGAACTAGATACGGACATTATGAATTTCTTGTGATGCCATTTGGTGTGACTAATGCTCCTGCTGCTTTTATGGATTTAATGAATCGAGTGTTCAAGGCATATTTGGATGATTTTGTTATTGTTTTTATTGATGATATTTTGGTTTATTCAAAGAGTTCTGAAGAACATGAAAATCACTTGAGAATGGTATTACAAACTTTGAGGAAGAACAAGCTTTATGCTAAATTAAAGAAATGTGAGTTTTGGTTGCCTAACATTACTTTCTTGGGGCAAGTGATATCTGAAAAAGGTGTTTCATTTGACCCTCAGAAGATAGATGATGTTGATTCTTGGCCTACACCCACGAATGTTTCAGAAGTTCGTAGTTTTCTTGGTTTGGCTGGGTATTATCGTAGATTTGTTAAAGACTTTTCTCGTATTGCCATTCCGATGACTCAGTTGTTGCATAAGAATATACCGTTTGTATGGACTAACAAATGTGAACAGAGTTTTCAAGAACTGAATAACAAATTGGTTATAGCTCCTATATTAACGATTCCAACGGGAAATGGAGGATATGTGATTTATAGTGATGCCTCTCACCAAGGGGTAGGGTGTGTACTAATGCAAAATGGTAAGGTTATCGCTTATGCTTCTAGACAATTGAGGCCACATGAAAGTAATTACCCCACACATGATTTAGAACTTGCAGCAGTAATCTTTGCTTTAAAGATTTGGCAACATTACCCTTATGGTGAAACTTGTGAAGTTTTTACAGATCATAAAAGTTTGAAGTACTTGTTCACTCAAAAGGAGCTAAACATGAGGCAAAGAAGATGGCTGGAGCTAATAAAGGATTATGATTTGACAATACAGTACCATCCAGGTAAAGCTAATGTGGTGGCAGATGCTTTGAGTAGGAAGTCTTCAGGTAATTATGTTTATTATCTTACTACTCAGAATCAATTGTTGATGGACTTGGAAAGAATGGAAGTGGAAGTACTTCTTTTCGATAAAAGTGGAGTTCTTTCAACAATGGTAGTGCAACCTACATTGCTTGAAAAAATAAAAGGGGCACAGATGAATGATGCATTTCTGAAGAAGATTTGTGATGAAATACATAAAAGTAAGCGAGCTGATTTTTCTATTTAAGATAATGTTTTGAAGTTTAAGAATCGAATGTGTGCTCCTAATATTGATGAAATCAGAAAGAAGGTTTCGATAGAAGCTCATAACACCAAGTATTCCATTCATCCTGGGAGTACCAAGATGTATCGAGATTTAAGAGAAATTTATTGGTGGCCAAGAATGAAGAAAGAAATTGCAGAATTTGTATCACATTGTCTAATATGTCAACAAGTAAAGGTGGAGCATCAGAAACCAGCAGGGTTACTCCAACCACTCCGTATACCCGAATGGAAATGGGAGCATATTACGATGGATTTTGTGGTGGGATTTCTGAGATCATCCCGAGGTAACAATGCTATTTGGGTAATTGTTGACAGGTTATCTAAATCTGCGCATTTTTTAGCTATGAAAACCACTTATTCGAAAGAGAAATTAGCAGAGTTATACATTGGAGAAATTATTAGATTACATGGTACACCTGTCTCTATTACTTCTGATCGAGATCCTAATTTTGTAAGTCAATTTTGGGAGAGTTTGCAGCAGGCAATGGGTACAACTTTGAACTTTAGCACGGTCTTCCATCCACAAACCAATAGACAATCAGAAAGAGTAATCCAAATTTTAGAAGATATGTTGAGGGGATGTGTACTGGATTTTAAAGGCCCGTGGGAAGAACATTTGCCACTTATCGAGTTTGCATACAATAATAGTTTTCAATCTAGCATTGGTATGGCGCCTTATGAAGCGCTATATGGAAGGAAATGTTGTTTACCAATTTGTTGGACTGAGGTGCGAGAAAGAAAGCTACTGAGACCGGAGATTATACAATTGACTACTGATAAAATTAAATTGATCCAACAGAGGCTTCGAACAACACAAGGTCGACAGAAAAGTTATACGGATACTAGAAGAAGGGACCTTGAATTCCAAGTAGGTGAGTATGTCTTTTTGTATGTGTCTCCGTCGAAAGGTATAATTCGGTTTGGAAAGAGGGGAAAACTTAATCCTCGATACATCGGACCATTTCAAATCTTGGAAAGGATTGGACCTGTATCTTATCGTTTAGCTTTTCCTTCGGAATTGAGTAATGTACATAATGTTTTTCATGTCTCCACGTTACGGAGGTATCTTTTTGATCCGACACATGTTTTGGCACATGAATCCTTGGAGGTTCAGGAGGATTTAACGTATATAGAGCATCCCGTTGCAATTCTAGCTCAGCGAGATCAAGTGTTACGGACCAAAGTGATTCCTTTGGTAAAAGTTTTATGGCGGAACCATTCCGTGGAAGAAGCTACGTGGGAAAGGGAGGATGAAATGCTTGAGAATTATCCTTCTTTATTTGGAATCATAAGCTAAGACAAGTTTGGATGACCAAACTTTTATAAGGTGGGGAGGATGTAATATCCCAACATTTTGACATGTGATAATATTATCTTAATGTGCATTATACGGTAATGACATGAATATATATTTGATTTGCATACCTAATCTTATAATTAAGTAATGGAAGGAATTTAAGAGTTGATAAACTCTTGTTATGTGTTATATATGGCAATCTATTTGGCATTTGCATATTTTGAAAAACATGGAATTATTTAATGCCTTGAATTGGATATATATTTGATGTAAAATATTGAATTGCTAGACAAGGGCATAAATGATAGGAGTAAAAAGAATACATTTTCCTAACTAGTTGGTGAATTAGCAATTCACGAGAACTAGAGGAGCTATTGTGTAATTAGTAAGAAGTATGGTAGGTGAAAGTGTAATTTCGAAAATTTGGTAGATTTTTCCTAATCAAGATTAATTTGTCTAATTGAGATTAATTAGCTTAATGATGATTAGTTAGCCTAATCAAGGTGCTAGCTTACATTACCTAAGCTAGTAGGTGGCCTAGTAGGTGGGCAAGTAGGAGGTGTTGGGCTATATTTGGCTAAGTCCATGTGTATTCAAGTGGGCAAGAGAGAGAAATGGAAGAATAACTAGTTAAATAAGATGTACATCTTTTTGAGGTGCTTGTCTCTATACAAGCAAGTAGGTGCAAAGAAGAAAGGGAAAAACAAGAGAGAAAAGAAGGAAAACTAAAGGGAAAAGGGTACTAGGGAGATTTCTATCTCAAATTGAAGCTAGACTTGAGAAGCTAAGGGCAAGAGTATTCTTTGTATGTGATTTAATTTCATTTCCATAGAGTTTTGATGGATGAATTAGAGGAATTCATATTGATTTGCTATGAAATCTTATATGACTTGTAGGAGTTTGAAAGTGAGCATTACACCTTGTCAATTCTATATCTAGAGCAAGGTGAGTAACCTCTATATTTGAGGAAACTTTTCAAGTAATGAAATTGTGGCATATAAATGATTTACTTTCAATTCATGAATTATGAGCACGTGTGTATATCATGATTGACTATATGTGCAAGAGATAGAAAGGATTATGTGTTGGAAATATGTTTGTGTGATTATGTGGTTGAAGAAGCAATTGTTCTATCACTACAAAGAGAAAGCTCCAAAAGGGAGTGTAGAAAAGCCTTCTAAGGCTTGAGTGTTCAATACGCCTTGTGTAGGGTATTGGATAGCTCGGAACAAGGCTAAAGGGTGCCATTACGGGCACGGGGTAGTGAGAAGAACAAGAAGCTTTGGAGATAAATATGTACTTGGTTGTGATTCATTATGTTACATTGAATTGCATATCACGTGTTTAAATGATATACTCAAATTTATGTCAAAGAGCATGTTATTCACTGAGCTTCAGCTCATGTGGTTATTGAATAACCATTTTTGGTGAAAGGAAAGAAAAGGAGAAAGAGAAGTAGAGGACGGAAGAGGAGAGCAAGTGTTTAATGTGCATATTGTATATGGCGTAGTTGTTGTAGTTTGGAACTAAAGGACTTGTAAATTATGTTGTTAGGTGAGCATATGTAGAACTTGATGTATAAGACTCCTATGTTCATGTATGAAAGGTTTTGGCAAGTGCTTTTGCTATTCCATCATGTTTGATTGCTTAGATGCTCATGGCTAGAATTGTGGATAGAAGCTGTTTCGATCGATCGAAATACACACTGTTTTAACTGGTTCAAAACGACGACTTTTACGAAAACAGACACAACTTTTTTTCTGAAATTTTGAAACCGTGCTCCGTTTTCAACATTGGAACCTAGACTCAAACGGCTATCTTTTGGTATAAAATCTAACTCAAATTTTCAAATTCCTATTATACCCTTGGGCTAATCACTTGCAAATGTGGTTTAAATAGGAGCCTAAAAACCGATTTTGTACGTTATTAACATAGAGTTGGGCCTCGGTGGCATGTCACGTACCCTCGTGCCATACTTAGAGGATTTGGGTTGTGACACGGTCGGTCAAGCCATCATAGGACTATGCGATCACCCTTGATCTCGTACCATGTGTTGGTATATGAAGCATCCTATCAGGTATGTGTCAAGGGTCCCTTATTTGATCAAAACCCAGCCTTTGCATAGTAGCTTCTATAAAACCTTTCCAATCTTAGGAAATTAATTCTTGATTAGGATCATGTGCTAGGGAATTTTGTATGCCTGAAAGGGATTACTTGAGATGATCACGATGCTCACTTGATAAAAGATGTGTAACCTTTTAATCACTTATGAACAATTCCTCTTCATGTCCCGTGACATTTGAGGACATGCCAAATTCCGATTATAAGATTACACCTCTTATATCATGTTTAGTTAAGCGTCATTGACCTTGTATGCATCCAAATTCATGAAGAGTACGGCAATAATCCGATCATGTGATCCTCTTACCCAAAAGTCTTTCCAAAATAAGAGATTTTGATAAAAATAAAGATAAAGAAAAAAGAAAGATTTTTGAAAAACATTTCCTTTTGTAGGGTAAAAATAGCATCCAGTTCGGGCACGATCTGGTTTAGAGGACCCACTGCAAGGTTAGTAAGAAGAGAAGAAGACAGTGAAATGACGGATGAAAGGAATGATGGGGAGGTAGCAGAGTTAATGACACTGGTAGAACAACAAGCAAAACAGATGAGGCGACAAGCTGAGAATATGAACAGAATGATGGTCATGATAGAAGCAATAGCACACCCACCACCAATTGTGAATCCACCAAACAACTACCTACCGGTTAGGGAAGAAGGTTGGTATGATGAACCAGAGATGCCAAGGACCGAGGCCTCCAGAGCAGAAAGGGAAAGGTTGGAAAGAGAGAAGGAGAGGATAATGACCGAAAAGATAGAGAAGCTGGAAAGGGTAATGCGCAAGGCTCAAGGTGTCGATACTTACCTGATGGAGCTGGAAGATCTGTACGATGGAATCCGTGAAACACTACCTATCGGTTTTAAAATGCCAGTTTTCGCTTAGTTTGATGGAACAGGGAATCCTCGTAGCCATGTGAGAATGTGTATCAGAGCATTCCAACCAGTGGGCTGAGCACTGCCATGATGGCTGTCTTATTTCAATAGACTTTAACTGGAGCCGCTTTATCCTGGTATCTCACTCTCGAACTAAGTAAAACTCGGGTCTGGGAAGAAGTGATTAAAGCATTTGTGGCACAATATGAGTACAATTAAGACTTCGATGTCACAGTCCGGGATTTAGAGACCACTAGGCAGGGAAATAAGGAATCATTTGCTGAGTATCTGAGTAGGTGGAGGGAAAAAGCAACTAAAATGGTACAGAGGCTGTGGACACGCAGAATTCCACTTCTTGTTTGTTTTGAAATCGTTTTGAAAGAAAAAAAAAGGTCTGTTGAAAACAGATATAGAGTCGCCACTTGGTCTTTAAGGAACCAAGAAACCTAATTTGACTCACCCAAACGGATAAAGGGCACTGGCCCTTCATAACCAAAGAACTTAGTTCGGGGTTTTGGTACGAGAGAGGAAGGAGCCTTTGTCACAACTAAAACACCCTCAACTCGTCCCGTCTTTCGACGGGCCTCAATTAGGATCCAAATAATCATCTTATACTATGTATGGTTTGACAATTAATACTATGATAGTATATTAGATCACACAAGAATTTTGAAATGGAAGATCAAAAGATAAGATATCATTCAAAAGATCTTAGCCAAATATCATGCAATGCAAAAGTGAAAGGTCACATGAATAAACCTAGGAAAATTGTCTAATCATATATCAAGTAATCAAGTTTTCCTAATCTAAGGGGACATGAATTGTTCTTGAAACAAATAAATCAAAGAAAACAAGGATGCTTAGCAAGCTAGAATGATGCATGTTAATCTTTGAGAAAAGAAGATCTCTCAATCCCCGGGACGGATGACAAAGGAGGATTAGATCCAGGGGAAGCATAAACGTGTGATCATGATCATTTCTTATAATCTTCTAAGATTAGGAGTTACAAAAACCCCAAATCTTACATGAATGCAATGTATGATCATAGAATGTGCAAAGGTTGTAGTGTGTTTGTGAACATGGACTTTCTAAAGTGGCGTAGAAGTCTAGAATGTGTATGAATGAATGAAGGAAATCATCATGAGATATGTACAAATGCAGTATGAACTACTTCCTAAGACATGAGCTAATTTGGAGTGCAAGTAAGCATCAAATCAAAGGATGGAAGTAAAAGTATGCTTGCTGTGAATAGTGGACAGAACAGTAACATGATCTTTTGGAAATTGAAAAGAGGGGCTAGGAATGTTTTAAATGCATGATTTTTTATGGAGATATTTATTATTATGTCTAGAACACAACTCAAAAAGCCAATCTTTAATAACTATCACAGATTGATAGAAATCATATAAACAATAGAGGTTATTCAGAAACAGAGTCCGCACTGTCGACTGCAATGTTAAAAACTCTTAGAAAATGAAAACAAAAGATCTAGGGGTCCGTTTTATACACAAGGTTCCCTAAGACACTGAAGTTCAAGGGAAAAATGAGTTAGGACCACCCCTTTTGGAAGAGTTTTCTGTAAGGCAAATTGAAAGTCAACCAAGCTGCTGTGACAGCAAAGGCAGAATATCTGGAGAGAATGTTTGGACCAAAATGGAATCCTTCCATGTATCTCCAAGTCAAATCAAAAATCATGGGTGTTCCCTAATGAGTTAGGAAGACTTTCCAAATGGTCTTGCATCCATACATTGAGTATTGAGTTCTATAGAAATCTTTGAGCTCAGATCATTCACTGTATTGACTCACTGTTTTAAAGATTTTGGGAAAAACTTAAGTTTTCTTTCTTGAGATCAAAATGAGAGTGTTTGAGAGGGGTTTTGAAATAGAGATTTTGAAAGTATATTTTCAACATCAAATAGAGATTATGACCTCTTGGAATATCAACATCAAACTCATCATCAAGAACCCCCAATATTATTGTAGAGATTCATTTTTATTTTGAACATAACTTCAAGGATACCTTGGAGGTATTGAAGTTATAATCATCATCTATTAAACATATTTTTGAGGTCAAGAGCTACTATCCATAAGGATTCACTCACCTCAAACTTCATGTCATCATTTAGATGATGAAGAGCAAGTAAGTAAATAAAGAAAAAATAAAAATAAAAAAAGAAATGAGATTAAGAAGAGATGAACAGAATATGAACAAGCAAGTAAATAACAATCAATAGATGATAATCAATGTGATTTTGAACTTGTAGCTTGGTGTTTCACTCATAGATATTGACATTTGGACATGGAAGTAGCTCCCTAACTCATGAATGCTTAGAGAAATGGTGGTTGGGTGTATTGATGATGAACTATATAGAAGGATGATGGAAGAACTTGAGTTTAGAACTCACTTTCTATAGAAAATCAGTGGTAGAAGCTCCCTTTCTCTCTTCTAAACCTATCTCTATCTCTCTTTCTCTCTAAAACTTTCTCAAGTTTTGCACTTGCCCCCCCCCCCCCAAATGAAGAGCAATGGGGGGTTTATATAGGCTAATTTGGGGGAGGTTTTGGGATTTAGAAAGTGTTCCCATTGGTCCTTAACATCTGTGAACATAAAACTACATCGTTTTGGTTTTTAATTAATCAAATTAGACCCCCAAATAAATTACAAAAATGGACTCTGCGAGGGTTGAGTGCCGCCGCGGCACTAGCCTAGTGGCGCCGCAGCACTGCTCCTCAGATGCCCAAAAAATTGTATTTAGACCCCTAGAGGTTTCGGTATTCGCAAAAAGGCCCTATTTTGTCCGAAATTCACAAAAAATGCGTACGAACTCCAAACTGAGCTTGTGATATACTGTTGGAAAGGTATCAAAGTCTACTTTCTATAAAATGTTTCAGAGTCAGGTCACTTTGAAAAGTTTTACGGTATTCGCGATAAAAGCCAATTTGCTCGCCTTTTTCACCTTCGAAAATTCATAATAAATCCGTTTTAAATCTAGAAATTATGTGCGATATACCGTTGGAAAGCTATTGACCTCTAGTATCCATTAAAAATGTTTGAAAATTGTTACGGTGCTCCGGTTTCAAAGTCAACTTTTGGTCAAACTGGTTAAACTTGGGATTCCCGGAAAGTTTGGAAACCTCTAGGAGCTCCCAGGAGCTGACATTTTTGTTCGATTTTCTTTTAAAACTCATTTTAATACTTTCCACATGATCCAGAATGATCTTGGAATTTTTTTGGCGAATTCGGATGATTTTGGGCAAACCCTGGTCAAACCGGTCAAACCGGTCAACGGGGACTTTCTGGGAACTTTCGGGACTTCCGGGGGTCTCTGGGAGCTGACGATTTCATCTGATTTTACTTAAAAACACATTTTCTTACTTTTCTTACGACATAGCATGTTTCCAGAATTTTTGGTCCAAATCTGGGAGTTTTCGGGCTTTTAGGGGCATTTTGGTCATTCTGAGCATTTTGAGAAATAGCACTAACTTCCAGGAGTCCTTTTGAGTCTTTTTCGATCATTGTGAACCACCAAGCTATGGGTCTCCTAAATCTGATAGCTGACAAAATGGGGTGTCTACAGAGGCCGTCCGAGAAAGACCAGATCCGAATGTTGATTAAGAACCTTCAGCCCGTCTATCAAGACAAGATGAGATTCCAGTCGATCAACACCTTCGCTGAGGTTTTTGACATGGGAACGAGGATAGAGGATGCGATCTAAGAAGGGGTAATCAAGAAGGAAGAACAGCCGAATCAGTATAGAAGGCCTAGCTATGGATCAAATGGAGGACATTTGGGTGGTCACTCTGGCCCCACAGATGTTAACACGCTAAATGGACTGGAGAGGAAATTCGACATAACACCAAAGAGAGGAGAGGACAAACAGCTAAGGAAGTTTTCAGATTTGGGAGTTTCACTGTCAACCGCCCTCGATAGGCTAACGGTAAAGGGCCATCTTCGCTTGTTGGAGTCTCAACCTCTACCAAGTCCACTTCTGCTAATGTTTCGGGAGGATCTTTATTGCAAGTTTCACCAACAGAAGGGTCATTCTACGGATCATTGCACAAGGTTAAGGCATGAAATCCAGAACCTCATTGATAACAAGGTGATTTCTGAACCGCCTGTCAGAGCTCCCAATGTTACCAAGACCCGTTACCAAATCATCATGCCGTACCACCACCGCAGGGTCTCTATTTCCTAGGGGTAGAAGGAGTGACATTTGATCCATGTAAGCTGATCATAAAGATTGGGGAACTGAGGATGTAATATCAATTGCCGGGAAATCTGGGATCTGTATGATTGAGAATCAGTACGGGGAGTGGAAAAAGGTAATAATAGAGCAGTCAGATTGGTGGGTACAAGCTGATAGTCAAGATGTGGATCAGGTAGAAGACGATCTGTGGTATGAGAGTGACAAAGAGATAGAGATGGGAAAAGAAGGTTCAAAAGCTACTCCGGAAATCGACAATCTCTGGGCAAAAGAAGAAGTCAGCCATCTAACCCGGTCAGGGAGACATTTTAAGCCTCATGAGCTAGAGAAGGATCACTCGGGGAGAGAATTGGATAAAGGAAAAGGGAAAACAAATGAAGAAGATGAAGAAGATAGGGTTTTGAGGCAAATGAAGAAAACTCAAGCTAATATCACCATCTGGGGATTGTTGATTGCTTTCAAACGTCACCGGCAGGCAATTATGGACACCTTAAACCAATCCAATGTTTCTATCAACACAACGCCAGAAGATCTCATAGGGATGATCAGTAGGATTTCGACTCTTGCTATTACCTTCTCATCAGATGGCCTACCTTCGGGAGGGCCTGTTCACAATAAACCACTATATGTCACTGTTGAATGCCTGGGAAACACTATACCTGCCTGTCTTGTTAACAATGGGTCCACTCTAAATGTGTGTCCATTCCAAACAGCTAAGCGCATGGGTTTAGATGAATCAACGTTCATAACATCTGAGCAGAGGGAGCGTATGACAACACTCAGAGGACAGTCATAGGGATGATTCTCCTTCATCTCGCTATCAGGCCTGTGGAAACAGAATTCGAATTTCAAGTCATTGACATTCCTGCTTCTTTTAATTTGCTGCTAGGGAGGCCATAGTTAGACAGTCTGGGTGCCATACCGTCTACAGTTCATCAGAAAGCCAAATATGTCTGGAAAGGCAAGGTCTATGATATTCTCGGGGATAGTTGGGTCCGTCCGTCTGAAGTTTCATCAAGCACACCGATTCTAGAGGTACAATTCCAGGAAGAAGAGACAAATCTGGGGGGATTCGAGTTTATTAACATGTTGGAGGAAGAGAAGCCGAGAGAGTTCCTGCCGCTATACTTTGATCAGTATGCGAGTTTGTTGGTCGTCGGGATTATGAAAAAGATGGGTTTCTTCCCAGGTATGGGGTTGGGTAAGAATCATCAAGGCCTGCCACAATTTCCAAGGATCCTCACTCAGACTCACACTCATGGTCTGGGTCATAAACCCTCAAAGAAAGAGCTAAGAGAGAAGAAGACGGCAACTGACGCACCATTGGACCCTTACCTGAAGATGCTCAATGGATACTTTGTGAAAGAGGGAGAGGATTTCCCCTTTTGTGGCTTCCCAGAACCATGGGTGGATCGGAAAGACAAATGTTTAAAGCCAAGGTTTGAGATCTTCTTCCCCCACGAATTCTCTGAGTATTAAGATCCATATCTGCAGGTGCCCGTGAAGTCAATTACTGCCAAAGATTGGATTGGTGCGCTGGATGGTTCAGTCATAAAGAACTTATTGGGCGAAGAAAGCACAGAAACCGAGGGAACAGGCCAAGAAGGGGTCATGGAAGACAAGGACATAAAAGCGAATGCTGAGGGTTGGGTACAAGAGGAAGAACCGGAAAAAGTAGAGATGGAGGAGATTACCAAAACAGGAGATCCGGAAGAATGCTTCATCACCGACCTGGGAGGAGAAAGCAAGAAGGAGTGGGTTTTCGAGTCTAGTGATAGGTATCCCCCGCACCTAGAGTCTGTAATGGCCAAAATGAGGCGTCTTTCAATTTCCATGTCTGTTGTAATCACTCCAAAGAAAATCAATGAAAGTATAACTAATTCTACCTATTCGAATGCGCTTAATAAATGTGATGAATGTGATGGTCATGAAATACCAAATGAATTGCAAAATTTTAGCAAAAGAGAAAAAGAATCTGTATGTAAAATCATTGAGAACACTCTAACGATTAACCTAGGAAATGAAGATAATCCTCAAAATGTTTTTATTGGCTCTACACTTAGCAAAGAAGAAAGCAAAGAATTAATTAATCTATTAAATTAATTCAAAGATGTTTTTGCATGGTCTTACAGTGATATGCTAGGTATCGATCCAGAAATAGTCCGACATCATATTCCCCTCTTTCCCAATTTAAAACCTGTAAAACAAAAATTGAGGCGAATGAGGCCCGAATAGGCACTTAAAGTCACAGAGGAAGTTGAAAAGCAATTGAGAGTCGGATTCTTGATGGTCACAGAGTAACCAGAATGGATCACCAATATTGTGCCTATTCCAAAAAAGGACGATCGTGTTAGGGTCTGTGTCGACTTCCAGAATCTGAAAAAGGCCAGCCCTAAGGACGATTCCCCTTTACCTCACATTGATGTGTTAGTAGACAACACAATGGGATATGAACTCCTATCTTTTATGGATGGGTTCTCAGGGTATAACCAGATTCTAATGGCGCCCGAGGATAGGGAGAAAACCACTTTCATCACACCATGGGGCACATACTGCTATAGGGTGATGCTGTTTGGGCTAAAAAACACGGGTGCAACTTACTAGCAGACCGCTACAACGTTGTTGCACGATATGATCCATAAGGAGGTAGAAGTGTATGTGGATGATATGATTGTAAAATCTAAAGAGAGGAAAGGACATTGTGCGTTGAGAAAGTTCTTCAGAAGGTTAAGACAATTTAGAATGAGACTGAACCCTCAAAAGTGCACCTTCGGAGTCACTACTGGGAAGTTGTTAGGGTTTCTCATCACTCAGAGAGGGATAGAGGTGGACCCGACCAAAATAAAGGCCATAATTGAAATGCAGCCGCTCAAGAATGAGAAGGAATTAAGGGGATTTCTAGGTAGAATACAGTTCATAAGCCATTTCATCTTAAAACTCACCCTAACCTGTGACCCTTTGTTTAAGCTACTTAGAAAAGGAGAGAAATTTAAATGGGATACCTTATGCTAACAAGCCTTCGAAAAAGTCAAAACCTACCTTCAAAACCCGCCTGTCTTATCACCACCCTTACCCAAAAGACCTTTACTGTTGTACCTTTCCATGTCCGAAGATTCAATGGGTGTATGTTGGCCCAAGAAGGAGAAGAGGGCCACATAGAATAGCCATTTATTACTTGAGCAAAAGGATGACCGGATACGAGTTGAAATATTCGCCTTTAAAAAAAGCCGGTTAGGCTTTGGTCTAGTGCACCCGTCGCCTTAGGCACTACATGTTAGCCTTCCCTGTAACCCTGATATCCCAAATGGACCCACTCAAATACCTGTTTGAAAAACCCGTGTTGACCAGTAGGATTTTTAGGTGGACCATGATGCTAGCTGAGTTCGATATCAAGTATGTTACCACCAAATCTGTGAAAGGAAGAGCAATCACTTAATACTTGGCGGATCTCGCAATAAAGTCAGAGGAAAAGGGTGAGTTTTGGTCCCCAGACGAAGGAGTGATGGGGATAGAGGAGAACTTGTGGAAAATGTTATTTAATGGAGCGGTTAATCAGTTAGGCTATGGGGTCGGAATCATCCTTGTGGTACCAGATGGAACTCCTACACAGTTAGCTGTCAAGCTTAGGTATAATTCAACCAATAACACGGCGGAGTATGAAGCATGTATAGTCGGAATGGAAGCGGTGCTGGCCTTGAAAGTTGAGAAGATCGATGTTTTCGGAGATTCTTATTTGATCATATCTCAAGTCTGAGGTGATTGGAGGGTGAAGCACGAGAAATTAAGACCCTACTATGACTATCTAGAGAGTTTGAAAGTACAGTTCAAAAAGATATCATTCTATTACCTTGCCCGAGAAGAAAACCAACTGGCTGATTCCTTAGCAACTTTAGCTTCAATGATACAAATCCCTTCAGGAGTCACTATGATCCCGCTATCCATAGAGATAAGGAATCAACCTTCGTTTGAGATGATCGCAGCCCTAGAAGATGAAGGAGAAGTGCCTTGGTACAAGGACGTTTGGAAATTCATTAAAGAGTGAGAGTACCTCGAAGGAGCTTCAGAGAAAGATAGGAAGGCAATTCGAAGGTTCTCTGCCCAATTTGTGATTTATGCGGAGAAGCTGTGCAAGAAATCATATACCGGGTATAGTTTGGAATGTTTATATGGAAAGGAGGCAAAGAGAATGATGGAGGAAATTCATGAGGGAGTTTGTGGACCCCACATAAACGGTCATATGTTGGCTAAGAAGATAATTCGGCAAGGGTATTACTGGACAACCCTAGACAGGGATTGCTATGAATATGTTAGGAGGTGCTATAAGTGCCAGATCCATGCAAACCTGATGCATTCCTCGCCCTCCTAACTCTATAGCATGACTACACCTTGGCTATTTTCTGTCTGGGGTATTGATATCATTGGTGAGATAGTCCCGAAGGCCTCTAATGGACACCGGTACATAATCATGGCCATCGACTACTTCACTAAATGGGTGGCAGCTACGTCATATACAACTTTGAAAGCTAAGGATGTGGTGAACTTCATTGAAAAGAACATAATTTGCAGATACGGGGTACCAAATGAGTTCATTTCTGATCACGGCAGTCATTTCCAAGGGGAAGTCATCCCACTCTTAGAAAAGTACAAAATCACCTGTCATCAGTCGTCCCCGTACAGACCACAGACGAACGGGGCGGTAGAAGCAACGAATAAGAATGTCAAAGCAATCTTGGGGAAAACGACGGACACATATAAGGATTGGCATGAGAAGCTGCCATTTGCGCTATGGAGATACCAGACTTCCGTGAGAATGTCAAAGCAATCTCGGGGATATCAGAAGAGGATAGCTCGAGCTTTCAACAAAAAGGTCTGCCCGAGGAAGCTTGCTGAGGGCGACCTGGTCCTCAAAGAACTGAAAGTGCCTGTTTATGACCCCGGAGGAAAATTCAAACCCAACTGGGTCGGGCTACACATCATTAAGACTCTCCTCTCTGGAGGAGCGGCCTATCTTATGGACCTAGACGGGATTGAATTTAAACAACCAATTAACCTCGATCGCCTCAAAAAGTATTTTGCTTGAAACCCCTTCTTTCTAAACCTCTTACATTGATGAACTACGCTTGACCTGATTCCTGCTAGGGGATACGTAGGCAACCTGCTCAGTTCGGTCAATAATTGCCTAAATGGCATTTTCCGTCAAGCCTTAAACTGAACTACTGCGGACCTGATACCCATTCAAGGATAAGCAGGCGGGCTCTCAAAAGCCTTCGGTCCACGAAGACCTAAAAAAGAAAAACCCGTGCTAAACTAGGGGCAAACTTGCGTTTACCCGGAACTACTTCGAAGCCCCAAAACCAGGGGCAAACTTCGTTTGTTATCTGAATAATCTAGATATTTTAAACCTGTTTCTGGATCTCCCGATTATTAAAAATAAGTACTGTAAAAGAAAAAACAAAAATTCATGGTATAGAATGATTGAAACTTTAGGCAAGACTCAAAGCAAAGTAAAGAGCCAAGAAAAGACATTAAAAGGAAAATTTTCATAACTCAATAGATTAATCGGAAGAATGAACACTTTGATAAAACATGTTAGGGCATTTCCTAAAAATGAAAACACTCTTTGAGAAGAGAAATAGCATAAGAAAATCACATTCAAAAGCATAAAAAGGGTTGGCAGGACTCGTCAAAAAATTTGTAAGATAAAGCTTTGTCCTCGTGTTTTACTTTCATCCACGTATGTCTACAAAGTCTGTCTCTGGATCAGAGTTTGGATCTGAAGAATGTGCTCAGTAGTAGGCACGATTGAAGCAGGGACCCTC
Source organism: Hydrangea macrophylla (assembly GCA_033977485.1). Taxonomy (NCBI): domain Eukaryota; kingdom Viridiplantae; phylum Streptophyta; class Magnoliopsida; order Cornales; family Hydrangeaceae; genus Hydrangea; species Hydrangea macrophylla. Next base: position 105,887,712 of record CM066994.1, read on the forward strand.
CAGAAAGGAGCTGACACTCTGTCATACCAAGCCTCAATGAAAGCCTTCACAATGGGAGGGCGCATGATCGAACCCCTTGTGAAATTAGCAGCAATAGCCTCAGTAATATCTTAGAGAAACCCGTACTGACGAACCACCCGGCCAGGAATATAGAAAGTGGTAGCATGTAAGCCAGATACCAGATTGCCCAGGAAGCCGTACGGCGATGGAAAGGTAAGACCATTACAGGCAGATCCAACAGATATCACCAGCAGAAAGGCCTTAGAGCCAACCAAGCCAAGCATTGACATAATGGAATTGGTGGTGAACCTCCATGTGGTCGTAGGGAAGTGACCCGCGAAGGTGTGAGGGGTGGATAAAGAGATTCAAGTGCTCTATGAGCCAAATCTGTAAAACAAAACGCGCCCGGCGGATAACATGGCCCCGGTAGCACGTGCATGATCCAGTCCTATTAAAGTCTCACCAAGAACCAGCGTAATGGCACTTTTCATTTTTCTCAAACCACAGGTAATGGGTATGAGAATGTCGGAAGATGACTGAAAAAGGAAATAAGAAAGCATTGTAATACCCTGTATTTTTGTAATATATTATATAACTAGACCTTGTATGTTTCTTTTAATACTTGTATGAGCTTGGCCTTACCCTTGGTATATTTTGGATACCAATCGATTGACTTTTATACCAATCGATTGCTTTTGTCAATCGATTGACACTTATGTCAATCGATTGGAGGCAGCTGGGCAGATTCTTTTGCTCTGGCTGGGGAGAAGCCACGTGAACACTTTCCCTCTATTTATATGCAACCCAAATCTCGCCATTTTCTGTTTTCAGAAACTAGAGAGTGAGAAGGAGAGTTTTGTGTGTGTTTATATATATACACTCATATATATATACTCACATATATACACCTATTCATACACACACACACAGATGGAGTGAGAGAAGAAGAGAAGAAGAGAAGAAGAAAGGAGAAGAAGAAAGAAGAGAAGAATAAAGAAGAAGACAGAGCAGAGGAGAGAAAGAGGAGCCACCATTGAAGCTCAAGCTTCAAAACACAACCAAACACTCCCTTAACGTCTAAGGTGAGTTCTAAACTCACTTGGTAGCCTTAAATTGATGTTATGACATGTTTGAATGAAGAAATGGAAGAGAAACCATGTATTCCCGTTTATATGTTGCTGGGCAGTCTTCTCTGTGAAGAAGACGAAGTGTCAATCGATTGACACTTTATCAATCGATTGACATCTTTCATGTTCCAATCGATTGAATATTTATCAATCGATTGACATGGATTGTGATCCAATCGATTGAATCTTTGATCAATCGATTTACACTACTTTTATACCAATCGATTGAACCTTCTTCCAATCGATTGACACTACTTTTATACCAATCGATTGAACCTTCTTCCAATCGATTGACACTACTTTTATACCAATCGATTGACATCTATACCAATCGATTGGCAGTTACAGTTTACTGTTTTACTTGTTTAGATAATGTAATAACTGTTTAGTTGTTTATTTACTGTTTAGTATTTCCCAGCATGCTTTATTATTGTAATACAGACATGATAACGAGTTAATGCAGCGTAGGATCGTAGTAATAACAAGACTATCGAATAATGTTTATAATGTTAGATAACGGAATAGTTGTGAATCCTTTGGAGTTAACGTTCATTTCATTCAGAGTAGTCGGGCCACATTGGGATTGTCATGTATCGGAAATAGAGTTGAACTTAAGTAGGTTTGCTAAGATTCGGGAACCTTGCGTGGGCGGGCTTTGGTCGATCATATGTTCTTAAAAGCGGTAGACAGACGAAGGTGTCTATGACTTGCGGTGAACCGGACCATTTGCCCTAAGATAGCCAGATGGTCTAATCATATGTTCTTAAAAGCGGTAGACAGACGAAGGTGTCTATGACATGCGGTGGACCGTGATCACTGGTAGACGTCGCTAAGTCGTGGCATAGAATGATGTACTGTTGTTTAAAGCGTTATATCCCTGACATGCGGTGAACTGTGCATATGTTCTTAAAAGCGGGGGATACTAACGTGGTATCCATGACATGCGGTGAACTGTGCATATGTTCTTAAAAGCGGTGGATGAGCAATGGTGTGTTATAGAGTTGAACTACTGTCGAGTCTGTTCCCCTATCTAGACGTATTATCGGTCTTATAATGAGTAAAACATTAGTAATCGGATAATCGGTTTGATGAAAAGAAGTTACCCTCACAGAACTCTAACTTGTTTGCGGCTTATAACTTGTAATAACTTCAATAGTTGATACCCTGTTAGTATCTAACTCACTCAGCTTTCATTAAGCTGACGGCGTTTATGCCGCTGGACATTTCTACGTTCTAGCGCACCCTGGTTATGACTTTACAGGTGAAGGGCCTGTAGGAGAGGACCACTATGCCGGTGACAGAGTCCCTGTGGAGGATTTCCCCGACGGAGGTCAGGCCGAAGAAGACTACTACGCCGAGGACTACCCTTATGCCAACTGAAGACTAGACTAGAATTGTAGCTAATTGTCTTTACCGTTTTAGAATCTTTTTGTAGTCAGGCATATGTTGCCTTGACATTTGTACTTCCGCTGCCTTATATTTGATTCGAGACTCTGATATGTAATAGTTAGTAACTTCTGTTAACTTTGTGATACGTTGTGATCAGAACCTAGACTTCATTGTTGTTACACTATTACTTCTTATTGCTTAGTACTGCGTGGTGTGGACAATCATATGACTTCACCCGTCGCTACCTTTGGACCCAAAAAGGAAATTTATTTTTCTCTATTTTTGCCGTTCCGGGGCGTGACAAGCATAGCGATTGATAAAGCGCTACGCCATGTAACCTGATACCCACCGTCATAAGGATCCCCGATGAGAGCATAGACCGAAGAGAGACACTCAAAATCGACCTGTCTGTCATATATAAAGAGCCAGCAGCACTATAGGATATGTGGAGAAGAGCTGCCAAATCCCGAACATACCCGGCTTGCACCGGAGGAATAGTCAGATCTGCAGAAGGATCAGTGTGAAGAATAGTGCTGAACTCCTTAAACAGAGGACAAATCTCTTGGTAACCGAAGCGAAAGACGTGGAGTGAAGGATCCCAACACTGAATAGCGACTTGAAGCAAGCTTTCGTTTAGAATCATCCTTCGGAAGGAGAAGAGGTCGTTCAGTCTAGAGCACTCGAAATTGAGTCTGTCAATGCCGAAATGAGTATCCATCCATGGGAAGAGGATTTGGGAGCTAATAGGGGCCATTTGAGAAGAAAGGGGATAGAGAAGGGTGGAAGAGAAGAGTGTTCTACAAAGTTTTGGAGTAAATGGGGGGTATAAATAGGAGAGAATTGCCCTTACCTACCCGCGGCACACGATAAAGTGCTTCGGCACTCGCCATAATGCCGTACGATAGTCAGCAATTGACGTACGGCAGTCGCGGACTGCTGTTGCAGCACTCGCCGAGTGCCGTAGAGGACTAACTGAGTGTCGTGTGTAGTTTTATTTTTAGCCAGGGTTTGTTTGTAATGTTTTCAGCCCACCTGCAAATAAGAATGAATAAAAACAATAAAAACGTGCGAATCATGCAGCACATAGAACAAGACCTAACTTTGGTCACAATCATTCGTCCATTCATTCACACAAATAAGCGATAAAACCAAACTAATGATCGCAAGCATTTCATCAATCACAGAATAGATAAAAAGAGAGAAATGACCAAGCTATGGTCACGCATACGGTGAGCAGTAATAAGAAGCATAAAGGATAAAAAGCAATCATAGTAAAGTAATGCAGATACCTATCCTATCGCGGCTATCCAAAAGCCGTCACCAAAAAAAAATATCTATATATATGTATGTGTGATACAATCATTCAAGTATGTGAATCCTCCCCAAAACACTCATAAATAAAAAAGAGAGGGAAAGGTAGGGTCAGCCCTGACCCCGACCTCGAGTCTGGCAGGTCACCGCGTCTGAGGGGCTCCTCCTCTGACTCTGTGCCACTCCCACCGCGTTCGCCACCACCTCTGCCACCGTCTCTGCCTCCACCTCGGCCGCAACTGCTGCTTCCACCGCTGCCTCCGCCTTGTCCAGCACCGCTACCCCCAGGGGCATCGCTAAAACTAATGTCGAACTTCTAAAGCCACTGCTGAAGCTCTCCTACCTGCCGGGCCAAAGCCCCAACCTGCTTCTCCTGAACGAATAAAATAAATCGAATTACCAAGTGGTATTTAAAAGCTGAAATGCCAAAAGCGAGTATAAGTAAAAAAGGAGCATTTATTTTCACCAGAGCTCTCGTGTGAGCCTCAGCAGCCGCCCGCGCCCCGTTAGCCTGAGTTAAAGAAAGAAGGGTTAGAATGTCAGAATGAGAAGGCAAAATTTAAACCAAAAGGCAAGTTTTAGAGATTACCCTTCACTCTCGGCCATAGATCCACTCTCTCACGCTATGAGCGTAGAGTAAGCCCTCCTCCGCATAGTTCCGCGGAACATGATCGTACTAGAGTGGAATGGTGGGAGCACCCGCCTGAATCAAGGGACTATGGTCGTGCCCTGCTCGCCATAAGAGACCATCTTAAGGCTCCAATCCCAAGGTGAAAGAGCTAGAGCCTGAGCCGCAGCAGGAACGGGGTGCAAAGAAGAAAAATGAATTCAGTAAAAAGGTGTGCATGCATGGTTAAGAATTAAAAGAAGGGATAAAAGAAACTCACCTGAGTCACTTCCATCAGAGGGAAGTTCGGCTTCAGCTTGGCGGCCCAGAAAGCTGCATACCAATCTGGATGCTCCACGAAACCCTGAATAGAGGATCCAGCTAAGGCAATCGTGAGTGCAGAACTCTAGAAGGTCCCCGTAGCCCTCATCGACTCAGGTGGGGGATGCGGCACGAAGAATGACTTGACCGCCAATGACTGCCTGGTTACCCTCTCCCCTAGATACCACTCTCGGCCCTCCGGACCCTCTAATAAACCTCTGTGAGTCGTACCCAGCCAACTCCCGTATCCCCTGGGAAGCGTCGGGACGCACGTGGAGCCAAGACTGCCATCGGACGTGCAGTTCTCGTAGACTAGTCAGGAAATTCCTGAACGAGATGAAATCATGAGCCTCGGTCTTCCGCCCCACTCGCTCCTTCGCCCACTTCAGCCCCTGAGGCATGATGAGGGTGTCCCCTGGTCGCGTCTCAGGCGACATCATGTGTAGATACTCGTGGGACCAAATCTGCAAAAAAAGAGAAAAATCATAAGTTTCAAGGTTCATAACTAAGAGACTAAAAGGAAAGCACAAGGTTTTAAAAAAAATAGCAAAAGGAGAATATACCTCCCACACTCTCCAAAAGCCGCCTGTGGAAGCCAGCCGGTCTAGAGAAATTTCTCCCATATGTCTGTACAGGATGGCTAATCCTGTACCGGCCCAATCGTACTGGTAAATCTCTCCCATCTGCTCCAGGGACCCAACTAGTGCCACAGAGATCCGATCACCCTTGGTGCTCAGCAGAGAGCACCTCAGCATACACGTGATAAAGCCCCAGGCGCTGGCCTCTGAAGATGTCCATGAACCACTTGGCTGTGACCAAGGGCTCCTCGGGGATGACTCCTAAAAGCGGCTCAACCCGGTCCCACTCCGTCACCATATCGAGGTAGCGAAGGCACTCCTCCCGAAGGGGATCCCAGTGATATTGGAGAAATCAAGCGGGGTCATCGTCATCTCCACGAAGTCAAAGTGGAAGGTGTTAGTGGTGTCCCACCACCTCTTAGAAAGGGCGTGAATTTGTCTCAAATCATTGGAGCTCTTCGTTAGGAGTTTGACGAAGTCCCCAAAACCCGCAGCATCTATGAACCCCTTTACGGTCCTGCTCAACTCCTCGTACCATGCAAAGCCATGAGCTAAGCTTCCGTGCCCCTTCAGTACATCAGGCTGAAGCTGCAAGAATCACAAAAAGTGGTGTTAGTAAATAAGCAGGCTAAAAAGAAAATAATAAATAAGAGAATAAATAAATGGGGATAATAAAAGAAGTGATAATGAATAAAGAAAGCATTTAAAGTACTTGGAGATTTCACAAAAATTAGTGTTCGCATTCTCGAGAAAAATAACATGTTTTGGATCCACGAACTTTGTAAAGGAAGGTTTAAAAGAAATATAGGTTCGAAAGTATCCGAATCAAATTTAAAATGAATGAAAAGGCATTTTTAGCGCTCGAAAAATTCATAAAGGGATGTGCAAGGTCTTGATTGACACGCATCGCATTCAAAAGATCTTTGAGAAAAATTGATGGAAAAATAATGAAATTAAATGTACGCAGATACAGGTGAAATACCCAAAAATTCACAAGCATAGCATTCATATGAAGTTTTGTCCCTACATTCATCAAGGTCATAGGAAATAAGATAAAGAATACAAAAAAAATTGAATGAGTATTGAATAAAGCATTTAAAGTGCTCGAGAGCACTACAAGCACAACATTTGCATTTACAATAAGGCATTTTGAAGTTGTGTTGATCGCGCAGTGCATTCATAAAGTTTATAATGAAGAAGAATTACAAGAGGGGAACTGGAGGAGGTGTGTATACCTGTCGCTAGAACGCCCGTGTAGATAGATGCTTGTCCGGATCCTGGAGCAAGAATGTAGGATCGGGATGAGGAGAGGCCACATATTTGGCCTTTTTTCTGCTGCCTGAACCTCTCGCCATAACTTGTTAAAAGGGGAGTGAACCGAGAGGTTGAACTTTGGAGTTAATCAAGGAAACGACCAAAATAAAGAGAACATTGAGGTTATGATCAAGTGAAACTAACATGTGGACCATCGAGATCACTATGAGGAAGATGAGAAAAATCTCCAAAAAGAACTGCAGATTGGAAAGACTTGAGAGTGAATAAAAAATGAGAACAAAATTCGAGTTTAAACCTTCTGCCACTCTAAAATGCACTCCGGGAATTGTGCGTGGGCAGTCAATGGCAGTCAATGAACTGTCGGGCGGCACTCACTGAATGCCGCAATGGCACTTCATGAGTGACGCACGACATTCACAGCCTGTCGCATTTTGAGGCATTTACCGTGGTTGAGGCGGTTTAAGCGCCGTTGATTTCCCCACAAAATTCAAAATAAACCCTGAAATTTGAACTCAAATCCCAAATTTTGCCCACTTTTGGGATTTTGGCACCAGATTTTGAAAATTGAAATGAATTTGGGTCTGTTTGACCCTTGATTTCGAAAATTGAATTAAATTTGGGTCTACTTGACCCTAGATTTTGGAATTTGAATTGAATTCGGGTCTGTTTGACCCCAAATTTTGAAAAAATTTCCCGACGGGGCCGAAGGGCTGCGGATCATTTTGAGAAAACATGTCCCGACGGGGCCGAAGGGCTGCAGATCATTTTGAGAAAACATATCCGACGAGGCTGAAGGGCTGCGGATCATTTTGAGAAAACATATCCGACGGGGCCAAAGGGCTGTGAATCATTTTGAGAAAACATATCCGACGGGGCCGAAGGCCTGCAGATTATTTTGAGAAAACATATCCGACGGGGCCGAAGAGCTGTGGATTATTTTTTAGAAAACATATCCGACGGGGCCGAAGAGCTGCGGATCATTTTGAGAAAACATATCTGACGGGGCCGAAGAGCTGCGGATCATTTTGAGAAAACATATCCGACGGGGTCGAAGGGTTGCGGATCATTTTGAGAAAACATGTCCGACGGGGCCGAAGGGCTGCGGATCATTTTGAGAAAACATATCCGACGGGGCCGAAGGGCAGCAGATTATTTTGAGAAAACATATCCGACGGGGCTGAAGGGCTGCAGATTATTTTGAGAAAACATATCCGACGGGGCCGAAGAGCTGTGGATTATTTTTTAGAAAACATGTCTGACGAGGCCGAAGAGCTGCAGATCATTTCGAGAAAATGTATCTGATGGGGCTGAAGAGTTGTGGATCATTTTGAGAAAACATATCCGACGTGGCCGAAGGGCTGCGGATCATTTGAGAAAACATATCTGACGGGGCCGAAGGGATGCAGATTATTTTGAGAAAACATGTCTGACGGGGTCGAAGGGCTGCGGATCATTTTGAGGAAACATGTCCGACGGGGCCAAAAGGCTGCAGATCATTTTGAGAAAACATGTCCGATGGGGCCGAAGGGTTGTGGATCATTTTGAGAAAACATGTACGATGGAGCCGAAGGGCTGCGAATTATTTTGAGAAAACATATCCGACAGGGCTGAAGGGCTACAGATTATTTTGAGAAAACATATCCGACGGGGCCGAAGAGTTGTAGATCATTTTGAGAAAACATATCCGACGAGGCCGAAGGGCTGCGGATTATTTTGACAAAACATATCTGACGGGGCCGAAGGGCTGCGGATCATTTTGAGAAAACATGTCCGACGGGGCCGAAGGGCTGCGGATCATTTTGAGAAAACATATCTGACGGGGCCGAAGGGCTGCGGATCATTTTGAGAAGACATATGAGGAAGCAAACTCGTGTTGACACCAGGGCTTAAGTCATGAAGCTCGCCCAGTCACGTCACGTTTGTTTTTTCGGCAGAGATGGCCACACATCTTAGAAAGGATCAACCCGTAGTTACAGAAGCTTCAAATTTTGAAGGTGACTCATCTTGGAATCGAAATAACCAATAGCATTGAATAGCATAGGGTTTGGATTGCATCTAGTTACGTCGAGGAGGCATGATCTCGAAATCACGTCATTTTGCAAAATGTGTAATTGCATCAACAATCATCATTGCATAAGCACGTGCATCACGATAGGTAGGTGCATTCATCCGTATGGCTAATTGCATTTATGTGTGTTTGACCCTAGCCCGAACTACGTCTCGGTCTGATTCCTAAAAGGATACGTAGGCAGCTCACTGTTGAGCACAACCAACATGAACCGTTTGCACGACCATTTTCGCATTGCATTTGTCTTTACCTAAGTTTAATAGCCCGGTCAAAGGCTTGTCTTCACAAAGACTTCGACATTCACTTGTGACACGCGTTGCTTTGCAAGCTCTGCCGAAGAGGGGAAAACTGTAGACACCTCGATTTTGATCGAACTATTAAACTTAGGGGAGTGTTACCTCTAAGATCCGATGATGACAAGGAACGACCAATCTAGAATTTCCAAAGGTGAATCAAGCTCTCCAAAAGGCTCTTTCGATTCAAAACAAAGAAGAAAAAGAGAAGAAAAAGGAAAATAGAAAAAACGGCACATGATGATAGCTGCGGCAGTCACCGGTTGCCGTATGGCAGTCTCTGGAGTGTTGTACGACATTTGTGAATGCTGCAAATTTCACCAAATTCCACAAAAAATTGAAAATTCACAAAAAGACGGCAGTCCGTGGAGTCCTCTACGGCATTCATGAAGTGCCGTTTCGGCATTCAGCGAATTCCACGCCAGCAATTGGTGCGTGCCGCTTCCATTTCCATTGAGTGCCGCATTTTTGTGACTGGCAGCTTTGATATAGTACGTTTGTACTCTTAAAAGGACACCCGAATTAAGGTTTCTTGTTGTGAAATTACTGGAATACCCTCTCAAAATTTACCTATATAAGAGAGGTGAATATCCCATTATAAGGGATCTTCTCTTTTACTTGGAAATTGAGAATGTTAGGATCCCAATATTGATTCTCTTTCAAAAACTTTCTAAATTAAGAGAGAAGTAGAATTAAAAGAAGGAGCTAGAAGAAGAGCTTTATCATCATTTGTAAGGTCCTAAAGCAACAAAAGAGTTGAGGATAATTAAAGGTAAA